>OZ010743.1:82403366-84903366 GCA_963932245.1 Tachinus rufipes
AATTTTCGAAAATCGAGCAAAAAGTCGATTTTTTTTTCGTTTCACATGCTTTCAAACACATATGAAATTTTCGAAAATCGAGTAAAAAGTCGATTTTCTTTTCGTTTCACATGCTTTCAAAACAAATGAATTTTTAAAAAAATCGAGTGAAGAGTCGATTTGTTTTCGTTTTTTACGCGTTTCACATGCTTTCAAACACAAATGAAATTTTCGAAAATCGAGCAAAAAGACGATTTTTTTTTGTTTCACAAGCTTTCAAACACAAATGAAATTTTCGAAAATCGAGCAAAAAGTCGATTTTTTTTTCGTTTCACATGCTTTCAAACACAAATGAAATTTTCGAATATCGAGCAAAAAGTCGATTTTTTTTTGTTTCACATGCTTTCAAACACAAATTAAATTTTCGAAAATCGAGCAAAAAGTCGATTATTTTTTCGTTTCTCATGCAAAAATCGAGTGAAGAGTCGATTTTTTTTTTCGTTTTTTTACGCGTTTCACATGCTTTCTAACACAAATGAAATTTTCGAAAATCGAGCAAAAAGTCGATTTTTTTTTTCGTTCCACATGCTTTCAAACACAAATGAAATTTTCGAAAATCGAGTAAAAAGTCGATTTTCTTTTCGTTTCACATGCTTTCAAACACAAATGAAATTTTCGAAAATCGAGCAAAAAGTCGATTTTTTTTTGTTGCACATGCTTTAAAAACACAAATGAAATTTTCAAAAATCGAGTGGAGTCGGTTTTTTACGTTTTTACGCGTTTCACATGCTTTCAAACACAAATGAAATTTTCGAAAATCGAGCAAAAAGACGATTTTTTTTTTGTTTCACAAGCTTTCAAACACAAATGAAATTTTCGAAAATCGAGCAAAAAGTCGATTTTTTTTTCGTTTCACATGCTTTCAAACACAAATGAAATTTTCAAAAATCGAATGAAGAGTCGATTTTTTTTCGTTTTTTACGCGTTGCACATGCTTTCAAACACAAATGAAATTTTCAAAAATCGTGTAAAGAGTCGATTTTTTTTCGTTTTTTACGCGTTTCACATGCTTTCAAACACAAATAAAATTTTCTAAAATCGAGCAAAAAGTCGACTTTTTTTTGTTTCACATGCTTTCAAACACAAATGAAATTTTCGAAAATCGAGCAAAAAGTTGATTTTTTTTTTGTTTCACATGCAAAAATCGAGTGATGAGTCGATTTTTTTTCGTTTTATACGCGTTTCACATGCTTTCAAACACAAATGAAATGTTCAAAAATCGAATGAAGCGTCGATTTTTTTTTCGTTTTTTACGCGTTTCACATGCTTTCAAACACAAATGAAATTTTCGAAAATCGAGCAAAAAGTCGATTTTTTTTTTGTTGCACATGCTTTTAAACACAAATGAAATTTTCAAAAATCGAGTGAAGAGTCGGTTTTTTTACGTTTTTTAAGCGTTTCACATGCTTTCAAACACAAATGAAATGTTCGAAAATCGAGCTAAAAGTCGATTTTTTTTTTGTTGCACATGCTTTCAAACACAAATAAAATTTTCGAAATCGAGCAAAAAGTCGATTTTTTTTTCGTTTCACATGCTTTCAAACACAAATGAAATTTTCGAAAATCGAGCAAAAAGTCGATTTTTTTTTGTTTCACATGCAAAAATCGAGTGAAGAGTCGATTTTTTTTTCGTTTTTTACGCGTTTCACATGCTTTCAAACACAAATGAAATGTTCAAAATCGAATGAAGCGTCGATTTTTTTTTCGTGTTTTACGCGTTTCACATGCTTTCAAACACAAATGAAATTTTCGAAAATCGAGCAAAAAGTCGATTTTTTTTTTGTTGCACATGCTTTAAAACACAAATGAAATTTTCAAAAATCGAGTGAAGAGTCGGTTTTTTACGTTTTTTACGCGTTTCACATGCTTTCAAACACAAATGAGATTTTCGAAAATCGAGCAAAAGTCGATTTTTTTTTCGTTTCACATGCTTTCAAACACAAATAAAATTTTCTAAAATCGAGCAAAAAATCGATTTTTTTTTGTTTCACATGCTTTCAAACACAAATGAAATTTTCGAAAATCGAGCAAAAAGTCGATAATTTTTTCGTTTCACATGCAAAAATCGAGTGAAGAGTCGATTTTTTTCCGTTTTTACGCGTTTCACATGCTTTCAAACACAAATGAAATTTTCGAAAATCGAGCAAAAAGTCGATTTTTTTTTGTTTCACATGCTTTCAAACACAAATGAAATTTTCGAAAATCGAGTAAAAAGTCGATTTTCTTTTCGTTTCACATGCTTTCAAACACAAATGAAATGTTCAAAAATCGAATGAAGCGTCGATTTTTTTTTTCGTGTTTTACGCGTTTCACATGCTTTCAAACACAAATGAAATTTTCGAAAATCGAGCAAAAAGTCGATTTTTTTCGTTTCACATGCTTTCAAACACTAATGAAATTTTCAAAAATCGAATGAAGAGTCGATTTTTTTTCGTTTTTTACGCGTTGCACATGCTTTCAAACACAAATGAATTTTTAAAAAATCGAGTGAAGAGTCGATTTTTTTTTGTTTTTTACGCGTTTCACATGCTTTCAAACACAAATGAAATGTTCAAAAATCGAATGAAGCGTCGATTTTTTTTTTCGTGTTTTACGCGTTTCACATGCTTTCAAACACAAATGAAATTTTCGAAAATCGAGCAAAAGTCGATTTTTTTTTGTTGCACAAGCTTTCAAACACAAATGAAATTTTCGAAAATCGAGCAAAAAGTCGATTTTTTTTCGTTTCACATGCTTTCAAACACAAATGAAATTTTCGAAAATCGAGCAAAAAGTCGATTTTTTTTTTGATTCACATGCAAAAATCCGAGTGATGAGTCGATTTTTTTTCGTTTTTTCGCGTTTCACATGCTTTCAAACACAAATGAAATGTTCAAAAATCGAATGAAGCGTCGATTTTTTTTTCGTGTTTTACGCGTTTCACATGCTTTCAAACACAAATGAAATTTTTCGAAAATCGAGCAAAAAGTCGATTTTTTTTGTTGCACATGCTTTAAAACACAAATAAAATTTTCAAAAATCGAGTGAAGAGTCGGTTTTTTTACGTTTTTTACGCGTTTCACATGCTTTCAAACACAAATGAGATTTTCGAAAATCGAGCAAAAAGTCGATTTTTTTTTCGTTTCACATGCTTTCAAACACAAATGAAATTTTCGAAAATCGAGCAAAAAATCGATTTTTTTTTTCACATGCTTTCAAACACAAATGAAATTTCGAAAATCGAGCAAAAAGTCGATAATTTTTTCGTTTCACATGCAAAATCGAGTGAAGAGTCGATTTTTTTCCGTTTTTTACGCGTTTCACATGCTTTCAAACACAAATGAAATTTTCGAAAATCGAGCAAAAAGTCGATTTTTTTTTCGTTTCACATGCTTTCAAACACAATGAAATTTTCGAAAATCGTGTAAAAAGTCGATTTTCTTTTTCGTTTCACATGCTTTCAAACACAAAATGAAATGTTCAAAATCGAATGAAGCGTCGATTTTTTTTTCGTTTTTTACGCGTTTCACATGCTTTCAAACACAAATGAAATTTTCGAAAATCGAGCAAAAAGTCGATTTTTTTTTTTGTTGCACATGCTTTAAAACACAAATAATATTTTCAAAAATCGAGTGAAGGTTCGGTTTTTTTACGTTTTTTTACGCGTTTTACATGCTTTAAAACACAAATGAAATTTTCAAAAATCGAGTGAAGAGTCGGTTTTTTTACGTTTTTTACGCGTTTCACATGCTTTCAAACACAAATGAAATTTTCGAAAATCGAGCTAAAAGTCGATTTTTTTTCGTTTCACATGCTTTCAAACACAAATGAAATTTTCGAAAATCGAGCAAAAAGTCGAATTTTTTTTCGTTTCACATGCTTTCAAACACAAATGAAATTTTCGAAAATCGAGTAAAAAGTCGATTTTCTTTTCGTTTCACATGCTTTCAAACACAATTTTTTTTTTAAAAAATTGAGTGAAGAGTCGATTTTTTTCGTTTTTTACGCGTTTCACATGCTGTCAAACACAAATGAAATTTTTGAAAATCGAGCAAAAAGACGATTTTTTTTTGTTTCACATGCTTTCAAACACAAATGAAATTTTCAAAAATCGAGTGCAGAGTCGGTTTTTTACGTTTTTACGCGTTTCACATGCTTTCAAACACAAATGAAATTTTCGAAATCGAGCAAAAAGTCGATTTTTTTTGTTTCACATGCTTTCAAACACAAATTAAATTTTCGAAAATCGAGCAAAAAGTCGATTTTTTTTTCGTTTCTCATGCTTTCAAACACAAATGAAATTTCGAAAATCGAGTAAAAGTCGATTTTCTTTTCGTTTCACATGCTTTCAAACACAAATGAAATTTCAAAAATCGAATGAAGAGTCGATTTTTTTTTGTTTTTTACGCGTTTCACATGCTTTCAAACACAAATGAAATTTTCGAAAATCGAGCAAAAAGTCGATTTTTTTTTCGTTTCACATGCTTTCAAACACAAATGAAATTTTCAAAAATCGAATGAAGAGTCGATTTTTTTTCGTTTTTTACGCGTTGCACATGCTTTCAAACACAAATTGAAATTTTCAAAATCCGTGTAAAAGAGTCGATTTTTTTTCGTTTTTTACGCGTTTCACATGCTTTCAAACACAATGAAATTTTCTAAAATCGAGCAAAAAGTCGATTTTTTTTTGTTTCACATGCTTTCAAAACAAATGAAATTTTCGAAAATCGAGCAAAAAGTCGATTTTTTTTTGTTTCACATGCAAAAATCGAGTGAAGAGTCGATTTTTTATCGTTTTTTACGCGTTTCACATGCTTTCAAACACAAATGAAATTTTCAAAAATCGAGTGCAGAGTCGGTTTTTTTACGTTTTTTACGCGTTTCACATGCTTTCAAACACAAATAAAATTTTCGAAATCGAGCAAAAAGTCGATTTTTTTTTCGTTTCACATGCTTTCAAACACAAATTAAATTTTCGAAAATCGAGCAAAAAGTCGATTTTTTTTTTGTTTCTCATGCTTTCAAACACAAATGAAATTTTCGAAAATCGAGTAAAAAGTCGATTTTCTTTTCGTTTCACATGCTTTCAAACACAAATGAAATTTTCAAAAATCTAATGAAGAGTCGATTTTTTTTTGTTTTTTACGCGTTTCACATGCTTTCAAACACAAATGAAATTTTCGAAAATCGAGCAAAAAGTCGATTTGTTTTTCGTTTCACATGCTTTCAAACACAAATGAAATTTTCAAAAATCGAATGAAGAGTCGATTTTTTTTTCGTTTTTTACGCGTTGCACATGCTTTCAAACACAAATGAAATTTTCAAAAATCGTGTAAAGAGTCGATTTTTTTTCGTTTTTTACGCGTTTCACATGCTTTCAAACACAAATGAAATTTTCTAAAATCGAGCAAAAAGTCGATTTTTTTTTGTTTCACATGCTTTCAAACACAAATGAAATTTTCGAAAATCGAGCAAAAAGTCGATTTTTTTTTGTTTCACATGCAAAAATCGAGTGAAGAGTCGATTTTTTATCGGTTTTTACGCGTTTCACATGCTTTCAAACACAAATGAAATGTTCAAAAATCGAATGAAGAGTCGTTTTTTGTTCGTTTTGTACGCGTTTCACATGCTTTCAAACACAAATGAAATTTTCGAAAATCGAGCAAAAAGTCGATTTTTTTTGTTTCACATGCAAAAATCGAGTGAAGAGTCGATTTTTTATCGGTTTTTACGCGTTTCACATGCTTTCAAACACAAATGAAATGTTCAAAAATCGAATGAAGAGTCGATTTTTTTTTCGTTTCTTACGCGTTTCACATGCTTTCAAACACAAATGAAATTTTCGAAAATCGAGCAAAAAGTCGATTTTTTTTTGTTGCACCTGCTTTCAAACACAAATGAAATTTTCAAAAATCGAGTGAAGAGTCGATTTTTTTTTCGTTTCTTACGCGTTTCACTGCTTTCAAACACAAACGAAATTTTCGAAAATCGAGCAAAAAGTCGATTTTTTTTTGTTTCACATGCTTTCAAACACAAATGAAATTTTCGAAAATCGAGCAAAAAGTCGATTTTTTTTTCGTTTCGCATGCTTTCAAACACAAATGAAATTTTCAAAAATCGAGTGAAGAGTCGATTTTTTTTCGTTTTTTACGCGTTTCACATGCTTTCAAACACAAATGAAAATTTAAAAAATCGAGCAAAAAGTCGATTTTTTTTTCGTTTCACATGCTTTCAAACGTAAATGAAATTTTCGAGAATCTAGCAAAAAGTCGATTTTTTTTTTCGTTTCACATGCAAAAATCAAGTGAAGAGATGATTTTTTTTCGTTTTTACGCGTTTCACATGCTTTCAAACACAAATCAAATTTTCGAAAATCGAGCAAAAAGTCGATTTTTTTTTCGTTTCACATGCTTTCAAACGTAAATGAAATTTTCGAGAATCTAGCAAAAAGTGGATTTTTTTTTTGTTTTACATGCAAAAATCAAGTGAAGAGTCAATTTTTTTTCGTTTTTACGCATTTCACAGGCTTTCAAACAAAAATGAAATTTTTGAAAATCGAGCAAAAAGTCGATTTTTTTTTCGATTCAAATGCTGTCAAACACAAAAGAAATTTTCAAAAATCGAATTATAAGTCGATTTTTTTTCGTTTTTTTACGCGTTTCACATGCTTTCGAACACAAATGAAGTTTTCGAAAATCGAGCAAAAAGTCGATTTTTTTTTTCGATTCACATGCTTTTAAAAACAAATGAAATTTTCGAAAATTGAGCAAAATGTCGATTTTTTTTTCGTTTCACATGCTTTCAAACATAAATGAAATTTTAAAAAATCGAGCAAAAGTCGATTTTTTTTTCGTTTCACTGCAAAAATCGAGTGAAGATTCAATTTTTTTTCGTTTTTTACGCGTTTCACATGCTTTCAAACTCAAATGAAATTTTCGAAAATCGAGCAAAAAGTCGATTTTTTTTTTCGTTTCACATGCTTTCAAACACAAATGAAATTTTCGAAAATCGAGCAAAAGGTCGATTTTTTTTTTCGTTTCACATGCAAGAATCGAGTTAAGAATCGATTTTTTTTCGTTTTTTACGCGTTTCACATGCTTTCAAACACAAATGAAATTTTCAAAAATCGAGTAGAGTCGATTTTTTTTCGTTTTTTACGCGTTTCACATGCTTTCAAACACAAATGAAATTTTCGAAAATCGAGCAAAAAGTCGATTTTTTTTTTCGTTTCGCATGCTTTCAAACACAAATGAATTTTCAAAAATCGAGTGAAGAGTCGATTTTTTTTCGTTTTTTACGCGTTTCACATGCTTTCAAACATAAATGAAATTTAAAAATCGAGCAAAAAGTCGATTTTTTTTTTCGTTTCACATGCAAAAATCGAGTGAAGAGTCAATTTTTTTTCGTTTTTTTACGCGTTTCACATGCTTTCAAACACAAATGAAAATTTAAAAAATCGAGCAAAAAGTCGATTTTTTTTTTGTTTCACATGCTTTCAAACGTAAATGAAATTTTTGAGAATCTAGCAAAAAGTCGATTTTTTTTTCGTTTCACATTCAAAATCAAGTGAAGAGTTGATTTTTCTTCGTTTTTACGCGTTTCACATGCTTTCAAACACAAATCAAATTTTCGAAAATCGAGCAAAAAGTCGATTTTTTTTTCGTTTCACATGCTTTCAAACGTAAAAGAAATTTTCGAGAATCTAGCAAAAAGTCGATTTTTTTTTTCGTTTTACATGCAAAAATTCAAGTGAAGAGTCAATTTTTTTTTGTTTTACGCGTTTCACAGGCTTTCAAACAAAAATGAAATTTTTGAAAATCGAGCAAAAAGTCGATTTTTTTTCGATTCAAATGCTGTCAAACACAAATGAAATTTTCAAAAATCGAATGATAAGTCGATTTTTTTTCGTTTTTTTACGCGTTTCACATGCTTTCGAACACAAATGAAGTTTTCGAAAATCGAGCAAAAAGTCGATTTTTTTTTCGTTTCACATGCTTTTAAACACAAATGAAATTTTCGAAAATCGAGTAAAAAGTCGATTTTTTTTTTCGTTTCACATGCTTTCAAACATAAATGAAATTTTAAAAAATCGAGCAAAAAGATTTTTTTTCGTTTCACTGCAAAAATCGAGTGAAGATTCAATTTTTGTTTTCGTTTTTTACGCGTTTCACATGCTTTCAAACTTAAATGAAATTTTCGAAAATCGAGCAAAAAGTCGATTTTTTTTTTCGTTTCACATGCTTTCAAACACAAATGAAATTTTCAAAAATCGAGTGAAGAGTCGATTTTTTTCGTTTTTTACGCGTTCCACATGCTTTCAAACACAAATGAAAATTTAAAAAATCGAGCAAAAAGTCGATTTTTTTTTCGTTTCACATGCTTTCAAACACAATGAAATTTTCGAAAATCGAGCAAAAAATCGATTTTTTTTTTCACATGCTTTCAAACACAAATGAAATTTCGAAAATCGAGCAAAAAGTCGATAATTTTTCGTTTCACATGCAAAAATCGAGTGAAGAGTCGATTTTTTCCGTTTTTTACGCGTTTCACACACAAATGAAATTTTCGAAAATCGGAGCAAAAAGTCGATTTTTTTTCGTTTCACATGCTTTCCAAACACAATGAAATTTTCGAAAATCGAGTAAAAAGTAGATTTTCTTTTCGTTTCACATGCTTTCAAACACAAATGAAATGTTCAAAAATCGAATGAAGCGTCGATTTTTTTTTCGTTTTTTACGCGTTTCACATGCTTTCAAACACAAATGAAATTTTCGAAAATCGAGCAAAAAGTCGATTTTTTTTTGTTGCACATGCTTTAAAACACAAATGAATTTTTCAAAATCGAGTGAAGAGTCGGTTTTTTACTGTTTTTTACGCGTTTCACATGCTTTAAAAACACAAATGAAATTTTCGAAAATCGAGTAAAAAGTCGATTTTCTTTTCGTTTCACATGCTTTCAAACACAAATGAAATGTTCAAAAATCGAATGGAAGCGTCGATTTTTTTTTGTTTTTTACGCGTTTTCACATGCATTCAAAACACAAATGAAATTTTCGAAAATCGAGCAAAAAGTCGATTTTTTTTTGTTGCACATGCTTTAAAACACAAATGAAATTTTCAAAATTGAGTGGAGTCGGTTTTTTTACGTTTTTACGCGTTTCACATGCTTTCAAACCACAAATGAAATTTTCGAAATCGAGCTAAAAAGTCGATTTTTTGATTTTTTTTTCGTTTCACATGCTTTCAAAAACAAATGAATTTTTAAAAAATCGAGTGAAGAGTCGATTTGTTTTCGTTTTTTACGCGTTTCACATGCTTTCAAACACAAATGAAATTTTCGAAAATCGAGCAAAAAGACGATTTTTTTTTGTTTCACAAGCTTTCAAACACAAATGAAATTTTCAAAAATCGAGTGAAGAGTCGGTTTTTTTACGTTTTTTACGAGTTTCACATGCTTTCAAACACAAATGAAATTTTAAAAAATCGTGTAAAGAGTCGGTTTTTTTACGTTTTTACGCGTTTCACATGCTTTCAAACACAAATGAAATTTTCGAAAATCGAGCAAAAAGTCGATTTTTTTTTCGTTTCACATGCTTTCAAACACATATGAAATTTTCGAAAATCGAGTAAAAAGTCGATTTTCTTTTCGTTTCACATGCTTTCAAAAACAAATGAATTTTTAAAAAATCGAGTGAAGAGTCGATTTGTTTTCGTTTTTTACGCGTTTCACATGCTTTCAAACACAAATGAAATTTTCGAAAATCGAGCAAAAAGACGATTTTTTTTTGTTTCACAAGCTTTCAAACACAAATGAAATTTTCGAAAATCGAGCAAAAAGTCGATTTTTTTTTCGTTTCACATGCTTTCAAACACAAATGAAATTTTCGAATATCGAGCAAAAAGTCGATTTTTTTTTGTTTCACATGCTTTCAAACACAAATTAAATTTTCGAAAATCGAGCAAAAAGTCGATTATTTTTTCGTTTCTCATGCAAAAATCGAGTGAAGAGTCGATTTTTTTTTTCGTTTTTTTACGCGTTTCACATGCTTTCTAACACAAATGAAATTTTCGAAAATCGAGCAAAAAGTCGATTTTTTTTTCGTTCCACATGCTTTCAAACACAAATGAAATTTTCGAAATCGAGTAAAAAGTCGATTTTCTTTTCGTTTCACATGCTTTCAAACACAAATGAAATTTTCAAAAATCAAATGAAGAGTCGATTTTTTTTCGTTTTTTACGCGTTTCACATGCTTTCAAACACAAATGAAATTTTCGAAAATCGAGCAAAAAGTCGATTTTTTTTTCGTTTCACATGCTTTCAAACACAAATGAAATTTTCAAAAATCGAATGAAGAGTCGATTTTTTTTCGTTTTTTACGCGTTGCACATGCTTTCAAACACAAATGAAATTTTCAAAAATCGTGTAAAGAGTCGATTTTTTTTCGTTTTTTACGCGTTTCACATGCTTTCAAACACAAATAAAATTTTCTAAAATCGAGCAAAAAGTCGACTTTTTTTGTTTCACATGCTTTCAAACACAAATGAAATTTTCGAAAATCGAGCAAAAAGTTGATTTTTTTTTTTGTTTCACATGCTTTCAAACACAAATGATATTTTCGAAAATCGAGCAAAAAGTCGATTTTTTTTTTGTTTCACATGCAAAAATCGAGTAAAGAGTCGATTTTTTATCGTTTTTTACGCGTTTCACATGCTTTCAAACACAAATGAAATTTTCGAAAATCGAGCAAAAAGTCGATTTTTTTTCGTTTCACATGCTTTCAAACACTAATGAAATTTTCAAAAATCGAATGAAGAGTCGATTTTTTTTCGTTTTTTACGCGTTGCACATGCTTTCAAACACAAATGAATTTTTAAAAAATCGAGTGAAGAGTCGATTTTTTTTCGTTTTTTACGCGTTTCACATGCTTTCAAACACAAATGAAATTTTCGAAAATCGAGCAAAAAGACGATTTTTTTTTGTTTCACAAGCTTTCAAACACAAATGAAATTTTCGAAAATCGAGCAAAAAGTCGATTTTTTTTTCGTTTCACATGCTTTCAAACACAAATGAAATTTTCGAAAATCGAGCAAAAAGTCGATTTTTTTTTTATTCACATGCAAAAATCGAGTGATGAGTCGATTTTTTTTCGTTTTTTACGCGTTTCACATGCTTTCAAACACAAATGAAATGTTCAAAAATCGAATGAAGCGTCGATTTTTTTTTCGTTTTTTACGCGTTTCACATGCTTTCAAACACAAATGAAATTTTCGAAAATCGAGCAAAAAGTCGATTTTTTTTTGTTGCACATGCTTTTAAACACAAATGAAATTTTCAAAAATCGAGTGAAGAGTCGGTTTTTTACGTTTTTTACGCGTTTCACATGCTTTCAAACACAAATGAAATGTTCGAAAATCGAGCTAAAAGTCGATTTTTTTTTTGTTGCACATGCTTTCAAACACAAATAAAATTTTCGAAAATCGAGCAAAAAGTCGATTTTTTTTTCGTTTCACATGCTTTCAAACACAAATGAAATTTTCGAAAATCGAGCAAAAAGTCGATTTTTTTTTGTTTCACATGCAAAAATCGAGTGAAGAGTCGATTTTTTTTCGTTTTTTACGCGTTTCACATGCTTTCAAACACAAATGAAATGTTCAAAATCGAATGAAGCGTCGATTTTTTTTTCGTGTTTTACGCGTTTCACATGCTTTCAAACACAAATGAAATTTTCGAAAATCGAGCAAAAAGTCGATTTTTTTTTTGTTGCACATGCTTTAAAACACAAATGAAATTTTCAAAAATCGAGTGAAGAGTCGGTTTTTTTACGTTTTTTACGCGTTTCACATGCTTTCAAACACAAATGAGATTTTCGAAAATCGAGCAAAAAGTCGATTTTTTTTTCGTTTCACATGCTTTCAAACACAAATAAAATTTTCTAAAATCGAGCAAAAAATCGATTTTTTTTTGTTTCACATGCTTTCAAACACAAATGAAATTTTCGAAAATCGAGCAAAAAGTCGATAATTTTTTCGTTTCACATGCAAAAATCGAGTGAAGAGTCGATTTTTTTCCGTTTTTTACGCGTTTCACATGCTTTCAAACACAAATGAAATTTTCGAAAATCGAGCAAAAAGTCGATTTTTTTTTTGTTTCACATGCTTTCAAACACAAATAAAATTTTCGAAAATCGAGTAAAAAGTCGATTTTCTTTTCGTTTCACATGCTTTCAAACACAAATGAAATGTTCAAAAATCGAATGAAGCGTCGATTTTTTTTTTCGTGTTTTACGCGTTTCACATGCTTTCAAACACAAATGAAATTTTCGAAAATCGAGCAAAAAGTCGATTTTTTTTCGTTTCACATGCTTTCAAACACTAATGAAATTTTCAAAAATCGAATGAAGAGTCGATTTTTTTTCGTTTTTTACGCGTTGCACATGCTTTCAAACACAAATGAATTTTTAAAAAATCGAGTGAAGAGTCGATTTTTTTTTGTTTTTTACGCGTTTCACATGCTTTCAAACACAAATGAAATGTTCAAAAATCGAATGAAGCGTCGATTTTTTTTCGTGTTTTACGCGTTTCACATGCTTTCAAACACAAATGAAATTTTCGAAAATCGAGCAAAAAGACGATTTTTTTTTGTTTCACAAGCTTTCAAACACAAATGAAATTTTCGAAAATCGAGCAAAAAGTCGATTTTTTTTTTGATTCACATGCAAAAATCGAGTGATGAGTCGATTTTTTTTCGTTTTTTACGCGTTTCACATGCTTTCAAACACAAATGAAATGTTCAAAAATCGAATGAAGCGTCGATTTTTTTTTCGTTTTTTACGCGTTTCACATGCTTTCAAACACAAATGAAATTTTCGAAAATCGAGCAAAAAGTCGATTTTTTTTTTGTTGCACATGCTTTTAAACACAAATGAAATTTTCAAAAATCGAGTGAAGAGTCGGTTTTTTTACGTTTTTTACGCGTTTCACATGCTTTCAAACACAAATGAAATGTTCGAAAATCGAGCTAAAAGTCGATTTTTTTTTTGTTGCACATGCTTTCAAACACAAATAAAATTTTCGAAAATCGAGCAAAAAGTCGATTTTTTTTTCGTTTCACATGCTTTCAAACACAAATGAAATTTTCGAAAATCGAGCAAAAAGTCGATTTTTTTTTTGTTTCACATGCTTTCAAACACAAATGAAATTTTCAAAAATCGAATGAAGAGTCGATTTTTTTTTGTTTTTTACGCGTTTCACATGCTTTCAAACACAAATGAAATTTTCGAAAATCGAGCAAAAAGTCGATTTTTTTTTCGTTTCACATGCTTTCAAACACAAATGAAATTTTCAAAAATCGAATGAAGAGTCGATTTTTTTTCGTTTTTTACGCGTTGCACATGCTTTCAAACACAAATGAAATTTTCAAAAATCGTGTAAAGAGTCGATTTTTTTTCGTTTTTTACGCGTTTCACATGCTTTCAAACACAAATGAAATTTTCTAAAATCGAGCAAAAAGTCGATTTTTTTTTGTTTCACATGCTTTCAAACACAAATGAAATTTTCGAAAATCGAGCAAAAAGTCGATTTTTTTTTGTTTCACATGCAAAAATCGAGTGAAGAGTCGATTTTTTATCGTTTTTTACGCGTTTCACATGCTTTCAAACACAAATGAAATGTTCAAAAATCGAATGAAGAGTCGTTTTTTGTTCGTTTTTTACGCGTTTCACATGCTTTCAAACACAAATGAAATTTTCGAAAATCGAGCAAAAAGTCGATTTTTTTTTCGTTTCACATGCTTTCAAACACAAATTAAATTTTCGAAAATCGAGCAAAAAGTCGATTTTTTTTTTGTTTCTCATGCTTTCAAACACAAATGAAATTTTCGAAAATCGAGTAAAAAGTCGATTTTCTTTTCGTTTCACATGCTTTCAAACACAAATAAAATTTTCAAAAATCGAGTGCAGAGTCGGTTTTTTTACGTTTTTTACGCGTTTCACATGCTTTCAAACACAAATGAAATTTTCGAAATCGAGCAAAAAGTCGATTTTTTTTTCGTTTCACATGCTTTCAAACACAAATTAAATTTTCGAAAATCGAGCAAAAAGTCGATTTTTTTTTTGTTTCTCATGCTTTCAAACACAAAAGAAATTTTCGAAAATCGAGTAAAAAGTCGATTTTCTTTTCGTTTCACATGCTTTCAAACACAAATGAAATTTTCAAAAATCTAATGAAGAGTCGATTTTTTTTTGTTTTTTACGCGTTTCACATGCTTTCAAACACAAATGAAATTTTCGAAAATCGAGCAAAAAGTCGATTTTTTTTTCGTTTCACATGCTTTCAAACACAAATGAAATTTTCAAAAATCGAATAAAGAGTCGATTTTTTTTTCGTTTTTTACGCGTTGCACATGCTTTCAAACACAAATGAAATTTTCAAAAATCGTGTAAAGAGTTGATTTTTTTTCGTTTTTTACGCGTTTCACATGCTTTCAAACACAAATGAAATTTTCTAAAATCGAGCAAAAAGTCGATTTTTTTTTGTTTCACATGCTTTTAAACACAAATGAAATTTTCGAAAATCGAGCAAAAAGTCGATTTTTTTTTGTTTCACATGCAAAAATCGAGTGAAGAGTCGATTTTTTATCGGTTTTTACGCGTTTCACATGCTTTCAAACACAAATGAAATGTTCAAAAATCGAATAAAGAGTCGTTTTTTGTTCGTTTTGTACGCGTTTCACATGCTTTCAAACACAAATGAAATTTTCGAAAATCGAGCAAAAAGTCGATTTTTTTTGTTTCACATGCAAAAATCGAGTGAAGAGTCGATTTTTTATCGGTTTTTACGCGTTTCACATGCTTTCAAACACAAATGAAATGTTCAAAAATCGAATGAAGAGTCGATTTTTTTTTCGTTTCTTACGCGTTTCACATGCTTTCAAACACAAATGAAATTTTCGAAAATCGAGCAAAAAGTCGATTTTTTTTTGTTGCACCTGCTTTCAAACACAAATGAAATTTTCAAAAATCGAGTGAAGAGTCGATTTTTTTTTCGTTTCTTACGCGTTTCACTGCTTTCAAACACAAACGAAATTTTCGAAAATCGAGCAAAAAGTCGATTTTTTTTTGTTTCACATGCTTTCAAACACAAATGAAATTTTCGAAAATCGAGCAAAAAGTCGATTTTTTTTTCGTTTCGCATGCTTTCAAACACAAATGAAATTTTCAAAAATCGAGTGAAGAGTCGATTTTTTTTCGTTTTTACGCGTTTCACATGCTTTCAAACACAAATGAAAATTTAAAAAATCGAGCAAAAAGTCGATTTTTTTTTCGTTTCACATGCTTTCAAACGTAAATGAAATTTTCGAGAATCTAGCAAAAAGTCGATTTTTTTTTTCGTTTCACATGCAAAAATCAAGTGAAGAGATGATTTTTTTTCGTTTTTACGCGTTTCACATGCTTTCAAACACAAATCAAATTTTTCGAAAATCGAGCAAAAAGTCGATTTTTTTTTCGTTTTCACATGCTTTCAAACGTAAATGAAATTTTCGAGAATCTAGCAAAAAGTGGATTTTTTTTTTGTTTTACATGCAAAAATCAAGTGAAGAGTCAATTTTTTTTCGTTTTTACGCATTTCACAGGCTTTCAAACAAAAATGAAATTTTTGAAAATCGAGCAAAAGTCGATTTTTTTTTCGATTCAAATGCTGTCAAACACAAAAGAAATTTTCAAAAATCGAGTTATAAGTCGATTTTTTTTCGTTTTTTTACGCGTTTCACATGCTTTCGAACACAAATGAAGTTTTCGAAAATCGAGCAAAAAGTCGATTTTTTTTTTCGATTCACATGCTTTTAAAAACAAATGAAATTTTCGAAAATTGAGCAAAATGTCGATTTTTTTTTTCGTTTCACATGCTTTCAAACATAAATGAAATTTTAAAAAATCGAGCAAAAGTCGATTTTTTTTTCGTTTCACTGCAAAAATCGAGTGAAGATTCAATTTTTTTTCGTTTTTTACGCGTTTCACATGCTTTCAAACTCAAATGAAATTTTCGAAAATCGAGCAAAAAGTCGATTTTTTTTTTCGTTTCACATGCTTTCAAAACACAAATGAAATTTTCGAAAATCGAGCAAAAGGTCGATTTTTTTTTTTGTTTCACATGCAAGAATCGAGTTAAGAATCGATTTTTTTTCGTTTTTTACGCGTTTCACATGCTTTCAAACACAAATGAAATTTTCAAAAATCGAGTAGAGTCGATTTTTTTTTCGTTTTTTACGCGTTTCACATGCTTTCAAACACAAATGAAATTTTCGAAAATCGAGCAAAAAGTCGATTTTTTTTTCGTTTTCGCATGCTTTCAAACACAAATGAAATTTTCAAAAATCGAGTGAAGAGTCAATTTTTTTTCGTTTTTTACGCGTTTCACATGCTTTCAAACACAAATGAAAATTTAAAAAATCGAGCAAAAAGTCGATTTTTTTTTTGTTTCACATGCTTTCAAACGTAAATGAAATTTTTGAGAATCTAGCAAAAAGTCGATTTTTTTTTTCGTTTCACATTCAAAAATCAAGTGAAGAGTTGATTTTTCTTCGTTTTTACGCGTTTCACATGCTTTCAAACACAAATCAAATTTTCGAAAATCGAGCAAAAAGTCGATTTTTTTTTCGTTTCACATGCTTTCAAACGTAAAAGAAATTTTCGAGAATCTAGCAAAAAGTCGATTTTTTTTTTCGTTTTACATGCAAAAATCAAGTGAAGAGTCAATTTTTTTTTGTTTTTACGCGTTTCACAGGCTTTCAAACAAAAATGAAATTTTTGAAAAATCGAGCAAAAAGTCGATTTTTTTTCGATTCAAATGCTGTCAAACACAAATGAAATTTTCAAAAATCGAATGATAAGTCGATTTTTTTTCGTTTTTTTACGCGTTTCACATGCTTTCGAACACAAATGAAGTTTTCGAAAATCGAGCAAAAAGTCGATTTTTTTTTTCGTTTCACATGCTTTTAAACACAAATGAAATTTTCGAAAATCGAGTAAAAAGTCGATTTTTTTTTTCGTTTACACATGCTTTCAAACATAAATGAAAATTTTAAAAAATCGAGCAAAAAGATTTTTTTTTTCGTTTCACTGCAAAAATCGAGTGAAGATTCAATTGTTTTTTACGCGTTTCACATGCTTTCAAACTTAAATGAAATTTTCGAAAATCGAGCAAAAAGTCGATTTTTTTTTTCGTTTCACATGCTTTCAAACACAAATGAAATTTTCAAAAATCGAGTGAAGAGTCGATTTTTTTTCGTTTTTTACGCGTTCCACATGCTTTCAAACACAAATGAAAATTTAAAAAATCGAGCAAAAAGTCGATTTTTTTTTCGTTTCACATGCTTTCAAACGTAAATGAAATTTTCGAGAATCTAGCAAAAAGTCGATTTTTTTTTTCGTTTCACATGCAAAAATCAAGTGAAGAGTCGATTTATTTTCGTTTTTTACGCGTTTCACATGCTTTCAAACACAAATGAAATTTTCGAAATCAAGCAAAAAGTCGATTTTTTTTTCGTTTCTTATGCAAAAATCGAGTGAAGAGTCGATTTTTTTTTCGTTTTTTACGCGTTTCACATGCTTTCAAACACAAATGAAATTTTCGAAATCGAGCAAAAAGTCGATTTTTTTTTCGTTTCACATGCTTTCAAACACAAATTAAATGTTCGAAAATCGAGCAAAAAGTCGATTATTTTTTCGTTTCTCATGCAAAATCGAGTGAAGAGTCGATTTATTTTTTCGTTTTTTACGCGTTTCACATGCTTTCAACCACAAATAAAATTTTCGAAGATCGAGCAAAAAGTCGATTTTTTTTCGTTTCACATGCTTTCAAACACAAATGAAATTTTTGAAAATCGAGCAAAAAGTCGATTTTTTTTTTCGTTTCACATGCTTTCAAACACAAATGAAATTTTCAAAAATCGAGTGAAGAGTCGATTTTTTTTCGTTTTTTACGCGTTTCACATGCTTTCAAACACAAATGAAAATTTAAAAAATCGAGTAAAAAGTCGATTTTTTTTTTCGTTTCACATGCTTTCAAACATAAATGAAATTTTAAAAAATCGAGCAAAAAGATTTTTTTTTCGTTTCACTGCAAAAATCGAGTGAAGATTCAATTTTTGTTTTCGTTTTTTACGCGTTTCACATGCTTTCAAACTTAAATGAAATTTTCGAAAATCGAGCAAAAAGTCGATTTTTTTTTCGTTTCACATGCTTTCAAACACAAATGAAATTTTCAAAAATCGAGTGAAGAGTCGATTTTTTTTCGTTTTTTACGCGTTTCACATGCTTTCAAACACAAATGAAAATTTAAAAAATCGAGCAAAAAGTCGATTTTTTTTTCGTTTCACATGCTTTCAAACGTAAATGAAATTTTCGAGAATCTAGCAAAAAGTCGATTTTTTTTTTCGTTTCACATGCAAAAAATCAAGTGAAGAGTCGATTTATTTTCGTTTTTTACGCGTTTCACATGCTTTCAAACACAAATGAAATTTTCGAAATCAAGCAAAAAGTCGATTTTTTTTCGTTTCTTATGCAAAAATCGAGTGAAGAGTCGATTTTTTTTTCGTTTTTTACGCGTTTCACATGCTTTCAAACACAAATGAAATTTTCGAATCGAGCAAAAAGTCGATTTTTTTTTCGTTTCACATGCTTTCAAACACAAATTAAATGTTCGAAAATCGAGCAAAAAGTCGATTATTTTTTCGTTTCTCATGCAAAAATCGAGTGAAGAGTCGATTTATTTTTTCGTTTTTTACGCGTTTCACATGCTTTCAACCACAAATAAAATTTTCGAAGATCGAGCAAAAAGTCGATTTTTTTTTCGTTTCACATGCTTTCAAACACAAATGAAATTTTTGAAAATCGAGCAAAAAGTCGATTTTTTTTTTCGTTTCACATGCTTTCAAACACAAATGAAATGTTCAAAATTGAATGAAGCGTCGATTTTTTTTTCGTGTTTTACGCGTTTCACATGCTTTCAAACACAAATGAAATTTTCGTAAATCGAGCAAAAAGTCGATTTTTTTTTTGTTGCACATGCTTTAAAACACAAATGAAATTTTTCAAAAATCGAGTGGAGTCGTTTTTTTTACGTTTTTACGCGTTTCACATGCTTTCAAACACAAATGAAATTTTCGAAAATCGAGCTAAAAGTCGATTTTTTTTTCGTTTCACATGCTTTCAAAAACAAATGAATTTTTAAAAAATCGAGTGAAGAGTCGATTTGTTTTCGTTTTTTACGCGTTTCACATGCTTTCAAACACAAATGAAATTTTCGAAAATCGAGCAAAAAGACGATTTTTTTTTGTATCACAAGCTTTCAAACACAAATGAAATTTTCAAAAATCGAGTGAAGAGTCGGTTTTTTTACGTTTTTTACGCGTTTCACATGCTTTTCAAACACAAATGAAATTTTAAAAAATCGTGTTCGTGTAAAGAGTCGGTTTATTTACGTTTTTACGCGTTTCACATGCTTTCAAACACAAATGAAATTTTCGAAAATCGAGCAAAAAGACGATTTTTTTTTGTTTCACAAGCTTTCAAACACAAATGAAATTTTCGAAAATCGAGCAAAAAGTCGATTTTTTTTTCGTTTCACATGCTTTCAAACACAAATGAAATTTTCGAATATCAAGCAAAAAGTCGATTTTTTTTTTGTTTCACATGCTTTCAAACACAAATTAAATTTTCGAAAATCGAGCAAAAAGTCGATTATTTTTTCGTTTCTCATGCAAAAATCGAGTGAAGAGTCGATTTTTTTTTTCGTTTTTTTACGCGTTTCACATGCTTTCAAACACAAATGAAATTTTCGAAAATCGAGCAAAAAGTCGATTTTTTTTTCGTTCCACATGCTTTCAAACACAAATGAAATTTTCGAAAATCGAGTAAAAAGTCGATTTTTTTTTCGTTTCACATGCTTTCAAACACAAATGAAATTTTCAAAAATCGAATGAAGAGTCGATTTTTTTTCGTTTTTTACGCGTTTCACATGCTTTCAAACACAAATGAAATTTTCGAAAATCGAGCAAAAAGTCGATTTTTTTTTCGTTTCACATGCTTTCAAACACAAATGAAATTTTCAAAAATCGAATGAAGAGTCGATTTTTTTTCGTTTTTTACGCGTTGCACATGCTTTCAAACACAAATGAAATTTTCAAAAATCGTGTAAAGAGTCGATTTTTTTTCGTTTTTTACGCGTTTCACATGCTTTCAAACACAAATGAAATTTTCTAAAATCGAGCAAAAAGTCGACTTTTTTTTGTTTCACATGCTTTCAAACACAAATGAAATTTTCGAAAATCGAGCAAAAAGTTGATTTTTTTTTTGTTTCACATGCTTTTAAACACAAATGATATTTTCGAAAATCGAGCAAAAAGTCGATTTTTTTTTTGTTTCACATGCAAAAATCGAGTAAAGAGTCGATTTTTTATCGTTTTTTACGCGTTTCACATGCTTTCAAACACAAATGAAATTTTCGAAAATCGAGCAAAAAGTCGATTTTTTTTCGTTTCACATGCTTTCAAGCACTAATGAAATTTTCAAAAATCGAATGAAGAGTCGATTTTTTTTCGTTTTTAACGCGTTGCACATGCTTTCAAACACAAATGAATTTTTAAAAAATCGAGTGAAGAGTCGATTTTTTTTCGTTTTTTACGCGTTTCACATGCTTTCAAACACAAATGAAATTTTCGAAAATCGAGCAAAAAGACGATTTTTTTTTGTTTCACAAGCTTTCAAACACAAATGAAATTTTCGAAAATCGAGCAAAAAGTCGATTTTTTTTTCGTTTCACATGCTTTCAAAACACAAAATGAAATTTTCGAAAATCGAGCAAAAAGTCAATTTTTTTTTTTGATTCACATGCAAAAATCGAGTGATGAGTCGATTTTTTTTCGTTTTTTACGCGTTTCACATGCTTTCAAACACAAATGAAATGATCAAAAATCGAATGAAGCGTCGATTTTTTTTTCGTTTTTACGCGTTTCACATGCTTTCAAACACAAATGAAATTTTCGAAAATCGAGCAAAAAGTCGATTTTTTTTTGTTGCACATGCTTTAAAACACAAATGAAATTTTCAAAAATCGAGTGAAGAGTCGGTTTTTTTACGTTTTTTACGCGTTTCACATGCTTTCAAACACAAATGAGATTTTCGAAAATCGAGCAAAAAGTCGATTTTTTTTTCGTTTCACATGCTTTCAAACACAAATGAAATTTTCGAAAATCGAGCAAAAAATCGATTTTTTTTTGTTTCACATGCTTTCAAACACAAATGAAATTTTCGAAAATCGAGCAAAAAGTCGATAATTTTTTCGTTTCACATGCAAAAATCGAGTGAAGAGTCGATTTTTTCCGTTTTTTACGCGTTTTACATGCTTTCAAACACAAATGAAATTTTCGAAAATCGAGCAAAAAGTCGATTTTTTTTCGTTTCACATGCTTTCAAACACAATGAAATTTTCGAAAATCGAGTAAAAAGTCGATTTTCTTTTCGTTTCACATGCTTTCAAACACAAATGAAATGTTCAAAAATCGAATGAAGCGTCGATTTTTTTTTCGTTTTTTACGCGTTTCACATGCTTTCAAACACAAATGAAATTTTCGAAAATCGAGCAAAAAGTCGATTTTTTTTTCGTTTCACATGCTTTCAAACACAAATGAAATTTTCAAAAATCGATTGAAGAGTCGATTTTTTTTCGTTTTTTACGCGTTGCACATGCTTTAAAACACAAATGAAATTTTCAAAAATCGAGTGAAGAGTCGGTTTTTTTACGTTTTTTACGCGTTTCACATGCTTTCAAACACAAATGAGATTTTCGAAAATCGAGCAAAAAGTCGATTTTTTTTTTCGTTTCACATGCTTTCAAACACAAATGAAATTTTCGAAAATCGAGCAAAAAGTTGATTTTTTTTTTGTTTCACATGCTTTCAAACACAAATGATATTTTCGAAAATCGAGCAAAAAGTCGATTTTTTTTTTGTTTCACATGCAAAAATCGAGTTAAGAGTCGATTTTTTATCGTTTTTTACGCGTTTCACATGCTTTCAAACACAAATGAAATTTTCGAAAATCGAGCAAAAAGTCGATTTTTTTTCGTTTCACATGCTTTCAAACACTAATGAAATTTTCAAAAATCGAATGAAGAGTCGATTTTTTTTCGTTTTTTACGCGTTGCACATGCTTTCAAACACAAATGAATTTTTAAAAAATCGAGTGAAGAGTCGATTTTTTTTCGTTTTTTACGCGTTTCACATGCTTTCAAACACAAATGAAATTTTCGAAAATCGAGCTAAAAGTCGATTTTTTTTCGTTTCACATGCTTTCAAACACAAATGAAATTTTCGAAAATCGAGCAAAAAGTCGATTTTTTTTTCGTTTCACATGCTTTCAAACACAATGAAATTTTCGAAAATCGAGTAAAAAGTCGATTTTCTTTTCGTTTCACATGCTTTCAAACACAAATGAAATGTTCAAAAATCGAATGAAGCGTCGATTTTTTTTTCGTTTTTTACGCGTTTCACATGCTTTCAAACACAAATGAAATTTTCGAAAATCGAGCAAAAAGTCGATTTTTTTTTTGTTGCACATGTTTTAAAACACAAATGAAATTTTCAAAAATCGAGTGAAGAGTCGATTTTTTTACGTTTTTTACGCGTTTCACATGCTTTAAAACACAAATGAAATTTTCAAAAATCGAGTGAAGAGTCGGTTTTTTTACGTTTTTTACGCGTTTCAAATGCTTTCAAACACAAATGAAATTTTCGAAAATCGAGCTAAAAGTCGATTTTTTTTCGTTTCACATGCTTTCAAACACAAATGAAATTTTCGAAAATCGAGCAAAAAATCGAATTTTTTTTCGTTTCACATGCTTTCAAACACAAATGAAATTTTCGAAAATCGAGTAAAAAGTCGATTTTCTTTTCGTTTCACATGCTTTCAAACACAATTTTTTTTTTAAAAAATTGAGTGAAGAGTCGATTTTTTTTCGTTTTTTACGCGTTTCACATGCTTTCAAACACAAATGAAATTTTCGAAAATCGAGCAAAAAGACGATTTTTTTTTGTTTCACATGCTTTTAAACACAAATGAAATGTTCAAAAATCGAATGAAGAGTCGATTTTTTTTCGTTTTTTACGCGTTTCACATGCTTTCAAACACAAATGAAATTTTCGAAAATCGAGCAAAAAGTCGATTTTTTTTTGTTGCACATGCTTTCAAACACAAATGAAATTTTCAAAAATCGAGTGCAGAGTCGGTTTTTTTACGTTTTTTACGCGTTTCACATGCTTTCAAACACAAATGAAATTTTCGAAATCGAGCAAAAAGTCGATTTTTTTTTCGTTTCACATGCTTTCAAACACAAATTAAATTTTCGAAAATCGAGCAAAAAGTCGATTTTTTTGTTGCACATGCTTTCAAACACAAATGAAATTTTCAAAAATCGAGTGCAGAGTCGATTTTTTTTCGTTTTTTACGCGTTTCACATGCTTTCAAACACAAATGAAATTTTCAAAAATCGAGTGCAGAGTCGGTTTTTTTACGTTTTTTACGCGTTTCACATGATTTCAAACACAAATGAAATTTTCGAAATCGAGCAAAAAGTCGATTTTTTTTTCGTTTCACATGCTTTCAAACACAAGTTAAATTTTCGAAATCGAGCAAAAAGTCGATTTTTTTTTCGTTTCTCATGCTTTCAAACACAAATGAAATTTTCGAAAATCGAGTAAAAAGTCGATTTTCTTTTCGTTTCACATGCTTTCAAACACAAATGAAATTTTCAAAAATCGAATGAAGAGTCGATTTTTTTTCGTTTTTTACGCGTTGCACATGCTTTCAAACACAAATGAAATTTTCAAAAATCGTGTAAAGAGTCGATTTTTTTTCGTTTTTTACGCGTTTCACATGCTTTCAAACACAAATGAAATTTTCTAAAATCGAGCAAAAAGTCGATTTTTTTTTGTTTCACATGCTTTCAAACACAAATGAAATTTTCGAAAATCGAGCAAAAAGTCGATTTTTTTTTGTTTCACATGCAAAAATCGAGTGAAGAGTCGATTTTTTATCGTTTTTTACGCGTTTCACATGCTTTCAAACACAAATGAAATGTTCAAAAATCGAATGAAGAGTCGATTTTTTTTTCGTTTCTTACGCGTTTCACATGCTTTCAAACACAAATGAAATTTTCGAAAATCGAGCAAAAAGTCGATTTTTTTTTGTTGCACCTGCTTTCAAACACAAATGAAATTTTCAAAAATCGAGTGAAGAGTCGATTTTTTTTTCGTTTCTTACGCGTTTCACTGCTTTCAAACACAAACGAAATTTTCGAAAATCGAGCAAAAAGTCGATTTTTTTTTGTTTCACATGCTTTCAAACACAAATGAAATTTTCTAAAATCGAGCAAAAAGTCGATTTTTTTTTGTTTCACATGCTTTCAAACACAAATGAAATTTTCGAAAATCGAGCTAAAAGTCGATTTTTTTTCGTTTCACATGCTTTCAAACACAAATGAAATTTTCGAAAATCGAGCAAAAAGTCGATTTTCTTTTCGTTTCACATGCTTTCAAACACAAATGAAATTTTCAAAAATCGAGTGAAGAGTCGATTTTTTTTCGTTTTTTACGCGTTTCACATGCTTTCAAACACAAATGAAATTTTCGAAAATCGAGCTAAAAGTCGATTTTTTTTCGTTTCACATGCTTTCAAACACAAATGAAATTTTCGAAAATCGAGCAAAAAGTCGATTTTTTTTTCGTTTCACATGCTTTCAAACACAATGAAATTTTCGAAAATCGAGTAAAAAGTCGATTTTCTTTTCGTTTCACATGCTTTCAAACACAAATGAAATGTTCAAAAATCGAATGAAGCGTCGATTTTTTTTTCGTTTTTTACGCGTTTCACATGCTTTCAAACACAAATGAAATTTTCGAAAATCGAGCAAAAAGTCGATTTTTTTTTTGTTGCACATGTTTTAAAACACAAATGAAATTTTCAAAAATCGAGTGAAGAGTCGATTTTTTTACGTTTTTTACGCGTTTCACATGCTTTAAAACACAAATGAAATTTTCAAAAATCGAGTGAAGAGTCGGTTTTTTTACGTTTTTTACGCGTTTCAAATGCTTTCAAACACAAATGAAATTTTCGAAAATCGAGCTAAAAGTCGATTTTTTTTCGTTTCACATGCTTTCAAACACAAATGAAATTTTCGAAAATCGAGCAAAAAATCGAATTTTTTTTCGTTTCACATGCTTTCAAACACAAATGAAATTTTCGAAAATCGAGTAAAAAGTCGATTTTCTTTTCGTTTCACATGCTTTCAAACACAAAATTTTTTTTAAAAAATTGAGTGAAGAGTCGATTTTTTTTCGTTTTTTACGCGTTTCACATGCTTTCAAACACAAATGAAATTTTCGAAAATCGAGCAAAAAGACGATTTTTTTTTGTTTCACATGCTTTCAAACACAAATGAAATGTTCAAAAATCGAATGAAGAGTCGATTTTTTTTCGTTTTTTACGCGTTTCACATGCTTTCAAACACAAATGAAATTTTCGAAAATCGAGCAAAAAGTCGATTTTTTTTTGTTGCACATGCTTTCAAACACAAATGAAATTTTCAAAAATCGAGTGCAGAGTCGGTTTTTTTACGTTTTTTACGCGTTTCACATGCTTTCAAACACAAATGAAATTTTCGAAATCGAGCAAAAAGTCGATTTTTTTTTCGTTTCACATGCTTTCAAACACAAATTAAATTTTCGAAAATCGAGCAAAAAGTCGATTTTTTTGTTGCACATGCTTTCAAACACAAATGAAATTTTCAAAAATCGAGTGCAGAGTCGATTTTTTTTCGTTTTTTACGCGTTTCACATGCTTTCAAACACAAATGAAATTTTCAAAAATCGAGTGCAGAGTCGGTTTTTTTACGTTTTTTACGCGTTTCACATGCTTTCAAACACAAATGAAATTTTCGAAATCGAGCAAAAAGTCGATTTTTTTTTCGTTTCACATGCTTTCAAACACAAGTTAAATTTTCGAAAATCGAGCAAAAAGTCGATTTTTTTTTCGTTTCTCATGCTTTCAAACACAAATGAAATTTTCGAAAATCGAGTAAAAAGTCGATTTTCTTTTCGTTTCACATGCTTTCAAACACAAATGAAATTTTCAAAAATCGAATGAAGAGTCGATTTTTTTTCGTTTTTTACGCGTTGCACATGCTTTCAAACACAAATGAAATTTTCAAAAATCGTGTAAAGAGTCGATTTTTTTTCGTTTTTTACGCGTTTCACATGCTTTCAAACACAAATGAAATTTTCTAAAATCGAGCAAAAAGTCGATTTTTTTTTGTTTCACATGCTTTCAAACACAAATGAAATTTTCGAAAATCGAGCAAAAAGTCGATTTTTTTTTGTTTCACATGCAAAAATCGAGTGAAGAGTCGATTTTTTATCGTTTTTTACGCGTTTCACATGCTTTCAAACACAAATGAAATGTTCAAAAATCGAATGAAGAGTCGATTTTTTTTTTCGTTTCTTACGCGTTTCACATGCTTTCAAACACAAATGAAATTTTCGAAAATCGAGCAAAAAGTCGATTTTTTTTTGTTGCACCTGCTTTCAAACACAAATGAAATTTTCAAAAATCGAGTGAAGAGTCGATTTTTTTTTCGTTTCTTACGCGTTTCACTGCTTTCAAACACAAACGAAATTTTCGAAAATCGAGCAAAAAGTCGATTTTTTTTTCGTTTCGCATGCTTTCAAACACAAATGAAATTTTCAAAAATCGAGTGAAGAGTCGATTTTTTTTCGTTTTTTACGCGTTTCACATGCTTTCAAACATAAATGAAATTTTAAAAAATCGAGCAAAATGTCGATTTTTTTTTTCGTTTCACATGCAAAAATCGAGTGAAGAGTCAGATTTTTTTTGTTTTTTACGCGTTTCACATGCTTTCAAACACAAATGAAAATTTAAAAAATCGAGCAAAAAGTCGATTTTTTTTTTGTTTCACATGCTTTCAAACGTAAATGAAATTTTTGAGAATCTAGTTAAAAGTCGATTTTTTTTTTCGTTTCACATTTAAAAATCAAGTGAAGAGTTGATTTTTCTTCGTTTTTACGCGTTTCACATGCTTTCAAACACAAATCAAATTTTCGAAAATCGAGCAAAAAGTCGATTTTTTTTTCGTTTCACATGCTTTCAAACGTAAATGAAATTTTCGAGAATCTAGCAAAAAGTCGATTTTTTTTTTCGTTTTACATGCAAAAATCAAGTGAAGAGTCAATTTTTTTTTGTTTTTACGCGTTTCACAAGCTTTCAAACAAAAATGAAATTTTTGAAAATCGAGCAAAAAGTCGATTTTTTTTTCGATTCAAATGCTGTCAAACACAAATGAAATTTTCAAAAATCGAATGATAAGTCGATTTTTTTTCGTTTTTTTACGCGTTTCACATGCTTTCGAACACAAATGAAGTTTTCGAAAATCGAGCAAAAAGTCGATTTTTTTTTTCGTTTCACATGCTTTTAAACACAAATGAAATTTTCGAAAATCGAGTAAAAAGTCGATTTTTTTTTTCGTTTCACATGCTTTCAAACATAAATGAAATTTTAAAAAATCGAGCAAAAAGTCGATTTTTTTTTCGTTTCACTGCAAAAATCGAGTGAAGATTCAATTTTTGTTTTCGTTTTTTACGCGTTTCACATGCTTTCAAACTCAAATGAAATTTTCGAAAATCGAGCAAAAAGTCGATTTTTTTTTTCGTTTCACATGCTTTCAAACACAAATGAAATTTTCAAAAATCGAGTGAAGAGTCGATTTTTTTTTCGTTTTTTACGCGTTTCACATGCTTTCAAACACAAATGAAAATTTAAAAAATCGAGCAAAAAGTCGATTTTTTTTTCGTTTCACATGCTTTCAAACGTAAATGAAATTTTCGAGAATCTAGCAAAAAGTCGATTTTTTTTTTCGTTTCACATGCAAAAATCGAGTGAAGAGTCGATTTTTTTTTCGTTTTTTACGCGTTTCACATGCTTTCAAACACAAATGAAATGTTCAAAAATTGAATGAAGCGTCGATTTTTTTTTCGTGTTTTACGCGTTTCACATGCTTTCAAACACAAATGAAATTTTCGAAAATCGAGCAAAAAGTTGATTTTTTTTTTGTTGCACATGCTTTCAAACACAAATGAAATTTTCAAAAATCGAATGAAGAGTCGATTTTTTTTCGATTTTTACGCGTTTCACATGCTTTCAAACACAAATGAAATTTTCGAAAATCGAGCAAAAAGTCGATTTTTTTTCGTTTCACATGCTTTCAAACACTAATGAAATTTTCAAAAATCGAATGAAGAGTCAATTTTTTTTCGTTTTTTACGCTCTTCACATGCTTTCAAACACAAATAAAATTTTCAAAAATTGAATGAAGAATCGATTTTTTTTCGTTTTTTACGCGTTTCACATGCTTTCAAACACAAATGAAATTTTCTAAAATCGAGCAAAAAGTCGACTTTTTTTTGTTTCACATGCTTTCAAACACAAATGAAATTTTCGAAAATCGAGCAAAAAGTTGATTTTTTTTTTGTTTCACATGCTTTCAAACACAAATGATATTTTCGAAAATCGAGCAAAAAGTCGATTTTTTTTTTGTTTCACATGCAAAAATCGAGTAAAGAGTCGATTTTTTATCGTTTTTTACGCGTTTCACATGCTTTCAAACACAAATGAAATTTTCGAAAATCGAGCAAAAAGTCGATTTTTTTTCGTTTCACATGCTTTCAAACACTAATGAAATTTTCAAAAATCGAATGAAGAGTCGATTTTTTTTCGTTTTTTACGCGTTGCACATGCTTTCAAACACAAATGAATTTTTAAAAAATCGAGTGAAGAGTCGATTTTTCTTCGTTTTTTACGCATTTCACATGCTTTCAAACACAAATGAAATTTTCGAAAATCGAGCAAAAAGTCGATTTTTTTTTCGTTTCACATGCTTTCAAACACAAATGAAATTTTCGAAAATCGAGCAAAAAGTCGATTTTTTTTTTATTCACATGCAAAAATCGAGTGTCGAGTCGATTTTTTTTCGTTTTTTACGCGTTTTACATGCTTTCAAACACAAATGAAATGATCAAAAATCGAATGAAGCGTCGATTTTTTTTTCGTTTTTTACGCGTTTCACATGCTTTCAAACACAAATGAAATTTTCGAAAATCAAGCAAAAAGTCTATTTTTTTTTGTTGCACATGCTTTTAAACACAAATGAAATTTTCAAAAATCGAGTGAAGAGTCGGTTTTTTTACGTATTTTACGCGTTTCACATGCTTTCAAACACAAATGAAATTTTCGAAAATCGAGCTAAAAGTCGATTTTTTTTTTGTTGCACATGCTTTCAAACACAAATAAAATTTTCGAAAATCGAGCCAAAAGTCGATATTTTTTTCGTTTCACATGCTTTCAAACACAAATGAAATTTTCGAAAATCGAGCAAAAAGTCGATTTTTTTTTGTTTCACATGCAAAAATCGAGTGAAGAGTCGATTTTTTTTCGTTTTTTACGCGTTTCACATGCTTTCAAACACAAATGAAATGTTCAAAAATCGAATGAAGCGTCGATTTTTTTTTCGTGTTTTACGCGTTTCACATGCTTTCAAACACAAATGAAATTTTCGAAAATCGAGCAAAAAGTCGATTTTTTTTCGTTTCACATGCTTTCAAACACTAATGAAATTTTCAAAAATCGAATGAAGAGTCAATTTTTTTTCGTTTTTTACGCTCTTCACATGCTTTCAAACACAAATGAAATGTTCAAAAATTGAATGAAGAGTCGATTTTTTTTCGTTTTTTACGCGTTTCACATGCTTTCAAACACAAATGAAATTTTCGAAAATCAAGCAAAAAGTCGATTTTTTTTTGTTGCACATGCTTTCAAACACAAATGAAATTTTCAAAAATCGAATGAAGAGTCGGTTTTTTTACGTTTTTTACGCGTTTCACATGCTTTCAAACACAAATGAAATGTTCAAAAATAGAATGAAGCGTCGATTTTTTTTTCGTGTTTTACGCGTTTCACATGCTTTCAAACACAAATGAAATTTTCTAAAATCGAGCAAAAAGTCGACTTTTTTTTGTTTCACATGCTTTCAAACACAAATGAAATTTTCGAAAATCGAGCAAAAAGTTGATTTTTTTTTTGTTTCACATGCTTTCAAACACAAATGATATTTTCGAAAATCGAGCAAAAAGTCGATTTTTTTTTCGTTTCACATGCTTTCAAACACATATGAAATTTTCGAAAATCGAGTAAAAAGTCGATTTTCTTTTCGTTTCACATGCTTTCAAAAACAAATGAATTTTTAAAAAATCGAGTGAAGAGTCGATTTGTTTTCGTTTTTTACGCGTTTCACATGCTTTCAAACACAAATGAAATTTTCGAAAATCGAGCAAAAAGACGATTTTTTTTTGTTTCACATGCTTTCAAACACAAATGAAATTTTCGAAAATCGAGCAAAAAGTCGATTTTTTTTTCGTTTCACATGCTTTCAAACACAAATGAAATTTTCGAATATCGAGCAAAAAGTCGATTTTTTTTTTGTTTCACATGCTTTCAAACACAAATTAAATTTTCGAAAATCGAGCAAAAAGTCGATTATTTTTTCGTTTCTCATGCAAAAATCGAGTGAAGAGTCGATTTTTTTTTTCGTTTTTTACGCGTTTCACATGCTTTCAAACACAAATGAAATTTTCGAAAATCGAGCAAAAAGTCGATTTTTTTTTCGTTCCACATGCTTTCAAACACAAATGAAATTTTCGAAAATCGAGTAAAAAGTCGATTTTCTTTTCGTTTCACATGCTTTCAAACACAAATGAAATTTTCGAAAATCGAGCAAAAAGTCGATTTTTTTTTCGTTTCACATGCTTTCAAACACAAATGAAATTTTCAAAAATCGTGTAGAGTCGATTTTTTTTCGTTTTTTACGCGTTTCACATGCTTTCAAACACAAATGAAATTTTCGAAAATCGAGCAAAAAGTCGATTTTTTTTCGTTTCACATGCTTTCAAACACTAATGAAATTTTCAAAAATCGAATGAAGAGTCGATTTTTTTTCGTTTTTTACGCGTTGCACATGCTTTCAAACACAAATGAATTTTTAAAAAATCGAGTGAAGAGTCGATTTTTCTTCGTTTTTTACGCGTTTCACATGCTTTCAAACACAAATGAAATTTTCAAAAATCGTGTAAAGAGTCGATTTTTTTTCGTTTTTAACGCGTTTCACATGCTTTCAAACACAAATGAAATTTTCGAAAATCGAGCAAAAAGTCGATTTTTTTTTCGTTTCACATGCTTTCAAACACAAATGAAATTTTCGAAAATCGAGCAAAAAGTCGATTTTTTTTTGATTCACATGCAAAAATCGAGTGATGAGTCGATTTTTTTTCGTTTTTTACGCGTTTCACATGCTTTCAAACACAAATGAAATGATCAAAAATCGAATGAAGCGTCGATTTTTTTTTTGTTTTTTACGCGTTTCACATGCTTTCAAACACAAATGAAATTTTCGAAAATCGAGCAAAAAGTCGATTTTTTTTTGTTGCACATGCTTTTAAACACAAATGAAATTTTCAAAAATCGAGTGAAGAGTCGGTTTTTTTACGTATTTTACGCGTTTCACATGCTTTCAAACACAAATGAAATTTTCGAAAATCGAGCTAAAAGTCGATTTTTTTTTTGTTGCACATGCTTTCAAACACAAATAAAATTTTCGAAAATCGAGCAAAAAGTCGATATTTTTTTCGTTTCACATGCTTTCAAACACAAATGAAATTTTCGAAAATCGAGCAAAAAGTCGATTTTTTTTTTGTTTCACATGCAAAAATCGAGTGAAGAGTCGATTTTTTTTCGTTTTTTACGCGTTTCACATGCTTTCAAACACAAATGAAATGTTCAAAATTCGAATGAAGCGTCGATTTTTTTTTCGTGTTTTACGCGTTTCACATGCTTTCAAACACAAATGAAATTTTCGAAAATCGAGCAAAAAGTCAATTTTTTTTTGTTGCACATGCTTTAAAACACAAATGAAATTTTCAAAAATCGAGTGAAGAGTCGGTTTTTTTACGTTTTTTACGCGTTTCACATGCTTTCAAACACAAATGAAATGTTCAAAATTCGAATGAAGCGTCGATTTTTTTTTCGTGTTTTACGCGTTTCACATGCTTTCAAACACAAATGAAATTTTCGAAAATCGAGCAAAAAGTCGATTTTTTTTTCGTTTCACATGCTTTCAAACACAAATGAAATTTTCGAAAATCGAGTAAAAAGTAGATTTTCTTTTCGTTTCACATGCTTTCAAACACAAATGAAATGTTCAAAAATCGAATGAAGCGTCGATTTTTTTTTCGTGTTTTACGCGTTTCACATGCTTTCAAACACAAATGAAATTTTCGAAAATCGAGCAAAAAGTCGATTTTTTTTCGTTTCACATGCTTTCAAACACTAATGAAATTTTCAAAAATCGAATGAAGAGTCGATTTTTTTTCGTTTTTAACGCGTTGCACATGCTTTCAAACACAAATGAATTTTTAAAAAATCGAGTGAAGAGTCGATTTTTTTTCGTTTTTTACGCGTTTCACATGCTTTCAAACACAAATGAAATTTTCGAAAATCGAGCAAAAAGACGATTTTTTTTTGTTTCACAAGCTTTCAAACACAAATGAAATTTTCGAAAATCGAGCAAAAAGTCGATTTTTTTTTCGTTTCACATGCTTTCAAACACAAATGAAATTTTCGAAAATCGAGAAAAAAGTCGATTTTTTTTTGTTGCACATGCTTTAAAACACAAATGAAATTTTCAAAAATCGAGTAAAGAGTCGGTTTTTTTACGTTTTTTACGCGTTTCACATGCTTTCAAACACAAATGAGATTTTCGAAAATCGAGCAAAAAGTCGATTTTTTTTTCGTTTCACATGCTTTCAAACACAAATGAAATTTTCGAAAATCGAGCAAAAAATCGATTTTTTTTTGTTTCACATGCTTTCAAACACAAATGAAATTTTCGAAAATCGAGCAAAAAGTCGATAATTTTTTCGTTTCACATGCAAAAATCGAGTGAAGAGTCGATTTTTTCCGTTTTTTACGCGTTTCACATGCTTTCAAACACAAATGAAATTTTCGAAAATCGAGCAAAAAGTCGATTTTTTTTTCGTTTCACATGCTTTCAAACACAATGAAATTTTCGAAAATCGAGTAAAAAGTCGATTTTCTTTTCGTTTCACATGCTTTCAAACACAAATGAAATGTTCAAAAATCGAATGAAGCGTCGATTTTTTTTTCGTTTTTTACGCGTTTCACATGCTTTCAAACACAAATGAAATTTTCGAAAATCGAGCAAAAAGTCGATTTTTTTTTTGTTGCACATGCTTTAAAACACAAATGAAATTTTCAAAAATCGAGTGAAGAGTCGGTTTTTTTACGTTTTTTACGCGTTTCACATGCTTTCAAACACAAATGAAATTTTCGAAAATCGAGCTAAAAGTCGATTTTTTTTCGTTTCACATGCTTTCAAACACAAATGAAATTTTCGAAAATCGAGCAAAAAGTCGAATTTTTTTTCGTTTCACATGCTTTCAAACACAAATGAAATTTTCGAAAATCGAGTAAAAAGTCGATTTTCTTTTCGTTTCACATGCTTTCAAACACAAAATTTTTTTTAAAAAATTGAGTGAAGAGTCGATTTTTTTTCGTTTTTTACGCGTTTCACATGCTTTCAAACACAAATGAAATTTTCGAAAATCGAGCAAAAAGACGATTTTTTTTTGTTTCACATGCTTTCAAACACAAATGAAATGTTCAAAAATCGAATGAAGAGTCGATTTTTTTTCGTTTTTTACGCGTTTCACATGCTTTCAAACACAAATGAAATTTTCGAAAATCGAGCAAAAAGTCGATTTTTTTTTGTTGCACATGCTTTCAAACACAAATGAAATTTTCAAAAATCGAGTGCAGAGTCGGTTTTTTTACGTTTTTTACGCGTTTCACATGCTTTCAAACACAAATGAAATTTTCGAAATCGAGCAAAAAGTCGATTTTTTTTTCGTTTCACATGCTTTCAAACACAAATTAAATTTTCGAAAATCGAGCAAAAAGTCGATTTTTTTTTCGTTTTTCATGCTTTCAAACACAAATGAAATTTTCGAAAATCGAGTAAAAAGTCGATTTTCTTTTCGTTTCACATGCTTTCAAACACAAATGAAATTTTCAAAAATCGAATGAAGAGTCGATTTTTTTTTGTTTTTTACGCGTTTCACATGCTTTCAAACACAAATGAAATTTTCGAAAATCGAGCAAAAAGTCGATTTTTTTTTCGTTTCACATGCTTTCAAACACAAATGAAATTTTCAAAAATCGAATGAAGAGTCGATTTTTTTTCGTTTTTTACGCGTTGCACATGCTTTCAAACACAAATGAAATTTTCAAAAATCGTGTAGAGTCGATTTTTTTTCGTTTTTTACGCGTTTCACATGCTTTCAAACACAAATGAAATTTTCTAAAATCGAGCAAAAAGTCGATTTTTTTTTGTTTCACATGCTTTCAAACACAATTGAAATTTTCGAAAATCGAGCAAAAAGTCGATTTTTTTTTTGTTTCACATGCTTTCAAACACAAATGATATTTTCGAAAATCGAGCAGAAAGTCGATTTATTTTTGTTTCACATGCAAAAATCGAGTGAAGAGTCGATTTTTTATCGTTTTTTACGCGTTTCACATGCTTTCAAACACAAATGAAATGTTCAAAAATCGAATGAAGAGTCGATTTTTTTTCGTTTTTTACGCGTTTCACATGCTTTCAAACACAAATGAAAATTTAAAAAATCGAGCAAAAAGTCGATTTTTTTTTCGTTTCACATGCTTTCAAACGTAAATGAAATTTTCGAGAATCTAGCAAAAAGTGGATTTTTTTTTTCGTTTCACATGCAAAAATCAAGTGAAGAGATGATTTTTTTTCGTTTTTACGCGTTTCACATGCTTTCAAACACAAATCAAATTTTCGAAAATCGAGCAAAAAGTCGATTTTTTTTTCGTTTCACATGCTTTCAAACGTAAATGAAATTTTCGAGAATCTAGCAAAAAGTGGATTTTTTTTTTCGTTTTACATGCAAAAATCAAGTGAAGAGTGAATTTTTTTTCGTTTTTACGCATTTCACAGGCTTTCAAACAAAAATGAAATTTTTGAAAATCGAGCAAAAAGTCGATTTTTTTTTCGATTCAAATGCTGTCAAACACAAATGAAATTTTCAAAAATCGAATTATAAGTCGATTTTTTTTCGTTTTTTTACGCGTTTCACATGCTTTCGAACACAAATGAAGTTTTCGAAAATCGAGCAAAAAGTCGATTTTTTTTTCGTTTCACATGCTTTCAAACATAAATGAAATTTTAAAAAATCGAGCAAAAGTCGATTTTTTTTTCGTTTCACTGCAAAAATCGAGTGAAGATTCAATTTTTTTTCGTTTTTTACGCGTTTCACATGCTTTCAAACTCAAATGAAATTTTCGAAAATCGAGCAAAAAGTCGATTTTTTTTTTCGTTTCACATGCTTTCAAACACAAATGAAATTTTCGAAAATCGAGCAAAAAGTCGATTTTTTTTTTTCGTTTCGCATGCTTTCAAACACAAATGAAATTTTCAAAAATCGAGTGAAGAGTCGATTTTTTTTCGTTTTTTACGCGTTTCACATGCTTTCAAACATAATGAAATTTTAAAAAATCGAGCAAAAAGTCGATTTTTTTTTTCGTTTCACATGCAAAAATCGAGTGAAGAGTCAATTTTTTTTCGTTTTTTACGCGTTTCACATGCTTTCAAACACAAATGAAAATTTAAAAAATCGAGCAAAAAGTCGATTTTTTTTTTGTTTCACATGCTTTCAAACGTAAATGAAATTTTTGAGAATCTAGCAAAAAGTCGATTTTTTTTTTCGATTCACATTTAAAAATCAAGTGAAGAGTTGATTTTTCTTCGTTTTTACGCGTTTCACATGCTTTCAAACACAAATCAAATTTTCGAAAATCGAGCAAAAAGTCGATTTTTTTTTCGTTTCACATGCTTTCAAACGTAAATGAAATTTTCGAGAATCTAGCAAAAAGTCGATTTTTTTTTTCGTTTTACATGCAAAAATCAAGTGAAGAGTCAATTTTTTTTTGTTTTTACGCGTTTCACAGGCTTTCAAACAAAAATGAAATTTTTGAAAATCGAGCAAAAAGTCGATTTTTTTTTCGATTCAAATGCTGTCCAACACAAATGAAATTTTCAAAAATCGAATGATAAGTCGATTTTTTTTCGTTTTTTTACGCGTTTCACATGCTTTCGAACACAAATGAAGTTTTCGAAAATCGAGCAAAAAGTCGATTTTTTTTTTCGTTTCACATGCTTTTAAACACAAATGAAATTTTCGAAAATCGAGTAAAAAGTCGATTTTTTTTTTCGTTTCACATGCTTTCAAACATAAATGAAATTTTAAAAAATCGAGCAAAAAGTCGATTTTTTTTTCGTTTCACTGCAAAAATCGAGTGAAGATTCAATTTTTGTTTTCGTTTTTTACGCGTTTCACATGCTTTCAAACTCAAATGAAATTTTCGAAAATCGAGCAAAAAGTCGATTTTTTTTTTCGTTTCACATGCTTTCAAACACAAATGAAATTTTCAAAAATCGAGTGAAGAGTCGATTTTTTTTTTCGTTTTTTACGCGTTTCACATGCTTTCAAACACAAATGAAAATTAAAAAAATCGAGCAAAAAGTCGATTTTTTTTTCGTTTCACATGCTTTCAAACGTAAATGAAATTTTCGAGAATCTAGCAAAAAGTCGATTTTTTTTTTCGTTTCACATGCAAAAATCAAGTGAAGAGTCGATTTTTTTTCGTTTTTTACGCGTTTCACATGCTTTCAAACACAAATGAAATTTTCGAAATCGAGCAAAAAGTCGATTATTTTTTCGTTTCACATGCTTTCAAACACAAATGAAATTTTTGAAAATCGAATGAAGCGTCGATTTTTTTTTTCGTTTTTTACGCGTTTCACATGCTTTCAAACACAAATGAAATTTTCGAAAATCGAGCAAAAAGTCGATTTTTTTTTTGTTGCACATGCTTTTAAACACATATGAAATTTTTAAAAATCGAGTGAAGAGCCGGTTTTTTTACGTTTTTTACGCGTTTCACATGCTTTCAAACACAAATAAAATTTTCGAAAATCGAGCAATAAGTCGATTTTTTTTTCGTTTCACATGCTTTCAAACACAAATGAAATTTTTAAAAATCGAGCAAAAAGTCGATTTTTTTTTGTTTCACATGCAAAAATCGAGTGAAGAGTCGATTTTTTTTTCGTTTTTTACGCGTTTCACATGCTTTCAAACACAAATGAAATGTTCAAAAATTGAATGAAGCGTCGATTTTTTTTTTCGTGTTTTACGCGTTTCACATGCTTTCAAACACAAATGAAATTTTCGAAAATCGAGCAAAAAGTCGATTTTTTTTCGTTTCACATGCTCTCAAACACTAATGAAATTTTCAAAAATCGAATGAAGAGTCGATTTTTTTTCGTTTTTTACGCGTTTCACATGCTTTCAAACACAAATGAAATTTTCGAAAATCGAGCAAAAAGTCGATTTTTTTTTCGTTTCACATGCTTTCAAACACAAATGAAATTTTCAAAAATCGATTGAAGAGTCGATTTTTTTTCGTTTTTTACGCGTTGCACATGCTTTCAAACACAAATGAAATTTTCAAAAATCGTGTGAAGAGTCGATTTTTTTTCGTTTTTTACGCGTTTCACATGCTTTCAAACACAAATGAAATTTTCTAAAATCGAGCAAAAAGTCGATTTTTTTTTGTTTCACATGCTTTCAAACACAAATGAAATTTTCGAAAATCGAGCAAAAAGTCGATTTTTTTTTTGTTTCACATGCTTTCAAACACAAATGATATTTTCGAAAATGGAGCAAAAAGTCGATTTTTTTTTTGTTGCACCTGCTTTCAAACACAAATGAAATTTTCAAAAATCGAGTGAAGAGTCGATTTTTGTTTGTTTTTTACGCGTTTCACATGCTTTCAAACACAAATAAAATGTTCAAAAATCGAATGAAGAGTCGATTTTTTTTTCGTTTCTTACGCGTTTCACATGCTTTCAAACACAAATGAAATTTTCGAAAATCGAGCAAATGGTCGATTTTTTTTTTGTTGCACCTGCTTTCAAACACAAATGAAATTTTCAAAGCATGTGAAACGAAAAAAAAATCGACTTTTTGCTCGATTTTCGAAAATTTCATTTGTGTTTGAAAGCAGTGAAACGCGTAAGAAACGAAAAAAAATCGACTCTTCACTCGATTTTTGCATGTGAAACGAAAAAAAAATTGACTTTTTGCTCGATTTTCGAAAAGTTCATTTGTATTTGAAAGCATGTGAAACGCGTAAAAAACGAAAAAAAATCGACTCTTTATTCGATTTTTGAAAATTTGATTTGGGTTTGAAAGCATGTGAAACGCGTAAAAAACGAAAAAAAAATTGACTCTTCACTCGATTTTTGCATGTGAAACGAAAAAAAAATCGACTTTTTGCTCAATTTTCGAAAATTTCATTTGTGTTTAAAAGCATGTAAAACGCGAAAAAAACGAAAAAAAAAATCGACTCTTCACTCGATTTTTGCATGTGAAACGAAAAAATAATCGACTTTTTGCTCGATTTTCTAAAATTTCATTTGTGTTTGAAAGCATGTGAAACAAAAAAAAAATCGACTTTTTGCTCGATTTTCGAAAATTTCGTTTGTGTTTGAAAGCATGTGAAACGAAAAAAAAATCGACTTTTTGCTCGATTTTCAAAAATTTCATTTGTGTTTGAAAGCATGTGAAACGCGTAAAAAACGAAAAAAAAAATGACTCTTCACTCGATTTTTGCATGTGAAACGAAAAAAAAATCGACTTTTTGCTCGATTTTCGAAAATTTTATTTTTGTTTGAAAGCATGTGAAACGCGTAAAAAACGAAAAAAAATTGACTCTTCACTCGATTTTTGAAAATTTCATTTGTGTTTGAAAGTGAAACGAAAAAAAAATCGACTTTTTGCTCGATTTTCGAAAATTTCATTTGTGTTTGAAAGCATGTGAAACGAAAAAAAAAAACGACTTTTTGTTCGATTTTCGAAAATTTCATTTGTGTTTGAAAGCATGTGAAACGAAAAAAAAATCGACTTTTTGTTCCATTTTCGAAAATTTCATTTGTGTTTGAAAGCATGTGAAACGTGTAAAAAACAAAAAAAAATCGACTCTTCATTCGATTTTTGAAAATTTTATGAAATTTTCGAATATCGAGCAAAAACTCGATTTTTTTTTTCGATTCACATGCTTTCAAACACAAATGAAATTTTCAAAAATCGAATGAAGAGTTGATTTTTTTTCGTTTTTTACGCGTTTCACATGCTTTCAAACACAAATGAAATTTTTGAAAATCGAGCAAAAAGTCGATTTTTTTTTCGTTTTACATGCTTTCAAACGCAAATGATATTTTCGGAAATCGAGCAAAAGGTCGATTTTTTTTTCGTTTCACATGCTTTCAAACGCAAATGATATTTTCGAAAATCGAGCAAAAAGTCGATTTTTTTTTTCGTTTCACATGCTTTCAAACACAAAAGAAATTTTTAAAATTCGAATGAAGAGTCGATTTTTTTTCGTTTTTTACGCGTTTCACATGCTTTCAAACACAAATGAAATTTTCGAAAATCGAGCAAAAAGTCGATTATTTTTTTCGTTTCACATGCTTTCAAACACAAATGAAATTTTCGAAAATCGAACAAAAAGTCGTTTTTTTTTTTCGTTTCACATGCTATCAAACACAAATGAAATTTTCAAAAATCGAATGAAGAGTCGATTTTTTTTCGTTTTTTACGCGTTTCACATGCTATCAAACACAAATGAAATTTTCAAAAATCGAATGAAGAGTCGATGTTTTTTCGTTTTTTACGCGTTTCACATGCTTTCAAACACAAATGAAATTTTCAAAAATCGAATGAAGAGTCGATTTTTTTTCGTTTTTTACGCGTTTCACATGCTTTCAAACACAAATGAAATTTTCGAAAATCGAGCAAAAAGTCGATTTTTTTTCGTTTCACATGCTTTCAAACGCAAATGAAATTTTCAAAAATCGAATGAAAAGTCGATTTTTTTTCGTTTTTTACGCGTTTCACATGCTTTCAAACACAAATGAAATTTTCGAAAATCGAGCAAAAGGTCGATTTTTTTTTCGTTTCACATGCAAAAATCGAGTGAAGAGTTGATTTTTTTTCGTTTTTACGCGTTTCACATGCTTTCAAACACAAATGAAATTTTCGAAAATCGAATAAAGAGTCGATTTTTTTTCGTTTTTTACGCGTTTCACATGCTATCAAACACAAATGAAATTTTCAAAAATCGAATGAAGAGTCGATGTTTTTTTGTTTTTTACGCGTTTCACATGCTTTCAAACACAAATGAAATTTTCAAAAATCGAATGAAGAGTCGATTTTTTTTCGTTTTTTACGCGTTTCACATGCTTTCAAACACAAATGAAATTTTCAAAAATCGAATGATGAGTCGATTTTTTTTCGTTTTTTACGCGTTTCACATGCTTTCGAACACAAATGAAATTTTCGAAAATCAAGCAAAAAGTCGATTTTTTTTTCGTTTCACATGCTTGTCAAACACAAATGAAATTTTCAAAAATCGAGTGAAAAGTCGATTTTTTTTCGTTTTTTACGCGTTTCACATGCTTTCAAACACAAATGAAATTTTCGAAAATCGAGCAAAAGGTCGATTTTTTTTTCGTTTCACATGCAAAAATCGAGTGAAGAGTCGATTTTTTTTCGTTTTTACGCGTTTCACATGCTTTCAAACACAAATGAAATTTTCGAAAATCGAATAAACAGTCGATTTTTTTTCGTTTTTTACGCGTTTCACATGCTATCAAACACAAATGAAATTTTCAAAAATCGAATGAAGAGTCGATTTTTTTTTCGATTTTTACGCGTTTCACATGCTATCAAACACAAATGAAATTTTCAAAAATCGAATGAAGAGTCGATGTTTTTTCGTTTTTACGCGTTTCACATGCTTTCAAACACAAATGAAATTTTCAAAAATCGAATGAAGAGTCGATTTTTTTTCGTTTTTTACGCGTTTCACATGCTTTCAAACACAAATGAAATTTTCGAAAATCGAGCAAAAAGTCGATTTTTTTTCGTTTCACATGCTTTCAAACGCAAATGAAATTTTCAAAAATCGAGTGAAGAGTCGATTTTTTTTCGTTTTTACGCGTTTCACATGCTTTCAAACACAAATGAAATTTTCGAAAATCGAATAAAGGGTCGATTTTTTTTCGTTTTTTACGCGTTTCACATGCTATCAAACACAAATGAATTTTCAAAAATCGAATGAAGAGTCGATTTTTTTTTCGTTTTTTACGCGTTTCACATGCTATCAAACACAAATGAAATTTTCAAAAATCGAATGAAGAGTCGATTTTTTTTCGTTTTTTACGCGTTTCACATGCTATCAAACACAAATGAAATTTTCAAAAATCGAATGAAGAGTCGATGTTTTTTCGTTTTTTACGCGTTTCACATGCTTTCAAACACAAATGAAATTTTCAAAAATCGAATGAAGAGTCGATTTTTTTTTTGTTTTTTACGCGTTTCACATGCTTTCAAACACAAATGAAATTTTCGAAAATCGAGCAAAAAGTCGATTTTTTTTCGTTTCACATGCTTTCAAACGCAAATGAAATTTTCAAAAATCGAGTGAAGAGTCGATTTTTTTTCGTTTTTACGCGTTTCACATGCTTTCAAACACAAATGAAATTTTCGAAAATCGAATAAAGAGTCGATTTTTTTTCGTTTTTTACGCGTTTCACATGCTTTCAAACACAAATGAAATTTTCAAAAATCGAATGAAGAGTCGATTTTTTTTCGTTTTTTACGCGTTTCACATGCTTTCAAACACAAATGAAATTTTCGAAAATCGAGCAAAAAGTCGATTTTTTTTCGTTTCACATGCTTTCAAACGCAAATGAAATTTTCAAAAATCGAGTGAAGAGTCGATTTTTTTTCGTTTTTACGCGTTTCACATGCTTTCAAACACAAATGAAATTTTCGAAAATCGAATAAAGAGTCGATTTTTTTTCGTTTTTTACGCGTTTCACATGCTATCAAACACAAATGAATTTTCAAAAATCGAATGAAGAGTCGATTTTTTTTTCGTTTTTTACGCGTTTCACATGCTATCAAACACAAATGAAATTTTCAAAAATCGAATGAAGAGTCGATTTTTTTTCGTTTTTTACGCGTTTCACATGCTATCAAACACAAATGAAATTTTCAAAAATCGAATGAAGAGTCGATGTTTTTTCGTTTTTTACGCGTTTCACATGCTTTCAAACACAAATGAAATTTTCAAAAATCGAATGAAGAGTCAATTTTTTTTCGTTTTTTACGCGTTTCACATGCTTTCAAACACAAATGAAATTTTCAAAAATCGAATGAAGAGTCGATGTTTTTTCGTTTTTTACGCGTTTCACATGCTTTCAAACTCAAATGAAATTTTCAAAAATCGAATGAAGAGTCGATTTTTTTTCGTTTTTTACGCGTTTCACATGCTATCAAACACAAATGAAATTTTCAAAAATCGAATGAAGAGTCGATGTTTTTTCGTTTTTTACGCGTTTCACATGCTTTCAAACACAAATGAAATTTTCAAAAATCGAATGAAGAGTCGATTTTTTTTCGTTTTTTACGCGTTTCACATGCTATCAAACACAAATGAAATTTTCAAAAATCGAATGAAGAGTCGATGTTTTTTCGTTTTTTACGCGTTTCACATGCTTTCAAACACAAATGAAATTTTCAAAAATCGAATGAAGAGTCGATTTTTTTTCGTTTTTTACGCGTTTCACATGCTTTCAAACACAAATGAAATTTTCGAAAATCGAGCAAAAAGTCGATTTTTTTTCGTTTCACATGCTTTCAAACGCAAATGATTTTTTCCAAAATCGAGCAAAAAGTCGATTTTTTTTTCGTTTCACATGCTTTCAAACACAAATGAAATGTTCAAAAATCGAATGGAGAGTCGATTTTTTTTCGTTTTTTACGCGTTTCACATGCTTTCAAACACAAATGAAATTTTCGAAAATCGAGCAAAAAGTCGATTTTTTTTTCGTTTCACATGCTTTCAAACGCAAATGATATTTTCGAAAATCGAGCAAAAAGTCGATTTTTTTTCGTTTCACATGCTTTCAAACACAAATGAAATTTTCAAAAATCGAATGAAGAGTCGATTTTTTTTCGTTTTTTTACGCGCTTCACATGCTTTCAAACACAAATGAAATTTTCGAAAATCGAGCAAAAAGTCGATTTTTTTTTCAATTCACATGCTTTCAAACACAAATGCAAAAATCGAGTAGAGTCGATTTTTTTTTCGTTTTTTACGCGTTTCACTTGCTTTCAAACACAAATGAAATTTTCGAAAATCGAGCAAAAAGTCGATTTTTTTTTAGTTTCACATGCTTTCAAACACAAATGAAATTTTCGAAAATCGAGCAAAAAGTCGATTTCTTTATCGTTTCACATGCAAAAATCGAGTGAAGAGTCGATTTTTTTTCGTTTTTTACGCGTTTCACTTGCTTTCAAACACAAATGAAATTTTCGAAAATCGAGAAAAAGTCGATTTTTTTTTTATTCACATGCCAAAATCGAGTGAAGAGTCGATTTTTTTTGTTTTTTACGCGTTTCACATGCTTTCAAACACAAATGAAATTTTCGAAAATCGAGCAAAAAGTCGATTTTTTTTTCGTTTCACATGCTTTCAAACACAAATGCAAAAATCGAGTAGAGTCGATTTTTTTTTCGTTTTTTACGCGTTTCATTCACTTGCTTTCAAACACAAATGAAATTTTTGAAAATCGAGCAAAAATACGATTTTTTTTTCGTTTCACATGCAATAATCGAGTGAAGAGTCGATTTTTTTTTGTTTTTTACGCGTTTCACATGCTTTCAAACACAAATGAAATTTTCAAAAATCGAATGAAGAGTCGATTTTTTTTCGTTTTTTACGCGTTTCACATGCTTTCAAACACAAATGAAAATTAAAAAAATCGAGCAAAAAGTCGATTTTTTTTTCGTTTCACATGCTTTCAAACGTAAATGAAATTTTCGAGAATCTAGCAAAAAGTCGATTTTTTTTTTCGTTTCACATGCAAAAATCAAGTGAAGAGTCGATTTTTTTTCGTTTTTTACGCGTTTTACATGCTTTCAAACACAAATGAAATTTTCGAAATCGAGCAAAAAGTCGATTATTTTTTCGTTTCACATGCTTTCAAACACAAATGAAATTTTTGAAAATCGAATGAAGCGTCGATTTTTTTTTCGTTTTTTACGCGTTTCACATGCTTTCAAACACAAATGAAATTTTCGAAAATCGAGCAAAAAGTCGATTTTTTTTTTGTTGCACATGCTTTTAAACACATATGAAATTTTTAAAAATCGAGTGAAGAGCCGGTTTTTTTACGTTTTTTACGCGTTTCACATGCTTTCAAACACAAATAAAATTTTCGAAAATCGAGCAATAAGTCGATTTTTTTTTCGTTTCACATGCTTTCAAACACAAATGAAATTTTTGAAAATCGAGCAAAAAGTCGATTTTTTTTTGTTTCACATGCAAAAATCGAGTGAAGAGTCGATTTTTTTTTCGTTTTTTACGCGTTTCACATGCTTTCAAACACAAATGAAATGTTCAAAAATTGAATGAAGCGTCGATTTTTTTTTTCGTGTTTTACGCGTTTCACATGCTTTCAAACACAAATGAAATTTTCGAAAATCGAGCAAAAAGTCGATTTTTTTTCGTTTCACATGCTCTCAAACACTAATGAAATTTTCAAAAATCGAATGAAGAGTCGATTTTTTTTCGTTTTTTACGCGTTTCACATGCTTTCAAACACAAATGAAATTTTCGAAAATCGAGCAAAAAGTCGATTTTTTTTTCGTTTCACATGCTTTCAAACACAAATGAAATTTTCAAAAATCGATTGAAGAGTCGATTTTTTTTCGTTTTTTACGCGTTGCACATGCTTTCAAACACAAATGAAATTTTCAAAAATCGTGTGAAGAGTCGATTTTTTTTCGTTTTTTACGCGTTTCACATGCTTTCAAACACAAATGAAATTTTCTAAACTCGAGCAAAAAGTCGATTTTTTTTTGTTTCACATGCTTTCAAACACAAATGAAATTTTCGAAAATCGAGCAAAAAGTCGATTTTTTTTTTGTTTCACATGCTTTCAAACACAAATGATATTTTCGAAAATGGAGCAAAAAGTCGATTTTTTTTTTGTTGCACCTGCTTTCAAACACAAATGAAATTTTCAAAAATCGAGTGAAGAGTCGATTTTTGTTTGTTTTTTACGCGTTTCACATGCTTTCAAACACAAATAAAATGTTCAAAAATCGAATGAAGAGTCGATTTTTTTTTCGTTTCTTACGCGTTTCACATGCTTTCAAACACAAATGAAATTTTCGAAAATCGAGCAAATGGTCGATTTTTTTTTTGTTGCACCTGCTTTCAAACACAAATGAAATTTTCAAAGCATGTGAAACGAAAAAAAAATCGACTTTTTGCTCGATTTTCGAAAATTTCATTTGTGTTTGAAAGCAGTGAAACGCGTAAGAAACGAAAAAAAATCGACTCTTCACTCGATTTTTGCATGTGAAACGAAAAAAAAATTGACTTTTTGCTCGATTTTCGAAAAGTTCATTTGTATTTGAAAGCATGTGAAACGCGTAAAAAACGAAAAAAAATCGACTCTTTATTCGATTTTTGAAAATTTGATTTGGGTTTGAAAGCATGTGAAACGCGTAAAAAACGAAAAAAAAATTGACTCTTCACTCGATTTTTGCATGTGAAACGAAAAAAAAATCGACTTTTTGCTCAATTTTCGAAAATTTCATTTGTGTTTAAAAGCATGTAAAACGCGAAAAAAACGAAAAAAAAAATCGACTCTTCACTCGATTTTTGCATGTGAAACGAAAAAATAATCGACTTTTTGCTCGATTTTCTAAAATTTCATTTGTGTTTGAAAGCATGTGAAACAAAAAAAAAATCGACTTTTTGCTCGATTTTCGAAAATTTCGTTTGTGTTTGAAAGCATGTGAAACGAAAAAAAAATCGACTTTTTGCTCGATTTTCAAAAATTTCATTTGTGTTTGAAAGCATGTGAAACGCGTAAAAAACGAAAAAAAAAATGACTCTTCACTCGATTTTTGCATGTGAAACGAAAAAAAAATCGACTTTTTGCTCGATTTTCGAAAATTTTATTTTTGTTTGAAAGCATGTGAAACGCGTAAAAAACGAAAAAAAATTGACTCTTCACTCGATTTTTGAAAATTTCATTTGTGTTTGAAAGTGAAACGAAAAAAAAATCGACTTTTTGCTCGATTTTCGAAAATTTCATTTGTGTTTGAAAGCATGTGAAACGAAAAAAAAAAACGACTTTTTGTTCGATTTTCGAAAATTGCATTTGTGTTTGAAAGCATGTGAAACGAAAAAAAAATCGACTTTTTGTTCCATTTTCGAAAATTTCATTTGTGTTTGAAAGCATGTGAAACGTGTAAAAAACAAAAAAAAATCGACTCTTCATTCGATTTTTGAAAATTTTATGAAATTTTCGAATATCGAGCAAAAACTCGATTTTTTTTTTCGATTCACATGCTTTCAAACACAAATGAAATTTTCAAAAATCGAATGAAGAGTTGATTTTTTTTCGTTTTTTACGCGTTTCACATGCTTTCAAACACAAATGAAATTTTTGAAAATCGAGCAAAAAGTCGATTTTTTTTTCGTTTTACATGCTTTCAAACGCAAATGATATTTTCGGAAATCGAGCAAAAGGTCGATTTTTTTTTCGTTTCACATGCTTTCAAACGCAAATGATATTTTCGAAAATCGAGCAAAAAGTCGATTTTTTTTTTCGTTTCACATGCTTTCAAACACAAAAGAAATTTTTAAAAATCGAATGAAGAGTCGATTTTTTTTCGTTTTTTACGCGTTTCACATGCTTTCAAACACAAATGAAATTTTCGAAAATCGAGCAAAAAGTCGATTATTTTTTTCGTTTCACATGCTTTCAAACACAAATGAAATTTTCGAAAATCGAACAAAAAGTCGTTTTTTTTTTCGTTTCACATGCTATCAAACACAAATGAAATTTTCAAAAATCGAATGAAGAGTCGATTTTTTTTCGTTTTTTACGCGTTTCACATGCTATCAAACACAAATGAAATTTTCAAAAATCGAATGAAGAGTCGATGTTTTTTCGTTTTTTACGCGTTTCACATGCTTTCAAACACAAATGAAATTTTCAAAAATCGAATGAAGAGTCGATTTTTTTTCGTTTTTTACGCGTTTCACATGCTTTCAAACACAAATGAAATTTTCGAAAATCGAGCAAAAAGTCGATTTTTTTTCGTTTCACATGCTTTCAAACGCAAATGAAATTTTCAAAAATCGAATGAAAAGTCGATTTTTTTTCGTTTTTTACGCGTTTCACATGCTTTCAAACACAAATGAAATTTTTGAAAATCGAGCAAAAGGTCGATTTTTTTTTCGTTTCACATGCAAAAATCGAGTGAAGAGTTGATTTTTTTTCGTTTTTACGCGTTTCACATGCTTTCAAACACAAATGAAATTTTCGAAAATCGAATAAAGAGTCGATTTTTTTTCGTTTTTTACGTGTTTCACATGCTATCAAACACAAATGAAATTTTCAAAAATCGAATGAAGAGTCGATGTTTTTTTGTTTTTTACGCGTTTCACATGCTTTCAAACACAAATGAAATTTTCAAAAATCGAATAAAGAGTCGATTTTTTTTCGTTTTTTACGCGTTTCACATGCTTTCAAACACAAATGAAATTTTCAAAAATCGAATGATGAGTCGATTTTTTTTCGTTTTTTACGCGTTTCACATGCTTTCGAACACAAATGAAATTTTCGAAAATCAAGCAAAAAGTCGATTTTTTTTTCGTTTCACATGCTTGTCAAACACAAATGAAATTTTCAAAAATCGAGTGAAAAGTCGATTTTTTTTCGTTTTTTTACGCGTTTCACATGCTTTCAAACACAAATGAAATTTTCGAAAATCGAGCAAAAGGTCGATTTTTTTTCGTTTCACATGCAAAAATCGAGTGAAGAGTCGATTTTTTTTCGTTTTTACGCGTTTCACATGCTTTCAAACACAAATGAAATTTTCGAAAATCGAATAAAGAGTCGATTTTTTTTCGTTTTTTACGCGTTTCACATGCTATCAAACACAAATGAAATTTTCAAAAATCGAATGAAGAGTCGATTTTTTTTTCGATTTTTACGCGTTTCACATGCTATCAAACACAAATGAAATTTTCAAAAATCGAATGAAGAGTCGATGTTTTTTCGTTTTTACGCGTTTCACATGCTTTCAAACACAAATGAAATTTTCAAAAATCGAATGAAGAGTCGATTTTTTTTCGTTTTTTACGCGTTTCACATGCTTTCAAACACAAATGAAATTTTCGAAAATCGAGCAAAAAGTCGATTTTTTTTCGTTTCACATGCTTTCAAACGCAAATGAAATTTTCAAAAATCGAGTGAAGAGTCGATTTTTTTTTCGTTTTTACGCGTTTCACATGCTTTCAAACACAAATGAAATTTTCGAAAATCGAATAAAGAGTCGATTTTTTTCGTTTTTTACGCGTTTCACATGCTATCAAACACAAATGAATTTTCAAAAATCGAATGAAGAGTCGATTTTTTTTTCGTTTTTTACGCGTTTCACATGCTATCAAACACAAATGAAATTTTCAAAAATCGAATGAAGAGTCGATTTTTTTTCGTTTTTTACGCGTTTCACATGCTATCAAACACAAATGAAATTTTCAAAAATCGAATGAAGAGTCGATGTTTTTTCGTTTTTTACGCGTTTCACATGCTTTCAAACACAAATGAAATTTTCAAAAATCGAATGAAGAGTCGATTTTTTTTTGTTTTTTACGCGTTTCACATGCTTTCAAACACAAATGAAATTTTCGAAAATCGAGCAAAAAGTCGATTTTTTTTCGTTTCACATGCTTTCAAACGCAAATGAAATTTTCAAAAATCGAATGAAAAGTCGATTTTTTTTCGTTTTTTACGCGTTTCACATGCTTTCAAACACAAATGAAATTTTCAAAAATCGAATGAAGAGTCGATTTTTTTTCGTTTTTTACGCGTTTCACATGCTTTCAAACACAAATGAAATTTTCGAAAATCGAGCAAAAAGTCGATTTTTTTTCGTTTCACATGCTTTCAAACGCAAATGAAATTTTCAAAAATCGAGTGAAGAGTCGATTTTTTTTCGTTTTTACGCGTTTCACATGCTTTCAAACACAAATGAAATTTTCGAAAATCGAATAAAGAGTCGATTTTTTTTCGTTTTTTACGCGTTTCACATGCTATCAAACACAAATGAATTTTCAAAAATCGAATGAAGAGTCGATTTTTTTTTCGTTTTTTACGCGTTTCACATGCTATCAAACACAAATGAAATTTTCAAAAATCGAATGAAGAGTCGATTTTTTTTCGTTTTTTACGCGTTTCACATGCTATCAAACACAAATGAAATTTTCAAAAATCGAATGAAGAGTCGATGTTTTTTCGTTTTTTACGCGTTTCACATGCTTTCAAACACAAATGAAATTTTCAAAAATCGAATGAAGAGTCAATTTTTTTTCGTTTTTTACGCGTTTCACATGCTTTCAAACACAAATGAAATTTTCAAAAATCGAATGAAGAGTCGATGTTTTTTCGTTTTTTACGCGTTTCACATGCTTTCAAACTCAAATGAAATTTTCAAAAATCGAATGAAGAGTCGATTTTTTTTTCGTTTTTTACGCGTTTCACATGCTATCAAACACAAATGAAATTTTCAAAAATCGAATGAAGAGTCGATGTTTTTTCGTTTTTTACGCGTTTCACATGCTTTCAAACACAAATGAAATTTTCAAAAATCGAATGAAGAGTCGATTTTTTTTCGTTTTTTACGCGTTTCACATGCTATCAAACACAAATGAAATTTTCAAAAATCGAATGAAGAGTCGATGTTTTTTCGTTTTTTACGCGTTTCACATGCTTTCAAACACAAATGAAATTTTCAAAAATCGAATGAAGAGTCGATTTTTTTTCGTTTTTTACGCGTTTCACATGCTTTCAAACACAAATGAAATTTTCGAAAATCGAGCAAAAAGTCGATTTTTTTTCGTTTCACATGCTTTCAAACGCAAATGATTTTTTCCAAAATCGAGCAAAAAGTCGATTTTTTTTTCGTTTCACATGCTTTCAAACACAAATGAAATGTTCAAAAATCGAATGGAGAGTCGATTTTTTTTCGTTTTTTACGCGTTTCACATGCTTTCAAACACAAATGATATTTTCGAAAATCGAGCAAAAAGTCGATTTTTTTTTCGTTTCACATGCTTTCAAACGCAAATGATATTTTCGAAAATCGAGCAAAAAGTCGATTTTTTTTCGTTTCACATGCTTTCAAACACAAATGAAATTTTCAAAAATCGAATGAAGAGTCGATTTTTTTTCGTTTTTTACGCGTTTCACATGCTTTCAAACACAAATGAAATTTTTCGAAAATCGAGCAAAAAGTCGATTTTTTTTCGTTTCACATGCTTTCAAACGCAAATGAAATTTTCAAAAATCGAGTGAAGAGTCGATTTTTTTTCGTTTTTACGCGTTTCACATGCTTTCAAACACAAATGAAATTTTCGAAAATCGAATAAAGAGTCGATTTTTTTTCGTTTTTTACGCGTTTCACATGCTATCAAACACAAATGAATTTTCAAAAATCGAATGAAGAGTCGATTTTTTTTTCGTTTTTTACGCGTTTCACATGCTATCAAACACAAATGAAATTTTCAAAAATCGAATGAAGAGTCGATTTTTTTTCGTTTTTTACGCGTTTCACATGCTATCAAACACAAATGAAATTTTCAAAAATCGAATGAAGAGTCGATGTTTTTTCGTTTTTTACGCGTTTCACATGCTTTCAAACACAAATGAAATTTTCAAAAATCGAATGAAGAGTCGATTTTTTTATGTTTTTTACGCGTTTCACATGCTTTCAAACACAAATGAAATTTTCGAAAATCGAGCAAAAAGTCGATTTTTTTTCGTTTCACATGCTTTCAAACGCAAATGAAATTTTCAAAAATCGAATGAAAAGTCGATTTTTTTTCGTTTTTTACGCGTTTCACATGCTTTCAAACACAAATGAAATTTTCAAAAATCGAATGAAGAGTCGATTTTTTTTCGTTTTTTACGCGTTTCACATGCTTTCAAACACAAATGAAATTTTCGAAAATCGAGCAAAAAGTCGATTTTTTTTCGTTTCACATGCTTTCAAACGCAAATGAAATTTTCAAAAATCGAGTGAAGAGTCGATTTTTTTTCGTTTTTACGCGTTTCACATGCTTTCAAACACAAATGAAATTTTCGAAAATCGAATAAAGAGTCGATTTTTTTTCGTTTTTTACGCGTTTCACATGCTATCAAACACAAATGAATTTTCAAAAATCGAATGAAGAGTCGATTTTTTTTTCGTTTTTTACGCGTTTCACATGCTATCAAACACAAATGAAATTTTCAAAAATCGAATGAAGAGTCGATTTTTTTTCGTTTTTTACGCGTTTCACATGCTATCAAACACAAATGAAATTTTCAAAAATCGAATGAAGAGTCGATGTTTTTTCGTTTTTTACGCGTTTCACATGCTTTCAAACACAAATGAAATTTTCAAAAATCGAATGAAGAGTCAATTTTTTTTCGTTTTTTACGCGTTTCACATGCTTTCAAACACAAATGAAATTTTCAAAAATCGAATGAAGAGTCGATGTTTTTTCGTTTTTTACGCGTTTCACATGCTTTCAAACTCAAATGAAATTTTCAAAAATCGAATGAAGAGTCGATTTTTTTTCGTTTTTTACGCGTTTCACATGCTATCAAACACAAATGAAATTTTCAAAAATCGAATGAAGAGTCGATGTTTTTTCGTTTTTTACGCGTTTCACATGCTTTCAAACACAAATGAAATTTTCAAAAATCGAATGAAGAGTCGATTTTTTTTCGTTTTTTACGCGTTTCACATGCTATCAAACACAAATGAAATTTTCAAAAATCGAATGAAGAGTCGATGTTTTTTCGTTTTTTACGCGTTTCACATGCTTTCAAACACAAATGAAATTTTCAAAAATCGAATGAAGAGTCGATTTTTTTTCGTTTTTTACGCGTTTCACATGCTTTCAAACACAAATGAAATTTTCGAAAATCGAGCAAAAAGTCGATTTTTTTTCGTTTCACATGCTTTCAAACGCAAATGATTTTTTCCAAAATCGAGCAAAAAGTCGATTTTTTTTTCGTTTCACATGCTTTCAAACACAAATGAAATGTTCAAAAATCGAATGGAGAGTCGATTTTTTTTCGTTTTTTACGCGTTTCACATGCTTTCAAACACAAATGAAATTTTCGAAAATCGAGCAAAAAGTCGATTTTTTTTTCGTTTCACATGCTTTCAAACGCAAATGATATTTTCGAAAATCGAGCAAAAAGTCGATTTTTTTTCGTTTCACATGCTTTCAAACACAAATAAAATTTTCAAAAATCGAATGAAGAGTCGATTTTTTTTCGTTTTTTTACGCGCTTCACATGCTTTCAAACACAAATGAAATTTTCGAAAATCGAGCAAAAAGTCGATTTTTTTTTCAATTCACATGCTTTCAAACACAAATGCAAAAATCGAGTAGAGTCGATTTTTTTTTCGTTTTTTACGCGTTTCACTTGCTTTCAAACACAAATGAAATTTTCGAAAATCGAGCAAAAAGTCGATTTTTTTTTAGTTTCACATGCTTTCAAACACAAATGAAATTTTCGAAAATCGAGCAAAAAGTCGATTTCTTTATCGTTTCACATGCAAAAATCGAGTGAAGAGTCGATTTTTTTTCGTTTTTTACGCGTTTCACTTGCTTTCAAACACAAATGAAATTTTCGAAAATCGAGAAAAAGTCGATTTTTTTTTTATTCACATGCCAAAATCGAGTGAAGAGTCGATTTTTTTTTGTTTTTTACGCGTTTCACATGCTTTCAAACACAAATGAAATTTTCGAAAATCGAGCAAAAAGTCGATTTTTTTTTCGTTTCACATGCTTTCAAACACAAATGCAAAAATCGAGTAAAGAGTCGTTTTTTTTTTCGTTTTTTACGCGTTTCATTCACTTGCTTTCAAACACAAATGAAATTTTTGAAAATCGAGCAAAAATACGATTTTTTTTTCGTTTCACATGCAATAATCGAGTGAAGAGTCGATTTTTTTTTGTTTTTTACGCGTTTCACATGCTTTCAAACACAAATGAAATTTTCAAAAATCGAATGAAGAGTCGATTTTTTTTCGTTTTTTACGCGTTTCACATGCTTTCAAACACAAATGAAATTTTCGAAAATCGAGCAAAAAGTCGATTTCTTTATCGTTTCACATGCAAAAATCGAGTGAAGAGTCGATTTTTTTTCGTTTTTTACGCGTTTCACTTGCTTTCAAACACAAATGAAATTTTCGAAAATCGAGCAAAAAATCGATTTTTTACGCGTTTCACATGCTTTCAAACACAAATGAAATTTTCGAAAATCGAGAAAAAGTCGATTTTTTTTTTATTCACATGCCAAAATCGAGTGAAGAGTCGATTTTTTTTGTTTTTTACGCGTTTCACATGCTTTCAAACACAAATGAAATTTTCGAAAATCGAGCAAAAAGTCGATTTTTTTTTCGTTTCACATGCTTTCAAACACAAATGCAAAAATCGAGTAAAGAGTCGATTTTTTTTTCGTTTTTTACGCGTTTCATTCACTTGCTTTCAAACACAAATGAAATTTTTGAAAATCGAGCAAAAATACGATTTTTTTTTCGTTTCACATGCAATAATCGAGTGAAGAGTCGATTTTTTTTTGTTTTTTACGCGTTTCACATGCTTTCAAACACAAATGAAATTTTCAAAAATCGAATGAAGAGTCGATTTTTTTTCGTTTTTTACGCGTTTCACATGCTTTCAAACACAAATGAAATTTTCGAAAATCGAGCAAAAAGTCGATTTTTTTTTCGTTTCACATGCAAAAATTGAGTGAAGAGTCGATTTTTTTTCGTTTTTTACGCGTTTCACATGCTTTCAAACACAAATGAAATTTTCGAAAATCGATCAAAAAGTCGATTTTTTTTCGTTTCACTTGCTTTCAAACATAAATGCAAAAATCGAGTAGAGTCGATTTTTTTTTCGTTTTTTACGCGTTTCACTTGCTTTCAAACACAAATGAAATTTTTGAAAATCGAGCAAAAATACGATTTTTTTTTCGTTTCACATGCAATAATCGAGTGAAGAGTCGATTTTTTTTGTTTTTTACGCGTTTCACATGCTTTCAAACACAAATGAAATTTTCGAAAATCGAGCAAAAAGTCGATTTTTTTTTCGTTTCACATGCAAAAATTGAGTGTAGAGTCGATTTTTTTTCGTTTTTTACGAGTTTCACATGCTTTCAAACACTAATGAAATTTTCGAAAATCGAGCAAAAAGTCGATTTTTTTTTCGTTTCACATGCTTTCAAACACAAATGAAATTTTCGAAAATCGAGTAAAATGTCGATTTTCTTTTCGTTTCACATGCAACAATCGAGTGAAGAGTCGATTTTTTTTCGTTTTTTACGCGTTTCACATGCTTTCAATCAAACACAAATGAAATTTTCAAAAATCGAATAAAGAGTCGATTTTTTTTCGTTTTTTACGCGTTTCACATGCTTTCAAACACAAATGAAATGTTCAAAAATCGAGTTAAGAGTCGATTTTTTTTCGTTTTTTACGCGTTTCACATGCTTTCAAACACAAATGATATTTTCGATAATCGAGAAAAAAACGATTTTTTTTTTCGTTTCACATGCAAAAATCGAGTAAAGAGTCGATTTTTTTTTGTTTTTTACGCGTTTCACATGCTTTCAAACACAAATGAAATTTTCAAAAATCGAGCAAAAAGTCGATTTTTTTTTCGTTTCACTTGCTTTCAAACACAAATGAAATTTTTGAAAATCGAGCAAAAATACGATTTTTTTTTTCGTTTCACATGCAAAAATCGAGTGAAGAGTCGATTATTTTTTCGTTTTTTAAGCGTTTCACATGCTTTTAAACACAAATGAAATTTTCAAAAATCGAATGAAAAGTCGATTTTTTGTCGTTTTTTACGCGTTTCACATGCTTTCACACAAATGAAATTTTCGAAAATCGAGCAAAAAGTCGATTTTTTTTTCGTTTCACATGCAAAAATTGAGTGAATAGTCGATTTTTTTTTCGTTTTTTACGCGTTTCACATGCTTTCAAAAACAAATGAAATTTTCGAAAATCTAGCAAAAAATCGATTTTTTTTTTCGTTTCACATGCTTTCAAACACAAATGAAATTTTCGAAAATCGAGTAAAAAGTCGATTTTTTTTTCGTTTTTCACGCGTTTCACATGCTTTCAAACACAAAAGAAATTCTCAAAAATCGAGTGAAGAGTCGATTTTTTTTCGTTTTTTACGCGTTTCACATGCTTTCAATTTCAAATGAAATTTTCGAAAATCGAGAAAAAGTCGATTTTTTTTTTCGATTCACATGCAAAAATCGAGTGAAGAGTCGATTTTTTTTGTTTTTTACTCACATGCTTTCAAACACAAATGAAATTTTCAAAAATCGAGTGAAGAGTCGATTTTTTTTTCATTTTTTACGCGTTTCACATGCTTTCAAACACAAATGAAATTTTCGAAAATCGAGTGAAGAGTCGATTTTTTTTCGTTTTTTACGCGTTTCACATGCTTTCAAACACAAATGAAATTTTCAAAAATTGAATGAAGAGTCGATTTTTTTTCGTTTTTTACGCGTTTCACATGCTTTCAAACACAAATGAAATTTTCAAAAATTGAATGAAGAGTCGATTTTTTATTCGTTTTTACGCGTTTCACATGCATTCAAACGAATCAAATGAAATGTTCGAAAATCGAGCAAAAAGTCGATTTTTTTTTCGCTTCACATGCTTTCAAACACAAATGAAATTTTCGAAAAACGAGCAATAAGTCGATTATTTTTTCGTTTCACATGCAAAAATCGAGTGAAGAGTCGAATTTTTTTGTTTTTTACGCGTATCACATGCTTTCAAAAACAAATGAAATGTTCGAAAATCGAGAAAAAATCGATTTTTTTTTTCGTTTCACATGCTTTTAAACACAAATGAAATTTTTGAAAATCGAGTAAAAAGTCGATTTTCTTTTCGTTTCACATGCAATAATCGAGTGAAGAGTCGATTTTTTTTTGTTTTTTACGCGTTTCACATGCTTTCAAACACAAATGAAATTTTCGAAAATCGAGTAAAATGTCGATTTTCTTTTCGTTTCACATGCAACAATCGAGTGAAGAGTCGATTTTTTTTCGTTTTTTACGCGTTTCACATGCTTTCAATCAAACACAAATGAAATTTTCAAAAATCGAATAAAGAGTCGATTTTTTTTCGTTTTTTACGCGTTTCACATGCTTTCAAACACAAATGAAATGTTCAAAAATCGAGTTAAGAGTCGATTTTTTTTCGTTTTTTACGCGTTTCACATGCTTTCAAACACAAATGATATTTTCGATAATCGAAAAAAAAACGATTTTTTTTTTCGTTTCACATGCAAAAATCGAGTAAAGAGTCGATTTTTTTTTGTTTTTTACGCGTTTCACATGCTTTCAAACACAAATGAAATTTTCAAAAATCGAGCAAAAAGTCGATTTTTTTTTCGTTTCACTTGCTTTCAAACACAAATGAAATTTTTGAAAATCGAGCAAAATTACGATTTTTTTTTTCGTTTCACATGCAAAAATCGAGTGAAGAGTCGATTATTTTTTCGTTTTTTAAGCGTTTCACATGCTTTTAAACACAAATGAAATTTTCAAAAATCGAATGAAAAGTCGATTTTTTGTCGTTTTTTACGCGTTTCACATGCTTTCACACAAATGAAATTTTCGAAAATCGAGCAAAAAGTCGATTTTTTTTTTCGTTTCACATGCAAAAATTGAGTGAATAGTCGATTTTTTTTTCGTTTTTTACGCGTTTCACATGCTTTCAAAAACAAATGAAATTTTCGAAAATCTAGCAAAAAATCGATTTTTTTTTTCGTTTCACATGCTTTCAAACACAAATGAAATTTTCGAAAATCGAGTAAAAAGTCGATTTTTTTTTCGTTTTTCACGCGTTTCACATGCTTTCAAACACAAAAGAAATTCTCAAAAATCGAGTGAAGAGTCGATTTTTTTTCGTTTTTTACGCGTTTCACATGCTTTCAATTTCAAATGAAATTTTCGAAAATCGAGAAAAAGTCGATTTTTTTTTTCGATTCACATGCAAAAATCGAGTGAAGAGTCGATTTTTTTTGTTTTTTACTCACATGCTTTCAAACACAAATGAAATTTTCAAAAATCGAGTGAAGAGTCGATTTTTTTTTTCATTTTTTACGCGTTTCACATGCTTTCAAACACAAATGAAATTTTCGAAAATCGAGTGAAGAGTCGATTTTTTTTCGTTTTTTACGCGTTTCACATGCTTTCAAACACAAATGAAATTTTCAAAAATTGAATGAAGAGTCGATTTTTTTTCGTTTTTTACGCGTTTCACATGCTTTCAAACACAAATGAAATTTTCAAAAATTGAATGAAGAGTCGATTTTTTATTCGTTTTTACGCGTTTCACATGCATTCAAACGAATCAAATGAAATGTTCGAAAATCGAGCAAAAAGTCGATTTTTTTTTCGCTTCACATGCTTTCAAACACAAATGAAATTTTCGAAAAACGAGCAATAAGTCGATTATTTTTTCGTTTCACATGCAAAAATCGAGTGAAGAGTCGAATTTTTTTGTTTTTTACGCGTATCACATGCTTTCAAAAACAAATGAAATGTTCGAAAATCGAGAAAAAATCGATTTTTTTTTTCGTTTCACATGCTTTTAAACACAAATGAAATTTTTGAAAATCGAGTAAAAAGTCGATTTTCTTTTCGTTTCACATGCAATAATCGAGTGAAGAGTCGATTTTTTTTTGTTTTTTACGCGTTTCACATGCTTTCAAACACAAATAAAATTTTCGAAAATCAAGCAAAAAGTTGATTTTTTTTACTTTTCACATGCTTTCAAACACAAATGAAATTTTCAAAAATCTAATGAAGCGTCGATTTTTTTTTCGTTTTTTACGCGTTTCACATGCTTTCAAACACAAATGAAATTTTCGAAATTCGAGCAAAAATTCGATTTTTTTTTTCGTTTCTCATGCTTTCAAACACAAATGAATTTTTCGAAAATCGAGCAAAAAGTCGATTTTTTTTTTCGTATCACATGCTTTCAAACACAAATGCAAAAATCGAGTAGAGTCGATTTTTTTTTCGTTTTTTACGCGTTTCACATGCTTTCAAACACAAATGAAATTTTCGAAAATCGAGCAAGAAGTCGATCTTTTTTCGGTTTCACATGCTTTCAAACATAAATGAAATTTTCGAAAATCAAGCAAAAAGTCGATTTTTTTTTGTTTCACATGCAAAAATCGAGTGAAGAGTCGATTTTTTTTTCGTTTTTTACGCGTTTCACATGCTTTCAAACACAAATGAAATTTTCAAAAATCGAATGAAGAGTCGATTTTTTTTTGTTTTTTACGCGTTTCACATGCTTTCAAACACAAATGAAATTTTCGAAAATCGAGCAAAAAGTCGATTTTTTTTCGTTTCACATGCTTTCAAACGCAAATGAAATTTTCAAAAATCGAATGAAAAGTCGATTTTTTTTCGTTTTTTACGCGTTTCACATGCTTTCAAACACAAATGAAATTTTCAAAAATCGAATGAAGAGTCGATTTTTTTTCGTTTTTTACGCGTTTCACATGCTTTCAAACACAAATGAAATTTTCGAAAATCGAGTAAAAAGTCGATTTTTTTTCGTTTCACATGCTTTCAAACGCAAATGAAATTTTCAAAAATCGAGTGAAGAGTCGATTTTTTTTCGTTTTTACGCGTTTCACATGCTTTCAAACACAAATGAAATTTTCGAAAATCGAATAAAGAGTCGATTTTTTTTCGTTTTTTACGCGTTTCACATGCTATCAAACACAAATGAATTTTCAAAAATCGAATGAAGAGTCGATTTTTTTTTCGTTTTTTACGCGTTTCACATGCTATCAAACACAAATGAAATTTTCAAAAATCGAATGAAGAGTCGATTTTTTTTCGTTTTTTACGCGTTTCACATGCTATCAAACACAAATGAAATTTTCAAAAATCGAATGAAGAGTCGATGTTTTTTCGTTTTTTACGCGTTTCACATGCTTTCAAACACAAATGAAATTTTCAAAAATCGAATGAAGAGTCAATTTTTTTTCGTTTTTTACGCGTTTCACATGCTTTCAAACACAAATGAAATTTTCAAAAATCGAATGAAGAGTCGATGTTTTTTCGTTTTTTACGCGTTTCACATGCTTTCAAACTCAAATGAAATTTTCAAAAATCGAATGAAGAGTCGATTTTTTTTCGTTTTTTACGCGTTTCACATGCTTTCAAACACAAATGAAATTTTCAAAAATCGAATGAAGAGTCGATTTTTTTTCGTTTTTTACGCGTTTCACATGCTTTCAAACACAAATGAAATTTTCGAAAATCGAGCAAAAAGTCGATTTTTTTTCGTTTCACATGCTTTCAAACGCAAATGATTTTTTCCAAAATCGAGCAAAAAGTCGATTTTTTTTTCGTTTCACATGCTTTCAAACACAAATGAAATGTTCAAAAATCGAATGGAGAGTCGATTTTTTTTCGTTTTTTACGCGTTTCACATGCTTTCAAACACAAATGAAATTTTCGAAAATCGAGCAAAAAGTCGATTTTTTTTTCGTTTCACATGCTTTCAAACGCAAATGATATTTTCGAAAATCGAGCAAAAAGTCGATTTTTTTTCGTTTCACATGCTTTCAAACACAAATGAAATTTTCAAAAATCGAATGAAGAGTCGATTTTTTTTCGTTTTTTTACGCGCTTCACATGCTTTCAAACACAAATGAAATTTTCGAAAATCGAGCAAAAAGTCGATTTTTTTTTCAATTCACATGCTTTCAAACACAAATGCAAAAATCGAGTAGTCGATTTTTTTTTCGTTTTTTACGCGTTTCACTTGCTTTCAAACACAAATGAAATTTTTGAAAATCGAGCAAAAATACGATTTTTTTTTCGTTTCACATGCAATAATCGAGTGAAGAGTCGATTTTTTTTTGTTTTTTACGCGTTTCACATGCTTTCAAACACAAATGAAATTTTCAAAAATCGAATGAAGAGTCGATTTTTTTTCGTTTTTTACGCGTTTCACATGCTTTCAAACACAAATGAAATTTTCGAAAATCGAGCAAAAAGTCGATTTCTTTATCGTTTCACATGCAAAAATCGAGTGAAGAGTCGATTTTTTTTCGTTTTTTACGCGTTTCACTTGCTTTCAAACACAAATGAAATTTTCGAAAATCGAGCAAAAAATCGATTTTTTACGCGTTTCACATGCTTTCAAACACAAATGAAATTTTCGAAAATCGAGAAAAAGTCGATTTTTTTTTTATTCACATGCCAAAATCGAGTGAAGAGTCGATTTTTTTTGTTTTTTACGCGTTTCACATGCTTTCAAACACAAATGAAATTTTCGAAAATCGAGCAAAAAGTCGATTTTTTTTTCGTTTCACATGCTTTCAAACACAAATGCAAAAATCGAGTAAAGAGTCGATTTTTTTTTCGTTTTTTACGCGTTTCATTCACTTGCTTTCAAACACAAATGAAATTTTTGAAAATCGAGCAAAAATACGATTTTTTTTTCGTTTCACATGCAATAATCGAGTGAAGAGTCGATTTTTTTTTGTTTTTTACGCGTTTCACATGCTTTCAAATACAAATGAAATTTTCAAAAATCGAATGAAGAGTCGATTTTTTTTCGTTTTTTACGCGTTTCACATGCTTTCAAACACAAATGAAATTTTCGAAAATCGAGCAAAAAGTCGATTTTTTTTTCGTTTCACATGCAAAAATTGAGTGAAGAGTCGATTTTTTTTCGTTTTTTACGCGTTTCACATGCTTTCAAACACAAATGAAATTTTCGAAAATCGAGCAAAAAGTCGATTTTTTTTCGTTTCACATGCTTTCAAACATAAATGCAAAAATCGAGTAGAGTCGATTTTTTTTTCGTTTTTTACGCGTTTCACTTGCTTTCAAACACAAATGAAATTTTTGAAAATCGAGCAAAAATACGATTTTTTTTTCGTTTCACATGCAATAATCGAGTGAAGAGTCGATTTTTTTTGTTTTTTACGCGTTTCACATGCTTTCAAACACAAATGAAATTTTCGAAAATCGAGCAAAAAGTCGATTTTTTTTTCGTTTCACATGCAAAAATTGAGTGTAGAGTCGATTTTTTTTCGTTTTTTACGAGTTTCACATGCTTTCAAACACTAATGAAATTTTCGAAAATCGAGCAAAAAGTCGATTTTTTTTTCGTTTCACATGCTTTCAAACACAAATGAAATTTTCGAAAATCGAGTAAAATGTCGATTTTCTTTTCGTTTCACATGCAACAATCGAGTGAAGAGTCGATTTTTTTTCGTTTTTTACGCGTTTCACATGCTTTCAATCAAACACAAATGAAATTATCAAAAATCGAATAAAGAGTCGATTTTTTTTCGTTTTTTACGCGTTTCACATGCTTTCAAACACAAATGAAATGTTCAAAAATCGAGTTAAGAGTCGATTTTTTTTCGTTTTTTACGCGTTTCACATGCTTTCAAACACAAATGATATTTTCGATAATCGAGAAAAAGTCGATTTTTTTTTTCGTTTCACATGCAAAAATCGAGTAAAGAGTCGATTTTTTTTTGTTTTTTACGCGTTTCACATGCTTTCAAACACAAATGAAATTTTCAAAAATCGAGCAAAAAGTCGATTTTTTTTTCGTTTCACTTGCTTTCAAACACAAATGAAATTTTTGAAAATCGAGCAAAAATACGATTTTTTTTTCGTTTCACATGCAAAAATCGAGTGAAGAGTCGATTATTTTTTCGTTTTTTAAGCGTTTCACATGCTTTTAAACACAAATGAAATTTTCAAAAATCGAATGAAAAGTCGATTTTTTGTCGTTTTTTACGCGTTTCACATGCTTTCACACAAATGAAATTTTCGAAAATCGAGCAAAAAGTCGATTTTTTTTTCGTTTCACATGCAAAAATTGAGTGAATAGTCGATTTTTTTTTCGTTTTTTACGCGTTTCACATGCTTTCAAAAACAAATGAAATTTTCGAAAATCTAGCAAAAAATCGATTTTTTTTTTCGTTTCACATGCTTTCAAACACAAATGAAATTTTCGAAAATCGAGTAAAAAGTCGATTTTTTTTTCGTTTTTCACGCGTTTCACATGCTTTCAAACACAAAAGAAATGTTCAAAAATCGAGTTAAGAGTCGATTTTTTTTCGTTTTTTACGCGTTTCACATGCTTTCAAACACAAATGAAATTTTCAAAAATCGAATGAAGAGTCGATTTTTTTTCGTTTTTTACGCGTTTCACATGCTATCAAACACAAATGAAATTTTCAAAAATCGAATGAAGAGTCGATGTTTTTTCGTTTTTTACGCGTTTCACATGCTTTCAAACACAAATGAAATTTTCAAAAATCGAATGAAGAGTCGATTTTTTTTCGTTTTTTACGCGTTTCACATGCTTTCAAACACAAATGAAATTTTCGAAAATCGAGCAAAAAGTCGATTTTTTTTCGTTTCACATGCTTTCAAACGCAAATGATTTTTTCCAAAATCGAGCAAAAAGTCGATTTTTTTTTTCGTTTCACATGCTTTCAAACACAAATGAAATGTTCAAAAATCGAATGGAGAGTCGATTTTTTTTCGTTTTTTACGCGTTTCACATGCTTTCAAACACAAATGAAATTTTCGAAAATCGAGCAAAAAGTCGATTTTTTTTTCGTTTCACATGCTTTCAAACGCAAATGATATTTTCGAAAATCGAGCAAAAAGTCGATTTTTTTTCGTTTCACATGCTTTCAAACACAAATAAAATTTTCAAAAATCGAATGAAGAGTCGATTTTTTTTCGTTTTTTTACGCGCTTCACATGCTTTCAAACACAAATGAAATTTTCGAAAATCGAGCAAAAAGTCGATTTTTTTTTCAATTCACATGCTTTCAAACACAAATGCAAAAATCGAGTAGAGTCGATTTTTTTTTCGTTTTTTACGCGTTTCACTTGCTTTCAAACACAAATGAAATTTTCGAAAATCGAGCAAAAAGTCGATTTTTTTTTAGTTTCACATGCTTTCAAACACAAATGAAATTTTCGAAAATCGAGCAAAAAGTCGATTTCTTTATCGTTTCACATGCAAAAATCGAGTGAAGAGTCGATTTTTTTTCGTTTTTTACGCGTTTCACTTGCTTTCAAACACAAATGAAATTTTCGAAAATCGAGAAAAAGTCGATTTTTTTTTTATTCACATGCCAAAATCGAGTGAAGAGTCGATTTTTTTTGTTTTTTACGCGTTTCACATGCTTTCAAACACAAATGAAATTTTCGAAAATCGAGCAAAAAGTCGATTTTTTTTTCGTTTCACATGCTTTCAAACACAAATGCAAAAATCGAGTAAAGAGTCGTTTTTTTTTTCGTTTTTTACGCGTTTCATTCACTTGCTTTCAAACACAAATGAAATTTTTGAAAATCGAGCAAAAATACGATTTTTTTTTCGTTTCACATGCAATAATCGAGTGAAGAGTCGATTTTTTTTTGTTTTTTACGCGTTTCACATGCTTTCAAACACAAATGAAATTTTCAAAAATCGAATGAAGAGTCGATTTTTTTTCGTTTTTTACGCGTTTCACATGCTTTCAAACACAAATGAAATTTTCGAAAATCGAGCAAAAAGTCGATTTCTTTATCGTTTCACATGCAAAAATCGAGTGAAGAGTCGATTTTTTTTCGTTTTTTACGCGTTTCACTTGCTTTCAAACACAAATGAAATTTTCGAAAATCGAGCAAAAAATCGATTTTTTACGCGTTTCACATGCTTTCAAACACAAATGAAATTTTCGAAAATCGAGAAAAAGTCGATTTTTTTTTTATTCACATGCCAAAATCGAGTGAAGAGTCGATTTTTTTTGTTTTTTACGCGTTTCACATGCTTTCAAACACAAATGAAATTTTCGAAAATCGAGCAAAAAGTCGATTTTTTTTTCGTTTCACATGCTTTCAAACACAAATGCAAAAATCGAGTAAAGAGTCGATTTTTTTTTCGTTTTTTACGCGTTTCATTCACTTGCTTTCAAACACAAATGAAATTTTTGAAAATCGAGCAAAAATACGATTTTTTTTTCGTTTCACATGCAATAATCGAGTGAAGAGTCGATTTTTTTTTGTTTTTTACGCGTTTCACATGCTTTCAAATACAAATGAAATTTTCAAAAATCGAATGAAGAGTCGATTTTTTTTCGTTTTTTACGCGTTTCACATGCTTTCAAACACAAATGAAATTTTCGAAAATCGAGCAAAAAGTCGATTTTTTTTTCGTTTCACATGCAAAAATTGAGTGAAGAGTCGATTTTTTTTCGTTTTTTACGCGTTTCACATGCTTTCAAACACAAATGAAATTTTCGAAAATCGAGCAAAAAGTCGATTTTTTTTCGTTTCACATGCTTTCAAACATAAATGCAAAAATCGAGTAGAGTCGATTTTTTTTTCGTTTTTACGCGTTTCACTTGCTTTCAAACACAAATGAAATTTTTGAAAATCGAGCAAAAATACGATTTTTTTTTCGTTTCACATGCAATAATCGAGTGAAGAGTCGATTTTTTTTGTTTTTTACGCGTTTCACATGCTTTCAAACACAAATGAAATTTTCGAAAATCGAGCAAAAAGTCGATTTTTTTTTCGTTTCACATGCAAAAATTGAGTGTAGAGTCGATTTTTTTTCGTTTTTTACGAGTTTCACATGCTTTCAAACACTAATGAAATTTTCGAAAATCGAGCAAAAAGTCGATTTTTTTTTCGTTTCACATGCTTTCAAACACAAATGAAATTTTCGAAAATCGAGTAAAATGTCGATTTTCTTTTCGTTTCACATGCAACAATCGAGTGAAGAGTCGATTTTTTTTCGTTTTTTACGCGTTTCACATGCTTTCAATCAAACACAAATGAAATTTTCAAAAATCGAATAAAGAGTCGATTTTTTTTCGTTTTTTACGCGTTTCACATGCTTTCAAACACAAATGAAATGTTCAAAAATCGAGTTAAGAGTCGATTTTTTTTCGTTTTTTACGCGTTTCACATGCTTTCAAACACAAATGATATTTTCGATAATCGAGAAAAAGTCGATTTTTTTTTTCGTTTCACATGCAAAAATCGAGTAAAGAGTCGATTTTTTTTTGTTTTTTACGCGTTTCACATGCTTTCAAACACAAATGAAATTTTCAAAAATCGAGCAAAAAGTCGATTTTTTTTTCGTTTCACTTGCTTTCAAACACAAATGAAATTTTTGAAAATCGAGCAAAAATACGATTTTTTTTTCGTTTCACATGCAAAAATCGAGTGAAGAGTCGATTTTTTTTCGTTTTTTACGCGTTTCACATGCTTTCAAACACAAATGAAATTTTCAAAAATTGAATGAAGAGTCGATTTTTTTTCGTTTTTTACGCGTTTCACATGCTTTCAAACACAAATGAAATTTTCAAAAATTGAATGAAGAGTCGATTTTTTTTTCGTTTTTACGCGTTTCACATGCATTCAAACGAATCAAATGAAATGTTCGAAAATCGAGCAAAAAGTCGATTTTTTTTTCGCTTCACATGCTTTCAAACACAAATGAAATTTTCGAAAAACGAGCAATAAGTCGATTATTTTTTCGTTTCACATGCAAAAATCGAGTGAAGAGTCGAATTTTTTTGTTTTTTACGCGTATCACATGCTTTCAAAAACAAATGAAATGTTCGAAAATCGAGAAAAAATCGATTTTTTTTTTTCGTTTCACATGCTTTTAAACACAAATGAAATTTTTGAAAATCGAGTAAAAAGTCGATTTTCTTTTCGTTTCACATGCAATAATCGAGTGAAGAGTCGATTTTTTTTTGTTTTTTACGCGTTTCACATGCTTTCAAACACAAATAAAATTTTCGAAAATCAAGCAAAAAGTTGATTTTTTTTACTTTTCACATGCTTTCAAACACAAATGAAATTTTCAAAAATCTAATGAAGAGTCGATTTTTTTTTCGTTTTTTACGCGTTTCACATGCTTTCAAACACAAATGAAATTTTCGAAATTCGAGCAAAAATTCGATTTTTTTTTTCGTTTCTCATGCTTTCAAACACAAATGAATTTTTCGAAAATCGAGCAAAAAGTCGATTTTTTTTTTCGTATCACATGCTTTCAAACACAAATGCAAAAATCGAGTAGTCGATTTTTTTTTCGTTTTTTACGCGTTTCACATGCTTTCAAACACAAATGAAATTTTCGAAAATCGAGCAAGAAGTCGATCTTTTTTCGGTTTCACATGCTTTCAAACATAAATGAAATTTTCGAAAATCAAGCAAAAAGTCGATTTTTTTTTTCGTTTCACATGCTTTCAAACACAAATGAAATGTTCGAAAATCGAGCAAAAAGTCGATTTATTTTTTCGTTTCACATGCTTTCAAACACAAATGAAATTTTCGAAAATCGAATAGAGTCGATTTTTTTTTCGTTTTTTACGCGTTTCACATGCTTTCAAACACCAACGATATTTTCGAAAATCGAGCAAAAAGTCGATTTTTTTTTCGTTTCACATGCTTTCAAACACAAATGAAATGTTCGAAAATCGACCAAAAGTCGATTTTTTTTTCTATTCATATGCAAAAATCGAGTTAAGAGTCGATTTTTTTTCGTTTTTTACGCGTTTCACATGCTTTCAAACACAAATGATATTTTCGATAATCGAGAAAAAGTCGATTGTTTTTTTCGTTTCACATGCAAAAATCGAGTAAAGAGTCGATTTTTTTTGTTTTTTACGCGTTTCACATGCTTTCAAACACAAATAAAATTTTCAAAAATCGAGCAAAAAGTCGATTTTTTTTTTCGTTTCACTTGCTTTCAAACACAAATGAAATTTTTGAAAATCGAGCAAAAATACGATTTTTTTTTTCGTTTCACATGCAAAAATCGAGTGAAGAGTCGATTATTTTTTCGTTTTTTACGCGTTTCACATGCTTTCAAACACAAATGAAATTTTCAAAAATCGAGTGAAGAGTCGATTTTTTTTCGTTTTTTACGCGTTTCACATGCTTTCAATTTCAAATGAAATTTTCGAAAATCGAGAAAAAGTCGATTTTTTTTTTCGATTCACATGCAAAAATCGAGTGAAGTGTCGATTTTTTTTTGTTTTTTACTCACATGCTTTCAAACACAAATGAAATTTTCAAAAATCGAGTGAAGAGTCGATTTTTTTTTTCATTTTTTACGCGTTTCACATGCTTTCAAACACAAATGAAATTTTCGAAAATCGAGTGAAGAGTCGATTTTTTTTCGTTTTTTACGCGTTTCACATGCTTTCAAACACAAATGAAATTTTCAAAAATTGAATGAAGAGTCGATTTTTTTTCGTTTTTTACGCGTTTCACATGCTTTCAAACACAAATGAAATTTTCAAAAATTGAATGAAGAGTCGATTTTTTTTTCGTTTTTTACGCGTTTCACATGCATTCAAACGAATCAAATGAAATGTTCGAAAATCGAGCAAAAAGTCGATTTTTTTTTTTCGCTTCACATGCTTTCAAACACAAATGAAATTTTCGAAAAACGAGCAATAAGTCGATTATTTTTTTGTTTCACATGCAAAAATCGAGTGAAGAGTCGAATTTTTTTGTTTTTTACGCGTATCACATGCTTTCAAAAACAAATGAAATGTTCGAAAATCGAGAAAAAATCGATTTTTTTTTTCGTTTCACATGCTTTTAAACACAAATGAAATTTTTGAAAATCGATTAAAAAGTCGATTTTCTTTTCGTTTCACATGCAATAATCGAGTGAAGAGTCGATTTTTTTTCGTTTTTTACGCGTTTCACATGCTTTCAAACACATATAAAATTTTCGAAAATCAAGCAAAAAGTTGATTTTTTTTACTTTTCACATGCTTTCAAACACAAATGAAATTTTCAAAAATCTAATGAAGAGTCGATTTTTTTTCGTTTTTTACGCGTTTCATGTTTCATGCTTTCAAACACAAATAAAATTTTCGTAAATCGAGCAAAAAGTCGATTTTTTTTTTCGTTTTACTTGCTTTCAAACACAATTGAAATTTTTGAAAATCGAGCAAAAATACGATTTTTTTTTTCGTTTCAAATGCAATAATCGAGTGAAAGGTCGATTTTTTTTCGTTTTTTACGCGTTTCACATGCTTTCAAAACACAAATGAAATTTTCAAAAATCGATTGAAGAGTCGATTTTTTGTCGTTTTTTACGCGTTTCACATGCTTTCAAACACAAATGAAATTTTCGAAATTCGAATGAAAATTCGATTTTTTTTTCGTTTTTACGCGTTTCACATGCTTTCACACAAATGAAATTTTCGAAAATCGAGCAAAAAGTCGATTTTTTTTTCGTTTCACATGCAAAAATTGAGTGAAGAGTAGATTTTTTTTTCGTTTTTTACGCGTTTCATATGCTTTCAAAAACAAATGAAATTTTCGAAAATCTAGCAAAAAATCGATTTTTTTTTTCGTTTCACATGCTTTCAAACACAAATGAAATTTTCGAAAATCGAGTAAAAAGTCGATTTTTTTTTCGTTTTTCACGCGTTTCACATGCTTTCAAACACAAAAGAAATTCTCAAAAATCGAGTGAAGAGTCGATTTTTTTTCGTTTTTTACGCGTTTCACATGCTTTCAATTTCAAATGAAATTTTCGAAAATCGAGAAAAAGTCGATTTTTTTTTTCGATTCACATGCAAAAATCGAGTGAAGAGTCGATTTTTTTTGTTTTTTACTCACATGCTTTCAAACACAAATGAAATTTTCAAAAATCGAGTGAAGAGTCGATTTTTTTTTTCATTTTTTACGCGTTTCACATGCTTTCAAACACAAATGAAATTTTCGAAAATCGAGTGAAGAGTCGATTTTTTTTCGTTTTTTACGCGTTTCACATGCTTTCAAACACAAATGAAATTTTCAAAAATTGAATGAAGAGTCGATTTTTTTTCGTTTTTTACGCGTTTCACATGCTTTCAAACACAAATGAAATTTTCAAAAATTGAATGAAGAGTCGATTTTTTTTCGTTTTTTACGCGTTTCACATGCATTCAAACGAATCAAATGAAATGTTCGAAAATCGAGCAAAAAGTCGATTTTTTTTTCGCTTCACATGCTTTCAAACACAAATGAAATTTTCGAAAAACGAGCAATAAGTCGATTATTTTTTCGTTTCACATGCAAAAATCGAGTGAAGAGTCGAATTTTTTTGTTTTTTACGCGTATCACATGCTTTCAAAAACAAATGAAATGTTCGAAAATCGAGAAAAAATCGATTTTTTTTTTCGTTTCACATGCTTTTAAACACAAATGAAATTTTTGAAAATCGAGTAAAAAGTCGATTTTCTTTTCGTTTCACATGCAATAATCGAGTGAAGAGTCGATTTTTTTTCGTTTTTTACGCGTTTCACATGCTTTCAAACACAAATAAAATTTTCGAAAATCAAGCAAAAAGTTGATTTTTTTTACTTTTCACATGCTTTCAAACACAAATGAAATTTTCAAAAATCTAATGAAGAGTCGATTTTTTTTCGTTTTTTACGCGTTTCACATGCTTTCAAACACAAATAAAATTTTCGTAAATCGAGCAAAAAGTCGATTTTTTTTTTCGTTTTACTTGCTTTCAAACACAATTGAAATTTTTGAAAATCGAGCAAAAATACGATTTTTTTTTTCGTTTCAAATGCAATAATCGAGTGAAAGGTCGATTTTTTTTCGTTTTTTTACGCGTTTCACATGCTTTCAAACACAAATGAAATTTTCAAAAATCGATTGAAGAGTCGATTTTTTTTCGTTTTTTACGCGTTTCACATGCTTTCAAACACAAATGAAATTTTCGAAATTCGAGCAAAAATTCGATTTTTTTTTTCGTTTCTCATGCTTTCAAACACAAATGAAATTTTCGAAAATCGAGCAAAAAGTCGATTTTTTTTTTTCGTATCACATGCTTTCAAACACAAATGAAATTTTCAAAAATCGATTGAAGAGTCGATTTTTTTTCGTTTTTACGCGTTTCACATGCTTTCAAACACAAATGAAATTTTCGAAATTCGAGCAAAATTTCGATTTTTTTTTTCGTTTCTCATGCTTTCAAACACAAATGAATTTTTCGAAAATCGAGCAAAAAGTCGATTTTTTTTTCGTATCACATGCTTTCAAACACAAATGCAAAAATCGAGTAGAGTCGATTTTTTTTTCGTTTTTTACGCGTTTCACATGCTTTCAAACACAAATGAAATTTTCGAAAATCGAGCAAAAAGTCGATTTTTTTTTTTCGTTTCACATGCTTTCAAACACAAATGAAATGTTCGAAAATCGAGCAAAAAGTCGATTTTTTTTTTCGTTTCACATGCTTTCAAACACAAATGAAATTTTCGAAAATCGAATAAAGAGTCGATTTTTTTTCGTTTTTTACGCGTTTCACATGCTTTCAAACACCAACGATATTTTCGAAAATCGAGCAAAAAGTCGATTTTTTTTTCGTTTCACATGAAAAAAATCGAGTGAAGAGTCGATTTTTTTTTCGTTTTTACGCGTTTCACATGCATTCAAACACAAATGAAATGTTCGAAAATCGAGCAAAAAGTCGATTTTTTTTCGTTTCACATGCTTTCAAACACAAATGAAATGTTCGAAAATCGACCAAAAGTCGATTTTTTTTTCTTTTCATATGCAAAAATCGAGTGAAGAGTCGATTTTTTTCGTTTTTTACGCGTTACACATGCATTCAAACTCAGATGAAATTTTCAAAAATTGAATGAAGAGTCGATTTTTTTTCGTTTTTTACGCCTGTTAATGCTTTCAAACACAAATGAAATGTTCGAAAATCGAGCAAAAAGTCGATTTTTTTTTTCGTTTCACATGCTTTCAAACACAAATGAAATGTTCGAAAATCGAGCAAAAAGTCGATTTTTTTTTTCGTTTCACATGCTTTCAAACACAAATGAAATTTTCGAAAATCGAATAAAGAGTCGATTTTTTTTCGTTTTTTACGCGTTTCACATGCTTTCAAACACCAACGATATTTTCGAAAAATCGAGCAAAAAGTCGATTTTTTTTTCGTTTCACATGAAAAAATCGAGTGAAGAGTCGATTTTTTTTTCGTTTTTACGCGTTTCACATGCATTCAAACACAAATGAAATGTTCGAAAATCGAGCAAAAAGTCGATTTTTTTTCGTTTCACATGCTTTCAAACACAAATGAAATGTTCGAAAATCGACCAAAAGTCGATTTTTTTTTCTTTTCATATGCAAAAAATCGAGTGAAGAGTCGATTTTTTTTCGTTTTTTACGCGTTACACATGCATTCAACTCAGATGAAATTTTCAAAAATTGAATGAAGAGTCGATTTTTTTTCGTTTTTTACGCGTGTTAATGCTTTCAAACACAAATGAAATGTTCGAAAATCGAGCAAAAAAAAGGATTTTTTTTTTGTTTCACATGCAATAATCGAGTGAAGAGTCGATTTTTTTTCGTTTTTTACGCGTTTCACATGCTTTCAAACACAAATAAAATTTTCGAAAATCGAGCAAAAAGTCGATTTTTTTTTTTCGTTTCACATGCTTTCAAACACAAATGAAATTTTCGAAAATCGAGCAAAAAGTCGATTTTTTTTTTCGTTTCACATGCAAAAATCGAGTGAAGAGTCGATTTTTTTTCGTTTTTTACGCGTTTTACATGCTTTCAAACACAAATGAATTTTTCAAAAATCGAATGAAGAGTCGATTTTTTTTTCGATTCACATGCTTTCAAACACAAATGCAAAAATCGAGTAGAGTCGATTTTTTTTCGTTTTTTACTCGTTTCACATGCTTTCAAACACAAATGAAATTTTCGAAAATCGAGCAAAAAGTCGATTTTTTTTTCGTTTCACATGCAATAATCGAGTGAAGAGCCGATTTTTTTTTGTTTTTTTACGCGTTTCACATGTTTTCAAACACAAATTAAATTTTCAAAAATCGAGTGAAGAGTCGATTTTTTTTTTGGTTTTTTACGCGTTTCTCATGCTTTCAAACACAAATGAATTTTTCAAAAATTGAGTGAAGAGTCGATTTTTTTTCGTTTTTTACGCGTTTCACATGCTTTCAAACACAAATGAAATTCTCAAAAATCGAGCAAAAAGTCGATTTTTTTTTCGATTCACATGCTTTCAAACACAAAAGAAATTTTCGAAAATCGAGAAAAAGTCGATTTTTTTTTTCGTTTTACATGCAAAAATCGAGTGAAGAGTCGATGTTTTTTTGTTTTTTACGCGTTTCACATGCTTACAAACACAAATGAAATTTTCAAAAATCGAATGAAAAGTCAATTTTTTTTCGTTTTTTACGCGTTTCACATGCTTTCAAACACAAATGAAATTTTCAAAAATCGAGTAAAGTCGATTTTTTTTCGTTTTTACGCGTTTCACATGCTAAACACAAATGAAATTTTCGAAAATCGAGCAAAAAATCGATTTTTTTTTCGTTTCACATGCTTTCAAACAAAAATGAAATTTTCGAAAATCGAGTAAAAAGTCGATTTTCTTTTCGTTTCACATGCAATCGAGTGAAGAGTCGATTTTTTTTCGTTTTTTTACGCGTTTCACATGCTTTCAAACACAAATGAAATTTTGCAAATGCAAAAATCGAGTGAAGAGTCGATTTTTTTTTGTTTTTTACGCGTTTCACATGTTTTCAAACACAATGAAATTTTCAAAAATCGAGTGAAGTCGATTTTTTTTCGTTTTTTAAGCGTTTCACATGCTTTCAAACACAGATGAAATGTTCAAAAATCGAGTGAAGAGTCGATTTTTTTTTTGGTTTTTTACGCGTTTCACATGCTTTCAAACACAAATAATATTTTCGAAAATCGAGCAAAAAGTCGATTTTTTTTTCGTTTCACATGCTTTCAAACAAAAATGAAATTTTCGAAAATCGAGTAAAAAGTCGATTTTCTTTTCGTTTCACATGCAATCGAGTGAAGAGTCGATTTTTTTTCGTTTTTTACGCGTTTCACATGCTTTCAAACACAAATGAAATTTTCGAAAATCGAGCAAAAAGTCGATTTTTTTTTCGTTTCACATGCTTTTAAACACAAATAAAATTTTCAAGAATCGAGTGAAGAGTCGATTTTTTTTCAATTTTTACGCGTTTCACATGCTTTCAAACACAAATAAAATTTTCGAAAATCGAGCAAAAAGTCGATTTTTTTTTCGTTTCACATGCTTACAAACACAAATGAAATTTTCGAAAATCGAGAAAAAGTCGATTTTTTTTTTCGTTTCACATGCAAAAATCGAGTGAAGAGCCGATTTTTTTTTGTTTTTTTACGCGTTTCACATGTTTTCAAACACAAATTAAATTTTCAAAAATCGAGTGAAGAGTCGATTTTTTTTTTGGTTTTTTACGCGTTTCACATGCTTTCAAACACAAATGAAATTTTCAAAAATGGAGTGAAGAGTCGATTTTTTTTTTGTTTTTTTATGCGTTTCACATGCTTTCAAACACAAATGAAATTTTCAAAAATCGAGCAAAAAGTCGAATTTTTTTTTCGTATCACATGCTTTCAAACACAAATGAAATTTTTAAAAATCGAGTAGAGTCGCTTTTTTTTGTTTTTTACGCGTTTCACATGCTTTCAAACACAAATGAAATTTTCGAAAATCGAGCAAAAAGTCGGTTTTTTTTTTCGTTTCACATGCTTTCAAACACAAATGAAATTTTCGAAAATCGAATAAAGAGTCGATTTTTTTTTTGTTTTTTACGCGTTTCACATGCTTTCAAACACAAATGAAATTCTCAAAAATCGAGTAAAGAGTCGATTTTTTTTCTTTTTTTACGCGGTTTCACATGCTTTCAAACACAAATAAAATTTTCGAAAATCGAGCAAAAAGTCGATTTTTTTTTCGATTCACATGCAAAAATCGAGTGAAGAGTCGATGTTTTTTTGTTTTTTACGCGTTTCACATGCTTACAAACACAAATGAAATTTTCAAAAATCGAATGAAAAGTCAATTTTTTTTTCGTTTTTTACGCGTTTCACATGCTTTCAAACACAAATGAAATTTTCAAAAATCGAGTAAAGTCGATTTTTTTTCGTTTTTACGCGTTTCACATGCTAAACACAAATGAAATTTTCGAAAATCGAGCAAAAAATCGATTTTTTTTTCGTTTCACATGCTTTCAAACAAAAATGAAATTTTCGAAAATCGAGTAAAAAGTCGATTTTCTTTTCGTTTCACATGCAATTGAGTGAAGAGTCGATTTTTTTTCGTTTTTTACGCGTTTCACATGCTTTCAAACACAAATGATTTTTTCAAAAATCGAGTGAAAAGTCGATTTTTTTTTTTTCGTTTTTTACGCGTTTCACATGCTTTCAAACACAAATGAAATTTTCAAAAATCGAATGAAGAGTCGATTTTTTTTCGTTTTTTACGCGTTTCACATGCTTTCAAACACAAATGAAATTTTCGAAAATCGAGCATAAAGTCGATTTTTTTTTTGTTTCACATTCAATAATCGAGTGAAAAGTCGATTTTTTTTTCGTTTTTTACGCGTTTCACATGCTTTCAAACACAAATGATTTTTTCAAAAATCGAGTGAAAAGTCGATTTTTTTTTTCGTTTTTTACGCGTTTCACATGCTTTCAAACACAAATGATTTTTTCAAAAATCGAGTGAAAAGTCGATTTTTTTTTTTTCGTTTTTTACGCGTTTCACATGCTTTCAAACACAAATGAAATGTTCAAAAATCGAGTTAAGAGTCGATTTTTTTTCGTTTTTTACCAGTTTCACATGCTTTCAAACACAAATGATATTTTCGATAATCGAGAAAAAGTCGATTTTTTTTTTTCGTTTCACATGCAAAAATCGAGTGAAGAGTCGATTTTTTTTGTTTTTTACGCGTTTCACATGCTTTCAAACACAAATGAAATTTTCAAAAATCGAATGAAGAGTCGTTTTTTTTTCGTTTTTTACGCGTTTCACATGCTTTCAAACACAAATGAAATGTTCAAAAATCGAGTTAAGAGTCGATTTTTTTTCGTGTTTTACGCGTTTCACATGCTTTCAAACAAATGATATTTTCGATAATCGAGAAAAAGTCGATTTTTTTTTTTCGTTTCACATGCAAAAATCGAGTGAAGAGTCGATTTTTTTTTGTTTTTTACGCGTTTCACATGCTTTCAAACACAAATGAAATTTTCAAAAATCGAGTGAAGAGTCGATTATTTTTTCGTTTTTTACGCGTTTCACATGCTTTCAAACACAAATGAAATTTTCGAAAATCGAGCAAAAAGTCGATTTTTTTTTTCGTTTCACTTGCTTTCAAACACAAATGAAATTTTTGAAAATCGAGCAAAAATACAATTTTTTTTTCGTTTCACATGCAAAAATCGAGTGAAGAGTCGATTATTTTTTGTTTTTTACGCGTTTCACATGCTTTCAAACACAAATGAAATTTTCAAAAATCGAGTGAAGAGTCGATTATTTTTTCGTTTTTTACGCGTTTCACATGCTTTCAAACACAAATGAAATTTTCGAAAATCGAGCAAAAAGTCGATTTTTTTTTCGTTTCACATGCAAAAATTGAGTGAAGAGTCGATTTTTTTTCGTTTTTTACGCGTTTCACATGCTTTCAAACACAAATGAAATTTTCGAAAATCGAGCAAAAAGTCGATTTTTTTTCGTTTCACATGCTTTCAAACATAAATGCAAAAATCGAGTAGAGTCGATTTTTTTTCGTTTTTTACGCGTTTCACTTGCTTTCAAACACAAATGAAATTTTTGAAAATCGAGCAAAAATACGATTTTTTTTTCGTTTCACATGCAATAATCGAGTGAAGAGTCGATTTTTTTTTGTATTTTACGCGTTTCACATGCTTTCAAACACAAATGAAATTTTCGAAAATCGAGCAAAAAGTCGATTTTTTTTCGTTTCACATGCAAAAATTGAGTGTAGAGTCGATTTTTTTTCGTTTTTTACGCGTTTCACATGCTTTCAAACACTAATGAAATTTTCGAAAATCGAGCAAAAAGTCGATTTTTTTTTCGTTTCACATGCTTTCAAACACAAATGAAATTTTCGAAAATCGAGTAAAATGTCGATTTTCTTTTCGTTTCACATGCAACAATCGAGTGAAGAGTCGATTTTTTTTCGTTTTTTTACGCGTTTCACTGCTTTCAATCAAACACAAATGAAATTTTCAAAAAATCGAATAAAGAGTCGATTTTTTTTCGTTTTTTACGCGTTTCACATGCTTTCAAACACAAATGAAATGTTCAAAAATCGAGTTAAGAGTCGATTTTTTTTCGTTTTTTACGCGTTTCACATGCTTTCAAACACAAATGATATTTTGATAATCGAGAAAAAGTCGATTTTTTTTTTCGTTTCACATGCAAAAATCGAGTAAAGAGTCGATTTTTTTTTTGTTTTTTACGCGTTTCACATGCTTTCAAACACAAATGAAATTTTCAAAAATCGAGCAAAAAGTCGATTTTTTTTTCGTTTCACTTGCTTTCAAACACAAATGAAATTTTTGAAAATCGAGCAAAAATACGATTTTTTTTTCGTTTCACATGCAAAAATCGAGTGAAGAGTCGATTATTTTTTCGTTTTTTAAGCGTTTCACATGCTTTTAAACACAAATGAAATTTTCAAAAATCGAATGAAAAGTCGATTTTTGTCGTTTTTTACGCGTTTCACATGCTTTCACACAAATGAAATTTTCGAAAATCGAGCAAAAGTCGATTTTTTTTTCGTTTCACATGCAAAAATTGAGTGAAGAGTCGATTTTTTTTTCGTTTTTTACGCGTTTCACATGCTTTCAAAAACAAATGAAATTTTCGAAAATCTAGCAAAAAATCGATTTTTTTTTCGTTTCACATGCTTTCAAACACAAATGAAATTTTCGAAAATCGAGTAAAAAGTCGATTTTTTTTTCGTTTTTCACGCGTTTCACATGCTTTCAAACACAAAAGAAATTCTCAAAAATCGAGTGAAGAGTCGATTTTTTTTCGTTTTTTACGCGTTTCACATGCTTTCAATTTCAAATGAAATTTTCGAAAATCGAGAAAAAGTCGATTTTTTTTTTCGATTCACATGCAAAAATCGAGTGAAGAGTCGATTTTTTTTTGTTTTTTACTCACATGCTTTCAAACACAAATGAAATTTTCAAAAATCGAGTGAAGAGTCGATTTTTTTTTTCATTTTTTACGCGTTTCACATGCTTTCAAACACAAATGAAATTTTCGAAAATCGAGTGAAGAGTCGATTTTTTTTTTCGTTTTTACGCGTTTCACATGCTTTCAAACACAAATGAAATTTTCAAAAATTGAATGAAGAGTCGATTTTTTTTCGTTTTTTACGCGTTTCACATGCTTTCAAACACAAATGAAATTTTCAAAAATTGAATGAAGAGTCGATTTTTTTTTCGTTTTTACGCGTTTCACATGCATTCAAACGAATCAAATGAAATGTTCGAAAATCGAGCAAAAAGTCGATTTTTTTTTCGCTTCACATGCTTTCAAACACAAATGAAATTTTCGAAAAACGAGCAATAAGTCGATTATTTTTCGTTTCACATGCAAAAATCGAGTGAAGAGTCGAATTTTTTTGTTTTTTACGCGTATCACATGCTTTCAAAAACAAATGAAATGTTCGAAAATCGAGAAAAAATCGATTTTTTTTTTCGTTTCACATGCTTTTAAACACAAATGAAATTTTTGAAAATCGAGTAAAAAGTCGATTTTCTTTTCGTTTCAAATGCAATAATCGAGTGAAAAGGTCGATTTTTTTTCGTTTTTTACGCGTTTCACATGCTTTCAAACACAAATGAAATTTTCAAAAATCGATTGAAGAGTCGATTTTTTTTCGTTTTTTACGCGTTTCACATGCTTTCAAACACAAATAAAATTTTCGAAATTCGAGCAAAAATTCGATTTTTTTTTCGTTTCTCATGCTTTCAAACACAAATGAAATTTTCGAAAATCGAGCAAAAAGTCGATTTTTTTTTTTCGTATCACATGCTTTCAAACACAAATGAAATTTTCAAAAATCGATTGAAGAGTCGATTTTTTTTCGTTTTTTACGCGTTTCACATGCTTTCAAACACAAATGAAATTTTCGAAATTCGAGCAAAAATTCGATTTTTTTTTTCGTTTCTCATGCTTTCAAACACAAATGAATTTTTCGAAAATCGAGCAAAAAGTCGATTTTTTTTTTCGTATCACATGCTTTCAAACACAAATGCAAAAATCGAGTAGAGTCGATTTTTTTTTCGTTTTTACGCGTTTCAACATGCTTTTCAAACACAAATAAAATTTTCGTAAATCGAGCAAAAAGTCGATTTTTTTTTTCGTTTTTACTTGCTTTCAAACACAATTGAAATTTTTGAAAATCGAGCAAAAATACGATTTTTTTTTCGTTTCAAATGCAATAATCGAGTGAAAGGTCGATTTTTTTTCGTTTTTTACGCGTTTCACATGCTTTCAAACACAAATGAAATTTTCAAAAATCGATTGAAGAGTCGATTTTTTTTCGATTTTTACGCGTTTCACATGCTTTCAAACACAAATGAAATTTTCGAAATTCGAGCAAAAATTCGATTTTTTTTTTCGTTTCTCATGCTTTCAAACACAAATGAAATTTTCGAAAATCGAGCAAAAAGTCGATTTTTTTTTTCGTATCACATGCTTTCAAACCACAAATGAAATTTTCAAAAATCGATTGAAGAGTCGATTTTTTTTTCGTTTTTTTACGCGTTTCACATTCAAACACAAATGAAATTTTCGAAATTCGAGCAAAAATTCGATTTTTTTTTTCGTTTCTCATGCTTTCAAACACAAATGAATTTTTCGAAAATCGAGCAAAAAGTCGATTTTTTTTTTCGTATCACATGCTTTCAAACACAAATGCAAAAATCGAGTAGAGTCGATTTTTTTTTCGTTTTTTACGCGTTTCACATGCTTTCAAACACAAATGAAATTTTCGAAAATCGAGCAAGAAGTCGATCTTTTTTCCGTTTCACATGCTTTCAAACACAAATGAAATTTTCGAAAATCAAGCAAAAAGTCGATTTTTTTTTCGTTTCACATGCTTTCAAACACAAATGAAATGTTCGAAAATCGTGCAAAAAGTCGATTTATTTTTTCGTTTCACATGCTTTCAAACACAAATGAAATTTTCGAAAATCGAATAAAGAGTCGATTTTTTTTTCGTTTCACATGAAAAAATCGAGTGAAGAGTCGATTTTTTTTTCGTTTTTACGCGTTTCACATGCATTCAAACACAAATGAAATGTTCGAAAATCGAGCAAAAAGTCGATTTTTTTTTCGTTTCACATGCAAAAATCGAGTGAAGAGTCGATTTTTTTTTCGTTTTTTACGCGTTTTACATGCTTTCAAACACAAATGAATTTTTCAAAAATCGAATGAAGAGTCGATTTTTTTTTCGATTCACATGCTTTCAAACACAAATGCAAAAATCGAGTAGAGTCGATTTTTTTTCGTTTTTTACTCGTTTCACATGCTTTCAAACACAAATGAAATTTTCGAAAATCGAGCAAAAAGTCGATTTTTTTTTTCGTTTCACATGCTTTCAAACACAAATGAAATTTTCGAAAATCGAATAAAGAGTCGATTTTTTTTCGTGTTTTACGCGTTTCACATGCTTTCAAACACCAACGAAATTTTCGAAAATCGAGCAAAAAGTCGATTTTTTTTTCGTTTCACATGAAAAAATCGAGTGAAGAGTCGATTTTTTTTTCGTTTTTACGCGTTTCACATGCATTCAAACACAAATGAAATGTTCGAAAATCGAGCAAAAAGTCGATTTTTTTTCGTTTCACATGCTTTCAAACACAAATGAAATGTTCGAAAATCGACCAAAAGTCGATTTTTTTTTCTTTTCATATGCAAAAATCGAGTGAAGAGTCGATTTTTTTCGTTTTTTACGCGTTACACATGCATTCAAACTCAGATGAAATTTTCAAAAATTGAATGAAGAGTCGATTTTTTTTCGTTTTTTACGCGTGTTAATGCTTTCAAACACAAATGAAATGTTCGAAAATCGAGCAAAAAAAGGATTTTTTTTTTGTTTCACATGCAATAATCGAGTGAAGAGTCGATTTTTTTTCGTTTTTTACGCGTTTCACATGCTTTCAAACACAAATAAAATTTTCGAAAATCGAGCAAAAAGTCGATTTTTTTTTTCGTTTCACATGCTTTCAAACACAAATGAAATTTTCGAAAATCGAGCAAAAAGTCGATTTTTTTTTCGTTTCACATGCAAAAATTGAGTGAAGAGTCGATTTTTTTTCGTTTTTTACGCGTTTTACATGCTTTCAAACACAAATGAATTTTTCAAAAATCGAATAAAGAGTCGATTTTTTTTTCGATTCACATGCTTTCAAACACAAATGCAAAAATCGAGTAGAGTCGATTTTTTTTCGTTTTTTACTCGTTTCACATGCTTTCAAACACAAATGAAATTTTCGAAAATCGAGCAAAAAGTCGATTTTTTTTTCGTTTCACATGCTTTTAAACACGTATGAAATTTTCAAGAATCGAGTGAAGAGTCGATTTTTTTTCAATTTTTACGCGTTTCACATGCTTTCAAACACAAATAAAATTTTCGAAAATCGAGCAAAAAGTCGATTTTTTTTTCGTTTCACATGCTTACAAACACAAATGAAATTTTCGAAAATCGAGAAAAAGTCGATATTTTTTTTCGTTTCACATGCAAAAATCGAGTGAAGAGCCGATTTTTTTTTGTTTTTTTACGCGTTTCACATGTTTTCAAACACAAATTAAATTTTCAAAAATCGAGTGAAGAGTCGATTTTTTTTTTGGTTTTTTACGCGTTTCTCATGCTTTCAAACACAAATGAAATTTTCAAAAAATTGAGTGAAGAGTCGATTTTTTTTCGTTTTTTATGCGTTTCACATGCTTTCAAACACAAATGAAATTTTCAAAAATCGAGCAAAAAGTCGAATTTTTTTTTCGTATCACATGCTTTCAAACACAAATGAAATTTTTAAAAATCGAGTAGAGTCGCTTTTTTTTTGTTTTTTGCGCGTTTCACATGCTTTCAAACACAAATGAAATTTTCGAAAATCGAGCAAAAAGTCGGTTTTTTTTTCGTTTCACATGCTTTCAAACACAAATGAAGTTTTCAAAAATCGAGTAAAGAGTCGATTTTTTTTTCGTTTTTTACGCGTTTCACATGCTTTCAAACACAAATAAAATTTTCGAAAATCGAGCAAAAAGTCGATTTATTTTTTCGTTTCACATGCTTTCAAACACAAATGAAATTTTCGAAAATCGAATAAAGAGTCGATTTTTTTTTGTTTTTTACGCGTTTCACATGCTTTCAAACACAAATGAAATTCTCAAAAATCGAGTGAAGAGTCGATTTTTTTTCTTTTTTTACGCGTTTCACATGTTTTCAAACACAAATAAAATTTTCGAAAATCGAGCAAAAAGTCGATTTTTTTTTCGATTCACATGCTTTCAAACACAAAAGAAATTTTCGAAAATCGAGAAAAAGTCGATTTTTTTTTTCGTTTTACATGCAAAAATCGAGTGAAGAGTCGATGTTTTTTTGTTTTTTACGCGTTTCACATGCTTACAAACACAAATGAAATTTTCAAAAATCGAATGAAAAGTCAATTTTATTTCGTTTTTTACGCGTTTCACATGCTTTCAAACACAAATGAAATTTTCAAAAATCGAGTAAAGTCGAATTTTTTTCGTTTTTACGCGTTTCACATGCTAAACACAAATGAGATTTTCGAAAATCGAGCAAAAAATCGATTTTTTTTTCGTTTCACATGCTTTCAAACACAAATAAAATTTTCGAAAATCGAGCAAAAAGTCGATTTATTTTTTCGTTTCACATGCTTTCAAACACAAATGAAATTTTCGAAAATCGAATAAAGAGTCGATTTTTTTTTGTTTTTTACGCGTTTCACATGCTTTCAAACACAAATGAAATTCTCAAAAATCGAGTGAAGAGTCGATTTTTTTTCTTTTTTTACGCGTTTCACATGCTTTCAAACACAAATAAAATTTTCGAAAATCGAGCAAAAAGTCGATTTTTTTTTCGATTCACATGCTTTCAAACACAAAAGAAATTTTCGAAAATCGAGAAAAAGTCGATTTTTTTTTTCGTTTTACATGCAAAAATCGAGTGAAGAGTCGATGTTTTTTTGTTTTTTACGCGTTTCACATGCTTACAAACACAAATGAAATTTTCAAAAATCGAATAAAGAGTCGATTTTTTTTCGTTTTTTACGCGTTTCACATGCTTTCAAACACCAACGAAATTTTCGAAAATCGAGCAAAAAGTCGATTTTTTTTTCGTTTCACATGAAAAAATCGAGTGAAGAGTCGATTTTTTTTTCGTTTTTACGCGTTTCACATGCATTCAAACACAAATGAAATGTTCGAAAATCGAGCAAAAAGTCGATTTTTTTTCGTTTCACATGCTTTCAAACACAAATGAAATGTTCGAAAATCGACCAAAAGTCGATTTTTTTTTCTTTTCATATGCAAAAATCGAGTGAAGAGTCGATTTTTTTTCGTTTTTTACGCGTTACACATGCATTCAAACTCAGATGAAATTTTCAAAAATTGAATGAAGAGTTGATTTTTTTTCGTTTTTTACGCGTGTTAATGCTTTCAAACACAAATGAAATGTTCGAAAATCGAGCAAAAAAAGGATTTTTTTTTTGTTTCACATGCAATAATCGAGTGAAGAGTCGATTTTTTTTCGTTTTTTACGCGTTTCACATGCTTTCAAACACAAATAAAATTTTCGAAAATCGAGCAAAAAGTCGATTTTTTTTTCGTTTCACATGCAAAAATCGAGTGAAGAGTCGATTTTTTTTCGTTTTTTACGCGTTTTACATGCTTTCAAACACAAATGAATTTTTCAAAAATCGAATGAAGAGTCGATTTTTTTTTCGATTCACATGCTTTCAAACACAAATGCAAAAATCGAGTAGAGTCGATTTTTTTTCGTTTTTTACTCGTTTCACATGCTTTCAAACACAAATGAAATTTTCGAAAATCGAGCAAAAAGTCGATTTTTTTTTCGTTTCACATGCTTTTAAACACGTATGAAATTTTCAAGAATCGAGTGAAGAGTCGATTTTTTTTCAATTTTTACGCGTTTCACATGCTTTCAAACACAAATAAAATTTTCGAAAATCGAGCAAAAAGTCGATTTTTTTTTCGTTTCACATGCTTACAAACACAAATGAAATTTTCGAAAATCGAGAAAAAGTCGATATTTTTTTTCGTTTCACATTCAAAAATCGAGTGAAGAGCCGATTTTTTTTTGTTTTTTTACGCGTTTCACATGTTTTCAAACACAAATTAAATTTTCAAAAATCGAGTGAAGAGTCGATTTTTTTTTTGGTTTTTTACGCGTTTCTCATGCTTTCAAACACAAATGAAATTTTCAAAAATTGAGTGAAGAGTCGATTTTTTTTCGTTTTTTATGCGTTTCACATGCTTTCAAACACAAATGAAATTTTCAAAAATCGAGCAAAAAGTCGAATTTTTTTTTCGTATCACATGCTTTCAAACACAAATGAAATTTTTAAAAATCGAGTAGAGTCGCTTTTTTTTTGTTTTTTGCGCGTTTCACATGCTTTCAAACACAAATGAAATTTTCGAAAATCGAGCAAAAAGTCGGTTTTTTTTTCGTTTCACATGCTTTCAAACACAAATGAAGTTTTCAAAAATCGAGTAAAGAGTCGATTTTTTTTTCGTTTTTTACGCGTTTCACATGCTTTCAAACACAAATAAAATTTTCGAAAATCGAGCAAAAAGTCGATTTATTTTTTCGTTTCACATGCTTTCAAACACAAATGAAATTTTCGAAAATCGAATAGAGTCGATTTTTTTTTGTTTTTTACGCGTTTCACATGCTTTCAAACACAAATGAAATTCTCAAAAATCGAGTGAAGAGTCGATTTTTTTTCTTTTTTTACGCGTTTCACATGCTTTCAAACACAAATAAAATTTTCGAAAATCGAGCAAAAAGTCGATTTTTTTTTCGATTCACATGCTTTCAAACACAAAAGAAATTTTCGAAAATCGAGAAAAAGTCGATTTTTTTTTTCGTTTCACATGCAAAAATCGAGTGAAGAGTCGATGTTTTTTTGTTTTTTACGCGTTTCACATGCTTACAAACACAAATGAAATTTTCAAAAATCGAATGAAAAGTCAATTTTATTTCGTTTTTTACGCGTTTCACATGCTTTCAAACACAAATGAAATTTTCAAAAATCGAGTAAAGTCGATTTTTTTTCGTTTTTACGCGTTTCACATGCTAAACACAAATGAGATTTTCGAAAATCGAGCAAAAAATCGATTTTTTTTTCGTTTCACATGCTTTCAAACACAAATAAAATTTTCGAAAATCGAGCAAAAAGTCGATTTATTTTTTCGTTTCACATGCTTTCAAACACAAATGAAATTTTCGAAAATCGAATAAAGAGTCGATTTTTTTTGTTTTTTACGCGTTTCACATGCTTTCAAACACAAATGAAATTCTCAAAAATCGAGTGAAGAGTCGATTTTTTTTCTTTTTTTACGCGTTTCACATGCTTTCAAACACAAATAAAATTTTCGAAAATCGAGCAAAAAGTCGATTTTTTTTTCGATTCACATGCTTTCAAACACAAAAGAAATTTTCGAAAATCGAGAAAAAGTCGATTTTTTTTTTCGTTTTACATGCAAAAATCGAGTAAAGAGTCGATGTTTTTTTGTTTTTTATGCGTTTCACATGCTTACAAACACAAATGAAATTTTCAAAAATCGAATGAAAAGTCAATTTTTTTTCGTTTTTTACGCGTTTCACATGCTTTCAAACACAAATGAAATTTTCAAAAATCGAGTAAAGTCGATTTTTTTTCGTTTTTACGCGTTTCACATGCTAAACACAAATGAAATTTTCGAAAATCGAACAAAAAATCGATTTTTTTTTCGTTTCACATGCTTTCAAACAAAAATGAAATTTTCGAAAATCGAGTAAAAAGTCGATTTTCTTTTCGTTTCACATGCAATCGAGTGAAGAGTCGATTTTTTTTCGTTTCTTACGCGTTTCACATGCTTTCAAACACAAATGAAATTTTCGAAAATCGAGAAAAAGTCGATTTTTGTTTCGTTTCACATGCAAAAATCGAGTGAAGAGTCGATTTTTTTTTGTTTTTTACGCGTTTCACATGTTTTCAAACACAAATGAAATTTTCAAAAATCGAGTGAAGTCGATTTTTTTTCGTTTTTTAAGCGTTTCACATGCTTTCAAACACAGATGAAATGTTCAAAAATCGAGTGAAGAGTCGATTTTTTTTTTGGTTTTTTACGCGTTTCTCATGCTTTCAAACACAAATGAAATTTTCAAAAATTGAGTGAAGAGTCGATTTTTTTTTTTGGTTTTTTACGCGTTTCTCATGCTTTCAAACACAAATGAAATTTTCAAAAATTGAGTAAAGAGTCGATTTTTTTTCGTTTTTTATGCGTTTCACATGCTTTCAAACACAAATGAAATTTTTAAAAATTGAGTAGAGTCGCTTTTTTTTTGTTTTTTACGCGTTTCACATGCTTTCAAACACAAATGAAATTTTCGAAAATCGAGCAAAAAGTCGGTTTTTTTTTCGTTTCACATGCTTTCAAACACAAATGAAGTTTTCAAAAATCGAGTAAAGAGTCGATTTTTTTTTCGTTTTTTACGCGTTTCACATGCTTTCAAACACAAATAAAATTTTCGAAAATCGAGCAAAAAGTCGATTTATTTTTTCGTTTCACATGCTTTCAAACACAAATGAAATTTTCGAAAATCGAATAAAGAGTCGATTTTTTTTTGTTTTTTACGCGTTTCACATGCTTTCAAACACAAATGAAATTCTCAAAAATCGAGTGAAGAGTCGATTTTTTTTCTTTTTTTACGCGTTTCACATGCTTTCAAACACAAATGAAATTTTCGAAAATCGAAAAAGTCGATTTTTTTTTCGTTTCACATGCAAAAATCGAGTGAAGAGTCGATGTTTTTTTGTTTTTTACGCGTTTCACATGCTTACAAACACAAATGAAATTTTCAAAAATCGAATGAAAAGTCAATTTTTTTTCGTTTTTTACGCGTTTCACATGCTTTCAAACAAAAATGAAATTTTCGAAAATCGAGTAAAAAGTCGATTTTCTTTTCGTTTCACATGCAATCGAGTGAAGAGTCGATTTTTTTTCGTTTTTTACGCGTTTCACATGCTTTCAAACACAAATGAATATTTCGAAAATCGAGCAAAAAGTCGATCTTTTTTCCGTTTCACATACTTTCAAACACAAATGAAATTTTCGAAAATCGAGCAAAAAGTCGATTTTTTTTTCGTTTCACATGCTTTTAAACACAAATGAAATTTTCAAGAATCGAGTGAAGAGTCGATTTTTTTTCAATTTTTACGCGTTTCACATGCTTTCAAACACAAATAAAATTTTCGAAAATCGAGCAAAAAGTCGATTTTTTTTTCGTTTCACATGCTTACAAACACAAATGAAATTTTCGAAAATCGAGAAAAAGTCGATTTTTTTTTTCGTTTCACATGCAAAAATCGAGTGAAGAGCCGATTTTTTTTTGTTTTTTTACGCGTTTCACATGTTTTCAAACACAAATTAAATTTTCAAAAATCGAGTGAAGAGTCGATTTTTTTTTTGGTTTTTTACGCGTTTCACATGCTTTCAAACACAAATGAAATTTTCAAAAATGGAGTGAAGAGTCGATTTTTTTTTGTTTTTTATGCGTTTCACATGCTTTCAAAAACAAATGAAATTTTCAAAAATCGAGCAAAAAGTCGAATTTTTTTTTCGTATCACATGCTTTCAAACACAAATGAAATTTTTAAAAATCGAGTAGAGTCGCTTTTTTTGTTTTTTACGCGTTTCACATGCTTTCAAACACAAATGAAATTTTCGAAAATCGAGCAAAAAGTCGGTTTTTTTTTCGTTTCACATGCTTTCAAACACAAATGAAATTTTCGAAAATCGAATAAAGAGTCGATTTTTTTTTTGTTTTTTACGCGTTTCACATGCTTTCAAACACAAATGAAATTCTCAAAAATCGAGTAAAGAGTCGATTTTTTTTTTTTTTTACGCGTTTCACATGCTTTCAAACACAAATAAAATTTTCGAAAAACGAGCAAAAAGTCGATTTTTTTTTCGATTCACATGCAAAAATCGAGTGAAGAGTCGATGTTTTTTTGTTTTTTACGCGTTTCACATGCTTACAAACACAAATGAAATTTTCAAAAATCGAATGAAAAGTCAATTTTTTTTCGTTTTTTACGCGTTTCACATGCTTTCAAACACAAATGAAATTTTCAAAAATCGAGTAAAGTCGATTTTTTTTCGTTTTTACGCGTTTCACATGCTAAACACAAATGAAATTTTCGAAAATCGAGCAAAAAATCGATTTTTTTTTCGTTTCACATGCTTTCAAACAAAAATGAAATTTTCGAAAATCGAGTAAAAAGTCGATTTTCTTTTCGTTTCACATGCAATCGAGTGAAGAGTCGATTTTTTTTCGTTTTTTACGCGTTTCACATGCTTTCAAACACAAATGAAATTTTCGAAAATCGAGAAAAAGTCGATTTTTTTTTTCGTTTCACATGCAAAAATCGAGTGAAGAGTCGATTTTTTTTTGTTTTTTACGCGTTTCACATGTTTTCAAACACAAATGAAATTTTCAAAAATCGAGTGAAGTCGATTTTTTTTCGTTTTTTAAGCGTTTCACATGCTTTCAAACACAGATGAAATGTTCAAAAATCGAGTGAAGAGTCGATTTTTTTTTTGGTTTTTTACGCGTTTCTCATGCTTTCAAACACAAATGAAATTTTCAAAAATTGAGTGAAGAGTCGATTTTTTTTTTTGGTTTTTTACGCGTTTCTCATGCTTTCAAACACAAATGAAATTTTCAAAAATTGAGTAAAGAGTCGATTTTTTTTCGTTTTTTATGCGTTTCACATGCTTTCAAACACAAATGAAATTTTTAAAAATCGAGTAGAGTCGCTTTTTTTTTGTTTTTTACGCGTTTCACATGCTTTCAAACACAAATGAAATTTTCGAAAATCGAGCAAAAAGTCGGTTTTTTTTTCGTTTCACATGCTTTCAAACACAAATGAAGTTTTCAAAAATCGAGTAAAGAGTCGATTTTTTTTTCGTTTTTTACGCGTTTCACATGCTTTCAAACACAAATAAAATTTTCGAAAATCGAGCAAAAAGTCGATTTATTTTTTCGTTTCACATGCTTTCAAACACAAATGAAATTTTCGAAAATCGAATAAAGAGTCGATTTTTTTTTGTTTTTTACGCGTTTCACATGCTTTCAAACACAAATGAAATTCTCAAAAATCGAGTGAAGAGTCGATTTTTTTTCTTTTTTTACGCGTTTCACATGCTTTCAAACACAAATGAAATTTTCGAAAATCGAAAAAGTCGATTTTTTTTTCGTTTCACATGCAAAAATCGAGTGAAGAGTCGATGTTTTTTTGTTTTTTACGCGTTTCACATGCTTACAAACACAAATGAAATTTTCAAAAATCGAATGAAAAGTCAATTTTTTTTCGTTTTTTACGCGTTTCACATGCTTTCAAACAAAAATGAAATTTTCGAAAATCGAGTAAAAAGTCGATTTTCTTTTCGTTTCACATGCAATCGAGTGAAGAGTCGATTTTTTTTCGTTTTTTACGCGTTTCACATGCTTTCAAACACAAATGAAATTTTCGAAAATCGAGCAAAAAGTCGATCTTTTTTCCGTTTCACATACTTTCAAACACAAATGAAATTTTCGAAAATCGAGCAAAAAGTCGATTTTTTTTTTCGTTTCACATGCTTTTAAACACAAATGAAATTTTCAAGAATCGAGTGAAGAGTCGATTTTTTATCAATTTTTACGCGTTTCACATGCTTTCAAACACAAATAAAATTTTCGAAAATCGAGCAAAAAGTCGATTTTTTTTTCGTTTCACATGCTTACAAACACAAATGAAATTTTCGAAAATCGAGAAAAAGTCGATTTTTTTTTTCGTTTCACATGCAAAAATCGAGTGAAGAGCCGATTTTTTTTTGTTTTTTTACGCGTTTCACATGTTTTCAAACACAAATTAAATTTTCAAAAATCGAGTGAAGAGTCGATTTTTTTTTTGGTTTTTTACGCGTTTCACATGCTTTCAAACACAAATGAAATTTTCAAAAATGGAGTGAAGAGTCGATTTTTTTTTGTTTTTTATGCGTTTCACATGCTTTCAAAAACAAATGAAATTTTCAAAAATCGAGCAAAAAGTCGAATTTTTTTTTCGTATCACATGCTTTCAAACACAAATGAAATTTTTAAAAATCGAGTAGAGTCGCTTTTTTTGTTTTTTACGCGTTTCACATGCTTTCAAACACAAATGAAATTTTCGAAAATCGAGCAAAAAGTCGGTTTTTTTTTCGTTTCACATGCTTTCAAACACAAATGAAATTTTCGAAAATCGAATAAAGAGTCGATTTTTTTTTTGTTTTTTACGCGTTTCACATGCTTTCAAACACAAATGAAATTCTCAAAAATCGAGTAAAGAGTCGATTTTTTTTTTTTTTTACGCGTTTCACATGCTTTCAAACACAAATAAAATTTTCGAAAATCGAGCAAAAAGTCGATTTTTTTTTCGATTCACATGCAAAAATCGAGTGAAGAGTCGATGTTTTTTTGTTTTTTACGCGTTTCACATGCTTACAAACACAAATGAAATTTTCAAAAATCGAATGAAAAGTCAATTTTTTTTCGTTTTTTACGCGTTTCACATGCTTTCAAACACAAATGAAATTTTCAAAAATCGAGTAAAGTCGATTTTTTTTCGTTTTTACGCGTTTCACATGCTAAACACAAATGAAATTTTCGAAAATCGAGCAAAAAATCGATTTTTTTTTCGTTTCACATGCTTTCAAACAAAAATGAAATTTTCGAAAATCGAGTAAAAAGTCGATTTTCTTTTCGTTTCACATGCAATCGAGTGAAGAGTCGATTTTTTTTCGTTTTTTACGCGTTTCACATGCTTTCAAACACAAATGAAATTTTCGAAAATCGAGAAAAAGTCGATTTTTTTTTTCGTTTCACATGCAAAAATCGAGTGAAGAGTCAATTTTTTTTTGTTTTTTACGCGTTTCACATGTTTTCAAACACAAATGAAATTTTCAAAAATCGAGTGAAGTCGATTTTTTTTCGTTTTTTAAGCGTTTCACATGCTTTCAAACACAGATAAAATGTTCAAAAATCGAGTAGAGTCGATTTTTTTTCGTTTTTACGCGTTTCACATGCTTTCAAACACAAATGAATTTTTCGAAAATCGAGCAAAAAGTCGATTTTTTTTTCGTTTCACATGCAAAAATCGAGTGAAGAGTCGATTTTTTTTTCGTTTTTACGCGTTTCACATGCTTTCAAACACAAATGAATTTTTCGAAAATCGAGCAAAAAGTCGATTTTTTTTCTCGTTTCACATGCTTTCAAACACAAATGAAATGTTCGAAAATCTAGCAAAAAAACGATTTTTTTTTTCGTTTCACATGCAAAAATCGAGTGAAGAGTCGATTTTTTTTCGTTTCTTACGCGTTTCACATGCTTTCAAATACAAATAAAATTTTCGAAAATCGAGCAAAAAGTCGATTTTTTTTTCGTTTCACATGCAAAAATCGAGTGAAGAGTCGATTTTTTCTCGTTTTTTACGCGTTTCACATGCTTTCAAACACAATTGAAATTTTCAAAAATCGAGTGAAGAGTCGATTTTTTTTCGTTTTTTACGCGTTTCACATGCTTTCAAACACAAATGAAATTTTCGAGAATCGAACAAAAAGTCGATTTTTTTTTCGTTTCACATGCAAAAATCGAATGAAGAGTCGATTTTTCTTTCGTTTTTTGCGCGTTTTACATGCTCTCAAACACAAATGAAATTTTCGAAAATCGAACAAAAAGTCGATTTTTTTTTCGTTTTTTACGCGTTTTACATGCTTTCAAACACAAATGAAATTTTCGAAAATCGAGCAAAAAGTCGATTTTTTTTTTCGTTTCACATGCAAAAATCGAGTAAAGAGTCGATTTTTTTTCGTTTCTTACGCGTTTCACATGCTTTCAAACACAAATGAAATTTTCAAAAATCGAATGAAGAGTCGATTTTTTTTCGTTTTTTACGCGTTTCACATGCTTTCAAACACAAATGAAATTTTCGAAAATCGAGCAAAAAGTCGATTTTATTTCGTTTCACAAGCTTTCAAACACAAATAAAATTTTCAAAAATCGAGTGAAAAGTCGATTTTTTTTTTTCGTTTCACATGCTTTCAAACGCAAATGAAATTTTCAAAAATCGAGTGAAAAGTCGTTTTCTTTTCGTTTTTTACGCGTTTCACATGCTTTCATACACAAATGAAATTTTCGAACATCGAGCAAAAAGTCGATTTATTTTTCGTTTCACATGCTTTCAAACACATGAAATTTTCAAAAATCGAGTGAAAAGTCGATTTTTTTTTTCGTTTCACTTGCTTTCAAACGCAAATGAAATTTTCAAATATCGAGTGAAGAGTCGATTTTTTTTCGTTTTTTACGCGTTTCACATGCTTTCAAACACAAATGAAATTTTCGAAAATCGAGCAAAAAGTCGATTTTTTTTTCGTTTCATTGTGCTTTTAAACACAAATGAGATTTTCAAAAAACGAGTGAAAAGTCGATTTTTTTTTCGTTTCACATGCTTTCAAACACAAATGAAATTTTCAAAAATCGAATGAAGAGTCGATTTTTTTTCGTTTTTTACGCGTTTCACATGCTTTCAAACACAAATGAAATTTTCGAAAATCGAGCAAAAAATCGATTTTATTTCGTTTTACAAGCTTTCAAACACAAATAAAATTTTCAAAAATCGAGTGAAAAGTCGATTTTTTTTTGTTTTTTACGCGTTTCACATGCTTCAAACACAAATGAAATTTTCGAAAATCGAGCAAAAAGTCGATTTTTTTTTCGTTTCACATGCTTTCAAACACAAATGAAAGTAGGTAAAAAATAGCGGTGCCTGTGACGTTGCTTATGGCGATTAGCATGGACATCCGGTCGATCTATTTTATGCATATATTTGCGACTGCGCATGCGTCGCCTGCGTCACCCAAGCGCGCTCGGCTGGCGGTACCTCCTTATCAGTTGCTTATCGCTTCTTATCAGTTCTTATCAGCTGTATGGACATCTGTAACGGGGACTCCGTGAGTGTGACTGCATGAAAGAGTGGGATGCAAAATAAGAATAAAATTTGCTGACACAAATTATGAAACGAATCGAGAGAGATGGGTCTCTGTGCGAGGAAACATCGGAATGCGATGCGCGTGCAAAATTACACACTATCGGTGCTCTTATCTATTACATTTGAAACATTATGTATTACATCTGTAACGGATAATGATTTTAATTAATAAGCATATGAATAGATAATAAAATGATGGAAATTAATTATATGTAATAATTTAATTATTAATAAAGAAGTTGTTTGTTTATTAATTTTATTATTAATAAAGATTTAAAATTGGACATATGAACGCGCAGATGGGATTAATATTAATATCCGTCCCGTCAACGCATAATGCAACAAAACGATTGAGATTAATTGTATGTATTAACTTATTTATTAATAAAAGGGTTAATAGTGGTGGGGGAGCATTATATAAAGCTAAACTTAGACAATAGTTACAATTTAATTAAAAAACTGATATTGTGGAGATCTAGAACTCTGTCTCCTGGCAAAAATGGAAAACGTAATCAGTATAAGTGGTGATGAAAGTGATTTGTCGTGGTCGACCTCGCATGCGTTGGATAATTTTTTAAATGATTTTGAAACTTCAATAATAAATGAAGAAACTCTAATAAATGAAGTTAGATATTGTTTAAACAAGCGTTTCAACGTTTCCGTCGGATTGAGTGCCGCTCGTGGATTCTACCCATGTATTTTATTTACTTTTTCGAATAAAAAATTATCTATGATCTATTCAGAATGGAATGCACTTATGCAGCAAAAAGAGCAAATAATCAAGTATTTGTCAATCAAAAGGAAAGCGGTGAAAAGGAAAAGGGGCAGTCTTGTCTGTGAAACGTGTCGTCAAAATGTGCTTGCTGAAGAAGATTTGCAATGTGATTCGAACATTAAGAATTTATTTAATAAGTTTAATTTACATTTTGAGGAAAGCGGAAAAAGTAAAATACAGAAGGTGGTGTCTCTGGAAAGATGTGGAATTAAAATACCATTCGATCAATTCAGTTTCGGGTCTTTGTGTGAAATGCAAGAATTAATTAATTTCAGAATTGATCGATTGAGTAAATTACATTTTTTTGAATATTATAATGCATGTCTAAATAAAATTGTACGGCAACAGTACACCGATAATGATTTGAAAAAGGCAGTCTTAAGCGCGATCCAATCAAACCCACCACTTTATTATGAAAATATGGAATGCTTTTACGAAGCATTGCTATATAATAAGGACAAATTAAAGAAAGACTTACAACTAGTGCAAGAGTGCGACGGTGTTGATAACTTAAACGATGAAAAGACGTTTACAACTTAATATAGAGAAACAAATATATCGTATAAAACAAATTAAACGACTTATTTGGGAATACGAAGTCAAAAATTACTTATGCCCAAAATTTGACAAAATTAAATTTAGTGATAATGAATGACTTTGAAATTATGATGGAAAAAGTAAACAAGGCTATAATATCATACCATGACGGAAAATTAAGCAAAGATATAATAACATATCTTCCCAGCAGGTTCCTGCATTCCATTGAGGGACAAGAACTAGAAGCAATTTGGAATTTTCTACCTGACAAGCATAAAACTAGTGAGAATTTTCGTAGAAGACTTCCATGTCACAAACATTATAATCTGCTTACTGATCGAACCCATATAGATGGTCCACCACCCCCCATAAAAAATTGCAAACGTTGTCTCGACAAGCGCCACGCCACTTTTGCAACCGAAAATTAATAGCAGGTGCTTTATTACAATTGACATGGAAAATAAATAAATATAAAAAAAAAAACGCATTTGAATTCTATATATATTCTATTTATTGTTATTAATATCATTTGTAGTATTGTATTATAAACATGTAAACATTGAAAATAATTGATAATAAATAAATTGCAATCAAGTGTATTATTTTCTTTAGTAAATCCTCTATTTTATCAAATAGTAATAATTGAAAAAAACGCAAAGATAGCACAACTACTAATCTTTATAATTGTGCAATAATTAATATGAATGTCCATTGTTTCATTATTAATTTATTAATTATTAATTAAATTGATTGTTTATTCATAAAAAAAAATTAGTTGCTTTTTTGCTACTGTAGTTTTGCAACTTTGCGTTTTCATCCTGCTTATAAACCAGTGACTACAGATTTTAGTAAATCAGTTATAATTTGTACGTGCGTCAACAATAACCAAAAAATGTCCTCAATAAGTGATAAATCTGCTGATGGGATTGTCGTAGATCTACCACAACCAACTCAATCCTTAACTGAGAGTGCTCCGGAAAAGCAGAAGAAGAAGCGACAAGTGCAATTAGATAGCGAGGAAGGAGAAGAAAAACATTTGCTCGAGCCGTCAAATAAAATCACAAAGAAGAGCGAAGACGAGCGCGACGATATTATAAATAAATTAAATTATGCTGGAGCAGAAACCCAGTTAAAAATTAAGCCGTTAAGAGATTTGTCACTGAAGAAACCCTATCCGATAACGGAATTTAGAATATTAAATACTCAAAATGGCAAGAAATTAATTGCAGAAATAGCTGAAAATGTTATTGTATTTATGCCAGAGCGATTTAATACTCATTTTACTTCTGACGACATAGATGCCCTAAACTATTCCCAATCCGCAATTGTATATAACGGATTAAAAAAATTGGGTGGAGGCAAGAGTTGCCACGACATAAAGTTTATTAAGTGGGAAGCTTAAATCTAGCTATAATAATAGCAATTAACTCAATACTAATAATAATGGAATATATTAACATTAACTATAAAATAAAAGAAATTAAAAAAATATTAAGTGCATCACCAACATCGGACACCCCGGCTTTACTAAATGCATGTGGAAAAACAATTAATAAACAGATTAAAATCATTAATAGTTTACTAAAATCCTCTCCCGGTGTGAGCAATAGAAAAAAACTAATGGGTTATTTGAACGCAATCACCGCATTAAAAATTAAATTTAAAAAAAAGTTACAAGTATTGGGAGATTATCAAGTGAAGGCAGGACTGAGACCTCGACGACAAATTAATTACGGATCTATAAACAGAAAGCAAAAAGACACTTTAACAGCTCGAGTAAAATGGCAAGAGGTGAGTACGATATTTTTATTTAATTTTTGTTTATTTAATAAATAAATAAAATTGTAGATGACGTCAGCGTTCCAATCAAGGATTAGAACGGGGCTTGCAGTAAATGTAAAGCACATTGATCCTCTAAATTTTTTAAAAGATGTTAAAGTATTGGTAATGCGTCGTTTAAAAAATTTAAGAAAATTTGTAAATTGTTTTAAATTAAATTTTACATTCTGCGGTGAATTTATACAACCTTCGTCAGAAGAAGGTGAATATAAATACATTTCTACTCGGAATGTAATATTTTTGAGAGGGTCCAACGATGACGATCTCCTTGATGATCTTATCAGGGAAATTCAAACAAAGGTATTTAATTTTTATGGGACTATGATCAATGTTTAATATGTATGTTTTTTCAGTTAGAAGAATTTCAAGAAAGAAAAAGTGGTTGGGCGTTGTCATCCATCATCAGCCTCTCAGTCTCTTTCGTCAAATATTGCCCTTTGAATGGTTCGTCTTCGTCATATCTGGAGCTGCCAACGGAATTACAGGGAAAAAAACAATCCATATTAAACATTCGAAATATGGATAAACGATGTTTTGTCTGGTGTATTGTTGCCGCGTTATTCCCCTGTAAAGAAGAAGACGGTACTGACCCCACACTAACCCAGTCTTATCCCCAAAATTTATATGAGCTATTAAATTTAGTCGGTTTAGAATTCCCGATGCAAATATCATATATTTATAAATTTGAACAACAAAATAAAAAATTATCAATAAATATATATTCTTTTGATAAAATTTCTAAGTGCATTTACCCACTTTATATGTCAAAAAATCAAGGTAATAATGGGAATATAATTAACTTATTGTTTATTAACAAATATCATAAATCCAATGGTCATTTTTTCCTAATAAAAGACTTAAATAAACTATGCTTTAAACAAATTTCTAAATTTGAACATCGGAAATACATATGTAATCGATGCTTAAATCATTTTAATTCAAGTGAAAAGTTAAATCAACATTCTTCAGATTGCTCAAGTTTTGAGGCGGTTAAAGTGGTAATGCCCTCAAATGGGTCAGTTGTAGAATTTAATCGTTTCAATGCCACGTTAAAATTACCATTTGTAATATACGCTGACTTTGAGTGTTTGACAAGCCCAATATCTAGTTGCAAAAATAATCCTAATATATCATTTAGCAACGCCTATCAAAAGCACATTCCATTTAGTGTAGCCTATCTACGCGTCTGTTCGTACGATTCAACATTGAATTATTTTAATATATACCGTGGAGAAAATCCTCAAAAATGGTTTATTAATGAATTATTAAAAGAAGCTTGCATTATATCAAACTATTTTAGTATACATTCTAAAACTCCAATGACTCCATTAACTGCACTTCAACAAATTAAGCACAACTCATGTGTTAAGTGCACAATATGTAATTGTGAGTTTGATGATAACAATGTTAAAGTTGCCCACCACTGTCATTTTACTGGTAATTTTATTCAAACTTTATGCAACAATTGTAACTTACAGTGTAAATATTCCAAAAAAATTTTACCAATATTATTTCATAATTTATCGCGATATGACGCACATTTTCTTATCGAGGAACTTGCCAACATCGACAATCAACCAATACACATAATACCAACAACCGATGAAACGTATATTGCGTTTACAAAAAAATACAAAGACATTCATTTAAGGTTTTTAGATTCACTTCGGTTTATGCCTTGCTCTCTGGAGAAATTAGTTGACAATTTAACAGATAAACAAATGACATATACTAAGTCAGCATTTCCAAATAATGTCGATTTTAATTTGGTTAGAAAAAAGGGAATATTTCCTTACGATTACATAGAGTCTTTCAGTAGATTAGATGAAACAAAATTACCCGACCTCGAACAGTTTTATAGCAGACTGCAAGATCAAAATATTACAACAGAAGACTATTTGCATGCAACCCAAGTTTGGTATAACTTTAAATGTCGGACATTGGGAGACTACGCAGATCTGTATCTAAAATCTGATATTTACTTGCTTGCGGATGTCTTTGAAAATTATAGACAATTAATACTAAACACGTATTATTTAGACGCATGTGCGTTTTATACAGGTCCGGGTCTAGCATTTTCGGCAGCTTTAATTATTTCTAAAGTAAAATTACAACTATTGACTGACATAGATATGGTCCTGTTTTTTGAAAAAGGTCTTCGTGGTGGAATTTGCCAGGTTAGCTCCAAGCACGCAGTCTCAAATTCTCCGTACAGTGACACGTACGATCAACACAGTAAAACATCAGAAATTTTGTACATAGATGCAAATGGTTTGTACTCATTTGCCATGACATCTAGTTTACCGTATGGTAATTTTAGATGGTTAGATGATTTGGAAAATTTAAAAAATAAAATTATAGATGGATCAATAAAAGAAAGTTACGGTGAGGATTTGAGCCAATCATGTGTGCTGGAATGCGACTTGGACTATCCCGTAGAACTGCACGACAAGCATATTTATTTTCCCTTCTGTCCTGAACATATATCTCACTCCAATAAGGCAGCCGATAAAAAACTAATGCTAACATTGAATAATAAAAACAATTACATTTTACATTTTAATGTTCTCATGCAGTGTTTAAAAAACGGTATAATTTTGAAAAAAATTCACAGAGGAATTGAATTTTTACAAAGTAAATTTTTAAAGCCTTTTATTGATTTAAACGCGGGCCTTCGTGCAAATGCAACAAATGATTTTGAGAAACAACAATACAAAGATTTTTCTAATATGGGGTTTGGAAAAATGATGGAATCGGTAAGAAAGTACCGTGATATACATTTAGTGAATAATTGGAAAACAGCAAAAAAATTAATAGCAAAACCAAATTTCAAAAATTTCAAAATATTTAATGAAAATCTTGTAGCGATTGAAATGTACAAAATACAAGTTAAATACGATAAGGCCCTATACGTTGGTACTTGTATATTAGACATATCAAAAACAGTTATGTACAGTTTTCTGTACGATTATTTACCCAGCCATGTTCATCCGTATTTTGATACGATTATTTGTTATTCCGACACCGATAGTATCATAGCTAAATTCTCACCAAAGGATGGCAGTAAGTTCCAAAGTATTTACGAGATTATTCGTCGCGACGCTTTATTAATATACGACACATCAGACTACAAAAATAATAATCAATTTAACATACCATTGGTAAATAAAAAAGTCATGGGAAAATTTAAAGATGAATTATGCGGAACAATAATACGCGAATATGTTGGAATACGAGCAAAAGTGTATGCTATTTCCGTAGAAAATGGAAGTGAAATTAAAAAACATAAAGGTATTGGCAAATCAAGTGTAAAAAAATTAAAGTTTGAAGACTATAAAAATGCTATATTTAAAAATGTATCAAAAATATGCTCTTTTAATACTATACGATCTAATAATCATAACTTATATTCTCTTCAGATAAATAAAATTTCTCTTAATAATTTTGATGATAAAAGACATCTCTTGGATGATCAAATAAATTCGGTCCCTTGGGGTCATTATTCTCTCAAACAATAAAAATTTGTTTATTTGCTGAACGCATCATTTATACCTACTAACAAATTATATTGCCTTATTATTTTATTTATGTATAACCAATAATAATATGTTAAAACTTTATATGAAACAATAATTTTATGTTTATTTCTATTAATGTATGTGTATATAATATATATTATTTAATAATTTTAAGTCTATTTTATTTCCATATTAGTGTTTTTATTACATTTAGTTAAATAAAAAAACATATAAACAGTAATTTTTTTATTTTAAAACATAATTATAAATACATTTTACTTTATTTAAACATTTTATTTCTCGTTAACATATTCTTAACTATTTCTATTAAAATCTTAACTTTACGGATTAATTTGAAATAATTATATTTATATATCATCTATTATTGCTTTAATAAAATTAATTAAATGACAAATTATCTTCCTGTGAGTAACAATACATTTCTTCGTAGCGTTTGCTCTATAAAATCACATTCTAGTCCAGGAATTGTGCGAATGATCAAGACCCAACCATTTCACATACTGCTTCCCATTTTTACGACGCAACACTTTTTCCACCAAATAAACATCTGAATGTTTCACTTTTTGTAATTCTAGACTATAGAATGATCCTATAATAGGACGTTTTCTATTATCTTCAAGTTCATAGGTGATCGGATTAGTTATGTTCTCTTTGACAATCTTGAAAATTTCTGTCGACCAATTTGGCGTATACCCCTTGGCAAACATGGTTTTTTCTTTGCTGATTCGAACAAAATCTCCAACCTTGAACTTTCCTTTGCCGGCTATTTTAATGTGTGAATAAACAGTTTGTAACAGATTGTTCTCTTTATCTTTGCTTACGTCGCAAGGTCTCATTCCAATAGTACTATGTTTAGTATTATTGTACGAGTCAGTGATATCTGCCAGTACATTAAACCATAAGTAACGACCTTGCATGCTAAAATTACGGTATAATTTATCTTTCAGTGTGCGTATTACACGTTCAACTATGGCCGCTTTTTTAATGGTGTATGTCGAATAATGGTTTATAGACCGTTCTACCATGAGCAGTTTGAATTTTTCGTTGTAAAATTCTGTGCCATGGTCTGTTTGTAAATTTTTCGGAGTTCGTCCATTATTAAGTATTTTTATCATAGCATCTCGCACGGATTTTGCAGTTTTATCTTTCAACGGTTCCGTCCACACGTATTTTGAAAAACAATCAATCACTACAAAAATATATCTAAATCCTTTATTTTCACGAGCGTATAATTGAAATTCTGCTAAATCCGCCTGCCATAAATCGTCAATGCCTTTCAATATTGTCCGTCGTCTTGCAAAATTTTTACGGGCGGGCTTATGTAATTCGGTCACAACATCGTACTTTAGTTTGTCCATTCCTTAACGGCTTGATTTGTTCATTTACTGTCGGTTTTTTAATCATTTAAATTTGCTTTGCTTCCGGTATTGGGAATGACGACGAAGATGAAAACAATATATTAAATATACGCTCTTCGGTATTTATTTTAAAAGTTTCTATCTCTGAATTGAGCTGATTCATTGCCTCCGTAAATTTTGCTACATTAAATTTATTCAACTGAATTTGTTCATTGAGTTCTTTATAAATTTGATTAACGTACTTTTTATTTACGGCGTCATTGTCTTCGACCGGTACGTCAACATTCTCTAAGCGTTTATGTGAAATATCAAAATTTCCATCGGGTGTTTTAAGAAACCCGACACCAGCTGGTCCCCGTCGCCCAGCCAAATGTCGTTTTAAATCAGTTGTTTGCGAGTGTCGTCCAAACTTATCGACACTCATTCCGCAATGTTTTTATTAACACTGAAATGCATTAGATTTTATTATACAATTATATTGGCTTCGCGCAATTCTTCTTCGATAGAGACAATTTCGTTGTTGAGAGATGTGTTTCCCGCTTTTTGAGAAGCTAACAGCAGTACCAATCTTTCTATTAATTCATTGGGATCGTCCCAGTAAACAAGTTGAATTGGATTAGAATTTACTATCATAGTATTATCAAACATTCCACTTCCTACAGATTTCTTTTGTTTGATCCGAAACGGTTTGATAATCTGGGTATATTTATACGTTTTAAGTCCTTGAATTTGTGCACCGGGTTGATGATTACGTCTCAGCGCATTTGTTAAGTCCAAAAGTTTTTGATAGTTTTCCAAATCATTTGTACTAAATCCTGAATTGGGCTTTCTTTTAAAAAGCAATTCGTAAATACCTGTGGTTCCTTCAAATCTTTCTCCTTTTATTACCAAGTCTTTACCGTCAATTTCAACATCTGAATCACCAACTGACCATTTCAAGGTGCTCGGATTATGATATATACCTGTAGTTTTTGATGTATCAAATACCGGTTTTACGGGTGAATCGTTTATTAACCCCTTAAAATAGGATGCCGGCAATGGATCGTATTTACTCTGCTCAAAATCTTCTGCAATACTTGCATAGAAATTTGGGTTACTCATTTCAAATGCATCATCATTATCTCCACTGAAACTTTCACTATCGAGATCTACGTATTCTTGTGGCTCTTCAAAACTTGTATACAAATTTGAATTATCTAACTCATCATCTATATTAATATCACTTGATCCTACATTTTCATTATGTGCCGCTAATTCTACACTTGGTACGCTTTCCTTTCGTTGCTTTTTGACCCCAACATTTTTCTCTACTTTAATGTTGGTTTCGTGGTCTACAATTTTTTGTAGGGGATTTAAAAGCGGTGCGTACACCTTAGTCAGTTTTTCATTCTCATCTACCCTACCGAGTTTAAGAGCCAATACTTTTTTACGAATGGCTTTTTTGATATCAAGTATTTGTTTAGTTTTAGCCGACATTAGAATGGATTAAATCAGCATTAAGATCAACTTTGATCAGCTGTTGAATCAATTAAATCATCTTTTAAATAGGGTAAATCGGCTTTGAATCAGCAAAATCACCGTTATAATCAGGTAAATTAGCAAATCAGTTTTTTTAACAGATGCACAATCTGACCTACCCAAAGGAAAATCAAACTATAACTGAATAAATTATTTATTTGTAACAACTATAAATCTATCCAACATCATTCGATATCTGCCTTTGTTAAGATCTTTATCTTTATCAATGGTTATAAATCCGTACTTATCTTTCCAACACTTAGAACAGAAGTCTTTAAACGTCCCGAAAGTCATGTCACTACCTACATGGTCTTGGTAAACATGTTTCAAATTTGTTTCGTCTTGTCTGAAAAGGATAATAAAATTAGCATTATCGCGAATTAAATGTTTTGGAATTCGAGTGTATGTTTGACAGAGATAAAATGAATCTACATTCTTATGTCTACCCATACTAAAAAAATTTCGGATTTTATCTTGTCCGTCGCAAGCTACATCATCAAAAATAAAAATTGAGTTACTTTTTGCCTCACTTGGATGAAGTATTTCGCAGTTTTCTCTAAAGGAAAAATAACCAATTTCCGGCATCGACTTTAAAATGTTACTTAACATTTGGTATTTAGGTTGATACAAAGACTTAGAATATATATACACATTCTTAAATTTTACACCGTTTTCCCCAAACAGTAAACTAAGCATAACGTTTGATTTTCCGCAGTTTGATGGACCGCAAATAAGTGCCCGGATAGAATTTGGCAATAATTTACTATGTCGTATTTTATTTTTTTTTAACCCATCGCCACACACAGAGTCCATATTAACGACTTCTAAAGTCTGCCTTTGTTTTACTGTATGCATGTCGTCTTCCTCTTTTTACCCAACTGACCTACTTATAAGTATGGTATAAATATTTATGAGTATTGCTGTATTAATTAAATGTCGATAAGACACGGTACAGGTATGATTAACAGTTTAATCAACAAACTACCCTTTGAAGTGCATTTACCCGGTTATCAGTATTGCGGACCCGGAACCAAATTACATAAACGTCTAGCCAGAGGTGATCCCGGTATTAATCCGCTAGACGCGGCCTGCAAACGACACGATATTGCGTACAGTAAATCAAACGATTTGGTCGAAAGACATAGGGCCGACAAAATATTAGAGGAAGCCGCTTGGCAAAGAGTAAAAACAAACGATTCCACTTTGGGTGAAAAAGCGGCCGCTTGGACAGTTACCAATATGATTAAGGGAAAAAGAAAAATGGGATTTGGCAATGAAAGCAAGAAACATGATTTGAAAAAAAATGTGATAATGAACGCAAAAAAAGCACTTAAAAAGTTTAAATCTAAAATTTCTAAACGCAACGGCATAAAGGACGGAGCCCAAATAGCTCTAAGTGCCGCAAAAGCCGCTGTCAGAGAATTGGGGGGAAAGCAAAAAATTCGGCATCCTCGAGTTTTACCCATTCCCAAGTCGGGAGGATTTTTACCGTTAATTCCCTTTTTTGCGGGACTAAGTGCCATAGGATCATTAGCTGGAGGAGCAGCGGGTATTGCCAAAGCGGTAAAGGAATCCAGAGAGGCAATGAGGAAAAGCAAGGAATTAGAAAGACACAATAAAATAATGGAAGCAATCGCATTGGGAACGCGGACAGAAAAAGGATCCGGACTTTATTTGAAACCGTACCGCAAAGGATTGGGAGTTTTTTTACAAAAACAAAAAAACTAGGGAAACTACCACGAAGACCGCTGACAGACAAGGACATTCGAAAATTTTCTAGTCATATTGAACATTTTCGAGGGGTGTTTATGCGAGATGACCTTCCTCACAAACCACATCATGTTGAATGTGCAATTATTAATTTAGATTCAAACGATGGACCTGGAACGCACTGGGTAGCGTATAAAAAACGCGGAAACATTGTCCAATACTTTGACAGTTTTGGGAATCTAAAACCCCCTCAAGAACTCTGTCGCTACTTTCGGGGTAGTAAAATCATGTACAACCATAATCGGTATCAAAATTATAATACATTTAATTGCGGGCATTTATGTTTAAAGTTTTTAAATGATTAGTTTTGCAAACAAAAGGTTTGACTGATAGAATAAAACATATAAATGTATTTAAATTTCTGCAATAAAATCAAAGAAATCAAGTAAATTATGATTAGTCATGTCCCACACCTTTACGTTGCAGGGTACCACAAATGTGTTATCAATCAATTTGTTTCCACCAATTGAATTAGACGAGAATGCAACATATTGTTTGGGGTTAATAGGATTTCGGTCATATAACAGTATACCAAATATAGATGAAAGTAATAATAAATTTCTTTGTGGAAATAAAGAAATTACAATTCAAACGGGGTCTTATGAAATAGGAGACATAGAAAAAGTGTTATGTAAACATTTGGAAGAAGAATCGGGAGAGACGGTTTTAAGTATTAAACCAAATAATAATACTTTAAAATGTGAAATAAAATGCAAGTACGATATTGATTTCTCAACTCCAAACACAGTTGGACGACTGTTGGGCTTTTCCCCGTTGCAATTAAAGGCCGGCGAATTGCATGAATCGGACTTACCCGTAGATATTATAAAAGTGTCGACAATTCGCTTGGAGTGTAACATCGTTACAGGGGCTTACTACGGCAACAAGTTAGGCCATACACTATACGAGTTTTCAATAAACGTTGATCCGGGTTTTTCTCTTAACATAGAACCCCGAAATATACTGTATTTACCTGTAAATGTAAAGTCAACCATTGATAATATCACTATAACAATTATTGACCAAAACGGGGATCCAGTGAATTTTCGGAAAGAACGCATTCTTGTCAGATTAGAATTGAAAAAAAATGGGTATTCAGTATAATAGAAAGTTGACACCTACACGAATATCTAGTAGTCAAAGATCCCTTAAAGAGGTAACATCGCACAACCAAAACCAATTGTTGTTGTGGGGTTACAAATTAAGTAATGTTGCAAATATTCGACAAAGAAAAATATGATGATTCTATCACCAAAGAAGAATACCATACTTATCAACCTCGTGCCCCGGGGCTTTCAAACTCTGATGAAATTAGAATTTTTATTCAACATCAAGACATATACACCGCTACATACAAAAGTTATTTACATATAGAAGGCGAAATAATAAAACCGGAGGCTGCATCAGGCTGTTCAATAGGCTGGAATCCGTGGGCATTTCTATTCGAAGAAATACGCTATGAACTGAATGGCTTTGAAGTAGATAAAATAAGGGATCCCGGTATTACCAGTACCCTAAAAGGATACGCATCAATACAAAGTGAAAATTTAAAGGATTATTGTTCTGCGGGATGGTTTGACAGCAAAACTATCTCCACAAAAACAACAAATTTTTTTTGTATACTTCCTTTGAAACTACTGCTAGGTTTTGCCGAAGACTACCAAAAAGTTATTATTAATGCTAAACAGGAATTAATTTTGTTACGCGCTCGATCCGATAACAATTGTTACATGGGTGCGGAAAATGTGAAAATTAAATTAAACAAGGTAGAATGGAGAGTTCCGCACATACAAATAAACGATTCCGCCAGATTATGGTTTTTGAATCAACTAAAAAACGACTCATCCATTCGCATTGCCTTTCGGAAAGCCGAATTGCATGAACTTCCTACCGTACGAGAATCCACAAAGGACGTCTGGATGGTAAAAACATCGAGCAGTTTGGAAAGACCACGCTATGTCATTGTCGCATTTCAAATCGCTCGAAAAGATGATTTCAGAAAAAACATTTTCTTTTTTGATCACTGCCACATTCGGAACATAAAAGTTTTCCTAAACTCTGAAAGCTACCCTTACGATAATATGAATATGGATATCGGTATTGGAGATTGGACACTTGTATACAAAATGTACTGCGATTTTTTTAAAAGTTATTATGACCAGGATAAATCAAACCCTCTGTTTGATTATGACTTGTTCAAAAATAGAATGATTTACGTGTTTGATGTTTCTCGTCAAAACGAAAGTGTGAAGTCATCTACAGTCGATTTAAAAATTGAAATGGAAACAGCGTTAGCCTTCAGTGCCAACACACGAGCGTATTGCCTCATTCTGTCGGACAATTTAGTGGAGTACAGACCATTGACCGGATCAGTTAGAAAAATTATCTAAGCCATGGCAATTGTATTGGCCGTAGATATGCAGGGTTTTGTAATTGGGGGAAACTTTGTACCAAAGGAGATAAGTATTGCAAAAAACGATCAACATATTTACTCGTATCTGGTGAAACCATCTGTGGAGTATGCATTTTTGACGGAAAAAGAGAAAATCCAGACTAAATGGTTGGAAAATAATTATCATTCAATTCCATATTGGGGCGGCTTTGTCGATTCCGGCGATGTTCAAAATATTTTTTATACGTTTGGGGGGGACAACTGCGATGTAACATGCGTGGTAAAAGGACACCAGAAAACCAAATTTTTACAAGATAATTTTCCAAGTTTTAAAATACTTGATTTGGAAAATGAAGCAAGATCACCTAAATTTAAAAAATGCGTCCATGATTGCGTTAATCACAAAAATAATTTCAGTTACTGTTCATTTGAAAATGTTAAAAAAATATGTATGTATTTGAATGGTGAGAATAAATAATCTATGTAAATTATTTTTTTTATTTTAATATATTCCTTTTCTTTATCCATCCTTCCTTGCTCCAAGATGGGAATAGCATCTATCTAATAGTTTACTAATGCGTTGACGGGACGGATATTAATATTAATCCCATCTGCGCGTTCATATGTCCAATTTTAAATCTTTATTAATAATAAAATTAATAAACAAACAACTTCTTTATTAATAATTAAATTATTACATATAATTAATTTCCATCATTTTATTATCTATTCATATGCTTATTAATTAAAATCATTATCCGTTACAGATGTAATACATAATGTTTCAAATGTAATAGATAAGAGCACCGATAGTGTGTAATTTTGCACGCGCATCGCATTCCGATGTTTCCTCGCACAGAGACCCATCTCTCTCGATTCGTTTCATAATTTGTGTCAGCAAATTTTATTCTTATTTTGCATCCCACTCTTTCATGCAGTCACACTCACGGAGTCCCCGTTACAGATGTCCATACAGCTGATAAGAACTGATAAGAAGCGATAAGCAACTGATAAGGAGGTACCGCCAGCCGAGCGCGCTTGGGTGACGCAGGCGACGCATGCGCAGTCGCAAATATATGCATAAAATAGATCGACCGGATGTCCATGCTAATCGCCATAAGCAACGTCACAGGCACCGCTATTTTTTACCTACTAATGAAATTTTCAAAAATCGAATGAAGAGTCGATTTTTTTTCGTTTTTTACGCGTTTCACATGCTTTCAAACACAAATGAAATTTTCGAAAATCGAGCAAAAAATCGATTTTATTTCGTTTCACAAGCTTTCAAACACAAATAAAATTTTCAAAAATCGAGTGAAAAGTCGATTTTTTTTTGTTTTTTACGCGTTTCACATGCTTCAAACACAAATGAAATTTTCGAAAATCGAGCAAAAAGTCGATTTTTTTTTCGTTTCACATGCTTTCAAACACAAATGAAATTTTCAAAAATCGAATAAAGAGTCGATTTTTTTCCGTTTTTTACGCGTTTCACATGCTTTCAAACACAAATGAAATTTTCGAAAATCGAGCAAAAAGTCGATTTTATTTTTCGTTTCACTTGCTTTCAAACACAAATGAAATTTTCGAAAATCGAGCAAAAAGTCGATTTTTTTTTTCGTTTCACATGCAAAAATCGAGTGAAGAGTCGATTTTTTCCGTTTTTTACGCGTTTCACATGCTTTCAAACACAAATGAAATTTTCGAAAATCGAGCAAAAAGTCGATTTTTCTTTTCGTTTCACATGCTTTCATACACAAATGAAATTTTCGAAAATCGAGCAAAAAGTCGATTTATATTTCGTTTCACATGCAAAAATCGAGTGAAGAGTCGATTTTTTCCGATTTTTACGCGTTTCACATGCTTTCAAACACAAATGAAATTTTGCTTTCAAACACAAATGAAATTTTCGAAAATCGAGCAAAAAGTCGATTTTTTTTCGTTTCATTGTGCTTTTAAACACAAATGAAATTTTCAAAAATCGAGTGAAAAGTCGATTTTTTTTTCGTTTCACATGCTTTCAAACGCAAAAGAAATTTTCAAATATCGAGTGAAGAGTCGATTTTTTTTCGTTTTTTACGCGTTTCACATGCTTTCAAACACAAATGAAATTTTCGAAAATCGAGCAAAAATTCGATTTTTTTTTTGTTTCACATGCAAAAATCGAGTGAAGAGTCGATTTTTTTTCGTTTTTTACGCGTTTCACATGCTTTCAAACACAAATGAAATTTTCGAAAATCGAGCAAAAAGTCGATTTTTTTATCGTTTCACATGCTTTCAAACACAAATGAAATTTTCGAAAATCGAGCAAAAAGTCGATTTATTTTTCGTTTCACATGCAAAAATCGAGTGGAGTCGATTTTTTTCCGTTTTTTACGCGTTTCACATGCTTTCAAACACAAATGAAATTTTCGAAAATCGAGCAAAAATTCGATTTTTTTTTTGTTTCACATGCAAAAATCGAGTGAAGAGTCGATTTTTTTCGTTTTTTACGCGTTTCACATGCTTTCAAGCACAAATGAATTTTTTGAAAATCGAGTAGTGTCGACTTTTTTTCGTTTTTTAAGCGTTTCACATGCTTTCAAACACAAATGAAGTTATCGAAAATCGAGCAAAAAGTCGATTTTTTATCGTTTCACATGCAAAAATTGATGAAAGAGTAGATTTTTTTTTTCGTTTTTTACGCGTTTAACATGCTTTGAAACACAAATGAATTTTTCGAAAATCGAGCATAAAGTCGATTTTTATTTCGTTTCACATGCTTTCAAACACAAATGAAATTTTCGAAAATCGAGCAAAAAGTCGATTTTTTTTTCGTTTCGCATGCTTTCAAACACAAATAAAATTTTCAAAAATCGAGTAAAGAGTCGATTTTTTTTTTCGTTTTTTACGCGTTTTACATGCTTTCAAACACAAATGATATTTTCGAAAATCGAGCAAAAAGTCGATTTTTTTTTTCGTTTTACATGCAAAAATCGAGTGAAGAGTCGATTTTTTTCGTTTTTTACGCGTTTCACATGCTTTCAAACACAAATGAAATTTTCGAAAATTGAGCAAAAAGTCGATTTTATTTCGTTTCGCATGCTTTCAAACACAAATGAAATTTTCGAAAATCGAGCAAAAAGTCGATTTTTTTTTCGTTTCGCATGCTTTCAAACACAAATAAAATTTTCAAAAATCGAGTGAAGAGTCGATTTTTTTATCGTTTCACATGCTTTCAAACACAAATGAAATTTTCGAAAATCGAGCAAAAAGTCGATTTTTTTTTTCGTTTCACTTGCTTTCAAACACAAATGAAATTTTCGAAAATCGAGCAAAAAGTCGATGTTTTTTTCGTTTCACATGCAATAATCGAGTAAAGAGTCGATTTTTTTTCGTTTTTTACGCGTTTCAGATGCATTCAAACACAAATGAATTTTTCGAAAATCGAGTGAAGAGTCAATTTTTTTTTCGTTTTTTACGCGTTTCACATGCTTTCAAACACAAATGAATTTTTCGAAAATCGAGCAAAAAGTCGATTTTTTTTTCGATTCAAATGCAAAAATCGAGTGAAGAGTCGATTTTTTGTCGTTTTTTACGCGTTTCACAAGCTTTCAAACACAAATGAAATTTTCGAAAATCGAGCAAAAAGTCGATTTTTTTTTCGTTTCACTTGCTTTCAAACACAAATGAAATTTTTGAAAATCGAGCAAAAAGTCGATTTTTTTTTGTTTCACATGCAAAAATCGAGTAAAGAATCGATTTTTTTTCGTTTTTACACGTTTCACATGCTTTCAAACACAAATGAAATTTTCAAAAATCGAATGAAGTGTCGATTTTTTTTCGTTTTTTACGCGTTTCACATGCTTTCAAACACAAATGAAATTTTCGAAAATCGAGCAAAAAGTCGATTTTTTTTTCGTTTCACATGCAAAAATCGAGTGAAGAGTCGATTTTTTTTGTTTTTTACGCGATTCACATGCTTTCAAGCACAAATGAATTTTTCGAAAATCGAGTGAAGTGTCGATTTTTTTTCGTTTTTAAGCGTTTCACATGCTTTCAAACACAAATGAAATTTTCGTAAATCGAGTGAAGAGTCGATTTTTTTTTCGTTTTTTACGCGTTTCACATGCTTTCAAACACAAATGATATTTTCGAAAATCGAGCAAAAAGTCGATTTTTTTTTCGTTTTACATGCAAAAATCGAGTGAAGAGTCGATTTTTTTCGTTTTTTACGCGTTTCACATGCTTTCAAACACAAATGAAATTTTCGAAAATCGAGCAAAAAGTCGATTTTTATTTCGTTTCACATGCTTTCAAACACAAATGAAATTTTCGAAAATCGAGCAAAAAGTCGATTTTTTTTTCGTTTCGCATGCTTTCAAACACAAATAAAATTTTCAAAAATCGAGTGAAGAGTCGATTTTTTTTTCGTTTTTACGCTTTTCACATGCTTTCAAACACAAATGAAATTTTCGAAAATCGAGCAAAAAGTCGATTTTTTTTTTCGTTTCACATGCAAAAATCGAGTGAAGAATCGATTTTTTTCCGTTTTTTACGCGTTTCACATGCTTTCAAACACAAATAAATTTTTCGAAAATCGAGTGAAGAGTTGATTTTTTTTTCGTTTTTTACGCGTTTCACATGCTTTCAAACAGAAATGAAATTTTCGAAAATCGAGCAAAAAGTCGATTTTTTTTTCGTTTCACATGCAAAAATTGAGTAAAGAATCGATTTTTTTCCGTTTTTTACGCGTTTCACATGCTTTCAAACACAAATGAATTTTTCGAAAATCGAGTGAAGAGTCGATTTTTTTTTCGTTTCACATGCTTTCAAACACAAATGAATTTTCCGAAAATCGAGTAAAGAGTTGATTTTTTTTTCGTTTTTTACGCGTTTCACATGCTTTCAAACACAAATGAAATTTTCGAAAATCGAGCAAAAAGTCGATTTTTATTTCGTTTCACATGCTTTCAAACACAAATGAAATTTTCGAAAATCGAGCAAAAAGTCAATTTTTTTTTCGTTTCGCATGCTTTCAAACACAAATAAATTTTTCGAAAATCGAGTGAAGAGTTGATTTTTTTTTCGTTTTTTACGCGTTTCACATGCTTTCAAACACAAATGGAATTTTCGAAAATCGATCAAAAAGTCGATTTTTTTTTGTTTCACATGCTTTCAAACACAAATGAAATTTTCAATAATCGAATGAAGATTCAATTTTTTTTCGTATTTTAAGCGTTTCACATGCTTTCAAACACAAATGAAATTTTCAAAAATCGAGTGAAGAATAGATTTTTTTTCGTTTTTACGCGTTTCACATGCTTTCAAACACAAATGAAATTTTCGAAAATCAATTAAAAAGTCGATTTTTTTTTCGTTTAACATGCTTTCAAAAACAAATAAAATTTTCAAAAATCGAATGAAGAGTCGATTTTTTTTCGTTTTTTAAGCTTTCAAACACAAATGAAATTTTCAAAAATCGAGTGAAGAGTAGATTTTTTTTCGTTTTTTACGCGTTTCACATGCTTTCAAACACAAATAAAATTTTCGAAAATCGAGCAAAAAGTCGATTTTTTTTTGTTTCACATGCTTTCAAACACAAATTAAATTTTCGAAAATCGAGCAAAAGTCGATTTATTTTTCGTTTCACATGCAAAAATCGAGTGAAGAGTCGATTTTTTCGTTTAACATGCTTTCAAAAACAAATAAAATTTTCAAAAATCGAATGAAGAGTCGATTTTTTTTCGTTTTTTAAGCTTTCAAACACAAATGAAATTTTCAAAAATCGAGTGAAGAGTCGATTTTTTTTTCGTTTTTACGCGATTCACATGCTTTTAAACACAATTGAAATTTTCGTAAATCGAGCAAAAAGTCGATTTTTTTTCGTTTCACATGCTTTCAAACACAAATTAAATTTTCGAAAATCGAGCAAAAGTCGATTTATTTTTCGTTTTACATGCAAAAATCGAGTGAAGAGTCGATTTTTTTCGTTTTTACACGTTTCACATGCTTTCAAACACAAATGAAATTTTCAAAAATCGAATGAAGTGTCGATTTTTTTTCGTTTTTTACGCGTTTCACATGCTTTCAAACACAAATGAAATTTTCGAAAATCGAGCAAAAAGTCGATTTTTTTTTCGTTTCACATGCAAAAATCGAGTGAAGAGTCGATTTTTTTTGTTTTTTACGCGATTCACATGCTTTCAAGCACAAATGAATTTTTCGAAAATCGAGTGAAGTGTCGATTTTTTTTCGTTTTTAAGCGTTTCACATGCTTTCAAACACAAATGAAATTTTCGTAAATCGAGTGAAGAGTCGATTTTTTTTTCGTTTTTTACGCGTTTCACATGCTTTCAAACACAAATGATATTTTCGAAAATCGAGCAAAAAGTCGATTTTTTTTTCGTTTTACATGCAAAAATCGAGTGAAGAGTCGATTTTTTTCGTTTTTTACGCGTTTCACATGCTTTCAAACACAAATGAAATTTTCGAAAATCGAGCAAAAAGTCGATTTTTATTTCGTTTCACATGCTTTCAAACACAAATGAAATTTTCGAAAATCGAGCAAAAAGTCGATTTTTTTTTCGTTTCGCATGCTTTCAAACACAAATAAAATTTTCAAAAATCGAGTGAAGAGTCGATTTTTTTTTCGTTTTTACGCTTTTCACATGCTTTCAAACACAAATGAAATTTTCGAAAATCGAGCAAAAAGTCGATTTTTTTTTTCGTTTCACATGCAAAAATCGAGTGAAGAATCGATTTTTTTCCGTTTTTTACGCGTTTCACATGCTTTCAAACACAAATAAATTTTTCGAAAATCGAGTGAAGAGTTGATTTTTTTTTCGTTTTTTACGCGTTTCACATGCTTTCAAACAGAAATGAAATTTTCGAAAATCGAGCAAAAAGTCGATTTTTTTTCGTTTCACATGCAAAAATTGAGTAAAGAATCGATTTTTTTCCGTTTTTTACGCGTTTCACATGCTTTCAAACACAAATGAATTTTTCGAAAATCGAGTGAAGAGTCGATTTTTTTTTCGTTTCACATGCTTTCAAACACAAATGAATTTTCCGAAAATCGAGTAAAGAGTTGATTTTTTTTTCGTTTTTTACGCGTTTCACATGCTTTCAAACACAAATGAAATTTTCGAAAATCGAGCAAAAAGTCGATTTTTATTTCGTTTCACATGCTTTCAAACACAAATGAAATTTTCGAAAATCGAGCAAAAAGTCAATTTTTTTTTCGTTTCGCATGCTTTCAAACACAAATAAATTTTTCGAAAATCGAGTGAAGAGTTGATTTTTTTTTCGTTTTTTACGCGTTTCACATGCTTTCAAACACAAATGAAATTTTCGAAAATCGATCAAAAAGTCGATTTTTTTTTGTTTCACATGCTTTCAAACACAAATGAAATTTTCAATAATCGAATGAAGATTCAATTTTTTTTCGTATTTTAAGCGTTTCACATGCTTTCAAACACAAATGAAATTTTCAAAAATCGAGTGAAGAATAGATTTTTTTTCGTTTTTACGCGTTTCACATGCTTTCAAACACAAATGAAATTTTCGAAAATCAATTAAAAAGTCGATTTTTTTTTCGTTTAACATGCTTTCAAAAACAAATAAAATTTTCAAAAATCGAATGAAGAGTCGATTTTTTTTCGTTTTTTAAGCTTTCAAACACAAATGAAATTTTCAAAAATCGAGTGAAGAGTAGATTTTTTTTCGTTTTTTACGCGTTTCACATGCTTTCAAACACAAATAAAATTTTCGAAAATCGAGCAAAAAGTCGATTTTTTTTTGTTTCACATGCTTTCAAACACAAATTAAATTTTCGAAAATCGAGCAAAAGTCGATTTATTTTTCGTTTCACATGCAAAAATCGAGTGAAGAGTCGATTTTTTCGTTTAACATGCTTTCAAAAACAAATAAAATTTTCAAAAATCGAATGAAGAGTCGATTTTTTTTCGTTTTTTAAGCTTTCAAACACAAATGAAATTTTCAAAAATCGAGTGAAGAGTCGATTTTTTTTTCGTTTTTACGCGATTCACATGCTTTTAAACACAATTGAAATTTTCGTAAATCGAGCAAAAAGTCGATTTTTTTTCGTTTCACATGCTTTCAAACACAAATTAAATTTTCGAAAATCGAGCAAAAGTCGATTTATTTTTCGTTTTACATGCAAAAATCGAGTGAAGAGTCGATTTTTTTTGTTTTTACGCGTTTCACATGCTTTCAAACACAAATAAAATTTTCGAAAATCGAGCAAAAAGTCGATTTTTTTTTCGTTTCACATGCTTTCAAACACAAATGAAATTTTCGAAAATCGAGCAAAAAGTCGATTTTTTTTTTTCGTTTCACATGCAAAAATCCAGTAAAGAGTCGATTTTTTTTCGTTTTTTACGCATTTCACATGCTTTCAAACACAAATGAAATTTTCAAAAATCGATTGAAGAGTCGATTATTTTTCGTTTTTTACGCGTTTCACATGCTTTCAAACACAAATGAAATTTTCGAAAATCGAGCAAAAAGTCGATTTTTTTTTCGTTTCATGCTTTCAAACACAAATGAAATTTTCGAAAATCGAGCAAAAAGTCGATTTTTTTTCGTTTCACATGCTTTCAAACACAAATTAAATTTTCGAAAATCGAGCAAAAAGTCGATTTATTTTTCGTTTTACATGCAAAAATCGAGTGAAGAGTCGATTTTTTTTTGTTTTTACGCGTTTCACATGCTTTCAAACACAAATAAAATTTTCGAAAATCGAGTGAAGAGTAGATTTTTTTTTGTTTTTTACGCGTTTCACATGCTTTCAAACACAAATGAAATTTTCAAAAATCGAATGAAGAGTCGTTTTTTTTTCGTTTTTTACGCGTTTCACATGCTTTCAAACACAAATGATATTTTCGAAAATCGAGCAAAAAGTGGATTTTTTTCCGTTTCACATGCTTTCAAACACAAATGAAATTTTTATAAATCGAGCAAAAAGTCGATTTTTTTTTCGTTTCACATGCTTTCAAGCACAAATGAAATTTTCAAAAAACGAATAAATAGTCGATTTTTTTTTACGCGTTTCACATGCTTTCTCAGACCACATTGGTATACATTTTAAGTATATAAGCCCGGCTATCTGGAATAAACATAAACGTGTAGAAAAACCAATAACTAAAAGTGGACAACTTAACTTTTTTAACCAGCTTGATAACACGAATTGGAGTTTTATAAACTTAAACACAAATATTGATCTTAAATTTAGACAATTTATGAACATAATCGAAATAAATGCTGACTCATCTTTTTCTTCTAAGACTGTCACAATCAAACATAAAAGCATTCACTGGTTTAATAACGAGTTGAAATCTATACGTGAAACTATGTTTCTTATGAAAGAAGCAAGCGACAAATTTCCCAATTTGAAACAAAATTACTTGTCATACAAGCTATTCTATAATAAGAAACTTAAAGAAGCTAAACTGAATGCATACGGCACTTTTATAAAACAATCAAAAAACAGTCCTAAAGCATTGTGGTCTTTAATAAAAACTAGTCCATCTAACGTCTGTGATAAAACCTGTGATATAGATCCTAATTATTTTAATGTGTTTTTTAGTAATGTTGCAAAGTCCCTAGTTAGTAAGCTACCAGTTTCAAATGTAGATCCCATTAAATTTATGTATACGCATTTTGATATAGGAAACACATATTTTCAATTTCAACAAGTAGGATACATAGAAGTCAGAAAAACAATAATGTCTTTAAAAAACTCTACAAGTAGAGATGTATATGGGCTTACTACCGGCTTGTTAAAAAGTGTTGTAAACATTTTAGTTACTCCACTTACAAAATTAATAAATGATTGTATTATGGGTAATATCTTTCCCAAAGTGCTAAAACAAGCTTTAGTCATTCCTGTCTATAAAACTGGTAACAAAGAAGAAGTTAACAATTATAGACCCATATCTCTTCTTCCTATTATATCAAAGGTTTTTGAAAAAATTCTTTTTAATCAGATTATTGACTTTTTAGAAAGCAATTTACTATTATCAAATAGCCAATATGGTTTTCGCAGAGGAAGGTCTACGAGGGATGCAATAGTTGCGTTTACCACTGAGATCCTGGAAGGATTTGAATCAGGTATGCACTCGGTTGGAACCTTCTTAGATCTTAGTAAAGCATTTGATTGTGTTCCTCATGATGTTCTTCTTCGAAAATTATATTTTTATAATTTTCATCCTACAGCATGCAGACTGATAAACTCTTATATTTCTTGCAGACAACAGCGAGTAAAAGTTGATAAAAAAGTATCAAAAACTTCTAATATATTATATGGTGTACCGCAGGGGTCTATACTTGGTCCTCTGTTATTTCTTATATATATTTATGATTTGCCAAACTTACACAGATCCAAAGATAGTATAATACTATTTGCTGATGACACCAGTCTAGTAAATAGAGGAAAAGAGATTGGTTTAGTAATATCTAACAACAAGTTATTAGAAAATAAAGTTGAAAATTGGCTAGTATCGAATAAACTAACTTTAAATAAAAATAAGTCAGTAAAAGTCACCTTTTCTTTAAAGAGATCTGCTGAAATTACTAACGGAAGTACCAAATTCTTAGGAATTCATTTAGATTCTAGGTTAAACTGGCATAAGCATGGAGAGGAAGTGTGATTAGCTTTGTCACGCACAACATATTTACTGAGACACTTAACACATACTCTTCCAAAAACATCATTACTGACTGCTTATTTCGCACTGTTTCAGTCTAAGGTGACATATGGCATTTTAGTATGGGGTCACTCGTCTATTATGCATAGACTTTTTGGCCTGCAAAGACGAGCTGTAAGAGTAATCACATCAGTTGCATATAGAGATGATTGTAGAAGCGCCTTTGTTGACAATGGACTCCTGACATTGCCATGTTTGTACGCATTGGAGTGTCTGGTCTATATTAGAGAAAACATTCAGAATTATCCAATGCACCAAGCTAATCACAATCATCATACCAGAACTAAACTTGATATTTATCCAAAATGTCCGCGACTTTGCATTTCACAAAACGGAATTAGTTATTATGGAATCAAATTTTATAATGCTCTACCACAACATATTAAAAATTTTCCAATAGTGAAATACAAAACCAAAATTAAAAAATATTTTTTGATCAAGGCTTTTTATAGTCTGCAAGAAATTTTATCAAATAGCTTTTTAGATATATAATTTTTAAACTGTTGTAATTCTGTCTACTTATTTATGTACCTGTATTGCCATTTTTTAAATTTAATATTATTCTGTTTTTTGACATTTGTTCTACCACCATGTATTAGCAAGAAATAAATTACTTACTTACTTACTACTTACTTACTTACAAATGAAATTTTCGAAAATCGAGCAAAAAGTCGATTTTTTTTTGTTTCACATGCTTTCAAACACAAATGAAATTTTCAAAAATCGAATGAAAAGTCTATTTTTTTTTTCGTTTTTACGCGATACACATGCTTTCAAACACAAATGAAATTTTCGAAAATCGAGCAAAAAGTCGATTTTTTTTTTGTTTCACATGCTTTCAAACACAAATGAAATTTTCGAAAATCGAGCAAAAAGTCGATTTTTTTTCGTTTCATATGCTTTCAAACACAAATGAAATTTTCGAAAATCAAGCAAAAAGTTGATTTTTTTTTCGTTTCACATGCTTTCAAACACAAATGAAATTTTCAAAAATCGAGTGAAGGTTCGATTTTTTTTTTCTTTTTTTACTCGTTTCACATGCTTTCAAACACAAATGAAATTTTCGATAATCGAGCAAAAAGTCGATTTTTTTTTCGTTTCACATGCTTTCAAACACAACCGAAATTTTCAAAAATCGAGTGAAGAGTCGATTTTTTTTCGTTTTTTACGAGTTTCACATGCTTTCAAACACAAATGAAATTTTCGAAAATCGAGCAAAAAGTCGATTTTTTTTTGTTTCACATGCTTTTAAACACAAATGAAATTTTCAAAAATCGAATGAAGAGTCTATTTTTTTTTTCGTTTTTACGCGATACAAATGCTTTCAAACACAAATGAAATTTTCGAAAATCGAGCAAAAAATCGATTTTTTTTTCGTTTCACTTGCTTTCAAACACAAATGAAATTTTCGAAAATCTAGCAAAAATTCGATTTTTTTTTCGTTTCACAAGCAATAATCGAGTGAAGAGTCGATTTTTTTTCGTTTTTTACGAGTTTCACATGCTTTCAAACACAAATGAAATTTTCGAAAATCGAGCAAAAAGTCGATTTTTTTTTTGTTTCACATGTTTTCAAACACAAATGAAATTTTCGAAAATGGAGCAAAAAGTCGATTTTTTTTTTCGTTTCACTTGCTTTCAAACACAAATAAAATTTTCGAAAATCGAGCAAAAAGTCGATTTTTTTTTCGTTTCACATGCAATAATCAAGTAAAGAGTCGATTTTTTTTCGTTTTTTATCGCGTCTCACATGCTTTCAAACACAAATGAAGTTTTCGAAAATCGAGCAAAAAGTCGATTTTTTTTTTCGTTTCACTTGCTTTCAAACACAAATGAAATTTTCGAAAATCTAGCAAAAATTCGATTTTTTTTTCGTTTCACAAGCAATAATCGAGTGAAGAGTCGATTTTTTTTCGTTTTTTTACGCGTTTCACATGCAATCAAACACAAATGAAATTTTCAAAAATCGAGTGAAGGTTCGATTTTTTTTTTCTTTTTTTACTCGTTTCACATGCTTTCAAACACAAATGAAATTTTCGAAAATCAAGCAAAAAGTTGATTTTTTTTTCGTTTCACATGCTTTCAAACACAAATGAAATTTTCAAAAATCGAGTGAAGGTTCGATTTTTTTTTTCTTTTTTTACTCGTTTCACATGCTTTCAAACACAAATGAAATTTTCGATAATCGAGCAAAAAGTCGATTTTTTTTTCGTTTCACATGCTTTCAAACACAACCGAAATTTTCAAAAATCGAGTGAAGAGTCGATTTTTTTTCGTTTTTTACGAGTTTCACATGCTTTCAAACACAAATGAAATTTTCGAAAATCGAGCAAAAAGTCGATTTTTTTTGTTTCACATGCTTTTAAACACAAATGAAATTTTCAAAAATCGAATGAAGAGTCTATTTTTTTTTTCGTTTTTACGCGATACAAATGCTTTCAAACACAAATGAAATTTTCGAAAATCGAGCAAAAAATCGATTTTTTTTTCGTTTCACTTGCTTTCAAACACAAATGAAATTTTCGAAAATCTAGCAAAAATTCGATTTTTTTTTCGTTTCACAAGCAATAATCGAGTGAAGAGTCGATTTTTTTTCGTTTTTTACGAGTTTCACATGCTTTCAAACACAAATGAAATTTTCGAAAATCGAGCAAAAAGTCGATTTTTTTTTTGTTTCACATGTTTTCAAACACAAATGAAATTTTCGAAAATGGAGCAAAAAGTCGATTTTTTTTTCGTTTCACTTGCTTTCAAACACAAATAAAATTTTCGAAAATCGAGCAAAAAGTCGATTTTTTTTTCGTTTCACATGCAATAATCAAGTAAAGAGTCGATTTTTTTTCATTTTTTATCGCGTCTCACATGCTTTCAAACACAAATGAAGTTTTCGAAAATCGAGCAAAAAGTCGATTTTTTTTTTCGTTTCACTTGCTTTCAAACACAAATGAAATTTTCGAAAATCTAGCAAAAATTCGATTTTTTTTTTCGTTTCACAAGCAATAATCGAGTGAAGAGTCGATTTTTTTTCGTTTTTTTACGCGTTTCACATGCAATCAAACACAAATGAAATTTTCAAAAATTGAATGAAGAGTCGTTTTTTTTCGTTTTTTACGCGTTTCACATGCTTTCAAACACAAATGATATTTTCGAAAATCGAGCAAAAAGTCGATTTTTTTTCCGTTTCACATGCTTTCAAACACAAATGAAATTTTCATAAATCGAGCAAAAAGTCGATTTTTTTTTCGTTTCACATGCTTTCACACACAAATGAAATTTTCAAAAATCGAGTGGAGTCGATTTTTTTTCGTTTTTCACGCGTTTTACATGCTTTCTTTCAAACACAAATGAATTTTTTGAAAATCGAGCAAAAAATCGATTTTTTTTTTCGTTTCACATGCTTTCAAACACAAATGAAATTTTCGAAAATCGAGCAAAAAGTCGATTTTTTTTTGTTTCACATGCTTTTAAAAACAAATGAAATTTTCGAAAATCGAGCAAAAAGTCGATTTTTTTTCGTTTCACATGCAAAAATCGAGTGAAGAGTCGATTTTTTTTCGTTTTTTACGCGTTTCACATGCTTTCAAACACAAATGAAATTTTCTAAAATTGAGTGAAGAGTTGATTTTTTTTCGATTTTTACGCGTTTCACATGCTTTCAAACAAATGAAATTTTCGAAAATCGAGCAAAAAGTCGATTTTTTTTCGTTTCACATGCAAAAATCGAGTGAAGAGTCGATTTTTTTTTGTTTTTTACGCGTTTCACATGCTTTCAAACACAAATGAAATTTTCTAAAATTGAGTGAAGAGTCGATTTTTTTTTGTTTCACATGCTTTTAAAAACAAATGAAATTTTCGAAAATCGAGCAAAAAGTCGATTTTTTTTCGTTTCACATGCAAAAATCGAGTGAAGAGTCGATTTTTTTTCGTTTTTTACGCGTTTCACATGCTTTCAAACACAAATGAAATTTTCTAAAATTGAGTGAAGAGTTGATTTTTTTCGATTTTTACGCGTTTCACATGCTTTCAAACAAATGAAATTTTCGAAAATCGAGCAAAAAGTCGATTTTTTTTCGTTTCACATGCAAAAATCGAGTGAAGAGTCGATTTTTTTTCGTTTTTTACGCGTTTCACATGCTTTCAAACACAAATGAAATTTTCTAAAATCAAGTGAAGAGTTGATTTTTTTTCGTTTTTTACGCGTTTCACATGCTTTCAAACAAATGAAATTTTCGAAAATCGAGCAAAAAGTCGATTTTTTTTCGTTTCACATGCAAAAATCGAGTGAAGAGTCGATTTTTTTTCGTTTTTCACGCGTTTCACGTGCTTTCAAACACAAATGAAATTTTCGAAAATCGAGCAAAAAGTCGATTTTTTTTCCGTTTCACATGCTTTCAAACACAAATGAAATTTTCATAAATCGAGCAAAAAGTCGATTTTTTTTTCGTTTCACATGCTTTCAAACACAAATGAAATTTTCAAAAATCGAGTGAAGAGTCGATTTTTTTTCGTTTTTTACGCGTTTTACATGCTTTCTTTCAAACACAAATGAATTTTTTGAAAATCGAGCAAAAAGTCGATTTTTTTTTTCGTTTCACATGCTTTCAAACACAAATGAAATTTTCGAAAATCGAGCAAAAAGTCGATTTTTTTTTTGTTTCACATGCTTTTAAAAACAAATGAAATTTTCGAAAATCGAGCAAAAAGTCGATTTTTTTTCGTTTCACATGCAAAAATCGAGTGAAGAGTCGATTTTTTTTCGTTTTTTACGCGTTTCACATGCTTTCAAACACAAATGCAATTTTCTAAAATCGAGTGAAGAGTTGATTTTTTTTCGTTTTTTACGCGTTTCACATGCTTTCAAACACAAATGAATTTTTCGAAAATCGAGCAAAGAGTCGATTTTTTTTTTCGTTTCACATGTAAAAATCGTGTGAAGAGTCGATTTTTTTTCGTTTTTCACGCGTTTCACGTGCTTTCAAACACAAATGAAATTTTCGAAAATCGAGCAAAAAGTCGATTTTTTTTCCGTTTCACGTGCTTTCAAACAAATGAAATTTTCGAAAATCGAGCAAAAAGTCGATTTTTTTTCCGTTTCACATGCTTTCAAACACAAATGAAATTTTCATAAATCGAGCAAAAAGTCGATTTTTTTTTCGTTTCACATGCTTTCAAACACAAATGAAATTTTCAAAAATCGAGTGAAGAGTCGATTTTTTTTCGTTTTTTACGCGTTTTACATGCTTTCTTTCAAACACAAATGAATTTTTTGAAAATCGAGCAAAAAGTCGATTTTTTTTTTCGTTTCACATGCTTTCAAACACAAATGAAATTTTCGAAAATCGAGCAAAAAGTCGATTTTTTTTTTGTTTCACATGCTTTTAAAAACAAATGAAATTTTCGAAAATCGAGCAAAAAGTCGATTTTTTTTCGTTTCACATGCAAAAATCGAGTGAAGAGTCGATTTTTTTTCGTTTTTTACGCGTTTCACATGCTTTCAAACACAAATGAAATTTTCTAAAATCCAGTGAAGAGTTGATTTTTTTTCGTTTTTTACGCGTTTCACATGCTTTCAAACACAAATAAATTTTTCGAAAATCGAGCAAAAAGTCGATTTTTTTTCGTTTCACATGCAAAAATCGAGTGAAGAGTCGATTTTTTTTCGTTTTTTACGCGTTTCACATGCTTTCAAACACAAATGAAATTTTCTAAAATTGAGTGAAGAGTTGATTTTTTTTTCGATTTTTACGCGTTTCACATGCTTTCAAACAAATGAAATTTTCGAAAATCGAGCAAAAAGTCGATTTTTTTTTCGTTTTACATGCAAAAATCGAGTGAAGAGTCGATTTTTTTTTCGTTTCACTTGCTTTCAAACACAAATGAAATTTTCGAAAATCGAGCAAAATTTCGATTTTTTTTTTTCGTTTCACTTGCTTTCAAACACAAATAAAATTTTCGAAAATCGAGCAAAAAGTCGATTTTTTTTTTCGTTTCACATGCAATAATCAAGTAAAGAGTCGATTTTTTTTCGTTTTTTACGCGTTTCACATGCTTTCAAACACAAATGAAATTTTCGAAAATCGAGCAAAAAGTCGATTTTTTTTTCGTTTCACATGCAAAAATCGAGTGAAGAGTCGATTTTTTTTCCGTTTTTTATGGCGTCTCACATGCTTTCAAACACAAATGAAATTTTCGAAAATCGAGCAAAAAGTCGATTTTTTTTTTCGTTTCACTTGCTTTCAAACACAAATGAAATTTTCGAAAATCTAGCAAAAATTCGATTTGTTTTTCGTTTCACAAGCAATAATCGAGTAAAGAGTCGATTTTTTTTCGTTTTTTTACGCGTTTCACATGCAATCAAACACAAATGAAATTTTCAAAAATCGAATGAAGAGTCGTTTTTTTTCGTTTTTTACGCGTTTCACATGCTTTCAAACACAAATGATATTTTCGAAAATCGAGCAAAAAATCGATTTTTTTTTTTCGTTTCGCTTTCAAACACAATTGAAATTTTCAAAAATCGAGCAAAAAGTCGATTTTTTTTCGTTTCACATGCTTTCAAACACAAATGAAATTTTCAAGAATCGATTAAATAGTCAATTTTTTTTTACGCGTTTCACATGCTTTCAAACACAAATAAAATTTTCGAAAATCGAGCAAAAAGTCGATTTTTTTTTTGTTTCACATGCTTTCAAACGAATGAAATTTTCGAAAATCGAGCAAAAAGTCGATTTTTTTTCGTTTCACATGCAAAAATCGAGTGAAGAGTAGATTTTTTTTCGTTTTTCACGCGTTTCACGTGCTTTCAAACACAAATGAAATTTTCGAAAATCGAGCAAAAAGTCGATTTTTTCCGTTTCACATGCTTTCAAACACAAATGAAATTTTCATAAATCGAGCAAAAAGTCGATTTTGTTACGTTTCACATGCTTTCAAACACAAATGAAATTTTCAAAAATCGAGTGAAGAGTCGATTTTTTTTCGTTTTTTACGCGTTTTACATGCTTTCTTTCAACCACAAATGAATTTTTTGAAAATCGAGCAAAAAGTCGATTTTTTTTTTCGTTTCACATGCTTTCAAACACAAATGAAATTTTCGAAAATCGAGCAAAGAGTCGATTTTTTTTCGTTTCACATGCAAAAATCGAGTGAAGAGTCGATTTTTTTTCGTTTTTTACGCGTTTCACATGCTTTCAAACACAAATGAAATTTTCTAAAATCGAGTGAAGAGTTGATTTTTTTTCGTTTTTTTACGCGTTTCACATGCTTTCAAACACAAATGAATTTTTCGAAAATCGAGCAAAGAGTCGATTTTTTTTTTGTTTCACATGTAAAAATCGTGTGAAGAGTCGATTTTTTTTCGTTTTTTACGCGTTTTGCATGCTTTCAAACACAAATGAAATTTTAAAAAATCGAGCAAAAAGTCGATTTTTTTTTAGTTTCACATGCTTTCAAACACAAATGAAATTTTCAAAAGTCGAGTGAAGAGTCGATTTTTATTCGTTTTTTCGCGTTTTACATGCTTTCTTTCAAACACAAATGAATTTTTTGAAAATCGAGCAAAAAATCGATTTTTTTTTTCGTTTCGCTTTCAAACACAATTGAAATTTTCAAAAATCGAGCAAAAAGTCGATTTTTTTTCGTTTCACATGCTTTCAAACACAAATGAAATTTTCAAGAATCGATTAAATAGTCAATTTTTTTTTACGCGTTTCACATGCTTTCAAACACAAATAAAATTTTCGAAAATCGAGCAAAAAGTCGATTTTTTTTTTGTTTCACATGCTTTCAAACAAATGAAATTTTCGAAAATCGAGCAAAAAGTCGATTTTTTTTCGTTTCACATGCAAAAATCGAGTGAAGAGTAGATTTTTTTTCGTTTTTCACGCGTTTCACGTGCTTTCAAACACAAATGAAATTTTCGAAAATCGAGCAAAAAGTCGATTTTTTCCGTTTCACATGCTTTCAAACACAAATGAAATTTTCATAAATCGAGCAAAAAGTCGATTTTGTTACGTTTCACATGCTTTCAAACACAAATGAAATTTTCAAATATCGAGTGAAGAGTCGATTTTTTTTCGTTTTTTACGCGTTTTACATGCTTTCTTTCAAACACAAATGAATTTTTTGAAAATCGAGCAAAAAGTCGATTTTTTTTTTCGTTTCACATGCTTTCAAACACAAATGAAATTTTCGAAAATCGAGCAAAAAGTCGATTTTTTTTTGTTTCACATGCTTTTAAAAACAAATGAAATTTTCGAAAATCGAGCAAAAAGTCGATTTTTTTTTCGTTTCACATGCAAAAATCGAGTGAAGAGTCGATTTTTTTTTCGTTTCACTTGCTTTCAAACACAAATGAAATTTTCGAAAATCAAGCAAAATTTCGATTTTTTTTTTCGTTTCACATGCTTTCAAACACAAATAAAATTTTCGAAAATCGAGCAAAAAGTCGATTTTTTTTTCGTTTCACATGCAATAATCAAGTAAAGAGTCGATTTTTTTTCGTTTTTTACGCGTTTCACATGCAATCAAACACAAATGAAATTTTCAAAAATCGAATGAAGAGTCGTTTTTTTTCGTTTTTTACGCGTTTCACATGCTTTCAAACACAAATGATATTTTCGAAAATCGAGCAAAAAGTCGATTTTTTTTCCGTTTCACATGCTTTCAAACACAAATGAAATTTTCATAAATCGAGCAAAAAGTCGATTTTTTTTTCGTTTCACATGCTTTCAAACACAAATGAAATTTTCAAAAATCGAGTGAAGAGTCGATTTTTTTTCGTTTTTTCGCGTTTTACATGCTTTCTTTCAAACACAAATGAATTTTTTGAAAATCGAGCAAAAAATCGATTTTTTTTTTCGTTTCGCTTTCAAACACAATTGAAATTTTCAAAAATCGAGCAAAAAGTCGATTTTTTTTTCGTTTCACATGCTTTCAAACACAAATGAAATTTTCAAGAATCGATTAAATAGTCGATTTTTTTTACGCGTTTCACATGCTTTCAAACACAAATAAAATTTTCGATAATCGAGCAAAAAGTCGATTTTTTTTTTGTTTCACATGCTTTCAAATAAATGAAATTTTCGAAAATCGAGCAAAAAGTCGATTTTTTTTCGTTTCACATGCAAAAATCGAGTGGAGTCGATTTTTTTTCGTTTTTCACGCGTTTCACGTGCTTTCAAACACAAATGAAATTTTCGAAAATCGAGCAAAACGTCGATTTTTTTCCGTTTCACATGCTTTCAAACACAAATGAATTTTTCAAAAATCGAGTGAAGAGTCGATTTTTTTCGTTTTTTACGCGTTTTACATGCTTTCTTTCAAACACATATGAATTTTTTGAAAATCGAGCAAAAAGTCGATTTTTTTTTTCGTTTCACATGCTTTCAAACACAAATGAAATTTTCGAAAATCGAGCATAAAGTCGATTTTTTTTTTGTTTCACATGCTTTCAAACAAATAAAATTTTCGAAAATCGAGCAAAAAGTCGATTTTTGTTTCGTTTCACATGCAATAATCAAGTAAAGAGTCGATTTTTTTTCGTTTTTTACGCGTTTCACATGCTTTCAAACACAAATGAAATTTTCGAAAATCGAGCAAAAAGTCGATTTTTTTTTCGTTTCACATGCAAAAATCGAGTGAAGAGTCGATTTTTTTTCCGTTTTTTATCGCGTCTCACATGCTTTCAAACACAAATGAAATTTTCGAAAATCGAGCAAAAAGTCGATTTTTTTTTTCGTTTCACTTGCTTTCAAACACAAATGAAATTTTCGAAAATCTAGCAAAAATTCGATTTTTTTTCGTTTCACAAGCAATAATCGAGTGAAGAGTCGATTTTTTTTCGTTTTTTTACGCGTTTTACATGCAATCAAACACAAATGAAATTTTCAAAAATCGAATGAAGAGTCGTTTTTTTTCGTTTTTTACGCGTTTCACGTGCTTTCAAACACAAATGATATTTTCATAAATCGAGCAAAAAGTCGATTTTTTTTTTCGTTTCACATGCTTTCAAACACAAATGAAATTTTCAAAAATCGAGTGAAGAGTCGATTTTTTTTCGTTTTTTACGCGTTTTACATGCTTTCTTTCAAACACAAATGAATTTTTTGAAAATCGAGCAAAAATCGATTTTTTTTTTCGTTTCGCTTTCAAACACAATTGAAATTTTCCAAAATTGAGCAAAAGTTGATTTTTTTTTCGTTTCACATGCTTTCAAACACAAATGAAATTTTCAAAAATCGAATAAATAGTCGATTTTTTTTACGCGTTTCACATGCTTTCAAACACAAATGAAATTTTCGAAAATCGAGCAAAAAGTCGATTTTTTTTTTGTTTCACATGCTTTCAAACAAATGAAATTTTCGAAAATCGAGCAAAAAGTCGATTTTTTTTCGTTTCACATGCAAAAATCGAGTGAAGAGTCGATTTTTTTTCGTTTTTCACGCGTTTCACGTGCTTTCAAACACAAATGAAATTTTCATAAATCGAGCAAAAAGTCGATTTTTTTTTCGTTTCACATGCTTTCAAACACAAATGAAATTTTCAAAAATCGAGTGAAGAGTCGATTTTTTTTCGTTTTTTACGTGTTTTACATGCTTTCTTTCAAACACAAATGAATTTTTTGAAAATCGAGCAAAAAGTCGATTTTTTTTTTTGTTTTACATGCTTTCAAACACAAATGAAATTTTCGAAAATCGAGCAAAAAGTCGATTTTTTTTTTGTTTCACATGCTTTTAAAAACAAATGAAATTTTCGAAAATCGAGCAAAAAGTCGATTTTTTTTCGTTTCACATGCAAAAATCGAGTGAAGAGTCGATTTTTTTTCGTTTTTTACGCGTTTCACATGTTTTCAAACACAAATGAAATTTTCTAAAATCGAGTGAAGAGTTGATTTTTTTTCGTTTTTTACGCGTTTCACATGCTTTCAAACACAAATGAATTTTTCGAAAATCGAGCAAAGAGTCGATTTTTTTTTCGTTTCACATGTAAAAATCGTGTGAAGAGTCGATTTTTTTTCGTTTTTTACGCGTTTTGCATGCTTTCAAACACAAATGAAATTTTAAAAGATCGAGCAAAAAGTCGATTTTTTTTTCGTTTTACATGCAAAAATCGAGTGAAGAGTCGATTTTTTTTTCGTTTCACTTGCTTTCAAACACAAATGAAATTTTTGAAAATCGAGCAAAATTTCGATTTTTTTCCGTTTCACATGCAAAAATCGAGTGAAGAGTCGATTTTTTCCTATCTTCGGCGCTTGATACAATATATACTATAAAGGCCCAACGGTCACTAAATCGTCGTTTCGGCTCGCATTTTAGGCGTTTCGGTATAGGCCGGTAAAAAAGGTATTTTTTGGAGGTAGGTGTACTCTTGGCAACGCTGCAATAGTAATAGCTTGCTCAGCTAATTTCATGCCAAATCAAATTTAAATTAAAAATACCTTTGGCAATGTAGCAAATTTTTTAATAAAATTTAAATTGTAACGTAGGCTATGCAATGAATGTCAGTTGATATTTTTATTTTATTATGACTTTTACTTTGAATGAATATGCAAATTACGCCGGTGATGCTTGAGAATGTCATAAATTCGATACCCTATAGTGTTTATATGTAAACGGTGGCCAATATGAACATTTGTAGTTTATAATAAATAATAACATTTGATGTGTGTATTAGGTTGCCTACATTATAGGTTTGAATATAGAAATAGAAATTTTGCTAGTTGCCAAGCGTAACAAAACTTTTAGGATCTTGTGAGGCCAAACGATGAGTTTTTCAGCATTTTGAAATTAAGATTTTCCATTTCTTTTGGCACGGTCTACAAAGTTACTTGGCGTTTGTCCGCCAATTAATCTACACCCTGTATACACATATATTATTGGGTGCGTTTTTAAAGTGCTCTTGCTGTTCGAACAATTTTTGCACGAACAACTTTTTTGTTTGTTCGTGCAGGGTAATTTATAAACAGCATATAGCATTCAAACGTCAAAAACATGTTTTCTAAGGTTATGTTGTTTGTTTTGCTTACATGCCCAGTGTTGTCAATTAATACAATTCAAATCTGCATCAAGTAAAATATTTAAAATCTTATTATTCTAGATTCACACATATTTTGTATGAGCGCATATTTCTTGTATACATTATATTTTTATAATGTATATAAAACCGTACCCATGTTCTGATATAACCATGATAAATATATTATTTTATTTTTGCTATGTGGCAACACTGTACATGCCCGTCATGCACCACCTCTTGACTAGGTGCGTGCAAATGTTGTTCGAACACTTGTTCGGGTTGTATTTAAAAACGCCCATTTTATTGTTCGAGTGCTCGAACCGCTGTTCGCGTCATTTAAAAACGCACCCAATGGCTGCGTTCAGGACGACTCATCGCTGTCAATCATTCAAACTAAACGGGCGGCGGGAATCATCGTTTGCTGGCAGCGCTTGTCACAGGGCCGCCGTAAGCGGGTGTGCAAGGCGTGCGTTGCACGACGGCGCAATGACAGGGGGGCGCAAATTATCTAAAACATTTAAAATTTAGAACTTAATTCCCGTGCATTTTTTGTCCTATGTTCCGCCCATAGCTTGAATTTGGTCGTTAATGATGCCACCAATATCAGCCATGAAACAACCAATATTTTTAATATGGTTTAGGAAGTTTATTTTTTTTTCAGGATCTACCAAAAGATGGGCTATTATTAAAAAACATGTACCTATTCTTAATTTAAAGCCTTTAAAGTTTGGTCTAGCAGAGTTGATGCTGAGAAAAGATATAATATGGACCAAATCTTTGATGCCTTTCTGGAAATTGCTAATGTATCTTTAATTTCGAATATAATAACAACTCGCAAAGTTAATTTATTGGCATTAATCATTCAAAATTATAAATTTATTTGCTCTACTATTTTTTGGTTTGAAATTTTAAACAAAATTAACACATTGAGTAAAATAATGCAAAATCCAACTACGTATTAACATTAAGTTTAGTGTAAATAATCTTAAAAATTTCATTACAGAGTTTCAAAATTACCGCTACGATAAATATTTTGAAGAATGTTAGAACAAGCAAAACAATTTGCTAATGATGTTAATGTTGATTATGGTTTTTCACCAATTCAGTCAATTCGCCCTCAAAAAACCTAAAAATGTTGCATATAAACATAATGATGAAGGCGCTTCACTAGACCCAAAAACACATTATAAAGTTAATTTCTTCTAACTAATTTTGGAGCAAACATTAACATCTTTGCAAAATAAATTAGAAGAGTTAACCATGTTTGATAATGTTTTTGGCTTTTTAGGTGAATTTTTTAATTGCTCCATAACTGAAGATTTGCATATGAAATTAAAAGACGATAGCATAAGAGAAGCTGGTAATGGTATTGATCTTTTCAATGAGTTAAAAGCTATAAAATTACATTTACAATCAATTTCATCAAAGCCCTACATTAAATTTGAACCACAGAGCATTATTCAATATCTATTTAGAAATGAGTTGATTGCCTATTTTCCAAATTTATCAATAGCTATTAGAATATATCTAATTTTACCGGTGTCAGTAGCAACAGGAGAAAGGTGCTTTTCTAAACTAAAAATTATTAAAAACTACTTCAGTTTAACAATGTAACAGGATAGGTTGAGATCATTATCAATGATAACAATTTAAAATTAAATATTGGATAATTTACCAATGAAAAACCTGATCAAAGAATTTGCGACCAAAAAAGCAAGAAAGTGCAGTTTTAAATATACTTTTTATTTTTTATTATGTAGTTTTATTTATATAACTGTCAAAAAAAAGTAAATAGTTTGCTGCACAATTTTAAAAAAGTGACATATTTAAAGTAGTTACATAATCGCAGACATTTATAAAGACTCTGTATAACCAAACTAAGCTTTTGCTTTGGCAGGGGCGCAGAAGTTGTGCTTGCACAACGGCGCCAAATCATCTAGCGGCGGCACTGGCTTGTAATTTAACTCATCATACATTTAGGTACGCTATTATGCTGACAAAGCAACTTATTAGCCACCAGCGTTTAATTGGCAAGTATATTAAAAAAAAAAAATTATTGCTTATCTCCAATTGATGAGTCAGCGCTGGCAACTGATGAGTTGTACTGAACGCAACCATTAGGCTGCAGTCTCATTGCACCACCGCCACCAACTATCACCGTTTGCCACTAACCACCAAAATGTACTACGGTCTCACTGCAGCCACTGGTGACCACCAAATATTTAAATTTCCCACTCTTTTCTATGTCAGTAGAAGAATGCTATATTTATATATTTATATTTCGGGTCTTTCATTTACTAATGTAATTAGTTTATCAATGTCGGATAGTGTCCATGTTTCTTCCATGTTACCGTTTTTAAAATTCTCAAATATCAAAGCGAAAATGACAGATTATGTTTTGATTTGTAAAATATCAAGTTAGTATGTTTCAAATGACGATCAACTGTTGCCGCACTACCACCAACCGATTTGATATTATGAAACGGTGGTTACCAAATGACAGATGCCGGCGAGAATATTGAATCAGTGGGACCGTCGCCATATGATTTAACGTGTTCGAATTTTAGTTGGTGGCAGTGGGTGGTGCAGTGAGACTGCAGCCTTAGCTTGATATTTCACAAATCAAAACATAATCTGTAATTTTCGCTTTGAAATTTGAGAATTTTAAAAGCGGTAACATGGAAGAAACATGGACACCATCCGACATTGATAAACTAATTACATTAGTAAATGAAAGGCCCGAAATAAAAATATAGCACTCTTCTACTGACATAGAAATGAGCGGGAAATTTAAATATTTTGTGGCCACCAGTGGCTGCAGTGAGACCGTAGTACATTTTGGTGGTTAGTGGCAAACGGTGATAGTTGGTGGCGGTGGTGCAGTGAGACTGCAGCCTTTATCCATCCATTTATCTACAGATTTGCCACGCCACCTGATGTCATGACCGTTTATATTTTAGCAAACAAAATTTGTTAAAATGACAACTCATATTGTTATAATTTATAGTGCGTTCCGTATATCAACCGAAGTGACCGAAATCCCGGTTATCCTGAAACAGGTTTATATACGGAACGCGGTTACCTGAAAAAGGTTACCAAGGTTGCGACCGCACTCACCATGAACTAACGTCGGTGAATTTCTATTATCGTGGTTATACATGGCGGTAAATTTGAAATACAATCAAAAGTGAACAAAAGCGTCAAATGTTGCTCGTGTATTTTATTAAATTATTAATTATAGGTTATAATGTATATGTATGTTCCTGTCAATGCTAAAACGGGCAAAGGCATGAGTGCAACAAAGCAAACATTATTATTGTGTATAGTTGCCTGTTATACCTGCCAACCTTTACTGGGATTACTGTATTAGCAGGTAGATAAATACATACAATCATCTAATATTAAGCACTAAAATTTAAAAAAATATAACACTAAAGCTAATAATAAATAAATTCATGAAGTTTGAGTCTATAATATTTCAGTTTTGTATTTTGACGTTTCTATAACCGCTGTCGTTCCGTAAATCAACCAAGATTTTCAGCAACCGATTAAAGGCGTAACCTAACCGCCGGTTACTTTGGTTGATATACGGAACGCACTATAAATAAGCATTAAGGTTACAGTCATTTGATGCGCCGTAAATGGAAAAGTACATAGTAAGCTTTTTCACGTTCACAAACAAACTACACAACCAATCATATCGTGCTATACTTGCTTTGAAAGGTTGAACATTTGCGTAAGTTTTGATTAAGTTTTCAATTTTTTATGTTTACTACAGTTTTTTATATTAATTATTATAAATTATTGTACTTATTTTTGACAAAATAAAGCCTTAAATAAATTTCTTGGTTGATTTATGATAACTAAACTAATATTAAACCCGACGTTAGTGACATATCTTTCATTTAAAACAATATTTACAAAAATATAGCCTGTATTTTTTAAATAAACCTGAAAACAACTTTTCAATAACTTTTATTATAAAATAATTGTATTTTTAGACAACTTCTTGTACAAACGACTGCCGGCAGTTTGGACTCTTGGCACACTCTTGGTCATAGAGGGCAAGTGGTCTCATGTGTTTGTGAGATTGATATTTACATTTACCTTTATGACAATCCCCCCCGGACCCGGACCCCTCTTTCTAGTCGCGCTAGGCGAATACACGGTTTGGGCACATACGGGCCACATAATTGATAACAAGAAACAGAGACGTAGAAACAAAAAGGGTTTTATTTTAAATTTTATTATATATGGGTTTTGTCATTGTTTTATTAAAATAAATACTAACCATTTGTTTAAAATTCTAAACCAATAAATACAATTTTATTTTGATAAATATTATTGTATTATTTATTTGTTGTATAAAATGAATTGAATTTACTAAAAGTATGAAACTATTATATTGTAAAATAAATAATATGAATAATATTATAAAGTAATACAGAATTTTAAAAAAGAGTATATTATTGTGTTATAATAAATATACAGCAATGTTAGTTATTAGTATTTTTATTTCTACATAATTATTAGGGTCAAGTGAGGTAAATATGAACCGCTCTAAACTAATAAATAAAAGAACCATTTAATTAAATTATTAATAAATATATGACAAAATTGTAAATGGAGTTGTTTAGCTTATAGTAGAAAATAGATAATAGTGGTAAAATTAATTTAAAATTGAAGTTTTAGTTTTGTAATAATTTTGCACTGTGAAAATAAATCACAGATTATATTTTGTTTTTTCATTCTTATTATTTTATATTTTTATCTCTTTTTAATATTGTTATCGCTGTATGTGTCTGAATTGTACATAAAAATATTTGTAATGTAACAATAGAAGCTAGTTTAGTCGTAATAAACTTCAAATAAAAATTAAAAAATAAAAAAAATGATCAAATAACTGATTTTTTTATTGAAGTTTTAAGAAGATGTAAAAAATAAATCCGAAAAACTGAAAAATTTTGAGAATTCAATTCTTACATTACAAAACGTATAAAAGAATCATAAACAAGCGTATACGTAATAATAACCAAAAATACTTGCCATGCACGTTTTCAAAAAATTAAGTTTATAGAATATACGTAATAATTGTTAACTAATTTTAACGTCATGTGAGTTGAATAATAAAAAAGTTAGATTTGTATCTTTATTCTAAGTTTTTTTTTTCTTAATATAACTTTTATTCTGATTATTATTTGATAATTACTTTTTTGATTTATTATTTGTGTGCAAACAACGATGATGCAGTCCAATATTATTACACTGTATTGGTTTTAAACGTATATTACAGGCTAAACAGTGAAACGTAATGCTAATAAGTAGAACAAATAATTCTAATTCAAAATGTCTAAACTAACTTTTCTAAAAATATCGCCTACTAATCAGTCGACGTAACGTTTATTGCTTCAATACCTTTTCTCGGGACGGCGGCTTTCTGATCGTTTTAGCCCAATCATTAAGATAAACTGATGGTGTTTCGGTCCATGAAGACCCTTGGTTAAGATGTCGGCGATCATCTCGTTTGTGGAGACGAGACATAACTTTGCCATTCTTAATCTTGTCGCGTAAGAAATGGTATCTCATATTGATATGCTTGCTTCGGTTGTAGAATACTGGGTTCTCGGAGAGTTTTAGTGCTTGCTAATTGTCATTGTGTATTAGTGCTTAAACCACACCAATTTCAATCATTATATTTTGGAGATATATGGCTTTCTTAGTTGCTTCGGACATGGCCATGTATTCAGCTTCGTTTGAGCATAGCGCCACCGTACGTTGCTTCTTGGATTCTCATGAGAAAATTTTCACACAAGAAACAATAACCAGTGAACGATTTTCTGTACGTTGAGTTGATCCCCTAGTCAGCGTCCACAAAACCTTTCACTTTTGTATTTGCTGGACTATAGCAGAGACTAATGTCGGCGGTACCTTATAGGTATTGCAAGACACGTTTTGCAGCTAGCCAATGTTCTTTTTTGTATCAGTGACTAAACTGTCCCAGGTAGCTGACAGCATAACAAACATCAGGTCTCATTGATGTAGATAGGTAAATCAGCGCACCAACCAGTTTACAAAATAGATATTTTGTTTCTTGATCTGCTAAAGCGTTTTGACTATTTGTTAGCTTTGTATTTGGGTTGAGTCAAGTCAATACGGGTTTGCAGTCCAACATATTAAACGTTTATTTATTATTAACGTTTCAGTAGTTCTATCACAAACCCTTGTTGATTCAGTCGTATTCGGTTGCTTTCCTTGGTGAATTTAATTCTCAAACAATACTTGGCTTTGCCCAAATCCTTGATTTCAAATTTCGTTTGCAACATATGTAGTAGCTGCGTTGCCGTTTCATTGCTTCTTGACGCCACGTGGATGTCATTAACGTAGACAACTATAAGCTGCAATATCTTCCCCTCGCTTTAGTAGGTAGATGCATGGATCTGCATGTGTGGTTTTGCTGGATTTTTAATTTCCACTTCATTTACTTGATGTTTATCAACGTGTTTTTGGTTTCTAATGTTATCTTCGATGATAATTTCTTCAAGTTTTGGTTGTTTTTTGAAGTTGACTCGTCATTAGTTTTTCATAAAATTCTGATTTTATCTATCACAAATTTTACGTCGCGGGAAACTTCCAACTTCTTTTCTTCTACGAGCCAGATTTGGAAGCCTTTCTGATTTTTGGGATAACCAAGCAAAATTCCAGGTCTTTTACAAATGTCTTAACTTGCTCTTTGGGCTTTGATTTAAGCAAGATACTTGGGCCAAAGAATTTTTTCAATTCGTTCACGTTTGGAGTTTTTTGGCACTATAATTCGAATGGTGTCTTTTCATTTAAACTACTTGATGGGCAGCAATTTTTAATGTAGCAAGCTGTGTTCACCGCCTTTGCCCAGATTGAGGAAGTTTAGACTGCAATAAAAAAAAACACCTTGCTGGTTCTAAGAGTGTCCTGTTGGTTTGTTCGGAGATGAAATTTTGTTCCGATGTGTAGACAATTGTCAATTTTCTTCCAATACCTTTTGTTTTTAGATACTCGTCAAATGACTTGTACCGTTGTCTGATTGAAGTGATTTCACTTGTTTTCCAGTTTGATTTTCGACACTGTTCACGTATTCTATAAATTTTGAAAGTACTTGGTCTTTTGATTGCAAGAATTTCTCTTCCTTCCAACCTGTAGTATCATTGGTGAAGGTTACAAAGTATTTTATTTTTCCTTAAAATTCTGTTTTCATTGAGCAGCAAACGTCTGAGTGAAAAATTTCAGCTTTTCGGTTGATCGTTCGGGGGCTTTCTATAAACTGGAACGCGTCATTTGTGTTCTCGCACACACGTCGCATTCAAAATCTTTGAATTTTACTTCCGTAGCATGCAGATTCTTGCATGCTAAGGCGTCCTTTAAGCTGCGCAAGTTTAAGTGACCCAATATTTTGGTGATATTTGCAAAAATTATGATTCAATTTTGCTAAGCATGCTACGTCATTGGAAATGTCGCAACTTCATTTTGGTTGGTTCAAATTATTGCTTCATCGCGCGTAAATAGCACTTTGTGATCTTTATCGGTTATTTTACTTACGGACAGACAGGCGCCTGTAGTACGTTTGTCAATGTCACGTTTGCTGCACTTCTGTCGTTTTCAGCCCCAAAATCTATTTTGTCGATTGCCGATATGTTTGTTGTATCCCCGTTAGCTAAACTTAGCTTTAAAATTCGATTCTTGTCAATGTATTTGCACAAGTGTGACGTGGCATCACTGTCAAGACACCACTGTTGAAACATTGAAACATGCGTTTGTTGTCTCATTTCTTGCTTTGTTTGGGCAATTTTTGGACATGTAACCTACTTGTCTGCATTTGTGGCACTTGCAAATTTTTTTGTTAGTTCAGCTTGCTTGGGTTTCTCACTTTGTTTCCGGTATTTTTTCTCACTTTGTTCCCCTTTTCTTGAATTGCTTTCTTCCATTATTTTTACCCGTATAACTTCTGGAGTCGGCAACTCTCCGCGCGATCGATTGCGCACCGAAAATTTTTGTACCAGCCGGATAGACCACGGATAGACTGTGTAAAAGCAAAATGGCTAATAGGTTTATTTCTACGTTTATGGCATCTAGCTTGTCTACGACGTCAAAAAATCGGTCAAACTGCTCGCGTATATCAGCGCCGTCCGCCACTTTTTGTTGAGTCAGCCTTTTTAACAGCGTTGCCTTTTGTGCTCGTTTTCTGGATTAGTAAATGTTTGCAAGTTTTTTCCAAATTTCTTTTGACGTTTCACACCCTTTCACTTGTTTAAGTTCGTTATTGCACTTAGCTTTTCTATTATTTTTTATCCTTTCGACGATGGCTGCAGCGTTTGCGTTTCTTGCTTGTGGCTCCTGTTTAACAATTTTTCCGTTTGCATAACCGAACGCGACGTTTTTAACAAGTAGAACTTCAACTTGTATTTGCCCAAGTGTCATAATTATTCTTATTCAGCGGTTCGATTTGAAAATGGGTAGTCATTTTTACAGGTTCTATTCACTACACAACTGTACTGTTTGTTTCCTTACCGGGACACAATATTTGCACTTTGTTTAGATTTCACGATTTTGCTTTCACTTGTTTTTATCATAAACTTATTCAATCCGTTCAATTACAGCCGTTTTTCTGTAACCTGTTCAAACAACGATGATGCAGTCAAATAATAATACACGACACAGTGTATTGGTTTTAAATGTATATTGCAGGTTAAACAGTATTATAAACGTAATGCTAATAAGTAGAAGGAATAATAAGTAAAAAACAGTATAAGCATAAAAAGAAAATAAAGAAACTAATCTCGCTACAATAATTAATAAGCTGTATACAAATCAATTGTATTTGAAGTCTATAAATAAACGTTCTAATATTCTCAATATATTTTTTAATTATTCGTATCTTAAAATATTATATTATGTTACAATAAGGTTTATTATAGTTTTATCTTAGCTACAAAACAATAGATGCACACAAATGTTAAAAAATACCTATTATGTAGTAATCAAAAATAACATAATTGTAAAAATACAATTTTTATACACTACTGTTTAAATACAAACTGCACACATTTATTTAAAATTTAGTTAAAATATTATGAAGTAAGTATTTGTAAATACAATATCTAATAAATATAGAAACAATAATAAAGATTCAATAATAATAAATATTTTATGCGTGCCCCTGATGCAAATCTATATAAATACGTAAAATACATAATATAATTTTGTAAAAATACGAATTGTTTTTGTACCGTGAAGAGGTGCGGGGAATGGGGATGTAGTTTTAAAATACATAATCGGCTATGATGCGCGCTAGCTCGAGTAAGTTATGTTATTCTGCGCAGTAGGCGTACAACCTTAATTCAACTATTTAGCAACAGGAACCAGAACATGTCGGACAAATTTCAATTTTCTTGGTTTCGCGGGTAGACGCTGCCCTTAACAGAGCTTTGAGCAATTAAGTAGAGTAGGGTAGAAGGGGCAACGACGACTGCGCATCCTAAACCTCGATCCGCGTTTGGTTACTGCCATTTTAGTTCATAAAAACTCGTTTGTTTACATTTGGTATCACGAGTTAGGCAACTAACAATACTCGGTACACAGGTACGACTTTTATCTTTGCATGTAATTTAAGAGGGTTACCTAACTATAAAAATAAAAGCGCGGCATATTTAAGTAAAATTTTTATTTACGAAACGTTTACGTATATTACTCATAGACTAACTAGAGATAAATGATAATTATTTACAATAAACTTGCTTATATATTAGTCTGCGAGTAGAAAATAAAAATAACTATGCAGGTACATTTCAAAAAGATTATAAAATAATTAAGTAATCCAATTAGTAGAATATTATCTGTAATTTTGTGTAATGCGATTACTGTATAATTAATAAAATATACCTGTGTTGTTTAAGTAATCTACAATAAAATTATTATAGATAGTTTCTTAAATTGAAAAACTGTAATAAAGCAGGAACACTGGCAAATGTGTTTTTTTTTAGATAAAAATACTATGATTTATATTGCAAAATTATAATTGTTAACTTATGTAAACGTAAATTATATTTTACTAAAAAATAGCGGATATAAACTAGACAAAAATTCCATAAACTTATATCATTCAATCACTTTTAAAGTTTTAATTCTAATATAGCGTTTCTTTATTTTTAAATTAAATGCAATGATAGATGTCGTGCTATGTACCGAGTATTGTTAGTTGCCTAATTCGTGATACCAAATGTAAACAAACGAGTTTTTATGAGCTAAAATGGCAGCGTTCATGTGTGTCGGGTTCGCGCATCTTAATGCCCCTTCTACCCTACTCTACTTCATTGGCTTTGAGTCACCCTGTATAAACAAGTATAGTTCACATACTAATACATAAGTAAATTTATTTTATAAATATAATTGTTATTCATTTTTACATTTTGTAAATAAGTTATTAAATTTATTACAAATGCTTGATATTTTTAAAACCATTTATACTACTATTTCTTTATAATGACAGAAATTTAATGTGAACTCGACTTAATATGTCTGCATTATAGGTTATGTAGTATTGTTTATTAAATTTATAATTTTGTTGAAGTAATATTACCAATATTTATATTATAATGGCTTTATCCATAGAACAATGTGATACACTATTAAAGTAAGCCATAAATATTAATAAATTTTTATTTATTAAAAAAAAAATATTTTTAGAATACTAGAAGAAAACAATGTAAAGAATCAAACATTGGAGTCACTGGCAAATGAATTGTTTAAAAAATTCGAAAATCATGATTTTTTCAAAGGTAATTACATATTATTTTTTAAATGGCTTTGATTTTTGAAACAATATTACGAATAACGTTTAAAACAATATTAACTATTTCAGTTGGTATGTGTATAGTAATGCTACTTCAACAAGAATTATTAAAGGAACCGGAACAACGCTTGGCCGCAGTCACTTTATTACATGAAATGTATAGAGGTGAATCAATAGCCAATACACCGTTTGCAAATGTATTTATACATTTATTGGTGAGTGTAATTTGAATAACAAGAATTAGAATAAAGTTTTATTGTATTTAGCAACCCCCGGAACAACAAAATAATATAGGTGCTCCAAAATTACAATATCCAGGACAGTTACCAAGGCTAAGTGCACAAGAAAAATATTTCATTTATCAGTTGATATCAGAAGTTCCAAAAGATGTGGTTTGTTGATGTGAATAGTAAAAAAGTATTTAAAATTGTTTGCTCTTTTGTAGAATTTAAAGAAAACATCAACACAAATTATTAATGCCGATAATATCCAAAATATAACTATGGATCTTTCTTCTATACAATTAACATTGGCTGAGAAACTATCGGAATTACCACATACTTGTAAAACAGGTATCCCTATTACATTGTCGTATCCAGAGAAGAGTATAAATTAGTAAGTTTAATTTTTAATATACATATAATCAAAAACACTTTAGTATATCCAAAGGTGTTAAGTTCTTAATATTATGTTAATTTATTTATGTATCTATTAGTTATTTAACGGAACAGGATGATAAAGACAATGTTATAAAAATATTAACAACTGGGGAAGATCCACCGCTTAATAAAGTGTATAGACCAGAGTTTGTTACTCTAGCTCCGCCGCTACTAAGTTCTCAAGATGAAGTACGTAATTTTTAAATATTGCTTTTTTATTAATTAAATTATTATCATGTGTATTTTTTTAAATAACTTTTTGTTGTATTAATTTGTTTTTTTATTACAGCCTGTATGGTTCAACGTATCTCATCCGAAGCAACACACGATTGCATATGATGTAACTATGTGTGTCCCGAATATGGCTGGTCAAGAAGCTCGACTACTTATGAACAAGGCATATAAAACTGCTTTAAGTTTACAGCAACAAAATCATTTGTTAACTGAATTGGAAAATGATTCCAAGCTTGTATATCACATTGGACTTACACCATCGAGGGTAATTCTTTTTTAATAATCTAATTATATCTGTTTTAGTTTTTTTATAAATTTTATGAATATCATGGAATTTAGAGCAAAGGAAAATGTATGCAACATATGATGCACACCTTGCGATAAAGTACTTTATTGGTATATGTTTTTATTTGACGCAGTATGACAGACTTTGCACAAAATTGTTTCCTAAATATATTAGGAATATACTAATGGTTTTGAAATGAAATAGTACATTTTTATGTCAAGGGAAATTTTGACAGTCATTAGATGGAAGCAAGATTGCAAAATGGAGCAAGTGGCTCTAATCTAACTAAATTTGCATCTAACTGTACTATCTTGAATTTTTCTATTCCTTTTGTACCTACAATAACAGTTAGTACTACATGTGGTAGTGAGTTTTAGAGTCTAATGAAGGCTTTGGTGAAATTTGCTAGCTCCTAAATTTTTTCAAAGCATTTTTTTCTCTGTTATGATATTTGACATTTGATTTTCTATTTATCAAGCCAATAGAGAGACCCAGAGCCGGCCTTACTTTTGGTATTTAAAATTTAATTTTTAAGTATTGATTTGCTTCATAGTCTTTCACACTTTCAATGTTTTGAAATATTTCTTTTAAGCCCATGAAATGTTCATTGTCAAATGTTCAGCTTACCAATGAGTAAAATAATTAGGCAACTGGTTGTCAAAAGATATCTTCTTAAATTAAATTCAAATTCTGATCAAACTATTTATTTTATCATATAAAATGAATCCATATCCGAATAATTGGTAATGTGTAAATATTCAAATTATAGTCTAATTGCATAACTTTAATTTATTCTCTAAATAATGCAACTCCAATTTTTTTGATATTTACAAAATTTTTGATTTTGATTTCTTTAAAGTAACCATAGAAAAGCTGAAATTACCCATATGCTGTCAATGACCCATTTGCTTATTGCTGTGTTGCAGAATCCTGCTCCTATTTTTTATTTATATTAATGAATATCTTCAAATAACCAAAAGTTTTGCAGATGAAAGCACCTTCCATATTTCATATTTTCAAAACCATATTAACAAATGTGACAACAAGTCATGTGGTGGAAGAACAATTGGATTTAGTCTTGTTTTTAGTGCCAAAGTGTCAAAAACACCAATTATTTTTTTGTGAGATGCGAAATGCACATTGTCCATCCATGAACCTCTACATCCTCCTGGACTTGCGGAATCACTGTTATGGCATTACTTCACAACTCTAAGACACTTTCTAATTTTGGCGTCCTAGTCTTATCCTCTCCTTTTCTTCTCGCCGTCATTTTCCTTATGTTTCCATTAATGACCCTCCAGTTTCCAGCATAAGTGGGTTTAAGTTGTTGGCGGTTATCACTTTTCCAATTTTATTCTGCATCTATATTCTAGTGTCCTTCCAGTGAGAGCATTTCACTAATGTATGCTCAGGATTATCTTCTCTTTAGATATGAAACAAAGCATCCATGGCTTGTAAGATCGTAGTTTAGGTTTCCATGTTCCCTGTTTACCTACTGTATCACCAAGAGTATAAGAGTCTGCGCCCATTAGGTGATACCTACCTAGATCTGCCATTCTTCTTCTCATTTTGGGTGTATGGGAATTGTTGTTTGCCTGTATAGAATTAGTTGAGACTGTTCTTTAGGAACTGGTTATTCTGATTGCCATTTTTCTCCAGCATCTTTCTATAATTACCCTTATGTTACAGTTTTCTTTCCATATATTATGTGCAGCGTACAACAGTATTGAGTCCACCGTCATATTATTATCTTTATATATGTTGATATTCCACTTCTTCTTTCTATCTAATCATTCATATGAACTCTTTTTTTTTTTAAGTTGACATTCCCCCTTAATTCAGTATGAAGATTTCGTTTTCGTATCCCATTACCGAGGAATGTCACCCATATGCCGGGCTTGGCGTTGAAGTTCCCGCCAATAATCTTATGAAACAGATAACTTGTCAAAGCTGTGTGTATCGCTGAGCCAGTCAATTAAATTGCCTCACAACCACTTGTTCATATGGAAAGAATACATGGGTTACACAGCACTTTTACAATAATCTCAATATTTTATTAAACTTCTTATGAAATCAATCTTTGTGGGTTTGACCAGATCATGAATCCAGATATCTACAGTGGCAAGGTAATGGATAATACAGAGATATATTATAGTAGTATCGTCTTTTGCTACTAAACAACACTTAATAATAATTGTTTACTTCTTGGTTTTAGGCCTTAAATTGAAAATCTTTCAACTTAAATATAATTTTTACATTATAACTTAAACTCAATACTAACATAAATGAAACCTTCCCTATTTCTAATTAATTATTTTCAATTTTTGTTTGGATTTTCTTTATTCTTTTTGTTACTGCCTTTATCTATCCATCTATTCAGTACTTCTTTTTTCCATTTGCTCTTCTTTCATCATGCTACATTCTTTCTTTTCCAAGCTTCTCCACACCCTATACATTTTCCCATCTTCATCCATTCAAAATTTTGCATACTTTTTCCTCATTTCCACATCTAAATGTTGCAATTATTATTCTATCTTTTTTACTCGTAGTACAAAACCTTTTACTAATTTTGCCATTCACACAGACCTTGCTTACCTTTTTTGGCCATGCATGTAATACTGGACTGAACAATCCTGGTTGTAGGCAGTTGAAGGAATGATTGTCCTAAATTCAAAAAACCTCCAAATTATAACGGGTTAATGAATACATTAAGGCATTATATATAGCTCGGTATGTAGAGGGTGTGAAATCGACGATCCGGCATGTGTTCTGTACTTTGGCCCTCTTCTATGTAACAGAATCCATGTTACCGTGTTGATGGCTTGACATGGCAATGACTTAGCATATATCAACCACATTATTGATTGTGTGTTGTAATGTAACAATGGAGCGAGTTAACCACTGAAGGTACAAAGGGGCTAATGAGGTGTAAGTTCAGTGAAAATGATTTCCTACTCATCATAATAGTTGTATGTACAGTGACAGCTCGGACCAAGTTGTGGTTTTTCATTCCTGCTGATTACTTTTCCAAACATTATTTTTTTGTTGTTTACTACAATGACTTTGCTGTAGTCCTTTATTCTCTGCTTTAGAACATCTGTTTTTTGATTTAATATTTTTTCTATTTATGAAATTTACGTACAATAAAAAAAATATTTTTTTATTTTCTGAACAAAATTTTGCCAATAGTATTTTCTAAACAAGAAAAGAATTTTGTATACAAAGATTTCAAAACTCAAAAATGTTTTTTTCCCTCTTGTCATATTCATAATTTTGTTGTAGTTACCAGAACTGGTGGAAAATAATCCACTAATAGCAATTGAAGTCTTATTAAAGCTAATGCAATCAAAACAGATAACAGAGTACTTCAGTGTATTGGTAAACATGGAAATGTCTCTGCATTCAATGGAAGTGGTAAATCGATTGACAACGACAGTTGATCTTCCCACTGAATTTGTTCACTTGTATATTTCCAACTGTATATCCACATGTGAGACAATTAAAGACAGATACATGCAGAATAGATTAGTACGACTGGTTTGTGTATTTCTGCAAAGTTTAATACGAAATAAAATTATCAATGTTCAGGTAATATTTAATGATTTATAAATTATAATTTAACATTTATTTTAAAAACATTTCAGGAGTTATTTATAGAGGTACAAGCTTTTTGCATTGAGTTTAGCCGAATTAGAGAAGCCGCTGCACTCTTTCGACTTTTGAAGCAATTAGAATCTGGTGAAATTGGATTATTGTCACCAACATCATCAAATAAATCTAAGTTAGATGGATAAAGAAATAAATTAACATGTTATATAAATAAAAATAATTTTGTATCGATTAAAGTTACTAATTTTGTTTAAATAAACACACCCGTACTTAGACTTTCATTTGTATATTAGCACTTGTAAGATGTTTCTTTAGAAATGTTTCAACATCTTCCTTGTTCTTAACATAAGGTAAATTTTCCAGAGTTAAAGATTTTAAATTGGTAAGCACTTTAAGCTCTTTCAAGCCAGTACCAGTTATATTTTTACAATTAGAAATTACTAATGTTGTTAAACTAGTTTTTAATGGTGACAATAAAGGTAATGCTTCATCTTCTAAATGGACACATTTGTGAAATATGATACTTTTAATATTAGAACAACCTGCAAAATGTACAAATCCAATATGATTTATGCTACACTTTGAAGCATCGATATCAGTAATTTGTAGTTTAGTATCTTCTGATGGTAGTGAATTGTAGTCTACTCGAAAGTTGGTCTCTCCAGCAAATTTGACTTTACCCCCATTTCGTAATATCCATTCTGCACAGGTTCGGTTAGCACCAACTTGTTTTTTACGCTCTTCATCCAATGCATTAAAACTAGTATTGAGAAATTCGAATATTTGTCGGTGGGATTGTTGTAGCACAGCAGGATTAAGAAATTTATTTCTAATGGTTTTTAACAACATGATTTTGACTGCGGCATATATAAGACTTATAGGTTATGTTTATATTACGTCTGTCACTGACTAACTGCGTACCTGTGAATTCACTTGCAGTAAACAACACATAAATTTCACAAATTGGCGAAATTGGCAAAGCATCATGGAAACAAAATTAATGCACCAGGCTTTGGAACCAATAAAATTTCTTATTGGTAAATGGAGGTCAGTTGAAGCAGCAGGAAAATTCCCACCTCGAGTTGGAGATTTTAGCTATTGCGAAGAATTAGAATTTGTTTCTGTTGGTCAACCGATGTTAAATTATAAATCAACAACTTGGCATCCAGTACAAAAATTTCCAATGCACCAAGAAAGTGGATTCTTAAAAATTAAACCAGATTCCAATGAAATTGCTTTCATGGTAGCACATAATTTTGGGTTAACTACTATTGAAGAAGGTAATGTTGTTAATAAGTCTATTAAATTGAAGAGTTCAAAGATTAGTAGATGTTCGTTTAATAAGGATCCTGAAGTAACTGAAATTTTGCGTAATTTTGTATTAAATGATGATGGACAACTGGAACTTAATGTTCTTATGGCCACTAGTTTAAATCCGATTCCAGCAGAACATTTAGAAGTTGTTTATGAAAAAGTTTAATGTATTTGATATTTGATTTATTTTCTAAGCATTAATAATAAAATGTATTTAAGTTGTATTAAGTTATCTTATTTTGTCTGTATATATTATTTTCAATAACTTTATAAATTATAAATATTATTTGTTCTGTAAGTTTTGTGAATGTTATTATTTCAATTTTCTTAAATCATTTTTGATCTTAAATGTATCATAATGAACATAACATTTTATTTGAAAATTTACCATCGAATTTATAATAAAATAAACATATTTATGTAATCGACTGAACATTTTATTTACAGCTAGTTCTGTTTTCCAGACTGCACTGTGTTTGCGTTGTTAAAAACACAGTTTTTTCTTTAAATGTAATCCATTGTCTTGAAGATACCAGAAGCAATCTTCTGAATTACTCACAATTATCTGCTCTTATCTTCATCTCATTGTATACTTGTTCTTTCTGTCTGTGATCTTGCTTCTTCATCTTTTTTTTTGCTTTACCTTCTACTATACCTTCAACATCGATCAGCAAACAATTTTTTGCCATAGTATGTTCAATACACTTATTTATAATTGTATTTACTAATGATCTTTCTTTCCTAATTCTTTTAAACACTTTTTTATAAGAACTTTGTTTGAGAAATCTAATATTTAATAATCTCTTCTAAATTCATATTTCAAATTTGAACTATTTACGCTTTGATTTTTATTTCTGGCTATCTATGTTTTGCACCTGCAAAGAAACACACTGCAAACTGCTTTCTAACTTGCTGCTAAACATTCTTATTTTTTTTAAAGGTATTTTTGTCATTTCTATGCACAGTTCTTTTTGCTTCTTGCTTTTCCAATTCTGTGTCAACTTACTACTAAAATACTTGTACTTTTCTACTTGGAGTCTCTTCAATTCTTATTACCTTTGTCATACTATTATTTATACTCTGACTATATGTTTCTATTCTTTTCTCAAGTTGTCTAACTAGTATCTTCAAATTTCTATATTCTTCACAAACAAATGAACACTCTTGTTTCAGCACTCTATGCATCATCTGTCCTGTATACATATTAAACAAATTTGAGGATAAACAACAGCCTAGTCTCACTCCTTTACTAATCACTAATCAGTCAGTCAATTTTGTATTCTATTTATATTGTTACTTCTTGCTCCATATACAGATTACCTATTAATTGTCTATCTTTCTAATCTACTTCTTTGCCTTTTAAAATCTTTAACAGTTTCTTTTACATTACACAATCAAAGGTCTTTACTACATCTACATAACACACACGTATACTTTTCTTTTTTTTAAGTATTTTTTTAATTGTCCTTACTATACTAATCTTATCTCTTTTCTAAACCCAAATTTTTTTTTCTACATTCTCACAAGACGTCTTCTATTAATGACCCATAACAAGATCTCTCACCGCCCAGGGGTTTTGGGTTTGATTTCTTAATTTGGAAGGTGAGTTTTTCTGGTTAAGAAAAAATGAGCTTTTTTTTGAATAAGAAGAGAAACTTTAGTATGTTATATTTTTGATCTCTTATAAAATTATTAAGTATTGGAAAGTATACAGATTAATAAGAAGATAAAAAACATGGAGAAGAAGCTTTGGTTGTAGAATGCAGTATTAATTTAATATAATATTTAAATTTATTGTAAAATTTGGGGGTTAAGTAGAAGAACAGCTTTATAGCTGAACTTCGCTTTTTTATCTATTTAAATTGATAAATAAAGAATGCAATAATAATAATAATAATAATAATAACTAGCTAATAAACAAGATTTTTACTCCATGTACTTTTATATCTTTTTAGGACATCTTTTTATATACTTCTGTGCTTGTTTGTTAGTTTATTCCATTTATATGTTGTATACCAGAACATGCCTTTATGATGTTTTAACTTTTTTTATCTCGTTTCCATTTTATTTTCAATTACTACTTTTTATGTTTTTTAATTTTTTCAAGTTCTACTTTCTGATTGTGCTTTCTTTACTCTTTTTAGCATTATTTCTATCTCATCTCTAGCATGCTCTTTTTACTCCATTCTTATACCTCTATTCTATTCTATTATTATAAAATCCTTTAAATCACACTCGTTCTTAACATAGAATATATAGAGCTTAAGGTCGATCTTCAAATTTTCTGACAATTTTGCAAAGTATGCAAGCAGCATGTTTTCGAAAATGAATTTACGCGATTATCCGTCCTTCATTCCATGAGTTTTGCATAGATTTCTTCATACTTTTTTTTTGATAGTTTCATTTCATTTGGCGATGATTCTTTTGAAATTACTTAATTTATTAACAATTTTTTATCTATAATAAATATTATTAGTTACAACTTTTGGTTTGTGATTATCAATAAGGTATTTTATAATGTGATTGAGTTACTTATGATTTAAATATTGTTTTATTGTAGTATAATTGTTACATTTGAAAAATTATTCAAACTTATGGGAGTTTCACAATCAACTTTTTGTGTATTGAACTAGACGATATCGGTTCTGTTATTAACTAATGTTATTTCAGATGAAAATTTGCCGTAATTGGATTCCGTTGTAGCTCTTTTTGTATTTTCTACAGATTGTTAAATTTTGGACTGTGTTTGATTATTATTGGTACTTGATTCATCAGTATATTCTTTCGCAACGTTGTTAGATTTCGAATTGTCGTGCCTTTTTAGTTGAAGCAGGTCTCCTCCTTCATCCACTAGTAGCGCAGCGTAAGTTCTGCGAAAGCTATGCCTTATATATTGTTGAGGAAAAGGCAAATTTAAATAATCAGCTATTTTTGTTGGAAGTTTGCATTTTTTTTAATTCCGATCAATAAATTTTTTTATTGGGTGACAATCAATAAAATAATAACAATACGTTTCAAACTTTATTTTACACATTAAAGCATAAATTAAATATAAATAAATTATATTACAAGTTAATACCTAAATATACATAATTTTATAAATAAATAAATAATTTGAATACTGCTTGAAAGAGACACGAATAATCAGTACGTTTGCATGATATATATATACAATTTGGTTTATTATTGTTTATCTTTTAGATTTGGAAAGAAAGCTTCAATAGGCAAAATGGGATCTTCGGTTGCTAATGTGAAGTAACTGGGAACTTTACGGCTAGTTGGAGCAACATTTTTAAATAAGCCAGGTTTATTGTATTCATTTTTAGCAGATGAAGTCAAATCTGAGACTATCTGGGATTGCATAAAATCATCATTTTTAAGAATATCAGGTTCATCGAAAGTTTTAGGTGTCGTTACTATATCAACTGTATTCTTAGCACCAAATTCTGTAGTGGCTTCAACACTGTAGGGAATTGTACTTTCCACAATTTCAGACATATCTGTTTCGTTAGTTTCTTCTTCTTCACTGTCCGGAATAGGTCGTTCTGTTGTTGACCGTTGTTTATTCATTATTCTATTTTTAAGACTGATTGGTGTGGGTCGTCTTAAATTGCTAAAAATGTTTGGTTTTATTGATACACGATGTGTTGTTGCGGTGGTAGATTCAGTTGTTGATTTGTATCGTCCAAATGGTCTAAGTCTTGGATTTACGGGTTTGAATGGTTTATCTATGGTTGAATTAGTTTCTGTGTTGCTATGTCTAGGATCTTTGGGACTAAATTTTGTTCTGAGTGGTTCTGTAGTTTCCTCGTCATTTTCAATATGTCCAATTGTTGTGATTGGTCTTCTAGATCTATGTGGAAACCGATTTCTCATTGTATCAGTTGATATCCTTGGTAATTCAGTTGTTGTTGTTGATGATGTTGACATTCTCTGTCTATAATCTTTAACGCTGAAACGAGGTCTGTTTCCACTTTCATATTTTACCGGCCTTCCTCTCACACGGTGGGATCTCGTCGTAGTAGGGATTTCTGTCGTAGTTGTGGTTGTTATTGTTGTAGGTGCAGGTGTAGTAGTAGTTGTAGTAGTGGTAGTAGTCGTCGTAGTAGGAGCCAATGTTGTCGTAGTAGTAGGTTCTGCAGTAGTTGCTATTTCTTCTCTAATTGTTAAAGGATATGTAGAATAACTATAAGATTTAGTGGTGTAATCTATTTCATTTTCGGGAGTATTTAAACTAATTCCTAAAACAGGGTCTGATGTTGCATATTCTTCCTTTTTATAAATGTAAACATCATGTTCATCACTTTCGTCGCTATATTTGTCTTCCATTTTATCCCTACTAGGTGGGTTTGTGTAATATCTATTTGATTTGTCATAGTCTACATTTTCAAATGGACGAATCTTTTTAATAGGTTGTTCATATTCTTCAGCACTATCGCTATGTGTTTTGTGGAAATTGTTTGTGAAATGACTTTCAAAACTAGCCGGAAATTCCTTTTCTGTAGTTGTACGTATTGTGAATCTATCTTCATGTCGAGCAAATGTGCCTACTGTTGGATCAGCGTAAACAGTTCTATGATTTGTTGGAACCTCATGGGGTTCTTCAGTTGTAGTGGTAGTTGTGGTGGTTGGTCTAGGACGCCTTTGTCTTCTAGTGACTTCTTCTTCAACTGGAGCTTGTGTTGTTGTTCTGTAACGAGACGGCCTTCTACCTCTTTGTGGACGTTCAGTTATTTCTTCAGAACTACTATCGGTTTTTTGAGCTTCATATACATCAGTAACCGGTTCGATATCTTCAACTGTTGTTGTGGGTGGTGTTGTTGTTGTAGGAGTTGTAGATGTTGGCCGTCGCCTTCTTTGAATGGGGCGTTTCCTTTGTGGTCTGGTTTGTATTGGTTTCATTGTTGTTGTTGTTGTTTCTTCTAATTCATAAATGAATGATGGTCTTTCAGGTACAAATTTAGTTGTAATTTCATTAATTTCTAAAGAATCTTTATTATCAACAGAGAATCTAGGTGGGTAGTCTTGATATTCAGGTGAACCAACTATTGGGAAATGTGTTGAAACTTCTTTAACGTCAAAGAATGTTGGATTTGCAGTAGCTTGTTCTTTCTGTCTATTTATTTGTGCAATTTGGTTGTAAATTGTACTAACTTCACTTTCCGTTGGAGCTGTTGGTGGTGCACGTTCAGGTTTAATTGGAGTTGGTAAAAATGGTCTATTTTCAATTATATTTTGTATAGGTGGTGGTAGTGGAGGTGCCGGTCGCCTTTTTACAGGGTTTCTTGTAGTAAATTGGAATGGATATGGAGGTGTTTCTTGCCAGTGTTTACCTTCGGTAACTTCATATGTCATTAATTTTTGAGGTTGTGGTGTTTTTATAGATTGATATTCATACTCTTCTACTGGATTATAATTAATGGGAACAGCATTGTGGAATACTTTCAATTTTTCTTTAGTTACTTGCACTTCAACTTGGTCTTTCTGTTGTTGGTTTATGAATTGATTATTAAATTGTTGTGGTGGTGGTGCTGGTGGTCCGGGATGTAATATATGACCTTGGTTTCCTTGAAATAATATTTCATTTGGTCTAGGATTAATAATTTCATGCTCCAAAACATCTTTGGTTCTAAATGGTTGTTTTTGTTGTTGTTGTTGTTTTTGCTTTTCTTTTTCTTGGATGAATTTAAATGGAGGAGGTACTAGGTTTCTATTAAAGTCATCTTGGTTGTGGAAATAATGAACATCGTTTTGTATCGGATGTTTTGGTACAACATATTGCTGAACTGGTGCTCTTACTATTTGATATAGCTCATCTTGGTTGGGGGGTGGTATTGGGAAATGATTTGTAAATTCAATATGAGCATGGGGTTGATTTATACGTGTTTTCATACTATTTTGACCTGCAGCGTAGAATGTGTACGGTCCTGTAATATTAAGTAGTAAATTATTACAATACATTTTGTATTAAAAAGTGCATACCTATATTAGTTGATGGTGCTGGGACAAATACTTCATCTCTTGTACTGTATGCAGGCATTTGCATTCTTATAGGTTTGTGTCGTTTATGAGGGTGCATCTTCATAACATGACCATATTTGATTGCTGGAGGTCTATGCATTAATGGAGGTCCTAAAGGTATTTGTGGTCCATGGCCGGGGTGAATTGAATGTCCTGGTAACATCATCATTGGTTTACTATGTGGGGGCAATTTGCCACCTGAAATTTAACAATGAATTATTAGTTTCTTTTGTCCATATGGTCAAAACCTGGCCTTAAACACATTGGTCCGTATTACCGCTTTTGTTAAAATTGATATAAACTAATAACCTTTTTGTACGACAGCACTAGCTGCATTTAGTGCAGAGTTATTTAAATAGATTTGTTTTTAATTAAGGGGAGCATAGCATAGTCTATGCACCAGACTGATGCACCAACGATTGTGAGTTTGAACCAAAGAGTTCTAACTAATTTAATCAATTTGTGTATTAGAACGAATGAATTTCCAAACTGCTTAAAAATTGCTAAAGTTGTACCAGTTTTTAAAAAAGGATAAAATATTTGAAAAATGTATTACGTTGCAAGTTACAAACTATTTAGAATCTAATAACTTACTCTATAATAAACAATTTGGTTTTAGAAACAACAAATCAACAATACATGCTATACAAAATTTAACAAACTTAATAAGAAGTGGTTTTGAAAATAATAGTTACACATATGCGCTTTTTTGTGATTTAAGCAAGGCGTTTGACTGTGTATCACACTCAATTCTTTTAGACAAACTAAAATTGCTTAATTTCAGCATGGAAAGTAACATGTTGTTATCATCCTATTTAACAAATAGGTACCAATATGTGAATGTAAACGCAACGCAATCAAAGTTACGGAATGTGTCTATCGGTGTTCTACAAGGTTCCGTCTTAGGGCCCATTCTTTTTTTAATTTATGTGAATGACCTTCCGCATTGCGATATGCATTCACATTTTACCCTATTTGCTGATGACACAACAATTGTAAATCAAAATAACAACATAGCAAATCTTAAAACTGATATGCTTGATACACAGTCAAATGCTAAGGAATGGTTTCTAGCAAATAAGCTGCTTTTAAATGAAAATAAAACTGAGCACTTAGTATTTTCAATGCGCAAAATGCCTAAAGATTTATATCCTACAGAATGTGTAAAATTTCTTGTGATCCAAATTGATACAAAATTAATATGGGACAAACACACTTCTTATGTTTCTAATAAAATATCTAAACAAATATACTTATTGCGAAAATTGGGAGAAGTTTCTTCCCTTAAACTTTAAACGAGTGCATATTTTGCTAATATTCACTCAATATTATCCTATGGTATTTTAAATTGGGGTCACGCGGCAACAGTTTGTAATATATTTCGAATACAGCGAAGAGCCATCAGAGTTATTGGTGAACTAAATTACAGAGACGATTGCAAAGCAAAATTTATTGAGCTGAAAATTCTTACCGTTCCTTGTATATATATTTATGAGTGTCTTACTTATATAAAACACAACATAACTTCATACAATACACAATCAACATCTCATGACTATGCAACTCGTCATGCACATCATTTAAGAACAGATTATTTGAGGTTAAATAGATCTCGAGATGGCCCTAACTATTTTGCAATTAAATTTTTTAACGTATTGCCAAAGCAAATTCAAGACTTAAATGAAACACCATTTAAGACATACATTAAGAACTTTTTAATAACCAATGCTTTTTATACATATAACGAATTTTTTGAATACAGATTTTGTTAATGTATAAAATTATATTGTACTTATGTATTGACTTGTGTAAATATCTTGTATATACTTAACATTAATAAACATTATTATTATTATTATTATTATTAGTTAAAGTCACGTATTAAGCTGTTGGTCCCATCAAACCACTTTAAACAAGTCGTAGACTTAGGGTGCAGTCTCACTGCACCACCGCCACCAACTATCACCGTTTGCCACTAACCACCAAAATGTACTACGGTCTCACTGCAGCCACTGGTGACCACCAAATATTTAAATTTCCCACTCTTTTCTATGTCGGTAGAAGAATGCTATATTTATATATTTATATTTGGGGTCTTTTATTTACTAATGTAATTAGTTTATCAATGTCGGATGGTGTCCATGTTTCTCCCATGTTACCGTTTTTAAAATTCTCAAATATCAAAGCGAAAATGACAGATTATGTTTTGATTTGTAAAATATCAAGTTAGTATGTTTCAAATGACGATCAACCGTTGCCGCGTTACCACCAACCGATTTGAAATTATGAAACGGTGGTTACCAAATGACAGATGCCGGCGAGAATAGTGAATCAGTGGGACCGTCGCCATATGATTTAACGTGTTCGAATTTTAGTTGGTGGCGGTGGGTGGATCAGTGAGACTGCAGCCTTACTGTGGCGATGTAAAATAGCCGTAAAAAGCGTAAAAGCATAAAAATAACTAGAGATTCCAAGCTGCCGTTTAAACAATGTACAGGGAGTTTATAAATTAATGGGATTAAGTAATAACTTTAAGTATGCCGCCTTTTTAAAATTGTCTAGTATACTGTTTGTTTTGACAGATAAACTTTGACAGCTGTCAAGTAAACATATGAAAACAAATGTAGTATAGTGGACAATTTTAAAAAGGCGGCATATTTAAAGTGAGTACTTAATCCCATTCAATTATAAACTCCCTGTATAAGCAGCGTACACTCTCGGTATCTCCGTCTTTGTCGCACCATGACATGTCTCTATTAGCTACAGCGTAAAGCCTATTTTCGGCCGTTGATACACTATATACTATTTGCGACAAGAACAGAGATACCGAGATTGTACGGCAAAACACTGGCTTGGAATCTCTAGTTAAACACTAACAATTCAAATGAAAACCTACAAAATGCACATTAATATTGTAAATTAAAATTAATTTATTAGAATAATTTGCACTGAGTGCAGCTATTTCCGAAAACTTATTATTAGTTAATATCGATTTCAAGTATGTAGACGAAATATGGAAAAATGAGCAGCCATATTACTTGAGGATAGAAGGGGTGATATTTTACAATTAAAAAGATTAGGGGCTTGAGATCCAGTAATATAGCTGAAGGTTAAGTCGACAATTCTTTAGGTGAGAGGACAAACATTACAAATAATATGTATACGCCACTTGAACCCAAAAATTTAACATCTATTAAATTATGTTTTTTTTAACTGTCAATAGCTCTGGCAATTGAAATGTTACCATAAATTTTAACATACATTCTAATAAAAAACAGTGTTACATTAGTATTGTGTATTATTGATACTTCTCTATTAATTAATATGACTTGCTATGAAAATAAGCAGTTACAACAAAGAACACAATTTTATTTTTCTAATTTTTGGACAAGAAGTGGCAGCGGCAAGGTGGATATTGTTTAAAGCCGCATTCATTGATTACTTCTTGAATAATTCTTTTTTTTGTCTATAGCCACTTTTTTAAAAGTTTTTAATTGTATCTTTGTAAACATTCTCTGTTATTGTAATCTCTTTTAGCTCAATTAAGAAAATTCTTTCTTAGCATCTCAGAAAACTGTGTCCCATCACTGTATGCACAGAAAGAGTTTTTTTTGTACAAGAGCCGATATTTTTAAGGCTTATGTGTTACTACCTCACAGCTGCCTTTGAATATGTCAGTTGGTTGAAGCGCGCTTAACTCGAATCTCGGCGCATAATTTGTTTAAATTATGGCATTTATTAATTCAGGTTATTAGTCTAATATATGATTAGTGTCCATTGACCATAGTTACATTTTTAATATGAGAGTGTGGGTGGACCAGAAACTACAGCGCCTCCATTCTCTCAATTAACGGATGCGATAATATATATTTGTGTTTTCAGGTACATATTAAAGGCAGTTTGTGAGGTAGTAACACAAGCATAAGCCCTAAAATATTGGTCTTTTTAAATTGATTTAGTACTTTCTCTACACAAACGCACGTGCGCCAAACGAAATTGACATGTCATGTTCACAAAAAAAGTTGTTATTCAGTTTACAAGCACAAAAAATGTTAAAGAAATATATTTTATGATGGTATACAACTTATATATAAAATTATATACACAATTTTATTTTGTTATTGCGAAGTTTTAAGTCAATTTAATTTAATTTACCGACCCGATAAAGCGGAATTTTGTCCCAAATAAGCGATGTAGATGTAAATGACTGTTATTTCTATGGTTTCTGTTCCTGAAGATTTGGTCCGTATAGGTGGCTGGACCGGTAAACCGGTGGTCCGATAATGCGGTATATACTACCGAGCCCGTTAATTAAGAGAATGGCGCTGTAGATACTGAGGAGGCCTAGTATCTGGTCTACCTACACTCATAACAAATGTAATTATGATTACATGGACCTAATCATGTATTAGACTAATGTCTTGAACTAATAAATGCTGCAATTTTTTAAAATCATATTAGTCTCAGACATGGTTAAATATGTTGGGTGAACTGTCTTATTATCTTCAACCTGGCACAGTAGTCTTAAACCTGTCAGTAGAATCTAAAATGTCATAATAATTTCTGAAGACATCAAACTTTCAAAATAATATCAGAAACTGTCAAACTAGTTTGTAAACTGATATATTAGTCTTCAACCTATCAGACTAGCCTCAAAAATTGTCAAAGTAGTCTCTAAATTGTTGTAATAATATTTGAACTGTCATATTAGTCTTCAAACTGACAAACTGGTCTCAATAACTGTCAAAATAAACTCAGAAACTACCGAAATAGTTTTTAAATTGTCACATTGATATTGAACCTGTTGACGTTATCTTGAAAACTGTCAAAGTAGTCTCTAAACTGTAAAAAAATTTGAACTGTCATATTAGTCTTTATCTCACAAATAGACTCTTAACTGCCATAATAATTTCTAAACAGTTATATTAAACTTCAAACTGTGGTAATAATAGTTCTCAAATTGTTATATAAGTTTTTAAACTGTCTTAGAAAGAACTGTCAAAATAATCTTAAACAGTGATAATAGTTCACAAATTGTCTTTAAAGTGTCAAAATAATCTCTAAATTGTGTGTAAAAATAGTCTCAAAACCTGTAACAGAGTTTGTAAAGTGTCACAAAAGCCTCAGAAACTGTCAAAATATTCTCTACACTGTCAAATAGTGTGTGGACATCATATCAGTCTTTGCTTTCTTGGATGGTGGAGAGCTTTTATGAACCCATTGTATGGACTCTTGTTTTCCAGTGTTTTACCCATGTCTCATTCCCAGTTACAGTTCTATAAAGAAAGTCTTTTTTTATCTTTGGATAAAATAGTTAATAGATTTTTTTAGACTTTTATTACATGTTAAATATAACATTTAATAAAATAATTCTATGTAAATTTGTATAGCTTTCTTATATCATTAATTCACTATTAATCATTCCACTTTTGATCACTATTTAGATTAATTCAAAAATTCAAACTATTGGCTCGTTATTTGAATCGTACATTTTTGCTTGCTGATATGTGCCAAGTTATCTGTCACTTTTGTTAGTTCTTTGCGTTCTTAAAGCAGAGCTGTTAAAAATAATTTTGAAAAAAATTGATTGTGAACACGAGAATCGTAATATAGACACAACTATATATAATCATTTCAAGTTTTTTCTTTTGATGCTTTTACAAAAACTTTACAAATGAAAAATCATCACGAACAATTTATGTGTTATGTGAACAGTTTGTGAAAAACAAACAATCATTTCATTCTAACAAATTGGCATATAAACCAGGTTTTATTATAATTTAAGCTACGTTTTTAAAAATGAATTAGACTTAGTTTGTTTCAACTTTGAGTTGTTGTTTTGAAAATTGTGACCTCGGGAACATTAAAAAAAACATACTTTTAGTAAGTATTGTCTTAAATGTTTAATTAAAAGTTTTTGATTTTAGGATCAACAAACAAGGATGAATGAATAGGTAAATTACTTTTTTTACATAAAAAAAAAACTTTCCGTTCTCTCTTTTTAGGATGTATCTGTTCACCGCTAAACGTAGGCCTCCTTTAGACTATTCCATGTATTTCTTTCCTTTGCGACTTGATACCATTTATTTCCTGCGATCTGTTTATGTCATCGCAAAAGATGGATTCTTTTGCGGTTTTCCAATGCTTTGTTTAGTGGTTCTTGGCCTATGTGTGACTCGGTGGGTCCATTTCTTGGTATTATACCTAGTTAAATGTCCCACTCAGCTCACATCTTTAACTTTGGTTCGTCGTCTGATTTCTTGATTTGTGATTCTATCTCTTAAGCTTATACCAAGTAGTGTACGTTTCATCACTCGTTGACAAGTTCTTAATTTGCGCTTTTTGCTGTCCATGACATCGTTTTGAGGCCGTATGTTATAACGGTATGTCCGAGTTTTTGAAGAAATACTTCAGTTTTAGAAATGAGACCCAGCTTCGTCTTACTCTTTTGGTGATCTCTGCTACTTGGTTTTTCTTGCCTAGTGTTATTTGATTTCCAAGATGTATGTATCCTTTACTTGTTCGATTTTGTGGTCGTCCAATTGAATGTGGTTGATCTTTTGCTTCTTGGTTTATGATCTTGGTCTTTTCTAAGTTCATTCTGAGACTGATAGTGATGAACTAAATAGAGCTTTCTTTTTCTAAGATGCGTTTGAGTTCTTGGAGATTTTAGCTTATTAGGTCATCAGCGAATCGCAAGTGGTTTAGATTTTTGCTATCCATGTTAATACCTTTTTTCCCACGACATGTTTTTAAAGATATCTTCAAGGGAAAGAGTGAATAACTGTTGTATTTTCTTGCCTCACTTCTTTACCTATTTCGATCTTGTCAGTGCTTAAATCTTTGTCTATTGTCAGGTCAGGTAGCATTTTGTTATATCTGTTTGATTAGTTGTGGATACCTTGAGTCTATTCTAGCCGGTTTGTAATGATATTTGTTAATAGCTTATATAGGTGCGATAGCAGGTTTATGGGGCTATAGTTCTTTATGTCGGTATTATTACCCTTCTGGTGTAGTAGAATTACTTTCGAGTTTTTCCACGCAGTAGGTATTTTTTTCCTTCAATGCATTTATTGAGTAGTAGTTTTACTGCATCCATTAAAGCTTTTCTTTCTAGTTCTAACATTCATGTCTGTTGATATTTTGTTTTCACCTGGTGTTTTTCATTTTTGGGCTGTTTAAAGGCTTTCTGAATTGTCTGTTTTGAGTATGTTTTTTGAATTGATGCTCTTCAGTAACTCATTGTTGGTATTTAGTGTATTTAGTATGTATGATCTATATAGGTTTGCATAAAAGCTTCGAATAACTTCTACAATGTGTTCTTTGTTGCTCACAATTAAACCATCCTTATTTTTGATTTTGTGGATTTTTGTTCTTCCGTTTGATATTTTGGATCTAAGGATTTTTATGTTTTTCTTGTTTTCTATTGTATTTTTTATGCGTTCTGAGTTTTGTTGTTGTTTTTATCCTCTTCTTAGTTTTCTTGATAATTGTATTTTTTTAATTGTCTGTATTTGTCCGATTTTTGATTTAAGTTCTTTGTTTCATTAACTTCATTTTTATTTTTCCGTAATTTTGTTCTTGTGCAAACTTTCTTATTGACTGTTTGCATGCTCTTGACGATTGTTTCATTTAGTTTATTGATATTCAGTGTTATAAGATTTGTTTGATTCATTTTAGCTTCTATTTCTTTTATGTATTGGTCCGGGATTTGTTTCAGGTAGCTTGTAGTTGGAAAAGGTTTTTTAGCAGTTTCCTTCGTTCTATTTGTGTGTTAATTTTTAGACTAGCTCTTAGTAGTCTGTGGTCACTGCCGGTGTGGAACGCTTAGCTAACTACTGAGTATTGCGTTTTCTCAGATTTTCGAGTATTTGTGATGTCTTTGTAGAATAGATCTATTTCTTCTTCACTAGTTACTTACTTATGGGGACGTATTTTTGAATCAATTTTAAAATAACGTATATGACTTTTGGATTTGTATTTTACTTTGCAGACTAGGTGACGCATGCTTTTATTTATAAGTATTCTTATTCCGTCTTGGCCGCTTTGTGAGTTTGCTTCGTTTTTATATTGCTATTGCTACTGCTTGTATTTTTTATGTTTTTTTTTTGTATTTATCGAGTCTTTGCTTTCCCAGAATCCATGAGGCTGACTTGATTGATTTTGGTAAATCAATGAGAGATTCTGATTTTTCGTTTCTACTCTCCTGGGGTACTAAGCTTTCTGGATTCGATCTGTTTATGTTTTTAGTTTTTAAAGGTTTTTGGCATTAAAACGCCACGTTTGCGTTTTTGGTTCTTTTGCCTCTTTTACCGTTGAGACCCTCACGCCTTCTTCCGCCTTTGGAATCGTTTTTTACTTGTAATCGGGGCAGGAGCCCTTAATGGGTACTATCAGCCGGAGCCAGCTGAATCCATGTTTTTAGCGAGGTCTTAATCCTCGATTACTTCTTTTTTTTTCATTCGGGCTTGTGATTGATTTTGGCGAAATTTTTTTTTAGAAAAACTTAATTTCTAAGTTTCTGTGACATTTTATGGTCTCATCTCTAAGTTTGATTTCAATCACTTAAGAAAACTGAGTTCTTTGCCACTTGAATACAGAGGCGTCATAAAACTTTTATCGAAAGAAAGCAATAGTCTGAAGAATATTAATGAGAGTGGTGGCTGAGTATGGACAAAATATTCCCTTCTATTTTCTAGTCAAATATTAGTGCAACTGGGGATTAGACCTGGGTATTACTGGAATCCTTACACAAAACAAAAGTCCATGCGATGGTTTCAATCACTTAAGAAGTGAAACTGAGTGTTTTGCCACTTGAATACAGAGGCGCCATGAAATTTTTATCCAAAGAAAGCAGTAGTCTGAAGAATATTAATGAGAGTGGTGGCTGAGTATGGAGAAAATATACCCTTATATTTTCTAGTAAAATATTGGTGCAAACACTTCAAACAGGACAGGGAATCCATTCATTTTATAAAATTCTAACTAAGGATAAGACCTGGGTATCACTGGAATCCTTCCACAATACAAGAGTCCATGCAATAGGTTCATAAGGGCTCTCCACTACCCAAGAAAAGTGATGGGCACAGTTTTTTGGGATGCTGAGGGGATTTTAATTGAATATATGCCAAAAGGACTGTGAGTATTAATTTGTTAATAAAACTTAAAATCACTTGATACGACGTTGCTTTTTATCGAATGACGACTTGGAAAACATATTTTGCAGAATTACCAAAGCGTTACTAGAAAAACTTAGGAATAAATGTGTCGCTGTGGAAACAATTACTTATGTGGAGCTTAGCTGTATAATGCGTAAGCTATTTCTCTACAGTCTACTGAGTTTATTGTATTATGTTCTTGTTAACATTACCTAGAGTAAATTGCGGTTGATTGATTCCAGGAAGAGCCATTGTGGAAGATGCAGCTAGCGAAGATGTGACATGTTCAATTATTGGTTTCTTTGTTACTTTTTTCATCTTATCAACTTTAATAGCTTCAGATAATTTACTGGCAGGGTTCCTATATTGTGTTATTTCATCATCGAATGAAGGATCTCTGAAACCACCACCTCCCATAATTGGTCTCCATCCATCTTCCGAGATTGAAACTGAATCCTGAAAATGATAGACATTTTTAATATAAATATAAGTTGAAATAAATATTTATACGTTACCAATTTTGAAGAGGCTGCATATTGTTGGTTGATACATATCACGATGCAAACTGTAACATTTCAAGTGTAATAGTCATTAATGTTACATTAATTTAAATTAATATAAGAAACGACGATGAAAGTGTGCTAAATACGTGCGCGTGCGAACAATGCGATTGTTGCATACAACAAACAGCCACCGTATCCAATACAAATATTGTTGGCGGTATTAATTAATCGTTTATTAAACGCTAATTGAAATAGGCGTTAATTAATGTAAGGAACAGTCTATTTAAAAAAAAGTTAGACAGCATGAAATTGGAAATGAAAGCATGCGGCAAGAATGCACAATATGCACGCGGGGAGACGACACATATATTTATTTGTTAATAATGAGAAGTGAACAAGGCCAAGGTTTCGAATGTGTTTTCATTGGCTATAATATTATTGCGATCGAACAAAAGCTGGAATTATTAAAAATGCATTAGAAATCTCACCTGAGACGAACTGCTTCCATCTCACCGGGGGCATCTCTACTGTACTGAAACAAAATAATCTCTTGTTAAAACCACATAGTACTACTATGTCACTGTGTCATTTGGATGTATTTTTTATAAAACCAAAAAATGTAATAATCAGTTTCTTAAATGGAGTTGTTATTCCTTTTAGAAGTAATAAATAAATTACTTACTATTAGATAATTTCCTTATTTTTTATTCGTTCTTACACAATTTGTTCTAAATAAAACCAGCGCTTTTCTTTTAATTTCCCAAACGTTCTCTATGGTATATGGTTACTGCATTAGCCATATATAAGTGCAAATTAAGCGATTGCAGCAAAATCTTTTGCAATATAACTCTGTTAGTGCATCTGCTCGTCCTCCTAACTATGAGATTCAAAATGTATAATTAACCGCAATTTTGTAAGACATTAATTACCCGCCGCGGTCTAATTATTACGAATTTATACAATTACGGGTTCGATGATTTAATTCCGCATACGACCTACTATAATGGTCTTTAATTATAACAAATATTTTAATATCATATAAAAAAGAAACTGTTAATATGTTTTCACTATAGTGTGATATAGTATTAATTTTAAGTGAAATTAACACTTATAATATATTTATTAATACTTTTTCTTAAATTTGATCACCATTTAATTTAATTTAATGATTTTCACGCTACTAATAGAAATGCAAAGCATACATAATTGCCTTTAATATGTTTTACCATTCTAGCTGCATTCAATATGCGATTAAAGTAATAACAAAATCTAAACATTTAAAATGATTTTTTAATAGAATACATCTACTTTCTCAGGTAAAACCTGATTTGAATTAAATATGTTGTGTGTAAAGTTCTGCATATAAAATAGATTGATTTTAATGTCGAATGAACGAGCAGTATTGCTTTTAAATTAATGAAAACTGACGATAGAGATACGAGTATGATGTTTTGATAAACAAAATGTTTTTGTGCCAACCAATATTTTTTTGTTGAAATTTTTTGACATTTCTTCTATCGTTTCGCTATTGATTGTTGAGTAATTGAATTTAACTAACCTAAAAATATTGCATTTACTCACTCTCTGATTGTCAGCTTTTGTCACGGTAATCACGGTATGCACAATACAATTTTATGTCATTTAAAATGTCGATTTGATATTTGTGTCATGGTGCATTAATGTATTGCTTTGCAAATGCCTGTTTTGTCACGGTATGCACAACTTAACGTTTTTATCATTTCATCTGCCGTTTTAAGATGGACAAGTTTGTCATGGTATGGGTTTCTTTTTACAATGATGATATGCATCTAACTTAAAATAAGTTATAAGTTTTATTGTTGTTTAATCATTTGCTTTGCGATTGATACACATATAACCGTAAAAATGTTTCTTGATTTACGATTTATACACAGGGCCGGCCTTCTCCAAAACGCCCGGCCCTGGTGCAAAACATTTTGGGACCCCGGTGCGCGGCGGAGCATAACATTATTGACCCTCCCCAACTTCTAACTTTAAATATGTTTAATGATTTTATTAAAATATTCTATCGTAAAATTTTAAACATGGATTTGAATAAACTTATTTATTCTCAGTTTGTCATTCAGGTTTTGTGGGGTTCCGTGAAAAGTTATAAGTGTGTCAAGTTTGCAAAAATATTTGAAAACAAATATTTTTATTCACAGTTAGCATAATCTGCCGGGGCCTGTCTTGCATTCGCTGCACCTCCTTGTGGCCGGCCATGTTTATACAAGAGAAGTTTTTTATGTTATTTACTTAGTCATGAAAACAATATGCTAACGTGACATTTTATAGTGTCATCTCAAAGTTTGGTGTCAATCTCTTAACATTTGTCATTTTTATATAAGTTTAACGAGACAAAAATGAGTGATTTGTAACTTGAACACAGAATTGTCATGAAATTTTTATCAAAAAAAAGCAGTAGTCCGAAGAACATTTATGAGAAAATGATGGCAGTGTAATTTTACATGAAGATTTGAGAATGAGCAAAGTGTCGGCACGCTGTGTTACTGCTTAGTCTTGAACAAATATTGTGAAAACTTTTTCTATAGAATTGCAATTGGGGATGAAACCTGGGTGCACCATTGGGATCCTCCCACAAAACAAGAGTTTATGCAATGGGTTCATAAGGGCTTTTTACCACTTAAGAAGTGCAAAAACGCAATATTTTGCTCAAAGTTAAAGCCACAGTTTTCTGGGACGCTGAGGTAATGAAGTATATACCAAACAAAAATAAAGGCATATTTAAGAACTGCTATACACAAAAAGGAATACGCAATAGAGTCGTATTTTGAAGAATTGACAAAAGAAATGTTATGTGTGATAGATAGAAACAAAATGTTGTTTGTCCTGTAACTAGGACTATATCAAACCAACGACTCAATACTCATAAACTGTGTTCCAGTCCACCCACCCGAGTATTTGTTGTCAAAAAATTTATTACGCCGTCACCTCTCCCTCTTCAAATTTAATGACATCTGTCAGTTATTCTGTTAGTATTATTAGCTGCAGGAACGCGGTAGGTGGTACCAACATCAAATTCCTTTTAAGACAAACACATGGGCGGATCGGTGAGAACCCTTTTATCAAACCACCGGCCCAATATTCATAAACTGTGTTTTCGCCCACCCGCCCAACTGTTTGTTGTCAAAAAATTTATTACCTCACCTCCCTCTTCAAATTTAATGATATCTGTCAGTCATTCTGTTAGATTGTTAGCTGCAGAAACGCGGTAGGTGTTAGTAACATCCAATTCTTTTAAGACACACACTTGGGCGGGTGGGCGAAAACCCAATATCAAACCACCGGCCCAATATTGATTAACTGTGGTCCCTTCCACCTGCTCAAGTGTTTGTTATCAAGAAATTTACTACGTCACCTTCCTCTTTGAATTTAATGACATCTGTCAGTCATTCTGTTTTGTTTGTTAGCTACCGGCCCAATATTGATTAACTGTGTTTCTGCCCATCCGCCCATGTGTTTGTTATTAAGAAATTTACTACGTCACTTCCCTCTTTGAATTTAATGACATCTGTCAGTTAGTCTGTTTTGTTTGTTAGCTGCAGGATTGCGGTAGGTGGTAGTTAAAACAAATTCCTTTATGACAAACACTTGGGCGGGTGGGCGGGAACCCTATATCAAATCACCGGCCCAATATTCATAAACTGTGTTCCCGCCCACCAGCCCGAATATTTGTTGTCAAAATATGTATTACGTCACCTTCTTCAAATTTAATGACATCTGTCAGTCAGTCTGTTTAGTTTGTTAGCTGCAGGAACGCAGTAAGTGGTAGTTACATCATATGCCTTTATGACAAACACTTGGGCGGGTGGGCGGGAACTCTATATTAAACCACCGGCCTAGCTAGGAAAATAACATAAAAACTGTCGTTGTAGTTATGTAATAGTTTGCATACAAATTAAATACAAGTTTTTGATGTTTTTTTATGCTTTACATTTACAATTGACAGTTTCCTTACGGTACAACATAACTCAAAAATTAATGTTGCGAATAATTTGTCATTTTACAAATAAATCGCGTTAGGCCTGTTTGAACTAAGCTATTTGGAGTAAAGTATGTATAATCTTACCAGTTTAAGTTAGTTTACATAATCGACTACAAATCTTCATTTTTTGTACGAGCTATTGTAGAAACGTTTGTGAACAGCTTTATGTTTGTTATTTTTCTATTTTGTATAGCCCGATTTGCTTTACAGTTTGTACTTGAAGGAAAAAGTATCATTCAGAACAAATATGATATATACTGACCGCCAAAAGTAATAGAACACTAAGAACCTGTAGAAAGTATATCCGAGGATTATGGCAAATTTTAAGTTACCCTGTATTGATAAATACATTAGGGCTATAACACAAGATTTGGACAATTGGCAAATCGTTTACTATGCACACAAAGAAAGTTTGCCATATCTGCATAATCTTTTATGCACAGTTATTTGTTTGCGTGCATAGTTGTATGTTTGTATTATATTTAAATAAGTTGGCAAAAAAAATAAAAAAAATAAAAAATATATAGTTTAATTTTAATTTCAGATGGAATATCACTTTCATCGCTTTTTAAAATGAAAGTTTAACAAGAAGAAAATGGCATTTTCCGGAATGCTCTTACTATGAAATTTTCATGGCAGGTTGACACAGCATTGAAAAGCTTAAATCCAATATTATAAAACTCTTAAAAAACTGTTAATCTTCTGTATTGTTAGAGTTATATTATTTTACTTTATTTAATATTTTTACTTAATTATTAACATTGTAGCTTGTTAATATTGTTTAAATGCCCTGGGGGGTTATTCTGACATGTTGCGAATATCTCAGATCGCAATTAATTTTTTAACGTTATTTTGTAATAATTAATTACAAATTTATGATTTAAATGTCACACGTGTTATTTTAGCATTATACAATTGTAAGGAAGTTTGGCAACAGCGCGCGTATGTCCACAAATGTCAAAAAGGGGTAGGCAGATTATGGGGTCCTAAGTTAACGTCGGTATTATGAATTATGCTACAAAATGAAGTTGAAATTATTTTAGGAGAAACACTATAAATTGTGCTACAAAATGAAGTTTGCATTTCATCTAAAGAGAATTATTATAAATTATGCTACAAAATGAAGTTAGTAATTATAAGTAGTAGTAAGTATAGTTTGTTCGCGTTAAGACTGCAGTAGTAGTTGTTATAACAACTGGGAAACAATGCTCCGGTTGGTTTAGAGGCCTACCCAATTTACAATAGAATATCTACCAGATTAAAACAAAGCTACTTGTAATTGAATAAATTTAGTTAACAATTTTTACTATTTATTATTTATTGATTTTTTGCGTTATTGTAATTAGGTTAATGCATTTGTAAATAATAATATGTATTTTAACTTTAAATTACAATTTTTTGTTGCTGACGTACAGTATAACCTCAAAAACTTAAATATGAGTAAACGTCATGCAATTCTAGGAATTATTTTTAATAAATTTTAGTATTAAAAGTGACTAATATACATTTCTATTAAACATATTAATATTTAATTAAGAAGCAATAAACTATATTGTTTCTTCTTTAAAGTTTTTAAATAATTTAAAATCATTTTATTATAATATAATAAGCAAAAGCAAAGTTAACTGTATTATAATACCAACAAAGGCATGTTGCTATTACAATTGTGTGACACTGACTTTATAAACCACTCCCATCACTGCAGTTCTTAACGCAAACAAACTATAGGGTCCTATATCAAAACCAAAATTATAGATGTTGGAATCCATACTGTGAGCTGGTACAAGATTATTTATCGAATCAGAGAAGCCTTTGCTTTGTTGGATATGCAATAGTTGAAACAGTTTTTTGTCAAGTGTTTTTTTAATATTATAATGTTGGGAGTGTTTTAGAGTTTTGGGTAGCATATGGATATTTTAAGAATATTTTGTCCTATGATGATTTCTAAAAAACCCCTTTGTTTCGAAGATACAGGGTGAACACAATTTGCGATAACCATATTCGATATTTGTTGAAATCATCAATGTAAATAAAAGTATGGCGTACGCCAATGAGTATATTAAGTACAAAAAATTAATGAGTTTATCAAGTACAAAAAATTGTTAACGATAACTTGGAACGGCTGTTTTACTAATGTACAAGTGGATTTCATTTGAATACGTCTCGTCATTGTCATCATCACATGTATTGGTTGCAGTTGTTTAGACTGAGTGACGTTTGGCTGTTTGAAGTCTCTTTAATAGTTAGTGAATTCCTCTACCATGAATGTAAGTTATTGGACAGTTTGGAAAATTCTTAAGGGCAATTTGTTATATTCATACCACATTCAGCGTGTTGAGGCACTACTACCTGCTGATTTTCCTTCACGTATTGCGTTATGTCAATGACTTTTGCAAACATTAGTTCTAATCCCTCAATTCCTGATACATATTCTTTTCACCGATGAAGACAGTTTCTCAAGAAATGCAATAAGGAATTTTCATAACAACCATGTATGGGTATATGAAAATTCGGGTATGTGAAGATTGTTTTTAACATCAGTTCTTTTGAATGTTTGGGTTGGAATTGTGGGCGACTGTCTAATTGGACCAGTATTTCTACCAGGAAGACTTACCGACGAGCTGTATCGCAACTTTTTGGAACACATTCTACTTCAGTTTCTGGATAATGTACTATTAGCAACAATAATTGCATTGTAGTTTATGCACGATGGTGCATCAATTATTTACAAGCAACATTGGTCGAGGTGGGCCACACGCATGGCATGCTTGATCCCTAGACTTAAACCCGTTGGATGATTTCTTATGGGGCTATCGGATAATTGCTGGGTGTAACTCAATTAGAAACAACCCTGCTGTGTTTGAAAGAGTTTGGCATTCAATGATGAAAAGATTGAATGCTTGTATCCAGGCTGGAGGAAGTCATTTCAAACATATATTGTAGATTCAGCAATTTTACATGTATTTTTTGATAATAAAATGTTGTAACTGTCGCAAATTTTGTTCACTCTGTATCTTCAAAACAAAGGTGTTTTTCATAAATCATTATAGGACAAAATATTCTTAGTTTTTAGTTTAGATTTTTGGCGTATTAGCCTAATAAGACTATTAACGGACAAAATATTCTTAAAATAGGCCATTAAGTAACCCCAATTGCTTTCCAAGTTTCATATGATTAATTTAATTACTTTGGGATATTCTTATATTATATAATTTGTTCGATGTAATTTGTTTTTAAAAACTTTGATACTGGCGCATTTATTAAGTTCTAAAATCATTTCTATACCTGAGTTAAAAAAGTTTTTGTGACTTTAAAATTAATTGTTTTTTATTTTGTATTATTATATTTTCTCAGAGTTTGTATATCTGTATATTTATAATACCTCTACTTCTTTCTGTTTTTGGTATATTGATTTGCTTTTTGGATGCATTTGTGAGGTGCGTTTTATAATTTGTCATCCTGTTTAACAAAGTTGAGATTCACAGATTTTTTTGGTAAGGTTAGCCGGGCCAGATAATGCTAAAGCGTTGTTCATTGTCAGTTGTTAATACATTTTTGGACAACGGATGCAGTAACTAGTAAAGTTTTTTTGCATCCATTGTGTGATATTATTGTATTTTTTTTTTTAATGAATTAAACTTATTATTGGATAATTTCAAGCATTTTTGCTTATTTCACATTTTTGAAAGTTCTCGTTTTAGAGATAAATATTTCTCAATTTTGTTCTTATATGAGGTTCCAATGATTTTATCTAGTGGTATAGATATATCAATAACGTAATTATTTTCTTTTCTAAATTTATTATTTCTGTCTCAATATATTTTATGTTATGACTTTCGTAAATATTTATAATATGCTTGTTATTTTTATAGCTTATAACATAGCTGTTGCTGTAATATTTTGGCTTTGTTGTGATATGTGATATGATTTGTTGGATGGATTTCTGCTCTACATGCTCTATGAGAACATGTTTTTGTAGAAACAATTTGGTTTTGTATTGAGGTTAAAAATTAATATGCTTTTCAGAATATGTATTCAATTCTAAGATTGTAAAATTATCCATGTAAGGTTTTTTTGTTTAATAATAGATTTTGTTTTGGACGTTTCTTCTAAGTTGTTTAAACACCTACTTCCGTTAGCCTTTGGTACATACAGCTGCTCTATTGACGAGTTGGGGTGATGCAGTCTGTATTCTTATGGAAAATTTTAGTAAGTTGATCTAACGTCTGTATATTTGTTGTGGACAATGCCAGCTCTCCAACAGTATATTGCATGTCTCGACTATTTAATACCACACATTAATTTTTTGAGTGTAATTGTGATATATAACTTTTTTAATTTAGTTAATCATTTTCTTGATTATCAGCTTTTTTGATGTTAAACCATTCTTGTATCTCTAAGTACTTATATGAGTTGCCATTTATTAATTGATTAAACTGTGCATTTTTCTCTTTTTTACATGTAATATAGGAACTTCAAATTCTATTTTGATAGATTTACTGAATGCTGTAACCAGTTCAAGTTTAGACTTTAATGATCTTGATTTTTGGTATACGTTTTTAAACTATCTATGTAAAATAGATGCAACAATGTGTGGTTTTTATTAACAACAAATCCGTACTTACGTTTATTTAATTTACTTCTTAACAAAAGTAAAAAAAACGCCAAGAACACGTAGCTCAATTTTGTAAAAATTTCAGATAATTTGTAAATTATACACACTAAATAATAATTAAAACTTCAACCAAAAATCAAAATTTAATTTATGTTAGCATAAACGAATCGAAGGACAAGAACAACTGCGGAGTTTACAAACTGGACACGCTCTAGAAACACAGACAGATTTTCAACAAGAGCAATTGGATATGTTTAGAGATGCTTAAATAACTAAAGACTTTCTGTTTGATCAGTTCAGTAAAGAATTCAAACATTTGGTCTCAAGTCGTGTTGCCTTTTTCTTTGTTTGTTCTCAACTCTTCTCTAATGTTTATTATAGGAACATTCTATTTGAGAAGGTTGGAAACTCTAATTTTTCAACATTGAACTATGGAATTTCTGCAACTAGCTAATGCTGATTTAACACGTGTGGGATACAATTGGTAGAAGACTGAGCCATCTTTAGCTACCTCCACTTACTTACATATTTGTATGCGTATTGACAAAGCTTAGACAAGTTGGAAGGACAACTATCATTTCTTAGTGTGAATAGTTTACGTGTGAAGAAAAACAGGTTATAATTATAGGAACTTGCAATTTACAAAGTCATATTTTTGCAGTACCCAAAAAGACCTGGGTGAAAAATTAATTAATCCGGACAACTGGCCATAATTTTCCAAGATTCGCCACAAATAAAACACCATCTTAAATCAATTGCAAACTAATGCTTTATCAATATTATGTTTTTTAATATTGGTTTTATGAGAAATAAAATTAATCAATTCGAGTCTCTTCTCTGTGAACGTAATAACAATTTTTCTATTAAATGTATATGCGAGCATTCGCTTAAAAACTATGAGGTAAAAAATCAGAAAATAAAAGATCTTATAACAGCACACATTTTTCACGATCTGTTATAAACAATGGTGGTGTTGCAATTCTTGTAAATAAAATATTAGTTATAACGAACTTGTAAAGTTTTTGAGTTGAAAAAGATTGTGAATTAGCAGCACATGTACCTGAAGTGAAACTTATTTTATTAATGGTGTATTGTTCTCTCTCCGGAGATTTTAAAGTTTTTATTAATATAATACAACAGGCGTTGGATATATTTAAGACTAGTAATAAGCGATTGACTTTAACATACATTTTAACACATGATTCTAAAGCAATTGAATTATGTGATACTCTTAGTCAATATGTACTTCATCCTACGATATCATTTGCAACGACCTATAACTGTATTGACAACGTTTTTATTAATCTTATTAGTGACCACCTTTGTATAGAGTCTAGTATTACATATACAAAATCTAATAACGTTCTGCAAAACATGGAGACCGATTACATTTTTCCTTTATAAACACCTTAAATATACAAACTGGAATCAATTTTTTGATCATAATAGTAATTGTAATAAGATCTGCAATGATATTGTATCTACTTTATTGCATTATTATCTCATATGCTTTTATGAAGAGAACAAATTATCAATAATAAAAGTGGTGTTGTTTGGTACAATAGTCATTTAAGATATATGAGAGAAAATCTACGAATAATGCAAAAAGCTAATATATGATTAAATAATGCTGATACTCAAAATGTTTTTATACGTCATAAAAAACAAATTTGCTAAAATCGGAACTAATGATAAATGATTTTTGTCTTGTAATAACTCTGCAAATTCTACCCACATTGACTTCATAAATAAAAGACTTAAAACCGACTGTGATAATAACTGTTATATTTTTTTTAAAGATTTTAATATTTTTTTGTTGCAAATGATATAATTTGTAAAATACCCCATCTGGAGATGATTCCATATTTTTAATGTGTAATAGTAATTTGTCATGAAGTTATCCTTATTTATTTTTTTTTTTTAATTCTTAAGTCATTGTTTGTGATACTATAAAAGTATTGAAAAATTCAGCAAGCAAAGATATTTATAGATCCAATGTTAAATTAATAAAATCTGTAGCAGATTCTATTATCTCTTCGCTCATAAGACTTTTTAATAAATGCTTTTAAACATTCGTCTTTCCTGATGCTTTTAAAGTAGCAACCATTATTCCACTTAAAAAAAAAGAGATTACCGTCCAATATCTCTGCTTTCAATACTTTCAAAAATATTTGAAAAAATATAAAAAATCAATTAGTAGAGCATTTTGAATGTAATAATTTTTTTAATCTAATACGGATTCCCAAAAGGAAAATTAACTACGAAAGCTATAACTGAATTCACTAAGAAGTTAATAATTATTTTAAAACATGTGAATTACTGCTGCTACCTTTCTGGATCTCAGCAAACCGTTCACACGAGATACTTTTTCATCCTGCTAGCTGTCGTCTTTTAATGTGCTATTTGTTCAACTGAAAACTGTAAATGGCTGCGTTCAGTACAACTCATCAGTTGCCAGCGCTGACCTATAAATCAATCAATAAGCGCTGAGCCCGCCTGAACGGTATATTTTGCCATTGTTGCCAACCGTGTAAACTTTTATCAACTACATAAACATAAAGCTCAGAGTTTTGAATTTAAATAAATGATTTAATTAGTTTATAAAGCCGCTACTTAACAAGATATAATATATTCTCAATAAGTAATGCCATCTAAGGTGAAGGTGTAGGATAAGATTACCCCCAATTGATTATCTTTATCATTTTTTACTTCTTTCACTCAAGTTATTACAGCGTTAATATTACGTTGTAATCTCATTTACCTATGTTGCTCTTTTTCCCGTTTAAAAACATATATAACTGCTATGTAGTTTGGTTTTGACATGATGAATTTATTTTTCAAATAAAAGCGCGGACCAAGCAAACCTAGATGTATGATGAGTAAAATGACTAGCGCTGCCAGCAAACGATAGTCATCAAGCGCGTTCAGTACGCATGATGAGTCGTCCTGAACGCGACCAAAGTAACTAGTAAAAACTTAAACTAAATTAAAACCTAATACTGAGAAATCAGTACAGCTGAGATTGTGTAGAAATTTTAAAAACACTTTATTTGAAATTTCGATTTTTGTAGAAGTACCAGAAAATTTTACTTTGTGATCAATTAACATCAAATATTTAACTTGTGAGTTTCTACTTCCAGAGGTCTTCTACACTTGAATGGATTTAAATGAAGATAATAATATGATAGCATTTTAGTTTATTTTATAAATGCTTAGTACTTTGAGCAGCCATAAATGTGGAACGATATTCTATGCTTTTCTGTAGTCAATGCTTTTTTTCAATAAGTATTTGGTTCGGAAGTCACGTATTAAGCTGTTGGTCTCATCAAACCACTTTAAACAAGTCGTAGACTTACTGTGGCGATGTAAAATAGCCGTAAAAAGCATAATAATAATAATAATATTATTTTTTGCAAAATTTGTTTTTAAATACTCTTACAGCGGTTTGAACACTACCGACTCTGTGAGTGCGTCTATAGATACCTCAGACCGGTGTCAAAACACAAGATTTTGCGGGGATGAAGCATAAAGAAAAGGATTTGCACTTCCACGTCTTCACTTGGACAATCTAGGAAGAGGATGAAAGAGACTGGAGGAAAACCCAAGATTCTTCTTACAAGAAAGAAGGTCCCCAGCTACAAGAAGGTTGCTTTATTGCACCTTCATGTGGTGGTTACCATCCTGGCTCACATCCTGGGTAAAACCACCAATGAGCAGATCAATTTAATAAAGGATGCTCTTACCCGGGAGTTAGATAATACTTTATTTACCCTAAAACACTTTTCACTTTCAGAAGTATGTCACACACAGGAAAAATTTGTATGGTGGGTTGCACCAACAACCGCCGGTCAGAACGGCGGGTTTGAACCAACCGTTTTTTCAATTATTGTCTGTTTTCTGTTGCACCAACATCCGTCGGTCAGAATTCTCCATTATTTAGCACTTAAAAATCGACTGATTTGAACCGACCGATTTCTGCCAGTTATTTGAATTATGGTGAGTTTTTAACTAAGCATAGCTTGCGCCGACATGCTACCTCCAACAACAAGCCTGGATTGTACGCAAGGAAATGTTGACTTCATAGTTGGATGTGACGCTTCAAATCATATTGTCTGGGAAAGTGAAGACACAAATGAGGGTAATCAACACGATTTTATTATCAGTACTAACATAGTAAAATAAAAACTGAAGCGTTGACACAACGTTTGTTACGTCCCGCAGCCAGCCTGTGATAGATTTCACACTGGCAACAGCATTTCAAACAAAATCAACTACTCGGTTGGTCTTAATGTCAGAACACAGATGGATAAAATTTAATTTAGAACATGAACACAAAACAAACATAAAGCTTTACCAAAACCGAAGGCTGTTTTTTTATATAACTTATCGAAGACTTGTGCTGATTTAACTGAACCCATTAGTGTAGAAGAAATAGAAAACTATGTAAGTTAGGATTTTTTTTTATCACAAGCGTACAAATACTTGTGCTCACTTAGACTGGCTACCAAATAAGACAACACCATACCTTAGTGGTGCGAGAAACTTGACCGGCTTAAAGAGGTTGCACGCATGTGCGTACATGCCTGGCTCTTTTATACGATTTAGAGTCTATATTGGGGAGCTGCTGGCTTGACATGGCCAGTATTAGAGACCTCTTCAAGCGTTGTACTTGCATACATCAGCTACATAGGGTGGTTGAATGCAAGGACCACTGAGTGAGCTCACCACGGAACAAGATACAAAAGACCTAATGAGGCCTACGTGCAGTAAACTTTACTTTCCAACTCTAAATCTAGAATGTAAAAAATAAAACTAGCATGTAAAAAATATAACCCAAAAAACACGACCGCATTTTAATATTATTTAACTTCTTTAAATACTTTCTTTAAACCACTAGTCATTAGAACTGAGCTTAACTGAAAAAACTGTAAGAAGACAAAAACATATAAAAAAAGTGAAGAAGAAAGTGTGGTAACGTATAAAAAAAATCTGAGAAGAATTAGTGCAAAGAAAAGAAATGTAGAAGAGATAATTAGCGAATTAGAGAAACAATCGGAGAAGCGGCAGCAAAAAAAAACATTAAAAAAAAGTGGTAATTAGTGGTAAAAACATAGTAGTTGTTTTATTTACTTATTAAAAAAAAGAAAAAAAATTTTTTAAAGTAAATAGTGGAATAGCGAATGTACTCAGAAAAAGCTAAGAGCCCAAAAGATGTTAACGCATTGAAAAAACAAAAAAAGCACAAAAGAAGAATATCTAAAAGAACAAAAGGCATGTAAAATCAGTGTAAAATAGCTAAAAGTGAATTTATAAAAAGAAAAAATAGAAATTAAAAAAATAAAGACAGAAGCAGAAGCATAAAAATACATTAACAAAGAAACAAAAAGAAAAGAAATATTGATGGAGGCATGAAAGAAACACTTTACAAGTATGTTTGGAGGAAAAAAAAATTACACAAATAAGAGCCTATCCAGCAAGCGTTTTTTTTTTTTAAGAACACAATATGGGAGAAGATTAAAGAAAAAATTAAAGAAGAGGAAAGAGTCGGGTATGGATGGGATACAGAATGAAGCGTGGTTGTATGGTACGGAAGGGTAAATAAATAGAATATAGAAGGGAGAAGAGTTTCTGAGTCAATGAAGAGAAGGTCTTGTATGCCCGATACACAAAATTAGAAGCTAAAATTTAGTAAATAACATACAATATCTACTCTATATATTAGAGAAAAAAAATATTCAAAACGCACTCAAATCGCTTTAAAACATAATTAACATTTAACAGTGACAGCTGAGAATACCATGTGACGACATAGCCGCAATCACTGGTTTACTACTATCCATAGCCGAGACAACTTGTATACGAACCTTACCGAAGGCAGACATCAATGACAAGACTAAAAAAATGTAGGACAGGACACCAATAATATAATAATATTCTGACTTTAAAATGTGTGTGGCATGCTGTATAAATAAAGTTAAAAAGTATTAAATTTGGCAAGAACAATTGTTATATTTATAATAAATAAGTTTTATGCCCGTATGACAAATACGATAATTCTCTTTTGAATCATATATATATATATATATATATATATATATATATATATATATATATATATAAAATTATGGATGAAATTTTAATGATTATCAATTTTAAAAGTTGTATTTGATTGACTGTCCTGGAATTGATGATTGGTTTTGGATTAATCTGATAATTTCCAAATTCCGTGGTCGTTCTGTTATCAGAAACCAATCATTATCAATTTTATTGTAGATCGAAATTTTAAGTACATTTTTAGTTTTTATAACCCAACAAATTTTTTTAAACTGTTAATGCGAACATTTTTTGCGTCAATTATAAAGAAAAACTAAAAACATTCTTAAAATTTTAATCTACAATTAAATTGATGATCATTTGTGAATTTCACAGACTTTTAAAGTTTCATCCATAATTTTATATATATATATATAATTCAATAGAGAATTATCGTCAGTGTAATACGGGCATTAGTCTATTATTTTATAATAAAAAAATAAAACTAAAAATTGCACATATTAATTACATTCAAACAAAAAGCAAGAAAGTAAATTTCTAACTTGTTTTAGGCCATCATGCAACAACAATCAATTTTGCCATAACTAATTCTCATTTTTAGCAGAAAATAATAAAAACATAATACAAAGTGAACAGATTGCATGTCCGTAAACTATACAATTAAAGTTTTGAAACTAATTCCAATTAAACTGAATAACAAGAGCGGCAAATTTGGAATATGCGATTTTTGTTGCAATAATAATATAAAATAGAATCCTCTTTGTAACATATTCGACATGCTTTCTTATTTTATGTAAATAGAAGAGGCAACAAAGTGCGCTGAATAATAAAAATTAAAAGATGTTAGAAAGTAAATCCTAGTGTCCATCCATCCAAGCTCAATTTTTCACACGTCGCTATTTTGATTTCGCATCACGAAGAAGAAAGCAAAATCGATTATAACTGTCCATAAAAATACAAATTTTAACTTAATCAAGCGGGATAAATATTCATTAAGAATGATGTTATTCTTCTCACAATATCCGTAAGAAGAAATGAGCGTCAGTTGCAACTATAAGCAGGAAGCTAACAGTTTCACTTGTTATTCCCATTTTTTTTAAACAGTGTTTTCTTATTGAACGTATTTTTAATTTACGTTTCTAAACAGATGTTATAATATCGCTATTATTGCAACAAAATTATCAAAGTGAAAACTTCCCGACAGTTGCCGGTAAATTGTAATTGCGGAAATATATTGTGCACCTGTTTTAAATTAAAATCCAAACGATGAGAGTTCTTATGTAATCTTTAATATACAAACAAAGATATATTATGTTGTAAAAAGAAAATTATGAAAAGCAGATAGGAAATTGTAGCAGTACGTTGTTGCTCGGTTCATTTTCAATTATATGTAATTTATGGTTTGTACAGCAGGATTAAATTGCTATTTATATAACTGCATTTTGTATGCATTGTAGTTTTACTATATGGTGTCATAGATTTTCTATATAGATAGTTTCTTTGTGGTTAATGATTGCAATTTCTAATAAATGATTATCCATCCAAGTAGTAATTACGGCACTTTAGTGTGCGGTTAGTTTAATAATTTGTTCCGATTAATAATTCTAAAATTTTTTTATATTCTTCCGCAACATAAGCTTAAAATATTCTTAAATGAAAAAAAAAGCTTTAGTTGTAAAATCTTTTAATTTCAGTTCAAATCAAATAGAATGTTTCTTAACCGTAAGATTAAGTCAAAAGTTATTCGTAAAACAAATAAAAAAGGCAACAAGAATAATTTTCCAACTTCAAACTGTTGAAAAGTTAGATAAGGGAAAAAGAAAATTTAAGAATTGAGTAAATTTGCATTGTTGCTATAACCATTTAAACAATTACTTTCTTTACGATTCGAAATAACCATATAAGTCAACTTGAAGACATCGTCACTCAATATACGAAAAGTAAAGTTGGTGTAATTCTGGAATAAAAAAAAAGCAAATCTGTCTTACTAAAAAGGAGGTGATTTTAACGTAAGTGCTTTTTTGATAAACTGAATTTAAAATTTAGAAAAAAAAACATACAACATTACATAATAAGTTGAAGTTTTGATTGTTGTTTGCTAATATTAAAAAAAATAAATTGGTGCCAGATTGTCCAACATTCCACATTGATGTTAAAATATGTTTAGAATAGGCTCATTAATGTTTTATTTTCTGTTTAAACTGATGCCAATCCACATTGAAAAATCAAATGCTCGATTTAAGTGAAATATTGCAAAAAATATTAGAAAAACAATAACGGTTAATAGTTTACATCTCTTTATCTAAACTTAAAATTTGTATATTTTTTAGTACTGTTGTGCGTATATTGGTGAACAATTAAATTTGGTAAAAAAAATAAAAATCTTTCAGGATAAAATATATGCAGACATGTAGAAGCTGTGATAATTAACCAGTACAACAAATTTAATCCCAACAAAATAAGAATGCCACAAGTAAAGTTTTATAAAAAAATATTATATTGTTCAACAAGCCGCTAGGTGATATAATGGTAATAGTTAATTATTAACTGGGACAATATTAGCAATGCGAGTCGTAGAGTAACCACCCAAGTAAATGAACCATTACATGCAACTAGAAAATTGTTGTGTTTCTTTAGTAATATCTATGATGACTATAACTATTTCCTAATAATATTTTATAAATTACAGATTTTAATAAATACTCTCGTGTTTTAATAGAATAGAGGCGCTGGTCTTAAGAGTATGCAAATATTATTCCCTCTCCACTCCTACTAAATTAGTTAAAAAAAATGGGTAAATATATTGGTGTGTAGTGTTTGAAAAGTTGTATTTTTTGGTTCTACACTTGCATCTTTAACTCAATGTTAAAACTAAAAAAACGCCAGATCTAGAATCTGACACAATAGACTTTTGTCTTTTAACAGAAGGTATAGAATTTAGTTTTAAAATTTATAGCATTTGAAAAGTTGATTTTGTTTTGGAGATATAACCATCTTTTCAAAATAGCTTTTATATTTTTCTAAAAACATTTTTACTATCAAGTAGATTTTAACGAGACACGCTCCATTTGCGAAGAATACACGAGTACTTTAACATGTATGTATGTCATTTGTTAAAAAATATTTTTTTAATCTAATCAAAAACCATCAAATTTTAAATAACAGAAGAAAAAAAAAAATCAAATAGTTAATCTAAGATGTTATCTGTCAAAATATAACCAATGAAAGATGATCAACTATCAAAAATACTAAAATTATGTGTATATTATATGACAAAATTTGGGCATCTTTAACTTTTTATACATAGAATGTTATTGTTGTTAACAGTTTATGGTGAATTTTGGTACTTATATACAATATTTTTATACTTTATTGCTGGTATTTGCTAATTTTGACATTTCACGAATAGAATTTTGTACTTTTTGACAGTTTATGGCCGCTAACTACCCCGCAGGAATAGGCAAAAAACACTGTTTAAAACCTGAATACAGTCTCAACTATTGACATTATAATCAACTAAACACAACAATTTAAAGAGCGGATTAACAGTTTAGCAGTGGATTAGTCACGCTGGTAGCTGGATTTTTATTTTTGAAGTTCTATTTATACTTTAAAAGTCGATTTGGCCAAATTTAATATTTATAGTAATTATGTTTACAAATTTTAAACAAGTGTCAAAACAGTTCTCCGGAAATGTCTAAAAGTAGACAGAAAATCAAAACGCAAACAAAATGTTTTAAATATTGCCGTAAAACGTCAAACAAATATATAAAAAAGTCAAGTAAACGTCTAAAGGCCGCTTTTACAATTGTCGGGTAAAGTGTTTGATAAACTATACCCAGAATAAAATATTCCACAGTTATACCTGGTAATTACTCAATGCATTTTACAAATGCTCGGTTAGTTATTATCTAGATAACTTAATAAATTGTCAAAAATGATTTAAAAGTTGACATATAAGCGATCTTAGATTATCTCTTTTATAATGTTACAAACCGTGAATGAGTTTGAATGTTTTACAAACTTGAATATAATATATGTGCGGCGCTTACGAAGTTATGTACTTAATGTACCGTTAGTAGCGTTATACTAGGTACAGGGAGTTTATAAATGAATGGGATTATGTAAACACTTTAAATATGCCGCCTTTTTAAAATTGACCACTATACTATTTGTTTTGACAGTTCAACTTTGACAGCTGTCAAGCAAGCAAAGTTTTTATTATTGAATCCTACTTTAAGAATGGGCGGTTTGATAATGGGGAATGGCTTTATTCTATTCCGGATTGTGTTTGAGAGTTTACAACTGATAATTATAAACATGTGGTAAACAATATAAACATATGAAAATATTTTTATTATTGAATCCTAAGATAGGCAACTTTATTTACGCATTTTTACTAAAGCGGCACAAACGTACATTAGATGGTTACATAATCCCAAACATTTATAATCACTCTGTATAATTACTGCTTTGAGTTAATTTGATCTAAACGCTAATAACGCATTATTATATTTATTCCGTAGATAGCGTTATTCCTGGTTTTACCGACGATTGTAAAAGCGTCCCTAAAAATAGTTTTATACTTTAGTAGGCAAAATACACAGAGAATGTTTAACAATGTTAAAAAAAATGTCGAAGCGTCTAATGGTGTTCAAAAATAATCTAAAATATTTAAGGGGATGGTAATATGAACCACAACAAACAAAAAAGTGTTAATAAACATGTGTTGTTATAGCAACGGTTTTGGAGATATGGAACATTATTTATTTTTATATATTTTTACAAAGAACAGAGTTAGAAGTGTACTTCTTCTATTTCTAAACGGGCACAACATCTTTGTCTGAAGGACATTTGTACTCTGGCACTTTTCATTAATTTTTAACTGCAGTCTTTGAGGCTATTTACAGGAGTAGCATACACTAATGAATTCAAGTATTCATAAAGAAAAAATTAAGAGGTTTTAAATCAGGCGATCTTGCTGGCCATAAAACTGATCCACCTCTTTTTACCCACCTATGTGGAAAAGTTTGGTCTAAATGCTCTCTAACGGCAATAAAAAAATGAGCTGGAGCATCATCATGCTGGAACCACATTTGTTGCATGTGGGCCAAAGGAATGTCATCCAAAATATCATACATTGTATTCTGAAGAAAGTTGAGGTAAGCAGTGCCTGTTAATCGGTTTGGTAAAACAACAGAATTTAGAAACCTGTCGCCTACAATACCCATCCAAATGTTTAATGAAAAACGTGTCCACATTCAATTACAGCATGGGGATTTTTGTCAGCCCAACGATGTGCATTATGAAAATTAAGAACTCCATTTTGTAAGAACCCGGCTTCATCCGTAAAAAGAATTTTAGCAAGAAACTGTGGGTCTTCGGCATCCTTGCGTAGAAACCAGCGACAAAAAACCAAACGTGCCTGATGACCAGTTAAATTTAAGGCCTGTACTCGTTGTGTATGGTATGGATAGAGTAGCTGCAAGTGGAGGGTTCTCCAAGCAAAAGTAGCACCAATTCCTACTTCGGCTGATATTATCCGCACACTCGTTCCTGGATTATGCTCTATCCGTGCTATAATTTCTTGTTTTGCTCTAGGAGTAAATACCGACCTTGGTTGGCCGGAAAGAAAGCACTGTTTTTAAAGTGAACCAGTATCTCTCAATCTCTAGTGAATTATTCCAAATATTCGATGTGAAGGAATCTGGAAATTTGGATAAGCTTCTACATTTGTTTGTTGTGGTTCGTACTACCACCCTCTTAAATATTTTACATTATTTTTTGAACTTTCTGTATATGTCAAATAAAAATAAATTAAACAAAAAAGTGACATAAATAATTAAAAATGTCAAACAAATTTTTATAAAAGTTAATCAAACTCCTACTGAATCTAAAAGTGAATGTACGTTACATTTAAAATGAGAAAATGGTACAAAATGTCAAAAGTGTCAAACAAATGTCTTAAACACGCCATTTGAATTTCTAAATTATTGCCAATTATCAAAATTATAATTGACAAAGTGTCTTTTTGAAACTAAGCAAGTACTGAAGCTGAAACTAAAATTTCTAAAATATTAAGTCATCATTTTGACTAACAAAATATTTAAAAAACAAGTAAACATTTATAAAATTAAAATCATTTTTTATGAATTTATTTTTAACAATTGCAATACTTTTTAGCTTAGCTTTTATAGTTGCTAATGTTGCATTTTTCAAAATAGCAACTCAAAATTTTGTCAAAACATGGTTTATAAAATACTTGAAAAGCTTATAGTTACTAGTTTATCATCAAATTTGTGAAATAGTTGACAGACGCATTTTTAAATTGACAAATGACAGTTTGATTGACAAATTTAAGATTAAATTTTTCAGATTATATGTCAAATAGTTTTTTTATGACAGTTTACAGATGATATCAAATTAACAGTTAATTTAACAGGTTTATAAAACTATTGACAGTTGCTTTGTCGAATTGATATTTAACAGATTTGTAAAATAGTTGACAGTTTATATGTAAGACAGTTTACATAACTGAAACTTTTTTTTTGTTACAGAGCTTTTGAATATGTATCTCTACTGATTTAAGATTTTATATAAGCTCAATATTACTTTGCAAGTAAAAAAGTTTATATAACAGATTAATATTTGTAATATCTTAAATTGAATAAGGTCACTAATTCGTTGAATTTAAGGTTGATGCAAATTTATATATAATAAAAAATGTTAATGTTTTATAATAAATGGAAATATAATTAAACAAATTAACCTACGTTTATAACTCATTTTTTTTTTAACTTTCTCTGTAAAATAATAAAACCATCAAGCATGGCAAACTTGTTAAACCTTATGAATGGATTAAGTAAATTCTATCAAGATATAAAATATATGTAACATCCTGAAAAGTAATCTCTTTTGTTTAACACCACAACACAATCACAGTTTATACTGTTTGTTATGTGTTCATATTTATCAAAAAACCATCATATAAATAAAAATAAAAATAATGTTATTATAATTTCTCTCATAATTCTGGAAAAAAACAAGCATTGATGTTAGCTAACATTGCTGTTAAAATTACTTTTTAACCAATTAGGTATCGAGTTTTTCAAATATTACTTAACAACGTTCAAAATATTAATTAAGAGCTGTAGAAAAACGGCCAAATGTGAGGCAGAGTTAAATGAAGTTCAATCAATTGATATTCATCATTAACGAAACAACGAATTTAAAAAGTTACAAAAGTAACTTAGGTCGATGAGAAGCTAGCTACCAGGCTAAGCAAATCGTGTTTGACGCCCGGGTCGATTTTGAGAGTTAACGCCTTATTGAAATTGCTAAAATTTTAAATATAAGCAATGGAACTGTACATCACTTTATGTACAACAGTTTCATAAAATGTTGTATATTTTATTTAAATTGCTTATTAAATGTAAAAGCATTTTGTTGCTGAAAGTGCTAAACCTCGTATTTGCATTTTTGTCAAAAATTGTTATATTATCTCATTTGAACCGGCGCGCGTTTATTTCATTATTATTTATTATAACTGTGTAATATTTTGTATTTATTCAGTGTTGCTCAAAATCTTGTATAATGCAAATAAGAGGTTGTGTACGTCAAAAGTTTACAACGTTTTCTTCTGCATTCTTTTCTCTACAGTTTAGGTGTGTTGTTTCATAATTATTGTGAATAGCAAAAGTTGAATATTGTAAGTAATGCCCGTATGACACTGATCTATAATTCTTTATTGAATTATATATATAAAAATATTTAAATCTTAAAAAGTCTCTAAAATGCACAAATAATCATCAATCTTATTGTAGATTGAAATTTTAAGAATATTTTTAGTTTTTCTTTAGAATTAACACAAAAAATGTACGCATTAACAGTTTTAAGAAAATAGTTGGGTTATATTATAAATGCTATTTCTTATATTTTATGTGTTAATTATAAAGAAACTCTAAAAATGTACTTAAAATTTCAATCTATAATAAAATTGATGATCATTTGTGCATTTTACAGACTTTGTAAGATTTAAATATTTTTATATATATAATTCACGATATAATTATTGACAGTGTAATACGGGCATAAGTCTATTATTTCCTAAAATTTATACGAAGCGAATCAATTTTAAGAAGTAAGGTTATGTTTTTGTGTTTTTATTTTTTATTAGTTAAATTATCTTTAATTTAAAATAAGTTCCTAGAATTATAATAATAATAATAATATAATATTTTGCACAAATATATATGAATACTAATGAGTAGTTATGAGTTTGTAATTATGTATTTATTTTTCAGATACTTATTACGACTTTTTTAATTTTTCAAACTAGCTATCTCTATGCAGAAGTAGACAAATAGTAGACTTGACTTTATCTTATTTGGGCACATAATCAATCAAGAATAAATAATTTAGTTAAAAGTGCAGGTTTATTGCCCGATGAAAATGTGTCTTTAACAAAAGAAATTACAGAATTAAAACTACTTGGTATATTTATGCTAGACAATGATCAAGTATCAGAAAATGTGTTGTGTACAGAATTTAGTTTATGAACAAAAAATTCAAGCAGATGTGATTGATGATATAAACAAAAAAGACAAACTAAGATTTTGATAGTAAAAATAAGTAACAGCACGATTTCAAAGTTAAAGCAAAACTTTACAGAAAGTACAAAAACTATTGCTCAACCAGGAAAACAAATCATCTATCCAAAATAGTTTGATACAAAAAATGATCAAAGCCAATATCAAAACATTTAAGCCACAAAAGGACCAGTGCGATTTGCGTATTTTTCACAAATTAAGAAACGTTTCAAATAACGTTTTTAACAAGTTAAGTTTTTGAAAACAGAAGGTAAAAAGAAAGCTAGTAGTAATTCCAAAAAAATAGCTGTTTTTTTGCAAATGTACAAGCAGTAAATATTACTATAAAACTAAGTTTTGTGTTCATTATTATACCGTTTATAACATGGTCACTAAAGACGTAATTTGTTATCTTTTTAGGCCGAGTCCCAAGGTGGTCTTAAGACTAATATTTTTTTAACTATTTTTTTTGACTGTCTCTTAGAAAATAATACTACAAAACAATTCATAACTATTTATTTATTTATTTAACGTTGGTATATTTCTGCTGCCAAGGCTAATCACTGACGCCAGAGGTTAAGACTACCCTATACTCAAAATTTGAATAATTTTGATATTTTGATAATACACATATTGCAGCAAAAAATCTGAGTATAATTATTCATAAATCAGAATTTAAATCAAAACAAAAAATCATCATTGTTTTAGTAAAACTAACTGGGATTACTAAAAAAAAACTTAATATTGTTAGACATAGTATGTTCAGAGTGTCTTAAAAGTGACGCCCGTGTTTTTAAAATCCGATTCAGTAGGCCAAAACAAATCGAAAATTAAGAGTGAACATATATGCTATAATTTTTTTTTTACAAATTGTGCTTAAATGGATTGCTTTCTACTTGAAGACATTGACATGGTTTAACATTGAAGCACAAACTTCTGTAGCATGTGTTTGTCAGTTAACGCAACCGCTGCGTAAATGAGAGCTATGACGTTTTCAAGCAGGTTTGTGGTTAATTTTTTTTTTCAAATAGTCCCAAAAAATGAAATCGGATGGGTTTAGAAGCGGTAATCGAGTATGGCATGGTGTGGGTCCACCTTTTTCAATCCACATGTTAGGATAGTTTGCATTCAGAAAATTACTTACTTGTATATTATAATACAAGGTACAACGCTGAGTTAAGTTGATTAGGTAGAAGTTGTAAACCAATTACACAATTACTTTATAACCCACATCAAATGTATAAAAGAGCTTCCTTCTCTGCATTCATGCAGATTATTAGTATTGATGATACCTACCTTTGTAAAAGTGGATTCAACACTCTACAGAATATTTTTAATGAGTTGTGGATCATTGTTAGCACTGTTTAACAGCCATCGGTAAATATTGACTTGTACCGACATATTGTCATCATGTAAAGTTTGTACTTTTTGATGTTTAAACAGGTAGATGCCATTTTTTCTTAAACACCTGTGAATTGTATCTTTTTGAACATAAGTTTAGTTTAAAATATTTTGAACGCTTTTATGTGCATCCACTTCAACAATGGCAAGAACTTCTTCTTCTTTTTGTTTGACATTTAAAACATTGGGACGTCCCTTTAGTTTTTTTTGAGAATTTAAGTCACAAGTTTCCAATAATTGTTGTTCTACACGCCACGGTTTTAGCATCGCATATGCTTTAGTTGCCGTACTGGCATTGTCATTACATGCACCTAATATTTTTAGCATATCAACATCAAATGGTTCCATTTTAAACACAAAAAAAATATTGTCAAACTACTTTATTTTAAGTCAATATGACTAATTACTGACAATACTATAAACTCAATAGCTTTTATTATATTATTTTGTACGTTCTAATATTGTATTGTTTTAAAGTTAAATATCTTTTTAGTTAATCGTTAACAAGTGACAATTGGAAAAATATTTTCTCTTAGTTTTTGGTTTGTTTTGGTTTAGAAAACTGAATTTTAAAAGCACGCTCATTCCTTCTGAAACACTGTGTATGTATAGTATATAATTTTAGAGAATGTGAGAGATAGGCACATCAATAAAATTGAAGTTCTAAATTGCATGAGATACCTGTAAATGTGACACAAATATAAAATAATCAAAGAAAAAAAAAAGCTGCAACTGAAACAATGGCATGAACAAAATATGAAGTAAAATGTTATGGTATTGCTATAGTGATTCAGAATCAGAAATAAAAGAAATTGCGTAGAAAATAATAATAGAGTTGCAGATATATTAATATTAACAAGTATTTACTGTTTACATTTACCGATAATAATACATTTATTAGTAATACTATGCTAGTAATGCAGTATTATAATAATTACATTACAAAATTATATAAAAAACAAAAACTAATTAGTTTTAAAAAATAATTTGAACAACCCTTAATTTATTATTTTGACATAATTAATATAAATAAACACTCTAATTAAATTTTACAGACAAACTATTTACTAATGACAGTCACAGTTAATGAGAATTAAAAAAAAATGTTATAACGTTAATTATAAGTTATGATTTCATACACGTTTTGTTAAAATTAATTTGTCATAATAATTTGATCGTGACATTAAGAGACAACAAGTAATGCGTGAACATTCTCACAAAATTTCTAAAATACGAACGATAAACTCTTCAATTAGCGATGATCACGTTCGAAATTTCTGAGATCTCGTTTTTCCAAATGGCAATCAGTGCGTGGTGTTTGGTCACTGTAACAACTTACTGCAACACACCAACTCATGATGTTCTATCAATAACTCATGTGATTGCATAAACAGTATAACAATAACATTTCATAATCGTTTGGACAACGGGCAATGAAAAATATCGACAAGATAAATTCTTACACGTAATATGTTACATTTTTGTTTGTTATATTGCATTGAAAAAATCTTATGAAATCTCTCTAAAATTTTGATGTATGAGAATGTTTGATTTTATTTTGTATATAATGGATAATAAGTTATTTTTTTTTTTAAGAAATATAATTAGATTTAGTACAAACAATTTATTCTAATGATGATTTTAATACCGCTGCTATTTGTATTCTTTATGCTTTATACTTTCTTTCTCACGTTTATTATTCATGGACAATTTTATTGTACCTACAGATTTATCAAACGGGTCGTTACAATTAAGATGTGTCATAAATTTTCATAATGTAATTAATCTAGAATATAATTATTAAGCCATTGTTAAAATAGTATTAAATAAAAAGAAATTCATTATAATTTGTTACTTTAATTGAATACTACATATTAGGTTGATAAGAAGAACCACAAAGCTCTGCAGCTATTCATATGGAGACGGTGTAGGGCAGCAAGTGGGGAGAAAAAAAATGAAATAAAAATGTATTGTAAATATGTAAATATATTATAACAAATAAAAAAAACACTAAATTTATACGTTTAAGTTATTTACTCAGTACTTCTCTATCAAATTACCCTATAATTATATTGATTTTTGCATGAAAATATTATGAATGCTTTGTGTATTGTAAATGATTCAGTGAGGAATGAAGTAATTATTTGTATAAATTTGTTGAAACGTCTATGAAATTCCCCAAAAAAATGTCTGATTTAATTACTTGCATATCATTATAGTTGATCAATAAAATTACAGTTTGGTTTAAATTTAATGCAAACGTTTTTAATGATAGTGTGTTTTATTAAGAGTTGAATGTCATGATCTTTAGATACAATTTTCTATACACTTTTTTAGAATAAACTGTGGAACCAAGATTTTTGAAGCTGATGCCAATGTTTTGTTTTTATACATAATTTTTTTCTGGGTCAATGCTGTACTCAGCCAAAATTGTCTAAGTAATACTTTTATAAAAAGTACGTGTTAACTTTATTTTATTATTGGGGTACAAACTAAAAGTATTTTTTGAATGTTGTTTAATTATGTTAAATTATAATGCGTTGCTTTTAATCATTTAGTTTATGTTTTTCTGTCAAATTTTAAATTCAGATTATAAAGTTTCAGTTGCTACCACAGGCAAATCGTCAAGTTAAAAGATATTTGGTACGTTTGTATTAGAAATAAACAATTTGTTATTTGGGCATCTAAAAATGCGTTTTTTTTTCTAGATACAGCATAAAATTAATTTTGTGTGGAACAATAATAGTTTTGTATAATAAAGTTTTCTCAGTTTTCTAATAAATTAGTTTAATAGTAAAATAGTAGTACAATGATACGTTTTACCCATTATTCTGCCAATGCTTGAGTTTTAATATTAGCATGTAAGTAACAAATCTACGAAGGTTGCAATTTATGTACTGAGAATAAATAACTAAAACAATAACGGGGGTATAGAAACTTAAAATATTCTTCTTTACGATCTACACATTTTTGATTAAAGCTATTGGCATAGCAGTTTTTCTATTTCAAAGTAAGTATATCCAAAACATGGTTTTTGAATGCATTAACAGCTTCTTCTGGCATTGAAAAGCGTTGTTTACGTAGTTTGTTTTTTACTTGAGGGAACAAATATATCATAGGTGCTAAACCAGGGCTGTACGGTGGATGACTCATCATTTTGCCGTTTTGAATGCTCAAATAGCCGGTTGTTTGAACCAATGTGTCAGTTTAAATCGTCATGGTGGAGAATGAACTTTTGTCGACGGTTCGTTTTCTTTATTTTACTGCTGGGACAAAGAAACGTTTGTGTATCATTCAAAGTTGAACGTTCTTCTTTGCTCTAAAAGCACGATTGTTACATGACCGATTATATGAAAGAAACAACCCACCATTTGCTTTAATGTGCTGCAAGCACAAACAACTTATGTTGGATTTGGCTCATTTTGGAAGACTTAAATCTCGGCTTCATTAACTAATTAACTATTTAAATCATTTATTTAAATTCAAAACTTATGAGATTTATGTTTATGTAGTTGATAAAAGTTTACACGGTTGACAACAGTCTAAAATAAACCGTTCAGACAGGTTTAGCGTTTATCTCCAATTGATGACTCAGCGCTTGCAACTGATGAGTCGTTCTGAATGCCGTTGTTGACTACCGCTGAGTCATTGTTTGCTGGCAGCGCTTGTCATTTCACTCATCATACGTTTAAGTTTGGGAAAATGGGTAACATAGGTAATTAATAAATATATGGGATTTTAACGAACAACGCTTGTAATAGCTTAGGTGAATGAATTACAAAAATATAAAAAAATGATAAAGATAATCAAACAAAGTCGGACTAAATGGCATTACATATTGAGAATATATTAAATTATTAAACAGTCTAAAATAAACCGTTTAGACGGGCTCAGCGCTTACCTCCGATTGATGACTCAGCAATTGTGACTGATGGGTCGTTCTGAACGCAGTTATTGTTTTTTGGCACAACTACCAATTTATACAACTTTATTTAAATTTGTCTGCCAGAAAAGTACGACCACGTTTGAATTTGCTAAACTATTGATATGTTGTGGTTTTAGTTGCTTTATCACCGTAAGTTGATCGGCACACTGCTGTTGAGATAATCTACGTCGAAAATCGTAAAAAATTATTGCACACAAATGTTCAAATTTATTTTTTAACTAAAACAAAAATTATAATTTACTGTTATCAATACAAATAGCGTCTATATGACAAAACGTTCTGATTACGTAAGATGTTAAAAATCTCTAACTTTGCGATACTGCAGTCGGGTTGCACTTTCTATACATAAATAGCAACCCTCGTATCATTGGCTGCGTTCAGAACGACTCATCACTGTCAACCATGCAAACTGAACGCCGTTGCTGAGTCATCGTTTGCTGACAAAGCTTGCCCTTTTACTCATTATACATTTAGGTACGCTTCTTTGCTGACAAAGCAACTTATTAGACACAAGCGTTTAATTCGCAAATATATAAAAAAAAATTATTGCTTATCTCTGATAGATAGGACAACGGCATAGGATGTAGAAGGCAACGGGAAACCACTACAATAAAAATCCCTTTGGATATCCTCAGGAAAAAATCATTATGATGACTTTATTCAATTCTAATTTATCCGGAGTATCAATTTCCCCAATCGGATCTCCGGGGGGGGGGGGGGGGAAGCCTTGATGACGGAATCAAAAAAATCAATAAATGTTCCAAATAAATAGGAACATGGAATGTAAGAAGTTTATACCAACCCGGAAAAATACACAACCTAATAACGGAAATGCAACGAATGGATATAGAGATCTTAGGTATTAGTGACGTTCAATGGCCACACTGTGGGGAATACCCGATCAATAACTATCACATGTATTACTCAGGAGGCAATGATGCGCAACATAGATACGGAGTGGCCATAATAGTGTCACAAAATATCAAAAAGACTGTCTTGAATGTTGTGAACCTATCAAACAGAGTAATAATGGTACAACTCAGATCTCATGCAGGCAAAATTAACATCATCCAACTGTATGCACCCACAGCAGATAAAAACGAAACAGAAATAGAAGAATTCTACAGTCAACTAAACGAAATTATGAAAATAGTCAAAAGCTCAGATATTACCATTGTTTTAGGAGACTTTAACGCAAAAGTCGAGGAAAAGTGTAGATGAATGTGTAGGCCCATATGATCTAGGGGAGAGAAATGAGAGGGGAGAAAAACTCATTGAGTTCTCTCAGATTAGAAACATGGTCATTACAAACACATGGTTTAAACTACCAAAACGGCGACTATACACTTGGACATCACCAGCCCACACAACAGATAAAATAGTACGGAACCAAATAGATTACATCCTAATTAACAGAAGATATAAAAACGCATACTGGCATAGGAAAGAAAAAACAAATTAGTTTAATAAAGGATACAAACGGAAACATTATAATGGACATTGAGAAAAAAAATCAAAATGTGGGAGAAATACATACAACAACTATTTGATGACACTAGAAATGAGATAAATATACAAGAAACTACGAAAGGCCCCCTTATAACTGCCAAAGAGGTAAACCATGCTATTAAGAACTCAAAAGATAGGAAGGCGATAGGTCCAGATGAGGTACCAGTAGATTTCCTCAAATTAATTGATGACGACAAGTTGAACATTCTAGTAAATCTATATAATACCATCTACAAAACCGGAACCATACCCCAAAAATGGCTTTAATCAACTTTTATTCCAATACCAAAAAAGCATAACGCAAGGGAGTGCTCAGACTTTAGAACTATTAGCCTGATGAGCCATACTTTGAAAGTGTTCTTAAAAGTGATTCATAGTCGCATATACAAGAAGCTAGAAGCGGATATCAGCGATATTTTGTAAGAACTTAGGTACAAGAGAGGCGTTATTTAGCATGAATGTCATAATACAACAATGTCTCGATATGGACGTTGACCTATACATCGGATTTATCAACTACGAGAAGCCTTCAGTAAAGTTAAGCACGAGCACTTAATGGAAATAGCACAACAGAAAGGTCTTGACTACAATGACATCAGAATAATAAAAAACTTGTACTGGAAAGCCCAAATAACTGTTAAAGGACATGACTCTGGGGAATTAGAAATCCGCCGAGGTGTTCGACAAGGTTGCATACTATCGCCAGTCCTATTTAATATGTACTCCGAGGTCATATTTAAGGAAGCCATCAACAAAGACTTCGGGGGAATAGTTATAAACGGGCAAACTATCAATAACATTCGATATGCAGACGATACTGCGATAATAGCAACAAGCATCCAAGATTTTCAAAAAATGCTAGTAGACATGAATACTGTTAGCCAATCCTATGGACTAAGAATAAATTTAAATAAAACTAAAATTATTGTATTTAAAAAGAATGACTCTAATAATATCCCAGCCATCGCAATAAATAACACCATTATAGAAAGAGAGCTATCAGTACTTGAGAACACGAATAGGGGAGAACAACTACCAGACCAGCAAAATCAAGAGATAGCAAGAGCAACGTTCGTTAAAATGAATAAATTTTATGTAGATAGAAACCTCGATATAGCCCTGCGAATACGAATGGTGCGATGTTATATCTTCTCGACTTTATTGTATGGTATGGAAGCATAGACACTAAATAAAATCAACATAAAAAAGATCGAGTCATTTGAAATGTGGCTCTACCGTCGTATGCTAAAAATACCCTGGACGGACCTTGTAAGCAATGAAGAAGTATTACGAAGAACGCACAAAGAAAGAGAACTTTTACTTACAATAAAAAAAAAGCTCCAGTATTTAAGTCACATTTCCCATGAAGAAAGGTACTCTCCAACTAATTATGCAGGGAAAGATACAGGAAAATAGATTCGTAGGACGCCGCAGAACATCTTGGCTGAAAACCCTCCGGGAATGGTATGGAAAAACTTTGGTGGAACTATTTAGAGCTGCAGTTTTCAAAATAAATATTGCTATGATGATTGCTAACCTCCGTTAGGAGAATGCACCATAAAAAGAAGAAAATTGATGACTCAGTGCACTCAAGTGATGAGTCGTTCTGAACGCAGTCATTTTCTTCCAACAGCGCCAGTTTAGTTCTATTTGGCAATTATGTAAAAATCTGATTAATGTTAGCTGAAATTTTAACTTTTACACTCACAGTTCCAATACTAATTAATTTATGTCAATTGGTGTGGCCGCTTATACACAATTTTTAAGAACTAAAAATATGAATCATTGTGTAGAACTAAACTGAAACTAAAAAAAGTTGTGAGAATACATTGTTGTTACTCTGATCTTAGGAGTATCTCCAACTCAAGAACCAATGCGTTAGTTTTTTTTTTAATATTAAAAAGGCCTTTGTTGCTTTATAGACTATAGTAAATTTTTAAGCGTTGGGTAAATGATATCAAAATAATATCATGTATTTTTTTTTAAACCCTGTTTATAATATATCCGCACACATTTTTTGACAAACCCAAACATAGTTTTGCTGTTAAATAAATAAAAATTTCAACTATCCCAACGTATATCTAACTGGGGGCATATATTTTGTTATTATTATGATACAATGTATTGATTCTATTACCTATCTTGACGCCAAATAACTTGCTTTCATTTGGGATTCGATAGGCTATATTGTATAGTTTTCAAGCTTTTTCTCCTAAGGTAAAATTTTATGAAACACCTTCTCGTCAATCTAACACAACCAGTGCTCAACCAAAAATAAACTCAAAGTAATTAATTAAAAATTTTAATTATTTTTTTAGCTGTACTCAATTTCGGTATTTAGCACAATTTGTTTCTATGTTATTTAGTTATACTCAAATAAAGATACACAACTTAATAAAGAATAAACTACAACACGTAATAACTATAAGAAATAATGTAGAAACGACAATTTACAGTTATGCATAAAACATGTACGTACGTAGTAAACAGTATAAGGTATAGAAGAAAAGGGTAGAAGTCAGTTATTTTATATGTGTAAAAACGTGTAAATGCATGGATTGTTAGTGTTGAATACATATAAAATATATTTTCTAAAAACAAAAAAAATATACTGTATACTTTATTTTATACTGACGATAATTTTTTTGCAATTGTAGTTTAGTAAATTATCTATTATATGACTATATTAACAATTGTAAAAATAGCATATTGACATTTTTACGTTCTATGGTTCGTATTTACCGCCATTGTTAAAATCTATATTAATTGTTTTTGAATGACAGCACTTTTACGATATTAACGTGCATTCTTCTTAGGTTTTTTTTTTAAATTATCAGTGATTGTTATAAATGTACATAGAATATAAACTATTGAAAAAACACATGTTAATGCAGTAATAAAAAATTATATTATATAAATTACAAAAACTTTTCGCCAATAAAAGGTTAAAATCCGAAGCCATTAGTAAATTTAAGTCTATGTCGTAAAGACACCATACTATAATATTGATTTTAACAAAGGCTATGAATACGGATCTATATCTATAAACAAAAATATTTAAAAAACATTTGAAAAAGTATTTTCAACATTTAACATAAAACTTAAAAACTACCAAAAGTTTGAGATTTAATATTTGTATTTTGTTTTTAACTTTTATCGGTGTAATGTTGAAGATTTTTTGTAATTTATATAAATATTTCAATGGTTATTGTTCAAAAAAATATATGGTTAATTGTCTTATAAGGAATTTTCTACACTGACTGTTGTGAAATGTAGTACTAAAACGTTTAAAAGGATTTTTTAACCAAACTACTAAAACGATTTCAATCTCATTTATAAGAATTATAAACCCCTACTACTCAAGGTCTCGTTCCATAGACTGTTTAAATTGTCATAGTTTAAGTGAGTGTGGTTTCAATCGTATTTTTATATTGTTAAAAAATTAAAAAATTAAAATACTCGCTTGTAATTACTTTAAAAATATCTAACAAAGTTTTCTATGGCCAGTCAATCAATAAAGTTTTGTCCCGGTTGGTTTTAAATTTGTATAAGGCTTTGCAACCACTTTTTTTATATTTGGCATTTATATAGGTGAACATAAATAATTCTCGTACGCATTTCAGTTTTAACAAAATAGTTGGATTGTTATACAAATGCTATTGCTCACATTTTATTTGTCAAATAAAAAGAAATGTTTTTAAATATTATATCTATGTATATTTAATCTATAATAAAATTGATGATTATTTGAGCATTTTACACTCTTAAAATTTTATCTATAATTATAACGGGTGATTCTTTTAGAAGTATGTACTTTTATTCAAAAATCATAAAAAATCAAAAACATTAATTTTATTGAGTAATCTTTGTTATTATAATACAAAAAATCATTTTGTACATACATTTTTTAAAGATTATTTTTAAAATGTTTTTTCAAGCTTTTCAAGAGCTCAAAAACTGAAACGGTGACGATTTGGAAGGGCGGCAGGCTTCAATTCTTGCATAAGTTAAATTGTGTATGCTTTTAAATAAATATACTTACGTAAAGTACGCCAAGTTGTTCTTCTTTTTATTTCGCGTTTTACAGCTATTTTACATCGTTCCAGAAATCTTACGACTTGTTTGAAGGGGGTTGTTCAATACAACAAGCCAAGCAGTTGAGTACGGCGTCAAATTAAATCATCACGGTGTACGTAATACACTCTCACCTACCGCCTCTGTGATTTATTTAGTCGCGTATTATCCAATAATGAATATTGAATTTTAAATTTTTTGATGGTACAGCAAATTGTGGGTTTGGTAGGACGATTATGTGAACCATAAATTGCTTCACGAAATACATTTTGATGATGAAATGTCAAACAATACTAAACAAAAATACCATGACAGTTTGACTCAGCGCACGCTTGATCTAACATAAAATCTTTACTGAAACATTTACAAAGTGACTTTCAATGTGCAAATAAAATAAATGAAAAGCAACCGTAAAAAAATAGATTGCGTGCTTAAAAAAAGTAATCTTTTTATTGAATATGAGAAGAGACTAAGACTAACAAATATTTGAGACACTAACGATTTTATACAAACAAGTCTATTATATAGTTTACATTGATTTGTACAAAAATTGCAGCAAAATGTATTCCCAAAAAGCTAAATGCTGACAAAAAGCAAGGTAGGATCTGTGCTTGTATTGAAGAGAATGCTGACTTTTTAACCCGCATTATAGTTATGGATAAAACTTGGGTACATTTCTACAACCTAAAAACAAAGAAGCAATCTATAGAATGCTTTATTTTGTTTTTCTAATGTAAAAAGTTTTGCTGTTAATAATCTGCTGAAAATGTTTTTGTCTTAGTTTTTTGAAATTGTCATGGAGTCGATCATAGCCAAATATTTTAATTAAAAAATAACTATGACTGGGCAATGCTATTTAAGTTTATTAGCAACTCTACGAGAAAAAATGTGTCTTGTTTTTGCAATGCGCTAGCACACAAATTGAGCGATGCAATGAAAACAGTTTGTGATTTATGGTTGAAATTAATTAAACGTTCTTTTTTTTTGCAGTGTTAGGTTAGGTTAGCTTGCTTACACTACCATATATTTTATCAATAAAAAAATAGACGCCGTGAAAAGCTGGTTTAGATAAAAGGTTACACCTGGTTTCTCCAGTAAGTTTTAGCTACACTATGGCAAAATTTTATCTTATTTACGTCAAGCAGAGCTCAAATAAAGTGTGACGTTATTTCAATCATAGCTTAATACCATGTTTAAATAAGTTTATTTTAATGTATTTTGTTTTGTAAAATGTTTTCATCCAAATGATAAAATAAACAAATTTAAATTATAAGTTTATTACTTTTTTTTAAATATTGTTAATTAAAATCATGTAACTTACAACATTTTTTTTGCAACAAAACCTATTATTACAGCTTTACCAAAATTTATTTTAAATATAAATGTGCCAATTTTTTCTGCACTCCGATCATGATGACATTTGTGATTTGAGGTTGCCCCGAGTTCTAGCGTAAGAGCAATATTAACTTTGCCGGTGCATATTTGTCTATTTTTCAATGTTGCGTTAATAAAAAAAAGTGTTGTCAGTCGATCACAAAAACCAAGAGCTTCCCAGTGCACAAAGAGTGACACAGCCAAAAACGCGACTAGTTACAAATAATAGGTGCTTTCCTTTGGCAAGTGAGGTAAGCCAAGGTAAGCCAAAATACTCACCTATTACCAATACTTTTTAAAATTAAAATCACTTCTTGTCGTTTTTTACAATTTTGTACGGTCATTTTAAAATACCAATATTAATTTTTATCTCAAGATATAATAGTGGAAGGGGGAAGTAAAATTTTTGTTTTGGCTTACTTTTTATTTTACAAATAGGACGGTCAATTAAAAAAGATAATATATTATTTTTCATATAAATAACCTTTATTCTTGTGGTTTGAAGAGTATTTACTGAAATTTTGACTAAAATTAACATAGGGTGACATTGTTTTTTTTGGGACCTGAAAATTACAAGTTTTGAAGATCGCGAAAACATGTGCAACTTCCTGCATCAAAATAGTGGTGAATATGAATTAATTCTAATACGAAGAAATTTAGACCTCTTGAATCAAATTTCTTTAAGATTTGACAAAGTTAGAACGGTTTAAACAAAGCATAATTTTGCAATTTTGCTAAATTTACGTTTTTTTTTTTTAAATAATGTTTAAAGTTTGATATATCAAAATGACTGCCTCAACATTAAATATACGAATATGGGTTTTAAAGTACATGGAATAAAGAATATTTTGAGCTATCGTAGACCTTCTTATCACTTTCAAGAAACCCAAAAATTGAGATACAAAAATTTTTGGTTCGCCAAATTTGCTAATTTTTGAATATTCTTAAACTTTTGATAATGCTCGATGTACCATGTCTCATATAGATAACCTTTTTTGTGTTCTAAAGAGTATTTACTGAAATTTTGACTAAAATCGACATAAGGTGACAGCGCTTTTTTGGGACCTAAATATTACAAGTTTTGAAAATTGCGAAAACATGTGCAACTTCCTGCATCAAAATGGTCGTGTATACGTATTAGTTCTATAAGTCTTGTGTGATCACTTTAAAAAGAGACTAAACACAAAGAAATTTAGACCTTGTGGATAAAATTTTGTTAAGATTTGACAAAGTTAGAACGGTTTAAAGAAAGCAAAATTTTGCAATTTTGCTAAATTTACGGGTTTTTTTGGAAAAATGTTTGAAGCTTAATATGTCAAAATGACTGCCACAATATTAAACATAAAAATATGGGTTTTAAAGTAATAAGGAATAATTTGAGCCATTGTGAACCTTTTTATCTTTTTCTACAAGCTCAATAATTGAGATACAAAATAAGCTAAAAAAGACGTTTTATTGTGAAATTTCTGACCTTCAAATGTGTGTCATTTTGAACAAGCAATATTCTAAGGTCCAAAAGTTTGGGTATTTAGTTTTTTCATCCATATTTTGATCCCTGAAAATTTGAGCAAAATCAAAGAGGTCGACTTTTTTAAATTACATAGTCGAAAAGTAATGGAATTACCCATATATATTTTATGCAACACGGAGCTAACGTTAATATAAAAAAAAACCTAACATTTATATTTTATAATAAGTAAATGTAATGTGAGAAACACACAGGCTTATTTAAAACAAGTGTCTACGACATTGCAAATCTATTCGGATTCTAGCCAAGACGCCGTATTTAATTGCATGGCGCGACTCAAACTTAAATCTCAGCTGAGCTTGGTCAAGTGACATTTGAGAAACTGGGCGTTAGAAATGTTGCAGGTTGGCAGTTATAAATGTATTTTATTAAGAAGAGATTATGTTGAATAAAAAAATAGTTTTCAAATAATGTATTATTCATTTGTGGTCTGTTCTATCACTTCCATGTGATAAATGTAATTAAAATCAAAACACCATTTTAATATTTGTTGTTGGTAAATTGTATCTACAAAGCACAAATGAATCGTTGTTCAACTTGGACCACTTATATAATGTTTACAATGTCCACTCTATATATAAATAAATATTGACAGAATTTATAAAATTGAACAAAAAAATTAACAATTTGTCTACTTACATTCAAAAAATATTAAAAGTTGTAAAAAAAGCAAACTTGAAATGAAGATGTTTTTTTACTAATCTACAATTACACTTACAATTTTGAAAAAATCATAAAAATGAAAAAAAAAATAATTTGTTATAATGACATACATTTTTTAATAGTGTTGAAACGGAGCTAAAATAATATACTATTATTTTTTTTTTTAAATTAATATTTGAAGGTTTGTATAGGTTTTGATCACAAATTTGTAAGTTTTATCAACAGCTTTTTTAGCAAACAAATAGTTTTAACTATTTTTGTTGTGCAGATGATAGCACCGTTTATACTTTGCAAGTAAGTTTCTACATTAGAATATGTAGCATCTATAAACTAAGATTTTGAAATAATATCTAACATGGTCAATTTTAATTCTAAAAAACTCAATTGTTGAAATTTGATTCTAATAATTTTTTTTTAACTTTTAAAATCATATATTTGAGAATTACTTAAAATGTCACAACTACATAAACATACTTTGAATATCAACTAGTAAAATCAAATTGCTTTTATAGTACACAAAAATCTATTTGAAATGGCTGCATGTTTTTTATCTGTACGTAAATGTAGGTATTATAAGGTATTTCATTTTTAAAACTATAATATGTATAGACTAGTTAAATTTTTTTGTAGAATTTTTTGTGTGCCTTTTCAGAAAGTGATTTTTATGCAAAAAAAGTAAGCCATGCCAAATTTCAGCTTTTAAGAATCAAAAGAACACGTGTCGCACTGTCTTAAAGTTTTAAAAGTAAACCCTTTACCTTACTTAAAAAAACAAAAATAAAAACAATACGTCATTTTAAAGGTTTTCTAAATAAAAAAATATATATATATATATATATATATATATATATATATAAAAGCCTAAACTTTAAGTTTTAACAAATTTTGTTTACAAGTCTAATTTTAGGTTAGTTTAAAAAAAATTGATTTAAAGTTTCCCGTGGAATCTAATTAGCAAGTGGATTCAATTGCTTACTTGAGAACCCAATGTATGCACCCAAATTTGGAAGCTACGATACTTATTAAGTATATTATTTTTTTAAATTCAAAGGTGTGACACGTGTTCTTTTAAATCTGAAGGGCTGAAATTCGGCATGGCTTACTTTTTTTGCATGACTTTCTTAAGTATTTTTTTAGTATATACATATAATAATCTTTCTAATTTGTGTACTTACTTATATATACATTAGTTTTAAATATCAGATTTTGAACTCAGTTTGAAAAGAAGACATTAGATTTGATTTTTTACATTGTTAATGATTTCAGTTTCAAAACGTTCATACTACTTAAAATAATACAAAACCTTTTTAAGTAATCTTAAAAACTAATTTAAGAACATTTGTGCAAAAATAGTTAAATTTATTTTTAAATTATATATGAATTATGTTTTTGACATTTTTAATTTTTTTATGACACTTATTTTATTCAAAAGACTTAATCTTAGAAATTTTATCTATAAGATATTTAAATATTTATATTTATATTATTTTTTTTATTTCTACAGGGTTAACTGTTTGTTATACTTTTCGTTTAATATATTATTCAATTATAGGAGATTTTAATTTTTTGTCTTTAAATTGTTTAAATGAAACAAGATATAAAATATTAGGGGGAATAATAGGTTTAATTTTTTTTGTAATTACTGGGGGTAGAATATTGATGTGATTAATATTTCCTACTTAAATAGCTTAAATTAAGAGCATAATATTGAAGATATTAGGGTAATAATTATTATTTTTAAGTATTTATAAGAATAAAAAATTCTAATTTTACAATGAAAAAGTAATGTTTTTAATAAACTATATAAATAGAAATATCAACGAAGTTTCATCGCTAAAGAATTAAGTTAAAGTTTTGCTTACACTTACAATATTTTTAATATTGTGCTTATAGAGTTACATTTTAAATTACGCTATTTTTAAAATACCTTTCTAATTGGGTTTAACTGGTTTTGCATGAAAGTTCCTCATTTAAGCTCACAAAATTAATAACCTATTTAAATGAAAACTTTAAAATTACATGCAGTATGCACATCACCTATATTTATCATATCGGTACGAAATGTACTGTTAACCAACTAATTATAAATGTTTGTATTTCTTGTTTAATCGTCCTCTAACATCTTAACATGTGATACAGTTTAATTTTAAAACAAACCTAAATGAAATCTCGACTATAACTGTTAAAGTGTTAACTAATTGTCACTTCTTATTGTCGTCGACAATTAAGAAATCGTATTATAACGCTTTTCATTCAAAAAATTAATTAAAAAAAACTATGTTTTAAAATTTTATTTTCAAAAACAATGTGAAATGTAATCTATAATAAAGTAAAAAAAAACAAATTAATTAAAACTGGTTAAATAAATTGTGCTGTGTTTAATTAATATATTGTAGCATTTTTTGTATTATCCACTGCATATGTATGATAAATGTAATTAGTTATAATAAAAGTAATAATATTTATTAATGTAGTTATTATAGTATAACACAATGAATTAAATTTTACCATTAAAAATAATTTAAAACTGTAACCACTTACTTTTATGTCTGTTCTCGATAATAAAGGTAATCACTAAACACAGTTTTATTTAATAGGAAGCAATGTTTCTGTTTTTATTGTAAATCCTCTTTAAGACAGTTTACTAACTGTCTGGTAACACTGGCAGTCACTAGTATCGTATCGCGTATCGTGAGGAACTGCGAAGAACTGGATGGCACAAACTGCCGGCGGCTATCAGTGGCACAACTTCTTCTACTACCTCCTAGCAACACTACGTTGGTGGGGTCCCATTAACTACCACTTTGACGGGCCGATGGACAATCACACGCGACTAATTGTCGTTTATATTCCGCACCTCTTCGCCTGCACGTTTATGAATCGAATGAATGTGTATGTGTGCCCCCGTTTAATCTTCATTTGCCTCTCGATACATTGATGATGATAGTATTGGGATGGATTTCACGACATCTGGTTAGCTTGGACACCAGAAGAGAGTGCACTTTGATTATGAATTTCACTCCACACGTGTTCTTATTGTCTTGCATACGTTTTTCATTATAATAACTTATATAGGAAATACGGAATTTTCCATCGCATGTTTCCATTTCAGTTTTGTTTTGGGGTCAGGAATTTTCTTCATGGTGACAATGGGAACGAATCCCATAGCGCGGTGGACACACGCAAAATTTCACCGCCTTATTAAAAAGTGAAACACTTGGACAACAGCAGTCACATAAAACATGAATAATAATGTTTCAAATACTCAAAAAAAAAACTTTTACTTACATTTCATTCAGATACTTTCATATCCAGGAAACATGTAAATTTGATGTGTTATGTCTTTGTTATTATAAATTGCAACACTTAACATATTAAAATTGTTTTAGTTGACATTGAGGATGTAATTAAGACAGAAAAAAAGTTTAGTTAGTATAATAATACACATTAAAAAATCATGTTAAGTTTAATTAGATTAATTCTCATACATTAAAATATTGTGTTACGTAGGGTCTCGGTATTTAATAATAACTTAACTTTGTATTAAATGTTAGACTGTTTTATCAATACTTAAGCGTGGCTGAATTTATTTATATTACGTTCATATCATGTAATATGTATATTTAAATTTGTGAAAACTTTTGCAATTAAAAATAAATGACCATATTCATACCAATCGGTAAGTTAATAAAAACCAAATGATGCAACCTCAATTACCTTTTAACGAAAAGGGCAATTGATACATAAAGCGACGCTAACGCTGATTTCGAAAACTACTTTTACTTCTTACAAAGAATTATAAAAATTATCAAATATTTATGAGTGTTAATGTCAATTACTCAGAAAGGATGTACATGCAGTTTACGGTCTCTGAAGGATACTTTTACTGTATAATGATACCGACTTTATCGATGATCACTTTTTTAGGCAGCAAATTGATGTTTTAGATTCTGCAACATACTCTTTGATATTCCCGATGAATGATTACAAATATGTAGTTATGATTTGCACATTATTATAATAATATAATTTTTTTATTAATAAAAATTAAAAGAAAGTGTTAACTTATTAATATTTTTTTTTTACTTTATGTATATGTACCTAAACATTTTTATTATTTTTTTTACACATTATATTGTAGTATTTAAAACACTACAAGAATTATTAAAAATGTTAATAAACAAAATAGTATTATTGACTAAGTATATAGGTAAACGTGTATGCTTAATAAAACAAATCTAGCAAACATTATGGGTGCATTTATATTAAACACCAATTACCTCAAAGAAGACATGTTGTTATTTGTAGTAGTAGCTCTTAATAGAGATTGCTAAAGATTTTGGAAAATTTTGGCTGACGCAAGAGATTTCTATTTGTAGTAATATATCGGACGCTGGCAGTGCTGAATTTCAATTATTTTTTTCTTGCTAGAAACCGTGACATTATTGCGGTTTTTTATTTTGTTGATTTTTGTCTTGCCAATAGACAGTCTGGATGTTAAAAATTTATATTTGCGTTGTGTACTATTTAGGTTTTTATACTTTTTAGAGTTTTGATCAGTGGTTCTTCTTTATGATAGCAGGTTTTTTGATTTTTTTGAGGTTTACATCTTAATGACATGTTTTTTTTTTAAATAATCCATAAATGATCTGTTCCAATCTTTTTATTCACAGTAATTTGTCATAATCACCAAAATGCCTATTAAAGTAACGATGTTGGCCTCTTAAGACTGTGACACTTGTCATTTATTTCAAAGTTATTGTTGTGTTTACTTACAATTAAGGTAAACATAGATACTTATATGAGATAGAAAAAGTTATTGACCAAAGTATTTCTGCTCTATATTACATTATAGTTTATATGCAAGCTTCATAATAATAATAAAAAAACAGGAATAACGTAAAAAGTGGTGGCTGAGTAAACGCTAGTCCAGATGCAAACAGGAACACTTGTTAAACTCTAGATGTGTTGCAAATAGTGTCTAAAGTCTAAAGGCACACTTTACGTCTATTTTTACAGCTCCATACTTTCACCAAATTCTAAATGTAATTATTTAACTTACTTACTGGAATTATATATTTAGTTATAAACAATTATACACAAAAAATAGTGTGTATAATTTTTGCCTTACATATAAAAATATTATGTTATTAATAAAAAAAATTATATTTTATTTACCCATTACAGTTGGAATTGATTCAAATTTTATCAAAATCAATAAACATTTTTAATCCTTAAGCTGCTGAAGCATTAATATTACATAAAAAATATTACTCGTTTATGTCACATTACTATCTTATGTAATAAAACAATAAATATAATATTGATAAATTTAATAGTTAGTTATGTCACCTTTAGTTCAACCACCTCACTTGTAATACTAGTAACAAATTACAGTTTACTGTTTGTTAGGCAATTATTAAATTAGTTTATTTTGTAATGTACCATTAAATAAAATAACGATTTAACTTTATTAACAAAAATATTTATGCAATCATATATGAGCTTAACACATAAAATTAAAAAAGCTTTTAATTTAATTTAACTTTAAATGTATTTACACGTTATTAAATCCACCAATTAATTTATTAGTTTTTAAAAATTAGGATACAAAATTTAAAGCTTGAAAACAAAAAAGAAAAATTAAAATTGAAAAAATAAGAAAGGCACGATAGAATTTTATTTATTTATTTGATATAAAAATTGGTTTGGTTTAAAAAATAATTGTTTTATTTTATCTTTTATTATCAAAACTTTTTAATGTGCTGTAGAAGTGTTATATATAATCTGATTTCATAATAACTAGTTCCGTTTTGTAAAATGCAAAGTCGCGGACAACATGGATAAATCTTATTTTTTATATTTTATTGAGTGTAACGTATAATTTTAAAGATTCTATGTGATTAATTATGTAACAAAAATTGTGTATTTTATATATATGTCTTTCTGAAGTGTTAGTTATCGGAGTATTGTAAATTTAAAGTGAAGGACAGGGTGGTTTGGATTGTTTTTGGGAAACTTATTAAAAAGAAAAAAAAAGAATTTATAGTATTATTTTATTATCATTAGAGTTAGCAAATTAATTATAAATTGAATAAAAAAAATGTTTTAGCAAATGTTTAAATTGAAATCCGCTGACATCAACACAATTTCTGAAACGCCGAATCAACGCATCAATTCTGATTGATATTTTTGCACAATTTTGCCTTATCTCATTGCATGCCTTTTTAGTCTTTAAAATTAATTGGCTTTTTGTATTGATTAACTTTTATATACTTTATCTTTTAGAGTTCCTCAAACATAAAAATTCAATGATCTGGTAATCTTGCCAGACTACTAGTCTTGCACGATCAATCCAACGAAGCGAATAACTTGTATGTAATGTGACAAAACACTATCAACTTAAAACCAGTTTCTATTTTTAAAGTAAAGAGGCACGTGCGCTAGTAAATTTTCCAAGATATTTGTAAGAAACTTATGATATAAAATCGCTTTAATTAGTTAATTTTGGAAGCAAAAAATAAAAAGCTTCACATAGTATTATGTATTATATCTATCTAAACGTATACCCAGTCACGCCATTCCATTTCAGGTTAGGCAATCGAGGTGTTGAGCACACCAAATGGTATGTTGGATGCCTGTATGAGGTAACGAATCCGTTTGAAAATAAGGCTATGCTCTGTGTCACTTTGTTGGGGACACCCATCCAACTCGTGACTGCTCAGGCCGTTGCTTAACTTTGGTTAGCGCTGTTAATCATACATGTTTTCTCTGCCGTTCTACCAACACCTATCTAAACATTTAGCATTTTTTGCGAACATTTACTAACGAAGGGAAAATTGATGACTATTTTAAAACGTTATCGTTTTATACCACGCCATACTACGCCTTACCTAGCTTTGATGTAGGTTACTGCTTATTAGGGTGTCCGTTATTTTCCAAATTGCAAATTTTTTTGAGAGGACTAGTTATATGCCTTCTTTTTATGGTAAATAACAATTTTGAAATAAAAAAACATTTTTTTTACAAACTGTAGGTGTTCATATATGTCAGCATACCGTGGCAAAACTTTGAAAATTGTGTATTGAATACAGGGAATTTTTTTTGCAACAAGAAAACCATTTCATTGTTTTTTGATTTTTCAATTTTTTAGTGTAATAGACCTAAAATGGTTTTTTTGTTGCAAAACAAAAATTTTCCTGTATTCAATATACGGTTTTTGAAGTTTTGCCACGGTATGTTGACATATATGAAGACCTACAATTTGTAAAAAAAAATTAAGTGTTTAAAGACGACTTTTCATGTTAAATGGGAAATTTGATTTGCCTGCAGGCACGCAAAAATACGGTTACCAAAATATTTTTTTATTTTAAAATAGTTATTTACCATGAAAAGAAGACATTAAACTAGTTTTCTCAAAAAAATTTGCAATTTGGGAAATAACGGATACTCTACTGCTTATAGTATGCCGTTGACAGATACGTTAAGGGGTCAGTTTGATGAGTGTCATAAAACTACGAGCAGAACTTATGCAATTTAACTCTTTTTTAAAATCGGTTTTTTGCAACGTGTAGATAATAAAATTTCCAATCTAATAAAATATATAAAAATCCAGAACCTTCAATTTTCTATTAAATTTTAAAATTAATTTGTAATTTTTTTGTCAAAATATTTGCTTAAACTTTAAAAGTTATACTTTATTGAACATTAAACATTTTTTGTTGATATTTGTAATATTTGTAATAGTGTACACATTTGCAACAATGTGTCCTACCATAAAACCGTAGCGCAACATCCCCGCGTAACATCACCCCCTTAATCAAATTTCTTTGATCCGACGGCAGAAAACTGACAAGCAATGGGGGACAATGTTGCTGGGTGATGTTGTGCAACGATGTTACGCGAGGTGTTGCGGTACGGCACATTGTTGCAAGTATGTACGCAACTGGTCGAACATTCAAACAACGTTTTAGTGAACATAAAAAATCATATTTACACAGTAATTCAAAATCAACATTTGCAAATCATATAATTAATGAAAATTACACTTTTCCAAATTTAGACGATTTAGTAATTTTGCATAACGGCAAAAAAAGTAAAAAATTTGACTTATTAGAAACTTTAGAAATTCACAAACATAAAATAAAATCAATTCACCACTTTTAAACGACCAGCTTGAACATAAGTATACGCCTGTTAATTTAATCTTTTGCTTAATCTATAAATAATTACATTGTTTGTTTGTTTTTTGAAATTATTGTTAATCACTTATATTTTTTAATCCATTTTTTTAATCCTTTTTGTAATTATATTAACAAACCATTTATTAGATTATGTTAATGTCTTTTTAATATTTTTGTCAATTTAATTTGTTTTTTCTTATATATAAATATGTACTGTTTCTTTATTAATGTATTCATGTATTGTCTGAAGAAGGCTGAGGTTCAGCCGAAACTGCAGTCACAGTGTGACGAAATAAATAGTGATATAAAAACATAGTAGTTGTTTTATATAATCTTGAAATAAATTGTCATCAAACTTCAGCTTTAGAGTTATTAGTAAAGTTATATAAAGTTCCGCTTCGATTTATGCAATTATTAATCAAAAAGTTCTTTAACAACAAAACAAATTTACCATAGAAAATTATAAAGTTGATGCTGGACAGTAGATTTACATTGAAAGATATAGTTCTGATTCTTCAGCTGAATTTGATATAGACTATGTTCAAAATGTTCTAAATATCAACAATGTGGAATGTTTTGAACACATGAGAATCAAAAATATTTGCTCTTACAAACTAGGAACTAAAGAATTATTTGTCAAATTGTCAAACGTTTAGTTCATACGCTATGCCTTTGTTTGCTGTTTATGAGTTTTTCTCTCGCCGTAACCTGAACCAATTTTAACTGGAATTTAATTATCTCAATACCAATTCAAAAAAAGTAAACAATCTTGGTTTTTACTTTTAAAATGTTAAAGGCTACAAAACAAAATTAAATAAAAATATTGGTACGTGATTTCCAATGAATACCCCATTAATATACAGTAAATTGCACGGATTGTTTTGCTGCAAATAATTTAAAACGGCAGTGTTCTTATAGCTGTTATTAATAATTAAGAAAGCGGTTTTTTGAGTGTCAGGTAAAGAATCTTGTTTTTTCAATCAAAATGTTAAAGTTCTCCAAACAAAATTTAAAAAAAGTTTGTTTTGGGATCTCTAAGAAATATTCTATTATACTTTTTGACGATACATGGCTTGAGTCTAAAACGTCAAGGCGGAAAGCGGTTTTTTTAGTGTCATAAAGCTTTGAGCAGAACTCGCAATTTAACTCTTTTTTTTAAATCGGTTTTTGCAACGTGTAGAGAATGAAATCTAAAACCTTCAATTCAGTGGCGTAGCTTCAAATTCTGGGCCCCCCGCAGGAATTTTCTTGGGGCCCCTATTGTGTTTGTATTATACTTCAAAATAAATTTTAACGCCTTAGATTCGTTTCACACGTATAGGGTTCCATTCGATTTGGTTCGTTTTCGGTTCGTTTTCGGTTTGTTTTTGTTTTTTTTTTTTTGGTTTGTATTCGGTACCTAATAGAAACAGTATAGCACCAAATACTCCCACGTAAAGTGATGAGAGGGTGCTCTCAATGAATTCTAGTATTCTCCCTTTGTTTTTTTATTCTTCTATAGAGACACAATATGGCAAAAACTTGACTTCTCTTCATTATGATTACTACTGAGCCTGTGTACGAATAAAAACACAAAAGCTAATATGTGTATGTGTGAAAAAATTTCAATCGTTTTTGGTTGCAACCGAAAACGTACCGCATACGTGTGAAACGAACAAATACGTATACATAAAAAAACATTTTTTTATAAAATAAAATATATACTGAAAATGTAGGTACTCCCATGATTGGATTGATCATCAATATGCTCGACAAGAAAAAATATACAAAAAATGAGAATGCGAGAGAGCGAGAGAGCGACAGTATGAAGAACAACACAAATGCAAAACTAAAGTTATTCTAGGCTATAACATCTAAATAAATACCGCTTCATATGTATGGTAACAGCTCATTAAAGAATTAGGAGGAAGTGCCTGGAACAACCGAGTTCTTCATTGGCTGAAGCATGCAAACAAACCAACACAACTTCGGCTCGCATATGCGGGCCGAAAAGGCAATTTTCGGCCCGCATAGGCTTATTGGCCTTTTCGGTTATTTGCGATATTTGATAGGCTGTAAATTAAAATGTTATATGTAGACGTCATACCTTAAAATCTGACAGTCGTAACAAATTATAATAAACATTGAAAATAATGTTTTTAATTGGGGCAGGCAAAAAAATATCAAGTGTAACTCGTGCCAAAAGGCTTCGCTTTGCTTGTTTGTGCTGCTAAATGCGGCGGGCTGCTAAGCCTATTTTTGGTTCTTGATACACTATATACTATATACTAAATTAAACAATATTTTTTTGTTTTATAAAAATTTTGTATTATTACTTTTATTTAATAACAATATTCATCAATCATTGATCAATGTATTTAATTAATTTGTTTATTTAATCCTTGAGGCTTAGGGGCTCCAAAACAGATCGGGCCCCCCCGCACTGAGGGGTCTGCGGGGTCTAAGCTACGGCGCTGCTTCAATTGTCTATTAAATTTTAAAATTATAAAGTTTTATTGTCAAAATATTTGCTTAAACTTTAAGAAACATGCCTCGCAGTTAATAGACTATTTAGTGTGCTATAAGTTATTTTAAAAATGGACTCAGTGCATGTAGCGCTCAAATGGAAACATCTATTGAATTGTAATACAAAATAAAGTTTGCCAAAAATTAAAGTTAGCAATTATTTTAGGAGAAACACAATGAACTGTATGACAAAATAAAATTTGCAGTTAATTTAAGGGGAATTATTATAAATTATGCTACAAATTGAAGTTAGCAATTATTTTAAGGAAACAACAAATTAGCGCATAAATATTGGTTGTAGTGCAATTAGGAGATAAAAAATGATATTATTTGATGTTTTTGTTCGGTGATTATATAAAATACGTTTGGCAAATTAAAATTAAGTTAATAAATATGCAAATTACATGTTCTGCCAAATTGTGTATTTTACTTCTATACACTGTTATCGCTTTTCCATAAATAAAATTTTAATTAAAGACTATAGACTATATATTAAAGATCCGAACGCGTTTTTAAAATCATTTAAGTTCAGAAACTTAATGAGATAAAATAAAGAAAGACTAAAAGTCTATAAACTACAGTTGGATGTTTTGTTAAATTTCTTCTCAGTTAATTTAGTTTTTTATTTATGCTTTAATAAATAATGTGATACCGTAAGAGTAATTTGTGATAGGAATTTATGCGCCGCAACGAAATGTATACGTAATGTGTTTTTTTACAATATGCATTTATGTTTAAATAATAAACGTTCATCATTCGTTCCTAATACAAGTCTAGCCAGATTTTAATAATAACAGTATATAAATTAAACTCATTAAATATTTATTTGGGTTAATTGTTATCGGTATCCATCATGTGATATAATATTATATCTAGCAATTTAGTTCCACAGGGATTACCTCAATGAAACCGCTATTTGCATAAGTATTTTGAATTTATTGAGCATATTATATTTAAATATTTTGTTATTGACTTAATTATAATTATTTAATAAATGAAGAGATTAGTGGATAAAAGTGTGAAATGATTTGGCCGATAAAAACTTACATAACTTCATATTAAATACTTATTTTTTATTAAAGTTTGTTAGTTGCATAGAAAAATGGTGAAATAAAATGCAGAATAACTCAGACACCTCTATCAATTAAATACACATCTATTTTTTTAGAAAATGTTGTTTAACACCTCCATCTATTAACCTCTTCCAACTTATTTTTAATATGTCTATTACTACCCTATTTAAAAATTAATTTACAAATTATCAAATTATCTTTACTTAAAATAAGCAAATGGTGTTTAGGTAAGTATGTATTTAAAACTTTATAAAAATTGATTGTTATAATTATTATAAAAACCAGTTCTGATCTAATTAAATAAATTATCTTGTTTATAAATATAACATAAAACCAAATGAGTTACCAATTAACACCTTTTTATAGAAATATTCCTGTGAAATGGTGTTAACCCAAAAACACCTCTACTACTTGGCTAATTGGTGCAGTTTAGATCAATTGCAAAAAGAACAATATTTTTTATTAATTGGTGTTTGCATAGAATTAGATTGTCGTGTGCAAAAAGTGTATCAAATACTGGCCACCGAACCGCGACGCATTAAAAAAAGTAGTCCGTAATTTGAAAATGATATAATTGCACGTACAACCAACTCCCACTTCTTTTACTACTGTTTAGGAAACATTATTTGGCGCACGTTGACATTCTTTAATAAATAATAACAATAATAATACGTTGGTCCTGTCGTTATATAGTAGCTGCTGCAGGAGAATATCGACAAAGAAAGTGGGACCGGAGGCATAATCTAGTCCAATGGTCCACTTGCTAACTTGACGGATTAAATCAAACTTACCAACGTATCCAACAATGTAATGGGTGCAAAACCTGAGCCAACCGGTGGGCTTATCTTAATTCGCATTTCTTTCAGGAAGGAAGTCATCAAGCGTTGAAATCGATTCTTGCTTTTTAACACCGCATAATTGTCTTCTTCCTTTTATTGTATATTATTAATATACTTTTTTGTTATATAAAATCGTTCTAGAATAACAAAAATCTGTTGAACTAATTTTTTTAATAATATTTAATTTCTCTTTAAATATATTGAATTATGACTATTGTCACTATGCTCCAACAGCATAATGACGTATTATAATATGTTCCAACAAATTTTATGAAATTCTAGTGGTCTCATAGATACTTGATGTGCATTGGCGCGATGCCAATGTGTTCAATATACTGAACAAAAACAAACTACCAAATTATTGTTGAGATAAATATAAATCAAATATATACATTTTTTAATTAAACTAATCGTAAAAGATCAATCTATTTTTCTACTTTTTACAGCAATATTTCATTTATAAAACTGTTATTACTAATAAAACATATGTTATACATTTAAGTGCGAAATAAACATTTTACAAAACAGAGCCATCGGGAAATTTTCATATACCCTGAAGCGGTTAGTTTTAAGTGATTTGGCGGATAAAAATAATTCTTTGCTTATTTTTATATAAATAGTGAAATAAGATAATAATAAGCTGCAGTATGATTATGGTTCTATTAAAAATTTATACTTTTTAGAAAATGTTGGTTAACTCTTATAAATACATCAACCCCTTCAGTTTTTTTATGTGTTATAAGTATTATAGTATAGAGTGCATTTTGCACTTAATAACAACAAAATGTGTGCTGCTGAGATGACCAAGACTAAAAAATTACAAAATTAGGTTTTAAAAACCGGATTTTTTTTCTCATAATTTGATTTTTTTATTAATTTTGATATGCTTGTATTCAATATTAAAAAAATAAACAAATAGATTTTTTTACATAATTTACAGTATCATAAAAACACGTTTTTTAGTTTTAAACTAGCGAAAAACCCTGTAATTTTTTTTATAAAACTTTTAGTGTTTTACATTCAAAGAGACTTATAAGTTTATTTAATAAACATTAATAAGCAAAAATAATAATGTACGTATACACGAAAGAAAATGCATTTCTGCAAAATAAACTTAACTTAAGTTAAACAAGATATCAATACTTTGTATTGCCTTCTCGAACCCTAACTATTGCCTGCATACGGCGACTCATGCCACTTATGAGCTCACGAATATAATTTTGTGGAATTTCTGCCATTCTTCCTGAAGTGCCACACAAAACTTGTTTATTGTGGTTGATGCAACTGCACGTCTTCTAACTCATCTGCCCAGCATGTCTCAAACATGTTCTATAAGTGCAGTTAATTTGATTGTCTTTTGTTTGATAATTGGGAAAAAGTTTTCCACTAGGGATGGATTATATAGACAATTTATATTTTTTAAAAATGATTTATTTTATCATTTGGTCAACAAAAATCACGTAGCAAACGTTTCGGAAGCTATTCTGCTTCCTTCTTCAGTGCTAAAAATGTTAATAGTGAAGAATATAAAAGAATTGCAAAAAAAGAACAAAAAGAAACATATTTAAAACTTAATTAAAAAAATTGACAATTACAATTACTACCTATATACAGGGTGTAGATTAATTGGCGGATAAACGCCAGGTAACTTTATAGATCGTGCCAAAAGAAAACGAAAATCTTAATTCCAAAATGCTGAAAAACTCTTCGTTTGGCCTCACGAAGTCCTCAAAGTTTCAATTTTGTCAATACAAATATTGTTTTAATTGCGTATATTATGTACCAATTTGCTTTCTTTTTTAGTATAATAAAAATTACGAGGTTTATTGAAACTTAATAATAAAAAACATTGAAAAATGTGCAAATTACTTTTGAAGAATAAATCAAATTTGAATTAAAAATACGCTTGGCAACGTAGCAAAATTGTTAATAAAATTCAAATTATAAAGTAGGCAATGCAATAAATGTCAGAGGGTCAATTCTGATCTCCGGTGACTTTTGTCATCACTTTTAAATTCAAATGACTTTTGTCATCACTTTTAAATTCAAATAAAATTCAATTTAAATATTATGATATACTTTATTCTTTTGATAATCATTAATTTAAAATTGTGTGAGGTCGCACATTGACGACACATACCGCATTATTAAATTATGAATGGTGTTTTGATGCATTTGCGAAATATATTATGTTGCGTTTGTCTAGTATGCGGCGGTCTGCCTTATGTCTGTCTCGGATTAACAACTACTACGTTGCCATGTCAATCCCGTGACCACCCTTGACAAAAACCATCGATGACTTTTGTCGTTTCACCATGCGGCTAAAATGCGTGAATCCAGCAAATAGGTACTATAATTATTATTAAATTATAGAACAATTTATACATTGCAGCTGATACAACTATTATAAATTATTAGATTCTGTCATAAATAAAAATATTAATTATTTCAATGCACAATTGATTGTTTGAAAATATATTTAAAATAATTGACATAAATATAGCAACTCTGACATATTTAACATTTAACGCCGGCGAGGCTTGAGAACGTCATAAATTCGATATCGATACGTGCTGTAAAGTGTTTAGAAGTAAACGGTGGCCAATTTGAACATTTGTAGTTTATAATAAAAAATAAAATTTGATGTGTGTATTAAATTGCCTATTTTATGTGTATTAAGTTGCCTACATTATAGGTTTGAATTTAGAAAGTTTGCAACGTTGCCAAGCGTAACAAAACTTTGAGGACCTCGTGAGGCCAAACGAAAAGTTTTTCAGCATTTTGGAATTAAGATTTTCGTTTTCTTTTGGCACGATCTATAAAGTTACCTGGCGTTTATCCGCCAATTAATCTACACCCTGTATATATACATATCTAAATAAAAATTAAATAAATTAAGCATAGATAATGCATACATGCACATACATTGCAACTTACCAACGTTAAAAATGTTCTTCGTTAAAATTTTTTTTTTCGTATATTTAACATCATATATATGTTCTATAAGGTTTTCGTCTGGGGTACATGCAGCCCAGTTGAATTTTCTTATTCCAATTAAGTATTCTGTGATTCACCTTGCAGAATTCGGTTTTACGTTATCCTGTATCAGAATAAAGACATCGACGGTAAATTGAGCAAATGGGACTACGTAATTTTTCAAAACCTCCTCAATTTACAGCTGTGCAGTCAGCAATCTTCCATCAATGACAATCAATTCGGTGCAGGCATCCATTGGTATTTCTGTTCATACCATCAGGAAACCTCCAGTATGGCTAAGCCGGGGCTTAAAAGTGCACTCCGCAAATTGTTTTCCCGTTTGTCTCCATATTCAAATGCAGGCAGAATCTAGACTCGTCAGTAAACAATATAGTACCAATGTTCAATTCAAATGTTTGCGAGAAAACTGAAGTCTGGCTACTTGGTGACGTAGGAATAGTTTTGGTCCAACTGCTGGTCTACAAGGTTTTAAGCCAGTTTCTTGCAACCTTTGATAATCTGTTTACACACTCACAGCTGTATCACAAACTTTACGGAGTATATTTTTGGTCTCCACTGAAATCACATGATGATGATGCAACGGGCCACATCCCGCAAACAATAAGGGATGTAAAGTCTATATTCAAATGTTGGCCTCAAACGGCAAAAATCTTAAACCGGCTGCCCAACCCGCCCCGGCCCAAGCTTCAACAGTTCTCAAGCTTTTTCTCAGTTTTCAGGTCCCCGCAGACCTGCAGCACCATCAGCGAACACTACGTTCACTAATGCAGTTGCCTCCAAAAAGCAACCAGTAGTTTTTAACGATAAAATTGCCGCTATTTTAAAGGAAATGAATGAGTTTTAAATGAGGCTCATGGCAAATATTCTCAAACAACTCAACCAATAATGGATAATACACCCAATGTATTATGTTGCATTTGTTTCTGGAATGCTAACAGCATTACAGAAAAATTAGGCTAAGTGAAAGCGTTCTTTATCGAACAGAAACTCGACATCATGTTGGTGTCCGAGTTGCGCCACAAACCTAATCAAGCGTTGAGAATCTCAAATATCTTCACGTATTTGATAACGTCGCCGGTACCCATGAGGCGTGGAACACTGATCTTTGCAAAAAGATTGGTGGACTATTCCGAAGTAGATACTCCCCGACACAATCTTGTTTGAGTCAAATGCGATAGGGGTTCAAACTCGCATCGGCATATATATATATATATATATATATATATATATAATGGTGGGGTGAAGATTATCAAGAATCGTATCAAAGTATAGCGGGGGATTTTAATTCTAAACATCCGGTTTGGAATAGCTTCATAAGAAACGCCAAAGGTCGAGCGTTGTTTGACTACGCCAAACAAAAGAATCTCCAGGTACTGGGTCCAAACGAACCCACTTTTCACAGCGTCGCGGGTCATGTAGGGGACGTTCTAGATGTAGTAATACTAAAGAACGTCAACTACCAGTATACCATATCTGTCGTCAAAGGCCTTAGCTCTGATCACAGCCCAGTAATACTAGAGCTCTACGGAAGGGGACCACTCGGGGAGGGAGAAAAATTTGTAACACAAACGGATTAGAATTTCTTCTTGCAATCCTTGGAAGAGAGCATTGGCAGACTTGCCCCAGTACGAACGGTTGACGACAATGAAAGAGCCGTCAGAAATTTCACACGCTAAATCCACCAAGCCACTGAAAGAGTTTTTAAGACCCATCAGGTTCGGGTAGATAATCTACTTGGACTATCACGCTAAATCAATGCACTGATCCGCACAAGAAATGCCGCCAGACGCCAATGGCAGAGGCATCGCGACCCCCGAGATTACGAGATCCTAAACTTGCTTCACGGAGAAGTTAGGAAGGCTATAAGGTTGCACAAAAATTTGTGTTGGCAAACCAGCCTGGAATCGACCACAGACGATGATAATCTGATGTGGAAGATCTCTAAAGCGTTACGGAACAGCCGAGGCATTTGCCGACAGCCTGGAACACCAATGCTCTCCGTTGGAAACGGCGGACATGGAGCACGTCAAAAGAGTCAAATAAGTGGTTGAGGACTTGTTGAATAACTCTAACGACGACGAGCCGCTGAAAAGCGTGCGACCTTCTCGCATCAGAGAAATTATCAAACGATTTAAATCTCGCACGGCCCCCGGTCCTGACAATATCTTTAACAAGGTTCTTAAAGCGTTTTTGCATAAAGCAATAATGGCGCTCACCAACATTGCTAATGCGGTTCTTAGAACTGGGCACTTTCCTACAGATTGGAAAAACTTTCTAGTAATTAATATTCCAAAGCCAGGTAAAGACCAAACGTTTCCTCAAAATTATTGGCTCATCAGTCTTCTCAGCACAATAAACGGACAGACTCCAAGACCACACAAAATTGATCAACATCATCCCCCGTTATGAGCACAGGTTCAGATGGGGGCACTCGTCAGTTCAGCAACTAAACCGCGTGACGGATCTTATAGTCGAAGGTTTTAGAGTCAAAAAAATCACAGGGGTGGTCTTTTTCGACGTCGACAAAGTCTTCGACAAAATCTGGCACGAGGGACTTATCTTTAAATTGCATAGAGCTAATTATCCTCTTTGATTTGTTTGTCGACCCGGAATAGAACCCGGCTCTACACGTCTATCATTAGACCAATCCTCACTTACGCGTTTCCAGTTTGGGGAACAGCAGCTAATTGTCATCTTAATAAGCTAGAGGTTTTTCAAAGTAATTTTTTGAGGTCGTTTCCCAAAAAGTACTTCAAGAATCTTGCGAATCATTCCAACCCTGATCTGGCCCGACAGGGAGAAATTTTTCTATAAACGACCGGTAAATCAAGTAGCCGCACACTAACTTTACTAACAAACTAACAAACAAAACCAATACCGCACAAGCCTATAGGGCGTAGTCTAACCATCTCCAAACTACTAATCTATAATCATGCGAGACATACAGAAGAAGTTTGTATAAGCAAAACAATTGTTCATGCTTGACCCTTGGCGCGATCGTAAGATTGAGTTTGAATAAATTATTAATTCATTTAACAATATTATAAATTTATGTTTTATAATCCCTTTATTATTTGTGCAGTTATTACTGTAATTTCTAGAAATTGTTATCATTTTTAACATTTTTTGAAACTTTCTAATAGTTTATTTTATTTTTCTGTTGAGTTAATTTTTTACATCATTAGAAAGAAGGCTTAAGTCGAGTCAAAACTAATAATGTGTTTGTAAGAATAATTTAATTGTGATTAAGTTCATTATCATAATTTTACACGTAGTAAAATTAACAATCATCAATTATATATTTTGTGAAATAGAATTTATATTTCACTTTGCCATATTTTTTTAAAATATTAAACATTTAATAAATCATTACGTTCCAACTTCTATTTAAGAATGTTTGACTTTCCATAACTACTACTTGTGTATAGTGATGTATTTGTCTAATGAATTATAATTAGTTGCATCTGTCTGCATAAAAATACGTGTTTTATAATTAAATACTTTCATTTCAATCAGTTACATAATTTTCATTTCTTGTTTAAAATCACAAAGCTGAGTTTTGATTATAAATAGTATTTTTAATTTAGTAGTCATTTATATAAAAATGTGGGTCGTTATAATCCTTATCCTCCACCTGTTATTCAATATTATGAAAGTGTTTGTTCTAAAAATATATTATATTTATTGCTTCAAAGTCATCTATAAATCAATAATTTATAAAGAACAAGAAAATTTATGATTTATGAATAACCTGTTAATTTTAGAAATTGCAGTATTATTTTAATATATGTTTTAATTATGATTAACATTAAATCTAAAATATTATAATGGGAAAAAGCAAACAGATATCTTAAAAAAAACAAAATAAATGATTAAATATATATAATATAATATAATAGCATATATAAAAATAGAAATGGCGTTTATGTATGAGTGTTAACTTAATCAAATAATCCACGGTTTATATAGTAAAATATTATTAAATGTAAATTTGAAAACATTAATTAATTTTTAATTAATTTTTATGTTAGTATGTAAGTAGTTCTAATTATTTAGAACAATGTCGATATCAAGAAAGTGTAAAATTTCATTTTGTTTTTCAATTACAGGTGGGTAATTGAAAACATAATAACAGAAGTTTTTATTGTAGAACTAAATATTACCTTATGTATTCAAGTTCAAAAACAATCAAAAATATCACTTGTCACTAATAACGTTATAAAAGTATAATTTTGTTATTAAACAGAATAAATATAGTAAATCAATTAAAAAAACTGATTAAGTCAAATCAAATATTAAATATCAAATATATTCAAAAAATAGCAATACTATACAGTACAGGTGTTTCAGAACGTCACTATATTATTAAATCTAAAACTACTCAAACATACAAACATTTATCTCAAATTAATTTATTGCCGAGATATCAAAAGTTAAATATGATTAACAATAAAATATTCAAAGTAACTGTTTAAAGTGATCTCTGTTTTGTTGAATGCATTATTCAACAGGACAAATCTATGATTCTTTAGCAAGTTGTAGCTACCACGATGCGATTCCGTTGTCATAGATTTTATCGAGCTCCACACAAAATAATATGACAATATGATAAAAGTAAGCATGCATAAATTACATTCCTTGTCTTGAAACGTTTTCTATTTTGCAAAAAACAAAAAAAAATAGCTGAAAGCTTTGTTGATAAAAAAATAAGACTGTTACCAACACTAAACATTTAATTGATAATGCGTAATAGCAGTTGTATGACAGTTTTTTGTTCCAAGTATGAGTGTTTCAAAAATCGGTAATAACATTTTTTGTAAAGCATGACTCATTAATAAACAGCAGCTTCAGAAATTAGTAATTTGTATGCATTATCAAATTAACTACTAGCAAAAATTTATGCGCATGTTATAATCTACTGGTAATTGTATAGGCGTAACGTAAAATGAACACAATTGTTGCTCATGCAATGTTTGTCATATCCTTGCACATAAAACATTGCAACAAAGTGACAATCTTCTGGTGCTAGTGCTAAGAAATAACTGAACAGCATTGAGTATATCTTTTTCAACATTTGCAGTTTGTTAAAATCTTTACCGACCAACGTTTATTTGTTGAGGCTTTAGCGTACCAATTTTTATAGATACAAAAAGTATAGTGTATCAAACGCCGTAAATAGATTTTAACTGCTCGCTGATTTTAGGTTCACAAAAAAGCAAAACTAGTGAGAGCTGCTAAAAGCGAAGGGCTGCTAAAACATTTTGGCACAATTTACACTCAATATTTTCTTGCAGAGCAGGCAATTTGCTATTAAAATTAATTGGTTAATTTATTTATTATGTTACCACAATAAATTTTTTGGTTTTTGTTTTTGTTGGTAAAACTGGCATAATTTCAAAAACATTTTTACAATTATTTGACTATTATATCTTTTTTCACAATTACTTTGGATTAAAAAAGTACCGACCAACCTAGTAAAACAACATGCATAAAGATGAAACAACTTGTAAAAATATGTAAAAGTTACCAAAAAGCCACTGTAAGTAAGATATTGTCATTATGTAATGTGAAAACATAAATTAAGGTTCAGTTTTTATACTAAATGAAATATTAAATAACGTTACTTGTTTTAATTCAATTTATTTAATTTTATTAAAGAAAATTAAAAAACCTGTTAACAAACAACGAGAAGAAAAATATCTAATTTAATTTATCTAGTTCAAAATAGTATTTAGCAATAAATTTGATCTAATATCTGTATTCCAAAAAAAAAATTATTTGTGATAGAACGCAAGTTTTCTAAATAGGTAATAATTCAAGTTGTTGTATATTTGGGAATAGTTTAGAAAAAACGGAAGTAATATATGATACAATTAAAGCTCTTAAATATTATAGTTTTTTTAATAACAGTTTAGTCAAAATAGTTTTTCACCTCTGGAAAAATTCAAAAGTTTAGAAACTTTTTACAATGATTTTAGGTACCTAGTAAAAGATGTACTAAAAGTCCTGACAAATATGACACGAGCTCTAGTGGCAATCACCAAAAACAGAGCACTTTTATCAGTTTTTTTGTAAATATCTCGAGAGCTGTAGGTCGGAGGTAAAATCTTATAATTTTTTTTAGAATTCCTAGCGGTTACAGAGTTATAGAACGCTAATGATTGCGTTTTTTTTAAAGAAGTTAGCACGGCACAATTTATTAATGATGCCAAAGCAAGAGAAAAAAGTGTACTTTTTACTACCATTTGTTTGATACTTGTAAACCAATATTTGACAATCCAGATGATCAGGGTCATCAAAGTCTTCTTTGGCGGTGAAAGTAATGCCATTTAAGCATTCTTTATAGCAGTTGTGGCAAATGTTTGTGCACATTATTTCTGCTTTATGGCAACTACATCTGTTTCCACATCTAGTTATACATTTGCAAGAAATGAGATTAAAGAGTGCCTCAGGTTCTGCTGGGTTTTTTGTAGTTACTGGGATCAGCCGGCTGGTTCAAACTTTCAACCTTACTGGAGGAATTTTATTTCCTAGCCAAACTTGAATTTGGTGGTATACACAAAAAACATGCTGCGTTGCTGGTCTTTCTGTGGGCGACAGCGCAGAGGTTTGGTTTAGCATTCAAAACTGATTTGGTAAAAGCATTGTAACAATGCATGTTAAAAGAAGTTTGCTTGTAGGCTGCATTGTACTATGCCAGAAATATTTTGTTTTCAGCTTCAGCTTTATTACATCAGTAATACTTTGCAGTGTAGCTCGCTTCTTGAACAAATTGAAACAGACAAGTTTCTTTTTCGATATGCAGCGGTTGTATCACATCTGCTAAATACATGGACATGCGGTTTTTTATTCTCATAGTTTGCAATTGCTGACTTGAATATACCTTCCTTTTTTTTCTGCCGTGGCTTGGTTTAAGAAATAATATCTATCTTTCAAATGGGGTTATAGCTATGAGGAGGACAATAAGATCAACAACTTGCTACTTTGTCACTAGTTAAGGATTTTATTACTCTTGTGCAAATGATCAATTTACCAGCGTTACTAAATTTTTGTTCTGATTTAATTCCTCGGTTGTAAAGAGCAGTTAAGAAGAATGAAATAAGTTTGGATTTATTGTGCTCATTAGAAAGAAAATAATCCTGATTGATTGTGATTTGTGTTTTGTATTCAAAGTTTATGTCAACTAACTTCTTGTACTTCGGTTCTATTTAGCTGTCTACGTACTGGATGTGCATAATGCTTGAGAACATAAGCGGCATATCATTGGCAAATTGTTGTGATTGAGGATTTTTGGGCCACACCACTTTATGTAACAGTAATCCTCTTTCCAAAACAATGTCAAAACCGAGATTGGCTTCTGCTTGTAGTACAGGAAAAGTAACGTATAAAGCAAATTTGTTTGTTTTCCGCATTTCAGTTTCTTCAAATAAAGTTAAAAGGTAAGGAGGAAGCTTATGCTATAAGTAATTGTTTAAGTCCTCATCACTCTTCTTCTTGATAGCTATTTTTAGAAACATTGTTAAAAGGTTGATTACCACCTTTCTCTATAAACAAAGAAGGTAAAAGAGAGACCGCACTAACACTACAGTTTAACGCGTATCAGAAACGCTATGTAGAAGAAAGAGCAAGTAGTTGGGGAAATAGAAAAGACCGTCAAAATGAACGGAAGACCAAACAAAAGAGATTTGCTCCTTTGCTCGTAACAATACAAAAAACTTTTTTTCTATTCTTTAGGTACTTATAAATCAGTGTTCAAAGTTTTAAGACTTTTGGATTTTTTTAGAGGTGAGATCAATATTTGAGCATATTTGACTGGACTATAATAGTTTTATTTTAAGCATACATGAACTGTATTCAGATGGGATTTTTATATGTTATGTTGACTAATAAACAAATAAATAAATAAATACATCAGCAAGATGGTGCATAAAACCATACAGTAAAGACAAAAAAAAATTGTTTTTGCAGACCATAAAATATAATTTTTGTTTTGAGCCAAAACATACCCTGTGACATTATATGAAAAGTTACTTAACAAAACTTATGTTTTGAGAAAAAACTGACAAAAATATAAAAATTGTACAAAATTACGCAACCATGACCATAACACTCAGAACACAAGCAACCATAAAGACAAAATGTAATGTGACGCCGTAGTGATAATTTAAATGGTTGTAAGATTTTACTAGAGTTTGTTACCTTTTTGTTTCTGCAAATATGTTTGTCATCCAAACATTAAGATGTTAGAGTTTGTAAAATAGGTTTTAAAACACATAAAATTTTAAAATGCCAATTCTTATTTTAATAAAAGTCCATAGCACTTAAAATGAATATAAATTATCTCACGGAGGTTTAACCCACGAAAACTTTATTGACATATTAGTCAATGTAGTGTCAATTATAAAAGGTGCTATTATCAGCAAAATTATGAATAGAACTTTCAGTTATTTGAAAAAGTCTATTAATGTAAATCAAATATAAAGTTAGTAAAAGAACAGAACTTTGAGAAGCACTACCTGGTATTGAGGTTAGAGTTAAAAAAAAACCATTAATTTTAACTACACATTTTTTATTGTTAATTATTGACTAAGACTTACAGATTTGTGATCAATACCTGTACAATAAAGTTTGTAAAAAAAAAATAGAATGCCCTATTAAATGTTTTAGAAATGTGCAAAGGTACTACACAATTTTCTTTATGTTTGTCTAAAATAAAATTTTATTTGTCAGAAAATCTGTTGTTGAATATTTTGATCATATTGAGTATCTGAGACAAAGTTATTTTGTTCTAAAAATTAAACTAATATGGTGAAGCGCATAGGTTTTTCCCGCGGAAAAACCGTATTTTTATACTCGCTTCGATAATAAATTTATTTCTATAAATTTATAAAATGTGACCTTTCCTATCAATTGCGACGAACTTGAGAGATTCTTTCATTTGCGTTTCTACATTCTACACTACATATTGTAATAATATTTTGTGCCTTATGAGTTTATGGCTAATTACCTGCCGGTAATTTTAATTAATTTATTAAACTGTATTGATTATATTTTATATATATTAGTCTGATAATAGTATTTAATTAATTGGAAATTGATTTATTAATTTAGTTTATTAATTGCACGTGTTGGATAGTACATCAAGTAAAGTTTTATATGATTACTAAGTGTGGGAATAAAGATTATGTTAAAGCCAACCACTATTTTATTGGAATTTTTCTGCTCACACCTAAAAACCTACAACATCCCCAAGCTGGCCACGAAGAAATCCACCCTGAGAGATATCACTACGCTACAATGGATATAATAACTTTCAACAAAGTTGAGGTTTGATCAATGTGCGTTCCATAATTCATTGCTTAAAGTTATAACTAACAATAAAGTTGTTAAATAAAATTGTTGTTATATTAGTTTTATTTAAAAAATATACTAAAAATAAGAGACAAGTCAAGTTTTTTAAATTATAAACTAATTGTATTTCTGTCTAATGTGTCAAAAATATTTCAATAATAGAACCATATCAACAAATAGGAGCATTAATATACTAGGTTAGAGTTTATAAATAAAAGCCTTGACACAATTTTTGAATGGGGTATGCCCAATGTAAAACTTATAATATATAAATTTTTTTTAATTACAGGAATTACAATCTCACATATTTTTTTTTTAAACTGTTGATATAATTTTGAAAATATCTAGAAGAAAGGATTTTTTAATAGATGAACAGTTTTTTACTTTAGTGCAACTTTTGCATGTATATCAAACTTATACATGTCTTCTAAATTCAATTCAAAAACAAGCTATTTGAATTACCGTCAATCTAAAACTGATTAATGACTTAGATACATTACAACATTGGCGTAATTTTGTAGATTTTTGCATTTTTTACAGATACTTCCATAAACAATGGCTGCGTTCAGTACAACTCATCAGTTGCCAGCGCTGACCTATAAATCAATCAATAAACGCTGAGTCCGTCTGAACGGTATATTTTGCCACAGTTGCCAACCGTGTAAACTTTTATCAACTACATAAACATAAAGCTCAAAGTTTTGAATTTACATAAATGATTTAATTACTTTATGAAGCCGCTACATAACGAGATATAATATATTCTCAATAAGTAATGCCATCTAAGGTAAAAGTGTAAGATAAGATTACTTTGAAGTTGGCAACAAAGTACGGCAATTGATTATCTTTATCATTTTTTTTACTTCTCTCACTCAAGTTATTACTGCGTTAATATTACGTTGTAATCTCATTTACCTATGTTGCTCCTTTCTCGTTTAAAAACATATACAACTGCGGACTAAGCAAATCTAGATGTATGATGAGTAAAATGACAAGCGCTGCCAGCAAACGATAGCCATCATATGAGTCGTCCTGAACGCGGCCATTGTTCAAACAAAATACAAAACATATTGCTAACTAAACAAATATTTACTTGTAGTACAAGGTTTGCTAGAAATTTTAACAAATACTCACTGACGGTTTAGAAATGTAAGCAAAGAGTTCTATAACGAGAGATTCCCAGCGTTTGCCCGTACAATCTCAGTATCTCTGTTCTTGTCGCACACTCTACCCTCTCCCGCTCGCTACTAGTGATCGAGCACAGATCGAGCGCCTTTTTTCTTCTTCTCGTATACGGCGTTACGTTGTACGTGATAGAGAAACGTTATGGTGCAACAAAGACGGAGATACTGAGAGTGTACGCTGCTTATACATTGTTTAAACGGCAGCTTGAAATCTCTAGATGTAAGACTGAAACCGTTCATTGACAAACATACTAAAGATGAAATTTATGAAAGTCAGTTAAAGTAACGGTTTGTCACAATATATAACTATCAGAAATAAAAAGAATATGATATTTGATACTCACGCAAAGTAAATATCAAGTATTTATGTTAATTTAATAAAAATAATTTTGACAGTTTATTAAATGTTGAGGTTATGTTGTCAATTTAACGTTAATCAGCTTTTTTTAAATTCTACCATTAGATACGCAGCCTAAGATAATATTATGTTTATGACATGTAGATGGCTTACACACGTCAAAATATTAATCAAATTATTAATGAAACTGTAATAGCATTTATTTTGCAATTATTATAAATATTGTACTTATACATATCTCCGTTATTTACTATAATATCATTGCAATTGTAACAGAACTTACGTAACATAAACGTTTATAAATTTTTGTGTCAGTGCTATCTACATATACATATCTTGCCAACGGCATTTTATTTCAGGTTGCGTATCTTAGTAAATGTGACAATCAACGTTGAAACTTTTAAGAGATTTTTTAACCAAACTATTGACACATGAAATAAACTTCCAAATTTAGTATTTCCCGAGACTTATAACCAAAAATATCTAAACTCAATTTTTACAGACTGTTGTTGTTGAGATATATTAAGTAATTAATAAATATCACATTTTAAAAGTGAAATAGCTCAGTTATAGAGCGTTAACGTAGCAAGCTAACAGTCCGGGGTTTGATCTTCAAATATGACTAAAATAATAGCCGTTGGCCTTCAAACAAGTTGTGAGATTTCTGGGACAATGCAAAATAGCTATAAAAAGCGCAATAATTAATATTTTTTTTATTAATTAAAGAAAAATATATCAATAAACCAAACAAGTTTGTGCGTGTTTTTTTTAAATACAGTTTCATAAACATTTAAAAAGTTGTGTAGGAAAATTCATCATCATCACTGCTATTGTAAACAGTTTTAGCAAACAATTTTATTTAATCAATCAAAAGAATTTTTTTATTCAGATTTACAGGACAATACTGAACATCATATCATTTATAGCGCACAAGTGACCTAAGAAATAATTTCTGAACTTAACTAGGAAACGCTACCACACTTTTCTAATTCTCCCGACATTTTGACAAGTAATTACTACTTCTAATTGATTATTGACAAGTGTATTTGTCTAAACAATTCAAAACTTAAGTGGATGTATTAAATGCAGTCAGTCAATGTTTGATTCAAAATCGGCGACATTTTGGCAAAAGTGTGATGGTTATTATTTCAATAAATTTTTATGTTTGATTAGTTTTAATAATTTAATGATTAAATTAACAATTATGCAATACAATTTAAATTGTTCGTTTTTAATTAAATCTTAAACCTGTAATAAAGTTTTTTATAATACATTGTACGCTATCAAATATAATGACATACTATTTAATGTGACTCTACTCTCAATTTCCTTATTTTCCTATGTACAATTAGCTAATTATACTTAATTGTCTACATACATATACATTTCATAAATATAAAAACTTAATGCAAATAGACTTATAATTTGGTGAAACAACATTAGGAGAAATTCACACATTATGTCCATAATTTTATTGTAAAAATGAATACATTACTTTCTATCGTACTGCCGTCCTCAAGCTGACTAAAAGTAAAAGCTCATCAAAATTTCCGCAGGCAATTCAAAATATAGTGAAATTAAATTTATGATTTAAATTAATTTAGAAATGGGAGAATGAATGCGTCCACGTAATTAACAATTGCGGAAAAGCATTAAAAGCATTATTAATGTGCAGATTATAATCGTACTTGTTGTTAATAGAAAAAATATTTATTCCAACATGAAATTACTAAAGTTACAACAATATTTTTATAGTGAGAATTATTTAATAAAAATAGTGTAACTAACGTAAACAAATTTGATTATACTGTATAAAAATTATTAATATTTAATTGTGTAATTTGAAGATGAACTTATACATTAAGTTTTATGCGAACTAGTTGATTTAATAAGATTTCTGTATTTAAATACAGTCTGAAATAAATAACACTACATTACTGATCAGATCTTAGAGGCAACCAGGAATGTTTAGGTACTTTTTCTTTTTTTGGGTTCAAACTGAGAAGACGCCAGCAACGTTTAGTACGGCTTTTTACTGTTTTAGCCATACGGTCAGAACTAAATAACTACACCGAAAACCACTCACTATTTAGCTCATAAATTATTTTTAATAATCTTGTTAAAATGTAATCAAAGTTTAATATTTACTGCTGTATTTGCAGCTGCAGCTAAGCAAACAACTTTATGATAAAATCTACAAAAATGAATTGGCTATGACGTCATAAACAAACCATCACTATACTACTGCTTCTAAACAACCCTTGCGCCCGGTTTTTCTAATGTCACTTAAGACGTAGCTTGACCAAGCTCAGCTCAGATTTAAGTCCAGTTTATGTTGAGTTTATTTGAATTACAATTTACAAAAGCAAGTAGTTATAAACAATTGTTTATTGTTTACTTTTAGTTTTTCTTTAACAGCAGTTTTTTATTTATTTCTTTCTTTTACAGTTTATGACTGCTGTTTTTTGTTTATTCTTTTTTTACGGTTTATGGGTGCTTTATAAGTGTCTGAAACTTATTTTTTGTTGTTTTAGCCAAAGATAGTCTTGCACATTTTTAGTAAGTTTTAAAAACTGTCTTAGGCTGTGGTGTTAGTATAATAGTGTGACCGTCTCGTAAACATGACGTCAGGTGGGTGACAGAAACTATAGCAACACGCAATTTACACGAATCACATAAATTCATAATAATAATGCGAGTTCTTATCACCCACTTGACGTCATTGTTTAGAGATTGCCACATCTATATACTGCCACCACGTCTTAGGCATAATTTTTGTGTTTTAAAAACTTTATTTTTATGTATCCCGTATATTATATTGTCTTTGAACAGCACATAGTATTTTACTACATCAATAGATAGTTCAATTATTGGTGTACATACGTCACTTGAGATTAGTTTACCAAGTGTTGTTAATTTTCTGTTTTTATTTGCAAAATTTCAGATTATATTCTTTTGTATAAACATAGCTTTTATAATTGCCATGTTTATTTCTTTTGTAAACGTATGCCTTGTGTTGTCTTTTTTATATTTTATTACTTTTTTGGTTAAAATACATTTAGTTAATAAATTTCTAAACCAGGTATGTTGTATACATTGTGCGTTTTACCATTATAGAATTGTCTATTAATCCATTTTTAAATCAATTCTTTTCACATAAAAGTGTTTATGATTGTCTAGTTTTACGTTTACATTACTGATTACGTTACAAAACATTTTTTGTTATTGAGCCTGTGGTGAGTGGCACCACTGATTATCAACCAATTTGTTTTTTTTTTATTTACAGTTAGAGCTTGAACATCACTGTTAACTTTAGTGTTAAATGCAATATTTTAAGTTTTTCTGTTTATATTTTTTTTGGAAACTTTACATTTCTTTAACATGTGTTTTTTTTATTACAGTTGTAGTCTTTTCTTTAAAATTTAATTGTCATTTTTTTAACATTTGTTGTCATTAATGCAGTTTTACTAAAGCATTACTGTTTAAATTAGTTTCTTTGTCAACAAGTTTTGTAGTTAAGTTTAGTTGCATATGTTTAGTTTCTTTTTTGATATCTATGCTTGTTGAAATGGCCAATAAATAGATGGTAATTTACTTAAAACTTTTATTATCACTAAAGTGTGTCTCCAGATTCCTTCTTGAAAGTGACTCAACTTTGAAGATGTGTTGCGTCATTGAATTCATTGGGTCTATTTTGTACTGGTAAAAGCGTTTATGCACATTTACAGTTTTTTTTATAAACTGAATTAGTTTGTCAAATATATGGTTGCAAGTTCCTTAAATTCAGGAAATGTTTTGCTCCATTAAGTTCATTTTGTACTGGGTAAAGCTATTTATGCACAAGTATCTTATTTGATTTAGTTTTTTGTTCATAAACTGAGTTTTAGTTTATCTAAAATATTTTTAATATTCAATTAATAAAATTTTCGATAGTTCCATATCCAATTATGCAGCACTACTTATTTTTTTAACTTTTTTAAACTACATTTAAAATTACAACAGAATTGAAAATTTAAAAACGTATTATAAAATTACTTATCAATTTTTATAAATTGGTAGATACTTTATAAATGGAAATTGATACTTTAAAAGTCATCAATACCAATAAATTCATAATTATTTTTTTCATATTATTCATAAGAAGCATATTGAATAAAATTAGCATTCATAAACGACTTGGAGTAATAAAGTTGTTGTACCGATAAATATAAATAAAATTTTAAATAACTCTATTTAATTTACAACAGTAAACTATCCTGTCAGACCGCCAATAATTGCTATAAATAAACCTACCAAATCAATTCAGATCCTCAACACGCAGACTTGAATATTGTCCTAGAATGCAAACTAGATGTATTTATCTATATCTACGTAAACATAAATTTTGATAATTGATATAGATTAACTAAGAGAAAATGCTTTTATATTATTGTTGGTAATAACGCAAGAAATTTAATAAAAATGGTTCACATGAAATTGCTATAATTTTATAAAAAAAAATTTAATATAGTTAATTTCTATTTTTCAGTTTCTAAGTTATTTACATTGCAGATTTGACCATTATGTATATGTAAATGAAAATTACGGTATAAATATCTACGTCTTTATGAATATACAAAAAATAACAAAACAGAATAAACGGTTTGCTAAAGTTGATTTACTTACCTCTTCCTCAATATTAACTACAGTATATTCTCGTGTTGCAATCTTGTTAATTGAGTTTATTAAATAATAATAAATAATATTCATTTTCTTATAAACGAGTGTAAGTGAGATAGGGCACTTTTTCTACTTTTTATTGCAATGTGTCTTCTGTAAAAATGATTTTTTATGCTATTGTATACTTTGCTTTTCTCATGGTTAAGCTGTTAGTAATAGGCCCATATGCATCGGATAGGTTTATTACGAATTGAAACATTAAATAAAAATCTCATTATTATGTTTAATATATTGTTAATTGTTTTTTTTTTTTTCTATTACTTACTGTAATGTGTCATTTATGAAACTGTTATTGTTAAAGAAACGGCATTTCAAACGTTTCATTACGCTCGCTTAAACTTGCGAAATGGGTCTATTACTATGTTATCATTCAACGCTATGGGGCAATAAAAATATGACAAAAAGTTTATTCAATATATTTATGTGTAGCGTAGTCAAATGAAATAGATATTTTTATCATATGTTATACATTTCTGCGTGAATATCTGAACAAAAAATGAATGTACTAACTTGAAAATTAGTATTGTGATCAGTGGCGTAGCTAGAATAGCTAAGTTAACGCATTTATAAATAATTATATGTATTTCAACTTTAAATTACAATTTTTTGTTGCTGACGTACAGTATAACCTCAAAAACTAAATTTTAGAATTTAAAGTGACTAATATACATTTCTATTAAACATATTAATATTTAATTAAGAAGCAATAAACTATATTGTTTTTGCTTTAAAGGTTTAAAATAATTTAAAATTATTTTATTATAATATAATAAACAAAGTGAAGTTGCTGTATTATAATACCAACGAGGACATGTTGCAATTACAATTGTGTGACACTGACTTTATAAACCACTCCCATCACTGCAGTCTTAACGCGGACAAACTATAACTACATCTAATTCTAAAACTTTTGCAAACAAAAGTCAATTAATGACTATATGCTTAAATGGTCCATTATACTTGTAAAAAGCATTATTATGCAATCCGCACAATGTGGCTATTTTTTTGCCAAATTTTGTATACAACGTTTATAATTTGTAAAAAAATACTGTTCATACTGTTTATGTTGCACAATTATATATATTATATGCATTATAGTTGTGAAAAAAATATAATGTGCAAAACGTAACACAGATGGGACATAATAGAGTACTACATTTTTTAGGTAAATTGTAAAAAAAAAACGGTACAAGTTAAAGATTTTTTTTTTAATTTAATGTACATATAACAATGTTTGTTTGTTAAGTTTTAAAAATTATATTGTCAAAACATTGGTCTTGACGGACGATGCACATATGGAGCCGTTTGTTAAAGTAATTTTTTCACTTTTACCAAGAGGAATCTTGGCATTTTTTTTATAAATAGTTTTTTTGGATTGTTGTAGGGTTTGAAGACAATGTTTAAAAACCTCTGTTTTTTACCCACAAAAGAAAAAGTTATAACGACTTAAATCAGGGAAACAAAAAGCCGTTAATTGAAAATGTCTTGTGCGCTGCAATCACAGACTCGGCGTGTTTGAAATAAGTTTCCACAATAAAACTCCGTTGTTTACCCAACAACGGCATATTGACTACTGAAACTTTATTGTTTGCACAATGTATAATAATATGATTTTTTTACATTTTTACAAATTTAAAAGTTGCATTTAGTACTCTACTCTTTAGAATGTTTAGCCTACTCTAACTGGACGTACATATATAATTTTAATATTTTATCTGGCTTTTTGCAATACACGTGTTGTAGTGTACATAATAACCAATATAAAATGAAATATCTATTTTTACGCAATATAACCTAAAAATGTTGCATCTAATAGGCACATTGCGCACAAAGCGTGCTGTACGCAATTAAACATAAGCCAACGCATTCTTACAAATATCCAGTTGGGTAAAGCGCATAACTAAAATCTCGACGCATAATTTATTATAGTTTTAAAACACAGCTCCGGCAGAGCATGTTAAGAAATTATGGCATTTATTAATTTAGGACGTTAGTCTAATAGATGATTAGTGTCTATGTAACCGTAATTACATTTAATATGAAAGTGTGGATGGTCAGTATTTACAGCGCTTACATTCTTTCAATTAACAGATGTAACAGTATATTGTATTTGTATTCAAGTACATATTAAAAAGCAGCTGTGAGGTAGTACATACTATCAAGCGTAAGCAGTAAAATAGCGGCTTTTTTTGCACCAAAAAATAAAAAAATAAATGGCACATTACAGAAAGGAATAGATAAATTTTTTTTTAATTTTATTTATTTAACGTCTGTTTTTATGTGTTATGAGGCTAATTACACATCTAAGAAGTTTGCCAAAAATTTAGAAACTAACTTAACTCAAATTATACACGGAGCTTATTTTTTTGTTTTGTTTTTTTTTTTCATTTTTTATTTTTAAGAAAACTTTTTACAACACATTTTTTCTTAACCAAAAAAATGTACCACCAAATAAAAAAAACTCAAACTCGAGATCTCTTTTGTAACAGTCAAATGCATTAAGTACTACATTACATGTGTGGTTTATAAAATATAATAAAAATGTTAGGTTAGGTTAGACGTTTGCCACACTAACCGTAGTTTATTACTAAAGTTTGTGTTTTTTTTTTAACGATAATCCATAGTATTATAACATCAATAACGCCACATATATTTTTAATCATTTTTATTTGTTTTGGTCAATCAATGCATTTACATAACTTAAAAAAAGCTGACAGTTTTATTACAGCATAAACCTAACATATATAGTTATGTCACATTTATAACCGGTGCGCTCTATAAACCAACCAAGAATTTTAGCAATCGTTTATAGCTGTAACCTAACCATCGGTTACTCTGGTTGATATACAGAGCGCACTATAAATTAATTGTTATAAACGTCAAATATAATATATTTATTTTAAGGTTATGTTTTGACAAGTAAAGTAATAAGTAACAATGCAACGTTTCCTAGATAAATAATTTTTTAAACCCAGTGTAAAATGATATGAATTGCAATGGTTATATTTAAACAATGTCATTATATGCAATATTTTTTTATGTATTTACAATGTTGCAGGCAAATATTTCTTTTATATTATAATGTTTTTATTTTATTCAACTTTTTAAAACAACACTTATTTATCACTTATCACTTTGTAAGTTTATCTAGAAATTTATGCATTTACGCATACTCATACATCCGCAACAACACATAAAGATAAATATAATATTCAATTATTTTTTTTTACAAAACACTATTTTATTTACATGTGTAAATAAAACGGTTTTTCAGTTTTAAATTTTCGAGCTAGTAACTGAACTTGTTTTTACCGAATATAGAACTGGCCCATATTTTAGTGTGTTATATTAATATCTGACATAAAAACAAAATAAAACAAGAAAATTTAAAAAAAATTTTTGTTCCTGAACAAGGTGTTGTGCCAATATAACACTGACCATAATTATCTCTTGGAAAGTCTGTAAAATGCACTAATGATAATCAATTTAATTGTAGATTGACATTTTAAGAACATGTTTTAGTTTTTTTTATAATTAATGCATACAATGAGAGAAATAGCATTTATAATATCACTCAACTATTTTATTAAAAAGTTTAATGCATACATTTTTTGCGTCGATTATACAAAAAATGTTAAACACGTTCTTAAAATGTTAAACTACAATAAAACTGATGATCATTTGTACATTTTACATAATTTTAAAGTTCTATATATAATTTGCGTCAATTATACAAAAAACTTTAATTATGTTCTTAAAATGTCAATCTACATTAAAATTGATGATTATTTGTGCATTTTACATACTTTTAAAGTTTTATCTATAATTACATATACAAGATGTTTCTAAACATGTGTCGAAAAATAAAGGGTGAGATTTCTTGGCTAATTATAAGAAAAAAAGTTCCTATTAACCTGGTTTCGCAAACGCACCGTTTTTGAGATACAAAATGTAAAAAAATTATATTTTATTTTACAAAACTAAGCAATAACTTAAAAAACAAGAAAAATTACAAAAATTGTTAAAAATGACCTCCTCCTACGGTAACGCAGGTTTCCAACCTACTTCTTAGTAACTGACGTACCCGTTCGAAAATGCCTAGAATGCGGTTTCTTAGTTTTTCATCAGTATTAACTGATGTAGTGTAAACTAAACTTTTTAAGTGACCCCACAAAAAAAATTTAAGACATTTAGATCTGGAGACCGAGAAGACTAAGCCTGTGGGCCTCCTTGACCTATCCAACGGTTCCTATAGTGTTGACGCGCAACTAAACTAAAATGTGCAGGAGCACCATTGTGCATGAACTACATTTCGTTTCTTAATTGAACCGGAACGTCCTCTAAAAGTCCTGGCAGCTCTTCTTTAAGAAAATTACGATATGATTGACTATTTAGATTAAACGGCAAAAAATATGGACTTATTAAATGATCTCCTACAACACCTGCTCAAACATTAACAGAAAATGTTTGCTGATGATGGTCTTCTATTATGGCATGTGGATTTTTGTCGGCCCATACATTACTATTATGGAAGTTAATAATAGCATCGCGAGAAAAATTTGCTTTGTCCGTAAATAAAATTTGTTCTAAGAATCGAGGATTTTGGGCAATTCTTTCTTTAAACCATTGACACATAGCCAATTTTTGCGGAAAATCTGCTGCTAAAAGGGCTTGACTTGCTGTATGCGATAAGAATATAACATCTGGCTTTTTATCATCCTCTACACTGTAACGTGACTAAGGTTTAGGTTTAAAGCTATTTTTCTAGTGCTAGTCTTCGATTTCTTGAAGAACATTTTCTTCAATTTGCGAAGGTAGCAGGCAAGGTCTCCCATTTCTTGCAGTTTTTTTATGTACATTTCCAGTTTGATGTAGACGTTCGTGAATACGAATGAATGTTCTTTTATTTGGTACCTGTCGGTTTGAAAACTTTTCTTGATAAATTTGACGAGCATTTGCTGCATTTCTATCGGCAACGCCATAAACAAAATGCAAATCGCACATCTTGCTATCACTGTAATTATTCATTTTGCTATCACCACGCTATCAAAATGCTAATGTATATTTATAATGGGCAAATTAATTGGGTAGTAAAGATAATAAGTATTTAACAACTAAACGACAATTGTCAATTACTCAAATGCATAAAACAAATGCATGAACGCTGACGACTAGATCAAAAACAAATATTTTTATCAACAACAAAACATGTTGCTACTTTTTATCATGTTTTTCATCATAAAATGCCGTATTTCTCTAAAACGGTTTCCGTTAGAGCTTTTGACTAGGAGTACCTTTTTTGTGTAGAAAATATTAGTGGTTTACATCGTGATTTCAGAATGCTAATTTCCCAAGTGTCATAGAAATTAGAGCCATAAAACCTCACGCAACCCTAAAATCTCCGTCAATGGCACATGAAAAAAATTGAATAAGCGCTTAAAAAGTAGCTAATATTAATGCTAAGATGTGTACAAAAGCTGAGTTTTGTATCTCAAACGGTTCCTAAGATATCGTAAAAAAATAAAAAATAATAAAACTTTTTACACTTGAAAACGGTGCGTTTGTGGAACCTATCCTATCCTATCCTACTCTTTATTTTCCTACACATGTTTTGAAACACCTTGTATAATTGAAGAAATAGACATTGGCGTAAAGGCATTAAAGTTTAAAAACAAAATATTTTAGAACAATAAATAATTATTATTTGATTTTAATTTGAATATAGCATTAATGTTTTTATTTATTTTTAATGCACATTTTTTACTCTATTTGTTATAGGAATGTTGTCAGACCACGCATCGATGTCTCCAGTTATAAAAAGAATTTGAAATTGCTGTCAATTACTCTGTGAAATTGTTAACAGCATTTTGATTGAATAATTTTTTAAATTTATGTTTACAATACAATAATGATTGATCAAAATTACCTGACAAAAAAATAAAACTAATGCAAAATGATCTACTTTAAATTTGTGAGAACTACATTAAATGATTTTTTAACTTAATTTTTATTGTATAATATAACGTTTATTTCTTTTCAAATGTTTTTTTTTATTCTACATACTTTGTTTTTTTTTTATTGATAAACCGTATTAGAAATTATAAATTTTTTTATTTATCAATAAAATTAATTTAATTATAAAAGTTGTTTTGATTACATTATAAAAAACTGTGTTTTAATAATATAGGAAAAGAACTTAAATTATTTTTTATATATCAAAACCGGCATAAAATTGTAAAATAATGTTCTAAAGAAAGATAAGCACATAGTTTCTAGCAGCTGCAGGGGCGGAGCTACTTGTAAGCAAGGATCTGAAATGCGGAAGGGCTCATAAGCTTAGGGGACCCTCTGACAATTATTTTAAAACTTGGGACCCCCCAAAATTTACAAAATAAAAGTTAAATAAATTACAAAACCGTACTTTTTTTTTAATTGTCTACAAGTGGGCACTTTTTAATGTTTTGCGGTGGGGCCCAAAAATCCTAGCTCCGTCACTGAGCAGCAGATATAACATAAACAAATAGTTGCAAAAAGCATGCTTACTATAATGGCTGTAGTTTTAAAAATAATAAAAATAGCTATTGTATATGTTGTAGTTTTATAATGTAATGTGGCTTTACATAAAAAGTCTATGCTGTTGACAAACTAAAGCTACTGCAAGATTTTCTTTATGTTTGTCTAAAGTAGAATTCCATTTGTGACTAACAGAAGTCAGAAGATTTGTTGTTGAACGTTTTGATCAAAATCCATATTGAGTATCTGAGATATTTTGTTCTTAGAACTTGACAATTGGCGGTAAGAATACCAGGCGCCCTGTGCAAACCGATATGGAAGAATAAACACATCAGTAGAGAGTAAGTCTAGGGTATACAAATCATGTGTCAGACCAATACTTACTTATGCAGAAGAAACAATAGCTGACACCGCAAAGACAAAGAGGCGGTTGAGAACCATAGAAATAAAAACCGTACGAACGATAACTGATCACACATTGATGAACCGCAAACCCAACAAAGAAATTAGGAGCGAATGTAACACACACATTTCACGAATGGATGATGATTGTCTACCAAAGCCTGTAAGAGATGGCAAAACAAACACAAAAAAACTTCTCGGCAGACCACCAAAGAGATGGAGAGACAGTTAAACATTGACATCTTTGGAACAGCGGAACCAGGATTGACAAAGCGTCACTACAAGCCAAACGGCTTTCGATAAGAAGAAGAAGAAAAACTTAACAATGTGAAAATTACACTACAAATCTAAGATCTGTTTATCACATTTAAAAAAGCTGTTACTATTGATCACTCAGTTGTCAGTTACTTAGTCTTATCTTTCATTCTTGAACACGAGATTAAGAGTTTTTTTTTAAATTTTATCTTTGTTTTTGTTTGTTACTTTCAATAACATTTTCTAATTTACGGGACATTCTAACATAGTACTTGCATTTTTTATATGTATTTTGCAAGATTACACACGAGAAATGAAGAAATCATTAGTATATTGTTTATAGTTTTATTTTTTAACCTCAAAGCTTCATTTATCTAAATGTGTTAAAATATTTTTTTACAATAAGAACATAATACTCAATGATCCTTAAATTGTCATTCTATATCTTTATCTTTCAACATTTTTTATAGTGTTCTTCTACTATTTCTCATTTGTTTAAATTTTGTACAGTTATATCTGTTTTTATTGTAATTATTTTTTTTTATTTTTTTACATATAATTTATTTTTTTATTTAGACATTTTTGCAGAATTTTGCATTTGTTTTTTTTTGTTTATTTTCTAAATTTTATTATTTGTTTTTTTACATTTATTTTTTATTTTGATTGAAATTTTATGATTTGTTTGATAATGACATTGTTAACAATTAGTTTACACCTAGTCGGGTATTTTTAATGACCATGTTTTTAGTTTTTGCTGTAGCTATTGTCATGTTGATTGTTTTGAATTCTTTTCTAAAAGTATTAGTTGCCATTGTAAGCCGTCTTTGAGTTTGAAACTACCACGGCGACGTCTGCGTAACACACTAATTTAACGTGTGTGCCTCAGTCTGTAGTTATGCTGTATTAAGTGAAGAGCTTCTGTTAGGTTAGGTTAGGTTAGGTTGTATCTAAGAGGTTAAATAGCAGCAGGTTTAAATTGTCTCGTTGCCGTATTGCAGTTTTGATGTGATAAGCATTCCAATTACCACAAAAGTCTTTATATAATCCAGAAACCATTTTCTTTGTTGTTAAATTTAGAAAAAAAAAATTACAATTTTTTTGGTAATTTTATTTTAACTTTTTATTTCATCTTTATCATATATGTAACGCCCAGTTTTATAGTTTAATTTTTTTATTTAACTGACACAACGCACGTTGGTCACGCCAGAATCCCGATAATTACATCAATACATAGTATACTGTATTACCAATCCCTTAATTAACACATCCTTAAGGTATACTCTAATAGCTCTTTACTAATGTAATGTGCCCTGTATACAACCTCAACGCCTAACCGGCCAGTGTAAACTTGACAGTCTTTTGTAGGTATTGTGCGACCCCAAAGGCTCAAATCCTACTGCACAAAGCGTGCCCTTTACGGCTGTTACGTATAAAACCTCAATGCAAAATACGGTTTTAATATACAACCCCAAGGCCTTATGAAGTGTATGAATAACAATATTTTACCTTACCATACCTAGTGTGCTAATGCTAATGTTTTATACACTTCCAAAACCTTCTTTGGCCTATGTGTAAATAACTTTAGACAGTTGTAAAGTACCTCATTAAGTATCTTATTGTCAATGTACTTTTTTACACCCTTAAGACCCATTTGATCTATGAATAACAGATTCTCAAACACTAGCTGTACATAAATAACATTATATACAGTACATTAATTATTATAACCAATGTTAACATAAACTACTTTTAACATAAATCTTTAACTTCAACTTTTTTTGCTTTCTTCAATGTCCTGCAGTTTTTTTGTGTTTTTGTTTATTGGCAGTTAAGTTGTTTTTAATATAGATTTTTTCTTCTTGTAGGTTGTAGTTGTTTTTATCACTCTTTATTTTTTATATAATATTACTTTTACCAGTATTGGTCTGATTCTTTCTTCAATTTTTTTAACACTACTCATGTCTTCACATGTTATTAATGTAATTTTTGTTTGTTTTGTTTTTACTTTCTTTTATGCCAATGCTAATTATATTGTTTTTTCTAATTAACTTTCTGTTTTTTATTTTGCGTTTGCATGTCTTTATAATTTGAACTGCCGATCTTTTTTTTTGTAATTTTTACTTTCTTTAATTTTTTTCACGCATTCTTTCATTTTTATTAAACTTTCTTGAGCCAGATTTTCTAATGCTACCGTAGTTTTTTTCCTGGTTACTAAATCTTTGTCTATCACTTATTTCTTTAATAATATAAAGGGAAGCTGATTTCTTAATATTGTTAATTGCTATATTATTTTAAACAACAACAGTTTTCTTATCCAAAAAAAAAGCAAGGATTAACAAATCGAGGATTAAGGCAATGTTCATCGTGTATTTTTGACAAAAAAATATGTGATTTACAGTTTTGACAACCTGTCTACAAAAGGTTTTTGTTGAGGCCTTCTAGGGAGCCTACAAACGGTAGGTAAAGCGGTAATAAACGGTCTTTGAGTTGGAAGGAAAGTACTTTAAAATGTTCTAAAAACATTGTAAGTTTAAAATCAATAAATAATATTTAAAAAAATTGCAGAGACTTTTGGCAAGGTTTTATAAAATTAGTAAACGTGTTAATCGACCACTTGTTAACGTAAGTTGAATTTGAAGAGATTGCTAGGACAAAAGTCTAGAAGCTCGTCGTAGAGGCAATGACACCAAAGTCTCTATGAGCATCATTTATAATTCATATGCAAACATGCTTTTTTGAATTGTGCTTTTATGTCCTTATTTTTTTAACAATTTAACATAAGACCAACAAGCTGCAGTGGTGCTAGAATAGACAAAACTTTATTCATAAATTGGCAAAAACAGTCTTGAAACCCTTTCCATTCAACCAAGACCATTTAAGGGCAGTTTTTCAGCAAGATAATACACAATCTCACACTGCTAACGTAATTACAGACTTCCTAAAAAAAACGTTAATCGTTTACTTTTGCCACCAAAATCACTAGAACCTTATAGAACATATCTGAGATATGATGGACAGAACATTGCGTTGTTTACCGCACCTTTCAAGCACTTTAAATAAACTGCGTTACCAGTTTCAGATAGCCTGAGATGAGATACTTATATCATGCCCAGAAGGGGAAGAGTACGCAGAGATGTAACACTTTATTAGTTTCTTTTTTAATAAATATTATTATATATACATAGTAAAGGTATCAACCATCCTTGACATATTATTTTTGTATAAAAATTGTATTTCTACAAGTCCTTCAGGGAAGTTCATTTTTTTAACTCAGTGTATATTTACAAATAGAAGTTCTAGTTTTCAAACTATAGATTGATTACAACAATTATAAACTTTACAAAAAGTTTATTAAAAAAAAAACATAATTTGTACACTCACAAACCAAGATTAAATTAAAATTGTAATCTTCTTAGAAGAGATTTTGCGGATTTCTAGGACGCCTTGTGGGTATTTTTCTTTAAATTATAATTCAACCGGATACAACGTAATTCCACACCTAAGTGATTTTCACTTACATACACTATTGAGATAATAAAAGTAATTGTAATAGACTCGATGTATTTTGGAATCGGTTGTATTAGAAATACTATTTAAATTCAAATCATTCAATTACAGCATTTGATTTTTTACAATCATCAATCTTATTTCATGCAGTTTGATATTCAGGGCAACAGTAATCAAAATATATGCATGATAATCATGCAAAAGACTTTATATGCGTAGCGAATGCATGTTTAGAAAAATGTATGTGATTAATGCTTATTATTTTCTTTATTTAACTGCCACATATTGAATTAATTATGTAGCTGTTACATTAGAAATTACATACTCATTAAAATATAATAAGATACTTTTGTACTATTTATACAAATACTTCACGTTTAATAAATATTTAAAGGATGAACTCACGATATTGTTGATACTATAATTAATTAATATTATGTTAAATTGGCGTTTGAAAGTTTGATGTTAATAGGGGATTTTATTATTTAGTTTAATTTCTCCTTTGGGTGCTCGGTGTAAAAGGCAAACGAATCATAAATTCCGCACAAGTGCTTTATGTTAAAGCACTTTCCCATATGTGGCGTTAGATGAATATCAATAGGCCCAAGCTAAAATATGTGATAAAATGAATCGGTTTCGTTTTTTAAGGCGCGAAGACCTACATTAACATGTCCGCGCTGGAACATCTGTTGAATTTTAATGTCATTAAAAATGTGCCATCTCTAAATTATCATAAAATATTTAATTAATGGCAGTTTAATAAATAATAATTTCTTTCTTATTTAAAAGAAATAAAAAAACTTTCTATGAGTAACAATTTATTTTATAATATTTTTATAAATTTGCTACGAGTTTTTTTCTGTTTTCAGGAAACAAATTACAAATATTATACACAAGATTTAATTACTCTCTAACTATACATGCTAAAATTTTGTCGATCCTTTATGCTTTATGTTATGAAATATTTTATCATATTTACGGTTTACATAATTACTCTTTTTATCTATTGACAAGTGTTAAAAGAAAGTAAAACTAGATAATACTTAAGTGTTCTTCAGCAATATAAGCACACGTTTTCAAAAAATCGTACAATCTTTTTGGTTTTTTTAATTAAAATACACCGACAATAATTATATCTTGAATTATATATATATATAAAAATATTTAAATCTTAAAAAGTCTGATCGGTTTATATCTAAACCACAGAACTCCGGCAGTTTAAGTTCCGAACGACAGACCTAAAAAGTGACATAAATTCAAAATTTTAAATTGCGTTTAAATATTAGTTATGTTTTTCTCTAATTAGTTAACTATCCTTAGCACCTAAAATCGATTATTTAAAGGTCCTAGCCCCTTTCCTCTTTTTTCTGCTTCAGTTGAAACAAGCTACTTACGGCGACTACATACGAGTATTGTTGCCGAGTCGTTTGAAGCGTGTTTTTCAATGCTCTTAATTAATAGTTTTAGTGTGAATTTTAAATCGTTTGAGATGAATCCTTCATGTTCAGGTATGTATTAGTACTTTACAGCCAAATATTATTAAATAAATATAAGTCGTTTTAAATATTAGTTGTAAATGATACCTACTCTTATTTTTAATTATTTTTAATTATTTTTAATTATTTTTAATTATTTTTAATTATTTTTAATTATTTTTAATTATTTTTAATTATTTTTATACAAAATGCATCAAACTAGTTATGTTCCAAGCTAGTCCAAAGTTTATTCTTTGTGAATTCTGGCAGCAAATTTAATGTACTTTTTGTTAACGTTTTTGCACAATTTAATTGTTTATGTAAATGATTTTTTTTAAGTAACGTAAAAGTTATTTCTTTTTTCTTTTAGTAACACGTACAAATACTTTGTTTGTTACAAGATCTGAACTTTGTAATATTATGACAAATTTTGAGAATAAAACAACTGAAGATGTGTTAATTGAAGAAATGAAGAAAAGAACAAAATGTGAAAATGAAAATGAAAATGATATCAAAGATTTAATTAAAAAAATAATAATAATAATTTGAGAGCTTCAGGAAAAAAAGATGCATCAAAAGTATTGAAAGAAATCACAAAAACATCTTTAAGACGTGCAATTAATTACAGAATGTCGCATAAAAAATCATTTTTACCAAAGCAAATATGTATGTCAGGTGAAGATGCTTTAGTGGTTTTAATAGATGCCAAATTGACCAGACATCAATACAATGTCATAAGAAATAGTGCTCTATTCCCGTCATACAAAATAATACAATCAGAAAAGAAAAAATGTTATCCTGAAGGTATAAAAGTGAGTTCCACTGTAGTGGAAGTTGCGTTGCAGTCAATGGTTCATCATACGGTTAAACGTTTGTTACAAGCAACAATTGATAGAAACACCATAGAGGATACAAAAAAGCTAACTTTATATACAAAGTGGGGTATTGATAGAAGCTCAAGACACATTGCATATAAACAAATTCCAATGGCTTACTTGTAAAAACAAAATTATATGGCAAAATCTAAGGCCAGGTTCTACAAGATATTGTCGACCTATAAGAATTGAATATACCAGAGAATCGACAACTGTTTCAATGAAAAAAAAATAACGAATAAACAATGAAATTACAATAACTATTTCTAATTTTTATATTTAATAAATTAAACTTTTGCGATACACACGGTATATTTAATTGTTTGTAAAAGTATTTCTACAAAAATGCTTTTAGTTTTTATTCTTTGAAAACAAGTGAAATTTTTTTAGCTACTTCTTTTTGATTTGATGTGAATTTTATTTTTATCCAAAGTTGCAAGATTAAAATTATGAATTTTTGGTTATCTCACCCTAAAAACTACCCTATTTTACTCTAGAGATTTTTGTCACTGTTCTTTCATTAATTCATGGGTCGAATTTTATACGAATCCAAAGTTTTAGAATTTTATTTTGCCAATTTAATTTTCATCCCTTAAAAACCATTCCAGTTTAATAATAAGATTTTAAAAATTATTTTTCTTTAATCAAGAGCTTATTTTGGACCAGTTTTATAAGTTACAGAACTTTAATCCGCAACTTCGATTTTCATCCCTTAAAAACCACCTAAATTTATCAATAAACAAATTTAAATTATTTTTCCTGTAATTATAAGTTTATTTGGATCAGTTTCATAAGTTTCAGAATTTTGACCAACAAAATGTGTGTTTTGCCTCACTGTGCGACGTTTCTATTTCGTGGTCCGATGCTGCTAAGTGTCTGGGTATTATCATTAATAAAATTACACGTGCAATCTATCCTAGACAAAAACAGATTAGCATAATTATTCAGTCTAAGGAACCGCTGCAAGCACTCACTTCAATCGTCTCAACACTTTCAAAATGATATGTTCAAAACAAACAAAATTTTAACAACCTTGGTGTCTCCTTGCTGCGCCAACACGTTCAAACTTTGGCCAAAAAGTAATTTAATAACCTTGCGGCTTACCCTAAGCCGGATTTTGTCAGACAAATGAATATTCCTACAAGAAACCGATCAATATCATCACTTTCTAAAGTAGTTTTTTTTACAATTTTACCCAGTCTATAGTAAATTGTAATCTTATATCTTATTAGTAATTGTATTATTTTGCAACATTTTTTTTAACTAGCAAAAAAAAAATTATAATGCAAATATGAATCATTGCGGGCCAGGCAAACCTTACGTATTGCGCCTCTAAGCGGTGTTTACCGCCTAGCATCTTCCCTGGCTTTCTTAATGTTAGAGAAGCAGTATTTTTGATTCTTTTTTTTCCTTTGCTTTATTGGTTATTTTTAGTCACAAATATTTACTAGAGAAGTGTTACATCATTTAGAATGTTGTTGGCGTAGTCATTTATTAGGTTTTTTTAAGATGTTTGTCTGCAAATTAGAAGAAATACTTGAAAATATCATGTTGCTAGTACCGTTGAGTAAATGAATAGTAGAAAGATGCGCAAGGCTAATACATTTGTGTCTAGTACTGTATGCCGTTGCTAGTACTTTACGTTTGACCAGATTAAGTGAAAATGCAAACATATGTTTAAATTGCTTTTAAAAAGAATTTGAAAGTACCGGTTACAGTGCTGTAGTTATAATTGTTGCTATGTTTTTTAAATAAGTGCCGTATAGTGCATTCTATATTTGCAACGTCTTTATACTTTTGCATACAAATTTCTGTTTTTTTTTTTTTAATTACTGTTATAGGTAGTGTAGTCTGAGTTCTCTTTGGTGCTTAAAAATGCTGTGTGCATATATTAGTAATTTATTTCTGAAAAATGGTTGGAATTGGTCAGCACAATTTGATATTAAATTTTTTTGATAGAATCTAGTTTTTAAATAACGTCAACTTTATTGATTAAAAAATAGCGAGTATTATATTTAACAATTTCTTTTGATGGTTTTGAAGATTAAAACATAGAAACTATATAATTAATAAACTAATGAGTAATATCATTAATTATTAGAATTGGTGCTTGCCTGTTGGCTTGCTGGCATGTATCTTTTTTCTTTGCCTCTAATGGTGACCGGATTCCTAGTTATTGAACTGATTATTTATCTACTTTAGATCAGAAAAGCTTTTTTGCCATAAAACTCTAAAGAAGAAAAAGCTTATAAACGTTTAAACAAGTTTTTAGTTTGTCAGATTCAAATTCAATTGAGAACAAAAATAAAGCACTGCGTCTTAAACTAGTGGTGCAACATAAAGTCTAAAATGCAAGGCAAAATCAATTTATTCTCTTCTTTGCGGTAAAATAAAAAAGTTTTTTATCAGCCAGTATTTATGCAGTAATTTTTGATTGAAAATCATAGGTGACTTTTAATTTTTTGTTTATTGGTAAATGCGTATTTTACTATTTCGAATAACTTGGAAATACTGATTAAAAAAATTATATTTAGTCGGTAAATCTTAAAAAAAAAAGATAAATTATTCTTATTTTTAGATAGGTTTTTTTGTCAAATCCTCAGAAGTAAAAACATAAAAAGTAACAGAAAGTAAAGCTAATTAAATTAATCCTCATTTTAAAATACATGATACGCTTCATAATTTTTATATGAATTTGATTAAATGCTGAAATGTGCATTTGAGTATGAAACCCAAAACTTTAGAATTTGCGCATCCATGTCTTATTATAAGTATTATACCTCCTACGCATCTTTATTATATGCAACCCAAGCAGCAATACATCGTAAAATTTCGTCTATTCTCGTACATTCAAAAAACCCATCAACAGTTTCTTTCTTATGTTTGTGTTAACCTTTTGATCTGTGATTTCGTATTTTACGAGGGTTTCTGTGCCTAAAATCACTCCCGATCTATAAAACCTCTATCAAAATCTATTTTAAAACTATTATACCAATGTTGATATAGAAATTACAACATAATTGCAGTGTTAAATCAATATTTACCAAGGTTATGTACACCTGTTGTAAACTTGTCTTTACTTAAGCAACCTGTTACCTGTGTATGTGGGGGTGATTTGATATGCAACGGTGAGTAAGGGTTGAATGAACAATGTCGGCATCCTGGAGGAAGGTAGAGAATGAAAATGGATTTCCATTTTATATAAAGTAAGTAAAAGAGTTTATTAGAATTATTAAAATTATGCAATAAAGTTATTTCAAATCTGTGTGTCAAGTTGATAAGCAGGAAATTAATTTCCTGTCTGTTACAATATTTGTAATTTTATAATTTTAGAGTTGAGTATTGAAAAAAGATAATTTATATGTAAAATTCATACTAAATGAATTATAAAGTTTCCTTAAAATTAGTCAGTTACCAATTAGATAACTTTTTATCTAATTGTAATTCTTTGATAGATTTGATTTAAATTTATAAAACAAATTTATGATAATTTTAATAACTTATTTAGTTTGGTAAATGTAAATTTAATAATAATATTGCATTTAATACTAAACAAGTAATATTTTTATCAAAAATTAAAAAATATGTATTTATATAATAATCATAAGAGATTAATTAATTAGGTAATAAATCTCTTTGTTCAAAACATGTTTGATGGCTCTAAAAATTTGTAACTATACAAACATTAAACATATATCAAATATATGCAGTTTATTTGTTAGATAGTTATACGCTTTCTCTGAAAGTTGATTTATCAAAACTGACCGTTTTCAGACAGTTGATGTTGTTATTAAACTGACAGTTCTATTAACTTTTCACAGTTGACAGTTGATTTGTTAAACTAGCAGTTGACAGTTTATATAACATATTTTTTTAGTTATTAAGTCAAGTAGCTTATTTATGTCAGCAAGTTGATTTGTAAAAGTGAATGTTAAAGGTTATTAAAAAAAGTTGACAATTTACAGGAATTGTAAAACAGTTGCCTTATAGAATTTACAGTTATAGGTTTATATGACAATTTGGTCAAATTGACAGTTTATATGACAAACCACTTGTCAGATTTACGAAATAATTGTTTTGTAAAATTAATAGTTTTATTTTTAGAAAGAACCAAAATTTGTCCAAAAATGGTTGTAAAGTGTAAAACCGGACATAAAACTGTTGAAACTGTAAAATTATTGAAATTTTATGAATAAATATTAAAAATAGCAAAATCTGGCCATAAAGTGTTAAAAAGTTTGAAAATTTATTTATTAAACATCAAAAACAGTAAAATTTGGTTATGAAATATCAAATTATTGTAAAAGTGTACCCATAAAACTGTTGAATAATGTTCCAGCCTTGAAACATCAAAATATTGTTAGAAAACTCCAAAATCCAGCTATAAACTGATGAAAAGTGTAGTTTTTTTTTAATATAAAATCTTGTTATAAAATATTAAAATTATATCAGAAAGAAACAAAATCCGACCAAAACCAGTTGAAAGGTGCAAAATTCTATTAATAAAAAATCAAAAAAACTAAATTGTCAAGAAGTGCTAAAATTTATTCATAAAATGTCAAAAATTGCAAATTAAAATATTGTTATAAAGCACCAAAATTTGGCTATAAAATGTTGAAAAAGTAAAAAAAAATTAAATGTTAAAAATTTTAAGAAATCTCAAAACTAGCAATAAAATATTGTTAGAAGCTGCAAAATTTGGTCACAAATTGTTAAAAAAATCGTGTTATATAATGTTAAAATTATGTCAGAAAAAAACAAAATCTGGTCAAAAACAGTTAAAAACAGTTAAAAAGTGCAAATTTCTTTTCATAAAGTCATAAATAGCAAAATCCGGTTTTGAAACATCAAAATAATGTACCAAAATCCTGTCATAAATTGTTGAAAAGTGTAAAAAAATTTATTTATAAAAAGTCAAAAATAGTAAAATGTGGTGATAGAATATCAAAATATTTAAATTTCAATATCGGATTTTTTGATTGTTTTTTTAGTTATTAGAGAGCACCAAAATTTGGGTTTAAACTTTTAAAACGTGTAATTTATTTATAAAATCCTAAAAATAGCAAAACCAACCTTTCAAATATTCAAAATATTGTTAGAAATAACCAAAACCCAGCATAAACTGTTCAAAAATCCAAAAACTAACCATAAAATTTTAAACAATTGTCAGAAAGTACTATAATCTCTTAAAAGATGTAAAAAATTTTATGAAATCTCAAAAATGGCAACATTTAACTAGAAAATATGAAAAATATTGTCAAAAAGAACTAAAATCCGGCTATAAACTGTCAAAAAATGGGAAATTCTATTCACAGAATGTCAAAACTCTGACTCTACAGGTTGAGAAGGTACTGTATGCTTGTAGGCCTTACTGTAATGCAGACCTTTGCTTACAAACAGTTACGCCACTGTTTATGAGACTCATTCTGGCAAATCTTTTTTGTAATACTTTATCAACTTGCATTTTGGGCAATTTCATTTACCCATTTACTTCAAATAAGTTTCTAAGCCAACTATATTTTTCGATATGGACATTTTGTGGAAATATATATTTCCATTTTATTTTCAATGTTTTTAAAGTATTCTAAAATATAGGCATGATTCCCACGAGAATATTGTGAATAAAACTTCTTCTTTTTTTAAGTTTTTTTAAGGTTTCCACCATAATACCTCCCTTGACTAAAATTTGTAATCACTGATGTAAATTGTCTCAAAAAGTCAAGCAAATATTTGTAACGGGTAAAATATTAAATGCAAACAGAATGTCAAATAAATCTTTGAAAGTGTCAATAAAATATCTATAATTGACCGAATCACATCTAACATGTTAAATGCAAAAAACGGAAAGTGTCAAAAAAATAATGAGGGTAAATAGAATGACTAAATTTAACATTTTTAGTAATTATTTTTATAAATATTTAACAGGTGTCAAAAAGTACCACAGAAATGTCTAAAAGTACACAAAAAAAGTCAATACGCAATCAAAATGTTTTAAATATTGTCTTAAATTGTCAAATAAGAAAAAAATTTGTAGGTATAAAAAGTGTCAAGTAAACTTCTAAAAGTGGTTAAACAATATCTAATAAATGTCAAACAAAAATAAATTGTTAAACAAATGTTCCAAAATGTTAATTAAATTTTTCGAAATGCCAATCAATTTTTGAATAACTTTAGCTTTAACTAAATATAAAATTGATCAAAATGTCTAAAAATGTCTAAAAGTCTCAAACAGTTATATTATTTTGTGTTCTTAAAAACTTGTTTGCATTTCTAAATTGTCAAATCATAATTCACAAAGTGCGTTTTTTAGACAGCCTTGCAAGTACTGACGCTGAGGATACAATTTTTAAAAGAACAACTTTAAATTTTAACTAAATATAGTCTATAGAATACTTAAAAAGTAGATAGAACTGTTTTGAGTAACATGGAATAAGTGTAGTGTGACTAACCAAACTGTAATATAAATAATAGTAAGTTTGATTTGTGCACATTGAATATATTTATTATCCAACAATTTAAATAGTCTTAATTTTAAACTAGTAAATTCCAAATGTTTGGCTTATATAAATTTAGATTTATTTTTGTATAATTTTTCATAAAATATATTTAATTCCAGTGAAACCACTAGCAATAAACAATGGGATCATCCAAAATATAATGACATAAAACAAAGACTTGATGAATGTAATTATGTTAAATATGCAAGTTATCGAGTGGCATCAAAGTTTCGAGTTCTGCAACAAGCTTTATACAGTAAGTATCTAAATTTATTCTTTATACTTTTAATTTTAGAGCTTGTTCAAATTTCTTGTTTAAAAGCTTGCTAAATGTTTGAATTGAAAATTGGTGCTCAAATTTATTGTACTGACATAAGTAATGAAATCAGTCTTGGGTCAGACGGCTTTTAAACAAATGTAATTAATAAATAATAATAATGATAGAGTGAACGTAAATAGAAAATGCAACAGCAGCTTATGACGTCATGTTTCATTATTTTATCAGTTTTTGCATACTGGCATAGTTTTTATTTACTTTTGGCTCTACAATAGTGTATTTGAATATTTAATAAAATAAATTTTGTAGTGAACGAAGTACCACTTGATATAGTTAGAGGAGTGTTTGATAGACACAGATTGGGAGCAACTGAAAGTTCATTATGTTTGGAGAGTTATGATTTGGAAGCAGTACTATCAGATATACATTTTGCTTCCAACAAACATAATCACACAAATGTTGATGTGGATTTTGCATCAGAACTAACACTCACTTTTTTATATAATGTTTTTGACAAGTAAGTATTCAATAATTATTAAAATATTGTAAATGTAAAGCAAAAATTGAATTTATAATCATATGGTTTGTTGTACACAACAAGAAAAGAAATTTAGACTAAAAGTTACACGATTAAAAGGTTTTGATTTATATTCATATATTTAGACAAACAAATGATTAAAGTTTCTTTTAGGGAGAGGAAATCAAATATTGATGTTTCTTCAACAAAATTACTTCTAGCATTATTAAGCAATTGTAAATTAATGGATTTATATAAATTTATATTTACATTATGTTCGGATCATAATAACTGTGTGACCAGGCTAAGACTACAATCACTTCTATCCAAAATATGTCGCCTTACTACATATTTAAATGAAAGCACTGGTTTTGGACAACATTTAATTGGTACTGCGATGGAAAATTGTTTTAGTAATGTAAGTAAATTTTATTAACAATTTAGAGAAAAATAAAAATAAAATATAATTTCAGAATCCAGGCCTTGTTGGTGTAAATGAGTGCACATTTATTACATGGATTGAGAGTGTGCCTCAATTGTTTTCATGGTTACCAATTATGCACAGATTTAAACTATCAGAAACTGGTAAGTCAATGATTTGTTTCTAAATATGCTTTGAGTAGTTTAATTTAATATTTTGCTTTGTAGTTTTACATAATGCCAAATGTTCTGTATGTAAATTAAGCCCCTTACTAGGAATGCGATATCAATGTGTAAAATGTTCACGATATATACAATGCCAAAAATGTTTCTTATCTGGTAGGATAAGTCACTCTCACAAATTATCACACACTATGAAAGAACACTGCAGAGAGGTAAATATTAACTGAAATTATTTCCATTTAAAATTGTAATTATGTTAATTTTAGAGTTCTGCTGGTCACTTCACCAAAGGTATAACTAAAAAGCTATCGAGTTTAATAAAATGTGCTTATGTTGTGAATGAGAATTGCATTGCAGATGTAAACATAATTAAAGCAAAACCAATAAGGTTTGTAAATTATTTAAAGTAAATTGAAGTAAATTTATTATATAATAATTATATTTTATAGTAGCACTGCAAAGGATTTTATATTAAAGGCACCAGATGAAGAAATTAGTACTGTTGAACCACTTTCATCACCTTTATCACAATTACAAGTTGTTATAAGACAACTCGAACTGCAAAACCGGTATGTGCTTTTTTGTTTGGATAAATTATAATATGTAATCATAATAATTTTAGTGAATTACAACAAATGTTGGTAATAGGAGCACGAAGTAACAAAGATATGAAACATTATTTGGAACAACACAGGCTTCATGTTGCTACTCAGATACAAAAACTGAAAACATTAAAAGTAAATAGTTTTTTCATTTTATTTAATGTGATTTTAATTTAATTTAATTATTTTAAGGATTATATGCATACTCCAGAGACGCAAATTACTACAACTAACCCTCTAGAATCCACTCCTATGGTATCAAACAACAAAATATCAAGTAGAATTCTTAAAGGATTAGATTTATTTAGCCCAATTCCTCAGATTCAAGAGTTATCAATAAATGAAAAAGAAGAAACAGTTTTACCATTACATAAAACTTATAATGATGAGATGCACGATTTTTCATTGGCCCCTTATTCAATTCGTGATATTAGTACTTGGATTGGAGGTTTGAAATATTATATTTAATTTAAGTTTTTAATTAATACAGTTTATTTAGGTCAACCTACTACATCAACTGATTATAACAAGCATGCAGATATAAATCAACCAGCTCAATCTGATTTGGATGATGCGCTTGTTAAATTGCAACAAATATTGGCAAATAATTTTTCACTGGATGGTTTGTTATTGTATTGATTTTATAGTATTATTTGTATCATGGTTTATTTTTTAGAATCTTTAGGAACTGTTGATAACTGCCAATTAAAAAATGCTGTGACTGAAGTGGAGGGAATGTTATCATCTATAATCGATAATGCTGAGAGTAATAAGATTTCAGTGGCTAATATATCAAAGAATGATGAATACCTGAACAAAAGTTATAGTTATTTTGCTATGAAATAATTATTTATCGAATTTATTATCATGAAAGTGCAATAGATCTGGATTATTATATTTAAAATGATTTAAGTGTAAATATACACTAAAATATCACTGCCATAATTAAAGAAAAATAATAGAGATACTTTATATTTATAAATAATAAAATCTATTTGTTGTATATTGACTAGATAGATATAATTCATATTGATAAAAATATATATATTTATGAAAAATTTATTTATTAATTTCTTTTTCACCAATAATCAGTATTTTACTTTTTTGTACACGATTTATGTTTTGGTCATGCTTTTTAAATCACTTTTTCACCACAAAACAATTTACCTTTAGCTGTTAATATTTTAAAAGCGGAGTGCTATTTGATACAGCATATGTAGGTAGAGGTGGGTTTAGCTCATTGATTGAGAGGAGTTTGAGGTGCAACTTGTAATGCAAAGCAATTGGTTTGCTATTTTGAGACAGTAGCCGAGTTAATACGACTTAATCATATTGTCTAAAAAACTTTGAAGTCAATTCATAATGGATCATTATCAATTTTTAGCGAGTTAAATTAATCCAATCCTGAAAGATTCATTTATGTAAAGTCTCTCATTGTGTTTGTTTTCGACACAAACATTCCCGTAAAAATCTCTTTTTTACTTCTGCTGAAACATGCTGTATTTTACGCAAACAACGTTGTAGTTTTTGCTGCTTGACCTGTTTTGGAGATTGGTAATAACTTAGACAGTATGTATTCATCTAACAACAGTTGGTAAAAAACAAATATAGAAGTTAAAATTAAAACTAATATACATCACAACACCACAGGATAAATAAAATAAAATTTCAATACAAGGCCCCAAGAATCTTTATGGATGTTCTGTGCTGCAGGAATATTACATACTTATTAATTTGATAAACATTTATATTAATCACATTTAATTTGACTACAAGTTTTATCAACAAACTGAAGGATTTTTATGTCATATTTAGAATCTTCTATTGAAAAACATAAAAACTGCTTGTATTAGTATCGTTATGTTTTGGCCTTGTTTAGCAGAGCTGGAGTCTTTTCTTTTTCCAAACATCCGCGGTTTATGAGATATTTTTGGATTCCCATTTTATGCATGTGTTTATTCAAGCCGCAGTGTTCAGTTCTCAGTCCTGTAAGCTTTTGTAGTTTTGTTTACTTTATTTGCATTATCATAGTTTCGGGAGTGTATGATGGTCCTGTTAGGAATAACTTTGTGTGCTTTTTTTTACGGTTTTGCCAAAAGTTGCTGTCTTTGGTTTCAAGTTTTCTACGGATTTGTTTACCGGTCTTGTACGAGGGGCACTGCTAAAGTTTGCGGAATCAAGCACTGCCTGTATTGCCAGCGTTCTGCGATTGTCATATTCGTAAAATTTGACGTTTTTCACCAATAATTCAGTAATTCAGTTGACAGTTTGATTTCAAACTGCTCGGTTTCGTTTCAACCAAATTTAACGAGAGTAATAATTGTGTGAAAAATGGAAATTTTGAATCGTGACTTCCGAGTGATGATTTTTTATGATTTTCGATACGGTTTAACACTGCAGCAATGTGTGGAAAAACTTATTTTGTTATTTGGGGATGAAGCACCATCCAAAACTATGGTTTGAAGAATTCAACGTTTAATGATGATCTTCGCGAAGGTCGTCCATGCACCTCTGTTGTCGCGAAAAATATTTTGTCAGATCGGCATGTGACCTATAGTGAGATAGCGGCATCCTTAGGTATTGCAGCGAAACAAATGCATACGATTTTGCACGATCATTTGCATGTTAGGAAGCTTTGCAGTCGTTGGATCCCACACAATTTGAAAGAAGAACAAAAACAGGCACGTGGTGCAAGGAAATGCTAAAGAAATTTGAAGGGGGTCCTTCAAATTTGGTATATATCATCGTGACAGGTGACAAATCTTGGATATATTCATATGAGCCTGAAACTAAACAGCAATCAACTGTATGGGTGTTTCAAAATGAACCTAAACCCACAAAAGTGGTGCGTTCACGAAGCGTTTCGAAAAGAATGATTGCTTGTTTCTTCGGAAAAACGGGTAATGCTGCAACTGATGCATTAGAGGATCGAAGGACAGTTAATGCTGACTGGTATACTTCAATTTGTTTGCCGGAAGTTATTGCTGAAATCAGAAGGAACAACATAAACCGGCGAATCATTGTTCATCATGACAATGCAAGCGCTCACTCACACAGCACGACGAACTGTAGAGTTTTTGACCAGTAACAACATCCAATTATTGACTTATTGCCTACATTTGCCTGATTTATCGCTCAATGACTTCTTCCTATTTTGACATATTAAAAATAAAATGCGTGGCGAGCGTTTTTCATCGCCTGAAGAAGCTGTTGAAGCATTTAAATCACTTGTTTTGGAGGTACCTCGCTCAGAGTGGCAAAATTATTTTTAAGATTGGTTTCATCGGATGCAAAAGTGTATAATTTTAATGGAGAATATTTTAAGAAGCAATAAAGCAATTTACATAACGTAATTTGTGTTTTGCTTTACATTTTTTGCGAACTTTGTCAGTGTCCTTCGTATGTAATCCCGAAAGCAGATTCTGGTTTAATAAACGTTTCTGTAGTTTTCTTTTTGCCGAGCTGGACTGCCTTAAGGTAAAGATCATTCGAAGTCTGCTGTTTTTATTTAAGACTGGTTATACAGTCCATCACCAGTTTGGATTTTATGACTGGCGAGCGTATTACCTGTATTGCGGCTTGGATGTTGGGGATGATAGTTATAGGTTTAGTAGCGTGTTGTCTCAATTTAATAATGTTCCTAGTTGAAGCATTTTTTCCAGCGACAACGCAATTGACATTAAGTCTTTATATATACCCGCTGCGGAATCATTGTGGTTTTTGACCCCATCTGTGTACCAGATGGTTTTTTATGTTTCCTGGGTATTTTTTGTTTATTGACTTTTTTAAGACGGTATTAAAACATCAAACAACTTTTATTTGCAATAATCTTTCATGAAATCTACATTTGTTATTTTCGTATGCTCGTTAATCTAATGGTGCAGATAGACAAGCGCGCAGCGTCTGTGCTACGGCAGAGTTTGAGTTGTGTTTGATCGTTTGGCAAGGTCTTCTTCTTCTTCCTCGAACAGCTTTCTACGTATATTTGCTAGTTTCAGATAGTTTGATGCGTGCTCGGCACGTGTTTGACGTAAACAAAATTACCTCGCGACATTGCAGCAACACCGCGTTGCAGCCGCTGCGCGCTTGTTTGTCTGCGCCATAATAGGTACGCTGCTTGTCTTGCCTCTATCATCACAACTAAATGTAGTGGTGGCAGTAATAGCAGGGTTGGCATGGCAGCTGTGGGAGTTGTTCTCATTGCTCTCTATTATTAGCAGACATTGTACTTTACTCAGTTTGGCTGACAAACTTTTAAAAGTAGTTTTTTTTATCTCATACAAGTGTTTCCTACGTGATGATAAGGTTAGTCACCACAGTGTATATCCATCTAGTCATATTGGGTGTTAATTTCTATGTTTGTCCAACCATTGCTTTACTTGCAAAGAGCACCCGGATGGTCTTTGTAGTCACATTTTTCAGATAAGTATGAAAAGTTAATTTGTTGGTCAGTCGTTTACATCTATTATCATGCAAAGTGGTTTTCATACATCTCCAGATTTTTTATTTTGATTGTTTCATTTTTGATACAGTTTCTCTAAACTTTTTGTTTATCAGAATAGTAATGTCATCGACATGACCTAAGTCAAAAATGCCAAGTTGTTCAATGTGGACAGTAGGCTGTTCATGACAAAGCCCTATAGTAGAGTTAATAACATACCACATTGTGGGCACCCGCCGGCAATTTTAGCTCCTATAGTTTTACCATATAATGCGATTGTTACAGTTTGCTTAGTATTAAACAAAAAGTGTTATTTTTCTGTTTTCTATTGCTGTGGCAATGGATGTAAAAGTAGTATTGTCAAAGGCTCTTTTAATGTTTAAAAAGGCTCTCAAGGTAGTTTCTTTGCAGTGTATAGTCTTTTTACATCTGCTAACTAGCTAATTTAAGGCTAGTTATTCTGATTGCTATCTATACATTGCCTTTAATGCACTGTCTTGTATAGACTTATCAATTATTATTTTCTAGTATTAGACTAATTAGTATGTAAGATTTAGCTGAGGCATATTGGGTAAACTTGGCTTTTGTATAAATACTACCTTAACTACTCTTCAACAGCTTGGTATATGTGAAAGTGTTAAGCTAGCTCTAAGGATTTTACAATAACCAACTCTTTGTGTAACATAGTAGAATACATTCTATCAGCTTCTGATGACTTAAAAGGTACAATGTTTTTTCTTTACTATGACATTTGCTTTTGCCTAGTCTCTTCTGTTTGGCATATCAAGATTCTTTTGATTGAAGGTTTTTTCCATCGTAGAATCTGGAAAGTGCGTCTGCAGAGTTTCTTTGACAGTCTCTGAAGCTTTGAATGGATTCAATGTTTGCAATGCAATATTTGTTCTGAGTTTTATGTAGGTAATAACATATAGGTTTGCTTTGTACACTCTCACAATATCTCTTCCAGTAGTTCTTTTTTGTTTTTTATATATCATTGTTATATGTTATGATCCTGTTTCTGTATGAGGCGCAGTCACCATTTCTATTAACTTTGTTGGGCAGTTTTCTAGTGTAAGTTCTTGCTTTGCCAAGCTTAAAGTAATCTTGTTGAAGATGTTTTTGACAGTGCTTGAGCAGCTACCTTCAAAAACAGATTTATGGAGTTAACAAACGTGTCATTATTTCCAGCTTGTAATTTGTTTTGGTTGTCTTAGGACAGGACATTTGACCAACTAGTATGTCGTTATATACATCCCAGTTACTCTTTCTTGAGTTTTTATATTCCTATAGGAGCGTTTTTTTTTTTCTGATTTAGTGAATTGAATGTATGCAACACATGCCACTTTTTAAGCAATGTATTTGCTTGGTCATTTTTTAATATTGATAAGATCACTCCGCGTTGCATTTTTGGAACGTGGGAAAGTTACATTTCTTTATAATAATAATAATAATAATAATAATAATAATAATCTTTATTTAATTTTGAAGATACATACATACATAAGATAACATAACATATATTTCAAAAACTACGTCAATAAAAAATTCAATTTCAAAAAATTCATTAATATTATATAGCGGATTTATTAAAAGATGATTTTTTACTGCTATTTTAAACTTGTTAACAGTATCTGCTTTAATTTCTGTTGGAATTTTATTAAATAGATGAATTTGGAGTCTTCTGTTTTTGGTTAGTCTAAGTTTACCTGATGGTAATGACAGATCTTCTCGATTTCTTAAACATCTCATGTGTTCTTCACTCCTTTTTGTATATTTTTGTTCATATTTTTTAATGTATAAAACTTGTGCAAATATAAATGCCGAGATGACGGTTAGGATTCCATGTTTTTTGAAAAGTGCTTGCAGTGCACATCGTATCTCAAACCTTCAATAGCACGTACAGCTCGTTTTTGCAATAATAATAATTTGTTGATGTGTGTTTTTGCAGCATTTCCTCATACTTCGATAGCATATATCATAACTGAATGAAACTGAGTGAAATAAGCAATTTTAGCTGCATGGTGTCCTATTGTTTGTCGCAATCTTCTTATTAAATAAATGGATTTTGATAATTTGGTTTCTAAGTAGCCCAGATGATCACGCCAAGATACCATACTATCAAGTGTCAAGCCTAAAAATTTTGCATTTTTTTTAGTTTCTAAACCACCGGAACATTGGAATTGTAGTGTCATTGTTTTAAACTCGTTAAGTGTAAGTTTATTTGCAACGCACCAGTTTTTCATATCTTCTTTTGATTTGAAATTTTTTTCTAATAAGTCCAGTTGTGTGTCGGATTCTTGGAAAAAGGTTGTATCATCGGCAAAAAGAATAGACGTAGTTTCTATAGAGGTTGGCAAATCATTTATATACAACAAAAAAAGTAATGGACCCAAAATTGATCCTTGTGGTACACCATCGCTGATTGATTTTGTGTTGCTTTCAAGATTGTTAAAAGTTACTATTTGTCGCCTGTTTGATAAATAACTTTTTATTAAATTTAACGGTAGTTCTTTTATACCATAGAAAGAAAGTTTATCCAAAAGTATGTCATGTTTCATACAGTCGAATGCTTTTGTTAAATCGAAAAAAATACAGGCACACTTTTTCCTATTTTTCAAGGCAATAGATATATGTTCTACTAATATATGAATAGCGTCAGATGTATTTGAATTTTTTCGGAATCCAAATTGTTGCTTTGTTAAAATATTTTGTTTTTCTAGAAACTGTAATATTCTGACATATATAAGTTTTTCAAATTTTTTTGAGAAAGATGGCAAGATAGATATTGGCCTATAGTTATTTGTTTCATTCTCATCGCCTGTTTTATATATAGGAACAACTCTGGCTAGTTTTAAAACATCAGGAAATTTTCCTTCTTTGATGCAGTTATTAAAAATATCTGATAATATTGTTGAAACAGATGGTATTATGGTTTTCATGATTGCTGTATCAAAATCGTAAATGTCTTTAGTTTGTTTTGTTTTGATTGATTTAGATATTCTTTCAATTTCAAATTTATCCGTTGGTTGAATAAAAAAGTTTAAATTTGTGTTGGAGTTAATATAATCTGTAGCAGTTTTACATGAATGTGGAAGTTCCTTATAAAGATTCTGAGCAATATTACAGAAATAACTATTAAATTCTTCGCTGCTTGGAGCGTTAGATGGTAAAAGCTGCTTTTTAGTTTTATTTTCTGATTGAATAATTTTATTTAAATGTAGCTGTCGATGTTCTTCTTCTACTAATTTTATATAATACTTTTTATAACTTAAATATGTTTGTTTTAGACGTGGCTGAACTTAGCTACGGCTACGGATTCGTTTAAGAAACACATTTGTGAATCCGCGCTCTCACTCAAGCATCGCCCAGCTAAATCATTAACATGCGTACCAGTATTGGAATTTAGCGGCGCTCTTATATTTGTTTTAGATCAATATAAAACTTAATAATTTAAACAAATTGCTCTGTTGTTTAACTAAATAGTATTATTTAGCAATAATTAAATAAATAATAAATTTAAAACAACTGCGTTGTCAACAAAATATGTAGATATAAATGGGTGTTATTAAATTATAAATATAACATTAAAACAACGTTCAATATTTTTACATAAAAAATAATTTGTAGCTTTTAAACGTTTTTACATATATTTGCATCATATTATTTAACAAATAGAAATAAACTTATTTATGAAACAAAAATCTAATTAATTTGACTAATAATTTAATTTAAGGTTGGATGGCCATTGCTTAAGCTAATAAATATTTAATTAACCAATAATAATAAAACCTTAAACTTCTGGATATCCGAAAAAGATTTGTTTAAAAACGGAAAATGTAAAATATAGGAAAAATAAATTATTCAGTTTTTTGGCTGACACAACCTTATTTATAAACGGATCCGCAATGTTTTTGCTAATAATTGTTTCTATTTAACTAACAAATGGGAATACAATTTTAATTTTCCGGATATCTCGGGAGAAATTAGTTTAAAACCGAAAAATGTAAAATATAGCTAAAATAAATTATTCAGTTTTTTGGCTGACACAACCTTATTTATGAAGGGATCCGCAATGTTTTTGCTAATAATTGTTTCTATTTAACTAATAAATGGGAATACATATTCAATTTTTTTGATATCTCGGGGGAAATTGGTTCAAAAACGGAAAATGTAAAATATTGCAAAAATAAATGATTCAGTTTTTTGGCTGACACAACCTTAATTATGAACGGATCCGCAATGTTTTTGCTAAAAAGTGTTTCTATGTAAATAATAAATGGGAATACATATTCAATTTTTCGGATATCTCGAGGGAGATTGGATTAAAAACGGAAAATGTAAAATATAGCAAAAATAAATGATTCAGTTTTTTGGCTGACACAACCTTATTTATGAAGGGATCCGCAATGTTTTTGCTAATAATTGTTTCTATTTAACTAATAAATGGGAATACATATTCAATTTTTTTGATATCTCGGGGGAAATTGGTTCAAAAACGGAAAATGTAAAATATTGCAAAAATAAATGATTCAGTTTTTTTTGGCTGACACAACCTTATTTATAAACGGATCCGCAATGTTTTTGCTAATAAGTGTTTCTATTTAACTAATAAATTGGAATATATATTCAATTTTTCGGATATCTCAGGGGAAATTGGTTCAAAAACGGAAAATGGAAAATATTGCAAAAATAATTGATTCAGTTTTTTGGCTGACACAACCTTATTTATGAACGGATCCGCAATGTTTTTGCTAATAATTATTTCTATTTAACTAATAAATGGGAATACATATTCAATTTTTTTGATATCTCGGGGGAAATTGGTTCAAAAACGGAAAATGTAAAATATTGCAAAAATAAATGATTCAGTTTTTTGGCTGACACAACCTTATTTATGAAGGGATCCGCAATGTTTTTGCTAATAATTGTTTCTATTTAACTAATAAATGGGAATACATATTCAATTTTTTTGATATCTCGGGGGAAATTGGTTCAAAAACGGAAAATGTAAAATATTGCAAAAATAAATGATTCAGTTTTTTGGCTGACACAACCTTATTTATGAAGGGATCCGCAATGTTTTTGCTAATAATTGTTTCTATTTAACTAATAAATGGGAATACATATTCAATTTTTTTGATATCTCGGGGGAAATTGGTTCAAAAACGGAAAATGTAAAATATTGCAAAAATAAATGATTCAGTTTTTTGGCTGACACAACCTTATTTATGAAAGGATCCGCAATGTTTTTGCTAATAATTGTTTCTATTTAACTAATAAATGGGAATACATATTTAATTTTTTTGATATCTCGGGGGAAATTGGTTCAAAAACGGAAAATGTAAAATATTGCAAAAATAAATGATTCAGTTTTTTGGCTGACACAACCTTATTTATGAACGGATCCGCAATGTTTTTGCTAATAATTGTTTCTATTTAACTAATAAATGGGAATACATATTCAATTTTTTTGATATCTCGGGGGAAATTGGTTCAAAAACGGAAAATGTAAAATATAGCAAAAATAAATGATTCAGTTTTTTGGCTGACACAACCTTATTTATGAAGGGATCCGCAATGTTTTTGCTAATAATTGTTTCTATTTAACTAATAAATGGAAATACATATTCAATTTTTTTGATATCTCGGGGGAAATTGGTTCAAAAACGGAAAATGTAAAATATTGCAAAAATAAATGATTCAGTTTTTTTTGGCTGACACAACCTTATTTATAAACGGATCCGCAATGTTTTTGCTAATAAGTGTTTCTATTTAACTAATAAATTGGAATATATATTCAATTTTTCGGATATCTCAGGGGAAATTGGTTCAAAAACGGAAAATGGAAAATATTGCAAAAATAATTGATTTAGTTTTTTGGCTGACACAACCTTATTTATGAACGGATCCGCAATGTTTTTGCTAATAATTATTTCTATTTAACTAATAAATGGGAATACATATTCAATTTTTTTGATATCTCGGGGGAAATTGGTTCAAAAACGGAAAATGTAAAATATTGCAAAAATAAATGATTCAGTTTTTTGGCTGACACAACCTTATTTATGAAGGGATCCGCAATGTTTTTGCTAATAATTGTTTCTATTTAACTAATAAATGGGAATACATATTCAATTTTTTTGATATCTCGGGGGAAATTGGTTCAAAAACGGAAAATGTAAAATATTGCAAAAATAAATGATTCAGTTTTTTGGCTGACACAACCTTATTTATGAAGGGATCCGCAATGTTTTTGCTAATAATTGTTTCTATTTAACTAATAAATGGGAATACATATTCAATTTTTTTGATATCTCGGGGGAAATTGGTTCAAAAACGGAAAATGTAAAATATTGCAAAAATAAATGATTCAGTTTTTTGGCTGACACAACCTTTTTTATGAAGGGATCCGCAATGTTTTTGCTAATAATTGTTTCTATTTAACTAATAAATGGGAATACATATTCAATTTTTTTGATATCTCGGGGGAAATTGGTTCAAAAACGGAAAATGTAAAATATTGCAAAAATAAATGATTCAGTTTTTTGGCTGACACAACCTTATTTATGAAGGGATCCGCAATGTTTTTGCTAATAATTGTTTCTATTTAACTAATAAATGGGAATACATATTCAATTTTTTTGATATCTCGGGGGAAATTGGTTCAAAAACGGAAAATGTAAAATATTGCAAAAATAAATGATTCAGTTTTTTGGCTGACACAACCTTTTTTATGAAGGGATCCGCAATGTTTTTGCTAATAATTGTTTCTATTTAACTAATAAATGGGAATACATATTCAATTTTTTTGATATCTCGGGGGAAATTGGTTCAAAAACGGAAAATGTAAAATATTGCAAAAATAAATGATTCAGTTTTTTGGCTGACTCAACCTTATTTATGAAGGGATCCGCAATGTTTTCGCTAATAATTGTTTCTATTTAACTAATAAATGGGAATACATATTCAATTTTTTTGATATCTCGGGGGAAATTGGTTCAAAAACGGAAAATGTAAAATATTGCAAAAATAAATGATTCAGTTTTTTTTGGCTGACACAACCTTATTTATAAACGGATCCGCAATGTTTTTGCTAATAAGTGTTTCTATTTAACGTTTTTTCTTTACGGCACTTTGTTGCAATATAGCATTACGCCGGCAACTCAGAAACACAAAGTTTTAAATATTTGTTTGTTCAGTTTATTTGACATATTAATACAAATGTTGCAAAGGTAATTGTGTCGTTTTATTTTATTTTTAAAATTTCAAACATTTGTTTTAAATACTTTTTATTTAATCTAGTCGATCTTAAATAATTGAAATATGTATTGAAGGCCGTGTCATATAATATTTTTTTTAGTTTCTTGTTATTATTTATATGTATATGATTCATTTAAATACATTTTGCGTTGTGCGCCGCTATAAATTAAATGACGCAATTTTTATTTATTAATTTTGATTAATTACTTATTTAGAAGTTTTAATTTTATAAAATATACATTTCGATTAAAATATAAACATTTATATTAGTAATATTTGCGTAAAAATAACAAATAAAATATTACAATTTTTATGTTTTTTTAGTTGCCTGCTTATTGCTATTTTATTATTAATAAATAAATGGATTTATATGTACCGACCACCCATTTATATTTATATTGTATGTTTTAATCTCTTTATGAGAGTAGCATTTACGTCCACGCCAAATAGAATGAAAATAATTGGTTGCAAGAACAATTTTATTCGTAATGTAAAAACGTAATTATATGAGTTTTGAGAAAACTAAGCAGAATGTAACAAAAATACATCATAACTTATAAGTACATATGAGGCTATGAGAGCAATAGTGGCCTAAACCACAAAAATTTCAAAATAGGGAAACTAACATTTTTGCAGTAAAATGTTAAAGTTTTCTAAGATTAGGCAACAACTAATTAAATTATTAAAAATTAAAAACTGCAAACATATTGTAGAAAAAAAAAAATAACTTCTGAAAAATACCATAACTTCTAAAAAATACCATTTAGCTCCATTAGATATGCTAGTGGGTTAGGAAACTGTTGCTCTCATAGCCTCATATATGCTTGATAGTAATCTAAACTAAAATTTGCGTTTATTCATTAGAGATTTAAATAAGAATGACCGACAAGAAAATAGCAATAGGTTTTACTGTTCCAGCAATAAAATAAAACCTTATAATTTACTGTTAATTCATAATTAAAATTAAAACATAATCAGTTTATTAGATTTAGAAAAGAAAATTTACAGCAATATACGCCAGATATAATTAAAAGCCAGTAGTTTTGTTATTAATAATTAGTTTACGTACAAAATAGTTATAGACGCTTTCGTTTGTTTAATAATTAACTAATCAAGGGTTAAGATTCCGAGAGAATTTTACGCTGAAGTTATAAAACTTATTAATAAAAAAATATTATTTGATAGTTTATAGTAAACAATTTTTAGCATTTTTTGGTTTCAAATATATATATTATTTCAAGGTCAGTAAGAAAGCCATAAATTTTCAATACGGAGGGAGTACGGCTGTCATGATAACATATTTTACGACTGCAAAAAAATAAAACCTTTTGAGAATAAAAGAGACCGAACTTATAAACTTATTCTATCCTAAACTAAATAAAATAATAATTAACAAATCAAATTATAATTGATAAATTTAGGTGACAAATAAGTTTACCTAACATAATTTAGGTTTTTTATTATTTAAATTAAGTAATTATTAACGAACGAAAGCGTTTATAACTATTTTGTACGTATTTTTGTAAACTAATTAATAATAACAAAACTACTGACTTTAAATTAAAACTGGCGTATGCTGTAAACTCAGCGTGTTTTTCTGAATCTAATAAACTGAGGTTTTAATGTTAATTATAAATTAACAGTAATATATTATGTTCTAGCAATACAAACTGAAACCTATTAAAACCTATAGCTATTTTTTCGCCATTATAAGAATTTACAAATTTATTAATAAACATGAAAATGTACTTTAGATACTACTTATATTACTTATAATGTTGTGCACAATTCTTACAAAAAACTATTTAAAAATGTGTAATAAAAACTAATAGATAAAAACATGTACTTACAATTATCAGTATTATAAAACTACTAGTAGTAACTCACTATCAGTAAACCATACAAACAGAAATATTACTAATATAAATATTGTAAAAAAAAAAGTTTTTATTTATTATAATTTTGCATAATGTGTGTGGAAGTGGAAATTTTAAAGGTGGGGATATTCAGGTATGCAAATGTTAGCATTATTACAAAAATAAGTTAAAAAAATAATTAGTATTAAGGCGGCAAAGTTGGCCAACTTAAGCATTATTGTAATAAAAAAAGATTAGGTAAGATTAAAAACGCCGAATATTAATCTTCTTGTGGGATTTTTCATAATCACTGTGAAAATTTCGATTCAGGGTATTCCAAAGTTTCATTAAAAAATTTAATAAACCGTTTTAAAGCTTAAACAACAGGTATTTTCTAAAAATAAAATTTAATGCGAATAAATTGATAATTTTTTAATGTGTTATAAAAAAAATCTTGTGTGTGAGTAATTATTAGTTAACATTAGGAATCTGACAGTAAACAAGGTTGTGTTAGTTGAAAAACTTAATAAACTAGTTTAGCCTTTATTTTACATTTTCCGTTTTTGAATCAATCTTTCATCAGATATATAAAAAACTGTAAATTTATTTTCATTAAAAACAAACAATTATTATAAAATATATAAAATATATAAAGAAAAAAAAACAATTATTAGCAAAAACATTGCAAATCCTTTCATAAATAAGGTTGTGTTAGTCAAAAAACTAAATTACTCATTTTTGAATTGAAAGTATATTTTTATTTATTAGTTATATAGAAACAATTATTAGCAAAAACATTGCGGATCCCTTTATAAATAAGGTTGTGTCAGCCAAAAAATTGAATCATTTATTTTTGCAATATTTTACATTTTCCGTTTTTGAACCAATTTCCCCTGAGATACCCGAAAAATTGAATATGTATTCCCATTTATTAGTTAAATAGAAACAATTATTAGCAAAAACATTGCGGATCCCTTCATAAATAAGGTTGTGTCAGCCAAAAAACTGAATCATTTATTTTTGCAATATTTTCCATTTTCCGTTTTTGAACCAATTTCCCCTGAGATATCCGAAAAATTGAATATATATTCCAATTTATTAGTTAAATAGAAACAATTATTAGCAAAAACATTGCGGATCCCTTCATAAATAAGGTTGTGTCAGCCAAAAAACTGAATCATTTATTTTTGCTATATTTTACATTTTCCGTTTTTAATCCAATCTCCCTCGAGATATCCGAAAAATTGAATATGTATTCCCATTTATTATTTACATAGAAACACTTTTTAGCAAAAACATTGCGGATCCGTTCATAATTAAGGTTGTGTCAGCCAAAAAACTGAATCACTTATTTTTGCAATATTTTACATTTTCCGTTTTTGAACCAATTTCCCCCGAGATATCAAAAAAATTGAATATGTATTCTCATTTATTAGTTAAATAGAAACAATTATTAGCAAAAACATTGCGGATCCCTTCATAAATAAGGTTGTGTCAGCCAAAAAACTGAATCATTTATTTTTGCAATATTTTACATTTTCCGTTTTTGAACCAATTTCCCCCGAGATATCAAAAAAATTGAATATGTATTCTCATTTATTAGTTAAATAGAAACAATTATTAGCAAAAACATTGCGGATCCCTTCATAAATAAGGTTGTGTCAGCCAAAAAACTGAATCATTTATTTTTGCAATATTTTACATTTTCCGTTTTTGAAACAATTTCCCCCGAGATATCAAAAAAATTGAATATGTATTCCCATTTATTAGTTAAATAGAAACAATTATTAGCAAAAACATTGCGGATCCCTTCATAAATAAGGTTGTGTCAGCCAAAAAACTGAATCATTTATTTTTGCAATATTTTACATTTTCCGTTTTTGAACCAATTTTCCCCGAGATATCAAAAAAATTGAATATGTATTCCCATTTATTAGTTAAATAGAAACAATTATTAGCAAAAACATTGCGGATCCCTTCATAAATAAGGTTGTGTCAGCCAAAAAACTGAATCATTTATTTTTGCAATATTTTACATTTTCCGTTTTTGAACCAATTTCCCCCGAGATATCAAAAAAATTGAATATGTATTCCCATTTATTAGTTAAATAGAAATAATTATTAGCAAAAACATTGCGGATCCGTTCATAAATAAGGTTGTGTCAGCCAAAAAACTGAATCATTTATTTTTGCAATATTTTCCATTTTCCGTTTTTGAACCAATTTCCCCTGAGATATCCGAAAAATTGAATATATATTCCAATTTATTAGTTAAATAGAAACACTTATTAGCAAAAACATTGCGGATCCGTTTATAAATAAGGTTGTGTCAGCCAAAAAAAACTGAATCATTTATTTTTGCAATATTTTACATTTTCCGTTTTTGAACCAATTTCCCCCGAGATATCAAAAAAATTGAATATGTATTCCCATTTATTAGTTAAATAGAAACAATTATTAGCAAAAACATTGCGGATCCCTTCATAAATAAGGTTGTGTCAGCCAAAAAACTGAATCATTTATTTTTGCAATATTTTACATTTTCCGTTTTTGAACCAATTTCCCCCGAGATATCAAAAAAATTGAATATGTATTCCCATTTATTAGTTAAATAGAAACAATTATTAGCAAAAACATTGCGGATCCCTTCATAAATAAGGTTGTGTCAGCCAAAAAACTGAATCATTTATTTTTGCTATATTTTACATTTTCCGTTTTTGAACCAATTTCCCCCGAGATATCAAAAAAATTGAATATGTATTCCCATTTATTAGTTAAATAGAAACAATTATTAGCAAAAACATTGCGGATCCGTTCATAAATAAGGTTGTGTCAGCCAAAAAACTGAATCATTTATTTTTGCAATATTTTACATTTTCCGTTTTTGAACCAATTTCCCCCGAGATATCAAAAAAATTGAATATGTATTCTCATTTATTAGTTAAATAGAAACAATTATTAGCAAAAACATTGCGGATCCTTTCATAAATAAGGTTGTGTCAGCCAAAAAACTGAATCATTTATTTTTGCAATATTTTACATTTTCCGTTTTTGAACCAATTTCCCCCGAGATATCAAAAAAATTGAATATGTATTCCCATTTATTAGTTAAATAGAAACAATTATTAGCAAAAACATTGCGGATCCCTTCATAAATAAGGTTGTGTCAGCCAAAAAACTGAATAATTTATTTTAGCTATATTTTACATTTTTCGGTTTTAAACTAATTTCTCCCGAGATATCCGGAAAATTAAAATTGTATTCCCATTTGTTAGTTAAATAGAAACAATTATTAGCAAAAACATTGCGGATCCGTTTATAAATAAGGTTGTGTCAGCCAAAAAACTGAATAATTTATTTTTCCTATATTTTACATTTTCCGTTTTTAAACAAATCTTTTTCGGATATCCAGAAGTTTAAGGTTTTATTATTATTGGTTAATTAAATATTTATTAGCTTAAGCAATGGCCATCCAACCTTAAATTAAATTATTAGTCAAATTAATTAGATTTTTGTTTCATAAATAAGTTTATTTCTATTTGTTAAATAATATGATGCAAATATATGTAAAAACGTTTAAAAGCTACAAATTATTTTTTATGTAAAAATATTGAACGTTGTTTTAATGTTATATTTATAATTTAATAACACCCATTTATATCTACATATTTTGTTGACAACGCAGTTGTTTTAAATTTATTATTTATTTAATTATTGCTAAATAATACTATTTAGTTAAACAACAGAGCAATTTGTTTAAATTATTAAGTTTTATATTGATCTAAAACAAATATAAGAGCGCCGCTAAATTCCAATACTGGTACGCATGTTAATGATTTAGCTGGGCGATGCTTGAGTGAGAGCGCGGATTCACAAATGTGTTTCTTAAACGAATCCGTAGCCGTAGCTAAGTTCAGCCACGTTTGTTTTAGTTGTATAATATTTCTATCTACGTAGATGTAGAGATTCATTCATAGGTTTCTTTTTAATTGCATATTTATATTTATGTGGAAATGAGGCATTGTAGTACATCAGCAATGTGTTGTGAAAAAAAGTAAATTGATCATCTGATTTTTTTATGTATTGTAAATTATTCCATTTCTCTTGATTTAGATATTCAATGTTAATATTAGTTTCTAAAATGTATTTTAAAAGTTGCTCACCTCTTGGGTTGATGTATGTGCTCCTCCACTCAATGTGGTGTGCGTTTGAATTGTGCCCAAAGACTAGCGGTGTTTATAAGCCCGCTGCTAATCAAATTTTTGATTTCTTTTTTAGTGGCGTAAGACCCTAAGTAGGACGTATTGGGTCCTTTTGGGGTTTGGTTTTAAGTTAACAACTTTGTGCTGTTTTGCATCGCTAACCTATTTAACAGGGTAGCCGCTTTCAATTGTGGCCCGAATATGTATGTTAAGGTTTTTTTTTTGGGTTCTTTACCTTCTATAAACCTTTTCTCAGCGAATGTCCGTTGAAGCTACTCTTTGGTTGCTTTGTCTGCACATAAGACTTTTATAAATCTACCTTTGTATCACCTCGTTTCTTGGAATGCACTCATCCCAGAAAGGGGGTGATGCATTTTCTTTCTTTGAATTATTAATTCTACAAAGAATAAAGGTTTTGATGATTTTTTTCTCTTTGGCGTTAAGTGAATAATCGGAGAACTCTTTTGGTATGATAGTACAATTCTTAAAAAAATGTCTTTTAAGATTTTTTTGTAGTTTCCTTATTTTCCTTGCTTTTTTTCTATTATTATAGTTGGTAATGTTGGACAAGTTTTGTTTTTGCGCCTCTAGTGTGTATACTTGCCTAGAGTTACTTGTTCTTACAGCAGAAGTTTATCCTGTTGCTAGTGCATCCTGGGCTGTTTTGTTTGTTTTTTAGTCTTCTATTGGCTGTATCCAAGAGCTTAGGCCTCTCAGGTGCTGTCGAGTATTTGTTTTTTCCAGAATCCTGGAAGCTGCCCAGTTTTTGGCCGGGGTAAATTTTTTACTATTAGTGCTACTTACTTGGAAGATTTTATGTTGATCTTCCAACATTATGTTTTTTTTAGTTTTATCTCCACTGGCAGACTTGTTAGAAATAGATAAAGTATATGGTTCCTTAGCCCTCGTTATCTACTAGCATCGGTGGCCGAAAACTGTGCATAGGTTAGACCAAAGAGTTTGACCAAGTGAAGTCAACAGTTCATAGAGAAAAGAAGTGGTAGTCTCATTGCCGAAACAAGGCTACCGTGCAATGGTGTTGGTCCGCGTGTGCAACTCTCTATTTGCCACCTGGGGATGCGCCTGAAAAGGGTTTTTAATATTCTCTGCTTTCAAATTATAGAGTCTAGGTGCTGCAATCATGCACGTACATAATTTTTTTATAATTGCTTTATTCTACATCAGTATGTGACTTCATTTTGTGAGTGCTGCAAGTATTCATACAGATACATTTTTTATAATTATTATATTATGCTCATGTTGGGATATGACTGCGAGATTCTAATCCTGCAAAATGAAATGCTGTGCTGCACTCTGCGGGGATGCTAAAATTGAAAAATATGATTTCCTGAAGATGCTGCGCTAAACCATTGTGAGCCTGACACAGACTCCTATTGTCCTCATTAATTATAGTCTTTACTTTTGTCTTCTTTTAACAATTCAGCATAAGGCATAACAGACAAGACTGGGTTCATGAATGAGCAGAAAGTGTTTTTAGCGACGAATCCAGATATTGTTTATCGCATCCTGGTGGACCTTTAAAAGTTAGACAACTTAGAGATCTAAGACAAAATTTACAATTTGTTTAACATTGTCACACGACACTAAATCTTGTAACGATTTGAGTTTTGAAAAGAACAAAAACAGGCAAAGGCATTGCAACAGAGCAAACAATATTTTTGTGTATATCAAATTGCCTATTAAAGCGGCCAATTTATCTTTTAAAAGTACTCTTCCAAATTCTAATAGCCAACAACATCAATCGGTCAATTAGTTCAACGGCTATAAATATTAAGAAAAGTATATTTTTTAAACAGCTTTGATACAACAATTAATATAGAAATTGGACAATAGTTTTTACAGTTTGTGAGATTTTCTTTTTTTTTTAAATACCAATAATTTTTAAGATATTTGTGGAAGTAACCTGTTGAAAGTGGTTGTGTTTATTTTATTACATTACTTGCATCTATAAATTTTTCTTGTTAATGATATCAACTGATGAAACAGTTGTAACGTTTCTTTGCAAGATTCTTGACCTGGACAAATTACCAGAAAAAGGTTACTCAAGATTATTATGGCATATTTTTTAGTTTTGTTTTATGTTTAACGGACTTTTGTTCTAATCCTGATACACATGCTTACATAAAAAAAAATCTAAAACTAAGTAAGTGTAGTATCCGAAGCAGAGGTTTTTTGGATAAAAAAAACTGACAACTATTGTTTCTACAATAGTTGATAGTGTTTTCAAAGGTTAGGTGTTGTTCAATAGATAAAAAATGCAATTTGTAATAAAAACAAAAGAACTGTTTAATAAATATATAATATATTATATTTGACTATATAAACTTCTAGTAATATTACATTTTTTTATAAACAACATATAAAAGCAGCCATTAGAATAATTAATATTAATTAACAAAAAGGATATATAACATAGCTATATATAATTTAATATGTGCATTTATGTAGCTTAAAATATATTAATGATATAAATAAAACTCTGATTTGGTTAATAAACACTAGATAGATCCATCCATCGTCCATTTAGTATTTATTTTAATAAATATTATTTCTTCATTATTGCACTAAAGTGGTTCTTTTTAATCATTCGATGCATGAGTGTATTGGTTACAAAATAATTTAGTTACGTTTAGAGGAATTGATTAGATATTTGCAACAATGTGTTAGTAAATGTTTCTCTCCCGTGGTGTCATGTGTGGATGCCATTTCGCGGGTATAAATATCAAGTCCGTATTGTCCTTCTTCAGGGAATGCTATGTTAAAGGTTACTATATCACCAGTAACATTATGAGAGACAAATTTGGATAATCGCTTTTCTTCAACTCCGTTTTTATGTAACGTCGCCATAAAATCGGTTAATTGTCTTGACATTCTAAATTGAATCTCCAATTCACGCACTGCGAATACTAATGCATCCTAAAAGGAAATATAAAATAATGAATTATGAATATTGATTTTTTATTTATATTCTCATTGAAAATTATATAAGTAGGTGCACTATTATGGTTTTAATGAATTTTAATTTACCTGATGCGTAATAGGAACCAAACCAAATAATCTTGTTGCTTTGGTTGGTCCCCATTCTCCACTGGCGCAATCTGGTAATGGTACCATAACAGTTTGCAATTCCTCACAACAAATTTTGAATTTGCAAACACTTTTAAATTTCATTGGTTCTCCAGTCAAATATTCTTTTGGAGTGACTGCATTTGCAAATATATCTAGTAGAAAAGCACCACTGCAAGGAGCATGCACTCTAAACGCTACCATATTACCAACAACCGACTAAAATCATTTAACAATAGCAATAAACACACTAAAAATGGTTTAATTCAATTTTACCTGCATTACAAATCTCTTCAAGGAAACTGCTTCAAAACTATCTCCATCACTATCATAGAATTTTAAGTTATAATGGAAAATTAAAGTTCCTTGCATATGATTTGGCATTGCTATTCGTACTGTTGCTGCACCTATAATATTAACCATAATATTAAAAACATAATTGAAGATAAAAATTTATAATTACCTGTTGAATCTGTATACATGACAGCTTTAGTATTTGGATCAGAAAAGTATAAACCATATCTGAAGAAAAGTGATCGTACAAACGGCAGTTCTTCAAATTCTTGTAATGTAATGGGTTGTTTCAATAACTGCCAATCGGATTGTAATGGGAAGAATTCGTAAATAAACTCTTTCGAGTCTGTTAGGAAATAGTGATCATCATATTCATACCTAAAAATAACAATATTTTTTATCAAAAGTATTAAAAATACAATATGTAACTGCAATATTATACTATATAAATATTGAGCAACCGGCACAGTATGATACCCATTTTCCACAAGTATAAACGTCGCGCAAGTCTTGACAAATGTTCATTGATACATGTAGAAATTGGGCGCCAGTTACATACTAGCTATTTCTAAGAAATACAAAATGGTATCTCTATATAGTATGATAATATGCACTTTTTATACGCATACGTTTTTTAAGAATGACTTTTTATGAAGTGAAAAAATTGGTAAAACTGCAACAAAAACAAATAACCAAATCTAATGATTAGTATCAATATGTTAAACTTTGAATTTTTTTAAATTGTGTTAGTAGGAAATAAAGACAAATAAACAAAAATAAACACACATTAGCGTATAAACACATAATAACCGTTTTCTACAAATGTAGCGCACGAGCTTTGACTGCCTGTTCATACAAGTAGAAAATTGGCACTTTGTTCAAGTTGCACTTTGTGCTTTTTTACAAAAAGAGGTGCTTTCTACGTTTCTATTACATATTACATATTGTTAATTGGCATGGACGCTAGTGCGCTAGGCGGTAAGTGAGGTAAGCGCCGCTTCGGGACTCGATACATCAAAATGATCCACATTTGCATAATAAAGGGTTTTCCAATAAGAAGTTTTTTTGACAAGTAAAAACTACGCCATTATTAAAAATGGAACGATACACGCTTCAACAACGCATTAAAATTATTGAAATTTACTACAAAAATGGTGAATATTTTTCAGTCACATTTCGCAAAATTAAAGCACTTTTTGGTCGTCGTAAAGCACCTTTTCGGCCGGCAATAATAAACCTGGTGAAAAAAATTGAGCTGTTGGGACAAGTTTGTGATGTGAAGAATCGAAACCGTGTGCATTGCTCAAGAACACATGAGAATATTGCTGATGTAGCCCGTAGTGTTGAAGAAAACCCAGGTTTGTCGATCTTTGGAATTAGACATTCCACAAAAGACATTACACCGTATTTTGCATAAAGACTTAAGTCTTAAGGCTCAGTTCAGTTCAGTTAACACAAAAACTCAAGACCTGTCGATCACCGTAAACGTCGTATCTTCGCTGATTGGGTCCTTTAAATGCATCAAAATGATTCGGAATTTCATCGAAAAATCATCTTCAGTGATGAGGCCCATTTTCACCTCAGGAGCTACGTTAATAAGCAGAATTGTTGCATTTGGGGCTCAAAAAATCCAAGAATGATTGTTAAAAAATCTTTGCATCCTCAACGTGTCACTGTTTGGTGCGGTTTTTGGGCTGGAAGTGTGATTGGACCCTACTTTTTCAAAAATGAGGCTGGTGCAACTATTACGGTGAATGGATGGAGCTACCGAGCTATGATTAATTATTTTTTATGGCAGTAATTGAAAGATATTGATGTGGACAACGTTTATTTTCAGCAAGACGGCGCTACGTGCCACACAAGCAACGAAACAATCGCAATTTTGCAAGAAAAGTTTCCTGAGCGAGTTATTTCTCGAAGAGGTGATCACAATTGGCCACCAAGATCTTGTGATTTAACACCTTCTTTGGGCCACGTGAAAGATAAGGTCTATGCTTATGCTCCACAATTGATTCAAGACCTTAAAGTTATCGAGGACATACAGCCGCAAATGTGCGAATTGGTCATGAAAAATTTCATGAAAAGAATGTGGTACTGCAACAGTAACCGTGGCAGCTATTTGACTGATGTCGCTTTCAAATGTTAATGGCATACTATTCTCTTTACAATGAAATAAACATTTATTGATTTCTCTTAAAAAATACCCGTTTTTTTAAATATCAAAATGAAACCTCTTATCGGAAACTCTATATTATTGTCAACCATTTTGTTTTGAGTCATACGCGTTTACACAAAATGCAGATCACTTATGCGAACTCTCTCAGAGTGCGGTGTTTAATTAAAAAACAGATTTTTGTGTTGCTCGATGTAATGCCGTTTGCGATTAGCAAGAAACTGCAGAAATGCCTTATCAAAGTGTACAAGCATTGGGATTAGTTTTCCTTGGTTTATTATTCCATTCCTTCTAGTAATTTCTAGGCAGAAACAAGAGCCAGAAGCCAAACACAGCGCCACATTAGTTCATATACCTACTCAGGCATCAACACTAGCTTAAAATCGTTGCTAGCCACTAAATCCGACAAATCTAGACCGAAACTATTAGCGCCCAACACAACTCTTTTCAAACCCCTGAAACAACTTCCAGCAAAATAATCCATACCTTACTGTCAAACCTTATCAGTTTTTAATCAAACCAGCTACGCTCCGCTGCAACATCAGATTTCCAGATGTTTAATATGATCACGAGAGGAATACTAAGAATAATACTCATGAGGCAGCACCAATATGGCGTTACCTTACCCAAGGCTCATGTGCTACCGTCTAGAAAGAACCACGTTCTTCAAACCGCACCCAAAATCAAACCGACACCCAAAAGCGCAAAGCAAGCCAGACGCCCGCGATGCACCCAGCCTCAATGCATGACATTAATGTAATTAAACAGAGTTAAGGTTATTGCGTGATCCGTTCTTGAACTTAAGTTCTCCTGGAAATCTTATTTTTTACTATTTACCAAAAAAGTGTGTGACATAAAGGCGCAAGACCCGTAATACCCTCGATAGTAAAAGTCACAAATGAGGAGAAGTGGGAATTGTTGCAGGCATAGGTTTTGCAAAAAGCTTAGCTTTAAAGTCAATAAAACTCGCCGTGCCCTAATGCCATAAAGTGGATAGAGTTTTACTCCACTAATAGAATCACACTCTACTCTTATAAATATTAAATTGTTACGATCGCACTTCAGTTGAGTACGAGAGCTTAAGCAGGCATAATGTTAAAGACATCATCTGGCCATAAATATAAACTGCGGATTAAGTCAAGTGCCACCAGATGCAGCTTCTGCACGACTACCTAGGCTACTACAACCCCATACTTTCGTTTGCACCCCACACCAGAGTACAAACAAAACACAAGAATCGATATGAGAGAACGACCACATACCAAACCCCAAAGCCTCCTCTACCAAGTAACTTTGTTCTTAAGAGATACTAACTTTATTTTAAGAGCATACACGGCCGTACAACAACAACCCTAAGAAGAAGAAGAAGAAGTAAACCCGGCAACAGAGACGCTTTTAAGCACAGCAGACTTCAGCTATCTATGACAATGACAAACTAACTAGTTAACCGAGAACCTTTGTCTTTGGGAGATACCAACCTTCTTCAGGACATACACGACTGCACCTGTAATACCTACGGGAGCGCAACCAGTAAGAGGCAGAACTTAACAGCCACTTTTTCCGTCAGCTTCAAAACTACAACATTCAACTCTAGGTCACCAGTCAAATACTGAAAGAAATGTACCTGCTGCAATGGGTATAGACCAATTATTCCAAGACGCCTAATCCTGCAGGGTACAACCTCCGCAAAGATCCAGTGGTACCCTAGGAGGTAACCGCCGCATCTATCTACACCCCCGCAACGGTTCCCACTTCCTGTAGCTATTTTTAAGGAAAATAGCTAGAAACTCTACAATAATTCTTATCTTCTCAGGCATCAACACCAGCCTAGAACGTAACTGCTAAACAAACAACATGATCGCATGAAATGAAGTTGGCTATTCTAGTCTCACTTTGAGAAATATATGTCTTTATTGTGCATTTTGCAGCTTTTTACATCGACCCAAAAGTCTTGCGACTTGTTTGAAGGGGTTTGATGAGACCAACAGCTTATTAGGTGACTTCCGAATTACGTCGGTGGATACAGAGCAAGTTATTATTTCAGTCATATGTTGATGATCAAACCCCGGACTGTCAGCGTGCTACGCTAACTCTCTATAAGCTATCTCACTGAGTAGTCTCGATTTTTTTTTGTAGATGCAAATGCGTATAATCTGAGTTCTTTTATTTTAAAAACTTTCAGTGCCGACAAAAAAACTGAAACAGCAAATACGTGTCTCAGTGGCTAATAAGATAAGATAATGCTTAGATTAATTTTGAATAATGGTAATTTATTAATAAAAATTGTTAAGTTCATCTTATTACTAGTTTCCGTCATCTGAATACTTTAATGTCTTGAGCAACTAAACTTAAACCATATATAAATTTTTAAACATAAACTTAGCTTAAAAACAAGTTATTTCCAAAAAAAACTCAACTATGACCAGCAAATTTTCAATTAAAAAAATAATAATCTTACACTGCTTAAGCTTAAATATCGTTGTCAGTGTTACCCCACTTTCACATCAAGAGAATAGAGTTGAGAATATTTATGAATTTTAATACATAATGTTGTATGTTTTTTAATAATAATATTAATAAACAAAATATAAATTGTATGGCTTATTTGGCATAAAGTTTTAGTAAGTTGATTTATTAATGATAAACTAAATGCCGTTTATTTTAACTTTAATTTAAAAACTCTACATTATTCAATCCAATCCAGCAACAGCACCATATTGTGTCGATTTGAAACTTATCTTGATTTATTTATTTCTTTAAGCTATATACAGTCAGATGTATTATAATTAACATGTAACTAATTATACAAAAGCCAAAAAAGTATCACAAATTTATTGCTTTTTATTTGTCTTTCAAATTTTATTTAAAAATATTTTTTCTTTTTTTTACTTTACAGTATATGTCCAATATTTAATTAATTTTTTTAATTGTTTGGAAGCACTATAATTGTCATGACTACGTGACTCGAATCGACTACACTTCCTCTGTGTAAAAGGGCTTTCACATATAGATTGGATTGGATGGGTCTCAACTGCTTTTTCACAGTCGAAATCGTAATATTTTATTAAAATCCAAATAATGTTGATAAATAATTTGTTATTCATAACTTACCTCAAACTATCAGACTTAGTTTTGTTGCCCGCTTTTGGGGCTTCTTTGGCATTTACTAGATGTCTTGCGCCCCAATTACATTGAACAAATCTCCATGCTCCGGCCACATAGACGGCATTCCATGAATTTCTGAACCTATTATCCTCAAACCGAACGCCAGGCTGATATCCCGCGGACTTTGAATATCCCTTGATTACGACACAATGCAATCCGGCATAACTGCAAACATGCCATCAATTAGTACCGTTCATTAAGCATCTCTTAAACATTGATTACCTACCTGCACAATCGTTTAAATAATACGTGGTAACTTTCAGTGCCGTTTTTTATGCCTCTTAATAAACCCATGGGAGAATCGCCCCTAAGGTTTTCGTCGAAAGACATTGTATTGAGATTTTTCACCGTGATCCATCTAAATATTGTCCTTGCTTTTTCAATATCTGATCCGCACCGGCCCACTAATTGCCGCACTAAATCAGTAAACGATTTTTGGTCTTCTTGAGCAACCTAAATCACATAATTACATTCATTATTTTGAAACGTTTTTATAAAATTATTATTTATTATAATCATTACATTAAATAAAATACGTAAATGTAAATTAATTAATTAAAATAAATCAAACTAATTGTATTAATTAATACTTACAGATATAGCTATTTGATCAACATTTGCAAATTCTATTGGGTCGTTGTATATTTGGAATTTTGAGGTTGCTGGTGGTGAAGGATCGGGCGCGTGACTTGGGTATGGTGCCAATTCTTCTGTGGTTTCTTCTAAATATAACGATTCCGCCATCATATATTCACTTCGTTTTTCATTAATTAACTCCAACATTTCATGACTTTGTTTCTCTACGAGAGCTGCGGTTGCCGCCCTAATAACATTCCGTAATAATATTTACATTTGTACATTATGGTTAGCATTAAAATAGAAATGTTTGTTGAAACGCTTAGCGAATAACTACACGTAATTGTTTGATCAATAATCATTGCAACAGGTGCGATACAAATTGGTATTACCTTTCATGCTCGAGCATTTTCTTTGTAAGCGATTCCTTCTTTTTATCCCGCCGTAATGTCATATTTTTCTCCAGGTCGTCCTTCTCCTGTTGGTGCCTGAGCGTGAGAACATTTTGCTCGTCCCGTTTTCGCTTAACCTGCATTTCCCTCTCGAACCGGTTCGTCAGCCTTTGTAATTCCTTTTCCCATTCTTCCTATAGGGTTTATCAATAAAAATTAAATAAACTTTATTTTAACTAGGCGTGTTTTAGAAATTGCAACTTTGGAATGTCCATTATTTTCTGGACTACTTGATTTTTAGTTCCAGTCTACATGTTATTTGGCTTACGTGAGGTCAAGGACAGCACATCGCACACATACATTATGATAGCTTGCAGGTGAAAATTTAATTGTGCATTACTTATTATGCTCGATGGACTGTAGACATAAATTAACTTGAGATTATACGATACGAAGTGCGCTTCGCGTTCCGGTTCAATTTACGGAACAATATTAATGTCCAATTAAAAAAACTCACCCTGATCTCTTCTCGTATTCGCTTTTCTTCCTCGTCCCGATTTCGTTTGAATTTTCTATAAAGATCATCCTCTTCTTTTCGATGTTTCATTTCCAGTCGTCTTTGTTCATCGCGGTCCTACAACAAAATATATTATTATTTTAAAATGTTTACAAAACAGCTAAACGGCGATCAGCAACAGTGCAAATGATAATTGCACCACTTTCACCAATTATTGTCAATGTGTACAACCTTATAAAAGGTGACAACAATTACAGATTCATCACAGAAAAAAAATAACTTTCCTATCTGGACATATTAGTCATTCATTGTAAATACGTAAATTGCACTTTCATTTCTCTCAATGATCCTTATATTTTTATCGTTTAAATCAACATTTACAACGCTTATTGATTACTAATTGAAAAGAAAATCAACAAAGTTACTTAAAAACTACAGAAACATCTTAGAGCATGAATAAGAAGTATTATACAGTTAGAAATTAAATGTTATTTAGAACTAGATTAAATCAAATTTGTTGTTATAAATCTAGTTAATTCCACCGCTACATCAAAATATATAGACTTGTGTATAATAATTGGCAATTTAATTAATTTAACTGATTGATTGATCAATAGATGTATATCATTATGTTTGCAAATGGTAATATGGCCTAGAGATGTTTTATGTGATACATTCGATACACTAATATGTTACATTCTATAAAAATCTAATACTTATGATATTATCAAACTAAATTTATTATTGCAATTTAAAATGATGTTACTCATGCAAGATTAATTTTAAACACACTTACTTATTAATGTTTTAACTTTGAAAATTTCTTTTCGTATTGATATTCATTCGTAAGATTTATTGTTATTAGGATATTCCTGGTAACCTCATAGTAGTTTTTTATTTAGCAATAAACTTAAGTATAAATTTTAATATATCGTAGTTATTAAATAAAAATGAATATTATCGAACAGATTTACCACATATTTTTAGTCATAGATTATAATAAACCCAAGCGCTGGAAAGTTCTGATTTACCCCCAAACAAAAGACGATATACTACAATAGCCAATAATTAACTTATCTCATCAATTTTATAAGCTTTTAATAATGTCTATAAATGTGGGGAAAGCTAATAAAAATAGTTTTAAGTTTCCCCATGTAATTTTATAACGATTTAATCATAATATCTGATCATTTCAATAAACTTAATTGCATATAATATGAAGATAATAAATATTAAAACAATTTTACTGATCTTAAGTTTCACTTCAGTGGCATATATTGCTATAACAATCTATAATAGGCGTAAGTTCGCTAGATGGTACGTTTGCGCCTCAAAATATTTGTTGTGGATTATTGACGGTTCTCCAATAAACAAGTCAGAAGTCTTGTTAAAAAGTTAAATCAAACTGGTTCAGTTGCAGATAATTTAGGCCGTTCGGTCAGACTGAGATAACAGCTGTAAGAGATAACCAGAACTTTTCTATTTCTTGTTAATATCAAAAACAGGGTCTTTTTCAGACGACTACAGGTTTGTTTTGCTTCAAAACATTTTTTAAATTTCAAACCATAAAAATATACTACGCAATATGTATGAAAAGTAATCAAAACTTGGTTTTTCAGAATATAATCAACTAGGGAGTCATAGATATTATGGATGTTTAGTTAAACCTAAGTAGCATTTTGTCGCATTTTACTGACATTGCGTCATTTCTATGAGAAAAGTATCTGTTTCATTACACACGCTTAATGTGTGCAAAATGTGTTTATTACGCATGTATCATACATAGTGTGCAACTCACACGTGCCTGAGTACTCATATTATTACTACATCATACTGTAAATCCGTTTGCTAGATAAACAAACAGTTTTAATTTTACTATAATATATTTACAATGCGTAATTAACATGTATTCTGCCTTTTTTTAAGTAGTATATATTATTGTTTTTTAATTGTGTAGAGTTAGTTTATTTTTGCTGCCAGGGCGAATCACTGATGCCAGAGGTTAAGAGTACCACATTTAATACTTTTTTAGCAAATTCAGGAGTTCCAACCTAAATTATTGGATTCTTTAACGTGCAGTACCCGGGACTAAAGTTTCTCTTCTTATCCGAAAGAATGCGTACTCATTACAACACATTTTGTCTTATCCAGAAATAACTGACCCTCCAGATAAGGGACTCGAAGCCAAGCCTCCTGGTATAGTATTGAGTACGTTAACTACTACACCACTTGGGAGCTTTTCTTATGCCTGCTACACACATAACTGCGTATTTGTCAAGTATACTTTACGTTTAAGATTGATCAAGTAAAATTGAACGTATGTTGTACGTTGGTCAACTTTTAATTTCATGTAGATTTGTCAAAAACACAGTTACGTGTTTGCAAACATTAAGCGTACTATTTTAATATTAGGTTAAATAGAGTGTGTTTAAAAAGATGAAGCGTTAAGATGTATATGAAAAAAATAAGCAAGTTTTAAATTTTGTTTCCTTCCCTAAAACTATTTACCATTACCCACCATTTGTTTTTCTAGATACCACCCTGAGTAAGTTAAAAGCGGAGAAAATCTATTTACAACTGTCAGATATGTGTCGGATAACAATACCCGGAATAAATGTATCTACTGTATATACCTGGCGTAACACAAAATACATTTTACAAAGATTTACTTAGTTATACCCCTGTTATACTTTAGATAACCCATTTAGGGCCGCTTTTACAATTGTCAGATAACTTATACCAGGAATAAATTTATCTACAGTATATACCTCGTGTAGCATTAGTTATGCCTTTGTTGCAGTCAAGATAACGTCAATGATGACTTATAAATTGACGTATAAATCATTTATACGCAAATTTGTTGTGCGCGTTACTTGGTTACTATACTAAAGATAACTACTGCTTCAAGCACCGAATAAGTTATCCCTGGTTTATTTTCCTTGAAACATACAACTAAATGAAATTGCCAAGACTCCTAAAGTGATCGGGGCCATTGTAAAATTTTAATCACCCACATACTCGATTAGAATCTCTATTCAATGAATCCCAAATTAGAACAAGAAATAAAGACGAACCCCTTGAAGATCCTAATGATTAGGTCAATCAAGGAAATAATGCTCAACGATTATCAATTTTCTTTTGTGCAAAAATTTTAGCAACAAATCCTACTTTAGTTGTAACGAGTTTTTGCATTTTCTAAAAAATCATTAATTGCAAAGATTCTGGAACTGACTTATAAATTGACGTATACGTTGTTCATACGCTAATTTGTTGTGCGCGTTACTTAGTTACTATACTAGAGATAATTTATAAGGGATTGTAAAAGCGTATTTTTATATACTCCTTAGATAGCGCTATTCCTTGTTTAACCGACGATTGTAAAAGCGGCTCTTAAACGTCAATGATGACCTAAAAATTGACGTATAAGATGTTTATACGTAAAGTTACACGCGTTACTTTGTTACTTTACTAGGGATAACTACTGCTTCAACTGCTCCAAGTACCGAATAAGCTATACCCGGTTTATTCCCTTCTAAAACCTAACTATGCTTTAACTGGGGATTGTAAAAGCGCATTTTCAGGGAGTTTAAGTCTCCGTATGTTGCTGTTAAATAATCACAAGCAACCAATCTGAAATGTGGTGGTGCACCATCGTGCATAAACTACATTGCAGTTGCTAATGGTACACCATCCAAAAACTGAGGTAGCATGTGTTCCAAAAAGTTGCAATACACCTTGACAGTAAGTCTTCCTGGTAGAAATACTGGTTCAATTAGACAGTCGCCCACAATTCCAACCCAAACATCATCAAAGAGAATTGATATTAAAAACAATTTTCACATTTTTTATGCTGATTTTTATCTGCACTACACTAACTATTAAAAACGTGTCAAGCAGCCAAACGTCACTCAATCTAAACAACTGTGACCAATACATGTTATGATCAATGACGAGACGTATATTTAAATGAAATCCACTTGTACAATAGTAGATAAAACAGCCGTTCCAAGTTAACTATTTTTTGTTTATAAACTCATTAATTTTTTCAACTCATTGGCGTACGCCATACTTTTATTTATATTAATAATTTCAACAACCTAACCTAACCTAACACTCTGTATATATATATAATCTATAACCTCTTAATACCGTTAGGTGTCGAGGTGTCGGACACTCCGATTGAACAAAAAATAATAGCGTAAAATGGAAAGGTTGATAATAAGTGTATTAAATAACTCCGTTGTACTGTTATGGCAATGTAGAAATAATTTAGTGTAATTTTATATTGTTGTTTAAGCAAAGTTGAAGTTGCAAAAGCCGTAACATTAATTGAAAAAGAGCACAAATATTGCATGTTGCAAGACAACTGCATGAAAGCTCTTTTGTTGTAGAGCCAAAAACGTCTGACAACCTTTTAACAATACAGATTTTTGCTGAATTGTTTAAAGTAGCAATAAACAACTTAAAATCTAGCATAACCACGGTTAACTATGGCTCACAAAAATACTAGACACACGTTTGCTAACATCATGCAAATTGAGAGATGGCTCTGTGGTCTTCAGTTCTCTTTAGCAACAAGTCCAGGTTTAGGTTAACACCTTGTAATGGTCGTCTTCGAGTTTGGACACACATAAATTAACGTCATCGTAAAAAAAAGTTTAGGAAGTAGAAAGATTTGTAAATTGATCTGGATTATTGCTTATTTACACTCATTACATTTTTATTCTTGAACAAACAAGTGCTGGTCGCTACATAGAGGACGTTCTCACAAAACTATGTGGTATCTGCTAGAATCATTATACGCCCCGGATTTTTGATTCAACATAATAAATATTAACCACAAAAATGTTTAACGCAGTAAATGTAATTGAGCTTTTCTGATTCACGCAACCAGGTTTACTACCTTAAGATAGTGCAAACTAAAGCCAATTGTAATTCTACTTAGTGGCTGATGTATACAGGTGACCAGATAAATAAATTGATCATCTATTTTTAAATATTTTGTTGTTTGATTGTAATTTTGATTAACTGATGACATGATGTTTACTTGTTACGAGTTCAGTTGATGTAACGTTTTGCGTGTAATGTTATCTGTACAAAAAATTAAAAAAAAAAAAACGCCGTTTTAACAATGTTTGAGCTGTTACCTTACCGGTAAGATGCAGCGGTTAAGTTACAAACAACTTTGCAATGCAGCGGACTGTTAAGGAACTGTAACTAAAAAAAACACACTAGTTTCCGTTACAATTGCTGCACTTAACGTTTTTGCTGCGGCGGCGTTAAAAATACGCGCGCGTTTTTGTGGTGCGGCGTTAGATTGGTCTAGAACGTACGTCAACAGCATCAACATGAAGCTTCGGTAATAGTAAAACGTATATATACTCGTATATGTTCTTTGTTTGTGGAAACTTTAATGAACTATAAAGGTAAAATTTCACCAAATTTTAAGGAATGTGTGTATCAATATTTAAAAAAAAATACGTATTCGAAGCGCAATTTTGCATTATAAATAGAACGGTACACGACGTGCACGTGAAATGAGAAGCTCAACAAAGAGCCACCATGCCCGTGAACGTATATAAACGTGAATAGCAAGACTGGTATGCAATCATATAACGTAGATAGACGTCTGCAGCAGTTAAAGGATTAAACGGTTGATTATCCATCCAATGCATTATATGACCGATTTTGTACATAAATAATTTATTCAAATTCAATAGTTGTTTAATATTGAATAGCATGTTACAGATGATTCCTTTTGCCACTATTCTCAATTATTCTTATTTTACTTTAATTTATCTTACTTAATAGACCGTCCCATTTGTAAAATAGCAAGTAAACCAAAGTAAGAATTTCTTCCCCTTTTCTTGATTACGTTTGACATTTGAAAGTGATATTTTAAAATCATTTAAATATGTACCAAATATTTGTGAGGTAAAGTGAGTATTTAGGCTTACATCAAAAGTACTCGTCAATAAGATCTTTGTTAAATTTGCAAAAGTTTAAAAAATCACAAGAACTGATTTTTGCAAATATCTAAACTAATCCCATTTGCAGCTTAGACAATTTGCTACAGAAAAAGATTTATTACTTTTTTGTGAAAGCAACCGATTTGAAAATATTGGCATGTATATTTGCAAATTAAAATATATGCTCCAGTATTAGTATAAAAAAGTCTCTACAGACAGTTCCCGAACGTGCTCAAACGTTCGTAATTTGTGATTCATGCAGGTTTGTTAACTGTTCATCCGTGTATCATACACACGATGCGCGAACTTCTGCCAACGTTGGCATTGTCTGTTTGGGCAAATTTGTCTACCAACGCAACCGATAGTAGTACGCCATGATTACTTTGTAATTTGCAAGCTTTTAAAAGCAAACCACGTGAGTGATGAAGAGGAAATTATAGCTGCAAGCACTATGATACTTTGTGTGCATACATGCGTAGTAATTTGAATTTAAAGCAAAAAGATGTAATCTTAAATAATATAACAAAAAAATACTAAGCGAACGTAAACAAACACTTGCGGCTTGTGTACCACCCTACACACGATCCGTCGAATGCACAAATCAAAAACGTTTGGGCACGTTTGCGAACCGTAAGTAATTTCATTTAGTCAAAAAAGTTTTCTCTCTCTCTCTAATTCCGTGGACAAAATACTACTTAATGGACGCGGTTATGCTAGAGCTCATATTGCTTCATCTAGGATTGTAAACAATTATATCAAGAGATATTGATAAAAACTAAAACAACATATAACAATATCAAACATTCAAATCGTACAGTTGGGCAGTGGCGGAGCTAGGATTTTTGGGCCCCACCACAAAACCATGAAAAAAGCCCGTAGACATAGACAATTTTGAAAAAAAAGTACAGTTTTGTTATTTATTAAACTTTTATTTTGAAAATTTTGAATTTTGGGGAAGGCCCAAGTTTTGAAATAATCTTCGGAGGGCCCTCTATGCTTGTGGGTCTTTCCGCATTGCAGACTCTTGCTTACAGGTAGCTACGCCACTGCAGTTGGGCCATTATTACCAACTCAAAGAAAAATTGCGCAACTATGAAGGAACAAATACTTCTATACTTTTAGGCATTTGGAAGTTTGTTAAATTTACAAACTTTTACCTCCAGGATATGTTCAAATTAAAAAGTACTATAAAAAAAGAGTTTTTTAGAAGTTTACCAACAGATTCTTCACAATGCGACGTTTTAATAAATCAAGTTGCAAAATTACATCAAACTGTTACTAATGAAATCAGACAGAAGTTTTGCATAGAAAAAAAGTACTCAAGAAAATTTACTATACAACTAGGTTTATGATACGCAAGCGATGAATAGTATGTGCAAATTGAAACATTTTTCTAATGTTATGCTAGACACAATAGATTAACATGTCGGTGCAAAGAGTTCCCGCGTTGAAAGAAACAATGCAAAAACACAAAAATTAATATGTTGGTTTACATCTTGAGATCTTTTTTTACAAAATTTGATCAAACTATGTCAATATCCAATAAAATTGTTGGAGATCATAAAAATAAATTGTTACAACGCTTATGAAGTTTATTTAAGTTTAACAGCTAACAGCACAAATTTTCATATTCACTTTTTTTGGATTTTAGTTTTGTGAAAGTTTACAAATCAAAAGTAACTATAGATTCATTGTTACTATTTCAGAAAATTAAAGTAACAAAAAATGTAACAAATAATTTCAAAAATTCTTGCAATATGTACTAGCTTTATATCCATTAGCACTTTTTGATGATGTAGGGCTGAGTGAGACTAAAAAAATCCTTTCTACCAGTTGCGGTATCAATAAATTTACACGACACATATACTGTTGATAGAGGATTTCTTTCACACCGTGTCGTATAGGATTAAAAAGCTACATTCAATATTATTTTTTAAAAAGTATATTAATTACATACACAACATTTTGGTCATAACGTAATTATTGTATTGAACGGTCACAATAATAACAGTATAAATTCAAAAGTTATGGAACAACGTTGTCAATTTGCCAAACTAACATCTATTGAAGCTCCATTTGAAGCACCAATAAATGTTCCAATCAATCACGAAAAAATGTATTCTAATACAAAAACTAATTGCTAATTTACTTCCATGCTATAGAAAAAGTTTTGTTAACAACAAAGCGTAAAACATTATTGACGTTTTTTATTATCTAAATATTTTGTTAATACGTATCTCTGCAAATACAGAAGTTTACTTTTTTAAATCAAAAAAACTCACAGTAGAAACTGATTGCTTGGTACATTTAGTTTTTTAGCAAAAGCAACGCGGCTAAATAAGAGAATAAAATTAATAAAACGTTCATCAACATCTGCTGCCGCTAAACAACATTTATACTGGTTATATTATTAAGTACAAAATTAGCTAGGCAACAAATTTAATCCCCCAGACTAAGAAGTAAACAACATTTTAGAGAAAGATCTGCTCCAGATGTACCACCAGATAACATTTTCTGCAATTACATTAAAGACTGGAGCTTAAACTGTGTTTGCAAAAAAAATAGTCTACACTGTTCAAAAGTGTATGACGTTTTGACCTCTTGTAAAAGTTTTAGCAGAAGTCGTACTGACGGTTTTGTTTTGTGTATAGATTATAGTAAAAAACAAATTTATTTACGAAGCATTCAATTTGCATGACACGCCAATCTAAACTAACTAAAATTTAATTTACCGTTAAAATATTAGTAAGTATTTTCATCAAAAAGTAACATGTTCTTAAAATTGTTATATTGTTGGAGACAAATGCAGTGATAAACATGATAAACTTCAACAAAGACGTCAAAGTTTACCAGCGGTTGCCAGTACTAGATCAAACAGGCCAACCCAACTTAATCAACTTAAAAGACAAAGTGGAAAATAAGATCTGCTCCTACGTAGAAATGTTCCCGAAAAATTCCGGTAACTACACACTGTGTGCCAAGAATATCAGCTAAAACGTCAGATAGATCAATTAAAAAGAGTTAGCGTAGCACGCTGACCACCAGCGGCTTGATACCACAACTAGAAAACCAAGTGAAGCAAGTTGTTTTGTATGTTTATTATACATATTTGTATAAATAAGATTTTTATTGAGTAAAACAATAATTCTTGAAACAAATTGTCAAACTTTGAAATTTATTTAAATTTGTAAAGATAAAAAAGTTTCTACAAACTTGATTCTTTATAGTTATAGCTATAATAATTAACTAGATTTATTATACATAGTTACTTAAAAAGCTTAATTATACCAATCCAATTGATAAGGATTTAGAAACTAAAAACTAAAGTTTTATCTCCATAGCCTGAAGGACATCATATTAATAATTAATTGAACCATAATTCCAAAAAAAATCGTTTTTTGGTACATGTGTGCAAGATTTTTGATAAATTGGAATTTTGCCAAAAACTTAATCTTTGGCAACTAAAAACATTGTTAATATTTTAAATGCGCCACTGTTCTATGTACATTATTGCATCAATTTACATAAACTCAAAATGCCTCTTTTTAAAAATATAAAGCATATTGTAACTACCTTTTATCATTATGTAATTAGACAAAGTCTTTTCGTATTGAATTTGTATTACTTGTTTATCTAATCCAACCATTACTTAAAATATTAGCATATGTTTATTAAATTTAGAATTTTTAGTATAACATTCTTTAACATTGGAAATGCAAATACGTCACAACCACCTTATGTGGGATGCATATACATATTTAGTTTATTCATATTGTTTTGACTCAAGTCGTAACGCAAATAAACAGAGTGGGGGTAGTCATTTACATTCCTTTAGTTTGTATTCATTCATTATTAAAATGAAAAGTAAAGGTTACACTTGTTGGTGTAAATTCATATGATATAACAGATATGGTCTTGAAAAACTATATTTTTAGTAGTGATGGGCGAAAATCAATTACTAAAAGATCTCGAGACGTCTCGAGTGGATTAATCTTTTTAGGATATTTATTATTTGGGTTACCGGTAATTCCGCCCGCGCCAATTTTTGAAAATATTTTGAAATTATTGCGCAATCGTAGAAAAATTGCACAACAATTTTTTTTTAGTTCCCAAGATTTGATATAAAATATAACTGAACTATTGATATACTACGAACAATGCAGTGAAACGTTCGCAATATATAAATTATAAACATATGATATATGTTATAGAAGTGTTAAAACAGCCACGTAATCGATTATTAATTATTAAATTATAATCGATATTATTTAATTACTACGTCGATCATTGAAAATTTGTTTATAGCCGTCACCATTTTTAAAGAAATTTTACAAAACAAATTTAATTAAACATTTCATTTTTTTCGGAAATTAATTTTGATAATATATTAAGTTATAAAGTTATAAAGTAATTAATAATTTATTGAAACTCTCCTACTACTAGTATGACAAATAAACTGTTCAGCTTACTATTCTTAGTCGAATGTAGTAATAAAACCTTTATTAAACTTAGATATTATATGAATGAGTATACATTTATTTCATCAAGATACAACCGTAGTCTACAGTTTAACTTATTGATTTCACATCTAAATATGCCAAAACACAATGCGAACAAATCATATAATTTACTTTATTGACTAAATGCTATACTGAATGTATATTATTAAACCATGTCAATGTCAATAAACCATTGATGTTACAATGAATAAATTACTTAAACAAATATTTCTAAGTTCTCTATCACGATTATGTGGGTAGTAATCAATGATAATGAAAAATACTCTATCCACTAATTGTGTTAACTGAGCTTGTATAGATTTTGTTAATATCTAAATCCGCAGGTTGAAATAATATCAATGAAAGTAGCCAAATATGCAAATGACAAGAAAGTACCAAATTTTTGATGATTATGTCAGCGCTTAGATAAATATGCGCACGTGTTATTACATAATGCGTACCACCTATATCTCCTTGAAATATGCTAGCAAGAGAGTATGCAATATATTGATATTGAATTGAATATGACTATGTCGATTGGCTTGTAATAATGAGTGTTACTGTTTATACCATATATTAACTTGTTGAGCGTACTGCTGACACAAATAAATATGTAAATAAATCATGTGCGGTACATTTATTTATATTGCAGTATAATGAATTAAAAATAAGGGCACTACAATCCGGATACAAGAATGCCCCGCAGAAATTCTATTAACAAGTACTGAAAACTACATTTTTGCTATTGGCTACAATAAAGTAGAATAATAATAGTGTTGTTGTAATTTGTGGGTATAATGTTGGAATGCTGTGAATTTCTCGTGGTGATCAAGTTGTGACGTGGTTTAAGCATCTTACGTCAGCGGCACTTCCTTACCTGGCCATGGTTAAGTCACACACACACAATATGATCATAAGTTTTGGTCCAGCATGGTCCATACGTATGTGGGTTAGTCTGAAGGTGTTTTCGCACACATCCTACTTTGTAACTTTCATTTCTGATACATCGATACATTTACGCGCAATTTTAGCATCAAATACATTTTATATCAATTACCAATTCACCCTTTCCATATAATAATAACTGTGAATAAAAATAAAAGTTTCTACATTCATACGTCAATTATGTTATTTACGACTTGACAACATTATTCTTGTCGCCATTTATGGCTTGACAAAACGGGAAAACGTTTTGCAACGCATCTCAGGAAACAACCAAATAAAATACGACTAGACGCAGTGCGGAGATACGCAAAGGAGATACTCGATCAGATGGAGAGGACCGACCGGTTGTTAACTTTCACGTACGCGAGAAAATTCCAGCATTTCTTTGCATTTCAAAATATGGATCAGATATCGAGGAGTCAACAATATGTGCAATTTAATGATAACATCGATTCCGAAGTAAAAAAAAATCTTTACGGCTTTTCACTTATTAAATAAAATCTCTTTCTTAGAAAATGTGTTCATGCTTTTATTTACTGTTTACTTTTATTTAATGAGCAAATATTATGCCTTCTTCAATATGACAAATACTTCTTCGCCGAAAGTTTTATTTAATAGATTCTGCCCACTATTTTAAGAACTCTACACCTACGTAAATATATCGTCACCTTAAATTATAAAAAACTTATTACTTTATATGAACAATATATAACATACATTATTTATATCGAATAAGTCCAACCTACAACTGGGGATGCAATAAAGCTCTAATAGCGTTTTCGGCAAAGAAAATAAAACTTTATTTTTAATTAATTAATCAATATTTGATATTAATTAGTTTATTTATTTGTAAAATTCAACAATAAATTTAATCACATCTCAATAATAACTTATTAGTTCATCAGGTTTATAAATATACACTGCTCGAAATAATTAGAGAAACACATATTTAGGTCTTAATATTTTTTTTAAATTTTTAATAATATGCAAATCTAATAAGTACTAATAACGATTAATTCAAAGACTCACATTTTGTCCAAATAAATTTACAAAAACAAATTTTATATATCTCTTTTAAAATAACAATAACAATTCAAAAAAACTACAAGAAACAAAGTGGAGCAAGCAAAGTATTCTGCCTGTATAACGTAAAGTTGTTAAGAAGATTGGGTTGATTAATAACGTGTGTGTCTTCCATTAGCTCTAATTACCAATGGCATAGCTAGGATTTGTAAAATACTGAAAAGGGTCCTCTTAGAGTTGAAAACAGCGTGTATTTTATACTTTTTCTTTCTAACCTCCTCCCTTCCTCCCAGGTTTTGGAAAACCGTGGCAGAGCCTCTTGGGTCCCAAAATGTCTCGGGCCCTCCCGCACCGCGGGGCCTGCGGAGCCTTAGCTACTGCGCTGCGAATTACTGCTAAACATATTTGATGCATGCTTAGTACAAGCCGTCAAATGTCTTCTTGTGGTATATTCTCTTATTTTTCGGTATACACTTACTTGATTAAAATTACTAGTCTCCACTGTTAAAGTTGCCATGTGACATGTTCACCAGCAAAATGTAAACGATATGTTCTAAGCCCAATTTGAAAACTGTGAATGTACGAGAACGCAAAAATGATACAACTAAAAATTTTTATATTTTTCGTTTTCTACATATCAATTCCACACATAATAGATGATAGAAGGGTTGATGTTAAAATTTCTAGCAACTTTGTCAAATACTGGTGATATTCTCGATAAAAACAACCACACTAGTTCTACTTCATTTAGATGCCTTATTTTGATATACTACTGTCTTAACAATTTATGATAAATTATCAATAAATATTAAGATGTAAATATCTGTTCTTCTAATTATTTTGAGCAGTGTATATTGTAATACTAAAAGATTTGAATTTTGCGCCACAAAAATATGCATCAACGGCGCTTCAATGTGCAATTACTGACAGAGCCAAAAACACTATAAGTTTCTGCTCCTTTTCCAGTAAACAAGTCAAATATGTCAAGCGATCGGTTAGATGTCAAGATTTAATAAGAGCGCGCCGAGACACAGTTGCAAATCGACTGATTAAACTAAATTGACATTGTTAATTTATGTGAGAACTTTCAGATATGGCAAAGATGGTACAATAATTGGAAGCAAAAAATTGTGAACTTAATTAAACTGACAAAATCAATCACCAAGATACAATTTAATGTAATTTTTATAAATGCAATACACTAACTATAATTTTTTTGTTATTTATGTAAAAAACATACTAATCACAACATCTCAATTATAATGTGTACAAGCTTCTTTGGCTACTCAATAATTATTTGTCTAGTTTAGCAAAAGTAATACTCTTGGCGTTTGGCAAACTGGAGTATCTAACGCTGATCTTATCAAAATCTCGATATGAATAAATTGAATAAATTGAGTTGACTTTTAAGCATTTAAATTAACTCTTGCCAACATATCTTGAAAGATTTTGGCAGTTGCGTTCTCCATTGCATCATTCAAAGCTTCCAGGGTTTAAGGTCGAGCCTTGTAAATTTCACTATAGAAGTATTTCCACAAAAAAAAAATGCAAGAAGTAAAATCTAAAGATTTAGAAAATCATGAAACATTTCCTTGCAACGAAATCAAGCGGCCCGAAACTGTTTGCAAGCTTCTGTACGTTCACGCAGTCTTGTGGGTTTCATTCTTGTGCAATCATCATCTTATAAGGATGTAAGTTAAGGTCTGTGTGTAAAATTTGCCATATTGTTTTGGGCAAAACCATTCTCACACTCTTGAGTCGCCCAACTAGTTTATTACAAAGTGCAAATTATGTCTTTTTTTATATTACTGATTCATTTCCAAATAGTTTTAGGGTCGCAAACTCTATTGTGACAGCTAAACCAAACCGCCTGCAAAGGCCTTTTGCGCACTACCACTCTTTCTCCGCTTTTAAAAAATGTCTCAATAACAAAGCCGTTCTTTTGACCACGGCATAGTCACTACTAAAATTGGCGTTGTTGCCGCGATCTAACCGCACATTTCCCACTCTTCTACCTGCTCTGGGGACCCTTTAGTGATTAGTTGAAACTAAGGAAGTCATTCTGCTTCACCCTCTATGTACTGCCCAGTATACCGGTTATACAAAGAGACGAAATAATCATGCAAAGACTGTCAAAAAACAATCAGAAAATTGACCAGGCCTAAAAGCTTATATTCCCTAAGAAGAACTGGATGTACTAGATCAGTGTTTCCCAACCTTTTTTGTTCCATGCCCCACCTAAGCTTTTCAAAAATTATATATATATATATAATAACTTGACAACGCCAAAAACCTAGTTGATATTTTGGTCTCGTCAAACGAATTTATAATATTTATTGGCCGCAACTATTTAAGAATTTGCTTTTTTCTTTCAATTTTGGCACCAAAACCTAGCATTGCATTTTAATGGCCCGGAGCAAAATAGTTAAACTCATGTCGAGTTCATTTTCAAATTGCCCCTCTTAACACTCAAATTGCCCCCTTGTGAGGCGTGGGCCCCATGTTAGGTAACACCGTACTAGATGCTTTGTTCACTACTCAGGAGGCTCTGATCTCAATCAAACAAAAGTTTTTATTTGCCAACTGAACAGGTCAACTAAGCTATTTGAAAAACTTGTGAATAGCAGGATGAATGATAGTCTGTACGCCCATGCAGTTTGAGTTTGGAAAGAAGAAGTCAACAGTAGGCAACTTTTTGCAATACCAAAAAGTCAATATAAAATCTAATGGCAAAGCTAGTAGCTACAAAAAAAGTAAAGCCGGTGATGTGCGGTAGATGTATTTGCCAAAAAAGAAAGCCGGCATCCCTAAAATTACGTTCGATCAAACATGGATAATTTAAAGCAACCTGCGGCGTAGTATTAATAAAATTATTTATTTATATACTTAATTCAACAATTTTAAATTTTGTTTTTATTGGTAACCAAATTTAAGTTTAGTTGTAAAACTAGTGTAGATTATAGTTAAATGTAAAATGAAAGCTCTCAAGTTTTATTTTTACTTTATTTATAATTATTGTTGCTAAAATAGAATTACAAGAAATTGTTCTTACCGTACATTTTTACCAATCAACGACAATATTTTGCTAGTAGCAGTGTAGTCCGACAACACGCGCGGCTTGAGTTTACGGGTCAAATAAGTGTTAGTTAGTTTTATTTAATAATCATAATTTATTTATTTCCAACAAAGATAAACCAGAAATTATTAAAATAAATTTGACAACATTTTTATTATTATTTTTTTATTAGATTTTAATGTGTTATTATTTGCAAAATAAGTGTTTGTAATAACTTGTGATAACGCGCATAACTGTAATAAGATAATAATGCCTGCAATAATAAATACTGTCATAAACTTTGTCTGATTAGTTCCAAAAATAACTATAAACTGACCCAACTTAACACAACCTCAAAAAGGTCAGGTCACGCAATGTTAGGTAAGGTCAGAAACTGTGATCTAATTTTTTCAATCAGGTATATTGTCTGAAATTATTATTGAAGACTAGTAGATGTAATGATTGGATAAATAATATGTGGCCATAGGTAGATTATTGGTGTATACTAGAATGTTATGTTCCGTTCCAGCACCGTTTGAGTTTTAAAAATACGATTAGTCATACGTATGCAATAAATTCGTCTATAAGTTTTTGAGACATTTGGGACACGTTTCTTAGTTAGTATGTTATACAAAATTGGTAGGATTGTGTCAAAAACAAACTGAGATATAATATCTGACTTATTTACGCGTATTTTAAGACTAAACTACAATAAAAAATAATAAATAAAATTAAAATTAAATATTATTATTACAATGTTGTTTTTTTAATAATTAAGATTTTATTTATTTTTAAATCCATATATAATTTTTATGTTACGTTTGAATTAAGTACAATTAAATTTCTTCAAAAGATTATTAGCAAACACATATAATAATAATTACATTTATATTTTTCTTCTCATAATATAAAAAAATCTTATGTATGTAATTTAGTAAAGCTTGCATGCGGTTACCCAATCTAACTCTGAACATTAGTAAAACCCGCAGACCATAAAACAGGTCTATTTTACTCGCCAACAATTTTTATAATATTAGCTATCTAATTCAATTTTTTTTTTTCGAAAACGTTACTAAAGTTTCAAGTGAAAGAAGTCATAAAATATGGTAAATAATATATTCGTAGAACATGTCTACAAAGAAAGCTCATTTAATTATCATTTTTAAATAATTATATGTAATAATACATCTTATCTTTTAAAATAAACTATAAAATTAGAAAATTTATAAGATATTTGATATAATACTAATTAGCATATTTAAAAAAGAAACTTCAACAACAATTAAAAAAAATGTAATTTTATTGAAAGAGTTATATAAAGCATAGTATATAGTCAATTGTAATTTTTTTTAATTTACTATAATAATAACGGCAAAATAAAAAACCAACTCTAGAATTATCAGTAAATAAATATTTTGATTTAATATTCCAAAAAGAATACAATTATGTTATTTCTTTCATAACAAATTGCAATTGAAATGCATAATTTGTGGCTTTAATAATTTTATTACAAATTATAATAAAAAACTATACCATATCGTAATCAATCAATCGCAACTAGAAATCGTTATCGATATAATTATCAGCACAAGCGTAAAAATTGAACACGGTAAATAATAATCAATAATTATAATATATAACTTTCTATTTTCTCATATATAATATTCCTTTATTATAAGATTTTTTTATGTAATCGTTTTTGCTATAATATGTTATAGACTGGAAACTAGTTGATCTTTGGTATTTATTTTTTAAAAATGTCATATACATTTGTTTATATTGATTGCATCTTACCATGAGAATTTATATTATTTAGTTTATTGTGGAAAGAAATCGAACAATGAATTTGTACATTAGATATGAAATTCAACCTAATTGGTGCTTTGTCATTTCAATTCAGTGCACGGCTTTGTTAACATACTAGCACAAATATCCGTCTGCACATAGTTCACCAATATACACTTTACCATCCATCCAACATATATTTGCATTATAATCATTCTGTCTGTACTGTACTGCACGCATCGTCGCTCATCATTTTATGTTCACTCATAGAGAATTTGCAATAAACATATTTTGCAGGAAAATAATATTGTTGGTAAGTTTTGCATTTATATTTTATGCGTAATATATTATCCTTGATATTTGTTGTTATTGCAACTATTATAAAAAGTAAATGATTAATACATTTCTTAGTAACATTATGCTTAAAATTAATTGGTTACCTTATACAATAGTATATATATATATTTAATAATTTGATGAAACAACCCTTGAATAGTATTGAGTATACAAATGCATACACATAAAGCGTTTGACAAATACAATATATGTTAATTTTTATAAATTCAAAAATTTTGTAATCAACTAACTTAGAACAGTTTTTAACAACAAAATGGCGAAAGCAATACTTTAGTAACGCTCGGAAAGAAAATCAGAAAGCTTTAGAATATTGCAAACACAATGACGTTTTAGAACACTAAAAAGGAATTTTTAAAAATCTGTGTAAGAGCCACTATCTAAATTTACTTTGAAGCAGATTGTGCCAATAAATAGATAGATATATTTGAAAAAGGCTACAGCTTTGACAATCGCACTTGAGTAAGGGAAATAAACACAAAAGAACAAACAGCAAAACTTAGAGGGATCTGATTTTATCAAAACATTGATCTATATTTGGACGCTCCATAAAACTCAATCGATACCGAAATGTATTCAAACAACAACAAGAAGAATAGAATAACGTTAGTTTTAGTAAATTGTTTTATTATTTTATATTTATAATGTCAATAAGCGTCACATCAGCTGACTATGTCTTGTATTAATTCTTCACAGAATACGTGTAGCATCTATTTTTTCACTAAATGCCATTGTTGTGCAAGCTTTACTAACTGGTGCATGGAAAATCTTCACGACACTATTCGCATTCTTTTGTTGAGTAAATAAATTTTTGTAAGGGCCCAAAGCATATTTAAGCAAAGTATAAATATATTTGTCTTGTTCACACACAAGTTAAAAATTTCTACAAAACGTACATTTAATGCACAGAGCATTCACAAAAAATATTATTTCAAGCTGTTTGTTTTTTTAATAGCTTTAACCGCGTATTAATCCTTGTTTGTGAATGAGCACCAAGCTATATCACCTGCCTACCTCTTGTTAAATCAATAACAAATCAAATTATCATCTATATATTAAACACAATTAGACAATATAACCAAGAACAACTATTTGTTTTTAATAAGAAGACAAAAACCATAGTAAGTGCTATATTAGGCACAACTGCTTGTGCTCATTGATTGTTTTTTTTTTGGTAAATCTATGCAGTTGTAGCAATAATATTAATTATAAAACATCATGTGGAGCTTAAAATATTGGAAAAAGTCTGTTTCTATTTTCTAAAAAAGTTTGAAAACGTGTTTGTTTAAATTTTTGCAGTATGCCTCTTACTGTGTTTCTGTCAGCTAATAGCTAGTATTGATTTCTAATTACAGCAAGTGTTGCCTAATGCCCGGAATACAAGTTTCTTTCATGCTCGTATCAGATGGCCAGTTTTATAAAAGGATGTTTTGATGGTATAGCTATTGAAAATTGTTTATCATAAGGTAATGCAGTGTCTTCCACCTAGACGCATGGGCTTTGACATCAATAAACGGATTTCAGCATAACAGCTTACTTTGCTTATTAATATCCTTTTCTTCCTACATTTGTTGTAATTTTTTGGCAAACTCGATTTACTGTATTATTTTAATTAATTGAGCATTGGCTTCTCATAGTTAATTTGTTGACAGTACAACATTCTTTGATTTGGTTTTTGATCGTGATGCGGTGTTGAATTTTAAACACCACACCATAATTCTAACAAGCCTGGCAAATGAAGAGTATCTTTCAGACCTTTTCAAATTGCCTAGCCTTGAATTAGTTACATATTAATAATTTTCTTTTAGGTATGTCCATGTTATTGTAGTTAACTTTGGGCGGAGGTGGCAGATTGGTTTTACAAAGTAGTTTAGGCCCATTCCACTACAGGTTCAAATTTCTTAGTCTTTTAATGGAAGTTTTCCAGAATAGCAAATCTGCTGAGTTTTTGTTTGTGTTTAAATGGTGGCAATTTTGACTGTTGGATAATAAATAATAAATTTTGCCAAAGCAATTGGCAATAAAGATTTTACACTTGTTTGACGATGACTTAATTTATGCCAAAGTTATTGTTGAGTCAAGAGTAATATGCTATTTTCTTAAATTTCAGACCTTAAAGCCCACGTAATTTGCTAACTAATTGTGTTAAAACTGATACAAACAATATCAAGGGTCTTTGCATAAATTTGTTTGCTATTATTATTATAGTAAACCAAATGAGCCAATCTACCAGCATTTCTTTGGTGTTGGAGACCCATTTATGGAGTACTAGTCTGGCTTTATTTAGTATTATTGTAACTTTCTTTTAATTTTGCTTAAGTCGACGATATTATTGGCTCCGTTGATCATCCACGTAGAAATTCTCATTAATAATTTGTGCAGCTTTAGGATATTTACCCCTGTTTCCTTCAGTTAATTCTTGTAGGCATCTAGTAGCCAGGTATGATGCAGGTGCATATGTTAAAATATTTAGACAATATGTTTGAACTATTTTTTTTTTATATTGTTTTGCCATAATATTTGTTGGTAGGTTGCATCATCTTCCCGAGCCTTTATTTGTCGATACATTTTGTGTATATCTGCTGATATTACATATTGATGTGTTCTAAATTGACAAAGAATGTTAAATAAATCTTTTGCTGGATCAACTTTTAAAATATTGTTTAAAGATTTTCCATTTGTTGTTTTTATAGTAGCGTCAAACACTACCCATAATTTAGTCATTTGGCTAGTTTTATTTATAGCAGCATGACTTTAGCTTTATATATAAATTTGCAGATTTAGCTCGCACGTTGTGGTGTCATATATATAATTTTTTCATCTGAAATAAATTCGATTTCTTGGTCGATTCTGTATAATTGCTCTTCAAGTTGTGATATTTCTTTTTATAGTGGTTTTGCATAAATCAAAATAATTAAAACTTCCTGTTTTAATCGCTTACTTGCTCCATTCAATTGGGATATGATTTTTGAAAGTAACAAGGGCAAATCAAATCTACAGAATAAAGTTTGCAGTAAATATGTAAGCTGAGTAAAAAATAGCCAATTACACAGCTTAGAGAAAACTTACTGCCGATTCGAAAGCAATGTTATTGGCTATTTTGTACTCTCCAGAAACTCTCTATTGTACTAGGAGGCGCAAAAGTTGTCACCCAATGTTGTTTGACTATATTTTTTTTAATAAATGAAAAACTTTAGTTTTGCTTTTGAATTGTGTTTATTTGGTGTCTAAATTTTTTTTCATTAAGTAGAAAAAATTATATTGGCCAAGTGGCCGCCGCCAGAATTGATGACCATACTTCCGGCAATAGGTTCCCGCATTCTTGACTGATATTTTCTTTGAGCAATTCAAGAGTCTGAAGCTTGTTGACATAAACTTGTGACTTTAAGAAATCCCACAAAAAAAAATCCAGAACGGTTAAATCAGGCGATCTTGCCGGCCAATGCAAATTGCCAAAATGAAAGATTAAGCGACCCAGAAATGCAGCCCTCAGAATTTCGGTTGTGGGCCGTGCAGTATGCGCCGTTGCTACATCCTGTTGGAACCACATGATCTCCAGTCCCAATTCGTCCAGTTGAGGTAGAAGATTTGATCAATTAAAGCCAATTAAAGTTTACAATAGAATAAAAAAAGCAAAAATTGATTTAAAAGATTTATAATTATCTTAAAAATTGAACTAATACCTATTAGCTATAACTTAAAAAAAAAACGGTTTTCTTCTAAGAAACGTAAGTGCTTAAAATAAACTAGATATAAACAAAGCATATTGCCAAACAATAATTTATTGGGGTTTGTAAAACCAATTACATTTTTTTTTATTTATTTAATCTTAAACCTATCTACCGTTACAGTATAAAGCGAGAATTCCAAGTACATGCATGGTGTAAATTATGTCGAAATTGTTACATTTGCAAAATTTGCAATACAATTACATTTTGATAGATAGATATTTATAATTTTTCTAAACTTTGTTCAGTCTAATAATAGTTGGCGGTACCTCTAGTGTTGTAACTATAAATGTATTTTTGTTTAATTTTATCATATACATTGTTTTTATTCAACACAAATGTAGCTGGAATTGTTAATATATTTAAATTTTTACACTAAGGACGGCGGCTGTTGTTAAATTGAAATTGTAATTCTAATTACTTGTTGACTATTAACCAAATGTCTTATATATCTAGCTTTTATTGTGATTGTTGAAGTAATACAATAAACATCTACATTTACTATTCCTCAATAAATTTCTATAAAACTAAGGTTCTAGAAAAAAAAAATTTTGTTCTAAAAAGCGCTGCTGCTATGTGTTGAAAAGATAGCATATAATTTAGTGTTGAACCTTTAATAATAGTATCAAGAGTATACTACAGTTTTGAAGCACATAGACGCATATTGAAAAAATTTCTGATGCTTTACATTAGTTACCTTGTCATTGGTTCTAATTATTCTATAATTATTTTTATAAATTGTTAATTATATTAAAAACTGCTTAGTAATATAATAATGTAAACTTTACGTTTTTCCTTAACCGATCAAAGTAGCACACATGTACATGTTCTATAACCATTTTCTAGCATATTCTGGTCAATTGGGAAGAAAATTATACTTTAATGATATTTTTTAGTAAAATGACACACAGTTTTCCATTCAATCTCATAGAGCTCAATTATTTATAACAGTATCAAAACTGTGTGTAAGCTGCTAAATATTGTTTTCTACTCAAGCAATTGTTTTGGCAACAAATATATGATATGCATATGTCCATGTAAGAGTCAAGTGAACAGGAGTAAAAATTTTTTTTGTTCAAACCACTGAAAAAGCCCTCCTCTACATGAATCCTGATTATGTGATTTTTTTTTTTATTTTTCAGTGAGCCATTTCCGAGTAATAAGCAATCAAAATTGAGGTTTTTGAGTTTTTTTACATTTTTTAATAGTTTGTAACTTCTCAGGATTGCATTTTTGAAAAAAAATTATAAAAGGTTTGTGAGAAAAAAAAACCCATTTATTTTTTTAAGAAAAACAAAATTTAAGAAAAAAAAATTTGTCTGTGAAAACTTATTCTTTGAATAAAATTTTAATTTTTTTTTTCTAAAAATGCAATCCTGAAATTTACAAACAATCAAAAAATGAAAAACGCTTAAATTTAAATTTTTTAAGTTTCTTCGGAGCGTAGTGCACGGTACTTTCTGAAGTTTTTCATTTTTTGCACATATAAAAGCACTTTTTTATTCATATTTGAGAAAAAAAGAAAATACTTTTTATCATCTTTTTTTTTAAGAAAAACTGTCTATTTTTCTGTAAAATTTTCAAAATTGAAGGAAAAAAATTTTTGGCTGTTGAAACTTATTTTTTGGACAATTTTGAAGAAAAATAAGTTTTTCCTAAAAATGCAATCCTGAGAAGTTACAAACATTCAAAAAATTAAAAAAATTAAAAACACGATTTTTTTAAATTTTGTTTGCATATTATTCTGAAAGACAATAAATAAATAAATAAATACACCATAATTAATTTTGAATAATATACAATCAAATTAAAATTATAAAATATATAAAGAAGAGACGCAATGTCCTCTAATGTGGTGGTGAACGATGTTGACAAAGTAAGCCATACTGATGAGAGGTAAACCTCGAAACTCGTCTATGGATTTTTTTAGTTTAGGATAATTTTTTCATAAATTTGATTTTTTAATGAAATTAAAATTAATTTTAAAAGAACGTTAATAGATGATAATGCACATTGAGCAACTTCCATCAGTCGGGCCAAAGGTGTTTAAGCTAAAACATCGTTTTCCTTTGGGCATTATCATCATAACATTTTTTGACTATAAGTAACTATTTTTATTACTTTTTAAAAGAGTTTAATAATTTGATTTATTTTGTTTTTGAATTAAAATTAGAATTAATATTTTACAATTATTTATTTAAAAAAAAACTATTTAAAAAAAAAATAAAATATTATTATTTCTAAATTTAATAAACTGTTTTGGATGCTCATATATTTTATGTCACTGGAAATTGCGCGTTATATTACTTATATTCAAAATGCAGCGTTTAAATACATTTTTTTAATGACTTACTATTATATCAGAAATGTTATTACGTTTGATCAAAATATTAAATAAAATTACTCAAACAACATTTTTCTAACTTTCTTTTCATTCCATGTGCAAAATATATATATTTACATATTAATTTAATCAATCGAACGCAAACAACTTTCATCTATAATACAACAATTTGTTGTTTTTACAAATGTTCAAATGAAGTCATATTTTTGTTGCTATTTATAGTTTTATGTTTCTCTCACAATTAACAGCATATAAAATGCAATTTCAATTTGTAATGCGCATCAAATAGTTGCTGTGTTAAATCATAATTTGAGCAATACAAGCAACAAAAAAATGATGTAATTGTAATAACATAATTTGTTCTACTTTGTACCGACAATTTTGTTAAAGTAGAAATTCCATTGTGTAATTTTAATTGTATTTTTTTATATTATTATTAATATGCAACGATATATTGGACTGCACATGAAGTGATCGAAATTTCACTGATTAACGAATTGGTCTAACAACTTTCACTGTAAGGTTGATTACCTGCAGACTATACATATAAAAACTACTTTCATTCACAAGAGGTATGCGATATTAAAAAAGGTGAAATAGCTATGATTTATCAAAATTTATTCATACTATTTATGATATAATAACTTCATTTTGGGATATTAAATTAAAAGAAAACATCATTTGCATGCCATATGCTACATAGTGAAAATATTTGTTACTGAATTATATCAATAAAAATTAAAGCAGAGCAATAATTTTCAAATAAAAAAAAAACAATTTCACATAACTTAGAAAAGAATGTTAATATGAGTCTCAATTTTTAATAAATTACTACTACAATATTTATAAATAAAATAATTTAATAAAGCTGATATGACAAAAATGCGTTTCAACTAATGCATTCTGAATCAATTTCTTGTTTAAAGTGGTATTTTAAACTTGCCCGTAGTGCTTTTTTGGATTTTTACATGAAAATCATTTTTTTTTAATTATACAAAATAAATACAAGTTTTGCTCTACGGCCGCTCCAAATAATATTCCCGCCCTCCGCTGACACTCCGCCATAAAGATTGTATTGCAATCAAATCGCAACGACATCAGTTTTTGTAAATTTGTTGTCTACAGTTTTTGTTCGGGCCTGAGCAGTTTTGGAACCTATCGTGCCGACATCTTGTTCATTCCTAAGTTTAGTAAAAATTTAAAAACATCTGTAACCGGGTATAAGACCTGAATCATTTTGATTCTCTCACAAAACAAAAGTTTAGAGTTCATGAGAGCTTTCCATCACCCAAGAAGACAAGATGCAGTTTTAAAGAATTACAATTTTGACCTTGCTCCTTGTAACTATTATCTTTTTCTAAAACTCAAAAAACATTTGAAAGAGCGTTTTTATCAAATGACAATTTGGAAAACGCTATAAAGTCGTACTTTGCAAAAATAGAAAAACGCTAGAGTTAATGTTCTTACGTTACAAAATAAAACTTATGAATACAAAAGTAATACTAATATTAAAACTAATTACATTAAATCAATAAAAAACAGAACTACAATAATATAATAACAAACCATTGTTTACAACTGGTTCATTTGAGTTCTGCTGCTGTCCTAAGAGCAAAAAAGATAATTTCAAAGAACTTGTTGTTAGCATATCTACACATTTTACTAAGTCAAAAATCAAATTCATTATTAGTTGGAAGATACAATCTTTTAACTAATGATACATAAAATAAATAATATAGTAGGTTTCTTGCTACATTGTCAATGGCAAAATCGTAGATTATATGCCTATGATTTCTAACAAAACTTGTGCATTGAATTATTATTAATACATCAGTTATTAACAAAGCTAAGTTATTCTGCAAAAGATTACAATCTTCAATATGTTTTTATAAATTTTAAGATAGTTCAGTTATAGAGCGTTAGCGTACCACGCTAATCGATCCCCAAATAATAATTTGCTCTTTATCTACTGGGTGATTCGGAAGTCACCTAATATGCCGTTGGTATCATCAACCCTTTCAAACAAGTCGTAAAACTTCTGGGGCAATGTAAAATAGCTGTAAAACGTGCAATAAAGAAGAAAGAAGAAGATTGTCAGCAAATAAAATAAATGAAGATGAATATATACAAAATAAAAGTTATTGATAAAAACAGAAAAACTATTGGCCCACAATAGAACCCTTGAGGCACTACCGATGGGACAGTAATAATTTGCGGCAGAAAGTTGTTATTTTTTACAGACTGTGTACGATTTTCTAAACAGCTTGTTAACCAGCAAAAAGTGTTATATAAACTAAAAGCACAAAGTTTAGCGATCAACACACTTATAGCTTAAATTTTATATTGTATCATACATTTACAACTTTGAGCAGAATTAAAACAATTATTATTTTAGAAAAATATAGCACAATAAATATTAAATTTGGGATGTTAATACTCTATACAATTTGATTTTAAAATTTAATAAACAATTAAAGATTTTGAATTCTCATAAATTTCATGACACTGAAAATATCATTTTCTACAAGTTGCATAAAAACGGTTAAAAAATAGAGTTGTGCTCGAAGTTTTATGACACTCAAAAAACCGCTCCCTTACTTATGATACTACAATTTTATTATCAAAACAAACAAATTTTTTTAAAATTTGTTTGTAAAAGAAAATCTAACAGAAAATCTAACTAATAAAATAATAAAAAAAAGCGCAGCAACAATATGAGCTGTGTATAGAGCAAGAAAATGTATAGCGAACAAAACCAAAATAATCATTGACATATTTAACTAAAATTAATTAGTTAATAAACATGTGGATCAAAACAAAATGAAAAAAATATAATAAACTAAATTTATATTATTCATAAATTTCTAAGCTATCGCAAACAGAAGAAGTATTCAAAATTAAAATTAAAAATATTGAAATAAAAACAAACTTTTAAGTAAGTTTAAACAACACGGGCCTAGCACGTTTTAGTGTTATTACTTGGCAACTGACTAGTCACATTCAACCAACTACTAGAATAAATAAAAAATACAAATAAAAAAAAACTATATAAGCATAAAACTAAAATAATTCAATAAAGAAAATAAATATAATAATAACATAAAATATACTACTAACAAAATAAGCAGATAACCAAAATTTAAAAAAATTATAAGTGAACAACAGAAGATGATTATGGTGTCCCAACTACAAGCTAACCAAATAGAGAAAAAGCTGAACAGTAAGTAAGAAGCAAACAATAATAATAATATTACAAACGTGATGTAAATTGTAATGTAAAGTTTGGAAAAATAATTTAAAATATTTTATAAAATTTTATTACTAAAACTACAGAACCGGTAAATACATATTTAAGAATAACAAGGATGTGAGTTTTATAGTCCACAAATAGTGTGCCATAATTGGTCACAATATTTACTAATACACTTTTTTTACTATGACAATATTCTAAAAAAACTGTTTTTTAATGATGTTTGTTTAATCTTTAACATTCATACATAAATTGTTTGTTTGTTTTTAGCTAATGTTTTAAGCTAGCCATTTAATAACCCATCCCTGTTACTCACAGGATATTGTTTGTTATTAAAATAACATAACTATGACAGTAACAATTAAATTAAATTTCATTCATCATTATGTAATACAAAAATCAAAGTGTAGTTTTCTTCTTTATTTTGATAATCCTCAAATATTTCAAAAGCTTGACTTGATTAATACATTTTTCCGGACCTTGTATGCAAATATGTGATAATAAAAATGAATCAATAAAATACAAAATTAGGAGTTCAATTAATTTTTTTAGTTTTTTATGTTATTTACCTAGTGCAAAATACTTTACAACATTTTTCAAGTAGTCATTCAATAGAAAACAACGCTCTCTTAAATGTGTTTTTTTTAAGTTTTGGAAAGAGATAATAGTTAGAGGACAAGGTCTTAAGATTGTAATGTAGATGTTAATATAAATAATGACATAAACATACATTTAGTAACTGCTTTATGAAACAAGCAAGTTTTCAATTGTGTCTTTGTAGAAATTTTTTGTTATTGTAGTCTCCTTTTTAAGTTGAAAGAATCTTGTTGCTTTTGCCTTTTTGGGTAGTGGTGCCTTTCTGCACTCTTTGCATAGACTCTTGTTTTGTGGATGCATCCCAGTCGAATATTGTTAGCAAGTTTGTGGTCTACCCAGTTTTTTTTCAAGACGGAGCAACAAATTTTAAAAGCATTTGTTTTTGATATTCATAAATAAACTTAAAAATAAAACAAACAATTTTTTTCTTACACTGTCACCAGTTTATCTCATGGATATTCTTTGGGCTACTGTCATCTTTCAATAAAAAATCATTACGCTTTTGTGTTTAAGTTGCAAATCACAAATTTTTGCTTCTTTAAACTTTATCAGTTTAAAGAAGCAAAAATTAGTAACAAATATTAAACGTTTAGAATCAAACTTGTAGGTTTGAGTTTTTTGCACACTTAATTTTTTCTATAAAAAGCTTTGCAAGGTGCGACAGAACAAATTACGCGGTTTAAAACAATTACTGCTCAAACTGTGCTGTTTGATTGCAATCGTTCATTGTATCAGTCATCTCAATTTAACTGACAATATAGTTTAAACCGGAGAATATTAAAGTTTTAATGTGCGAGCGTATTTTGAAAACAGCAGACAGTTTAATATTTCACGCAACAACGCCATTCCTACTGCAAACACAGGTCTATAAAAACACCAAAAAATGTACAGCTGGCGAGAACAGCAATTGAGCAGTCACTAAAGCTTTCTGCTTGATTGTTGCTTACAAAATAATGATGACTCAATAATTGTGCAAAACAGGTTACAAATACTGTCACAGATTCCACTAGCAGCAGCTTTTTTCAGTAACAAGTGCAGATGTTAATAAGCAAAATTTCCTATATTGGGCCAAAAGTATTCATTGACTGATTCATGAAAAACCGCTACAATTAACAGTATTGTGTGCCATATCGCAATTTGGAGTGTTTAAACCATACTTTTTTAAGGAGAAATGCGTGACTGTGACTGTAAATTTTGAACGTTATGTTTCAATGTTAAACAGTTTTTTTGCGGCCCAAATTGGCAGAAATTGCTGAAGGGGAATTGGGGTAATTGTAGTTCCAACAAAGCGAGGCTACAGCTCAGTCAACCCTTATTTCACTCAATGTTAAACATTACTTTCGCACTCTACTAGTGTTAAAGGAACGGATTATTGCTAAAGTAGTACTTGTATTGCAAGGCTTGCTTGAAAGTTTAGTTAAGAAAGTAGAGAATTTTTTTTATTTGTACTATTGACACATGGAATGGAATAAACTTCCAAATTCAGTGTTTTCCAAATCTTATAAGCTACAAATATTCAAAGTCAATGTTCACAGACTGCTTAAATCTAGTCTTTAATGTGATAGTTTTGGCAAAGATGGTTTCACTTGTTGAAATTCAAACGTTTTTTTTATGTTGTTGTGACATATTAAGTAATTCTTAGTGTTACATTAAAAAAAAAGTTAATGCTACATTCCGAAAAATGTGTGAACGAGCAGTACAAAACTTTAGAAAACGTTTCCAAGAGTGTATTGCCATCATCTATAGGACAATATTTTTAAAACTTAATTAAAATAAACTCAAAACAGTGTGCCTACAGATGGGGTAACCTTTTTTATTTCTAATTTTTTGGCAATGGTTTTGAAATATATTTTTGCACATTGCAGTTGCAGAAATAATACAGCAAAATAGCAATTATTTTTAAACAGATTAATATTTCTTAGTTTATTGACTCAACCTACCGTAACAAAACAAAACATTTAAAATGTTTTCAAAAATAATTTTCATTTAATTGAAGGATTTTTCTAATATTTATAGTTTTATTAATAATAATATAGTTAATCTAATTAAAATTTTCTATTTGTTGAGTAATTTTTGAAACAAAATTTAAACGTTTATTTCATAAACTGACTAGAATTTATATATTATTATACATAAATAACTTTAATATTGAGAAATTTTTATAGAATGTTTTTAGATTAAAACATCGGCAGTCAGTCATTTATAATTCACTCTTCAATTATTTGATATGTATTTATTATACTAATTAAGATCATGTTTGCAAACATTTTGTGGTTGAGAACGCATGCATATTTGATCTTGACCACAATCATATATTTAATTTATCCCTCCGATGATTCTAATTGTATTTATAGTTAGATTGGAAATTATACTACGCTTTCTTTGAAGAATGTAATAAATGTAAAAGTATATACGAAGAAACTTGCTCTAAATCCAAAGTAGACACGATTAAACATATGAATATGCATATTTGATGAAATTTCATATTACAAAGTATATTTGCGTTATCTGATTCTGTATTATTATTAAATTGTATGGTAGCCGATTCATTATGCCCGAAATAACGGTGCGCCGCATTTTTAATTGTCGCTTAATTAGCGAAGCCACTTGAAAGCAGATCGTTTACAAATATGAATTGCAGATTCGTCCGCTGAATGCACACCAGCGGTAAAGTAATATGTGTGGCACACTCACCAGGTAGCAGTCTATCGGTTTCTCGGCGTGAATTTTGTAGGCCTTCTGAATTTCGGTTTGTTTGAGAGCGTGGGCGATGTGAAGGGCACTTGCATCGAATCTGCCATACTGATATCCCGGTGAATCATTGTGATTGTTTTGGGGATAGTTGTTCGGACTGTAATTGTGTCTATCGTAATTACCTCCTCCTCCTCCTCCGCCACCACCTGTTGGTGAAACTTGAGACGATTGCAGATTGCCGTTAACGTGCGTTCGGATGTTCAAAGCTGGAAGAAATTATTTGATTAATGAATCATCGAGCTCTTCATCGCACACACTTTAAACTTTAAATGCCTATTTGAGGTGTGTCAAGAGCACATTCCTCGTAGATCACGAAGAAAATCTTATCTTTTTAACGACTAGTTCGCTACACGAAATTGCATTTACAAACATTTAAGCTTATTAATACATAAACAAGATAAAGGTCAATTCGGAAAATAATTATTTTATTCAGGAATATATATTGTAGTAGTAGTAATAGATATGTATATTATTAAGTAGTCTGTTTATAGGGTTGACATAATTTAGTTAATAGACATTTGTTTTTATTGATTTCAAATCAAAATTTATAATTGATGAGATTACTGAGTGAAATCACTTTGGAATCAATAAAACCATAATAGTATTTTATTTAAATAACTAGAATTAGAAAATAATAAAGAGTTTGCAACTAAAGTAAATAAACCATTACAAGCGAGTATAGTTTATCTATGACTATTTAATAATGTATAACACTTTTACTTTGACAGATTTTAATAATGGACATGGAAAATATTCTTTAACGTTATAAAATATGGAAACACTGACACATTGCTGATTATGAGCATTGCAAAGCGCATACTATAAGTAGACTTTAGTGATGAAGTGTATTTATAATTTGTCACTATAGCATTACAATAGAGATACAAAGATAATTTAGCCATTACTAAATACAAAAAATAATCATATGCATCAACAAAATGCGCATCATTTAATGTATAATGAATTACTTAGTAACGGCCACCTCTATCCTTGTTTACTTTTATTATTTTCAAGAAAATGTTTTATTTTAAATTTGTACATGTTATAATATCCATATATTACTTATTGTGATCAGTCAACAACTGAATATTATTTTAAAAAATGTCTACATTATATATAATTTATTCTATTCTACATTAAAAGTAATTAATAGTTTTGTTTCATTATTGTGTAACATTATCTAGTAAGAATTGTTGTGGATGGTTTATAATTATAGATTTTAATATTTGCTAATAACATTTCTATAAATAACGCCCAATTTGTTAATGAATTTTGAAAGTTGCTTTAAAACATTAAAATAAGATGCGTGGGCTGATCAATGTAAATGTTACGTAGCAGCATGTCCTTCTAAAATATTTTCCATAATTATGATTATCATAAATTAAAGTTCTAATTTAATGAACTATTATTACCTTCTGCGTCAAATGTTCCCCGACCGGGACAACGGATCTGTTCGTTAACAAAATTGCTCGATTTGGGCACGTTGAGTGCAGACCGAATACCCACGGAGGATCCATCCAAGTGTCCGGGTCCTATTTTCGGCACATGACTATTACAATACACTTCTTTATCTTCTTGTCTGTGTTGATTATTAAAATATGTTTTCAGGGTGAGTTTGGTGCCGCATATTGCACATTTGAAACAACCCCTGTGGAAAAATGTGAAATCTTTTAGTGGTCCTACACGATCCACTTGATATACTGTCTCTTGACACCGTAAACAGGTGCTTTCGTAGAAATTAGGCCTATACATTGCTTTGTATGAGTTCTGCAGCATTTTCACTTCACAACACACACTTTAGCTGGAAACAACGCAATTAGTTCCAGCGGTGAACAAATGGATATTTATTATTTGGAAGGCGCGTTGCTCTCTTAACCGCCTGACGAAATCTCCGGAGTTTCCTTTACTGGCTGCACTCGCACTCGCACTTATTTTTCCCGTATGTATAAATTATAATCACCACATGCAGCAACTACTTGCCGCTTTATTTTATTTTTTGTAAATAACAGTAAACGACACAAAAGTGAGGTAATTAAGTAAAACAATACTCGTGAGCAAAGTTACATGGTCCGCGGCCTTCCTTCCTGTTGCAATAATATGCGGCAACACAAATTCTACCAGCGGCACTTATACATCAACCCCCTGGCTCATATTCGCGGTGCGTTCCAACGGTGAGGGTGGTCAATAAGCACCTGCTATTGTCTCTTTTGATACCAGATGTGCGATGTTCTACGGGCTAGTTCACACACGTAACACAAACGCAGCCATGTTGCAGTAACAGTCTCATACACTCAACACCATCCAACACAACGGCAATCCAAAGCTACTGCTGACTTCCACTACCATCCTATATTGTAACTCCCCTCTATAAGACAACTCGTCCCCATTCACCTGTACGAGTATCTACCTGTACGATATACATACATATTCTATTTAATATACTGTTGCCTTCTGTCCGCAACCAACACATATCCCATACAAATTAACAGTCGCTTAATTACATTTGCATACATTAATTTAATGGAATAATGCAAACTTTACAATCAATAATACATTATAATTCATAACAATTACATTATATTAACGTTTGTACTTCCTTATATACCTAATAATACAACAGTTAAATATAAATAAATCAACAACACTACTATTGAATTGTCATAAATACTTGCATTATTATTTGGTACGTTTGTAGGTAATTACTTACAATAAATTGTTTAACTTCTAGTATTGCATACAAGTACCATATTTAATAATTAGTTATTAACTATTTTATATTTAATCTAATCCTAACAATGACCATCAAAAGTAGATTAGTCAAAATAATTTATAAATAATAAAACACAAATAAACACAGATTTTATTTATTTAATTTTGTTTGATAGTGCGGTGATGTAATGTAACTTCAAAAGGTATAAATTGTTCTCGATGAAATTCAATTACAAATACACAAGGTTAAAAATAACACATGTTTGATTTAAAGAGATTAGCTCGCCTAAACGCTAATAGTACAAAGTAAAATACCACATTTGTGGAGAATAGAAGATCTTAAAATATTTCACTAGCCCTGTGACCGGTTGTAAAAGCAAAACTATTAGTAAGGAAATAACTCTAATAAAAAAATCACCATTTTTGGACAAGTAAAAAACTTTACGTAAATTTATTTTTGACATATTTATCATATTACATCTTGTAAAACTCACTTGCGTGTTAGCTTTCGTGCGCGGTGAGCAAACGGCACAATCGTGATAGTGATAGTCTTAACAAAATGAAAGGACTAAAACTACAGCTTTTACAGGTTTGCACTATACTACTAAGATTGTAAACTTTAAAAATTTGATTGTTAAATGTTTGTAAAATTGCTGTAGACTAAAAAAGATTTTTCCTTTTTTATCTGTACATCAATTTTTAAGATTATAATTAACGCTCTGAATTCTCGTAAAAAGTTCAAGTTTAATCAAATACAATGCAGTAAAATAAAAAATAAAAACTTTTTTTAATAAGACGGTGCCACCTGTCATATTGCGAGATAAATTATGGAGATTTTGTGCCAGACATTTCCAAACAAGATTCATTTTTGTTTTATGGTGATCTGTTCTGGCCAGCAAGATCTCCGGACAACTGTATCGGATTTCTTCTCTTGAAGTTATTTAAAAAGCATATTATTTATAAGCAAACCTAGAAGTAACAGCAAAGTAAAAAAAACATTCTTCAAGAAATTGAAGCTATTTCTTAAGATATGCTTAAACGAGCACAAGAGCTACCGGTTATTAAAAATGAACTAATCATTCTGACTCTCACTGTACTATTAAATCAGTAAATTGAAAAAAAATGGAGGCACTATAGATACTGGAAAGGCATAGTGTCTGGTCTATTTCCACTCTAATTAAATGTAATTAAGTTTACATGAGCACTAATCATGTATTAAACAATGTCTTAAATTAATAAATGCCATATTGGGCACATGCAGTGTATTTTTAAACCAACCACCAGATATAAATCTTCTGACTCATCATGTTATAAAACAAAATATTCACACAACTAAGTTGCAAGTTATGTCAATGCAGTACAGCTAATTTTAGTGAAACGTGTCCACGTTCAGTGCAAAACTTTTTTTATTTAAGAAAAAAAACCTTTATTGTCAGTCATTAAATATTAATAATTACCAGTTTAAATTTGCATTGCCAGGTCATCCTAAAACATTGCCGTTGTTGCTAGCGTGTTGCAGAAAACTGTTGGTCTATTCCAAGATTTTCACAACAATTAAGGATCTAACAGTCCAGCTTTTATTGCATACTGCATAAAGATCTTAGCCTACATGCTTATAAAGTGCAGCTAATGCAGGAAATAAAGCTAGGTAATCATAAACAACGCCGTCCTTTGTTTCTTGGGTGCTGAAAATGCAAGCAGGAAGTTCTGACTTTTTTAAAAACTCATCTTTAGCGACAAACCCTATTTCTATCTCAGTGGGTTTGTCAATAGATAGAACTGCCGCAACAATAGTCAAAAAACCTATTTATTCCCAATGAGTTACTATTTGATGCGGTTTCTGTGTCGGCGGAGTATGGGACCTTACTTTTTTTTAAGAAGAACAAAGGTGCGATTATATTTAATGCAGATTGCTACCGCAGAATGATTACTGACTTGTTTTTTCTTATATTGGACAATTTGAGCATAGACAATTTTTATTTCTAGCAGAATGGCGCTACGAGTTTCACAAACTGAAACAATTGCAGTGATGCACAAAAAGTTTTCTGAGCGCATTATTGAGCAAAACTTAACACATATAATGGCCTTCCAGATGTTGCAATTTATCTTCGTTAGACTTTTTTATTTGAGGCTACGTGAAGGTAAGAGTTACGTTAATGCCCAGCAAACAATTTCAGCACTCAAAGACAATATTTGTTACAAGAATGAACTGGTGCAGACAGAGCCGAGATGGACATTTTCTGAATAATATTTTCTACAAGTAATCACAAAAATTATATTTTAAATTTAAATTCAATAAATTCTTAACTTAAATATAAATAAATATTTTTTATAATTAAAATGAGACTTAATAAAAAACCTTTTATTTATAGTTCGACTGCACAAAGCAATTGAGGGGTCTAATGCAATATCCAGCCAAGTTCATTTTTTTGTTAAAAAGTTGAGTTATTTATATATTTATATTTGACTTAAAATTCTCTATTATCCCGTGCAATAACTAGGTCTAAAAGTGATTTTTTTTACAGCGCACATTGTTAGTTGCATACATAACCATTTTATGTAAAAACAGAGTAAATCCAAGACATTCTTTGTAATATTGCAAATTTTATCTACAGAAACCTACTTTAGTATGGTCAATAAAATGTGTAAAATGTGAGCGCAAAAAAATAACGAGCGGAGCAGTGTAGTGCTGTCATATTTGTTGCAAAGTATGCAATGTTTTTAAACAGTAAAAACTCAATAAATTTATTTAGCGGAATATAAAAAAACTAAAAACAAACCGAGATACTCTCAAAATTTTATCCCGTCAAAGCAATTTTTCTGAATCTATTGCTGATATAATATATTTACTATTTTGAAATATAGAATAACACATTAGCATTAAATCGATAAAGAAATTTAAATCACTATGAAATCAATTTATTCGTTTGATATTTAATTTAAATAAAATTTTGCAATAGCCATCGTTACCAAAAACATGTTATGTTGTCCGGAAGTTATGTACCCCAGTGTGACTTTTAGTTCTACCAGAAGATTGAATACTAAGCAATAATTGCGAAGCAACAGCATTGGTATCTGTCAACTGCAAAGCGACATACTAAAAGTCAACAATTTAAAAAAAAGCAAATTAAAAATATTTTTTTTAATTTAACTCCTGCAACTGTCAATCACAAAACGACATATAAAAAGTCAACAACTTTTATTATTAAAAATGCTTTATCTTAATACCTGCAATTGCACATCTGTAATTAAGAAGCGACATACTAAATGTCAACAGTTCTTAAAAAGGCAAATAATGTCATTAACGTTTAATTGCAAAAGGACAAATTAAGTTTTAACATATTTTTAGTTTAATTCCTGCAGTCGCATATTTGTCAATCGCAAAGCAACATATTAAAAGTCAACTATTTTTAAAAAAGCAAACGACATAATTATATAACAAATGTCATTAAAAGCTTTTTAATTTAATTCCTGCACTCGCACATATGTTAATTGCAAAACGAAATATTAAAAGCAGACAGTTTTAAAAAAAGCAAACAATAACTGTGAAGCAACAATTAAGTTTTAACAATGTTTTAATTTAATTCCTGCAATTGCACATATGTCAATTGCAAAGCGACATATTATTTAGTATATCAATAGTTTTAAAAAAATCAAACAATGTCATTAAACGTTAATCGCAAAGCAACAAATTAGGTATCAACTACAAATTTTTTAATTTAATTATTGCAATCGCACATATGTCAATCGCGAAGCAACATACTAAATGTCAACAAATTTTAAAAAAGTAAACGATGTTATTAAATTATAATTGCAAAGTTACAAATTATGTTTTAACATTTTTTTTAAATTTAATTCCTGCAATTGCACTGTTAGGCTGCAGTCTCACTGCACCACCCACCGCCACCAACTAAAATTCGAACACGTTAAATCATATGGCGACGGTCCGACTGATTCACTATTTTCGCCGGCATCTGTCATTTGGTAACCACCGTTTCATAATTTCAAATCGGTTGGTGGTAGCGCGGCAACAGTTGATCGTCATTTGAAACATGCTAACTTGATATTTTACAAATCAAAACATATCTGTCATTTTTGCTTTGATATTTGAGAATTTTAAAAACGGTAACATGGAAGAAACATGGACACCATTCGACATTGATAAACTAATTAGATTAGCAAATGAAAGGCCCGAAATATAAATATTTAAATATAGTATTGACATAGAAATGAGTGGGAAATTTAAATATTTGGTGGTCACCAGTGGCTGCAGTGAGATCTTAGTACATTTTGGTGGTTAGTGCAAACGGTGATAGTTGGTGGCGGTGGTGCAGTGAGACTGCACCCTTAATCGCAAAACGAGATATTAAACGTGAACAATTAAAAAATCTACTATTTTTAATTTAATTCTTACAATTGCACATCTGTTAATCGGAAAGCAATATACTAAATGTCGACAGTTTTTAAAAAGGCAAACGATGTTCTTAAACGTTAAAAGCAAAGCAACAAATTACAACATTTTTTTTTAAGGCAAACTATGTCATTAAACAACAATCGCGAAGCGACAAATTAGGGTTTTACAGAGGAACTGGGCCTGTCATTAAGGGTCAGAATTCTGGCATTGAAAGCCAGGATTCTGGCTTTGAGTAGACAGATCCAGTTTTTTACTTTCTAAAAAGTAGAGTAGACATTGCTCAGAATGTTTGAGATATTGACACATTGACGTTTCACATCTGACACTTGACATCTGAATACTTGCTTTAGGCTGCAGTCTCACTGCACCACCCACCGCCACCAACTAAAATTCGAACACGTTAAATCATATGGCGAGGGTCCCACTGATTCACTATTCTCGCCGGCATCTGTCATTTGGTAACCACCGTTTCATAATATCAAATCGGTTGGTGGTAGCGCGGCAACAGTTGATCGTCATTTGAAACATACTAACTTGATATTTCACAAATCAAAACATAATCTGTCATTTTCGCTTTGATATTTGAGAATTTTAAAAACGGTAACATGGAAGAAACATGAACACCATCCGACATTGATAAACTAATTACATTAGTAAATGAAAGGCACGAAATATAAATATAGCATTTTTCTACTGACATAGAAAAGAATGGGAAATTTAAATATTTGGTGGTCACCAGTGGCTGCAGTGAGACCGCAGTACATTTTGGTGGTTAGTGGCAAACGGTGATAGTTGGTGGCGGTGGTGCAGTGAGACTGCAGCCTTATGGATGTGCTGCTTGTATTATAGAATTAGTAAATGTTTTAACTTTTTTGTTAATAGGTTAATATTACGTTAAACACACAGTTATAGTCAAATGCTGGAACAAACATATGCTAATCAACACATTAAACAAACAAATATATAAAAAATATTCCAAGACTTTCCAATCAAACAATGCTGACATAGTCGGAGAACAAATTGTAAGGTAAGGCAATAATTGTTACTTTTGTTTAATATAACAAAATTCAATTTATGACCAATAAATAATTTTTTGCTTGTCTTTTTCAAAATCATCTGTTTTGGCCACAAATTGAGGGCCAAAACAATAGTTTAGCGGTGTGCTAAAAAGTTAATCTTATTTTTTGCGGTTTTTAAAAAAGCTGTAAATCACATGTAATAAAATCTGACAGTAGTGACAGATTCTAATTAACTTTAAAATTTCCTGAAACACTTTTTAATTGGGGCAGGCAAAAAAATATTGAGTGTAACTTGTGCCAAAATGCTTCAGCATCCTTTTGTTTTTAACAGCTATTATTTCCTTTGTTTTTTCGTGCTACTAAAGCATTTTCTATGTACTCTTTTGTTTGTTTTTGAGATTGATAGATCTTTAGATTAGAAGGTTTCATTTAAAAAAATATATAAAATAGTAAATTAAATATCAGGTGAGTTTCATCATCTGCAACAAATAATGTAGAAAAAATAAAAACCAATATTGAACATTTGATTTTTAATCTTTTTTTTTTCTTTTTTTATTTGACAGTTCCGTGAATACACGGCTTGGTTGCTATTACAGTTCACACATAACGGACAACTAATGAATGCACCCGCATAATATTTCTCTCTAATTTATTTGCATGTTGAATGCTTAAACTTTGACAAATAGTTGCACTTGATGGCACTAATTCAATAATTTTTGAATTTATTTGTCAAATGCGTTTTTTTAGTTTTAGTTTATCAAGTGAGAGACGCTCTTAACGGCAAATTTTAAATAATTTTAAACGCACCGGTTGCATGCAGCGCTCAAACGGAACACACCTATTATTTATGCTTCTTAGCGGTTTTAGAGGTTAATCGCACCCAGGCAATGACGATTTGAGATGTCAGTTGTTGGTTGAGTTCAAAACAACTCATTAGTTGCCAGCGCTGACTCATCAATCAATCAATAAGAGCTGAGCCCGCCAGGGGTGCTATTTTCGAGTTTACACGAAACACTTTCGTATAGGAAAGTGACGTATTTTCACATGAGATTCAATATTCGGTATTTTTGAACGGTGTAATCTCGATCGTATACACATTTGTTCTCATGAAATACATCGAGTGGGTATAACCCATGAGAACAGCCGTTTCGTATGGGAAAATTTGACATTTATGCATCTCTATGTTTAGGTTATAAATATCAAATATTAATTTGTTTACAATGGCATTATGCCCGTATGACACTGATCTATAATTCTTTATTGAATTATATATATAAAAATATTTAAATCTTAAAAAGTCTGTAAAATGCACAAAATATCATCAATCTTATTGTAGATTGAAATTTTAAGAATATTTTTAGTTTTTCTTTAGAATTAACACAAAAAATGTACGAATTAACAGTTTTTAAAAAATAGTTAGGTTATATTATAAATGCTATTACTCACATGTTATGTGTTAATTATAAAGAAAACCTAAAAATATTCTTAAAATTTCAATCTACGATAAGATTGATGATATTTTGTGCATTTTACAAACTTTTTAAGATTTAAATATTTTTATATATATAATTCAAGATATAATTATTGACAGTGTAATACGGGCATTAAACCAACAAATTTATTTAGCAGCAATAGCTGTATTGGAGAATGCTGAATATCAAGCTCAAGTAGTTCTCAGCTGTCATCATCGCGATGATCTTTTTGTAAATTTAAGTAAGCATTTTGTTAGATTGTATTGTCTGAAAACGGTGGCGGTGAGCCATTTAATTGATATTTTGGAACAATTTCTACCTATACAAAGTAGGCAATCAGCGTTGGATGTTCAAAGCGCAACTCGATCTTTATTAGAAATTTTTAATCTCGTAGGTTTTCCACCTTAAAATGTGATGGTATGCCCACTTCAGGTGACATTTTACAGTGATGCCACATACTTTCATACGAACAACATAATTTTAATTCATACAACGTTCAAAAATACTCGTATTCGTTTTCATGTGATTTTTTTCGTGAGAATTGGTTCCCATTCGAAACTATTCCCATGAGTTCGAAAATAGCACCCCTGAACGACATGTTTTAGACTGTTGCCAACTGTGTAAACTTTTATCAAAAAACTCAAAGTTTTGAATTTAAATAAATGATTTAATTAGTTTAAGAAGCCGCTACTTAACGAGATACAATATATTCTCAATATGTAATGTCATTTAATTTTACTTTGTAATGTTTTTAGGTTTGATTATTTTTATTATTTTTTTATATTTTTTTATTTCTTGTCCCAAGTGTTGTACGTTGTAATCCCATATATTTATTAATTACCTATATTGCTTCTTTTCTTGATTTTTTTAATAATATGTAAATTTATAAGCGCCCATTAACTGCTAAGTTGATTTGTCAGCAAGCAGGCAAACCTAAATGTATGATGAGTAAAATGACAAGAGCTGCCAGCAAACGATGACTCAGCGGTTCAGCGCGTTCAGTTCACACGACGAGTCGTTCTGAACGCAGCCATTGTTTGCGTTGGTAAAAAACAACTCATATTATTAGAAACATTTAAAAATTTATGCGGCTTTACCAATACAGCATCTTGCAATATGACAGGTGGCACCGTCCAAATATCTGCCGCTGTAACCAAGAAAAGATGTAAATAAAAGGTCTTCCATTAAGAGCGCTCCTATTTGAAATGTAAATAAAACAAGCAATTGATGAGATATCAAAGATCTGTTTATTGAGGGTTGAAGGTGACATTATACCATTAAGAATGGAACAGAACATCGTTTAGATGGCCACCTCTGGAACGCCGGCACGAATAGAGACGCTGTACCCAATTTTCCATCACTTTTTTACACAAATCTGGCAATATGTCAGCAATGGATCTTTCAATATTGGTCTGGAGCTTCTCCAATGTTGTTGGTTTGTTGCTGTAAACCACTGACTTAACGTACCCCCAGAGAAAAAAGTCTAGGGGCGTTAAATCGCACGAACGAAGCGGCCAATTGGCCAAATCGATTGTTTGGCCGGCTGTATGGCATGTGGCCCCGTCTTGTTGGAACCACATATTGTCCACATCGAAATCATCCAATTTGTCCCAAAAATAATCGGTTAACATGCCACACCAAACAGTGAGTTTTAATGGATACAATGGTGACTGGTTGATTTCCTGAGGATTTTCGATTGCCCAAATGCGTTCTGTTTATTAACAAAACCGGTTATCCAAAAATGAGCCTCGTCACTCAGGATGATTTTTTGATGAAAATCATTATCCATCTCCATCTTGTCTAAGACAAATGGTCATTCGGCTTCAATTCTTGGGTTAAAACGATCTTATACGGGTGTAGGCCAAGTTCTTTCCGCAAAATCCGCCACAATGTTGTTTGGCTGATCCTCAACTCCTGAGAACGGCGTGAAATCGATTGTTTTGGTTGTTTGGCTACAGAAGCTCGTAAAGCGCCAATATTTTTTTTGTTCCTGACTGGTCTTGCTCTTTTCGCACGGGAACATCTAATAATGAGTAGGTCGGCTCGTTTTAGCCACTAAACGAACCACAGACCGTTTATCCGGACGATTATAACGACCAAAAATTGGAGTCAACGCACGTAAAGTTGCGGTGACCGAACTCGAATGTTTGTAATAAATTTTAATAATTTGCAAACGTTGCGCACACGTGTACTTCACCATGATGATAATGTTTTCAACAAATTGACGTTTATAATATTGAGCTAACTTCACACATGTTCAAATAGCAGCTAATCAAATCAGGGGCGTCCCTATTGGAAAACCCTTTATTTGTTTAAGGTAAATTTGTGTTCTAGAAACATTAACCGTTTTGCGACAATAAATCTTGAATTGTCCAACGTACTCGGCCCAAGTTTTGTATAAAATAAAACAAATACTACAAATTTTCCATATGAATTTTAACTTGAACTACTAAATAAAGATTTGCACTTGGTTTCTTTGCTAGTGGTTGCCAACTTTTAAACTACTTCAACTCCATCAAGCAGTGAAACAACTGAACTTGAATGTTAGTTGCAAATAGATTAAGACCTGATATAATCCATCCTAGTACTGCTTTTTGCAACACCAAATTGTTTAAATCTTGAAATGGAGGTATAAATGTAAAAGAGTATGATGATTAGCATAACACTTGCAAGTATCTTGTTTGCATGATGATGATAAATGATTGGGTTATTATATGTTTTGTATACAAGTTTTTATGTCGTTTTATACTACGGACACACACAAGTAGCAATATTTTTTTTATATTGTTATAAACCGTATTATGAATTAACCTCGTAAATAAATCTCTAAACGCAATTATTTTATTTGCGCTATTACCGACTCTCCAACAGCAGCAATAACTGTACAATATGCAATTTCAAATTCTTACCTTCTATGATAAGTTTGAGGTAGTTTTTTTTTTTTTTTATGAAAAGTTCTAATTCACTTTTGACGGTTTCAAATTTGTCAAGTAAAGAATGTTAAATTGTAACAAACGTTTATAAATTGTTAATTTTCTATTCATTCAATAATTTATTGTTTGCGTCTGTCATTGTAGCATTTCCTAATGTATATATAAATAAAATAGGAGAATGAAAAAAAAATATAGGAACCGTACTATACTCACAAATAATACCAATTCTTTTGATCTATATTTTGAGTCTCAACATGCTGCTTAGATGATAGATCTTATTTTGTGTAGCTTGTAAGTTGATTTTTGTGGGGAAAAGATATTACCAATGCGTCTATTGAAACGTGGCTGTTCATTCGCACTGCACATCTATGTTTTATAAATAAAACCTTGATCAGATTTGATTAAAACAAAATGTTTCTTCTTGATTGACTGGTTAATTTTATTAAAGAATTTTATACTATATTATGGGCACATTTTCTTTAAACATTTGAATTGTTATCGGGACACCGTGCGGCCAGCAATTCCAACTTTTTTTTTAATTATTATATATAATATTATATATAACAAAAAAACAAAAAAACATACTTATAACAAATGTTGGAAATGTTCACCATTAGCCAATAAACACATTTTCACGCGTCTTCTTTTATTGTTAAAAATGTTTACTAACATTTCAGGCGTTATGGTTTGGGATGCGTTTAAAATTGCTGTTCTCAATTTTTTTATTGTATGCTGCATTTGTTGGAATACATTGTCTTTCAGGTAACCAAAGATTTAGTAATCCAGCGGGCTTATATCTGGAGAACGTGAAGGCCATAACTCTTTAGTAATTAATCTTTTACCATAAAATTCCCGAAGATGGTCCAATATTACTCTTGCTGTGTGAGCTGTAGCTCCGTTTTGCTGGAAATATCCATGCTGTAATTTCTTGTCATCTAACTGATTAATAAAAGATTCAATCAGTTGTTGACGATATCTCTTACCATTTATTGTATTGTTGAAGAATACAGGACTAAATATTCTTTGACGAGATACAGCCATCCAAACTTCAACTTTCTGAGGATGTAGCGGCGCTTTAATTAAAACATGGGAAAAGCAAGCTTTATTACTAAAAATGTCAAGTCGAGTGTGCTGTCATTATTTAAATTGTCCAAGAACCACTAACAATAATTTATGCTACTTTGAAGATTGACTGGCAATAAATCTTGCACTACAGAAACTTTGTAGAGATGCAAGTTTAATTTCTTTTTCACAATCTTATAAGCAGAGCTTGGGAATTTCAGCTTGCAAAGTTAACAGTCGGACTGGTTTTTGTGGGCTTATTTCTAGACGTTGGCGCACATCTGTAACAACCTTTTGTGATAAAAATAGTCTGCTTGACAATTTGACAACATTGAATATTTAAATTCAAAATTCGGAAACTGCTGTTGAAACTCTCGAACACAATCCGAATGGAATAGAGCTATTTCTTATTATTAAACCGCCTATTCCTAAAGTAGGATTCAATAATAAAAATATTTTCTTCATCTGTATACATCCTTATAACCTTGACAGTTAAAGTTGAACAGTCAAAACAAAATAAATATAGCGATTTTTTGCGAGATACTATTGCTTACTATAGTAAGGTGGTTAGTGTTGACAGACATACCACTGCATTTTTGCGAGCATTTAGTAACGGAGGGAAAATCAATGACGTATGTTAAAACGTCATCGTTTCATACCACGACATACTACGCCTTACCTAGCTTTGACGTAGGTTACTGCTTATAGTATGCCGTTGACAGTTGATTTAGGTTATATTTAAACTTGGTGGATGTCATTAAATTACTTTAATTACAATATTACATTAATTAATTACATTTTATTATTAGATAGAAAATATAAAAAAAAAAGCAATTTTATAATATAATTTTATTAATATAAAAAAAAAATTGTCAGCTAAGTTGTTTAATTTAAAATTAGTTATTTTATTGGTTTGAGATTTCTTAAAATCAAAGAATTTAAAAAGAATGATTGTGTATAATTTTTATTTATGTAACCACGCCATTTTAGCATTTAATTTTTGTTACTAGAGCAATGAAGTTGTATCAAAACTGATGTTACTCCCACTACTCTTACCACATCATACCACTGGTAACATAGTAGTATCTCGCGAAAAATCGCTAATAGTTAGGTGTACAATTTTAAAAAGGCGGCATATTTAAAGTGATTACATAATCGCAGACATTTATAAAGACGCTGTATTTACAAATGCGAACATTTAGTATTTAATTGCACTAGATAAGAACTACACTAATTTGTCTTATTATTTATATTATCAATATCAAATTTGTTTAATATTATATGATGCTGTAGTTATAGAAAACACACTGACAAAGTTTGTAAAACAAAAACAACGAGCTAGTTAGATTGAATTTTGTTAAACTTATTTGATTAATTTCACTTTATCTTAATTGTAATAAAGTATATTTATTTAATTGTTAACTTAAATTGTAAACAACGTAAATGAATATAAAATATAAAATATTAAACTTATTGTAAGTACTTATTACTAAATAAACCATAGTTTGTTAATTGCACCTTGGATATCGATTTAACTCATTACTATTTATTGGCGTTCTTGCACAGCATAAAATAGCAAAAAAATATGGTTTAAAGATTGTATAATCTGATCAAATTATATTGTATAATTTTTGAAACGGCCATACATCGATGCAAGTACTGTAAAATTTAAACACCCTGTATCATTAAATCACTACACTACACGCAAATACACAAAGTTTTCGGCAATGATACCAACTGTCATCAAATAAGAAAATAATAATAATAACAACAAATTTATTGATTGTATTACTACCAAGAAATATTTGTACAATATTTAAAATAATATTAAAATAAAACAATTCCAAGACTGAGTGATAAGCTGCATTTGATATAAATGGAAAAAGAATTTAACATATACATTTAACAAACATAACCTTAAATAAATGTAAGCACAATTCCATAATATTTGTAAATTACAATATTTACAATAAAACAGGATCTGCCATTAGAGATTTATATTGTCTGTTAATATGACAGAACTCTAATTTTCTTTAATATCTTCAAAAAATATGTTTGTTTGTTAATATTTTATATTTTAGAATACAAATATTTAACCATGGCGGATGTTCGAGATATTATGGATCTGGAGCAACCAGCTGCTCCAGAAGTAACAAGAGAAACAATATTAGGTGCTGATAAAAATAAGAAACGGTATTCGAATACCCCAAAAGTTCCAAAACGTCCCGAGGGAATGCACAGAGAGGTTTTTGCGTTATTATACAATGACAATAAAGACGCTCCACCATTGTTTCCATCAGATACAAGTAATAATTATATTATTCTTATAAACATTTTTTATATAAATCTAAATTTAGGTAATGGTTATAAGCAGACAAAGATTAAATTGGGTATGAGAAAGCCTAGGAAATGGGAATGGATGCCATTTACCAACCCTGGTAGGGCTGATAACAGTGTTTTCTATCATTGGAGAAGGCCATCTGATGAAATTAATGAATATCCGTTTTCAAAGTTTAACAAGGTAAAAGTTTAAAGATTTGAAAATATTGAGTTCTATAATTGTTTTTTAGAAAGTAGACATTCCTACATATACGGATACTGAATATAATACGCATTTAACTTCTGAAACTTGGAGTAAAGAAGAATCTGATCATATGATGGATTTGGCAAGGAGGTTTGATCTGCGATTTATTATAATGGCAGATCGATATGATACTCTAAAGTTTAGTAAAAGAACTGTTGAGGATATAAAGGATAGGTATTATAAAATATCTGGAGTATTATCTAAGGTATTTAATATCATGATGTCTTTATTTTATATATTAATTTTACTATTATTATAGTTAAATAGTAAAAAAGTATATACATATGATGCTGATCATGAAAAACGACGAAAGGAACAATTAAAGAGATTATATGAAAGAACACCTGAACAGGTAAGATTAACTACAAGTTTTATTTAAAATAGCAGATTTTTTATACCACATTTTGGTGAATTTTATTTTATATTTTCATACCAGGTTCTTCTTTATAACTGAGCTATCACACCGTCAAGGTTAAGTTTTTCTACAAAATACAGTGCAGATTTGCTCTTTTATAGTTTTATTTTTACCAAAGCCTATTCAGCAATCTCAAACAATAAAACAAAATTATACTCATCATTGCAGAACGGTATTATATTCTGATTGCATATCTCAGTTTGAAATTTTTGTTGATGTGAATGATTATTATAAATAAAATATACATACTATTTTGCATGCATAATATAATAAACAAATTATTATATATCACTCTTCTGAAGCAAAATGATACCATGTCTAATTCTGCAAATTTAATTTTTTTTATAATTATACTTTAAATAATATATCTTAAATGTAATATACATTTGATCACAAATATTTATAGATTGAAGAAGAACAATTCTTATTGGGTGAGCTTAAAAAGATTGAAGCTAGAAAGAAGGAACGTGAGCGTAAAACTCAAGACTTACAAAAATTGATAAGTCAAGCTGATAGTCAAGGTGAAACACCAAGGAAAACCGATAAGAAGTTACCCAAGAAAAAGTTAGCTAATCCATCTAGACCATCTAGAGTAGACACAACGGTAAAATATATCATTATCATAATTAATATATTATACAAACAAATCTCATTACACATACACTAGATACAAAGGGCATACTTATTTGATTATAATTTATTTTTATTAACAGCACATTTTACAGGCCGTCGAGACGGCTGGTATTAAATTTCCAGATTATAAAAATAGTGGTGTTTCATTACGTTCTCAACGAATGAAATTACCTACTAGTGTAGGCCAGAAGAAGACAAAGGGTATTGAACAAATGTTACAAGAATTAGGAATGGGTAAGATAATTATACTTATTAATTTTTATTGGATTAATTTACTTTTTTTATTTAGAATTGAATCCAACTCCTTCAGAAGAAATATGTCAGAACTTTAATGAACTTCGGAGTGATATGGTTTTATTAATGGAACTTAAATCTGCATTGAGCACTTGCGAATTTGAATTGCAATCGTTGAGGCATCAATATGAAGCTCTAAATCCGGGCAAGGTACTTATAATTAATTAATTTGCTTATTATACTTAATAATTTGTATTACAGACATTGACGATACCACCTCAACTACTAACTAATACTGGGAATGAACAAGATGGCATAAAAGCAGAAATTATTGATGTTGTTGGTTCGCCAGGAACACCATCTAATCTATAGACTATATTTATTAATTTCACATTGTACTTCTAATGCTAATTATTTTATTTTAAGACTAATAATAGTATAAAAATATGTTCCGGTCTATATTCCATTTTTATCCTCAACCCAAATACACTGTAAAACCGAATATCATCTTTTGTAGAGATATTGCTAACTATTTTGTGTTTTATATTTTCATCAAAATTGTTGTTAGGTTTTTAATATACCCTATACATATATACAGGGTATATTAAAAACCTAATATTACGTGCGTACTCGCGCACAGAAGCTGCAGCATTGCCGTCACAAAATCTATAAATTAAATGAATGTTTGCAAATTCTTTATTAGTGCACTACAAATTCTTTGTGTTTTATTGACAGATGCGTTACTAATTTATTTTTCCACAGCTAGGAAGTATTTAAAGATATATGTTTATAGAAACTTTTTGTTCCATTTGATAAGTTGAATACACTATTTAAGTTATCCAAAAACAATTAGAACCACCTCATGAAAGCAATTGTTTATTTTAACATTATTTATATACAAGTTAAAACCTTTTAAACTGCCGTTCAATCATTGGCATCACTAGAGTTTGATGTGCAAAAAACATATGTGGGTCTTCAAACCAGTTGATGCAATTTGGATCAGCTTGAAACATTTTAAATTAGTTTGAAGTACTTTAGATCACTTCGAATTCTTTAAGCAGAACTGTTAAAAACCGTTTTTATTAGATCAACTCATATGGATCTGTCCGGATTACTTTGGATAAAAATCACATTACTAGAAGCACAAACAAATATTATGCCACTCTTTTATATTTAAAAGACTACAGTGTACACTGTACAGGCACATGAACATCAAGAGCAAAAAGCGGATAAGCACAAACTTCTTCAAATCTACACCGATTGCTCAAAAACTCCGAGGCTCTAGACCGGGAATTTACTCCCAAGATGGGTGATGAAAATTGTAACCCGAAAAATATCTGTTAAAATCGTGTACATCCTAACAGCAGAGCAGCAATTTTAGCTATAAAAAAAGCCTAAAATTACATCAAGGCTAAAACTAGAATGCCATAGAGAACACGAGTTTCGGCGCATAAATTGTCGCAGGCAGAGAGTTTTAATAAAATGTGGCATTTATTAACATTAGTCATACATGATTAACCATAATTATATTTAATATGAGAGTATGGGTAAACCGGATACTAGTATCTCCAGCGCCTCCATTCTTTCTATTAGCGAGTTCGGTAGTATATATGGTGTAATTAATTTAGGAATACATATTCAAAAGTAGCTTGTAAGGTAGTAACACAAGAGTGTTATAATGTCTGCCTTTGTATAAAAAAAAATTGCCCCAAATCCCAAAACGGCCGACTACTAGCGACTGTCTAAATAAACCTGCAAATCATAACAGGAATTCTAACAAGGCAACCTCAATTTAAAAATACATGCGTACTATGGGCATTGTAGACAGCCCGATATGCAGACCGAGCACGTACTATGTACCTGCCCGGCGCTCTTCTACGCAAGAGAGTCCATGTTAGGGATTTGCAGGCTTCACATAACCCGCATAAGGGAAACCTCTCCAATTGATGTCCTAGCATACATCAACCACCTAGGTTGGCTGTGTGTTGGGACGGAGAAGTGAGGTTTACCACTAGAAGAGGTAACAAAGGAGGGCATAAGTGCAGTGAAAATGGTTCCACCTTACCATGACATTTTTGAATAGAAATGCATACTTGATTCATTCATTATATTAAGTTCGGAATCTGCTTGTCTGATTGTTGTCTTGCGGACTGTTTAATAATCAATTTGAAAAAAGTATTGCTTTTTTGTTTAGTATAAAAGTACATCTCAATTTTTATTTTTGCTTTTTCAAACAGTTAAAGTCTGAAGTAATTTCCATTATTTTTATTGATTATACACAATCGTATTACATAAATACATAATATTAAACCATTTGAATTAATTTTGTATTGTACTTACTTAAAATCTGTTTAGCTCAAATAATCTTTTTCAGCATATTTTTTGTCAATTTAGTAATTGTAGATGATAAACTAAACATTGAATCAATTAAAGATTTACAAAAAATATCATAATATGTTGCAATCAGGTTATTGATTAATCTCATTGTTTGAACCTCAACCTCCCAACACCCAAAAAAACTGTAGTATTTTTTTTGTAACAAGTTTAGTATCTGGAACTATAATTTTTTTTTAATAAAAAACGTATGAACAATTATATTAAGTCTTTTATTGCTATTTGAATTATTGCAATATTGCATCTAAAAAATACATTGTATCTTACACAACCAAATATGAAATAATATTCAATGACACAAACACAAAACAAATATACAAAAGAAAAGACTTAAAATGAATACATTATAAACATCAAAAATAATATTGTAATCACCAATTTGTTATTTCAGTCAGTATATTATAAAATACAGAATAATAGATTTTTAATTATTTCAAAAATGTCTGTTTATGTTTCAGTATTGTGCAATATACTACAATCAATACACAAAAATAATTCTCCTTATTTATTGTATAACATCTTTGTACAATTCTTAAACAATTTTAAAAATACATTTGTGGTTCGATATACAAAAAATGTTATTAGTATAACCGAATAAATAAAGTGTACTCATTAATTCATTCAGTCTAAATGATACTTTCTTGTAATGATTTATATACAATCGTACAAAAGTACAAAGTAGTAGAAAACTGAATATGCAATTCCATCCGACTGATAAATAATTTAATAATTAACAACATAAAAATAATTAAACAGGTTGCTGCCTTGTTTATTCAGTTCAGGGTGCGGTACCGAACTCAATTCTTGGCCTTTTTCTCGCTTGTATTTGTTCCTCTGCGTCTATTGACGTGTGATCCCTTTTCTTTTGAAGATTCTGTACAGATTTAACATTTTATATTTGTTTATAACTAAATGTAATTTTACCTTTTTCTCCCAATGTTGATGCAAATACCTTAATAATATACTTGTCTTTTCTGTGACAATAACTGCAATTAGATATAAATATAAAATCATTACAACCTGGATTGTAATTTAGGCTCACCTTGGTCTGATGGATAATCTTTTGTAGGTACGTACACAGAAGGCCTTTTTAAAGGCGATCTATTATTATTATCCACATGAAATTTTGTGAAATTATTTTCATCAAAAGAGGGAAGGCCCTTCAGGAATTCTGCTACAGACTGGAACAGAAGGCATGCACATTAGGATAATTTGTGCCACATATAATTTATGTAGAATCAAACTATTTATTAATTAAATTATTTAATACATTTACTTATACTAATAAAGCTTTAGAAATATATACAATACCATTGTATATTTAATTAAATTCTAGTTTGTGCCTCACAAACGTGTGGTCCTATTTCAACACTACAGAGATATACGTCAAAATCACATTTAATAGGTTGATTCGATTTGTTGGTTGGCAACATTTACTATAGGTAATTCTTTAAAACTTTATCATTTTATTAAATTAATATTGTTTCATAATATCACAATGTTATTAGACTTTAATTATATTACTTGATTCAATCTTAAGTTTTATAACATTAACTAGGTACGTTCAGTTTCACAAAATGAGGACAGTGGCGTACGCCCAGTTCGATCAGCAAGAGCAGAGGTGCGATTCCGATAGAACGGTGCTAAAATTGAAGCAAGTTTGTTCAAATAAGCTTAAATTCAGAGAAAAAAGCGACAAAAAATGTTAAACCAATGTGTAAGAATATATACGACGATTTAGGAAGTGCGAGAGAGATGCTTTAAATCACTTTAAATGCCGTAAAAATTGGTGGTGGGGGAAGCGAAAATTTAGTCGTCAATTCATCTAAATCGTGATTTACTTTTTGATGACATTAATTATTTTTAGGTTATCTACTTGTCAAAGTGACTTTTGTGTTGTGTACCAATTAAAGTGTTGTGGATGTTGTGTTGTATCTATTGTGTTAAATGTAATGCTAGTGTTAAATGTGAATTGTGTTTGTAATACATAAATATTTTATATTAATTGTATATTTTGCTTATTTGAATATATTTATTATTAATAAGTAATCTATAGTTTATTTTTTATTACTATTTATTTAGGTTTATAATTTATTAAAAGAAAAATTAAGATAAGTAGAAAAGGTTTGTTCTTATTGTATAATATTACAATTTTAATGAAGCCCAATTTGGAAAAATTAAAATTTTGTGATGCTCGACAAACTACATATTTCAAACGCAATTAACGCTTGTTAATGTAATAATATTAGCATGTTGGAAAAATATCTGCCAGATAAATTTGAGTCAGTTTTGCAGAGTAAAGAGAGGAAAAGCTTCATAAATTTGTAATAGAAGCCAAAGCAGTTTCAAAGAAACACCAATATATTCATTGATGCTGTCTACCGTTCATAGCAATCTTGTGGTTATTCTTATTGTTTAGTTTAACATAGTACATTCTTTAATATATTTATTATAAATATTGTTATTATATTCTAGGTTTTTATTAGTGAGAAAAAAATGATTTTTTTTTAATAGTTTATTAAATATATTTATTTTGTAGCAAGAACCTATGATTTTTACCAACATTTTACTGATTTTTTATACGTTTTATGTTTTCATTTAGTTTTTGCATTTTTTATTGAACATTTACTCTTTCTATGAAACATATAAAGTATAATATGTATCAAATGTTTATAAATTTTATCAAGCGTTCCTTATTTTTAAAACGCATTAACAGTTACTTAGCATTTAAAATCATTTATGAACCATTTAAGACTATTAGTTTCTTTTTTGCAGGCAAACATTTCTAACTAAAATTTAATTTTAATAAGCATTTAATAATCTGCAATTACAATTTTTAATCGAAATAATGTATCGTACAAATTGATAAACATTTTGTAGCTTAAAAACAACATGAAATCTAAGAATTCAAATGTTTGTTATTTAAATGGCAAGTTATTATTTTAATAATATAGTAGAAACATAGCAGCTAGATAAATTTGCACTAGAAGCCTTAGAAACACCAATTACTTTATCGATGCTGTTTACCGTACATAGCATAGCATTCTTATTATTATTATTATTGCTTAGTTTAACATACTTCTTTAATATATTTATTATAATTAATATTACTGTTACCGATATGTTCTAGGCATTTATTAGTTAGAAAATATGAATTTATATTTTTTAATCGTTCATCCAGTATATTTATACTGTTTTTGTTTTATTCATCATTTTATAGCAAGAATCTATTATTTTAGACCTTGCATTTACTAGTTTTATTAAACGATTCATATTTTTAATAAGCATTTGCACTTTTTGTTGAATTTTTACTTTTTATCGAACAATTACTTTTTTTAGCAAACGTTTATAAATTTTATCAAGCGTTTCTTATTTTTAAAACTATATTTATCCAGCGTTTGAAATAAGTTATGTCTATTTATGATTATTAGCATTTATCTTTTTTGTGCAAGTTATATTTTTATCGACCATTTTAAATTGTTATCTTGCTATCTACCAAACATTTAATTTGTAGGTTAAAATAAACATCAAATATATCACACATAATTATTTCAAAATCATCATATTTATAATAACAAAGAAGCTGTGTTAATATGGAGTAATTATTTATAGAGTTAATTTTTAATTAATATTTATATTTTAACTATTGTTTTGTTCTTTTTTACATTAAGTTTTGCTCAAATTCAAAATTCCCGCGTTTACAGTTTGTGGACGCCTACGCATAAATACGATGTGATTGGTTACTACTATAATAGAATGATGTGTGAACGCCACCATTAAAAAGCAAACATTTTTCGAATCGGCGGCCGGTTGACAGCTATCGGAATCCCAACTCAGGAGTGCGTTTAGATTGAGGTTGTTTATTTGTAAGCAAACTCAATTCTAATCACGTGACTTATTTATTTACCACTTTTTTTACTGTCCCATGCATTATTAAGCCTAATGCCCTTATGACACTATCTATAATTCTTTATAGAATTATATATATAATTATGGATAGAACTTTAAAAAGTCTGTAAAATGCACAAACGATCATCAATTTTATTGCAGATTGAAATTTTAATAATATTTTTAGTTTTTCTTTATAATTGAGGCAAAAATGTACGAATTAACAGTTTTTAAAAAATAGTTAGGTTATATTATAAATGCTATTTCTCACATTTTATGTGTTAATTATCAAGAAAACCTAAAAATATTCTTAAAATTTCAGTCTACAATAAGATTGATGATATTTTGTGCATTTTACAGACTTTTTACGATTTAAATATTTTTATATATATAATTCAAGATATAATTATTGACAGTGTAATACGGGTATTAGTCAAACTGATAAATAATATAATTGAAAGAATTAAAGAGAAATAAAAAAAATTGACTTGTGTTTTTGAAAATAATAGTCAAACATCAAGAAGTAACTGAACACCGTTATTAAAACCACAATTGATTTTGATGTTTTTTTTTTCAAACAAAGAAAAAGAAATACAGGAATAATTTAAAACACAAGCATATTAAAATAACATTAGAGATAGAAAAAGTTTAAGTTTTCATAATTTTAAAGAATCATTTAAAAATAAAAAAATAATTTTAAAATTTGAACCTATTTATAAACTGTTTTACTGTTTTACATTTTGACGAGTTGCACTAATTCAACGTCCGCGTTCAGGACGTCTCATCATGCGAACTGAACGCGCTTGAACAATATCGTTTGCTGGCAGCGCTTGTCATTTTACTCATCATACATCTAGGTTCGCTTGGTCCGCGCTTTTATTTGAAAAGTAAATTCATCATGTCAAAACAAAACTACATAGAAGTTATATATGTTTTTAAACGGGAAAAAGAGCAACATAGGTAACTATGAGATTACAACGTAATATTAACGCTGTAATAACTTGAGTGAGAGAAGTAAAAAATGATAAAAATAATCAAACCTAAAAATATTACCAAGTAGGATTAGATGGCATTACTTATTGAGAATATATTATATCTCGTTAAGTAGCGGCTTCATAAACTAATTACATCATTTATTAAAATTCAAAACTTTGAGCTTTATGTTTATGTAGTTGATAAAAGTTTACACGGTTGGCAACAGTGACAAAATATACCGTTCGGACCACGTTCGGACGGGCTCAGCGCTTATTGATTGATTGATGAGTCAGCGCTGGCAACTGATGAGTTGTACTGAACGCAACCAATTGGTTGCTGACCAAGTAGCTCATCAATAAGTGATTGATTGATGAGCTAGCACTGGTAACTGATGAGTCGTTCTGAACGCAACCATTGAGTGTGACTAATAGTTTAAAAACGCATCTTACATTTTTGATCTGTCTTTTGAGGTAGAAACCTCACACAAACGCCAAATATTTTCTTGTGCGTTAGTAAAGTGTGAAACGCTACAGCTCGCGAAATTTAAAAATGTAAAATTGTTTTATTTCAAACATACATCGAAAATAGTCGCACTCGACTTTCCACGCACCGGATGCATGAAGCACTCAAATAATGTCACCGGCGGTTAGGTTACGGCTATGATCGTTTGCTAAAAATTTTGGTTAATTTATGGAACGTCAACGGTTATAAAAACGTCAAAATTCAAAACTGAAATGTTAAACATATAGGCCCAAACCTAATAGATTCATTAATGATTTAATTTTTGTCATTGTCATATTTTATTTTATTAACACTTCTCAGCAGTTAACAAATTATATGCTCAATGTTTTTATTTGTTATATATGTCTGTATTGAGCATATACAGGGTGATTATAAATGTTTGGGATTATGTAACTATCTAATGTACGTTTGTGCCGCTCTACAGCTAGACACGAATAGTGTGGCCGGTATAATAGGCAACTTAATATACACAAAAATTATGTTGGCTTTTGTTAAACTCATGCCTTTGCCCGTTTTAGCATTTTTCAATCTCAGAACAACGTTGCCAATAGAATGTGTAAAATGTAAACGCAAATGAAAAATGCTAAAACGGCCAAAGGCATGAGTGCAACCACAGTAAACATATTTTTTGTGTATATTAAGTTGCCTATTATACGGGCTACACTATTTGTGTCTAGCTGTAGTAAAAATGCGTTAATAACTAGCTGTAGTAAAAATGCGTTAATAAAGTTGCCTATCTTAAAATTCAATAATAAAAATATTTTTATATGTTTACATTGTCGGAATAGAATAGAGCCATTTCCCAATATCAAACCGCCCATTCCTAAAGTAGGATTCAATAATAAAAATATTCTCTTCATTTGTATACATTCTGACCTTGCTTGCTTGACAGCTGTCAAAGTTGAACTGTCAAAACAAATAGTATACATATTACCTAATCCCATTTATTTATAAACTTCTTGTATTTATTAACTAGCTGTCTATAAGTTTTAATAAAACACATTACGCTAAAAAATATATCATTGTATATAAATATATACAGAGAGTTTATAAATGAATGGGATTATGTAATCACTTTAAATGTGCCGCTTTTTTTAAATTGTCCACTATATTATTTGTTTTGACAGATCAACTTTGACATCTGTCAAGCAAACATATGAACATATGTAGTATAGTAAACAATTTTAAAAAGGCGGCATATTTAAATATCAATAGCGGACTTTTGTGAGCAGATTCAACGGGTACCTTTGCCCTGATTCTTGATTTGACTTAGCATAGTACGGTTAGATAATTGCTTAGCGTTTTTGACCTTGAAACATTGTAGTTTTGATCTTAACTTGTTACTCTCACCCATTGCTTATATCCTCGTATTTATATGTTATTAAGATTAAAGCTTTAGTGTTCCAAGATTGGAGCGCTGAATGATGAGCGATCTTCAATCTGTCCGCAGCCCTGAAATCTGTGGTCCGGATTGATAAAACATTGAGAGTGTAATGCTAATACTGACGGATTAAAGGAGTTGATGATTACTTGAATAATTCAATAAATACTATCAATCCTGATTGAACTGATGCCAGATTGATTGTGTAACCACGTTTTCATCAGTTTGGCGTCAGTTTCAGCAATGGAACAAAACTTCAAGCAAGTGCTTTACTAATTACTGCTGGGAACATTATCACCGACCGAAAATTTTAAGTATTAAATTTTTTTTTTCAGCAGCAAGGTATCTTAAGTTTAGCAAATGCACATATTTATTTTGCTTAAATATGGCTTAACCATATTCAGTAGTTTGTTAAAACAGATTTTTTATGCAATAATTGTTTTCATAGTTTTCTTCTTTGGTTGTGCATTTAATTTTGTTCAATAAATTCAAATACATATGTACTGATTTCTTTTTTCAGCTAATTTTTTAATTATTTTTTCAACCTGTTTTTTTTAAAGTAACTATTGCTACCGTTGTTCTAATAATATCTTTTGAAAATTCTAATTATAATCCATTTTAGTGCTATCTCAACGGTTTCAACGTGGAGACTAACAGACTGATGTCAGTTTGGACTAAACGTCTAACACGGACGGTCAATCTAATAATTTGCCATTAATTCATTCATGATTAAAGGTATTGACTAAATGGATGCTAGATTGATTGTCTAATGCCCGCTATATCTATAATAAATAAACAAAATAAACAAATATTGATTAATATATTATTCAACAATTGTTATAAGCAAAAAATAATTGTTATGCTACTAATTATATGACAAGTCAGTGAAGCTAGTTGCAAATAGGGAAAATTGAAAAAGCGCTAGCTTCATGATATAAGTTAAGTTAGCTACGGAATGAAGTTAACCATTTTCTACTCTGCAGTCATCTTCACTTTATTTAAAGCTGCTTTCCTATTACTAGGATAACTAACCCAGGGCATCTTACCCCAGCGCGCGCCAGTGCAAGTTACGCTCGAGCGTCTTGCACCTTGGGAACATGTTTCTGTAGCGTTTGCGCATATGTCAAAGTAAGATTTTTTTTTATATTTAGTAATCACATACATTTATGTGATTATTATTTAATTTGTTTCTTTGTCTTTTGTAATTTCTTTCGTTGACTGTTCCTGATATATATTTTAATTAATTAACGGCTTCTGTCAAATGTAATTTTTAAATCAGCTAATCAAATGAGCAAGTGCAACTCGCCCCACTTGAAAGGTTGGGGCTAGAAGAGGAAGGGAAAGAACGACTTTGTGCAAGTTACCCGTGCACCAGGGTCTGTCAGAACGTAATGGGAAAGCATGTTGACATTCGAATTGATATGTCAGGGGAATAACCCCCCAGAATACGGGTAAACATAGCAAAGTGTCAACAACGGCTCGTTAACAAATCTGCCGCCAGGTAGCGTATTGCTTAGCTGCAATCCCCAATATTTATATATTTATATTTTGTTAATTTAATTAGTTTATCAATGTCGGGTGGTGTCTATGTTTCTTCCATAATACCGTTTTTAAATTTCTCAAATATCAAAGCAAAAATGACAGATTATGTTTTGATTTGTAAAATATCAAGTTAGTATGTTTTAAATGACGATCAACTGATGCCGGCGAGAATAGTGAGTTCGCCATATGATTTAACTGCAGCCTTAAAGAAAAATAAAATTAGGATTGTTTATTTAATGGGAATGAAGTTAGGCGTTAAACGATTGCCACTAAATTTATTCACATCTATTCAATGCAAATGAAGTTAGCTACAAATCAATTACAAACTAAAAATTGGTAAGTTTAAAATTTTGAATAAATTTGCTTAACTACAACTTTAATATTAATTATTGTTACTTACCCAACAATATTTGCATGATCCTTGATCGCGTACTTCCTTCAATGTAGGGCAATTGGGTCATTTTTCGCGAGCATCAAAATTTTCAGAAAGTGCCTTCCAGATTGTAGGTAATTGATTTGCCATCAATTACCCACAATGGCAATACGGATAAAATATTAATTATTAAATCAGAAATTGGTTATATCTCCAGCAAATTTGAAGTTAATATCTCAAAAATTGTAGCCTCAGTTGAAGCTTAATCAAAATTAAATTTAAAAAATTTGCTAAATTTTAAATTAATTAATTTAAAAAAAATAGTTATAAATTAGTTAGCAAAATTCAATTTTGTCAAATTGTTTATATTAGTTTTAGTTATATCTTCAGCAAATTTGAGGTGAATATCGGAAAAATTGTAGCCTCAGTTGAAGATTAAACAAAACTAAATTTTTTCGACTCAGGACTTGTGTGCTTGGATTCAGATTTAAGAAAATTGTTTAAACATAAACTCTTGATAACTTACGCTTGGATGGATTGTACAACTAAACTAACAAAATGATAAATTACAAGAACAAAATAGGTTGACCGTTGAGAAAGTAAATACAAATAAACTTTTTTATTACTTAAATTTTAATTAAAATATTTTTACATATAGAGAAATGGAAAATTTGTAATTATCCAATGCAAATTTTGTAATTTAATTATTTTTGTATCAAATAAGGAAATTTGTTCAATGTATAATTTTTCGACCAGTGGACTTTTAAAAGTCTGTAAAATGCACAAATGATCATCAATTTTATTGCAGATTGAAATTTTAAAAATATTTTTAGTTTTTCTTTATAATTGACGCAAAAAATGTACAAATTAACAGTTTAAAAAAATAGTTTGGTTATATTATAAATGCTATTTTTCACATTTTATGTGTTAATTATAAAGAAAACCTAAAAATATTCTTAAAACTTCAATCTACAATAAGATTGATAATATTTTGTGCATTTTACAGACTTTTTAAGGTTTAAATATTTGTGTATATATATATATATATATATAATTCAAGATATAATTATTGACAGTGTAATACGGGCATAAGGGACCCTTAACTTAAGCGCTCAATATTGTTGGCTTAGTAAAAACTTAACCTAAAAGTATAAGGCCCGTTTGCACCAACATCGCTTAAATCTTAAACTGCCCTTAAAACGTTAAGGGTGGTTTATTTCGTTGCACCACATATTTAAGGGAGTTTAAGGCTTTAAAGGACCCTTAACTTAAGCGGTCAATATTGTCGGCTTAGTAAAAACTTAACCTAAAAATATAATTCAACGTAAAGATTTATTTTTTTGCAGTGGTATTCTGGCCATATTTCCGTTACTAAGCAACAATATTAATTAAAATCATAAAATGTACAAATTTAATATGATCTGGACTGACACACGCTATTAAAGGTTAGGTTTTATGTTATTTTTGCGTTTTTATTAAATAAATAGACACAAATACCAACAGTTTTTGTAAAATTACTAAAAATGTGCAATGTTGCCATGTGTAATCTGTTTTAAACTTCTGTTTGCTAAACTACTGTTGGTGCAATGCAATAAAAATTAAAACTACCCTTAAAGTTAACTATGGTTTAATTAAGCGTAGATTTAAGCCACTATGGTGCAAACGGGCCTTATTCAACGTCAAGATTTATTTTTTTGCAGTGGTAGGTATTCTGACTTTATTTCCGTTGCTAAGCTATAATATTAATTACAACGTACAAATTTAATATGTGACATACTCAATTAAAGAAAGGTTAGGTTTTATGTTATTTTTGCATTTTTATTACATAAATAGACACTAATATCAACAGTTACTGTAAAATTATTAGAAATGTACAATGTTGCCATGTGTAATCTATTTTAAACTTATGTGCTAAACTACGCTTAAAATATGTTCGTGCAATGCAATGAAAATTAAAACTACCCTTAAAATTAACTATGGTTTAATTAAACGTAAGGCCTTAGACATTTTTAGTTCAAATACAATACACTTAACTATCATGTTTTGTAAAAATATAAATTGTACAAAATATATTTTATAATTATTTATTACATTATCGATTACATTTTATTAGATATATTAAATAGTAATATTGATGAGTTTTGGTGATTCATTTGTTACTTTTTCGATAAGTGATTTTCTAATATTATTACTATATTTGTATGATTTTTTTGTTTTGCAATATCTAAAGCAGATTCGCCATTATTATCTTTACATGTAGTATCTGCGTTGTATGATAAAAGTAGTTTAACAATGTTAATTTTATTATTCCGACATGCATAATGCAATGGTGTATTTAAATAATCGTTTTTTGAATTAATATTGGCCCCTCTTTTTAATAACATATTTGCAACTTGCTGAGAACCATACCAACATGCAAATAAAAAAGGTGTGGTATTCCACTTATCAACAATATCAACAGTAGCTCCTCTTTCGAGGAGCAATTCCGTCGTACGATAACTATTGTGTTGAGCACACCAATGCAATAAAGTGTATTGCAAAAAATGATGCATGTTTATATCGTAACCATTTTTCAAAATGTATTTTACTATCTGATAACTATCTTTCTCTATTGCAGATTTAATATCAGTTTCATTAATATTATTCCCAAACTGTATTAATAATTTAAACGATGCTAAATGTCCAACTTCACAAGCACACATTAAAGCACTTTTATATTCCCGTCTTGGATTTATATCTGCACCAAATTTTAATAATTTTTCAACAACATAATGTTGTCTATTTTTAACAGCAATTATTAAAGGAGTTTCATAATTATCATTAACACAGTTTATATTTACTTTAGATGTAATTAAGCTGTCGATGATATTTAACCAATTCATTTTTGAAGCTTTTATTATTAACATTTCTTTTTGTTCTCCTGATAGTGAATTAAGTTTAACATCAAAGAAAGCTTGAATTGCATCTTCAGTATTACCCAATTCATAAGTCATTAAATTGTTCCTATTTTTAATTGTATAATCCGCACTATGATTCAATAATAATTTGACTACATCTGCTTTGCCATGTTTAAACGCAATATGTAAGGGCGTATTATCAAACTGATTTCTAATGTTGATAAACACTTTTTTCCCCAAAAACATTGAAACAATATCAATATTACCATATTGGCATGCCGTATGTAAAGGTGTATCTAATTCTTCATTTTTTGCTTTAACACTGGAACCCTTTTCTAATAACAAATTTACTATAGCTTTATTACCAATTTGGGATCCGATGTGAAGCGCTGTGTTACCATTTTCATCCTTCAATTCTAAATCGACACTTCTCTTTAAAACATTTTTGACTGCATTTATGCTTCCACTTTTTACTGCTTCAATAATGGTTTCATAATATATTTCTTTTTCCATACCCTTAACTTCAACGATTCTTTTAATAATCCGTTTTTTGGTTAAATTACATTCACTTTTAGACAATGAATTTAATATATTTAGCATCTTGTCCAAATATTGATTAACATCATTGGTTTGTTCATTCAATACACCACAACTAGTGCAATGGTAGAAATTTGATGCAATATCGATCGTATTATCAATTGCTTCCGCCAATGTTTGCTTTGACTGTTGAGTTACCATTTAAATAGATTTTACTTGAATTTATTTTATAAACTGTGACTAAATCGATTAATCGAAGACTTTAAATAAGTCTTATCTAATCGATTTCAATTGATAATAATAATCTTAATGGATTTATTCAACTTAATAAAATTTGAACATACGATCAAGATTTATTAATTATATTATTTGAAATTTATTAGATTAGATTAAATTTTGCAATCATAACAATTAATATAAACTCGTTCTAGAATTGAAAAGAAGATGATTTAATGTAAACTAAATATTGTTAATTTATTTGTCTCTGTAACTACTTTGTAACATTTGTAGTTCACAAACGTTCTTGCTTTATTTGAGCGACGACAACATTTGGCTGGTAAGAAAAACTACAAAACATGAGAACGGACAAGTAGTTTGAACAAGTTTTCCCGCCCACCCACCCAAGTTTTAATTATCAAAAAATTGAAAGTTACTTCTCTCTGCTTGCGTTAAAAGTTTCTATGTGAAAGAAGGTAATAGTGATAATCAATTCATTAATAACAAACACTTGGGCGGGTGGGTGGGTCACTTCAAAACATAAGTACAAACAAGTAGTTTAAAGTAAATTCAGGTTTTTTTTTATTTTTAACAATTCTAATGTCAAAATATTTAAAACTTTATTTGTAGAAAATATGATTCATTACAACTTATATTTGATAAAAAAAATTTTCAACTTTTATCATTTTTGAGTATTTACAGAAATTAACACTAAATTCAGGTTTTTTTAATTTTTGACAGTTCTAATTTTAAAAAATTAAAAAACTTTGTTAATAAAATTTGAAAAAAATATGATTAAGTAGTCACAACTTTTATGAAATAATTTTTTCTTCAACTTTTATAACTCTTGAGTATTTAAAGAAAATATTACTAAATTCAGGTTTTTTTTTATTTTGGACAGTTTTAATTTTAAAATATTAAAATACTTAGTTAATGAAACTTGTAGAAAATATAATTAGTCACAATCTTTATGTAACAGTTTTTCTCCAACTTTTATACTTTTGAGTATTAAAAGAAATTATTACTAAATTCAGATTTTTTTAAATTTTTGACAGTTCTAATGTCAAAATATTAAAAAACTTTATTTATAAAATTTGTAGAAAACACCATTAGTCACAACTTTTATACAACAACTTTTTCTTCAACTTTTATAACTTTATAAAAACTTTGTTAATAAAACTTATAAAAAATATAATTAGTCACAACTTTTACGTAACAATTTTTTTCTAACTTTTAAGAAATTAGCTTCAAAATTATTTTTTTTAAATTTTTGATAGTTCTAATGTCAAATTAATAAGAAAAAAAATACAATTTTTGTAGAAATTATGATTAGTTACAAATTTTCTTTTGTAAGACATGAAATTAATGTTCAAATATTGATTTTTTTTGTTATATTTCAAGTTTCTACGTATGGGACTGCCAATTGCAGGAATTCTTTCTAACATCCACACTCGTGTTCTATAGTGTGATTTTTTGTTAGCAAACTGCCACCAGATAGCGTATTCCTTAGAATAGGTAGAAATATTTAATTCAAAACTGTGGTGAGTGCAGTGCTTTATTGTACACAAAAATGTCTTCACCGAATCCTGAAAAGCATCGCATGGATTCAGACATTTTAAAACTAATTGAAAGTAACCACGAAGTAACACCATTACAAAGAATAAATGATTTTTGTGTAAAATTCTATGGTCTAAAATCAACGCTTCAAGGTGGCGTATGAAGGATACATGTATCCATTCGAATCACCAAGTATTGGATTCTTGAATTCCATATGCCATCCAAACATTGATGAAAATACCGGAATTGTTTGTTTAAATGTAATTGATCAAGAATGGACCGCTTTGTATGATTTAATAAATATATTTGAATCGTTTTTACCACAATTATAAACTTACCCGAATGCAGCAGATCCTTTAAATTTTAATGCTGCGGATATATATACATGATGATAGCTCAGTTATAGAGCGTTAGCGTAGCACGCTAACAGTCCGGGGTTTGATCCCCGAAATATGACTAAAAAATAACTTGCTCTTTATCCACCTTGGTGATTTGGAAGTCACCTAATAAACCGTTGGTCCCATTAACCAACCCCCTTCAAACAAGTCGTAAAACTCGAAATAATAATTTAAAAAAAAAATGTATTTAAATAAGCCGGAGCAGTATAAAGAAACTGTATTAGAATATATACGGATGTATGCGACGGAAGAGGCGTTGAAGGAACAAGAAGATTATATTAGTGAAAATGAATCTACCATATCGGATGTATTAGAAACAGATATAAAATTATAACATGGAAGAAAGCAAAATTGTATTTTAATATTATTATTAAAAGTAATGCTAAAATTTATTTTTTAAATTTGTTACTTGTTCTTGGGGATAAGTAGTACGGGACTTGACCTTGGGGATTGGTGTTTTCGAGCTAAAAATGAATGTAACTGAAAACATTGTAAAAAATACATTTACTACTTGATACCAGGGTCAAGTTAAATTTTTTTTTTTGTTCATATTTATCAATTCTTTTCTTCTTTATTTAGCCCTATTCTGGAGCGGTATTCTGGCGCGCATATCCACGTGGATATACGTGACAGCTGTTGCTAAAAACAGAGTAGGTATTGATAGCGGTATTCTGGCGATGTATAGCAAGGGCAGTTGACGTCATCGATCGTTCAAGGCATTGCTATTCCTTTCACCACCTCGGGAGGTGTTGCCCAGTGGTTTGTCAATAGCGCCTGAGTGTTTTCAGTGTTTATAGCAGCCTTCACTCTACAGTTTGTTTATATTTTATACGCAAATTTTATATTAAGGTAAGATATATTTATTATTTTATATTAATTTATGTTATTTGCGTATATCATATGTATATTTTAAAAATATTTTTTAAGGTTATTTTATATAATTTATTATATTAAAGGTACAAACAAAATGTTTGATATATAAATTTGGCTTCCAACATAATAAATTATTTAAAATTAAATATTTTATCAAGCGTTTAATATAATATCCTGCAACTACAATTTTTAATGGTGCTAATGTATCGTGCAATTACCAAACATTTTATATGTAGAGTTATATTAATTGAATATAATATATTTTTTTAATTTATTTATACATAATTACAATTAATAATATTTTTTTTAGATTATAGCTAGTTTGTGGTAGTTGGGACATTCGAAAGAGAAGAGCGTAGAAGAAATATCTAGGACTGAGTCTTGCTCGGAGGAATTTATATTATATATGTATTTTTTGTAAAATAAACTGAATGATTTAATAATAGACTTAATTTATTTACCTTAAGTGAAACTGAATTAGTTATAAATGTAATGAACACATTAATATGTTTATTACATTTTGTTTATAGTAAACATAATGTGTTTGACGATAATAATAATAATAGGTCCTAGCCGACACGGCTACAGCGATTATTGTCCCTTTATTTGTGTTCTCTCGTGTGCATTTAGGTGGCTTGCATACCCCCGTTTGCTGGTGAAAATTCTTCCGCATTGCGAGCATACGAGTTTATCATTTTCGTTAAATATGTATATTTGGACCTGTTTTTGTTTTTGTTTTAACAGATCACGTTTGATGTCCAGGTTCTTTAAACGTGTTTCTTCAAAGTCTTTTATATTGATGTTGATTTGTTGTTTCCAGAGATTGCGGTTTTGTGAGCATTTTTCCCATGTGCGTGTGGTATATTGCATTTTTGCATATTTTCCTTCGCCTTGTCTTTGTATCTTGCTTTTTGACCTCCTGGTTTTCTTTCACCATAGAACAGCTCAGAGTACATTGTTTGTTTAGGTAGTCGTTGTTTCCCATTCTTTGCACATGTCCACACCATCGCATCTGTGTTTTGATTAAATTGATTAAAAGGGCTTCAATGCCAAGGATATCAGCCCTGCGGAGGACATCAGAGTTCCTGATGTAATCGTGCCACTTTATGTTCATAATTGATCTGAGGCATCGGTGGTGGAATTGGTATAGTTTTACGATGTGTCTTCTATAGGCACACCAAGTTTCAGCTCCGTATAGTAGCGTAGGTATTATGATGGCTTGATAGACTTTAATTTTTGTTTTTATGGATACATCGTGTGTCTTAAACATTTTCTGATTTAGCCTTCCAAAGGTTATTGATGCTTGTGCTACGCGCCTATCTGTTTCTTGGTCAATTTTATTATCAGTAGTTAGGGTGCTTCCGAGATATTTAAAGCTGTTAACTTCTTTAAGTTGGGTGTCATTTATTTGGATGTTCATGGGTCTGTGTGGTCTGCTAGGGGGTATTTGTTGCATAACTTCAGTTTTTCCGTAGTTAATTTTTAATCCAAAACGTTCACATGAGTTGTTGAGTCTTGTGATGCTCTCTTGTAGGGCTAGTAAGGAATCCGCTACTAGGCAGGCGTCATCTGCGAACAGTATTTCGATAACTCTGGTGAGTTGGGTTTTTGAGGAAGCTCGTAGTCTGGATAGGTTGAACAGCCCGCCATCATATCGATATTTCATGTGAATGGCATCAAACATGTCATTAAGAGCTTGTCTTATAACGACACTGAAGTAGAGTGCAAACAGAGTAGGTGCTAAAACGCATCCTTGCTTTACTCCGGGGTGACTTCAAAGTCTGGTGACAGTTCACCATTATGTTGAACCTTGCATTCCATGCATATGTGCAGTTGTTTGATCATATTTAGAAGCTTCCTTGGGCACCCTAGTTTCCTTAAGACTATCCATAAAGCTTCCCGGGGGACTCGGTCGAAGGCTTTCTCTAGGTCGACGAAGCACATGAATAGTGGTTGGTATTGTTTCACGCTTTTTTCTTGGAGCTGACGTATAGTGAATACTGCATCACATGTGCCTCGCTTTGTTCTAAAACCGCATTGAGTCTCTGGAAGGATTTGCTCTGCCATTGGTTGCAGACGATTTAATAATATTCTAGCTAGGATCTTGCCAGCGACATCCAATAGAGATATACCTCTGTAAGAGTTACACTCCGACGTATTGCCTTTGCCCTTATATAGCGTACATATTGTGGACATTTTAAATTCGTGTGGTACTTGCTCCGTTGTCCACATTTGCTTTACAAAATTTAGTAGCTTCTGTTGAAGCGGCTTTCCACCTTCTTTGTAGATTTCTGCGGGTATTCCATCACTTCCAGTTGCTTTCCCATTCTTGAGTTGAGTGATGGCTTTTTCTACTTCCTCTAGTACTGGAGGATCGTCGAGTTCTTCCCATTGGGTCTTTTCAGGTAGGTTGTTAATGTATTCCATATCCGCTAAGTTGTTTGCGTTTAGAAGGGATTTGTAATGTTCCACCCATCTTCCTAGTATTTCCTGCTTATCCGTAAGGCGTCTGCCGTCTGTTGCGTTTATTGGTACACTTTTACGTCTAATGGGGCCGCATATTTGATTCAGCTTTTCGTAGAATTGCCCTATTCGGTTTGTATCCGCCAGGGATTGTAGTTCCTGTGCCCTTTCTTGCCACCATTTATCTTTGATCAGCCGTGTTAGTTGTCTTAGATTCGTATGCGCATCATGCATTTCTTGCTTTTGTCTGGGGCTCTGTTGATTCTTGTCCCATTTTCTCAATGCTGCTCTGTATGCTTTATGAGCTTGCATTAGTTTGTCGTTGTTTTCATCATACCAGTCTTGGTGTTGGCTGGTTTTGAGCCCTAAGCTTCCTTTAGCCGCATTGTACAGCTTCTTTGAGAATTCACCCCACTCGGTTGGGGAGTTCACTTCCTGTGTTTCTTCACATATAGTGTTTACTTGATCTTGAAGGTTTTTGTGTGTTTCCGGGATCTTGAGTTTCCTTATATCTAATTGCCTAGGAATTCTTTTTTGATTTCTTCTGGGTTTAGCTATCTGGAGTTGCATGCTAGATACCAGTAATCTGTGGTCAGACCAACAGTTTGCATTTCGTTTCACCCTAGTTATATGAACATCTGTTGCTTCTCTCTGGCGGACAATGATGTAGTCAATGATGTGCCATTGCTTGGATCTGGGGTGCTGCCATGTGGTTTTGTATTTATTTTTTAAAATACAAAACATTGTGTTAGAAATGCACAAGTTGTGTTGAGCACATAGAGTTTAGCAACCAATTATGATTGTATTATATACCTCAAATCCGAAGCAGTATTCAACGGTGAAAATATTGTATATTTATATAATATTTTCACGCTTGAACATCGAGGTGTTATAAGCTATTTATGGTACATAATACAAACATAATTGTTAAAAAATTAAATTTATGAAAAAATATTCTAAACTAAAAACATCCATAGACGCGTTTCGAGGTTTACCTCTCATCAGTATGGCTTTATTTATTTGTGGCATTCGTATAAATTTACCTATTTAACTAGGCTTTATTCGAAATTATTCCTTTTACAACTGTCTCATTTGAGGACATTGCGTCTCTTCTTTATATATATTTTTTTTAAACATAATTGTCTCTCCAAGGCAATTAGTAATGAAGTAATCCGCTGAGATAATTCAAGCTACTGTAGTAAAGACACTATCTATGGGCATACTATACCATAAACATAAATATATATTTTATTACTAATTAGCATAACAACTATTAGCTGTTGAAATTTAAACTAACAAAACTAATGCAAAATATTCATACAATGATATTTTTTCATTCATCATTCAAATTTATTAATCCATTAACTGTAACTAGAAATATTCATTAGATAATTTTTAGGATATAATTTATTACTTTAATATTATTTTTTTTATATTGACACATAATTATTTAAAAATATAAATTATTAGATTAGTAGTTTTAATAATATAGAATGCACTCCATATAAATAATAATTTCATTTTATTTTTTCATATTTTCGCGCTCAAAAATAATAACAAACTATCTTACGTTTAGTTTAATAGACGGCTGTGGCGTATCAATATGTTACGTCATGAAAATATTTGTCAACACATGCCCTTGTCATATAAAATAGCAAGGGCAATATATTGCTAACGCCAGAATACCGCTCCTATGCATATTGCTAGTAGCTAACAATATCGTTATCGAGCAAGGTTGCTTAGCAATTTAGTAAAAAGCGTAATAAATACACAACATTGCTTAGCAACCTTCCTAGATAACAATATTGTTATATATACATATGCTCAGTGGCGTAACAATTAATTTAATTTAGTTTAGCGAGCATTATTGTAAATTGATGGCAACGTTGCCAAGTACTGTAGATCTGCCCTGGTTTAATTTTCAAAGTTTTAAATCAAATATTAAATTATTTAAATAAGTTGAAGTTAGCAGCATTATCGCAATAAAATAGTTTGACTTCAGTTATGTCTTGAAAATAGCAACATTTGATTTCAAACCTCCCCTATTTGCAGCTAGTTTCACACAATTGTTTGTTTAAGTTTGATAATTGAATTGCTTATAATGGCGTACTCAAATGCTATACCAAGTGTGTGTAGCTTGGACATCAATAAGTTAAATGTTCTGTCCAACAATGAGTATAACAGAAGAATTAAATAAAATTAATATCTTCCAAGCTATGCAGTAAAATTTATTGCAATTTAGTACTAACATACTCCAATGTTGTAAATACCAACTCTAAAAAAATTAACAAAATTGACACGCTCAGTTCTGAGTAAACTCAAAACAATTGATTTCATCCAACCTAAATAAGTAGAATAGAAGAATATAATCAAATTAATATCTTTCAAGATAAGTTAGAATTAATTGCAAATTGGTACTAACATATTAACGAATGTCGGTGAATTTTGTTAATCGTGGTTACTCATGGCGCTAAATTTGAAATGCAAATAGAAGTGAACAAAAGCTTAACATGTTACTCGTCTAGCGTCTAGTGTTTTGTGTGTCTAGTAGTTGTGAGTTGTGACGTTGTGTGCATTATGAATTAAAAAATGATTAAACTTTTTATAAGCTTGAGGGCCTTAAGTTAGCTGCTGAGAGGTGTTAATAAAACAAAACAAATTAAATTAAATTTTAAGTTAGGTTATTCTGCCATGTTATGAGTTGGATATTACGGCTTTAAATACAAGAAAATAATATAATAAATTATTATGTGGTATTACCTCAGCCAATTTCTTACTGATGCAATGGATCTTCATAATTTCTTCTTTATACAACACATTTGTTATGCTAGGTCTATAGGTACCCAAAATTACAATGTGTTTATTTATTCGCAGTCTGTATGCTGCTTGTCTTGTCTTTCTCATTATCATCAAGTAAAGTGGCGGTAACGATAATAGTATTTCTATAGTTGCTGTGGGCGTCGTTCTTATTGCCACCGCTATCAGCAGACATGCTAACTTTTAAACTTTGTCTAGTTTTTTAGCTGTACACTTAAGGCTAGGGCTCCACGTGCTACAGACTGTCGCTAGCAGCAGCAGTAAAATAAAGTGTAATAAATGAACTCAACGGGGACTGCAGTGAGTGGCTACACTGAGCTGTAAAATGTCGCTCCAGAGAGAAAAGAGGCTCGTCGTCAAGGTTTTGTCGAGGACGGATAGGTACGGACCTATTTCTTAGCAGTTACTTTACAGGCAGTTTTGTGCTTCTGTTTATGTGTTAGCACGCATTAATGAGTTCTGTTTGCTTATGATATCTTCTATTTTACATAGTAGAAAATTAAAAAAAGATACTGACATCCTGTAATACTTAAAAAACTTGTCAGGACATTCTTTTAGTTTATGTAAAAGAACAAACTCTTCCTCTGTTCTTCTATGTAATAGCAAGGGGTGAATCCACTATTTCCGTTGCTTCTTAAGCCAACGCCGACGGCGCAATGCCAATATTAAGGCAACTTTTTGTTGAAATGATAATTTTTTTATACTATATTATCGGTATGAATTTACTGATTGTAGACACGTCATACTAAAGCTCATGGAGCCACGACAAGACCAAGATGTGGCGCTATCCGCGGTGTAAACTGCTGCTCTCGCGGAGCCATGATTTTACTGCTGTACTGCCGCCGTAATTTTACTGCTGCTACTAGCGTCAGTTTGTAGCACTTAGAGCCCTAGCCTAAGAGTAGTTTTTCCTTTTTATACAAGCGCACCGTGGTTTTGCCACTACCGTGTATAACCATCTGGTCATATTACGTGTTAGTCCCTATGTACGTCCGACTCAATGTTGGAAGAAAAACGTATATAGAAGGTTGCCTGGTTTTGCCTCTAAATGATATAGGTGCTGGTAGTGGTGCGGAGTAAAATTGTTTGATGACGTAGTGGGAGACCAATGTCTCGCTTTACATATGTTCTTTTTACATAAATGGTTATTTTAAATTAAGTTAAACTTAAAAAAGCAAGCAAAATCTTTATTTTTTTTGTAGTTATAGAAGTACACTACTGCCCGTTAATATCCGCTAACTTATTATATGAATTATTTGTAAAAAATAATTTAATTACATTTTTATATTTAAAAAACACATCTAATATTTAATAGCAATGTTTGCTTACTGTAATGTAACCAAGTAACATATTGTTCAATTGTGTAAATAGGAGACCCGTGCAAACCACTCCGCCCCTTTGCTAAAACCAGGCAACCTTCTAAATACAAATTTTCTACTAACCTTGCGTCCGACTATGGTAGCCTAGACCAAATATGCCTATGTTGAGTATCTGTAACAAGTTATTCATGACTAAGCACCACAGTAAGAGTAATAATATACTACCCTAAACCCGTCGGCGACTTTAGCTTCTACAGTTTTTTCATATAATATTATGGATACAGTCCGGTTCTTGAGCATATAATTGACTTATTGTTGGACGAAAGGGTCAATTACTCAGCTTTATAATATTTTCTTTATTTATTGGCTGCGTTCAGAAAGACTCATCAGTTGCAAGCGCTCAGTCATCAATCGAAAATAAGCGCTGAGCGATTTAAACGGTTTGTTTTAGACTGTTGCCAACCGTGTAAACTAAACTTTATAAATATAAAACTTTTAAATTTAAATAGTTAATAAAACCTACTTAACAATCAGGGAAGTCATTCTGCAACATTTGTGATAACGTTTATCGCTTTTAATGACGTCATCATTGATTCAAAAATTCTGCCGGTGCTCTTTTTGTACTGCAACACTAATGGAGTTTTCGGCCACTCTTTACGCACTAGGTTGCCCTCGGTGCACACTCTTGTGTATATAGGATAGACGGATATGCACCGGCAAAGTTGAACGTCAAAACTCGAGGCAACCCAGAGTGCTATGACGTAATGCAATATCAAAATGAGTGTCAAAATAACCAGCTTGCTGAAGTTAGCTTTGGTTTCGGCTTTGGTTCAGCTTCGTTATTTAGTATGTGCAAACGCAAATAAATTATCACTAATTTAATAACAAATTAATAAGTTAGTTCAATATTTGAAAGAAATAAAAGTGTTCTAATTTTACTTAAACTTACGAGCTCGCGGAAAGTTAAATTATCTCGTTTATAAAAAGTATCTTCTCTTTTATTTTTTAATATGTTATTACTAATTTAATAACAAATTAAATCTCTTTCAAAGTTAAAAAAAAGTTGCGTTGACAATTAGACCAGTTTTAATTAAATTACAAGGTAATTAGATTAGTTTTAATTAAACATACGTGCTTGCGGAAAGTTGATTATCTCGCTTATAAAAAATATTTTTTCTTTTATTTTTTAATATGTTATTACTAATTTATTAACAAATGTGGAAATATTAATGGCACAACAAAAAAGGTTATTTGCACGACAGCATATCAACACAGTAATAGGCTAAACTAACGACAGATTTTTATTTTTGCACGGCTGACTTTGCACGACAATACTCGTATAGTACATATTAAGTAACGACAAAACTAAAGTGTTGCATCGACAAAAAATGCCCAGTCACATAAATTTTACAACGCCAAAATAATGCAATCCACGAAAAAATAATACATTACACAACAAATAATATACGTTGCACTTCAGAATAATACATGGCACGAATCTTTCTGTATCGTCAATATTAACCGAATGGATAAACTGAGTATGCATCCCGCATATAACATCTAATATTAAATAAATGATATCAAAATAAATAAACTCTTTTAAAATAATTAAATATTTAACATAGAAAAAAGTATATTACAAGACACCGCTTTTAGTTGCATTTACACCTTGCTAAGATACCAGTTTGGCTGTAAACGCTTTGCTAGTGACTTAAATCTCTATAAAAAAGTAAAACAAATTATAAATTTAAGAAAACATTTAATTTAGCAACAAATTAATGTAATATTATTATGCAAAAATAAAAGCAGAAATATAAAAATAACTGATTTTGCAAATTAATCACAGAAAATTAATAATTAGAATAATGTAGACTATTATTATAATTATTAATTAATATAATAGTTTAAATTATTCTAACTATTAATTTGCTGTCGTTCAAACATCCTATTATGTCGGGCATTTGTCGTGTTAAAGTTATCGTTCTAAAAACTTTTTTTGTTGTTAATATGTTCTATTTAACAGTTCATATGTTGTCGTAGCTTTCATATTCTTACCGTGCATTTTTCTGTGGTGGAAAGTATTTAAATGTCGTCAAATATATTTTACTGTCGTTCAATATATTTTGCCGTGTAATACATTTTACAGTCGTTCAAATAATCTTTTTATCCGTTTGTTTATCTTATTCTGTCGTGCCAATAAGCTCGTTGCAAAATATGACAGCCAAATTTTGCTGTTTGATATTTCGTAAATAGAACTTAACAGTTTATGACTCTTTTTGCCAAGATTTTGGTTTTTTTTAACAAGATTTTTATATTTTATAACTGGATTTTGCAATTTTTAAGATTTATGAAAGTTTTTACAGTTATAACTCTTAAACAAATACTTTAACACAAATTATCACAAGACGTGAAAAACTAGTCTAAATACATCAAAAAACACAACAACGTAGCAACGTAAGTAATACAAATCTAGAAAAAAAAAGATCATAAAGTACCATACTATAAATACATTCCTAAGCCCATTGACAAGAACAGCAATCATAAAATACTATGGGGCATTTCTATACTGAAAACAGACCGGATATTATTTTGGCCAACAAACTAAACAAAGACAACATATTTAATAGAGATAGCAGTAAACAAACAAGTAAAAATAAAAAATACAAAAGAACACAGAACTAGCATACGAATATAGAAACTAACAAACATAACAATACTACCAATCATAATTTCTGCGACTGATTACCAACAAAAAAATGGTGAAATATGTATTTATGTATTTAAAATTAAAAGAGGCTGATGATACACTGGCCGATTGCAAAAATCCTTTCTTAAATTAAGTACTTTTTTTCATTTTCTTTTAAATAACATTCATATTATACCTTTAAGACACTCGCGTATATATTAATAAAACGACAACAAGTTAGTTAAAATAATAATAATAATAATTTTAGTGCCAACTACAAACAATATTAGACAAGTCACATATATGTAACTACAATAAAAATAGAAACAATACAGTAAAGATACAATACAAAGTAAAGCCTCGTTCATACTCATCCGATTTGCGTTTTGCGATTTTATTTATTGTAACAAAATATTTCTCGCAAATTCTCGTTCATACTGATCCGATTTTTTTATTGCAAATTTTTCTAGTGACATTTTGTTTTTATATTAGTAACTTTTATATTTATACTAATGCCCGTATGACACTGATCTATAATTCTTTATTGAATTATATATATAAAAATATTTAAATCTTAAAAAGTCTGTAAAATGCACAAATAATCATCAATCTTATTGTAGATTGAAATTTTAAGAATATTTTTAGTTTTTTTTAGAATTAACACAAAAAATGTACAAATTAACAGTTTTTAAAAAATAGTTAGGTTATATTATAAATGCTATTACTCACATGTTATGTGTTAATTATAAAGAAAACCTACAAATATTCTTAAAATTTCAATCTACAATAAGATTGATGATACTTTGTGCATTTTACAAACTTTTTAAGATTTAAATATTTTTATATATACAGGGTGTAGATTAATTGGCGGATAAACGCCAGGTAACTTTATAGATTGTGCCAAAAGAAAACGAAAATCTTAATTCCAAAATGCTGAAAAACTCTTCGTTTGGCCTCACGAGGTCCTCAAAGTTTCAATTTTGTCAATACAAATATTGTTTTAATTGCGTATATTATGTACCAATTTGCTTTCTTTTTTAGTACAATAAAAATTACGAGGTTTATTGAAACTTAATAATAAAAAACATTGAAAAATGTGCAAATTACTTTTGAAGAATAAATCAAATTTAAATTAAAAATACGCTTGGCAACGTAGCAAAATTTTTAATAAAATTCAAATTATAAAGTAGGCAATGCAATAAATGTCAGGGTCCGGTGACTTTTGTCATCAGTGACTTTTAAATTCAAATAAAATTCAATTTAAATATTATGATATACTTTATTCTTTTGATAATCAATGGCTGCGTTCAGTACAACTCATCAGTTGCCAGCGCTGACCTATTAAGCGCTGAGCCCGTCTGAACGGTATATTTTGCCACTGTTGCCAACCGTGTAAACTTTTATCAACTACATAAACATAAAGCTCAGAGTTTTGAATTTAAATAAATATTTAATTAGTTTATGAAGCCGCTACTTAACGAGTGATAATATATTCTCAATAAGTAATGCCATCTAAGGCAAAAGTGTAGGATAAGATTACTCTGAAGTTGGCAACGAAGTACGGCAATTGATTATTTTTATCATTTTTTACTTCTCTCACCCAAGTTATTACAGCGTTAATATTACGTTGTAATCTCATAGTAACCTATGTTGTTCCTTTTCCCGTTTAAAAACATATATAACTGCTATGTAGTTTAGTTTTGACATGATGAGTTTACTTTTCAAATAAAAGCGCGGATCAAGCAAACCTAGATGTATGATGAGTAAAATGACAAGCGCTGGCAGCAAACGATAGTCATCAAGCGCGTTCAGTGCGCATGATGAGTCGTCCTGAACGCGGCCATTAATTTAAAATTGTGTGAGGTTGCACATTGACGACACATACCGCATTATTAAATTATGAATGGTGTTTTGATGCATTTGCAAAATATATTATGTTGCGTTCGTCTAGTATGCGGCGGTCTGCCTTATGTCTGTCTCGGATTAACAACTACTACGTTGCCATGTCAATCCCGTGACCACCCTTGACAAAAACCATCGGTGACTTTTGTCGTTTCACCATGCGGCTAAAATGCGTTTTCAAAATAAATGTGTGAATCCAGCAAATAGGTACTATAATTATTATTGAATTATAGAACAATTTGTACATTGCAGCTGATACAACTATTATAAATTATTAGATTCTGTCATAAATAAAAATATTAATTATTTCAATGCACAATTGAGTGTTTGAAAATATATTTAAAATAATTGACATGAACATAGCAACTCTGACAGATTTAACATTTAACGCCGGCGATGCTTGAGAACGTCATAAATTCGATATCGATATGTGCTGTAAAGCGTTTAGAAGTAAACGGTGGTAAATTTGAACATTTCTAGTTTATAATAAAAAATTAAATTTGATGTGTGTATTAAATTGCCTATCTTATGTGTATTAAGTTGCCTACATTATAGGTTTGAATTTAGAAAGTTTGCAACGTTGCCAAGCGTAACAAAACTTTGAGGACCTCGTGAGGCCAAACGAAAAGTTTTTCAGCATTTTGGAATTAAGATTTTCGTTTTCTTTTGGCACGATCTATAAAGTTACTTGGCGTTTATCCGCCAATTAATCTACACCCTGTATAATTCAAGATATAATTATTGACAGTGTAATACGGGCATTATATTTGATTTAAAAATTAGATCTATAATATCTTTCAAAACTTGAAAATATGTTTTAATTTAATTATACTTACAATAATTATTTTATTGCATTTAATATAAACATAACCTATATGACATATCAACCTTTTAATGAAATGAAGTTAGGCACTTTTATTAAAATAAAATCGCATAATGTTGAGATTCAACTTTGTCTGTTTGATAAAAATACAAAATATCATCAAAAATGACTTCCGAAAGTACAATTAAAAAAATAAATGTTATTAAAGTTAACCTCGAGAACACATAAACAAATGTAAATATGTTACAAAACGCGTCAAAAAATGTTTATATTTTTGTAATGTTGTTAGAGTTGAATTATTTTACTTTATTTGATGTTTTAATTAATAATTAACATTGGAGATTGTCAATACTTAATAAACAATTATTTTTAGCTTTAAATTATTGTACATAAGTTTGGCAACAGCGCGCGTAACGTCGAGCATAATGAAGTGAAGCTGAAGTTACAAATACAAACCTAACCACAATCTGACTGTTTCATTACAGAACTGGCGTTTGATTTAATAACTGTAAAATCTCATTTAAATTTAGCTAAACTTTTAATTTACAGTTATTTTAATAATAATACTTAATTACAATTCATTTAATTACATTATTAATAAAAATTCAATGACATGAAGTTAGGTACATTCTGAAAAAAAAATCGCAAAATGTTAAAATAACCGCAATTTTTTGGTTTGACAGGCGGCCATTTTTAATCTCAGAAAAAATGAAAAAATCAGATGAGTATGAACGAGGCTTTAATAAAATAAATAAGTTTAATTAATAGTACTGCTAACAAAATCATCAATGAAATAAATAGCTTTTTTTAATTATTATATTAAGTTAAGAGTTTATGGCCGGATTTTGGTGCTTTTGAGCAATTGTTTAAAATTTCAAAAACTAAATTTTATTATTTTATAAACAGACTAAACTTTGCAGTTTTTAACCGTTTTTAGCAATTTTACATCTTTCGTTGATGGTTGGATTTTGGTTTTTTCTAACATCATTTTTGATATTTTATAGCTGGTTTTTGCTATTTTTGACAGCTTTTGACTAAGGAAGCACCAACTTATTACAATATTTTTACGTAGTGTCATTTTTGACATTTTAGAAATAGAATTTTGAACCTTTAGCCAGATTAAGGATGTATTTTGCTATTTTTAACAATGCAGTTTTTAACCGTTTTTAACCATTTTGCATATTTTGTTTATGACAGGATTTTGGTTCTTTCTAACAACATGTTTGATATTTTATAGCTAGTTTTTGCTATTTTTGACAGTTTTTGACTAAGGAAGCATCAACTTCTTACAATATTTTTATACTTTATGACTAAATAGTGTTATTTTTGACATTTTAGAAACAGAATTTTAAACCTTTAGCCAGATTAGGGCCTTATTTTGCTATTTTTAACAATATTCTGATGTTTGAAAAAAAAAGAACAAGTTGATGCAATATATACAGACCACCAAAATTGTTAATTGGATGGAAAGCTATCTATTGAATTGAACGCAATGTGTTAAAATTAATAATTTTATTTCTAAAGAAATGAGTGTTATTTTGGGTGTAATTCAAGGTTTGTATTCACTTTTGTTTAATTTATTTATAAACAATTTGGTAGCTTTTTGTTTGTAAGTTTTAAGTATCTGCTATTTGCCGATGATTTTATGCAAACAAAAAACACCCGTGATTGGAATAAAATTCAAAATGACTTCATAAAATTACAACTTGCAAATCAAATAACTTGCATCTTAACATTAGCAAATGCAAGTCTATTACATTTTGCAGGAGAACAGCTTCAGTTAATAATACGTACAAAATAAATATCACTGTCCTACAAATTGACTTTGGACTACTACTAAGTTTCAATATACAGAAAAAAAAAGGTTTTGTTCTTTGGTCTCTGTATCTATAATCTAATACGCAATTTGTCCAATACAGATCGTTTTTAATACTTACGTAATATAAAATTGCAATAACACTTGCAATAACACAATACAGTGAACTAGAAAGTTTGAGATTTTGGTTCTTCTATAAGAAGATTAATATTTAGCATTTTTAATCTTACCTAATCTATTTTTTATTACAATAATACCCAAGTTTGTCAACTTTACAGCCTAAAGTTTGCATACCTGAATACCCCCACTTTTAAAAAATTTCATGTCTACAGGCAAGATATATAAATAAGAACCATTTCTTTTAAAATCATTATATTAGTAGTATTTCTGATTCTATCGTTTACTTATAGTGAGTTACTACTAGTCGTTTTATAATATTCATAAATTGTAAGTATAGTTATACATGTTTCTATTAACTAGTTTGCTTTGTAAATATGCCAGATTATAAAAAAACTTGTAACAGTTTATAAATGGTTAAATTAAAGAATTTTTTCAAAACTTGCTATAAAAAAATCTTTGCAATTTAAAGACAACATAACATCAATTGTCAAGATGTTAACAGGTTATTTTTTTATATTTTGTTAGTATTGTTCCGTTAGATTTATTAAATGTTCATATTATATAGCATTAGTTTTAATAATTAATATATAAAAATTGTTTTAATAATAATAATTTAAACTACTTTTACTTTACATTACTTCAAAATATTGATTCATATTTTATTTGCATGATGACTCGTTCTGAACGCAGCCACACAACATGTAAAGCTTTTGTTCACTTTTTTTGCATTTCAATCGTACAGCCATGAGTAACCACGATTTATTGAAATTCCCCGATGTTACTTTAGGGTTAGTGTGAGGTTAGTACGGTGGCAACCGCTTGTCACCAATGTCAGGTAACCCCTATTTTAGGATAACCGGTCGCTTTGGTGGTTGATATAAGAAACGCACTATAAGTGCCGTGTCAATAAAAAGTTGATTAATATAAATTATAAGCTTAAAAATAAAATAAGTGTTTAAGAAAGAAAATACTTTACAACATAATAACACTAATAGCGGGGGTTTTATAAAAGTATTAAAAAAAAACAAAATAGAAATAAGCCAACATTACAGTGTTATTAAATAGGATTAAATATTGGAAATATTAAATCTAATCAGGTCGTTAAGTAAGGACTAATCTATTTAAATAATTTATTTAAATTCCAATTTTAAAAGCTTTATGTTTATGTATATGGTGCAAGTTTACACGGTTGACAACAATCTAAAATAAATTGTTCAAGGAGACTGACTATCAGCTGCTTATATTTGATTAGTGTCTCAGTACCAGCAAACATAGAACGCAGCCATTGAGTACAAGAAGACTGCTACATTTGGAGCAGTTTTTGCTCATTAGTAGTAGAACGCTCCTGATTGGTGCTCTGCTAAAGAATTGAAAAGCGGAACCAATCAGGAGTGTGCGCTCTAATGCTACTAATGTAGCGGATACAGAGCGGTTTTTGCTCCGGCCTTTCTACTCCCACCAACCGAAACGTTTACTTTTTAATTGTTGCTAAACAAATGCGTTGAGTATTCCTTGACCGCCAATAATTATTGACCATTTCAGTCAACCGTAATATTTTAGCTTGTTTAAGTAAATGCTTGCTTGAGTTTAGCAAATTTTCCACAGTAAGCAGTAATCAAATTGCGCTACAAATTAACGGTTGTGTGTTGTTGTGTTTAAACGCGCTCATTGATTCTACGCCTATGTTATTTTAATGTTTTACCAGTTGTCACCACTGTCAATAACAAAACAGTAGATGATTCATTTCGATCATATGTATCTGACTAGATCAGCTGCATGAGTTGTTTGTTGATATCTAACGTCGCCATTTTGTTCAAATACATATTTGTATAAAAACACAGCTGTGAAGGCCAATTTCTTATAAATTTAATGTGCTATTGGTGAGTAATAATTCAGTAACTTCAAGTACAATATAAATTAGTACGTACGTTGGCTATCCTGATCCTTCACACATGTTCCATTTTTTATCCAAAGAGATACGCATTAGTGTTTGTTTTGATATTAGGGTATTATATATTTGCATTTATTAGTTACTGACAATAAGTTGTACTTTGAACATCGTACATTTATTATTATATATTGTAAGTATATTAACTGATTAAACTTATTTTATTGTTATCTATGTATTGTATTAGTAATGCACATATCATATTGTGCAATGTATTCATGATGTGATCATTTACAGATATAGTTCAGTTTAATTAAATTATTCCAAGAAATAAAGTTGAATGTTTTAGTAAAATAATTAGTGCAGAGCTATTTTTTCGCACTAGTACAGGATAATTTTCTGTTTGTGACAACAATCTAATCTACAAAATAGATTAAAAATCTGGATATATTTCACATATATTATATTAATATAAACTATAAAATTAATCTTTATTTACAATAAATAGTTATTTAATCTGGTACAGTTGACGTACGTTACATTGTGGTGGTTTACACCCAATTTCTTTTATAACTTTTTGTGCCATCCAGCATCCCCATTTCACACATAGTTGTGGATCTTTGTTAGTCAAATAACAGCCTAAAAAACCAGCGATGAATGAATCGCCAGCACCTGTGGTATCAACAATATCATTTTCATCCATTGTAGGTATTTCATAAACAATGTAGTTATCCGGATAGTATCCATATATTATAGATTTTGCTCCATTAGTAATTACAACTATTTTATCTTCAATTTTAACTAAATCCAACACAAATTCTTTTACTGAATTATAATTTTTCTTCATTTTCTTCATTAATTCTGTGAATTCTATATAATTTCCAAATAGAATCAAACTATTTGTTGCGAAATGTATCATTTCATCTGATAGTGTTTCAAATAAATATTTTCCACTTAAATTAAAAATGAATTTTATTTCATTAGCAGCACAAAAATCTAAAATAGTACGTGCTGCTTTGTAGCGATTATTTGTTAAGAAAAAACCTTCCATGCAAACTATATTTGCACGTTTTAATACAGATAAGTTGTTTGGATCTAATATGTTTTCTTCTGGGTAATCTTCTGATGCTCCAATATTTCCAACTAATGATCGTTTGTCATTAGAAATGAGTGATATTATAATACCTGTTGGTAAATTTTGCGATGTTGAATACCTAAAATATTTTCTTATAGTTTTTTTGGTTAGTAATTATTGCTTGCATTCATACCGAGTTTCCACTCCAGATTTATTAACTAATTCTGTAAGTAACGTGCCATTTTTATCATTTCCTATTGTACCAAACATAATAGTAGATTTATCATCACCCAGAATCCATTGCAAAATTCTTAATGTGTTTTGAATAGCACCTCCGGGAGACCAAATACATCTACAATGTTTTATTACGAAACAACTTACAAAATATATCAATAATAAATCTTACTGCATAAGATCAATATCAGCCAATATATTATCCATTGCTTCCATTGGAATCTCCTTTGAGTCATCCGCATTTAGGTTATGTTTAATCAAAATATCATTATTATGTATTTTGAATACACAATCCATTAAAGGATTACCAAATCCAATTATTAACACCATATTAACAATTTATCTTACATTCAATTTTGTGTAATCCTATAATGTATAAGTAAATATTGATTAAAATTTGTCCTTCACATTGACCCTTACATACATATGTCATTTATAAAATTTTGCAGGTAATCATGAATCAAATTGAATCATTCAATTCTGGTGTCCACCAACTACCATCAGATTGTTATCCACCAACTGATAGTGATGATGAATCTTTTGTGGTCCTTGAAAGATCACTGCCACCAGAAAGTTTGGCACCAACTGAAATATCTCATTTGGAAATATTATCACCACAAGTAATTGATGAATCTTTGGAAATGGCTTCTGATGTTCTCAATAATATGACTTTAACAAGCAGTTTGCCATCAGCTCCATCCATCCCGAAAGTTGATTTGAATAAACCTAACATTTTGAATAGCATTACATCTGTAAGTTCCGAACTAAGCCAAGATGAAATACAACAGAAAGTTGAAACTCTTGTTCTTGAGAATTATAATTTAAAAGGTATTTATTGATATTATATTGTTTGTTTTGTTGCAATTAATAATATTTTTAGAAACTTTACATCAAAATAACATGGTTATGAAGAATCAATATGAAATACTAATCAAGTGGCAACAGGATGTTGAGAAAGTACATGAATCTCATAAAAAGAAATTTTTGGAAACAAAAAATTACATTCAAGAAGTATTATTAATAATTGGTTGTTTTAATTTAAATAATGTTTGAATCATTTTAGCTAAAAATTGAAAACAAACGACTTGCTAATCTTCTACAAAAGTCCAGCATGGGTATTCTAAATGTTGACGCAACAACTAAAGATTTATCTAATGAAATGGAAAAGCTAAAAATTGACCAAGAGGAAAAATCCAAGCAAGATGAATTGAATCAAAAACAATATGAAGATGAAATAATAAAGGTAATAAATTTATTTAAAGTTGGACTGATGTTTATACAATATATTTTAGCAAAAAGAGGCTTTACGACATGCTGAATTGCAATTTGAATCTAAAGAACAAAAATATTTGGAGCATATATCTGCACTAAAATGTTTAAATGAAAAAATTGTGGAAGATGAAAAAAATAAGGTAACAAATCAATTTACCCACTTGCATACATTTATATTTATATTTATACAATATATTTTTAGCAAAAAGAGTCCTTACGTAATGCTGAATTACAATTGGAAACTAAGGAACAAAATTATTTGGAAGCTAAGGAGGCTCTACATAAATTTGAATTGGAATTTGATACAAAAGAACAAGAATATTTGGAACAGATAACAGCATTGAAATGTTTAAACGAAAAAATGATATCTAATCTTGGTAATCCGGAAGAAGTTGATATTTTAAAAAAACAATTAATGGCTGCACAATTCTGTGTAACTGATTTAAAAGAATCGAAGAAAGCAATTGAAACTGAAGCAGAAATGAACAGGAACAAAATCACCGAGTTGGAAGCTGTTGTTATGAAATTGAGAAGTGACGCAGATAGAACTATGGCTTTAGATGAACAGGTATATTTGTTTGTTCATTAATTAAAATAGTTATATATTTTTTAAATAAATTTTTAGTTGAATTTATACAAAACTGATTTTGAAGCCGAGTTAGAATCTAAGAAAAAGATTATATTGGAAAAAAATAAATTAGCTGAAGATCTATTTCATATTCAACGTCGTAACGAGGGGTTACTAGAAGAAGTTGAAACTTTACGATCAAAATGTAGTTTTGTTGAAGTTTCCAATTCTGGACAACAACGTTCTACAACAGCGTCTGCTCCACCACCACAAACTGCGGTAAGTAAATTAGTTAGTCTAGTTATTTCAATGTCCTACAGGTGCAATATTATTATAATTATAGTTAGTCCACGTTAAGATTGCAGTGATGGGAGTGGTTTATTAAGTCAGTATCACACAGCTACAAGTTGTTTATTCTCATTAGTATTATAATACATCTAACTTCACTTTGTTTAATATATTATAAAATTGACGGAAAATAATAAACAAAATTATTATGATTTAAATATTTTTGAATGCTTGCTATTTAAATATTAATATGTTTAATGGAAATGTATGTATTTAAGTTAATTTGTATTGGTCACTAATTGTTTTACTAATAGTTTTAGTATAAGGCCGAGTGTACATTGAAGAACTGTGAACGGTGAGCAGTAAGCGGTGCGCTGTGAGCGATGCAAGTAAAAAATCAAGTACATTTAAAACACACAGGCGTGTGTATATTGTCCAGATATCAAAAATATTAGCTTGAGCGCTGCACGGTAGAAGCAATATACATACGTTTGTGTGTTTTAAATGTACTTGATTTTTTATTTGCACTGCTCACAGCGCACCGCTCTCAGCTCTTTAATGTACATGCGGCGTTACAGTTTATAAAAAATCGCATGACATTTAGACTTATATCATCAAGTTTTTGAGGTTATACTGTACTTCAACAACAATTTGTATTTTACAGTTGAAATATGTACATATAATTATTTACAAATACGTTAACTTAGTTTGAATAACGCATTAAAATTGATAAATAGTAAATATTAACGGAATTTATTTGAAATGTAATAGCTTTGATTTAACCTGGCAGATATTCATTCTATTGTAAATTAGGATGGTCTCAAAGCATTGTTTTCTAGTTGCTATAACAACTACAACTTAACGTGGACCAACTATAGTTTTTTTTTTTAATTTTTTTGGCTGTTAAATTAGATTTTATACCAACTGACTCATTGTATCATGTATTGTTGTCAAATAATCTTATTTGCTTGCGTGCTTTTGGGGATTAACTTGTGATTTAAATACTTTAATTTTTACTGAAATTAAAATTAATAGTTTATTGTTTTGCAAGCAGATATTTGGAGCAATTCTCTATGCACATTGTTAGAAGTAAGCAAGATATATATTGCTAGCTAACAATAATAATAATATGAAGAGTCATTCTAACGAATTTTGCTTGCTAACTATATGAACTGTCATTTTAAGTAATCTTGTTTGCTAACAATATAAGCTGTTATCACATCAATAGGCTTGGCAATTCTGACATTTCTCTGGATAAAATAATATTATATATAAAAAATTATTTTTGTTAGCAAGCAAGATTTGTTATTCTTGCATATACCAAGTGTTTCTTAACTGGAGATGAAAAATGAAACTAGGTTTTTTAATGTCAAACAGAAAATCTACATAACTTTTTTGTCTATCTCTCTTTGTTTTTGAGATAATCGAAAAATTCACATCATTTAGAAAACTTATTTAGCAAAATTTAAGTAAAAAAACATTTATAACAATGGTAACAACAAACAAAACAATATTACTTTAATAAGTTCTTAAAATGGCCACCATGAGCGTTGATGCAAGCTTGACAACGCACTAAAAGAGAATGATAAACTGCTTCAAAATATGTGGTGTTTTGAATGTGAAATGCAGCTTTCGCGATTCTCTCTTGTAGCTGCTTCATCGTGCTAGTACTACATCCTCTGACGTAAGGCAAGAGGGACATTGTTAACCAGCAAATTTTCCATCTGATTTTCAAAAAATTCTGCGTATGAAACAGCATTTAAATTCAAATCTTATCACCTTGGAAAGTTGCCTAATGCTGACCCTTGGTTTATCAAGAACTGCGTCAACTATTTGTTCTTCTTCTGCCAAGGTGTGCTATATATAATCTATAACTTCTTAATATGGTTAGGTGTCGGGTGTCAAACACACTGAGCCACAGAGTTAAAGTTTTATATTGCATATAATTCAAGATATAATTATGATCAGTGTCATACAGGCACAAGGCGTTGTTATTGCAATAACTATATACGAAGACAATTGTGTCTATTCTGTAAGCAAATCTTTAAGAGTTAAGTATGTTTCATATTGTTAATATTAATAACATCAAAAAAATAACATGCTTGCTAAATATTTTGATTATCAAACTAAACACTCATTGTGGTTGTTAAGCCTTAAAGACGTAACCCAAAATCATAAAAAACATTGTTCTTATGAGAAAATTTTTGTTGTTTGAAATTAAGTACGTTGTATCTGAGAGTTTGCTATAAATGGGTTTGTTATTACCAGACTTTAATGTATTATTTGCAGAAATATTTAACGATTTTGACCTTACAGAATAAGAATACTGAATATTATCTGTAAGAAAATTGTTATTACAAAATAGGCAGCAAATCTTACGTGTAATGCAAGTTTGACAATTGTGATATTTAATCACTAGTAGTAGTAGTACGGGCAGTACTACTAGTCAGAGATTAAATCTCGGATTCATGAATTCAAGATTCATTTACTAATATTTGATTGGCTCTAAGCCAATTTACGGATATCGTGATGGTGAATATAGTTGCAATCGGCCAATGTATTTTATTACCAAACATCAGAATTAATATAAGACACTAATAAACAATCTTGCGTGGGCCCAAGATTATTTGAATCTAGTATTATATTGACGGTTGCATAGTTTTCAACTCGATCTGAGAATTAAGCAAGCAATGCATTGGTCGATCGCGACTAATGATATCCGTGAATTGGCTTAGAGCTAATCAATGATTAACAAAATGAATCTCGGATTCATGAATATCGAATTCATGAATCCGAGATTTAATCTCTGTCAATTAGTACGGGCATAAGTGTCTTTGAAGTTTTGGAAGGACAAACTTTTTTGATTTGAATGTGTTGGTTGGTACAAACCTATATATACACTTATTGCAAATACATATATTTAATAAAAACTTCCTAGACTATCAGCATAGGTGCATATATAGTATTTTTTTGTTGTAATTAATGTAATTATAAACAATTAAAATAAATTGTACAGTACAATGGGAGTTACATAAGAACATAATGCTTTTATAGTGATTAGGGCCATTCACACGTACACTCCAAACACGCCCTGCGCTCCAAACACGTCGACCAGCATGCAGCGTTGCCGCCTGCCGGTTAGTCGACGGATTTTAGCGTATCGCTTGGAATTCCAACTAGACGGAAAGTGTTATTTTGTGCAGGGCTTTCTGTCGATTTTTCCTGGTCTATGGTGAACCAAATAATTTCAAAATATCAAAAATTTGGTTTGTATTCTTCATCTTTGGCAATTCCACTTTTATAATCGCCGGATTTAATGTTCCATAAACATGGAAATTCTCTATATAATTCAATAAATTTTTCTAAATTATTTTTTAGACCAAGAGGATATTTTTAAGCGTGATTGATTTAATAATATAAACCAAATAACTAACAAAACAGCAGCAATACTGAGGCGACGGTTGTGTTGGGTTGTAGCGACTGTGTGAATGCTATGCAAGTTTAAACATTCCATGCCAGGTGCGTAGGAGAATCGGACACCGAGCGCGTTATGTGTTAGCGCATTTACACACACAGTTTTTTCTTACGTGTTTTTTTGCGTACACTCCAATACTGTTGAAAAAAGTTTGTGTGAATGGCACTAAAAGTACGAGAGCTAGCAACGTTTTTGAGAAACCATTTTAGTTTGGCTAGTTTTTGAATATTTTCCATCCTTATTGACGATAGGTTGGGACGCGCCGCGTCTGGCAGCTGGGAGCGGTTGCGTATATCTAGATAGATTTATAATGGTAAAGTGACATAGAAAGTTATAAAAAAAAAAACACAAGAACACAATGCTTTTGTAGTAAAAACTCATTCTCAGTGGAACCATCAATAATAGTGGCACCAGTTGTACTCTCTTTAGACGTGCCTAAGTTTTAATAAAGTTTTTCCCGATGTAGGATTTATATATTTGTCACTAGAAATTTCATTCTCTACATGCAAAAAATTAATTATAAAATGGAGTTGAACTGCTTGAAGTTTTACACTCGAACTTTTAATACAGGTTAATAATATTAATAATATAATAAATAAAAAATGTTCTACGACAAACAAGAAACTTAACTTAATTAAATAATACAATATAAAAATTAATACTTAACTAAGCTCACTTTGCAACTAATTTTTATGATAAGGTTGTTTAAATAAAAATCATATTGAATGTATCTTCATTGCACGGCTGGCTTGACAAGCTAAGTTAATTTAGAATATTACAAGTATTGGTTTTGTGCGATTGTTTATTTCAAGTGTTTTGTACATATCTTATTTATGTTAAAGTATTGTATTGAATGTTCATTAGTAACAAACATTTGCTGTGTTTTTTGTATCTATCTTATTATGGTGTTTTGGAAGAATTTGTGAAATACAAACAAATTTAGATTTTAAAATGTTTGGTTTTCAAAGGAGTATTTACATGTCTATAGTTATATTCTTGGCATTTTTCTGCTTGTGCATTACATTCTAATATTAATATCATAATCAATTCTTATTATTGAACAATTATTTTATTCTAGCCACCATCTCCCCCACAAACAACATACATATGTCCATTGTGTATGGCAAAGTTTAGGTCTTACCGCATATTAGAAGAACATGTTGAATCTTGTATTGAAAATTCTGCTTAATAGATTGTTCGTAGGGGTTATGGTTAAAGTAAGTAACTGATTATTTATTTTATGAATATGGAAAGAGAGCATGGTTTAAAGTTCATCAACCCAAATGCAAATCTATTATATTCAAGAACGAAATCCAGTGCTCAAGTATTTAAATAGAAATTTATCTATTCTTTAAAGATTTATTTATAAATATGTGTATCTAGATAACTGTCAAATTTCATTTTTAAAATTGCAAGTGTTTTTTACTGAAAAGTCATAAGCAAAGCATGATTATGTGCTATTACTTTTGGATTTAAGATGGAGCATATGGATTCTTCTTTGTATTATAATATTATTATTATTAATTTATGACATGAGGTTGTATATACATATATACATTAAACAGCTCTTGTCTACTATTTGACACTAATTATAGCTTGAATTATAGATCAAACTATAAAATTGTGTAAAAACGGACAAATTATCAGTCATAATTATAATTTAAAAAATTAAACTTCTTAATTTTTTCTTTTTTACTTAATAAATGTGCGCAATAGCAATTTTAACAAAACTGTTGGGATGCAATTGTTATTATGCATGTTCTTTGTCAATTATATAGGAAAAATAATTTTTTAAATGTAATTGTTTCTTTGAAATCTTGTGCATTTTACATATTTTTGTAGTTTGATCTATAATTCAAGCTATAATTTTAGATAGTGAGAAATGGGTATTATGAGAGTATCTTACAATATCTTGCTATCATTTGTGTTTTTAACTAACAAAGTTTTGGTTTTTTCTAATAAATTTTTAACACAAACCAATATGCTTGCTACTTCTTGCTTATAATTAACATTTTCAAAGCCTATTGACAACTGAAAAATAAATTTTAAGTATTATAATCATTTTAAATTTTATTAAATTAGTTCATGCTAGAGGTCAGCGTTTTAAATTTTTTTAAAGCCCGGCCCTGGCCCAAAACCCAACCCCAAACTTGGCCCAAAGCCTGGCCCAAAATTTAAGCCCAAAACCCGGCCCGGCCCAAAGCCCAGCCCGGAACAAATTGGCCCGGCCCAAAGCCCAGCCCAAAACCCAGCTCAGTCCGGCTTTATCTAAATAATGTTTTTCTTATTTGTGTAAACTCCAGTTATTTTGTATCAGTAAGCCGCAATGTTAACCTTGATTTAAATTAAAAAAACGTACTACTTACCTATCTGAAATACAAAATTAAAAATTAATAAATACATTATTTTTTGTAGTCTACTTGGTGAAAGTCTTGTTTGTCTTTTGTCAAATGTGCTACCAACAAAAAATTTCTACATTTAAAAAAAGGTTCAATATAACAACATTTTTGAGTTTATTCACAAAAACATTATTAAAACATTTAGATGCCATTAATAAAATTAACTTATTGAAAATATCGAAAAATGGACATATTAACTTTTGCGTGAATGCTCCTCATATTTATAATTTAAATAAATGAACAAAGTTTAATTGTTTTTATACTAAAAAGCCGCTGGATTGTGAGTATTAAATTAAATTAAATTTTATCTTATTTTTAAATAATAATGTATAGTGTGAAATTTGAGTATTAACAACGTATATACTAAATAATTACATAAAATACGTTTATTATCTGGCCCGCTTTAAAACCTGACCCAAAGCCCGGCCCGAAATGCAAAAGCCAAACCCGGCCCGGCCCAAAATACAAAAGCCCGGCCCGGCCCGAAGCCCAGCTCAAAATACAAAAACCCGGCCCGGTCCGAAGCCCAGCCCGAAATACAAAAGCCCGACCCGGCTTAAAACGCAAAGCCCGACCCGGCCCAAAACCTGAACGGGCCGGGCTGGGCCAAAATTGCGGACCTCTAGTTCATGCATTTACTATAAATAAATATAAATATTAATTTTTGAATGAACTAGGCATCTATAATTTTTTTTTAGTGTATGATAATTGATTTTATATAAAGTGTAATAGGTTGTATCTTTATTTTATTTTATAATTATTTTTATTATTTTCCAGGTAAAGTATACCTGTCCTAGATGTGAATTTGGATTTAATAATTATATAGCGTTAGAAAATCATGTTTTTAGATGCATTGATGATGCCTAACTTAATTTTTTTTTTGTGATAGAACTAATGTTTCTCATATTATTCAAATATTTTTAATATTGTTTTTTATATCATATTATTTATTGTCTCCATTCACTTACACTTTGACTACAGTTCAAATTTCAGTTTAAATTTTAATTTAAAATCAAAATGTGTACAAAACACACATTATTTAGTCCAAAATATATAGTTCCAGTAATCAATTACACACAACTTAAATTATCTATAGTCCACAGACTGCAGTTAAACTGTATGTGAAAGGGGACACTTAGACGTTATAGTAACCTTATACATATTCAATCAATAAAAATATATGGTGAATTATGAAAATTAGATTTTATAAAATATTGTTCTATTATTTAGTTAATAGTTGAATACAGAGCACTTTTTACAGTATAGTATCATTATTTTAATCATCGATTTTTTTTAAGTAAACTTGTTTTACATGAAATATTAATGATTTTATAAAAGCTCTACTGTAGTTGTAATAAAATATATTATTTTAGATATATTGATTAGAATAATAAATATACTACATGAATTTGGATAACACGTTTGTTACTAAATAAATCTGTTGTTGTATCGCATATTTTTTGAATTAATAAAGATTTATAATATAAGAGTAATTTAATTAAACCTGCATTGCAATTTATTAACTTGAATTAATTTTAAAAAATCTTCGTATAAAAGTTTTTAATATTAATTCAGGTCTGATGTGTCCCGAGTGTGTTGCGATGATTTTACACTGAACTAACGCAATATTACAATTAAGTGTATTTGAAATTTAAGTATACAGTTATGTGTTTGGCATGTATAAATATGATTATATTTTTGTAGTACCATTCTACAAGTAGTGCCAGGCTTTTTATGAAAATGGTTTTTTTTATACTGCCTTGTTTATTTAAATGCTATTTATCCTTTAATTTAAAGGAATGACTATAATTCTAGACATAATATGTCAGAAAATCACCAACAATTGGTATAATAAATCATACAATTGTGTAATTGAAAACTTATTAGTAGGGGGCGTTTAAAAACAACTTTTTATTAATTTACTTCTAAAATAAATTGATTTTAAAAACTGTTTTTATTATGTTCCAGATTTACTCTTGTCCTCGATGTGGATTTGGATTTTATAACTATACAGCTCTTGAAAATCATGTTTATAGATGCATCGAGTTAGATGCCTTACCATAACTTAATAAAAAAATTTATTATGTTACTGATTGAAATATTATATAATATGTTTAATTATGTTTTTTATATATTTAGAATGTGTAGTTATAGCTGACCTATGCATATTCAATAAAAGTATTTGTTTAATTATGAATATACGAATTTATTTTATAATCTATTGGAATATTATAATTTTTAAGGTGGTCATTGCAGATTGATTATTAATAGCGTCCAGGACCGTTTTTCCTCGACAACGAATACGACAGTCACATTTGCTCTCCATGGCGTTTTTGGACTTGTTGGGACGTTTAAAGTTGACGGCAAGAAAACACGACCAAAATCGCACTTTAGAAATTTAACTTTTTTTCAAACGCTGTCCCGACATCTGTCATTAATTTTCTTATGATTATATTAATTAAGTAAAATATTTGCTATATAAATATTTACTTCACATAGAATATTCATTTTTTTTACTAATTATTTTCATAATTATTCTTGTCAATTTATCTCATTATAGGTTATCGTATTTAAATTTACCATGCCGCACAGATTAAACTGCTTCGAACATAATGATTCTAATGCTCATATGACGATAATTCTCTAATGAATTATATATACAGGGTGTCTCATAATTGACGCCCGTGGTTTTGCAATTTGACTCGAGGGGCTAAAACAAATTGAAAATTAAAAAATATTAAACTTTATTAAAAACTTAATATTAAAAAAACTTCTACTCAAGACAAACATTTACACCGTTTATCATGGAAGCACAAACTCTGTGTAGCATATTTTGTCTATTAACGCCACAGCAGCGTGAATACGAGCTACTATCTTCAGGGCTCAGAACAGATTCGTGGGAAACTTGTTCTTTTAAATATCCCCAGAAAAACTAATCCAACGGATTCAAATCCGGGGATCTAGACTTTTCTGAGAATTTTTCATTCAGGGTATTTCTCATTTGTATTCCATAATGCGCCAGTGCACCATCATGTTGAAACCAACAATTTAATCTACTTGCTAATGGAACCGGTAAATTTTCATTTAAGACTTGTAGATATACCAATTACATTATTATTCAATAACTCAGCCCAAATGTTAATTTACTATCGTTTTTGATAATATCTTTGGCGTATTAAGAGGGGGTTTTCATTCATCTATTGATGTAGGTTATGAGTATTTAGAATACATGTTTCAGTAATTGTGGACTCATCACTCGACAGAATCTTTTCAATGAAATGTGGATCATTGTTAACGCTATGCAACAACCATCTACAAAACTAGACTTGAAGCCGGATGCAAATCATTTCTCCTCAATAATCTGTGAGTAGTGTCTTTTTGGATATGAGTTTGAAACTCAAAAACTTGTACTTGGTTCCAAATTAACGAATTCAAGAATTTGCTCTTTTTGATAGACTGTACTGTAGGTTGACGTCCTGCTTGATTTTTGCGAGGATTTAAATTAGCTGTTTTCAGTAATCTTTGTTCTACCCGTCTTATAGTTTTTGCATCGCGGTGCCGACGATTTGGACACCTCTCCGCATAAGTCCTAGTCGCAGCAGTGGCATTACATGCCCCGAATATTACAGTAGTATCGTTCCATTCTTAACCCGAAATACTTATCAATATGACAGAACGAGTCATAAATTCTAAAATAATTGAATTATGTCACTAGATTTAACAAAATAAATAAATTAAAATTGTGTTTTGAGTAGTGGTCATAGAAAACGTTATTATTTACATTTTTATCAATAATTAATTCTACTTTTAATTTTCAGTTTGTTTTAGCCTCCTAAGTCAAATCTCAACAGCCCTGGCGTCAATTTTGAGACACCCTGTATAATTATGAATGAAACTTTTATGCCCGTATGACACTGATCTATAATTCTTTATTGAATTATATATATAAAAAAATTTAAATCTTAAAAAGTCTGTAAAATGCACAAATAATCATCAATCTTATTGTAGATTGAAATTTTAAGAATATTTTTAGTTTTTCTTTAAAATTAACACAAAAAATGTACGAATTAACAGTTTTTAAAAAATAGTTAGGTTATATTATAAATGCTATTACTCACATGTTATGTGTTAATTATAAAGAAAACCTAAAAATATTCTTAAAATTTCAATCTACAATAAGATTGATGATATTTTGTGCATTTTACAAACTTTTTAAGATTTAAATATTTTTATATATATATAATTCAAGATATAATTATTGACAGTGTAATACGGGCATAAGTCTGTAAAATACACAAATGTTTATCAATTTTATTGTAGATTGAAATTTTAAGTACATTTTTAGTCTTTTTTATAATGAACACATAAAATGTGAGAAATATCATTTTTAATATAACCCAACTATTTTGTTAAAACTGTTAATCAAAGAGTTTTATAACTAGAGATTCCAAGTCAGCGTTTTGCCGCACAATATCTCTGTTCTTGTCGCACAACACTATACCCTCTCCCTTTCTCTACTAGTGATCGAGCGGCTATACGTTGTAGGTGATAGAGAAACGTCATGGTTCGACAAAAACGGAGATACCGAGAGTGTATGCTGCTTATAGTATAAACGGCGGCTTGGAATCTCTAGTTATAAAACTCTTTGCTTTTAATGCGTACATTTTTGCGTCAATTGTAAAGAAAAGCTAAAAATATTCTTAAATTTTATGTTTATACAGGGTGAGTTGAGAGGAATGGACCAAACTCCAGGAGTGTATTGTACACGTGAAAATAATGTAAAAAAACTTAAATGTGGTTATTCGATTTTCATTTGTTTTCAAGTTATAGCGTAATAAAAAATGTTTATCTAGTATTCCAATAGAATGTGATCAAGAGTTCCCATTTCACCACACTCGCAAAGTGGATTGTCAATAATATTTTCCCAAAAAGGTGCCAAGGTGTCAGACAGTGACTGGATCTTAATCTGCTAAGCAAACTGATATCTATTTTTCTGTGGAAGAGAAAATCTTTGAACCAAAGGCTTATACCAAATTAACTACTGACTCCCTCATAGTAATTGTTTCTTTTAGATTGAGAAATGGTATAGAACTGATTTTGCCACGTATTTTTTGCCTGGTTCTTAAAGATTTTGAAAAAGTCGGTTTAATTAATGGATCATTACACTGATTCTTGTGACCCCTGTTTGCCAAAGAATCGGCACGCTCATTTCTGTTTATGCCCGTTTGACTAGGAACCCAGCACAATTCTACTTTAGAATTTATTTTTCAAAGATTACCCAGAACCACCAGAATATTAGATGTGTAACCGTTGCTCTTGATGTTATGCTATATTGAGTACATAGCATCGAGGGAACTTGAAATAATAAAATTATTTTTTATTTATGACTCAAACTTATAATTAGCGCTTTATAGACGGCATATAATATTTCTGCACTGAATATGGACGATTGGTCGGAAAGTTTGCCACATTCTTCAATTCAATTTTTTTACTATATTTTTGGCCAAATAAACTTGATTATTTATTTAATCCTTTCTACCGTTACAGTGTAAGGCGTACTTGATAAGGAAGTAAACTGTTTATTAAGTATATATATATATTTATTTCAAAGAAACAACGCGAGATAATTCGAAAATAAATTTAAATAAAAAAAATATATATATATATATATATTTAGATATTAAGAAGTTAAGGCAATCGGGTATGCGGCAAAATTACAATCAATATTCACTTCATAACCATCATTTAATTAAAAGCCAATATTTCGGAAAATTATTCCTCCTTTTTCAGGGCAAAGATATTGATGTTAGTGATAATTGATTAAGTCAATTAAAATATACACACGTACCACATTTAAAGTTGTCAAAAACAAATCATACATGTTAAAAACAATTACAAATTACTTTTAAAATAAGTCAGTTGGAAACTAAAAACATATAAATTTATATACAGGGAGTTTATAAATGAATGGGATTATGTAATCACTTTAAATGTGACGCTTTTTTTAAATTGTTCACTAAACTATTTGTTTTGACAGTTCAACTTTGACAGCTGTCAAGCAAACATATGTAGTATAGTGAACGATTTTAAAAAGGCGGCATATTTAAAGTGATTACATAATCCCATTCATTTATAAACTCCCTGTATATATAATACGTTTATTTTTTGCCTTTTGGCCTTAAAAATTACATTTACAAATACATTTTTAACTTCCCAAAATTATAAAACCTAATCCTTATAAAGTTAACACAACTAAAAGTATTTTTTTCTCTGTTCATCTACTTCTTTTCTTCGTTTTTTAATTGCCCTCATCCATTCTATCCCTCTTCCGTCCTCTTTCAATATCTCATTTTTTCTTATCTGTTCTTCTCTCATTTCGTTACACTCTTTCAACATATATTCCATAGTTTCTTTAGTCTCTCCGCACATTCTGCACATTTTCAAATCTTCTTCTATTCAAAATTTTGTCACTTGCTCTTCATTACCACATTCGAATCTTGCAATCATTTTTTTATCATTTTTACTATATCTATCGCTCTTTAGGTACATTGGCAGACTCTTTCACTCGTATTCTCCTTTCTTGCCTTTGTATATCTCTATCTCTTTCCATAATTTTGTACCATGTCTCCCTCCCAGATTCTCTCATTATTTCAATTTCTTGGCTAGCATACCCATTCCTATTGTAATAATTTTCCCTAATCTCTCCTAGCTTTCCATTTCTTGCTTTCATTTTCTCTTTCATGCATTCTTGTAAGATTTTACATTCGTATCTCTGTCTTATTCTTTCTTCATACTTCATTGATCTTTTTCCTGCTTTAACTCTTAACTTATTTTTTTTGACTTCCTCCAGCACAATATATGCTGGAGTTTCCCTATTTAAACCTAGCACCCATCTCCAATATTTTACATGTATTGCTTCTAATTTTTTTTGTTCCTTCTATTCCCATATTTCTGAGCCATACAATATCATACTCTTAACTAAACTATCAAACATAAGTCCTTTTATTCTCATACATTCAAATTTTCTTTCACTTATTCTCCAAACTTGTCCCACTACTTTGTTTACTTTTCGAGCCATTTCTTTAATGTGTTCGCTCTCAGTGTTGATCGTGCAAAAAACATATCCCAAATATTTAAAAGATTTTACTTCCGTAAAACCTTGCCAATTCCATTTCCAGTCTTCAACTTTTTTTCTCCGACCCCCTTTTCTGAACACCATAATTTTTGTTTTATCTACATTAACTTCTAAACTTTTTTTCTAAAATATTTTTCTAAACTTTTAATCATTTCTTTCATTTTTCGCTTCTTTTGCTGTAATTACCATATCGTCTGCGTATGCTAGCGACAACACTTTTTCTCTACCGACTACTACCCTTCCTGCTTGAGCTAACCTAATTTTTTTTTACATCTGCTATGTAGGTTGCAAACAAAGTGGGACTCAATGGACATCTCTGTCTTACTCCTTTTGTTGTCCAAAATCTTTCACTCATTTTCCCGTTCACCCACACTCTGCTTGCTGTCTCTTCATACACTTCTTCCATTCTTCTTACTAGGTGCTTGTTAATTTCTTTCTCTCTCATACACTTCCACAGTTTCTTTCTATCCACACTATCAAATGCCCCCTTTATATCCAGGAATAACGCATAAACTTTTCCCCCTTTCTCTGCTATACCGTACCGTACCCAGTTCCTCATTCAACTTTTTTTCTAATATCATGGCGTAGATCTTGTATGTCGTATCCAGTAGTGTTATGCCCCTGTAGTTATTTACTAGCTTTTTGGTTCCACTTTTGTGTATAGGGCTTATAAAACCTTCTCTTCATTGATTTGGAAATCCTTCTCCCTTCCATACTCTATTTATGAACTAACTTTTTATTAATAACTCTAGTCAATCGAGAAACCTCGTTGAAAGCAGAAATAATGTCCTTTAGATATCCAAAACGAATTATTTTTAAAGGAATGGCTTAGCGACAAGCTTTAAGACATACTTTTTGGCAAGAAAGTTTTTACGGATTGTTAGAGGCATAAGCCCAATTTAGTCTTTATAACATTAATTGGAGTAGTGTTTATGTATTCTAAGCTTAGGTTAATTGCTTTATTTTGATTTTTATCAAAAGCGGCTACAAAAAAAAATGAAAAGCAAAATCTAGCTTAGACCGTATAAAAGCTTTGTAAAAGGTTAAAAACATTTCAAGGTCACTGCCCCAATATGTGCCATATGTGAACAAGAGTTTTGTAGATGTTTAATGTGTAAGTTCCATGATAACTTTTTGTTGAAGATTAAAAAAAAGCCACGCGAGATATGGAGGTTACATTGATTATAGGAACATAATCAGAATTACATTCTTCATGCACGCTGAAAAAAACATATAATTACACTTATCTAAAGACAAATTGAGATTTTGTTCTGATAAGGCTCTGGTTTTTATTAAAAATCTATTCATGTTTCTTAAAATACTATCATGAAAGAGTCGGAGTAGTATATAGCTAGGTTGCCCGCATAAGAGTTGATATTAAAAGGTATAAGACTCATCGGGTTGTTTTTAGCCGAGGTTTCAGAAGTATAAAGTTTTTTATAATATATTGACAAACGCGGGAGGGAAAGATAAACTAATAAACATCGACATCAGCGCCGCAATAAAGACATTACTGTAGGCTTTCTTGATGTCTATGGAGCAAACGCAAATTGTCTGGTTGCAGGACCAAACTGAAATAATATCACAGTAAAGTGATAATAATTTGTCGCTGACACTGTGACCCTTGCAAAAACCAATTATGGAATGGGGAAAGTCAGTGTTTCCAAGTATTTTCGAATGTTTTTTAGAAGCCAAATAAAATCTGGGGACATTTTTTTAGAATTGGAACAACTTTAATTAGGTTCCACTTTTTGGAATAATCCTTTGCTCTAATATGGAGTTGAATAACCTTTAAAGAGTAATTTTATCTGAATTGGCAGTTGTTATAGCATTGAATATGAGATGTTATCATGTCTTTTCAACCCGCATTGGTTAGCACAATTTTGTCTATAGAAGTTTAGTTTGTAGGAGGATATCGGGTTTGAGGAACCTAATTGGTACAAAAAACTATGGAATGATGTAGCATTAATGGAGGAGTTAACCTATATAATACTCTATTTTCCAATTTGTATTCTCGTTTGGCAAGGAGCGAGACCAATGGATTTTAGAAAAACGCTTTATGGTGGACCAAACATAAGTTAAAGATAAAGTCTTGTTGCTATAAAATGATTTAAAACTACTACGATTTTTGCAAAAAAGAATCTGGCTTCCGTCATTGCCTTTAGATCTTTAGAAGACGTCGTCGTTTGTTAACCGCATCAGAACACTCTTTGTTTCACCACGGGCACGGCAAATGTCTTGATTAGTGTTTTTTAGGAGAGGGAAAGGCTTTAATGGTCAGAGAAACTAGCCAGTTTTCTACTTAAAAGTATTCTAGAACCGGTTGACGTTTAAAGAGATGAGTTCTTCCCTGTAAATGTTCTAGTCAATTTTCTTACAGTTTATTAAGCGTGGATATTTAAGATCTGGCCTAAGTGTAAAAGCGATATTTATATGGGGAAGTGAATACTCCCGCACGTATCCAGAAGAATAGTTGAGTTATAACTAAACGCAATGTTATAAGAGGCAATAATTAAGTCGATAACGTTTTTATAAACGTTAGTTGAGAAACCATTATTTAAAATTACTAGTCCCAAATGGTTGATAGCAGCTTCTAGTTCTAAGACATTGCTGTTATGATTGTGGTGCCCCTCCGTCGGTTGGTGAGCATTAAACTCATCTATTAAAATAAAATGATTGTACATAGAGTTGAAGATGTCTAGAGAAACATAGGGTACAAAAACAGAAAATACATTGATTTGAGAAGATGCTTTAGGTCTTTTGCGAGAGATAATAAGATTTAAAGTTTTTTTTTACGTTTTGTAGACTGAACCAAAGGAGAGTTAATGTCAGAGATATTACTCAACAAGCTAGCTAAATTGCAATTAGTGTTTGCTTTAAAAGATAGGCAATTTGTGGAGAAAAGTCTTTGTTTAGACATTGCTGTAGAAAACAGGTTACGAGTAAGAGTGCAAGGCGGTTCTACCTTCCGTAGGGTTAAAATCCCTAGATAGTTGTGTGAAGTTTGTGTTTGTTGAAAATAATGTATTGGCCATGGCTGTTTTGATTTTTGATTGTCTGAGATATTTTGTGCGGATTCTATTTGCAAAAGAAATTTTATTTTTGTTACTAAAGTGCTTACCGATTTTAACTTGTTGTTATTTAGAAAATTGCTGCTTGTCAAACTTTTTGAAGAAGATAACGACATGTCTACCTCTAAAATTGGGTCCGGGGAAGAATGTACACTGATCGCGTATCAGAGCGCGTATAGAGCGGTATAATAAACTTCTCTTCACCGTAGATCAGAAAAGAATCAACTAAGATATAATTATACACAGTGTCATACAGGCATTAGTTGTCATTTCAAGTATTTTAAAAAGAATTTATACATTTATATACCCATACCATGATAACATACCTCTTGGATTGGATTGGATTGGATATTCTGTGCCTCTTGGTGTATTTGAATATTTTTGAATCATTCAAATCAGGAAAAAAAGTTATATGTATGCAATAATTTGTAGTTTATTTTTATTTCTTGTTGTGTTCTTCATTTCATTTTACTTATAAGCTAGCATTAAAAAAAGCACACTAAAATTGTTTTTGCCCCGACAGCAACTAACGTCGTGCCGCTTTTATTATTATAACTTCTTTGCGAATGAGGATCTATGATGAAAATGTTATAAAATTAATGAAACTGGTTGTAATAATAATATATTAATTGAGCCTTTGAAAACCAGAGTGATCTAATGCCCGTATGACACTGATCTATAATTCTTTATTGAATTATATATATAAAAATATTTAAATCTTAAAAAGTCTGTAAAATGCACAAATAATCATCAATCTTATTGTAGATTGAAATTTTAAGAATATTTTTAGTTTTTCTTTAGAATTAACACAAAAAATGTACGAATTAACAGTTTTTTAAAAATAGTTAGGTTATATTATAAATGCTATTACTCACATGTTATATGTTAATTATAAAGAAAACCTAAAAATATTCTTAAAATTTTAATTTACAATAAGATTGATGATGTTTTGTGCATTTTACAAACTTTTTAAGATTTAAATATTTTTATATATATAATTCAAGATATAATTATTGACAGTGTAATACGGGCATTAGTCACAAATATTTTACCTGTTAGTTAAAAAAAGTAACTATGCGGTAAAATTGCATTTTTTTTTGAAAATTTAAAAGAGTTCTATTTAAAAACAAATATTGCAACAAAATGTTGACTTTTTATTTTACGATTTTTCAGCAACGTTTTAATTTTAGGATCTTGTATTTCAAACACTGTTTTTTGACTTATGCCCGTATGACACTGTGCATTTTTCTGTATAACTTTCTATATAGTTGTCTGTACAATCCAAAAAGGTATAGTGTCATACACGAATACAATTTTCTATATAGTTTGTTATACAGAAATATATGGTAACATCATTTTATTGTATAGTTTCTGCGCAGAACACAAATTCACATATATGTAAACAATAATGGCGGCGCATGTAATCAGCTGATTTTAATTTTAGCTATTAATTCTACTTAATATAAAAATAAGCATGCTAAGAATGAGGCATTAGAACAAATATTAGAGGAAACTTACGAATCATCCACAACAATAACTAAAATTAAAGCAAAATATAGTTTTGTAAGGGTTATTTTGAAAGGTTATGTCAACTCGATTAAAAGCGACGTTGACGTAAATAGGTAAATAAACATAACAATCTCGAACAGCTGACGCGATCCACAGAAAACAGCCAATAGAATGCCGTCTTTCATGCATTTTTGATACAATAAACTGCATAGTATCATACAGGAAAATATTAACTGTATAGAAAATTATATAGAAACTACTCAAGGTCAATTTGTACAATCGACTATATAGAAAGTTATACAGAAAAATGCATAGTGTCATACAGGCATTAGACCACTCTGGTTTTCAAAGGCTCAATTAATAAAAATAAAAATAACATGAAACAATATTAATTTAATAATAATGAATATAAAAACGTTTCATAGAATAAACAAAGAAAACATTGAATATGATGAAGATGTTCTTATAAAAATTAGCATAACATATAATTATTTTTTAATTGCTTGCATTATTCAAAAAGATTACTTAATTTGCATAACACAACCGTGTGATTTTGTAATTACTGGCAACAGCGCAAATTTAAACACAGCTGCCAGCTGCCACCGCCAACTTCATTGCACTAAACAGCCCCAAGCTCCAGTTTTTTCGTGTTTGCGACGGTTAAAAAAAGAAGAGCGCGGTTAAAAAGTGTCGCCGTGTCAACGAACTCTCTTTTGCTTCTATAAATCCTAACATAAAATTAACTGGAAATTAACAAAAAATGACGTGCATCACTTCTCTACACTATAAACTACCATTCAATAATAAAAATGTTTGATGATCTGAAAAGAAATCCTTCAGAAAATGGTTTCTCAGTAAACCCAACAGAAGCTCACAGAAAAACAAAAATAGTCAACAAAGTGCTTACCGAAATTAAAAAGCAGCTAACTTTATATACAAGCACCCCAAACAAGACTCGTGGTATAGATATTATGGATATATCTTTTCCTAAATTGTATGAGCAAGTCTCCCAATCATATCTTCAAGGAGTGGACAATGATAGTGGGTATATATCTCATAATCAGGAATCTAATACTGATAACATGCTTGAATCCAATTATTCAAATCCTGTAGTTGGAGAATCTGTCTATATAAGTGAGGATGCTCTTTTGGAACAACCGGGGAATGCTATAACAAATGATAACACTAATACCGTTTATCAAGAATTTAGTCACCTATATTATTTAAATAGCATTGTGGAAGCATCGGTAAGCCCTGCTAAAAGTACTCTAAGTGGATTACAAGATAGTAATTGCTCAATACAAGAAATATCGCCTGTTCTTTCTACACAAAAAGATATAGTTGTTAGTAGTAGTACTTTAAATATGCCTTATTTTAATATGCAAGAAAATATACAGTTTGTGGAGAGTTACACAACAAATACAAATAATGTAAATTACGTTCCTCAGGATCTAAATCAATGCTATAATGTTAATACAAACGGAACAAATTACTTTACAGTAGAACCTATTCAGAATAAATTTAATTATGTAAATATGCAGCAAAATTTAAATGTAGATAATATAGAAATACCAAATACGATAGAAGGTCAAATTTTAAATTCTACAGTTGATAAATATCAAATTGAAGTTCCACTAAGTATTGGTGAACACTCAAATATTGAAAATGATATGAATGCACTCAATAATGCTGTTCCTATTAATCGTATGAAGGAGAAAAGGTTTTCACCAAAGAAAATGCATCAAAAGAAAAGAAAGAGGTCATTGTCACGAACTCCTCAAAAACGTTCTAAAATTTTAACACCTGATAGGAGTCCAGATTTATTTTCTGATGATGAAACTCAGAATGAGACAGCAAATGTTAAAGTAGAGAAAGTCGTTTTAAATGAGCAATATTTTCATGAAAATGATAAAAAATTAGTTAAGAATGTTAGTAAAACATTGAGTGGAGTTCCTCCACCTCATTGTTTAACAACAATACACATATCAGTTGAAGAAATGTTGCAGAAAATTAAATCTAATAGAACTTTCTATTGTGATGAACAAAGAAAAGCTAGCTCATCTTCTTTATTAATTAATACTACAATTGAAAATTGTTTGACCAATAAATTTCCAGATATTTTACACGATCGATTTCATGGTTTATAGTAAGTATATTTTTTTATAAAAAAGTTTTAAATATGCAATAAGTATTATGTAGTTGTTTACTCTTTCATGCAGTTTATCCTTCAAATTGAAATAAATTGTTTTTATTTTAAAGTTTTGTTTTCTATTAGACATTCATATCCAGATCGATACTTGAACTAACATCTTTTTATCTGTTCTTTCTAGTTTTAAACTATGACAGCATTTTCCAGTTTAAATATTTAAATATTACACAGTAACTGTTTCAATTCAGACAGTTTATTATACAGGTATTCAAACTTGCAATCAGCTGCTTTTGTAACACTACAGAATTCAATTATCTATTTTCTTCAAAAGTATTATATAATCTGACTTCATTTCTATCCACTATTCTACTCTATTCCAAATTACATTTTATTAGAATATAATCTTACAATTTTCTGATTTACATTTATACACATTTTAATCTTTTAAGTAGGATACTCAATCACTACACCACCTGGGCTGTTCAAAATGTACTTGATGTATCTTTTTTGTATATCACTTAATATCTTATAGATTTGTATTGGCTATTCATCTTTCTTCATTATATTATTAGTTTAATCACATCAGGTTCTAATTCATTTATTTTAAATTTGTGTTTTGCAAGATTCTAGTTTTTTATGTATTCAACAACCACTTTTTTTTGTTTCTTGTATAACAAGTATAATACCTATAGTGAGATTGTTCTTTTCCACATTCAACACCTTTTTTTTGCTTATTATTTCTCATACTTGCAATAAAATATTTCTTACACATACATACCAAATTAGCCTTACTTTAAGTTTTTTTACCTATTTTTTCTCTAAAATCCGCTTCAAAGTTTTCTTATACACATACCTTAAATATTGTTAAATTAACCCATCTGCAGCAAATATGTATACAAGATATTTGAAGTCTTTTACCACTTCAATATTTCTACTTCGCCATTCAGCCTATTTTGCAACTGACACTGCATCATCAGTGTAAGTCAACGTCTACACTTTTGCTTATCTTTAGGATCGATTTAACAAGGGCAGTAACTTTTTTATGATTTTTTTCTTCAAGAAAATTAATCTTGATATAGAACGATTGAATTTTTTGAGCAAAGAAAGTAGTGGATTTTTTTAGAGCAAAATTAATATTGTGTTAATATTTTTAACAAAGTATTAGTGCTTTTAATGGTAACATGGTTGTTTATCTTGTAGTAGATTAAAACTACTTTAATTTGGTATTGAGCATATTTTTATACTATTAAGAAACTATAGCTTGAAAATACTTTTTTTTATGTTTCTTGACATTTTTGTTACCAAACAAAAGATCAACTTAAATTTCATGATTATGTTTATTTAGTTTAAAATGGAGCATAGTTAAAACTGACCACTATAAACAGTAAATAATAATAACTTTTGTAGATACAAAACAATGTTGTTCAGTAGAATATTCTTATTTTTTCAGTAAGGGAGAAAACTATTAGCACAATTTTGATATCCTACGGAAACTCTTAAGCTTCTTAATGCCAATAATATTTTCAAACTTGTAGCAACATTTTCAAGGTTTTGCAAACATTGTCAAAGTTTTGAGAATAGTCTGACAATCCAGGTTCTAAATATCAGCTTAATAGCGGTATTCTGAACATTTTTTACAGCGATGTTAATTAACATTTTGAACGTTGCTAGGCAATATTTAAAAAACTCGTTACTTGATTGGTTAAAAATCAATTTCTACAGCGATGTTAGCTAACATCGATGTTAAAAAATGTTCAGAATAGACCCATAAAGTATTTCCATAAAAACACAAACTTTACATCTTTCACACAAATAGTTATATCTGAAAAACTGTAATATTGTTGCTAGTATAAATCATAGTTACTTAAATCTTAACTTCTGCATGGCGCCATTTTCAAAAACCAGCTGTTCACCATTTTGTAGTTTTTTTTCTTTTCATTAATATCTCATTTGATCTTAATATTATCCTAATCTTTTACATCAGTGCACCTCTCATTTTATCATTCACCAATACATAGTGATCACCAACAGTTTACTATTATCCATATAAGTATGGAGTATGTGCATTTGGTCTGATTGAATTTTATTTTATTTATCTATATATGTATAATATATAGTCATTTTTGTTTTCAACCTTTGCTGTTCTTTTTTAAATCAACAACTATTATAATGTTTCTTCTCTTTATTATCATTTTTTTATCTTTTCTATTATGACAATTATCATTATTTAATATCAATTATATTTTGTATTCTTTGCAGTCACAACAGAAGCAAAGTATCTGAAGAATTTGAAACATTATGTATGAAATATTTACAAAGATATGTAACTTCAGAGACTCAATCTAGTTGTACAATCTTTGAATCTAACTTATGCAGTCCATCAAAACGTAAATCAAGCAAATTGAGATGGGCTGCAAAATCACCAGGTAGGAGATTAAGTCATTTGGCACGAAGAAGGATAACTTTTTCAAGTGCAAATCTTCAAGCTGGAACTTCATCTGGTATTTCGAATTCACATTCTAAACAAATAATGGTAGATGCAAAAAGATTTGATTTGTTATCTCGAAAGCAGAGTCCCAGAAAAGGAAGGACTCCTAAGAAAACACCCCGAAAGAGTCCTAGAAAATTGATAAAAACGCCAACCAGTTCTATGAAGAAGATGGCATTCAAAGTTAGATCCATGACTGGAGTTGAAGCTGAAGCTGGTCCTTCTACTTCATCTTCAAGAGCTAGTACAACAAAACGTGCCTTATTCCAAAGTCCTGATGACAAAATTGTATCTAATAAAGTATCAAAAATAGTTTTCCCGAGTAAGTATAATTTATCTATGGTTGCTACATATTAATTTTAAGTTTTTATTTATTTTTGCCGCAATGTCATAATATAAACAACTTAAACTGTTATTACTATTATGAATGAAAACCATAAAGTTGTTTGGAATCAATTAAGTGAAGAGTGCAAAATACAGATTGTCGAAATGATTCCAACACATAGCATTAGTTGTGGCCCTTTCCAATGGATAGTAGAAGTAGTAAATATCATAATAATTATTATTATTAAGTAGTAAATATCGCATGCGAACCCGTTTTTGTTATGTTTGTTTATGTATAGAATTGTTTCACTACATTGGAACTTATAGATAGAGACGGCAGGCAATAGTGTTCTTAAATATGTTTTATGTTTGAGCTGCGAATAAACATAAATATGCTAATAAATCGGGTGCAGGCGCTTGTGGTATTTACAACTTCTACCATTCATAAGGAGATCTGCCATGTGTTGAAATCATTTTGATAATCTGTATAGACAACTCAGCACACGTGAACATTTATTATCATAAACTATTTAACAAATAATAAATAAAGTGACATAAAGTGTTGAAAGATGTTAAATGATACTTTAAATTTGTCTACGTATTACCCTAAAAAGTCCATTAATGCAGTATCTTATATTAATAATAAAAGCCGTTTAAAGGCAATAATCTCAAGACATTACATCCAAACCAACCTGGAATTAGGTCGATAATAAATCAAACAAATAGTTTGTTTTGTACTAATTAATTTAAAATTAGTAGTTTTGTTCTTTATAACAATTTTTATTGACTACGAGTCATTACAAACTAATATTATATATCATACAGTTTTTCTACTTTATCTGACCTATTATTAGCTTTTTTGCTATTCAAATGTTTGAAAACTTGCAGTTGCAATCTGTTAACTTTCTTAAAATTCAGATCACTTGGGGCAGTGGAAGAAATTATTCGACAGGTCACAATTCTTCTCGGAAATTATTATTAACTATTAAGTAAATAGTTTTCTAAAAAAAGTGTTTTGTCAATTTCACTTCGCTCTACTCTACAGCCTGTTCATACATTAACTTTGCAAGGTATGAAAAATGTTAATCATCAACAAAATATAGAACATTTCATTCACATACATGTAATGTTTATTATTTCAGACAATGCACAATAACATAATGCAAAAGTGATTTTAGAAAAAAATCTAAGCTGTCTAACTATGCAGAAACATTAAATGTGGTTTTTGAAATATATAGGATTTTTCCATAGCAATAACGATTATACAGGGCGTAGATTAATTGACGGACAAACGCCAGGTAACTTTGTAGACCGTGCCAAAAGAAAACGAAAATCTCAATTCTAAAATGCTGAAAAACTCTTCGTTTGGTCTCACAAGATGCTCAAAGTTACACTTGGCAACGTTGCAAAATTTCTATTTCTATATTCAAACCTATAATGTAGGCAACTTAATAAACACATCAAATGTTATTATTTATTATAAACTACAAATGTTCATATTGGCCACCGTTTACTTTTAAACACTCTACAGTATCAAATTCAAAACATTCTCAAGCATCACCGGCGTAATTTGCATATTCATTCAAAGTAAAAGTCATAATAAAATAGAAATATTAGCTGACATTCATTGCATAGCCTACGTTATAATTTAAATTTTATTAAAAAATTTGCTACGTTGCCAATAGTATTTTTATTTAAATTTGGTTTATTTTTGGAAAGTAGTTTGCACATTTTTCAATATTTTTTATTATTAATTTTTAATAAACCTAGTAACTTTTATTATACTAAAAAAGAAAGTAACTTGGTACATTATATACACAATTAAAACAATATTTGTATTGAGAAAATTGAAACTTTGAGGACCTCATGAGGCTAAACGAAAAGTTTCTCAGCATTTTGGAATTAAGATTTTCGTTTTCTTTTGGCACTGTCTACAAAGTTACCTGGCTTTTGTCCGCCAATTAATCTACACCCTGTATATTACAGCAGATCCACCATAATAATATTTAATGGTTAAAATTAAAAAATTCAATACATTTCTAAAACAGACATCATAAACAAATTACAGTTCTCAATTATATAGACATGAGCACCAACAATATTATTAATTTGTTATTTGTTGTACACCAAATAATAGAATTTAAATCATTTCAGGTACCTCAAATTCAAGCCTTAGTCCATGGAAAAAAAAGGCTACTCCTAAACGGGCATTATTCAGTTCTCCTTTAAAGAATTCTCCATCGAAAAATAAACTAGATGGAAACAAAAGAAAAAGATTAGATTCTGAAGATGTACCACCATGCAAAATAGCAAGAAGTTTATCAATGCAAGTAGAACCTTCATCAGTTGCTTGCAATGTATCTAAACTTCACCGTGTCAGAAGTGAATCGAGCATTGGGCAACCTCTTGCTGAACTTAGTGCTCATCATAGAAAGGTATTTTAGTAATAAATAAAATTAATTAGCAACTTAACAAGACTTTTTTTTATAGAAATTGCAATGGGCTGTGTATGAAGCACTACGTGGCCAGAATATTGCAATAAACCATCCTCAATTCAAAGCAATTGCTTGTGTATTGGCTCGTGTAACTCGCCGGCTACTTCCACCCATACCAACAGGACCTAAAGAAGTTGGTACTAGTGAACGTATGTTACGTATTGCAAAGCAACATGTGTTTGCAGCTTGTAAGGGCAAAAAAGTTGAAGAAATCATTTTATCATATGAAGCTAGTAAGGCAAAAGTGAATAAACCGATTGGTTATATTAGTAAGGAAGAAGTTGCTAAGATGGATATTTCAGTTGCTCGGAAAGATAACGTTTTCCAAGATAAAGCTAATACTTTGAACAGTTTAGATAAAACAATTAATGATTCTATTAAAAAAAATAATAACAAACCTGAAAACAAAATTGAAAGGGTCAGGAAGATTATAAATTTTGATGAGGATTCCGGATTGCGCAGTTTCAGATAATACTTAATTTATAATAGTTGAGTTTTAATATGTATATAAGATTGTTACTTAGTTATTTTTGCTCAAATCAATATTAAATTAAATAAAGAATTAATAATACTTAATGTAAATTATTGTATTAAAATATTGCTTAAAAATGTATGTTGATTTTAATTTACATATTATTTCTTATAACTAATGTCACTTTGGGGTGAAAATCTGCCAGTTAATGCCCTTTCAGGCAACATTGGACTTCGATAGGATCTCTCTAATGTAAGTGGATATACTACTGGCTGTCTGTATTTAACATAATATTGTGGAGATTTCAAGTACACACTGAAATTAAAATCATTTTAGTATTGCTATTAGAATCCTTATATTAATAAAGTACCTAGTTGGATCTGACGGGCATTGGAATTTATAGTCGTCTGATTTGAAATAATCTAATGCATGCAGTCGACCTGAATGATCTTTGTATTGATCCCTATGGATTTGAGCAATCTAAAAAAAACATGTAATTTAGTTTTTAAAGTCTTCAGAGTAATGAAGTAAATAATTCCTAAAGCAGAAATAGGCTAACTTTAAATTAATTGAGAAGAAAACAATGCCTATTCATTTTGAAATTCAATTATTTTGCAATTTTTTTTGTTTACCTTGTAATAATCATCCACTTCTTGTTGTCTGCCAGGATCTAACATTGTATATTTCGGTCTAGGAAGTTTTAAATATTTTCCATTATTTTTTGTGCTACTGATCGCAATGTCAGGTCTTGGTGAGTAAGGAGTACTCATGAAACCCCATTCATATGGAGGCATCTAAATATAAAATTTTTAAAAGCAGCTTACTACCTATTTTTCAACTTACTTGAAATTTGGATAAATTTTCATTTCTATAATTTTGGAAATAATTAATGTTGGAAGAATCCACCAGTGAACCATAGCCGCTACTAATGGGTGGATGAGCTCCCATAAATGGTGCTTTAGCTGAAGGTGGAAAGTAAGTAACTTTCATATCAGATAAATTTGTATCCCCCATTTTTAAAACTTCTATTTACTGTGAATTTTAATGGTACCAAAAATTTATTACAGAGAATTTGACAGTATAATTTAAAATATGTATTTTGTTTATAGGTTATGTAGTGACAAATTTTTATTATATTATAGTATTTTGTATAACAAGAGTGAATAGTATGCCCATATCGCACGAAGACGAATTTTTTTCCAAACGTCTAAGTGCGATATAGGCATTCCACTCGAGTTGTACAGGTTACTTTTTCTATGACTGATAAAAATCTAAAAATTATTTTAAAACTTCAATTAATCATGTATTCATGTAACATTATATTATATCATATTTTATATTGAAATAAATTCAGGTTATGTTTGACATCTGAGGTTTTGCATAATTATCAAATTCAGAACTACCTATAATTTTGGTTAAATTATGTTGTTAAAATATTTAATTAAAAATGTTTTTAAGCTTTGTTGTGTATGTAGTGACAAATTTTTATTACCAACCTACCCACCCTAGAAGTTTATTCATTAATACCCTGTATATTAGTATAAAATATTTTTTTTACCTTCTGTTGTAACTCAACTTGTATTTTATAATAATTTTATAATAATAGTATTTTGTATAACAAGAGTGGATAGTATGCCCATATTGCAGGAAGACGCACGACGCTGCAGGCGGAGTGCTCCAAACGTCTAAGTGCGATATGGGCATTCCACTCGAGTTGTACAGCTTATTTTTTCTACGACTGATAAAAATCTAAAAATTTAAAACTTTTGAATAATTCATTTAACATTATTTTATATTGAAATAAATTCAGGTTATGTTTGACATCTGACGTTATAATTATCAAATTCAGAACTACCTATAATTTTGGTTAAATTATGCTGTTAAAATATTTAATTAAAAATGTTTTTAAGCTTTGTTGTATAATAACAATTAATAAATAAGACGTTCTTAATCTATTTTTGACATTTTACAAATAAAATAACCATATGTATTTAGCGACGTAATCAAATAAACAATTGTGATTTGTATTTTTTGTTTTTATGGTTGGTACGGCATATCATATCGACACTAGAGTGGATATATGATACATATCCATTCAGTTAGGTGTGAATAAAAGTGACAAAATATAGAAGGGAGTAGAAAAAATAATTTTCCTACTTATACAGGCATAAAAAATCATATTGTATTTTGCCAGCAACATTATGAAAATTACAAAATGTTTTTCAATTATATTTTTATATGCATAAATAGTAGCTAGCTTCGCGAAAATTCAAACAGTTCTACCTGTACTGATCTGATGAATTTATGTAAATAATATGGTATGTTGGAAATAAGGCTTGGCTTTTTTAATTTAAATTTTAACAAACTATAATATGATAAAAATTATTTTGCAACCTCGTAAAACTCGCAACATGCCCTAATTGCAAAGAAATTCATGTAAATGGATAGTTCAATAAGGTTGATTAAAAATGCATAAATTTACTAGTCATTTAAGATGATTGGTTCTGTCTGATTATCAATATTTAAAATGATTTAATTACATATTATAAAAATAAAGAAACTGAATAAAAAAAGGAAGTTTGAAAATAAAAGCAATAAAAAAGTAAAAGATCTTCAACACAAAACACTTATTTGAGTCAAAAATCAAATGCACAGTGAAGGAGTGAAACCCATTTATGCTTATTGTAGAATAAGGCTACAGTATAGAAATTAATGTTTATCACTTCAGCAAGTGTGTGAGTGGAGCAACAAATTCGTATGAGTAGATTTCTTTTCCTGGTTTTGCTCCAAGCGATTATCATGTCTTTGGGCCACTTAAAGAGACGTTAGGTGGAAAGAGACGTTAGGTGCGTGAGCGGCTGTGCACACAACCAAAAGAGTTTAATTTTTTTTTATTCAAGTGCTTCCGTAACTGTGGGGGCGGTGCACAGAACGCCGAAAAAATACATACTTTGATATTGATTTAATAAATTTTGTTTAATGTTTTCATTTCACTCTGCCTTGTACAATATGGTCCAAAATCCTCTACCGAAATGGTGAGATTTTTGCGAAGACGGTTCGAAGATGTATATTTTTTCGGTCACCATAACCGTACAATCGTCCCAGCAATTGAGAAGTTTGAGGTGATTGGGTCAGTTCAAATTCAGAAAAAAACTGGACGTGTTTGTGAAGCTTGGTGTAATGAAAACATTGTAGCAGTTAGTGAGAGTGTTAACCAAAATTCTTACACCTCTGCATTTGCATGCTAACAAGATACAGTTGACACAACTTTTAAAGCCAGCAGATTGTGAGCAGCGCCAAACGTTCACAGAATGGATCTTAAAGCAAACAAGTGAATGGTAATTTTTGTAAAACAATAATTTTTTTGGGTGATAGTCAACAAACAGAATTATTGCATTTGAGGAGCTAAGATTTAAGAGTGATCTTTCGAATTCACTACAAGCCACTGTTTGGTGCGCATTTTAGGCTGGCGGAGTGATTGGACCGTTCTTCTTCAAGGATGCGGCTGGCAATGCGGTCACCGTCAACGACGTTTGTTACCGTGAAATGATAGACAACTTCTTCTGGCCTCAAATTACTGAAATGGGTTTTGAAGACTTGTGGTTTCAACAGGACGGCGCAACCTGCCACTCAGCGAACAATGGAATTGTTGCAGACAAAATTTGGGAGAATTACCTAGCGCCGCAACAAAGTGAATTCCAAGATCATGCGATTTGACGTATTTGAAACAAAAGGTGTATGCCATTAACCCAAGAACAATACCTGAATTGAAAAACAATATTCGACGCGCTGTTTTAAAATAAATGTTATCAAAAATATTGTCAAAAGGACCAACAAGTGGCAGCAGGCACGAGGCGGCAATATATCTGATATAGTGTTCCATACATAACCTCGATGTCTACACTTATTACAATAAAAACATCAGAACTTTTAAAATTATTTATTATTATGAAATCCGCTTGCACAATGTGCTCCAAAATTAAAAATTAAAAAAATAGGTATAGTTGCTTGCTATTGAATTGATTCTAAAAACAACATGTATCTGCATTTATATAGAGTGTATGTATGTACTTAAAATAGACAATATCATTTAGTTTTTCAATCATTCATTTTGTTTAAAAATATGTATAGATAAAACCGCTAGGTTCTAATTTTGTAGCCATTTATTATTATTATTATTAATATAATTTAGAATCAAATCTTTCTTAAATGATAAAATACTTGAAATATAAAAATTAGTAATTGAAATCATTTCTTTGTTAAAAAATCAATATTTTGTTAAAGACGATGAAATTCGTGGTTTTTTCTAATTACGTTGTTGTTCATATATAAATTAATAAACATATGCAACTTTTAAAATTTTGTGCTACTTTAAGTTCAAAGACGCACACAATTTGCACTTTGTGCTTGTTTATGTTTATTTGATAAGAAAATATCTGTTATGAGTTTACATTACAAACCAATTTATTAATCAGATAACATTATTATATGTATATACAGAGTGAGTCGGGAAGAACAGACTAAGCTCCAGGAGTGTATTGTACACGTGAAAATAATGTTAAAAAACTCAAATGTTCCGATTTTTATTTGTTTTCAAGTTTCAATGTTTATCTAGTTTGCCATGTTCGGTGGATAAATAATAATCTTCGTGTTGTATCACGCATACTATTTACAGATGAAACAACATTCATAATAATATTCACAACTGTCATGTATGGTCAGACGTAAATCCCAACGCAGCAGTCGAAAGTAGTTTTTAACATAAGTTAACATGTTGTGTGGAATGGTGGATAGTTATTTAATTGGCCTTTTCACAGAAGACGACTATTTTTTTTGCAAAATGAATTACACTACTAGAGGATGTTTCTTTAAACTCTTGCACATTTTGCTTATCAGGTCAAGCAACATTTGGAGGAAAGGTTTTGGCGTCGCGATGATGCTATTAGTTGGCTTCCAAAATCTTCAGACCTCACAACACTAGATTATTGTTTATGGGGTGGTTTAAAGATAATATGTACAACCTAAAAGTGCACTAATTCAATGCAGTAAAAATGCTGCAACCAATCTTAAACAAAGACATGACTCGATCAGGAGAGGAACGGGCGCTTTTTGTAGATGAAGCAAAAAATGTTTAAAGGTGAATTTGTATAACATCAAAGTGCGTTTTCTTCTTCTAGCCACAACCTTTTAATCGGGGCAAGTTGTACTTATTTGGTTGGCTGATTTAAAAACTACATCTGACAGTTATAAATACAAACGTTAATTAATTAAAATATATCAGGAACGGTTAACGGAAAAAATTACAAATTAGAATGAATAAGGAAATTAAGAATTAAGGACAAAGAAACAAATCAAATATTGTGATTACTTCTTCACTTTCTTCATGTGCCGTCTCCTACTCGGAGGTTAGTTACCAACAAAGCAATCTTGACTTTTGATACTGTCGCTCTAAACAGTTCTTTTGAAGTACACCGAAACCAATCTTCAAAATTTTTTAACCAGAAAATCCGGCGTTTTTCCGCACTTCTACTTTCTGCAATCTTGTCTCCCCTATATTATGAGCTGTAGTATTTCATACCTTTATCCTCTCGTAGTATGTCCCAGATATTTTAGTTTCCTACATTTAATTGTTTCTATAATTTCTAGCTCTTTTCTTATTCTTTGTAACACCTCCCTATCATATATTTGGTTTTTTTAAGATTCATTTTCAACCTGTATTGCAAGCTAATGACATTTGTTCTTTCTACTATTCTTTTGCAGGTCTTCTATGTTATCTGCCAGTATCACTGTGTCATCGGTCGTCCGTTTACAATCAGCCCTGTTTGTTTATCTTCAGAGATTGTTTGCTGGAACATTGCTTCCGAATACAAATTGAATAGCATTGGAGGCAAAACCCCTGCCTAACGCCTTTCTGGACATTGATGTTTTATGTGGAATCACCATCTACTGTATTTTTTGCTTGATTACTAGACATTTAAAAAAATCCGTGAGTGGGCCTCTAAGCCAATCGGAGCATAGTTTCCCAGTTACTATAACAACTACAAACTGCAGTTTTAACGCAAACCAACTAAAGTAGAGAGTTAAATGGTTGGAAATTATATGAAGGAGAAGGTAGAGTGTGCGACAAGAACAAAGATTTTGAAATTGTACGGCAAAACGCTGGCTCTCTAGTTATAAGACTCTTTGTGTGTGACACTGACTTAATAAAGCACTCCTATCACTGCAGTCAAGCGGCCCCTAAACATACAATACTTAATGCCCGTATTACACTGTCAATAATTATATCTTGAATTATATATAAAAATATTTAAATCTTAAAAGTCTGTAAAATGCACAAAATATCATCAATCTTATTGTGGATTGAAATTTTAAGAATATTTTTATGTTTTCTTTATAATTAACACATAAAATGTAAGAAATAGCATTTTTAATATAACCTAACTTTTTTTTAACTGTTAATTTGTACATTTTTTGCGTCAATTATAAAGAAAAACTAAATATATTTTTAAAATTTCAATCTGCCATAAAATTGATGATCATTTGTGCATTTTACAGACTTTTTAAAGTTCTATCCATAATTATATAATATATATGTAATTCTATAAAGAATTATAAATAGTGTCATACGGGCATTAGTCAATATATTGCACAATAATTGATATTATACAATAATATTGACCGTCTGTAGATCATATTGAAAGATTGCACAACATACTGAGTCAACCAGAATGAGTATTTATTTTATTTCTTTTAACTATTTATTCATCCATCTTCGCTTTTCTTCCCTCTTTTTTAAAGCTATAACTAAAGCAATGGTCACACAACTTGCTGTATTTTATTCCACATGTTGACTGCAGAAGTGTTAGTAACTAACAAAAAGTTTGCGCACTTATATTGCAACGTCTAGCTGGTCTTAGCAATATATTGTGCAATAGATTGTTCAATATTATTGATGATAATATTGATCATCTAGGGGCACCTTTACGCGGACCAACTATACTTGCATAACAAAAAAAGGTTAGGTTGGGTACGATTGGATTACGTTAGTTAGAACCTGTCACAAATAAATAATAATACACCAATTAATAAGTAAAATATTAAAAAACTGTTGACATCACGCAAGTGGCGAGTGCGTCTGTACATTCGAATGAGTGAGAAATCCTAAGACACGCGGTTTTGTATGGCTGGTATTACACCGTGCTTAAGGTGTTAATTAATTACAAGTATTTTTTATACATCTGGCGTGTTTATAACATTATTCGTAATTATTTTTCTATTATTATTTTATTGTTGATGAGCCCAGCAGTCTCACTATTTACATTAACCAGAATTTAAAACAAGAAAAATGTCTCTTTAAAACTATCTTGTCGTATTTTTTTACATACACGTCAAGTTTTTGGTAAGGTCGATAGAGTGTAAATCCCAATTCAAGTTTTCCCCAAATTAAATCTAAAATTGAATACTTGGCAACACTGTACATTATTATTTGACTTTTCTGACAGCTGTTGACAGTTAACTTCTATTTTTGTGTAAAAAATGTAATTTTGTCTTAGTATGTTTATAATAATTGTTGAATATTTTTACAAGTTAAAGAGTTAATTTTAGGTAAGTAAATTTATCCCTCTAATATTAATATTAAATTTCGAATGCGAATTTCGAAATATTTTTGTTGTGTAAAACTTGCAGCAATACATTTCTTGGCAAGTTACTATAAATAACCTAAGCAATATTAGCATTTATTAGCATTATATGGGCCTTATTGCAACAGTTTTCAGGTCATATAGTATTTGCTTGTTTTATGTTGAGACTTCTAATTTTATCCACATATATTATGTTTCTCTTTTAGTTTCATTGTTGTATATTAAGAATTAAATTTTCCATGATATAATGGTAATGGATAAGTATTACCCAGAAGATCACTTACACGAATTATGGAAGAAGATAAATTCCTTGCATTTAAGCTATCTGGCTATGGAAGAGAGTCCACAGAAGCTGGAACATCGGAATAAATTAGAAGGTAGTAAACTGCAATTATAAATGATCTGAATCAATAAATAATTTTTTTAAGGTTGTATTAATAACTTTTTGTGTCATGTACCACATGATCGGAAATTTGAGTTGCGAGAAACATCATTGGTCTTGTATAATTCGGCCAGTAGCAAAAATGATTTTAGTGGATATAAAGCAGCTTTAGGTTGGGATGCAATAGGAAGATATGCAGCCAATTTAATTACTAAGCCATGGAGAAGGGAATATAGACAAATAAAGGTCTATTCTAAATATTGGATATTTAGTAATTATTTTTGTAAATTTAATATTTTAGATGTATTCTGGATTTTATAAGCACGAAATAGAATCCAATTTAGTCAGTGCTGAAATTATGTTTGGAGCTATGGGATACAGGCAGGCGAGTGAAGAGGTATTAATTTTGGATGGCCCAATTTGTCCAGATCGTGTTACTAGTGTATCGTTGGATTCTATGATAGCTTATGTTGAATGCCAGGTGAATTATTAATTAATTTAATGTTTGGTTAATATATTGATTACATTTTCAGATCTTGAAAGCCATATGGGAGGAGGTATCGTCACTTAATATTAGTTGGTTAGAAGTATTAAAGTTTCGTGAGTCGCATTTATGCAGCCCAAAGCAATCAGTTAGTTCACTAATATATATGCACCATCAACGTCAATATCAAGATAAAGTACAGAGCTACCCTATAATGGACATCCCACCACCAATGTGTAACAACATTAAAATGCAGCATCATAATATGCAACAAATTCCCATGTATCCTACAATGCAGATGCCATCGCATGTGCCACATATGACTGCCCCACCATGCATGCATACAAGTAATGGATGTTGTGGTAATTACATGACATACAATCCACATCAGTATGCTTCTTATATGCCAGTTAATTACGTTCCGATTAAAGCTCCCCAGCAATATATGGGTACTTATAAATACAATTCAGTACCTACAGCACAACTAATAGAACTCGATCAGCATACATACGATACTCCAGATTCACCAGCAATACACAATAGGCGATATGATTATGACGAAGCTGAAAGAAAAATGAGACACATGTATGTTGCTCCTGAAAGCAAAAAGACAGTCAGTGAACCTAAACTATCAGATCGAGATGATGGTTCTGGTACTTTTGAATCTTGGGATTATGTGTACAGAAATTTGGAAAGTCAGGGTTATTGTAAAGATTTAGGAGAAAGAGGTGATATCCTCTCACAACCTATTCATTCAGAAGAACGTTCAAGAGAACGAAAGACAAGCACTAATCGACCATTAAAAACTGATACTTTACATAAAGAGAAAAGAAAAACAGATGTGTCTTCTAATTACTATGATAATGTCCCACAGATAACAAATAATAAACCAGCAGTCAGAACAACTAGTGTTAGTACTATTAAAATAGAAAAGAAACCACAAAATGGAACATCTTTGCGCAAAAATGAAAAAAATAGAGATGAACCTTTATTACCACAACCACCAGCACCACCACTAGCTACAGCATCAGATTCTAAAACTTCTTGGTATTGTAAAACGTGCACCTTCCTCAACAAATCGTCTAAAGATATATGCGAAATGTGTGGAAAAAGCAAACAGCCACCTCAATCAGCAGTTGCTGAGGAAATAGAGGTAGGAGGAGCTGAATGCGTTAAATGTACGTTTGTCAATTCCAAGGATAAGAAAGTATGTGTAGTCTGTGGTGCCAGCCTTAATAACTCTCCTACATATATCTAACTTCCTTAATATTTATATCACGCAATGTATTTATTCTTGTTACATTAAAAAAACTACCAACTCATTACTGATCATTTATTTTTAAAATTAGATTAAATTGGCCATCGGCCAAACGGACCTACCTCAGTTGGCAGTAATTGAAATAAGGTCAGTGTCTAATGAGAAGACTTAATATCACATCCTATTTATACAGTGCAGAGCAAACCTTCTTTGTTAGGGGGCCCAGGAACGTAATAATACTAAAATGTTTACTTTGACATTTGCATCCACCTGGCCAACCTAAACTTTACAATTATACAAAAATGTTATATACAGTGAGATCAGGAAAATATATGACAAATAGAAATGTTGAAAAAAAGAAATATCTGTAGATGTAAACGTTGGATTACTTAATGGTTAAGAAAGTAATGAATTTGGTTAATTATAAATCTATCATTTAAGATATGTGAAATAAAAAGCTTAAAGATTGTTATCTTGTGCGCAAAAAGAACATTCTATGTGCACAGTAGGAGCCACTGCTACTCTAGCTTGAGGAACTATAATCGTGTGACCTTTCTCAAGGGGTAAAATTATTACTTTTGATTTTAAGTTTTTTTCAAAGTCTCAGTTTTCTTTTGAAGAAAATTCAAATAAAGTTGGATCAATGAATCCTGTCTTGTTAAATAAATCTAAGCGTGCCAAACTGATTCATCAGATAATAAATTAGTAATTTCAAGCAAATGCTGGAAAAAACTAAATAGTTTTCTAAAATCTTTCTTGCTAAATTGAGGCATAGATATAGTAATTGAAGAAGCTTGAATATGCTAAGACACCAATTCAGATTTCATGCTACATGAAACATTCAATTTCAGATTTTGTTTTCATATACCATTACAGGAATTATTCATTATTTTTAGTACAATTAAAAAAATTCTTAACTTTACTTAAAAAAAACAAATTTATATTTTTTTAATAAATAAAATATTCTAGTTTTGCTTTTTATTTAAAAAATTGTTAATACAGACTAGTTTTGCATATATATGTTATATATAATTTGTTTTTTTTTTAATTTATTTTCGGATACTTTCGGTTTGGTCTATTGATTATTTCTTGATGTTTCGGCAGAATCTCATCTGCCACCATCTGGAGTGATTTATATTTATTTTTGATATAATACATTATTATATCAATATGACATTGATATATGAAACTAATTTTGTTGTCAAAGCTAACTTACAAAAAACTTTATTGAGTGTAAAGTTTCTTTGTTTGACTTCTGGTTGATGGTCGATTAATTTATATTTCTACAGTCAAAACTTGTAAAGGAACTGGTTGTGATTTGGCTGCTGTATTTAAATTAGTTGTTGTTGGTAAAGAAGCTGTTTGTGGTTTTCTTGATTTAAAAATTGTTGCCAATGCTGTTTTCCAAGTAGATGGTAAACGTAAAGCATCATCTCTCTTATTGAGATTGTCTGGTCTTTTTTAATTTCGATGGTTTCTCTTGTTAACCTAGTATGAAAATGATTAATTTTTGCTAAAATTTTAGTTCCTTCAAAATTAATTTTGTGTTTACTTCAATTTACATGTTCCGTTGAAAGAACTAAAATGTATAACAATGGCCGCGTTCAGAACGACTCATCATGCGTACTGAAAGCGCTCGCTGACTACCGTTTGCTGGCAGCGCTTGTAATTTTACTCATCATATATTGGTCGCTGACCAAGTAACTCGTCAATGAATGGTTGCGTTCAGAACGACTCATCAGTTGCCAGCGCACTGATTGATGAGTTACTTGGTCAGCAACCAATGTATGATGAGTAAAATAACAATCGCTGCCAGCAAACGATGCTCAGCGGTAGTCAGCGAGCGCGTTCAGTACGCATGATGAGTCGTTCTGAACGCGACCAGTGATTGATTGATGAGTCAGTCGTCTTGAACGCAACGAAAGTAAACAAAAAAATGACGTGAAATACTGAACACTATCATATGTATTTCGTTGCGGCACATACAATAGTTATCATTCCAGCCACAGTGGCGCTAACAACTTAAAAAGTAATTCCAATGGTTTTATTAAAATATTAATAAAGTATTTTTTTGTTAAATAAAAAAAACTGTATAAACAATTTAATATCTGTGCGATAGCCAAAGTAAAAAAATGCTTGGCCCGCGGACATTTGCTTTGCCTGGATAATATTTTTTTCAGTTTTTAATAGAAAATTGCTTGAGCTTAAATATCCATTTTAGTAGAACCGTTGAGCGAGAATATTAGAAAGAGCTGCAAAGCTAATATGTACATTTGTGCGTACTCGTGTATGCCGCTCAGACTTATCAGTTTTTCTTATACACTAGCTATCAATCGACTATCCGCTATCTCCAAATACCAGTCTCGAAAAACAAAGATGGCGGATAGTCAATAGATAGTGTGTAAAAAGGACAGATACATCTATAGAAGCGTTATATAAGAATACATACATGTATTAGCGGCGCTTCTTTTTAATATTCTTTCACTTGACGGTAGAACATCTACTGGAATTGGCTGCTTTTCAATTACTTTCTGACATACTTTTGCAATTAGTAATGTCATTCTTCTCCCTCTTAACATTTCAATCAAGGTTGCATTTGTTGTTGGATGTACAGCTAAACAGCTGTACAAATAATAGCTGTATCACATGACGTCTGTAATGTATGTTTGGAAATGCTACGTAGGTTAACATAACTTGCAACAGAAAAAAAAATCAAGTAATCTTTGCACATCAAAGTGCCTATCAACAAGGCCATGGGGTCTAGAACCCCTATTCAGGGGGGTTATTCTGGCACTCATTGCGATCTCGCACCACGTCATAGATTTCCCCTACCGGAGGGGAAGGGTGACATTTAAATCATAAATTTGTAATTAATAATACATATTGACGTTAAAAAATATAATTAACATAAAGCTTGGTATTGAGCTTACATTACTAGATGGTCCTATAGTACAAAAAGAGATCACCGGCAGATTTTTTTAATTAATGATGACGTCATTAATTGCGATAAGCGATACATGCCAGAATAACCCCCCTGGCACTCATTTCGATATCGCGTTACGTCATAGATTTTTCCTACTATGATGTCGACAGCGGTATTCTGCCACTTTTTTGCGATACCAATTGACGTCATCATTTAAGAAATTTTATTTCATTTGTGGCGCCAATGTGCATTATCCAAACAAGTTTTTTATACATAGGTTTTCTTATGGGAGATACTTGTGTCGTTATAAGATATTTCTTAGCAACCTAATGAACCAAAATGGACATCAAAGCATATTTTGATGTAAAATTTGTATATATCCGATACAATGCGTCGATTCGGCGTTGCAGAAAAAGTATTGATGCCGGCGGATTTCAATTTCACCATTTGCTAAAATAGTTTTTTTATTTAATAATTAATTTGCTAACTTTGTGATAATAAAATAATACTATAAAAATACTTGGACTTCCAGTATAAAACTTTACCATTAATTAAACTTATATGTGAATATTGTCCTCTTTTCATTAGCAAATTTTTACACCAAACAAGCTGTTTCTTGCACTTTTTTTAATAGTTAATAATAACCAATGATAGGCTAAACATCATTTGTAAAAGTCATTTTATTTTTAATAATATAACAATATGCTGCTTAAGCGCAATCACTGTATAATAAAACGCAACCAACGACACTGCTCACACAATTTAATGAAAACACTAGCAATGTTCTTGAACTATAATTTTTATTGTAAAATTTCCGATATTTGATTATTATTTATTTTGTAGCAAAAGTATAGTTACCACAATGTATTTTTTACATTAGATAACAATAAAAAATAAAACTTGTAACTAAATAAATAATGTTCCAGCAGTAACAATTCTGAACAGAGTGCATGCGTAGTTCAAATAAAAACTGTTTCTGTAGCGATAGCTACTCTTTAGTTTATATGTACAGTAAAATATATTTGAAGAACCTAAAAAGTTAAAACAATAGAGCAATGCAGCACAAACTTAAAAGCATTTGACAAACCTTTTGTTGGGTGATAATAGTAAAGATTAATATTATATTCTTTGGAAAACTGTCTTTTAATAAAGATATGTGTTAATATAATATATATTTATTCTTACTTGAAGACTATTACAAGATTGAAATAAGCTATTGGAAATAAATGGAATGAGAGATTATATTACATCTCTGGTCTGAAAGTAACATAAAATAGTGATAAGATAAATACTGTTCTTAAAATTAAAATAATTATATTTGAATAATTTGCACCATTAATCACTTAAAAAAATATTACAATATGATGGATTGACAAAAGCTACAAACAAGAAATAACAGCAACATAAAAGATTACACTGAAAAGATAATAAAAATGCCATTATTTGTTGTTGACGACTTAACGATTACAAACTAAATTACAACTAAAATACATTTTTTTTTTAGATTTTTTTAATAAGTTTTGTATACATTTTTTTGTGCATTTTAATAATTTTCATTATGGGGCAATTCTATCCGCACATGAACTATGACTTAAACTTCGCAAGATTAGCCCACCACGTGTCCACAGCGCGTATCAAAAAGCAGAAACATTTGATTAATATTAAACATCTAAATATATCCAATGACTAATATTATGTACCTCTACCAAATACTTATACAAGTACAAACGTTACTAGCAATCTTGTAAATTAACAGCGTTCGTTGTGACTCAATTTGGTACTGGTTGTTAATTTGCAAGATATAAACACTAATTATAATATTTCCTAGTACACCACCTAAAAGTCCAAACAAAAGATTGTGAGCATATGTGATGTTATATTTAAGAGCGTGCCACTGTCGCCGCAAACTTTCCATTATTTTAAGCAAAATAAATCTTAAGTACGTATTTTATTTGATTTTGATTTTTTTTTTCTAAGCGGCTTTTAAGAGGTGGTAAGTTTCTGTAGACAAGACGTGGGGGCCCGAGGCTTTTGCTGGGGGTGAACTACTCGATGTTGTATAGCATGCAGATGTTGCCGGCTGCCTGTTGCGGGGGTACAATAGGTGAAGTCGGTGACAATACTGCAAAGCCAAGGAACATAAATGTTCTGATCAACATAGAGCGGTCGGATCGATCACTCGAGAAAACCTGAAAGTAAATGCATAAAACTTAAATATAGTTTATTACACATAAGTTTAAGGTCAACTAATTTTAGCAGGAGTATTATTAAAACTATTATTGAAATTTATGCATTAAAGTTTGTTTATACAGAAATTAATTTATAATATTTTTATTGTTGACCATTCAGTTTTATTCAGTTATTATACAAGTATACTTACAACCACTACATGTTGACAATTCAATTTTTCCTCAGCTGCCTCCAACAAAGAGACAAAAGCCTCACGAGAGCCCTCGGGAAGCATGCATGGTGGTAGAGCTATATACAGCGTCTTATCACTAAGCACAGCATCCCAAGGCTGACGACCAGTGCGGAATGTAAGCCGCAATGGCGGCGGGGCACCCCTGGGTCGCCCAGGGGCATCAGGACCACCACAGAGGCCCTGCACCCAGAGACATGGAGGAGCTGAGGCTCGCGTCGGACTCGCTGTCGGCAGAGCGCTTACTAAACATCATATCATCACTGAAACAAAAAGCATACAATGTAGAATCAATTACATTCCAGTTAATAACAAATGAAATGCTACACTTTACACCGAGTAACATTTATTTCATCCATTAGAGTAACAAGATAATAAAAACAAAACTTCTAAAAAACAAATAGATATAAAAGTTCTGGTTTTGAAATTACTGTGAGTATATTTACATAGATTATAAAAAATAATTTAAAGTCAATTATAAATAGTCTTTTTGCAATATTACAATATTTTTTTGATTGACCGCAATATATTTCCAGCAGTTACCTACTGATAAGCAATATTTTTCCAATAGTCACCGACTTATAACCAATAATTTAATTCATCAATGTGCCCCTTGCTAACAACAAACAACTGCATAAAAGTAACTAGTCTGTCCTCAAGGCAAAAATCATAAATAAAACTTATTTTCAATAGTTTTTTAATGGAAATTATGCAGAAGTGATGCAAATGTCATTAGTCTAACACTTACCCTAATGCATTGTTGTGTACTATTAGTCAGGTGTAATATTACCTGAGTGTTACCGGTAATATTACCAATTTTTAAATTACCGGTAATTATACATTACATACATTACATTAGTTAAGGGGGCAGTTTGATAAGTCTCATAAAACTACAAGCAGAACTCACGTAATTTAACTTCTTTTTAAAATCGGTTTTTTGCAAGGTGTAGAGAATGAAATTTCCAATCTAATGAAATATATAAAAATCTAAAACCTTCAATTGTTTATTAAATTTTGAAATTAATTTGTAATTTTGTTGTTGAAATATTTGCTTAAACTTTAATAGTTATACTTCATTGAACATTAAGCTTAGTAGTCTTTTTATTGTGCTATAAGTTATTTTTCTTAAATAACAATTGTTACAGTTCTGCTCAATTTTAAAAACAAGTTAAATTGCCTGACTTCTGCTCGTAGTTTTATGACACTCATCAAACTGCCCCCTTAATTATATTTGCAGCAATGTAGTTATAAATTTAGGTACCTTCTCAATAGATGCTTCACTGACTATAAGCTATAACTTCATTTTCTTAAGTTAACCCCTAAGAAAAATTTGACAAGTATATCTGAAAATGCACCGCCGTACGTGTATAACTTTTTGCCTACATTAAATCTAGTCTCTTTGCATATTATACATAGTAACTATACAATATTTAGAACTCTTTCAGAATAAGTAAAAAATTTATGCTTAGTTTGAGCTCTTGTTTTGTTTGCTAGAAGAATTGTGGTATGAACCATCCAAATTTAAAGATATTGTACAAACAATTCAATGAGAGAGGTCATAATGACATGATAATATGTTTTGATTATGTTATTAGGCAATCTATATTAGAGGTTAAAATCTAATGTCAATATAATAGTGTATGGAAACAATGCATGTATCCTGATTAAATCAAAACCACATTGAAGTTTCTATAAGAAAAGTCACAGCAATCAGAATTGGCCCCTGGTGCATAATTAACCACTGAACTGTTGGTTAAAACATTTTATTTTAAGACTATGCTAAGTTTGAAGATGATACAATTAAAAAAAAATTCAATTACATGACAATATTGTTAGAGATACAAAAACGTCATCCTTCATTTTAGGTATTCTAATTTAATAATTATTTTATTTTCAATTTGTGCAATATACGATATATTATATGTAGCTTTTTTTTTAGATTTGCAATTGTGCATGAATTCTCACATAAAGTAATACTTGTGATTTTGTTGCGCAAGTTCCAATAGTATGAATTACATTTACACATTCAGTGGAACTCAATTTTTTATCTAAGCTGAATGTATTTAAAAATAACAGAAAAAATATGTAGGAAAAAATCTATTTTATTTATGAAATTATTTAATTTTAACAAATAATGATGTATGTTTTCCTATATCATTGCATCCAAATTGAAGTCATATTGTGTGCAAGTAGACACAGTCCTATCAATGTTATTAAGTTCACTTACATTTTTAAATCTTCCTCCTATCTCCAAATTCTTGTCTCCCTGCAGAATTTAAGTAGCTCAAACTTTAGATATCTACCTTTTTGTCATGAAACATTTAATGTAACTAAATAATAACATAAACCATTTTGAATAGACAATTATACAAATAACTAAGAGAAAATCTTAATAAGCACTTATGTATTTTCATTATACATGCACTATAAAAAAAAAACAATTCAATTGATAGAATAAAATGTACAATTTTTGAAAAAAAAGTTTCAATATATAGGGTGTTAAAAAAGTATTTTCCACTTTTTGATAACGGCTAAATTATACTTACTAACGTTAGAGAATTGTCGGGTTTAGTCGGCCCGTCCTGTTAGGGTGCCACTAGTAGTATTGTTATGGAAAAAATATTAAATCCTATCACATCTACGAGAATATCGGTAAACCTTTCTCTCTAGAAAAATATTGACACGTGCAGCGCCGTTTTTAAATTAAAATTTGTAAATAATAGGACAAAACGCCAACCAACTCAATATCCAAACGACAAGATTTTAGTCATCATTCTTTTTATATTTTGAACTACATACAATATTCTATGTCTTCATGTTTTTGGTTAAAGATTTGAAGTTTATTTAACAAGTAAAAAATTAATTAAAAACGGCAGTGTGAAAGTTTTATTCAATTATATTGAGGCGTTTTCTTGCCGAGTTTGCTTCTGTGAACCCTTATAATAGCGCAACTATTCTCCCCCCTTAAGTTTTATATTAAAACACATTTTAAACCAAAAAATATATAAGTTGTCTTAATATTTGTAAAATAGATTATAATAATTATAGGTATAGTACAAGCAAACTGTAAAAATTAAAATAAAACAAAATTATTTTTGAACTTTATATGCTATTGAATTACCCTGTATAATAAAAATGTTTTTAAATTGTTTTAACACTAAGAAAATTATACCCCAATGTTTTTTAAGTACTTGGCCTCAACTGGCACACCCTGTATGTATTTATGTATTACAGTGTGATGCATTATAAAATACTTTTTTTACAAAGTAAAAAAAATTATACAAAGAATCTCAAAAAATAATATTTTTCCCTCATTTTGCATTTATCAATACAGCGGAATTAAGTTCGGAACGGCAACAAAAAAATCCAATTTATAAAATATTATGACCCATAAAATGAATCAATATTATTATCTACCAGTACTTAAAATTTCTCCATAATCGCATATTGCATGTTTCTAACTGATATTGAATTAGTAATATCAATAAGGGAATATTTCAAAGAAATAACAAGCCACGCGTTTAATATTAACGATCATTGATTGACTATTTGAATTCATTATGATGACCTTATTATCTATTAAGTTTCACAAGCAATGAACCACTTTAATAATGGAAAAGTACTCTATTAAGTACGTCAACTTTTAAGAACTTTTTATTCCATCATGTGAGTAATATTAGAACGCATTAGTGCAGTTCATGAGTAACAATATTTAGAAAAATAATATACTAAACAAGTTATTATAATAAACACATGGACTCACGTGTAAAAAGACGATAATATTGTTAAATAGAAATTATTAAACAATTTTGTTATATAAAAATTCCTCTAATATTAGCACAAATGAGTGCAGTATTTATTAACAATTTAGTAGCTAACTTGAAAAATCTGCTATTTGTAACACAGATTTAACTTATTCCTCCAATGTAGACGGCATTTTTTGCTTAGCTTCCTCGCCTAATAAATCGGTCAAATTTATTTGAAGGTCTTTTTAATTATTCTTCAAATTACGACAAATATGTGCTGCCTTAACAATAAACGTTGCTTTTATTTATTTACATTCAAGTGAATATTTTAATTAAGCTATTTCAAATCAATATTTTTATTACATACTGTTTAGAATAAGAAAACATTATTTTGTCTACATAATACATATATTCACATAGTTTAATTCCACTATCAAAACTAGATAACTAATAAGTGTGCTAAAGTATGATAAGAAATGACACATTAAAAATAAACTTTTACAAACATAAAACTGATTTCACTACTCAGAAATAACCCCAATGTTAAATATAAATAAAAAAAGTATTTCCTGCTTTCTATTATTGTTATGAAAAAATAAAAAATGTATGAATTTTGCCAAGAAACAATTGCGTAAATGAACTCGAGGCATCTCTTTCTAACATGAGTGAGCATATTTTTTATTTAAAAAAGGAAAACTATTATAGCAACCTATAAATATAATGAACTGAAAATGTAATACTTTATTTATCATAAAGCTTTTAAATCAAATATTTATTCCTACAAAAGGAACAAACTCTCAATAGACCAAATTAATAATGTTTAATTAAGTTAAATTCATTATCCGCAATGCATAATTGATATATTTTATGTCAGATACGCATTAAATATATTAAAACCGACACTATTTGTAGATTTAGTAATTAATTAATCCACTTAATAATTCTGATAAAACAGTTCTATTTATTTATTTTGAGAACTGATAAGAAGGATAAAGGTCATATTAAGTATCCGTCTGTAAATAACGATAAAGCAAACACAATAGGGACATTTTAACTTGTTCCATAATCGTCTAAAATAATTAAAGCAATAAAATCCACTTACTGACTGCAGAGAGCTGAAAGCATAACTTTTTTTTCTCAAAATAGTTTCGCGTACGAACGGGTGGACCTAGTCCGAAATACTAATTTTTTAAGCATTGTTTTTAGAATAGATAGGATGAGATTTTAATTCCAAAAATTACTGGCAGGGATGCGTAATGCGCACTTCAGAATATAAATATAAGCATAACGTTAGCAGCTCGTGTTGATGTAATCGTTGATAGTATTTATGTTAGCCACCTGCTTTGCTTATTTTGCGGATTTTTTACTTTATTAATTATTTATTTTTCATATTGTTATTAATAGAGTAATATTATCCAAAATGATGACAAAGCAGAAAGAATTCGAACAACGCACTTAAATTTTTTTGTTATCAAATTTATGATTACTATTAATAAACAAACGTGTTTACACTTTTTTAATCATGAACCTAATGAGAATGAAATCACCCTTTTGTGTTCATAATAAACATCACGGTATTCATATTATCTACTTTTATTATCGTAAAAAGCAACAACAAAGCTACTCAGTTCAAGATAAGCAGGTCCAACCAGGATTACTTCATTTTATGAAGACATTTCATGTTCTGCTTCATAATGGAATTCGTATAATATAACTCTTGACATACATCAAATATTTTAACTACATACTAATTGAAATAAAGTTATGTCATGATGTACTAGTTTAATAAATTTGTTGTCAAGAAACAATTTAATTGGAGATTAAAAAAAAAGACGTAATATTCCTAACTAAAATTATACTTATAGCACATACTAATGAAGGTCATATCATGAACAAATTGAATTAGTCTAGCGCGTGGTGCTTAGCGATCGGTATTACATATGTATGCAACTAATAGTTAATTAGTAAATCAAAGATTAAGGTGATTTTCCGTGAAAAGTTGGTTCAGGAGAATGGCGTGACTTTATTAACAATTATAATATTGTTAAAAAATAACAATGAATATTGATTGTATTGAATTTATCCATATTTTACCGGATGAAATTTGGTTGGCAAAATCTTATTTGAAAATAGCATATCCATACAATATATACAGGGTGTAGATTAATTGGCGGATAAACGCCAGGTAACTTTATAGATCGTGCCAAAAGAAAACGAAAATCTTAATTCCAAAATGCTGAAAAACTCTTCGTTTGGCCTCACGAGGTCCTCAAAGTTTCAATTTTGTCAATACAAATATTGTTTTATTTGCGTATATTATGTACCAATTTGCTTTCTTTTTTAGTATAATAAAAATTACGAGGTTTATTGAAACCTAATAATAAAAAACATTGAAAAATGTGCAAATTACTTTTGAAGAATAAATCAAATTTAAATTAAAAATACGCTTGGCAACGTAGCAAAATTGTTAATAAAATTTAAATTATAAAGTAGGCAATGCAATAAATGTCAGAGGGTCAATTCTGATCTCCGGTGACTTTTGTCATCAGTGACTTTTAAATTCAAATAAAATTCAATTTAAATATTATGATATACTTTATTCTTTTGATAATCATTAATTTAAAATTGTGTGAGGTCGCACATTGACGACACATACCGCATTATTAAATTATGAATGGTGTTTTGGTGCATTTGCGAAATATATTATGTTGCGTTTGTCTAGTATGCGGCGGTCTGCCTTATGTCTGTCTCGGATTAACAACTACTACGTTGCCATGTCAATCCCGTGACCACCCTTGACAAAAACCATCGGTGACTTTTGTCGTTTCACCATGCGGCTAAAATGCGTGAATCCAGCAAATAGGTACTATAATTATTATTGAATTATAGAACAATTTATACATTGCAGCTGATTCAACTAATATAAATTATTAGATTCTGTCATAAATAAAATTATTAATTATTTCAATGCACAATTGATTGTTTGAAAATATATTTAAAATAATTGACATAAATATAGCAACTCTGACAGATTTAACATTTAACGCCGGCGAGGCTTGAGAACGTCATAAATTCGATATCGATACGTGCTGTAAAGTGTTTAGAAGTAAACGGTGGCCAATTTGAACATTTGTAGTTTATAATTAAAAATAAAATTTGATGTGTGTATTAAATTGCCTATTTTATGTGTATTAAGTTGCCTACATTATAGGTTTGAATTTAGAAAGTTTGCAACGTTGCCAAGCGTAACAAAACTTTGAGGACCTCGTGAGGCCAAACGAAAAGTTTTTCAGCATTTTAGAATTAGAATTAGAATTTCTCTAGCTTGACAACATCCTTTTGATAAAGTTTTCGACTACGCATAAATGGGGCATATGTTATCTCGCCAATTGCACTTATAATTTTGACCTGAACACTAACGGCTTGGGCTGGTGACCCACCTTTTGGTATCCCGGATCTTAATAAAACCGTACGGAATTTAGAATCTAGAATCCTCGCTTGTTTTATTACGCCACATCTTTCGGAAAAACGGACCGTTTTATAAAGTATTTATCATAATTTGCGATAGATAAGCATTCGTACAAGTTTTATTGATTTAATACCAACAGTTTTAGCATTTTAATTCCGAAAACCGTCGCTCATCATCATTGAATTACACGCGTTATCGAGCGTTCGAAAAACCTATACGGAATTTACCCGTACGGAATAAATCTTTTAAAACCCCAAACAGGTGCTGTCAAAAATTAGCACATACAATTTGACAATCACTAATGCCCTATTTCTCCAGCATGAATTGAGACCTAATTAGATCTTAAACTGCGTCTTAAGTAGCAAGCTCAGTCATTCCGTTAAATATCAAAATCACATTATATTCGCGCCAAACAGAACTCAAATATAAGATGCTGTTTTTGAGAGCTGAACTCCGAATCGCAACCTTAATATTGCAATGACTGACATCAATATTATTTTATTAAGCTATAAACAATTATTTACTACTACTTGTCGTTGTACTGTATTAATTGAAATCAAATTCAATATGACACAATTTTTGACATTCATATTTTATAATAAATTAATGTCAGTGAAAAACTGATTAAGATGATTTTTAGCCAATTATGCATGGTTTAACACAAACTCGACATAAGCTGAGCTTGATTCTGAGCTAAGCTTGGTCAAGCAAGTTACGTCTCATTTGATTTTGGAGAAACCGACGCAAGGTATGGTATTTCATCATTGCTTAATCCTATGTTTAACTGAGTTTATTTCACATTTTGATCTCAGATTAAAATAATTACTACATTGACAAAGTCAGTCAATTTTTTTAATTGAAATACAAATTAATTGATTTAAACTAAGCTTAAACTCAAATCATAGTTTAAACGGAAATTGAAGTATTTCATAATTCCATTCCACGAGATAAAATTTGACTAAATTAATCAACATGAATGCTAAATTAACAAATTTCACATTTTAACAAAAATAATTGGTTGCATATTAAGATATATTTAAGCAATATTTCAATTTAAAATCGTAAGTTTGTAACAATTGCAGTCATTATTTCCCACTGTGCGGCGGAGAGCTAAACTCTTTAACTCTTGGTGGCACTGATTCAGTGATTTTTGAATTTATTTTTCAAACGCGTCTTACATTTTCGATGTGTTTGTCCTCTGCTTTGACAAATGACGTCCCGCAAATGCCAAATATTTTCAAATGCACCGAGTGCATGAAGCGCTCAAATGGAAAACACCTTATGTTAAGTAACCATTGCATTCATTCCATTATTTATGAATACTTTTGAATCATCCTCATAGAATCAGTATCAGCATTTAAACAAATTGCACTAACTAAAAATAGTAACATCGTTTGTTTAAATGTTTTATGATACCATAAATTTCGTTTCGTATGAACCAATTTTGTTTTAAAAATGGCAAAAAAAAAAATTTCACTCCGCTATTTAATGTTTCAATTATTATTAACACTAATGTCATATTTTATCACTTGCTTGTCTTAAGTGTATCATTTTACAGCCCTTTTAACACTCTATATTAGAAGCCAATGCCGATGAACAATTGTTGATCACAATTTTATAATTAAAGAGTAAAAAAAATACAAAATATAAATATATATACAAATATTATTTCAATATTTTATTGATTTGAATTATTCTCAAAAAACAAAAATGAAAAGTAGACTTTAAATCTAAACACAAAATTAAGCAATTTTCTGTATGACGCCAAGAAAAGAAATAAACTAGAGGGATCCGGAGTCTATGTAAGCTAACATGTACTGATTATGAAAGCGTATACATAGATCAAATAACGCTTTAGTGGACATGACAAATTTTACATTCAACATTTCCAAATCATATAATTAATAAAAATCACACTTCCAAATTTAGACGATTTAGTAATTTGGCATAACGCCAAAAAAGTAAAAAAGTGGACCTTTATAAATTCACAAACATAGAAAGAAAACCTATTCACCACTTTTAAACAACCAGCTTGAACATATGTATACGCCTGTTAATTTAATCCCTCGCAAAATCTATAAATAATAATTTTGTTTGTTTTTCGAAATTATTGTTAATCCCTAACCTTTTTTAATCGCCTTTTTGTAATTATACTAACAAACCCACTACATTTATTAGATTATGTTAATGTCTTTTTAATATTTTTTGTTTTAATTTGTTTTTCTTATATATAAAAATGTACAGTTTCTTTATTATGTATTCATGTATTGTCTGAAGAAACTGCCGCAACAGTGTAAAAATTGTGATATAAAAACACAGTAGTTGTTTTATTTAATTTTCTATTATGAATTATCACGTAGTAATGGTGAACTCCATTAACTATGCAAAATAAAAAAGCTTATCAGCAATGCCATTTCATATAAGTATATATTATATACAGAATTTTATTTCAACACGATTGAGCGTTAAACATAAATTAAATCGAATTAATAAATAAATCCCAGCAGTTACTAAAGTTGAAGAATGCACTAAAGAAACTGCATTTATTTACTTATTTTGTTATAACTTTTTCTTAAAACCGATATATTCACCTTTCAATAAAGTGCTTAGTAGCGTTACTAACAAGATTGCCATAAGTGAACGTCTATTCATTTGCCAGTAGTATCAACCTTTCATCAAATCAAAGTTACAAAACAGATAAATTACACATATGATTTTGACCCGCAAGTAAGAAAATAACGTGAATAACATAGGTTTTGTTTGTTCAGTAATTACGTGACATATAAACTGGGATGAATATACATATGTCTCAAGACCTAAAGTTTACTGAATATTCTATCTAAACGTTTATTATGCACATAATTACATTTTTATTGATGTAAAATGTTAATAACTTAATAACTAAGATTTGGAAGAGTTTAAAAAATAACATTTTATGGAAAACCGTTGGTAAAACTATGAATTCCCTAGCAACCTACTTTATTACAATTATTTATAGTCCTCTACAAAATCTTTAAACTTGAAAATTGATTTGTTTGTTTAAAACCACATTCCTGATCAGCTTTTTCATTTTGGCAGACTGGTGGTGAAACACCTTCCACAATACACACACAACATACTTCCATAACAAAATATGTTGCCATAAATTTGTTTTTGCATTTAAAACTGATCGTAATTGAGCAGTAATTTCTTTGTTGTTTGAAATAGACTGTTTGTAAGATTTTTGATCAATTTCAGATTTATGCCTTAAATGGGGTTTCTACGTTTGATAAATTGTCTGCCATTTATTGTGTACTTGCAAAAAAGTGTGATGCGCGATTTTGTATTGATTATATGACATTTTTTACGATAAAATAAATTAATAATTTATTCAAAGTCAATCTAATGATCATAGCGACCAAAAGTCAAGCACAGGCATTTGTTTCAGTTCTACAAACCTGTAATATGTACAAATGCATTTTTAAAGCAACATTTGGTACATACATATTATGTAATAAATAAATTATTGATAAATTTCATAAAGTAGTAAACTTGATATTCTGCACAATTGTTGAAATAAATAATGTACAAATTTTATGTAATAAATAGATGACAAATACAAAAGTTGTATTAATAAATGACAACACAACGCTGCCATGAGCAATTAATACGTAAATAATAAGTATATAATCGGTTCAATAATTTAAATTAAAATGTAGCAACAAAATCGTCCAGAAAAACTATGTATTGTAATCGTGTAACAAATTCATTGCAAAAAAAATTCCATAATTGCATCTAGGTCACCAATTTATAATAAAAAACATGTTGGAAATTCATTAAATGTATGAAATTTTGCATAGAATTTTTTTAGAGAAAATTACTTATGACAACAAATACGTAAACAATCGCGTAGAAACCCCATTGTATTGTTGTTGCTAAAAAAAGGTACTTACCTTATGAGACTCGTCAAACATTGTTACACGCAATTCAAACAAAATGGCACATAAATTCAGAACATCTTGCAGAAATTATGTTTACGGCATTAAATTTATGAAAAATCGCACAACCTATTTATTGCATGAAAATAATCAATTAATTGTGGATTTTACTGCAAAACCTCTCAAAAGCCCATTTTTTACATAAAAAAACAAACGAATCAATAAAAAAAACATAAATTAAAAGAAAATGTTTAGACAGTTTTTCGAAAACGGCTTCTAACAGAGCCTCGTATCCTCTATAGGTTTGATCTCACTCCTAAATTGAATGTATGAATTACAACAAAATCTAAAACTTAAGTTGCCCTTATTGTAGTTGAGATGCAAGTTGTGTTGGTGCAACCGGGCATAAGTTTTTTATCATATTTATTATTATTCTTTCAAACACGTTATTAGTTTCGACTCTACTACAGACTTCTACAGACGTTAGATAAATTCTTTATTTATTTTAACATGAAATAATCACACAGTAAAAAGTATCAATTATATGCAATGATTATGACGATTGACGAAGCAAATTAGTTTCTGATAAGTAAACGTCACCACTGCCATGCCCCCTCAACAGTTTAATTAGTTTTAGAAAACAAAAAAAAGTTTATATTAATCACATAATCTATGAAACGTATTATCAATAAAACTTCTTTAGTTAACTTCTATAAAATAAATGTTTAAGTTTCATATTTTCGACGTGGTTTCTATTTTTGACGCTAATAAACTGCAATGCTTATTCATAAATATTTTTCGAGATAATATACAAAATAACGCACATCCAATGCAACGGTACCATAATTAAAACGAACAGATTAATTGTTAAAAAATGTGTAATTACTATCTAGATATAAAAATGTTTATTTCTGTTATTTATTTAACCTAGAAATGAATACCTTTTTAGGTTTTATAACGAATAGCACGTCAAAGGTGAAATTTAAACTGAAATGTTTAGTTATTGCCCTATTGCATTGTAAGTATGGTATGAATTTGTATAATATTTAATAAACACTACAAAACACTTGAACAAAATTAACATATTTGATAATAAATTGACCACTTCTGTTACCTTCAGTATTGAAATTATTTCGCGTGCAAGTAGAACATAATTTGTGGCTTTATGTGTATTGTGAAATAAATTACAAAACCAATTAATAACAATAGCACGAAAACACATAAACCAATTTGTGGGTAATGGTTATATTTACAAACTCATTAGGCTTTATTTACATTGCAATTTATTTTCCTTTGAGACCATAATATCATGCATAGAATTCTAAAGATTATTCGAATAGTGATTTAATTTATTACCTAGCTTGTTTAGTTGATGCACAGTAAATATTTACGAAGTCTTGATAAGTATGTTGTCTTATACGTATATAATTTCATTTACAAAATACATAACATTAGTTAATCGAAAAATAATAATGGCTAATATTATGTAACCAATAGTTTTACAAGATCTTTAGTGACAGAAATTAGTGATTAATTAATTTCAGTTTATATAAAAAGTAGCTACAAAAATATTCATTAGATTTTGGATATTAAAACAATAAAATTTTAGTCGATTTATATTGACGAGGTTAGGTTTGTTTATATTACTATTTTTACAACCATTATTTACTAAAATAAAACAGCATTTTTTTATTCCTAAACCAATTGTTTTAAAAATTAATAACCTAAATTTTGATAAAATAAAACGTATGGTTTAAAGTTTTTATATCGAAATAAAATGCAAATCTAGAGGTCATGGAATATGTTTTTTATTAAATAAGATTTAAAAAACCCTATTTCTGCTATATTGAAAATTATTAACAAATATGTTAACTTCTAACATTAATACATACTCATTCATAATTTACCAGACGTTAAAGCAATTAATTTCGAAACGATAACCTTGACAGACATACAAAAATATAAATCCAATCTAACCACTAAAATGTAATTTAGTTTTTTCCAGAATGATATTATGAATCAGTAATAATTAAAGCAAATAATACATATGGATCCTTAAAAGTAAATCATTCATAATTCATGATCGCGCGCAGTGGAAAAACACTGGGTGCCGTCAAAATACAAGTTGGCCATCAATACTCTGCGCAATTTCTAGAAGGTGACGAAAGAACAATAATGAATTGCCCAACTTGAATAGTTCAATAGCACAAAGAACAAATAATAATAAAATAGGATAACTTTGTCGATCGTTATTGCATGATACTTGATAATATAAAAGACATTTATGCGACCTTGTATTCTAAATTAATTTTGTATGTTCAAGCAAAATAAAGTTACGATGCGTAATACGCCAGGATTAGCAAAATGATTGGCAACGCGTCGGAGGCAGCTTTATCATTACTTCCTTTGTTTTCGTAAACAATACAGGCCTTGCTATAGAAGGGGGCGACACTTATTGTTTTATTTACATGTAAAAACGTGTTACTAAACATGAAATAATATTTTAATAACCCTATTTCTGTTTCACTTATTGAAGACAAGGAGAAAAAGTTCTCTGACGTAAGGAGAGATTGCGCCTTACGCCAGGACATATTTGAAGGTGTTCCTTGTTCCAATGTGATATATTCTTGATAAATGAAAGGCTGCATGATATTTTTTCAAGTGGTATACTTACATATTACTGGACTTCATTAATGCAGGCATGGCTTCGTAATTTGCACTTAAACTTGATATATTATTCTCAGTACAATCTGAATTCAATGCCTCACTGGCACTAATAAACATAATTAACGAAAATGAAACGAATTAAAAAGAGCAGAACTTGTCAGCGAAAGCGCTACAATATTAATGGCGATTTTTCGACTCGCTCAAGTACATATCTTTCTCCGCTCACTCACAGATAACGGAACTGACAGCTGATGGACAGTGTCGCCAAACCTAGAAGCACAAGAGAATAATTTCGCGAATATTCGATACGTATAAAAGAAGCCAACTGTAAAATAATTAATTCACTAGTCTCTAGTATATTTTACATTTTAGTTTATTTAGGGCCGATTTATTCATCTGTTCTGTAAGTTATTGATTAGTTACGTGTTCAATAACCTTATAGGTCACTTATATAAAATTTGGGTGTATTCATCCCATTTTATATAACAAATAATTACTGAACGCTTATAAAGTTTTTATACGGCTAGTACAACTTAATAGAAAAAGATATCTATATACATATCTGTAAGAAAGACAGAGATAGACTTACTAAAAAGAAAACGAGTGTGGTAATACTGCGTGTTGTTATTTGTTTGTGGTTACATTCATGTGAAACAAAATGGCATAAGGTTATGTTCTTTTAGTAATTTTTTTACTAACGGGCCAAAGTGATCTATATAATGTAAATTTAATATGATGACAGGTTGTCACTATTGACAGATGAATAAACATTAATTCATGGCAATCTTATCAGTAATGCTACACATTATATTACAAACCAAGGTGGAAAGGCTGCAATGAAAGTTTTTTATTCACAATTAATGGCAGTCTTTTCTCTGTTGTTTGTTTGTTGTACTTACGAAATAAAATACATATTTATATTTTTTTTTAATTACCCCTCCTAGACTAGTTGGCTGGAAACGCCTTTGATGGCAGTATGACACCTACGATCATTCTTTATTGAATTATATATATATATAATTTTGGATAAAACTTTAAAAGTTTGTAAAACGCACAAATAATTATCAATTAGTTTTTCTTTATAGTTAATTAACACATAAAATGTGAAAAATGACATTTATTTTATAACCTAACAAATTTTTTTAACCGTTAATGCTATACGCATTAACAGTTAAAAAAATTTTGCGTCAATTATAAAGAAAAACTAAAAAAAATTGATGATCATTTGTGCTTATTACAGACTTTAATTTAAAGTTTCATCTATAATTATATAAATATATATAATTTAATAGAGAATTATAGATAGTGTCATACGGGCATTAAATAATTATTATATTAAAAATTGTGTTTATTTTTTTTAATATTAATTTTTTGTAACATTACAAAAAATCAAAAACAAGAGGTTGAAAAGTCTTCAAGTAGAATTGCGTTGTTTCTAGCGTGCATGCAACACGGTACGTTTTTAAATAACGCAAACAATAATTTTTTTTTTTAATACAAACCGAACAAACACGACATAACTTTTTAATAACATATTGTGTTAAAAATTATTAATAATAATAAATTTATTTCATATTCTGTTTACAAAAAGAAACATAAAATGAAAAATGTAAAAAAAAACACATAAAAAACTTAAACACAATTGACTATTTAGTATGAAACTAACACTTTAAAATTACGACTTATTTTTTGAATTTTTTGTTTTAATTTTATGTTTGCAAATTGTAAACTAAAGTAGACGTTTCACCGTGTTACAGACTTTTATGCAACAGCATCCATTTTGCTCTAATTAAAAACCTACATTTTGTTGTGATTTTTTTACTTAGTGTTGATTTTTCTTTGCAAAACTTGTCATTCACACGCTGTACTGTACTTAACAAGTCACTAGGCCTTTAGACCCTATTGCGGTGGCAAGAATTATAGCGTCAACTGAAGATGAACGAAAAAAACGTGAAACTGCAAGGATTGTTGGTAAAAGCCTTTGTGCTGTACAAAAGATGTATCAGCGTTACTTGGATACTGGCCTAATAACCAGAAGATCAGGATCCAAGCAAAAAAAGTCACCACAAATAGAGATTAGTGTTCACAAGTTTGCTGAACAGCTTCTGTAGTTTATTTACAAAATAAAGAACTCCATAAAGTTAGAAATGTAAATGTTAGTGAATGGATACTTAAAAGAAGGCTTTGGGCTGCTATATTGTCTTGTAGAAAGATAGCTACAGGTCCACCTTTACAACGCCGACAACGTGTTGCAAGATTAGCTTTTGCCCAAAATAACCGGGCATGAAATAATGAGGAATAGAGCAGTGTACTGTTTTCAGATGAGTTGCGCTTTTGCCTCAATAGATGAGACGAACGTCAAAAAGTGTAGAGAAAATGCGGAGAAAAATACGCTTCAGTTTCTATGATAAACGATTTCCATTTGGTAGTGGGTCGGTTATGGTTTGAGCAGAAAATTCTACTTTAACACGCACAGAGTTGGTTTTTATAGAAAATAGCTCCAGACAGCTTACAGATACATTATAAAGGTTCTCAAAGATCATGTTATGCCCTTAATGACAACTATAGAGCGCGGCATTTTTATGCAATGCAAGACCTCACATAGCCAGAGTTGTCAGAGATTATCTGGATAAAGTGGAAATTTTGCGGTTTGATTGGCCAGCTCTCAGCTCGGACTTGAATCCCATAGAACATGTCTGAGATGAATTAGAACGACGTATCCGAAAGCATACACCTGCTCTAAAAACTGTTCAAAAGCTAAGACAGTTGAATTTTTAATTTAATGTACAAAATACAGTACAATTGTTTAAAATTTGCTAACATAATTATGTATAATTATAATACTCTAACCGTATACGGTTCAATACTGATGAGTAAACGTTTATATTTTGTTTAAATAAAAAATATTGTGTAATTTGTTTAATGTATTCAGGCAAATGGTTAAAACATGAAATGCAGTTATAAAACGTACCAGTTTGTGTAGAAGTTAGACAACATTTTGGGTATATGTAGTTTTGATTTCTAGTGTTATACATATGTGTAATGTTTATATTTGAATATAAATAAAGTGCAATCTAAAACAAACATTGCAGACAGAGTTAAGATGTTGTTTGTACAAAATTTTCCCCTGCACGTTTTGTTATATTTCATGTTTAATAATGACCAAAACGTCTTTTTTTAATAATAAATAAATTATCTACGTCGGCACACATTCATCAAAAAATTATTCTATATTTAAAAATTCCACAAAAAATTGAAACTTTCTAGTGTCTATATTTGAGGTGCATTCACGCAAAAGTTAATATTATGTCCATTTATAATATTTTGGAGTTATACAGTGTAACTTGGTTAAAAATATTGTTTTAATTTTTTATTAAAACAAAATAATATTTCTACAATTAAAAAAAAAGTCCAATATAACAACATTTTTGAGTTTATTCACAAAAACATTATCAAAACATTAAGATGCCATTAATAAAATTAACTTATTGAAAGTATCAAAAAATTGACATATTAACTTTTGCGTGTATGCTCCTCATTTAATCTAGTTGAAGTTAAGCAAATGGTGTAGTATAGACTGTTTTTCAAAAGATGTGTAACGTGTTCTTTCCATTTAAGAGCTTCGTTTACATATACACCAAAAAGTCTAACATTTCATTGGTAAAAGTGCAAAACCTTGTATAAATATTCACAAAATTATTACAGAAGACAATAAAAACTTCATCTTAAAGTATAGATAAAAAAGTTTTCTAAAAAAAAGAACTTTTTTTGAGTTATTATGAATTATAATTATGATAACTAGAATATACTGAGATTCGAGGTTTTGTACACGTATGTTTAGAACAACCGCGGTTTGAATAAAATAAAACAATTTTTGACAAAAATTCAAATACGAGGTCTTGCACTTTCACAGACAATTTTAAGAATACTTGTATGCTACGTTATTTAGTCTCACATCAATGTACTGCCATGTTGATGTTTTAAATAGCATAAAATTAGTTTTGCCCTCATTTAATCTCAGACATTTTTTTATAAACCATCAATTCATAACTTCATTGTAGCAGCAAAGGGTAATTTGCTGATTTAATTATAATGTTGATGATCATCGTAACTTATAATGTCAACTTTATTTTGAGCTAAACATAGATTTATTTGTCTAAATAATGAATAACAATGGTGGACTCAATTTGACAAATATCTTTATACAAGATTAAATAAAACAATTACTATGTTTTTATATCAATATTTATTTCGTCACACTGTGACTGCAGTTTTGGCTGAACCTGAAGCCTTGGTGATATAAAATCATAGTAATTGTTTTATTTAATCTTGTATTATGAATTGTCACGTAGTAGTCAACTCCATCAACTATATTAAATATTTTTATCTTCTTAAGCCAATTGTACCAAACTTGTAAACTGAAAAATGGTTGTATAAAGCAGCCTTAACAGCAGTTGTAATCTTTGAATAATTAAAAAACACAGATCTAATAACCTTGGTTTTCCAAGAAAACCATCACAAAAAAAATGAGTGGGTTGATGTGTTAAGCAAACGCAGAAAAACTGAACCTATCATTCGGGACCGGAATTCTAGAATACAAAACTAGAACTCTGGTTTTCAGTAAACATATCTAGTTTTCAAGGAGTACTCTAATATTATACTATGATAGCTCGTGTGATGTATATAAAATTAAGGTATTTATTATTTATTAAGTTGGTATTATTTGTACATAGTTTTAGGCGCTTGCGCGAGGTATTGAGAGGATTCAGTTTTGTAACAAATCTTAGTGAGCACCAGTAAAGAATAGAAATATTTAGTTAACAGTGAGTCTTTAATTAATAAGTAAAAACTTTATACCGCTATCCCCAATCCCGATAAAATTACGCGGGCAATATAACATAACAACTCGTTTGAAAGCTAATTATTTTGCACTTAAAACAGCTACTTATTCAAATGTGCGGGTAGTGGCAGTAGAGTTGGAACGACTTTAAATTTAATTATTTAATTAAAAAGACTACTAGCAAGAGAGTTTTATTAGATGCTTGGACTGAGTCTAATGAGTACAGAACTCAGTCTACCGTAAATTGTAGAGCAAGTGGCACTAAACTGCAAGGCAAACCAAACACAAAGTCAAATTTGGCATACGATACGATTAAATTAGAGAAACAAGATCTTGTCGCTGACTGAGTTTGTGGATTAAATATCAATTTCTCTAATATTTGTGGTCTAAAAAATATTTTGTTCGTTAGCATCTTAAACATAAAAATCCCTATTTTGACACAAACCAAAATAAACAATAAAGAAGCAGATCGCTATAATCTAGCAGATTACATTTATCATCTTTGTGTCCACTGACAATCTAATACAATCTGATAAAGATAGGATTGACAAAAACAAAGCTTATTAAACAATAAATTTATTGAAAGTTAGTTCAAAATCTTTATTTTGCATCTAACTTTGCTATTTTAAATCTTTCTATTATTGTACCTACAATACCTAGTGATAAAATAATGTATCCAATTCATTTTCTGCAAAGTGTTGCTAAAAAATATTTTCTTAAATTAAATACCAGAAAGGCATCAGGTATAGATAAAATTTCACCTATTATTCTTAAATCATTTACAAACAAATTAACTCTTATTTTGACTAAAATATTTGCCTTATCATACAAAAAACATTCTCAAATTGTTGATTCTTCAAATAATAGACCAATTGCAATACTAACCAATTTTTCAAAAATCTTTACATTGTAAAATTCTTAGAATAAAATAACTTTATTTTAGATATTCAATATAAGTTTTGATCAAAATGTTCGACAACAAATCTTCTGATTTATGTTAGTCACAAATGAAATTCTACTTTAGACAAACATGGAGAAAATCTTGACATCCTAATCTTATTAACAAGCTCTATTGTATAAGTCTTGATCACAAATCTGTAAGCCTTATCAATAGTTTTCTTGACAATAGAAATATTATAGTTAGAATTGATGGTATTAACTTTTACTCCAAAATCATAAATGACTTATTGGTAGTTTTGTAGATGATAGCACCCATCATACTTTTCAAAGACTATATAGAGAAATGTAACAAAACGTCTTAAATTTTTTAAGTTAGAATATGTGGCATCTATAAACAAAGACCTAAAAACAATATCAAAACGAGGTTCTCCCAACTTGGTAAATTTTAACTTAAAAAAAACTTATCAGTATAATGCCCGTATTACACTGTCAATAATTATATCTTGAATTATATATATAAAAATATTTAAATCTTAAAAAGTTTGTAAAATGCACAAAACATCATCAATCTTATTGTAGATTGAAATTTTAAGAATATTTTTAGGTTTTCTTTATAATTAACACATAACATGTGAGTAATAGCATTTATAATATAACCTAACTATTTTTTAAAAACTGTTAATTCGTACATTTTTTGTGTTAATTCTAAAGAAAAACTAAAAATATTCTTAAAATTTCAATCTACAATAAGATTGATGATTATTTGTGCATTTTACAGACTTTTTAAGATTTAAATATTTTTATATATATAATTCAATAAAGAATTATAGATCAGTGTCATACGGGCATAAAGTATCATCAGTACCAACTATTAAACTAAAAAAACGAATCCATATCTAAATTTCTTTCAATTTGTTTATTAGAAATTACAATCGCAAGTGCTCTTTTCTGGAACGACCATGTTGTAGACATAGCTTCGAAAGTATCTAGAAAACTAGAATTTCTTAATATAAGTAAACAGTTTTTTACTTCTGTTCAGCTTTTGCATATACAGGAAGTTTATAAATGAATGGGATTATATAATCACTTTAAATATGCCGCCTTTTTAAAATTGACCACTATACTATTTGTTTTGACAGTTCAACTTTGACAGCTGTCAAGCAAGCAGGGTTATAAGAATGTATACAAATGAAGAGAATATTTTTATTATTGAATCCTATTTTAGGAATGGGCGGTTGATAATGGGGAATGGCTCTATTCTATTCCAGATTGTGTTCGAGAGTTTACAACTGATAATTATAAACATGTAAACATATGAAAATATTTTTATTATTGAATCCTAAGACAGGCAACTTTATTTACGTATTTTCACTAGAGCGGCACAAACGTACATTAGATGGTTACATAATCCCAAATATTTATAATCACCCTGTATATAAAACTTATATTCGTCCTTGTATTGAATATTGTTTCCAAGTATAGGAAGGAACATCCAAACTACACTATCTCTTCAAAGTTTTATTCTAAAACGAGCTATTCGAATCATTGTAGACCCAAAACTAATGACTAATGACTTAGATACTTTACAACACCGTCGGAATGTTGCAGATCTTTTAAGAGAGATTTTTTTTAACCTTACTATTGACACATGAAATATACTTGAAATTTAGTATGTTCACAGATTGCTTAAATTTAGTCTTCAAGTGTAGTTTGAAATTCGTTGGTATTCAAATGTATTTTTATGTTGTTATGACATATTAAGTATCTCCTAAATATCATTTTAAAATTTTTAAAAATAAAAAAACAAGTTTCTGAGAATCAGCTAAAATAGCATGTTGGCTGGATAGTATTGTAGACTATAAGCGAGTTATTCAACATTAAGTTTGTTCGACACCAAACGCGGTTTGTGTCATGTCCAACCATGTCTCCGACTAGAAATCCTTACCTCAAATCGTCCGCAACCAAGTTGTCAGAAACTGCAAGTCAGCAATCAAAAGCATGTATTAAAAATACAAAACAGCCAGATATGCGCAAAAAGTAAAAAACGTTGCCGCTATTAAAATTGAAATACCACCTGACGCATCTATTGCGATTTATTTATCTAGTATAATTTAAACTTAATGATGATAATAACCGTCAATTATTTGTCTAAAATTCAGTTATAATTTAAGTGAAAAAATAAATTAATGTGGTCTTATTGTAAAATACTTTTTTGAAGATGATTAACCGTTTAATAAATTTTCTTTTTGCATACCCACTCCGAAAAACAATTTTTCCGCTCGTATTTTGGATCGGAAAGTGATGCTTAGACATAATTATAGACAGTGTCAAACGGGTTTTAGTGTGCTTCGAGCTTAGAACAACACTAAAATTTGTTCTAAGCTCGGACCCTCGCTCACCGCAGCCTCGAATTTATTATACTAAATGTTTGCAAACTGCAGAATGATGTCAAACAAATCTAAAACCCGTTTGACACTGTCTATAATTATGTCTTGAATTATATATATAATTATAGATCAGACTATTCACGTGTGTAAAACGCACAAACTATCAAAGTCACAAATATATCTTGAAAAATTACAACATGTTCTATTTTCCCATCTATAATCGACGCAAACGTGATGTGCGCATATCATTTTGTATTTTCTTATATTTTTTCAATTTTACCACTGCAGCTCCACATATAGCAATTGCTACCTCTTTTTTAATTTGTTCTGCTTCCATTTTTCACTATTTTCATTAATTGTATAACTAACTGTAGCAATAATCAATTCAAAACAAATGACATAACCTGCAAAGTGTAGTAAACATTGAAACTTGATTTGACAGAGCATAGATAAGGCGCAAGCGTGGTTTTATAATTATATATAGTGTCATACAGGATATAATTTTTATATATAGAATTATTGCACAAATTCTAATAAAAATTATATATATAATTCAAGACATAATTATAGACAGTGTCAAACGGGTTTAATACGTACATTAAAATCTCCAAAAATAAGTTCAAAACTTTCAGATAGGTCATGAAAAAAGTTTAAGTTGCTTTATTATATTATTATACTTGATAAATATTTGTCAACATAACGTGAAATATTACATTATTCATAATATATATGTTGTTTGTAGAAACACAAACAACTTTTTGGTCAGAAAATGAATGTTTGAGGTAATAAACAAAATCTACTACATTAAAGAATTTGGATCTTTATTGTTGTAACTTGGTTTCAGCCAAAAAGAGTATATAGGATGGTTTCCTATGTTCAGGATGCTAATAATTTAATTTTTTTTTTAAGCCAGAAATAATATTAAGTTATTTTTAAGACCTAAAAGTTATATAACCACTTAGTAAAGAATATTCAAAACAAGTTCTGTAATAACAAATGTTGTTTTTTATTACAGGATGAACAGCTCAATGAGACTTTTCCTGGGAGACAAAATTAGGTAGATAGGTATATCCATATGAAACTCTTTTAAAAAAAGCAGTCGAGATCTTATAATGACCACATTAATCGGCATAAAATTTATTAGTATAGCTTTTAATTTTTTACTATACTACAATAGAAATTATTGTATTATCAGACTACTTGAGTTTTGAACTTGATAAGTTTTATTAAATTTCAATCTCAATTATATAAATAAAATAATAGATAAATAAGTCTTAAAAATTTATAATAGTTTTACATGAAAAAATGCATTTCCAAACCATAAAATATAAAATTGTACTTAAAGCACATAACAATTATAACATCTAAAATAATATACAGTTACACCAAATATACATTTAAAAAGGAAACAAATAAAATATAAATTCATTGATCCTAAGTTCTTCTTTTATTAAATCTCCGAATGATAAAGTTTGCTATAAATGGCCATGCTATTATAAATGCAAACAAATTCAGAGATATACCAAAAGGACCTTTTGATTTTCTTATAGTCGTCTGTCTATGCTTCTCCAACAAATTTATCTTATTATTTAATCTGTCTATGTCTGCTTGCAGACTTTGCACAGCCTTAGCTATTTCCTGAGATATATCTATAGCAGCACTTGGTGTGTGTCTTTGTTTTGAACGTGATTTGTGACCATATCCATTTGTCATGTGCTCGATTGGAATGCTACCATTTGGAATAATCTTTTTACTGGGTTCTAGAGTCTATAAAAATTAAAAAAAGAATGATATTATGTCATAGAATTTTACATATTATATATTATGTGATTTACCTCAATTGTGTCCAGATATTCTCCATCACTATGGTCTGACTCCTCATTTGCTGGAGAAACTGATCTACTTGAACCTAAACTTGACAGCAACCTATTAGGCGATGCTTCTCTTGAAGCTGTAACAAAAAATTAATACATAATAAATTCAATTTAACTATAATACAAGGATGGATTAGAATGATCGCGGTAAAGAAAATATTTAATAAAATAATTTTCATCATTATGAAAACTGTCAAACTGTTTTAATATTTATATAATTTTATAGTTGATTAAATATTTTTTACCTAAGGGCGAATTAGGTTGGGATCTCACTCTTTCTATAACGTCACCTACGACTAATTGTAAATCCTCGATTTTTAAACTATCTAATTCACTTGTAGGGGCATCCAAAAAATTCGCTACATTGTCTGAATAACTCATTGTTTCCACTATTCTGTAAAAAAAAAACCATAAAACTATTAGGTAAATATACAGACAAGACATTAAATAAAAGTTCTTTCTCTCCATGCAAGATTTTGATGAGTGGATACAACATATTCAAGATTGAAAATTATATGCAAGTTACAGACACCATACAAATATAAAAATAAGACGTTAGAATGATTTGGTTATGAACTTTATATCATTTCTGATATTATTAATAGTCAACACAAATAGCATACATTAGGTGCTTTCCTTTTGCCACTATTCTCAGTTATTCTTACTTCACCTTACTTTATCTTACTTAATGAACGGGGAAAATTAATTAAGTGATATTTAACAATCATTTAAAAACGTATAAAATTGTAACCTCACTTGTCAAAAGGAAAGCAGCTAATATGAATGTTGATAGAATAGAAGTACTGAATTATCTTATTTGCATTGTTGTCACTTTGTCAAATGGACAAATATAAATTTGGTGTTCATGCACTTAACAATTGTAATATTTGATAATTTAATTATCAATAGATACCATAATGTAATATGTTCTAAGCATAAATTATAATAAATTTATTTAACGACTTTGTTGACCTTGAATTATCAATAGACAAACACAATAATAAATTATTTAAAAATTAAGTGAAACAATATTTTCTAGTGTTTATAGAAATTTTTTAATATAAATAGCAAGAGCAACAATATATTACTATATGCCATAATAAACCTCCTGAGTAAAAGTAATAGCTTATTTACTAATAAAATAATATAGTATTTGTAAGGAAATGTAAGGAAATTTATATATACAATTATTTAGCATACATGTTGAATTATTTAACATGTTTGATCATTTTCTAGCTATACAAAATACAAGGCAAAAACAGTGAATATGTGTAAACAGACGTAAAGAAAACAATTTACAGAGTAGATTAATAGTTAATTTGTAAAAATGTGTGTTATCTTAAATACAGCATTCATAGTGAAAACAACATGCATATGTGATGATAATATATATTATAATGGTTGGTATTGTATATAATAAGTTAGGTTATAGGCTATAGATAGTTGTAAGTGTAATGATACTAATGATAGGAGATGGCGCTAATAGTACTATTTGATTATTTATTTTTTATTTACTTTGTGGCTACTTTTAAAAATGTGTAAACAGGTTATAAAAATTAGTGTTGATTTGTTTATGCAAATAATATTGAGATTATTTTTGATTTTTTCAATTTTGTATGATTCTAAGATAGACATTAGACATTTTTAGTATTTTTCAGCAGTTATGTAATAGTTTTAATTTATGTTTGTTAAAGTAAATGTGCTTTGAAACATAGTTTTTTTTTTAAGATGTTCATTAACTTTATGTTTAAGGGCTTGACCAGTTTGAACTGTGTTACATGTTATGTTTGTTATTGCAAATCATGTTTTTGAGGGTATTACACAGTGGCGGATTTTTGAGACCCATCGCAAAACATTGAGACAATTTTAGAAAAAAGCTGGCTTGTGGGTTCTTCCATTTTGAAGACCCTTGCTCAGAGGTAGCTACGACATTGCTCCAAGTAACTTATGATGTATTTTCTGCTAATAGTGTTATTTTAATATGATGTGAGTAGCTCTCAAAAGTTACCAGTTGGACCTGAACTTTTTCAGAGTATACTTGAAGTGTTGTAAGCTGTTCATTAGTCTACTGAAGTTATTACGTTCCAATAAGATATGAGTTGCATTCAAGGGTTCTAAAATGCATTTGTTTTTATCGGCGCTGTTCCAATTAACATTGATTTGTTTTAAATAGAATTGTTTTCAAGTGTATCTAAGATGTTTCCAAATATAGTGAGCTATTTTTAAACTCTTATAATGTATTAGAAATTGCTCTGAAGTGTTTCAAGATGTACAAAATATTTTCTCAATTACACGCAAAGTGTTCCAAATTGTTCCTGGGTGTATTAAGCTATTTCAGTTCAAATTAATCAGTTTTAATGTAATATAAGTTTTACTCTAAACAGCTCACGTTTCTAATTAATTTTAAACTTTTTATAATGTTAGGAATTTCTCTAAAGTATACTGAAACTATTCCCAACTACATCATAGTGTTCCCTGAATGTATTTAGTAATTTTCAATAAAAAATTGTTTTAATTTAGTTTGAGTTGCTCCCAAGTGTTTTCAGTTGCACCTGAACTGTTCTGAAATGTATCTAAGCTGTTTCCAAGTTTAGTGAGTTGTTTTGAACAACTTGCTACAAAATGCTAGAAATTGCAAACTGGACCTAGGTTGTTGTTTCAATGTAACTTAAGTTTATCTCAAGTGTTTCCAGTTGCATTTAAACTGTTCTTAAGTGTTTACAAGTGCAATGAGCAATACCTAATTTTAAACTCATCCAATAAATTACAAATTGTTCTATTGTTAATTTTAATTTTATTCGATGTATTAAGAATTTTTGTAGTGTTCCAAGGTTATTTAATCTCTTTCAATGTAATTTAAGTTTCTCTTAAGTGTTTCCATTTGCATTTAAACTGTTCTTAAGTGTTTCCAATTGCAATAAGCAATTTCTAATTAATTTTAAACTCATAATTGTTCTAAAGTGTACTGGAACTGTTTCCAACTGCACCAAAATTTGGTGTGCCAAGTGTATTTTGTTAAAACAAATCTGTTACAATATTTCCAAATTAAGTAAGCCATTTCTAATGTAATTAAGAGTTTTTCTAAAGTGTTTCAAGGTGTACCAAACCAGAATCTGTTTTAATATAATTTAAGTTTCTCTCAAGTATTCCTAATTGTACCGAAACTGTTCTCAACTGTGTGTAAAGGTTCTGGCTGTTCCAAAATGTATTTAAACTGTACCTAAGTTATTATTAAATGTACTAAAGTGTTGCTATGTAATATTGTGCTTTTCAATGTATTATGAGTTGTACTTAATAGTTCTCAGTCGCACCTAAATTCTTCTCAACTACACCTAAGCTGTTTCAACCTGTTCCCAATTATAATGAAGTATTTTTTGTTAGTGTCTCTTCCAGTGCAATTTGAGTTGCTTTAAAGTGTTTTTAGTTGCACTAACTATTCTTAACTGTATCTTCTTTGCATTCCATTTTGAGTTGCTCCCAAGTGTTCTATTACACCTGAATTATTCTCAAAAGTATCTAAGCTGTTTCCAAGTTTTAAATAAGAAAAAAAAAAAACTATTCCCAACTAACTGCACCTTAAGTATTCCAAACTGTTCTTAAGTTGTACTGAGCAATTTCAAGTAGTTTTATATAAGTTATTAAACTTTGTAACCCCCATGTTTTGAGTAGTAAATCTTTAGCTGAACATTCTACTGACACGGCAGCTTCCACTCAATGTTGCTAAAATCGTCAAATCAAATCAAAACAAAAGACTATTTATTTATTTTATCTTTTTCGGACATACATATATATATATAACCAAAAATTAAAAAAAAAAACAATATTTTAAACATGCTTAAACCCCTACACAGATAAAGGACCAATCTAAAAGAATGTGCAGTAACAATGTCTTTATGGAAACAACATTGTTTTAGATGTAGGTTTAATTATTAATTATTATAGCATATCCTTCCTTTAGTGGAATGTTTTAAATTGTATATAGATTATTACAATAATTTATTTTAATTAATAGCCATGTTTTTTTACATTTTAATATTAAATTAGTTAGCAAACTGACAAAGTAGCACAGCAATATAGATTTGAGGTGTTTATAAGATTATATTTAATAAAATAATTGTGTTTGTACTTTTGTAGGTTATTTTGACACATTTGTGTTCTATTTATGTATGTTTACATTCTGAGACAACCAGCTCCCTGTCACATTGTATGTGAGAAGAGGCAAATGTAAAATGAACACAGCTAATAATGTTACTATCAGTTGTAACTTGACAAACATGTGGTTATATTGGTAATTTTATACAAACTTTAAAATGATATATCATACTTAATTATTTGACAAAATGTATTTAAAATCATAAATACTTACGTATGCAATTCATCCACATATTTTGTCATAGCTTCCTGCTTCGGCAAATTCCCAAGTTTTTTCCAGGCATCATATTTAGCCCTTCCGATAAGATCCCAAAAACTTGGTCTTGCACCGGTGCATGGTCCCTGTGTTGCTTGCTTGAAGTATGCATAAAAACGTAACATTAAATCATTACTTGGTTGATATGATCCTGAAAACAAATAAAACCTTATCTATAAACTTAATTCATTTTTATAATAGTAATAGTAAATACAGGGTAAGGCAGAATTGACTCCCCAGACCATCTGTTCCAACTAGAAACAGTTCTCAAACCATGCAAATCCATGCACCCAAATAAAATAATGTTCCTATGCTTTTAACAGTTTTATTAGTATTAGAAGAATTTTAAAAAAGAAAAAAATACATTCAAAGCAAAGATGAAATCCAATGTTAAATTCATCACAATTTTTAAAGCAAAATTTTATGTAAATAAAATATAGATTGATATTTTTCATTACTATGTAAAAAAAAAAAAACATTACTCAGGAAGTTGACAAAACATTAAACATTAAAATTTCTATTGCTATAAAATAAATGTCTGTCATAATTTTAATTCAATGACCTATAATTAAAATTAAAAAAAAAAAAAATTAATTAAGTATTCAAACCTGTAGCTCATATTTGGCATTGATACAAATTATAAGGGTCATGCACAATATTGCAGCAGTTGTGCAGAGTAAATATTTAACTTTCACATGGCTCAAACATCTAGAATAATCATATATATATATAAATAAATATATACAATTCAAAGGTTAACTCAATTGCCAGCCAGCATTAAGTTCAATGCCCCAGCGAAAGTGTTTAATAGTTTTTATTATGCAACTATTCCCATAACATATCAAGAGTAAAAAAAATCATCAACCCAGGATATTACAGATAATTTCAGATAAATAGAAAGGCTTATGCTTTTAATATTAATTCAATACTAATTTATAGGCGCATTGGGAATGTACTTATTTTTGTTTTAGATTGATTTATTCAGTTTTTTAATACATACAATCAGTTGCAAGGCTAAGATGTTATTAGCATCAGTGAAGCTTCACTAGTGCTAGTTGTCTGTAAATGATTAGCTAAGTGGAGTAGTCCCCACCAATACTAACTGAATAAAAATGAATGAGAATTGTAACTTTCATTAATTAAATATGAATGCATTCTATAAAAATATGTAAAGAAATAGTTTATATTCATTATTATTTCTAATTCATACAAGGTGTTAGATAAAAAACGTATAGCTGAATAACTCCGTTTTTTTTTTAACCGATTTGAATGATACAAAACATTTTAAATGGTTTTTTTAAGTATTACAGGTAAGTACAAGTAGTACAGGTATATTTTTGTTTTTAATATTAATAATAAAAATAAATAATATTTAACTGCAATGACAACCAAATATGTAAAATAATAATGTACTGAGTAAAAAATAATTCCATAAAATTACAGTAAATTAAAAAGTTATAACAGTTTCTTATTAACAAACACTATTCAAAATGTCTTTTTTTGTAAAAATCAGCAAACACTTTAATAGATAAGATATTGTAAAGTATAAAAACCTCTAATAAATACGTTGTTTGCTTCTGCACTTAAAAGTGTTGTAATTAGGTAGTAACCATTTAAAATAGTTTTTGAATCATTGAAATCGGTTTAAAAATAACAACGTTATTCAGCTATACGTTTTTTGTCTAACACCCTGTATAATAAATATTATTGCAATTATTGTAAAATGTGTAAACATGGAATAATTTTAATTACAAGTGATGTCTGTAATACAACAAACAATGTTAAGAATACAATTTAATGTATTTATTTTCCATTGTTTAGGTGCTTATACAAATATGTATATGTATGTTTAGTTTTCATTATTTATTATTAATATTTGTTGCACACATTTTTTTTACTTTTTGCATATTTTATTTTAATCAAACATCTTGTTAACAATGCAAATAAATTAAAACAACACGTCAGCAATACATATCTATTTTGTGAACATCACTAATAAGAAATAAATCATAAACTTATTATCAAGAGACTAGCAAAAATAATAATTAGTTTTTTACATTAGCAAACAACAAATTATATTAAAAATTTTCAGATTTTGAAATAGATTTAATTTTTAATTTTTGGCTTACCAGCCTTAAACATTTATTTGTTGTTGTTTGAGAGTAAAAAGAGTGGGTAAAAAGCAGTTTTTATTTAGTCATATTTCAAAAATTAAACTGCTAGCTCTATAACTGAGCAAAGTTTAAAACACAAATCCTTCAAATAAGTTTAATTACATATGATACTTTTTTACTTAGCTTATTCCAAGCTAATAGAACAGAATAATAAATTTAAATTATTTGCTTGCTTTTTTGTGCTTAAAATAAACTCCTTTGTATGTAGGTCATATGCTATAAATTAATCTTTAAATGAAATGATTATATTATAATTCTCATATCCACATGTCAAATTATAAGCATAAAGTGAACTAGTATTAACTTGCTTGGCTTCCGTGCTGGGTATTCATAGATTTATTCACCTTAATCATCTCATCCCATACTCAAAAGAACTTTCAGTATTGCTTGGTTGGTTAAAGTTGATAATAAAAAAGCCAATATCATTTTCTCAATGTGTCTGACACAAGATTGATTTAGGTGTTTATTTTGCATACCAATTATAATCTTATAATCCATATATTCTTGGCAACATATATATATATATATATATATATATATATATATATATATATAAATATTTAGTAAGATTTCATCCAAGAAATTAGAACCTGTAAAAGCATGCTAAATATTTGAAAAATTAACTCGCAAAATTATTGTACTGACATAATGAAATCAGTCTCATGCCAGACGGCTTTAAGTACATACAATATTTATTTCATGTATTAATATTAATAGCAGACAATAATTAATTATTTGCAAATCAACATAATGTGTTAGTAAACTACTCGGTTAGTATATTATCTCAATATTATGAATAAATAAAATAAGGTTGCAAACAAACAATAACTTGTGTTAAAATGGATACCTATTCCATGTCATCAGACAGTCCCTAGTATTTGTTGTGTATTAATTCATATTGACATGCAACTATATTAAAAGCAATTTGTCACACAAAGGGTGTGTCAAGGTACATAAGGTACTTTACACTATTATAAATGATAATATAAAATTAAAAATACTAAGTAATAGGATTTTTATAGCATTATAATTTTTGTTTAAATATAAAAAGTATTTTTTTGTTAATTATTGTTGATGATTCATTGATGGCTGGAAAGTATGTACACACTATTAATAGGAATTGCAAGGCCAATACAGTGTGGTTTAAATTAAAAACATTAATTCTTTGTGCATACAGCATAACTTGAATTTATTAACATCTATTGTATACAAATTACATCTTAATATTGAGTAAAATAAAAATAGATGCTTTAGAAAATTAACAATACATATTGCTATTATATTGAATTTGATGAACAACATAAAATGACATAGAATGCAATTTTTATTTTTAGTAATAAAAAAAAAAATGGAAAAAAACTATACATTTTTTTACAAGTTTATGTTTGACATTTTATTAAATTTGTTTTGCATTTTTCAACAGTTTATTGGGCAATTCCATTTCAAAAGAACCAGAGCAGGAGGGGGTGCATTGAGAAACTTGTTTTAATTTTTTTTTTTCAGTTTTAACTAAAAAAAATAAATTTACTAATGAAATCAATCAGAAATTTTCCGTAGAATCCAAATCTGGGGCCATTTCAAGTCTATACCCTGTCTATAAGCCAAAAAAGCTATAAAACCATGTTTTTGTTCTCAGTAGGCTTGGCAAAAAGGAGCATTTAAAAAAAAAAATAACTGCCAAAGTTGACGTATTTTGATGTAAATTAATTGGAAAATATAAATTTGTTTTGTGTATTTTGGTTTTAAAGGTCTAAAACTCGAAAAAACTGCAAAAATAGGCCTAGGGTTTCATACCCTTATATAATGATCAAAAGAGTACTACTAATAAGTTATAGAAACTGGAAAAAAATACATAAGCAAATAAGCAAGTTTCTCAATGCACCCCCCCTGCTCTGGTCCATTTGAAATGGAATTGTCCAAATAGAATTTTAAACTTTTTAACAGTTTATGGCAAGATTTTGGTAATTTTTTAAAATATTTTAATATTTCATGGTTAGATTTAGCTATTTTTGACATTTTATTTTGATGTTTCAAGGCTGGAGTTTGTTTTGACATTTTATAAATAAAGTTTTGCATTTTTTGTTGAAATTTTTCTAAACTTTTAGAATACTAATTCATTGCACCGCAAATTTGGTAAACTTTTTATTGTGCTATAAGTTATTTTTAATACAGAGTGTTAGATAAAAAACGTACGGCTGAATAACTCCGTTATTTTTTAACTGATCAATATAATTCAAAAACCATTTTAAATGGCTTTTTCAATATTATTAAGGCAGGTACACATATGTATGTTTTTAGTTTTAGTATAGTTGCTATGGCAACCAACTTTTTTTTTTTAAAGCAACATACATTTTTTATATTTTTTTTGGAATCTTTATGATATTCTTAATACAACCATGTAAAATAATTATATACTTTTATAACAAAAATTTAATATAGTATGATAAATTTAAAAAACATAATTTGTTTTTTAAATAAAATGATCGTAATTGAATAGTTGGAATTGAAAAGAACTAATGTTTATTTTGTTGAGTGTTTTTATGTTATTATGCGTAATATAGTAACTTAAAAAAATACGTTTTTAAAATTTTAAATAAAAAAAAAATTATTATTTTTTTTTTAATTTTAAATACGTCAATTTTTATGTTACTATGTTATGCATAATAACATAAAAACACATAAAAAAAATATTATTTAAAATTTCAATGCCAACTATTCAATTACAATCATATGAAGTTAAAAAAAAAAAAAAATATCAAAAAAGTATATTATTATTTTACATGGTTGTATTAAGAATATCATAAAATTCCAAAAAAAAAGTATGATGCCATTTAAAAAAAGTTGGTTGCCATAGCAACTATATTAAAAATAAAAACATGCATGTGTGTACTTGCCTTGATAATACTTAAAGAACCATTTAAAATGATTTTTTTGTTAAAAAATAACGGTGTTTTTCAGCCCTACGTTTTTTGTCTAACAGCCTGTATATTACATATAGTGGTTAGGAAAAAACTGACAAAAACTCAGGCCTCTAATAAATTCTAATCAGTGAGACTAGTTCTATTATATAGAACGTATTAATAAAATCTAGAATTTAGTAACATGTTCCAAAACTCGCAATAAGATTTTAAAACTCATTTAAAAAATTCTTGTTCTAATTCAGTTCTAATATGAGTTGGTAGTTTGTTATAATGTAAACATAAATTTTTTTTAGTATTGAGTTAATAAAACTGGAGATTGTGCTACGTATTTTTAGTTACAAGACAAAATCATAGTTGATCAATTAAGAATAGTAGTTTTCCTGTTTTTATTTATTGTTGTTGATTTTAATGAATGTTGAAATATAAAGTACATAATTTTTAAAGAAAACATAATATTTTAATTAATTCCTTATATTTCAGATAAGATATCATTCAGAAATTATACTATCCAATCAAAGCCCACACATCATGATCAACATTCATTCATGCATTCATAAAACATTATGTATTCTTATTCATGTCATAAACTAAATTAATATTACAAAACATCAATGCCCTTACATATTTTATCTACTAATTGCATGAGAGCTCAGAAAAATTAATAAATAAAAAAGTGTCAATTAATAATTGCTTATTTTCACTATGACATTGTATACTTGAAAATTAGATTTCATTACCATTTGTGCAATTCTATTGTGTATTACAATCTACATGATAATATGAAGTTATTTTTTAATCCAAATTGATTAATTGTATAGATACAATGGCAATGTCATTTACGCTATCATTAGAAAGTTAATAGACTTCAGACCTTGATGTTTTCTGTCTAAAAATGTTAAATATTTTTTTATAGAAAAGAACAAACTACATAATTGTGTTGATTTGTTATTAAATTAATGCATATTTTCATACTATTTCAAAAATAGCAAAATCTGGATAAATTTTACTGATAATTTATTTTATTAACACAAATTATATGCTCAATGTTTTTATTTGTTATAAAAATGTCTATATTAAGTATATATTTAATTAGTGTGGGTAGCTTTTAATAAAAATGCATTAGTCTAAAAAATATGTTATTCTGCTAATAGTTTATTATGAGTTAGATATTACAACCCTTGGTCTTGTTGACAAAACAAAATTAAAATTGTTAATTAAAATCAACTTACTAACTGATTTAAAAATAAAAACAATTAAAAATAAATTGGTTTTTAACTACATTTAATTGAATGATAATTAATGTTTATATGGAAAGTTATTCTTTTTACTAGAAAAAGTATTTCTAGTGCAAAGGTTCATTTTAAACTTGCAAATACACTAATTTGTTTACCAAAACCTATTTACAGAATTGCCATGGCAATTATATCAAATTTAGTAATAAAGGTAACATTAACCTTAGCCTCAAATCAAGAATTAAATAAATAATTAAAAACAAAAACTAGCTTAGTCATAGCATGCAAGCATAATTAAAAATATTTGTTTAGTAAGTGTAATTGCGTATAATATCAATAACATCCATCCTTTCATAATCAAATGACGCAAATATCTCAATTTAGTGATAAACTTGTTGGAAGTAATGACTTACCATTTTTTGGCAAACTTCTTATCACATTCACAGCGGCGTGAAACTTCTCCTCAGTGGTCATCTTTGACTTTTCGATTTGATTATAATTTAACACTTAATTTCTATGATTATATCACATATTACGGCTCACGGGAATCACAAAATCCAAGCTAGCAACAAAAACCAGCACTGACTACATGAATCGACCGAGGTTGGACTTGATCTGTCATTTTTGATTGCACATTGACACTGACAGGCGACAGCTGTTAAACATACATACTACATCTACACATACTTTGGTTGAACTAACAATCAAGGTTACTCTTTTATCGTTACGGTTTTTATTCATATATAGATATCTATAACTATATCTCTGTTTTATTTCATTTTATACACACCAGTCGAAAACAAGCATTTAATTATATACAGGATGCGCCAGAAGTAGCGTCGGTTTTTAGTTGTAAATTCGGAGTAACACCAGGGCTACGTTCCTAAACACTAAACACGGAGTGTGGGTAGAGTGACACCTTGGCGAGAGTGATGTCACATGATCAAAGGGGGAATACATTTTAGGCGTTTTGCCGTGAGAAACCGTACATACCAGCGATCAAACAGCGGTTTTATTTTCATCTCTCTCTATTTTTGGGTGATGTCGGAAATCTCACGAAAACGTGCGAAAACGTACTGGTTGTAAACGGTTACACCTGTCATTAATTTTCTTATTATTATTATTAATTTAGTAAAATATTTGCTATATATACATTTACTTACAAAGAATATTCATTTTATTTATACTTAATAGCAATTTTTACTAATTATTTTCATAAACATTCTTGACAATTCATCTCATTTATAGGTTATCATATTTAAATTTGACATACCGGACTTATTAAACTGCTTCCAACAAAGGTTTTAAATTCACCTCGCTGGTTGGTACATTCGGAGTCAAAAGTAAATAACCGGTAACTCGCGACAACGCAACGGTTTAAAACCATTTCATACCACAACGTCAACGTCGTGTGGTGTGCACATCAAGTGTGTAGATCACGTGAGCCACCAAGCGTCAATTCTCGAACGATTCGGAGTGACACCAAAAAATGATTTTTTGAAGTTTGAATGTTATGAATCTTTCCTAGACAATTTGTAATTGTTTATATCAGTTTTAATTACCCATTCATTTATTGAACATAAGTTTCAACATAATAAACCTAATATTATTTGAGTACGCTATTATAATGACTGTAACCCTCAAGTTATACGGAAAGAATAAGACAGTTATGTTTTTGGTAGTTTTATTTCTGTTCTAGAAAATGTGTGCGACATTTTTACTTATTTTGATCCAAATCTATTAAAATTGCTAGTTTTAATTGTTATTTGTGTTAATTAAATGTATTTTGTCCAGACTTGTCCCTGTTACGTTTTTTGTTTCGAATTTTGATGTGAAACTTGAGAAAAAAATACTCGCTTTTTGAACACGTACGCGCGTAAATCTCAGAGTAAAATCCACCCAGCTCTAGACTAATGCCCGTATAACACTGATCTATAATTCTTTATTGAATTATATATATAAAAATATTTGAATCTTAAAAAGTCTGTAAAATGCACAAATAATCATCAATCTTATTGTAGATTGAAATTTTAAGAATATTTTTAGTTTTTCTTTAGAATTAACACAAAAATGTACAAATTAACAGTTTTTAAAAAATAGTTAGGTTATATTATAAATGTTATTACTCACATGTTATGTGTTAATTATAAAGAAAACCTAAAAATATTCTTAAAATTTCAATCTACAATAAGATTGATAATATTTTGTGCATTTTACAAACTTTTTAAGATTTAAATATTTTTATATATATAATTCAAGATATAATTATTGACAGTGTAATACGGGCATAAGGTAGACAAGAGCGCGCTCTCGGTGCAACTCCCTAATTTCGAACGCTTTGGGATTCACACCAAGAGTGACACTCCGATTTTTCGAACGACAGTGCGCTCTTTACCAACGCTCCGGTTTTTCGAACCCCAGAGTTTTAATAAATCGTGTTTACTCATGGCGGTAAATTTGAAATGCAAATAAAAGCAAACAAAAGCTTCAAATGTTGCTAGTGTCTTGTACGTTTAGTGATTGTTACGTTGTGTGCACTATTTAATTATAGATGATTAGTTAGTTTGCGTTAAGATTGTAGTGATGGGAGTGGTTTATTAAGTCAGCCCCACACAGCTATAGTTGCAACAGCTATAAGTTGTTTATTCTCATTGACTGCGTACAAATACAAAAGCAAACCGCCTCTTTTTAGAGCCAATTTGTGCCGGAATGTCGCTATTTTGAAAAAAAATATTTTATGACCTTGTTTTGTAATTTAAAATTAACAACGGTATTTGTCACTTCAAAGTATTTTTTTTTGGAAAAAGGAATTAAATAATATTATTGAATAATCTTATACATATAATAATATGATATATAATGCAGTAGGTAGTAAGAAAAACCACCTACAATTACAAAGTAAATATTATTTATTGATTGTTTACATGGCTGATAACAATATAAAAACAGCCGTTTAGGAAAGCAAAACCGATCGGAAGCGGGGGCCGCTCTTTAAAGCGCGGGAACCGCTCTAAAAAGGTCGATCCGCTCATGCGTAGCACTCATTGGTATTATATATATAAATCCAACCGTCGTTTTTAGACCCGCTATGTTTAACAGGCAACCACAGACCCACTAGAGAACTTTGTTGTAAGTGTGTGTATATTAAGTAATTTTGATTTATTAATTAAGAATTCTAAAAGCAGTGACAGAGAGGTAAACAATTAGTAAGAAAACAAAAAGTTATGTCTGGCAATCTCTGTTAGTCCCAGACAGTAGAACCGACGGTTTTAAGCCCAGCAGTGTTGCCATGTTTTGTGGCCTAGATAGGTATGTAGCACATATTTTTTGTGTATGTCTATTTTTTATGTGTCTATTGCATGTGATAAATACGTGCCGTAAACGTAATAAAAGCCTGAACAAACTATAAACAAATTTAAAAAAATTTGAAATGTATATGCAAGTTTATTTCAGTTTTGTGTTTATTTATTCTCTTGTTAAAGTTTTTTCTTTTTTACTAGCATACTTTAATTTGTAATTACTGCTAGTCAACAAACCAAAAAAATGATGCTAATTTATTAAAACATTTACATAATATATGTTATGTCATTTAATAGAGTCAAACATTGATAAAATAAAAAAAATTATATAAACGAAAAACAAAAATTAATAAATTTAATAAACATTTCATTGTCAGATCAGATAGATTTAAATAAATTGCCGTTAATTAATATTTAATAATTTATTGACTAATCTTTTTTATAATACTTGGTTTATTAAATGGTTTATTTTAACTTATTAGTTGTTGAGCTTTTTTTATTGGTTATCTGCTGCCTAATGCTGGCATCTTACAGTAAAACATGTTGAAATTTGTCAAATACAACTTTTAAACTTTAACTACATGTTTCTTTTTTATTTACTAAAAAGTTATTGGCGTTTCAACAAGTATATTATTAATAAAATATATAATAACAGTTTCTAATAAGCATGTAAATAAAAATGAAAATTAAACAAATGTTTTAAAAGTTTTAAATAATAATAATATTAATATTTATTAGTGTTCTATATACAAACTATTTACACACGTCAAAAGTAGAAATAATACAAGTTATTATTACAAATAGATATATTATTCAACTATTTCAAAATTATGCTGAAAAAAATCAGCAAAGATATAGAAGGCATTACATATCAGCATATTTTTGATAGACATTTTAACTTATTAAACTCTAAAGTTTTGGTATGTGGAGGTAGCTTGTTGTAATTTATTGTAAATTTGATCGCATACTAATTGAATCCATTTCTAGTTTTAAGCAAACGTTTAAAGTCAAACCTTAAATGGTTGTTTTGCCTTGTGGCATAATCATGCAAAAACTCTGTGTGGTATATTGGTTAATATTGTTCTTAATATAAAGAAGACATTCGTAAATGTAAACACAAAGTATCGTTAAAATACCCAACGCAATAAAACTGAGCTTACAATCATCTCTATACCCTAGACCATTTATAATTCTGATTGCTTTTCTCTGTATCTTAAAAAACGTTTGCTAAGGTAGGTGCATGACCCCAGTTTAGTATTCCGTATTTTACGACTGAATAAATTGTGAGCAATAGTTTTTGTGAAGTAATACTTTTCAGTATTCTCAATAGATAAATATACTTAGAAATTTTATAGCTTACATAGGTGGTATGAGCTATCCAAGTAAGTCTATAATCTAGCATTAATTCTAAAACCTTAACTACTTCAGTGTTGGTGTTAGTTTGTCTTAGTGAGAAAATTAGATGCTCAGTCCTACAGTCGTTAAGATTTAACTTGTTTGATAAAAACCAATCATTTACAATTGACTGTGTATTACACACATCTACTTTTAGTTCAACTATATCTTTATTAGAGTTTACAATAGTTGTATCATCTGCAAATAGTGTAAAATGAGCTTGGGTGTCACAATATGGCAAATCATTAATATAGATTAGGATTGAAATTGGCCCTAAAACAAAACCTTGTGGAACATCCATGCTTACATTTCGCGTTTCTAAATTTATAGAATTCACTGTTACATACTGCAAAAGGTCACTCAAATATGATGACATAAGATCAATACTAAATTTACTAAAGTTGTTATGTTTTAGTTTGTTAACTAAAATATGATGTGATACACAATCGAAAACCTTACTCAAATCGCAAAACAGAGCATAAGTATGGCTACCTACCTCAAATCCATTTAAAAATTCTTCAACTAAATGTTTTATTGCAAATACTTTAGGTCTATGACGGCGAAAACCCTTATGATTTTCACATAAAATATTATTTACTTCCAAATGTTGCGTTAGTTAGTTAGTTAGTACTACAGACAATTTCATCTTTTTTTAATACTGGAATAACTTTTGCCAATTTTAAAACATTTGATTTGACATAATTGATTCATTAATAAGTTTTGTTAGGGGAATCAAAATAATATTTAAAATTGATTTTATTATTTTGCTATTAATATTGAAGCAATCCATACAACTAGAATTTTTGATACGATATTACGTAGTTTAATAAAGGTAACTTCTCTAAAATTAAATTGATTTAGAGGTTGCGGTGATTTGCTAGCGTAACTTATAAAACAGGTAGCACTTGCAGACAAGTTATTAGAAATAGTCGGAGCTATGTCAACAAAATAATTATTAAACTGATCCGTTGTGAAAGATTTATTATTGTTAATGCTATGACTACTGCTTTGCAATTTGATTACCTGCCATATAGCCCTTTGAGAATTATTTGATTTATAAATAAAGTCATTATGTGCTTTTTTTTTGGTTAATTGTATTGCAACCTGGTAGTCTTTTCTGAGTAGTTTTAATTGAGTAGCTATAAGATCAGAATGAACATGCTTATTTAAGTTATTTAGATCTTGAATTTTTTGTCTCATTTTTAAATTAGAAGGAACCTATTCAAACTAAATGGTACAAAATAATTTTCTCAGACGATCTTTCGTTTGATGATAGAAAAGAGCAACAAATTCTACGCAAACATCTAAAATCTGCAAAAGAAAAATTGTTACATGCAAAAATAGTGCAACGGAATAAATTATTAATTCAAAACGATATATATATACAATAGATCAACTTCAAACAAGTGATGTATTGAATGATGTTTTATGTGCAGAAGAATTCCAAAATTATCCAAAAAGATCAACAAACAGTGCCCAAGAACTCCAAACATTACGGGTTATATTGAAGAAAATTCAGAGTCAATATTGCAAGAAACAAAAGAAGTCACGTCAACGCTTAACTCAGCACCTGTAACAAACTTAAAAAAATCTGACATATTATCCACTCCTATTATTAACGGTGACGTAAACCGTAAGCTGAGGAGTATTTCAACATCAGGCGCACAAACAATTAAAACAACAAAAAAAATTGTTAATTCTAAGCCAAAAACGTAGTTAGGTAATTTTAGCTATGAGTATGTTATCCCTTTATAAATCATATGTAATTTAAATGATAAGTAAATAGTATTGTAATTAATCTTAAAAGATGGAGAACAGTTTTAAAATTTACCACGTAAATGTGCGCTTATTTCTAATTTTGCCATAGTTAAGAACAACATTATCAATTCAGATGCAGATGTCTATGCAATTACAGAAACTTGGCTAACAAATAATATACATTCTGATCTAATTTATATACCAGGATATACACTTTTTAGATGTGATCGTCCTACAAGAGGTAGAGGTGTAGCTGTATACATAAAATCATGTTTCAAATCTACTTTAAAATTCAAAACTAGTTTGCAATATATTAAACAACTATGGATTAATGTATCTATTGGCAATTACACAGCATCTATAGGTGCCATCTATCGTCCAACTAATACCAACTTTACAGATTTTCTTACTGCATTTGAAGATATAATATCTACCAAAACTACATCTTCTGACCTAACTTTTTGCATTGGCGATTTTAATTGTAACATGCTGGTTGCAGGAAAACAAAGCTTAGATCTTAACGATGTAATAGATAGTCTAAATTTAAAACAGATCATCAACGAACCGACACGAATTACTGAAACCTCGCAAACATTAATCGACCTTATTATTTTAAATTCATCAGCAACTGTAACTGATAGTGGCTGTCTAACCGGTCATGCGGTTGCAGATCACTGTGCTATATTTGGTAATATATGCATCAAACGACCAACACCTCAAAACAATATTAAAACGTATAGAGATTTCAGAAATATGGACCATAACTTGTTTTACCAACATCTACAAGCAATTCCCTGGCATACTATGTATACAACCAAAAATATTTACCAAAAACTTGAATTTTTAAATAGAAATTTAACTACTTTATTGGACATTCACGCACCTTTCATCACGTCAAAATTAACTCGAAAAAATTTACCGTGGATAACGGAAAATATTAAATTAATGATGAGTCTCAGAGATGATGCTCTAAAGAAGTTCAAACGTACTAAATTTAATGAACATTGGACTTACTATAAATCACTACGCAATCTAACTACATTATCTATAAAAGCTGAAAAAAAGGCATTTCTAGACTACACATTCCGTACATCGTCAAATTCAAAAACAACGTGGCATAACTTAAAAAGGTTCAACATATATAATAAACCTACAACACCTGACCTTCCACAACACATAAATAACGTAGATGAGATTAATAAACATTTTACAAACTTTAAAAGCATTTCTTCAAATAATCAACAATTAATTAATGATTATAGAAATATAGTATTTTTGGGTAACTCTTTAAATTTTGTAGATACTGATGAAGTGAAAATTTCAAAAATTATACTAAAAATTAATACAAAATTGTACGGAGCTGATGGATTTAATATAGACATAATTAAAATGTGCTGTCCGTTTATAATTCCTTATATTACACATATTACCAACTATTGTCTTTGCTTCTCAGTCTTTCCTGAATGTTGGAAAGAAGCACGTATACTTCCTTTGCCAAAAGTACCAAATCCAACCAGTTATAAAGATCTCAGACCTATCAGTCTATTGCCTGTTCTATCAAAAATATTAGAAAAAGTAATAGAAAAACAAATAAGATTACATATAAATACTGAAAACATTTTACCATCTACACAATCTGAATTTAGACCTGGTCATGGGTGTGCCACTGTTTTGTCAGATGTTGTCGACGATATTTTAACATCTAATGACAATAAAAAAGTAACGTTACTAGCACTAATTGATTATTCAAAAGCGTTTGATTCAATTGATCACAATCTTTTATTTGCTATTTTAAAATCTACAGATTTTAGTGCGACAGCCATTCAACTTATGACTTCATATCTAAGCAATAGACAGCAAAGAGTAAATCTTAAAAACATAACATCTGAAGCATTAAGTGTAACTCAAGGTGTGCCTCAAGGGTCCATATTGGGTCCATTGCTCTATATAATATATACTGCATCACTGCCAAAACAAGCTATTTTAAATTCAAAGTACCATTTATATGCCGATGACACCCAAATATATGCTTCTTCCAACATCGATAATGCAAGAACGCTAATGAATAATTTGCAAACTGATCTAGACCGGCTAACAAATATTTCAAAAAACCACTCTCTGCAAATAAACCCAAATAAATCATGTATGCTAGTATTTGGGCCAAAAAAGCTAAGAAATAAAATTTTACAAGAAAACATACAACTAAAAGTAAATGATAAATCATTACCAGTAGTAGATTCTGCTAAAAACTTAAGGGTAATATTGGACTACGAGCTCAGATTTAGAGGATACGTAAACAAAATAATACAACGAGCCTTTACAAATTTAAAAATGCTTTATAGTAATAGGTTATTTTTAAACAAAAGTTTAAAAGCCATGCTATGTCAGTCACTAGTCTTATCACACCTAAATTTTTGTGATACTGTATATCACAAATGTATTACTGAGAACGACGCTAAAAGACTACAACGAGTACAAAGTTGCTGCTTGTGCTTTATGTTTGGCATTCGCAAACCTCAATCAGTAAGCCACAAACTTGGAGAACTAAATTGGTTAAATCTAAAAAATGCAAGACATCTGCACTCTTCTGTTATGTACCATAAAAAAATTTTAACATCTGCTCCAAGCTATCTATCTCTATAACAAAATATCTTTTCGTGGTTTGTCACATAACTTAAACCTCAGAAGACCAAATAATCTGTCTATACCCAAACACTCCACAGAAATGTTTAAACGATTGTTTAAATACAATGTAGCCACTGTTTATAATTCTCTTCCGTTATCTTTTAAATCATGCAATTCAATTTAAAGTAAAACTAAAAAAACAGTTACTTCAAAACCAAAACGGAACTATTTTATTTCAATAAATCATATTAATTATTTGTGTATTTTTTAATATTATTTTCTGTTTTATTTAACTCTAACTTTTTTCATCTTGTTATCTTATTCTTATAATTATTTTACCTTTGTTATATATCATATGATTTGTATTTTTTTTTTTTTTTTTTATTTATTATATTTTAAATTAAATTTAAGCACTATTAAGGGTCCATGAGGAAGACCAGAGAATAGATATTGATATATCTATTCAGCTGATCATGCGCCTTATTGTCGTTATTTCTTTAATAATATGATTGCAATGTATCATCATTTATTCTGCTTTTTTGACAATAAAAGACTTTTATTATTATTATTATTATTATTATTTGGAATAGATCATATAAAAACCAATTTACTATGTTTGATTTATTTAATATCTTGATTTTCTCTAGAATAGCCTCAAGCATAGCACATGCAACAGTATTTATAAATACGTCAAATTTTGATTGTAAAGTTAAATTGTGATTGGCAACAAAACTCCAGTCTACAGTATCCATTATGATGTACAATATTAACAGTCCTTCGTCTGTGGTAGGTCTGTAATTAATGCGTTCATTAGTTTGTTTTTTTTAATAGTGACAAAAGTTGATGTAAAATTAATTGCTAAATATTCAATGCTTTTTTTATTTCTTCTATAAAACTCTTTTATATTTATTGTTATACTCATATTGTTTCATATGTTTTTATTATTTTTATTAATTAATATATTATTTTACACAACATGTTTCGTTATCTTAATAACATTTTCAAGTTTATAATATATTAAATTTTTTGATAGATATTATAAACTTGAAAATGTTATTAAGATAACGAAACATGTTGTGTAAAATAATATAATAATTAATAAAAATAATAAAAACATATGAAACAATATGAGTATAACAATAAATAATTGCTAAATGATTTGAAAAACTTAGATTATTGGTTTTAATATTTTATTCTGATTTGCTTATGTTGGTAAATATATTATCTATAGTATTATTTTTCCTTGTACTTTCATTTAGTTTTGAATACATAAATACAATAATAAACATCTAAGGAACACTTATCGCTTAAAAAAAATAAAAGTAGCTACGACAAAATAAAAAATTCAAAAACCAAAACTATTGAAACAGGAAAAATATTTTCTATACAATCACAGATGTCCCTTGCTTGGTCGGATATTTAGGCACCAATGCAGCGCATGTGTGTATTAAAGAATTGTAGCATATTAGCAACGATTAAATTGAGTAAGTAATATTATGCACGGTACAAAAATCAAACAATAGCTTTGCTTCCTTGTCACTCAGAATGCTATAGCCGCGTTAGGATAAAGAAAGAATAAATTTAAAGTATGTAGATTGCATATAATAATATAATAAAAAAAGCATCAGTGTTGTTAATTTTATAAGTCCCGATCCGACCCAATGCCAGGCTTAAAATCCGGGCCCGGCTCAAATCCCAACACGGGAAGCCTAAAACCAAGTAGGTATATTATTATTAAAATATATAATAACTATTATTAACAGTTTCTAATAAACATATAGATAAAACTAAAAAACAAATTCTTATTTTAAAATTATATTATAAGTAATAGACATCTAAAAGAATAGAGTTGACCGCTACTACGTGATAATTCATAATAAAAAATTTAAAAAAACACAGTAATTGTTTTATTTAATTTTCTATCCAAACAAATAGTTATTGCATAAAAAGAAAATTAAAAGCGGCTATGACCTATAATAAAAAACCCAAAAGCAGCACTATTAAAAAAAACAATATTTTCTATACAATCACAGGTGTCCCGTGTTTGATCAGATATATGGACACTAATGCAGCGCATTTGTTTTATTAAAGAAATAAAAAAAAAGGATATTATCAACAATTAAATCAAGTAAATAATTTGATGCACGGTACGCAAATTTTAAAAAAAGTTTACAGACCCGGGACACCTGGGTTGCAGTTCCCGCTCACATGTTTTGTTTCTATCCGCGCCAGCCCGCAGGTTTCATTGCAATGTGTGCTGTGTTTTAAGTTTTGTTGCGTGCTTAAAACTCTGGCCGGGCACAAAGCCAAGTCAGCTGCGAGGTATGTTATAGCTTATGACAACGTTGCCAATGTTTAGTTTGGAAACGTCGGTATGGCATGGCTGGTCTGATAACGTCTTGCAGTGCGTATACAAATACGACGAGCGCGCCCTCTTCTGCCATATTCAGTGAACTAAACTTGTATGTGTTGACATATTTGATATACGTTTTCAGTCCCAAAATAATTTTGGTGTTGTTTTGTCTCCTGCTATATTTATGCCGAAAAATAACGAAAAACAGATGAAAACGTTGTCAGACTCAAGGCCGGGCTTGAGAACGTCGGATTTGGTCTGGGAACGTCAGTAGTATATAGCAGATTGGGTCTGTATAGGCGGTTTAACAAATCTATATATATATATATATATATTCAATAACCTCTTAATACTGTTAAGTGTCGAGGTGTCGGACACACCGAACCACAGAGAAGACATGTATGGATGATGCTTATATGAGGTAACGGACCCATATTGGGAAGAACGTACGCTTGGCATCTTTAGGTTTACCTATCCAAGTTGTGACCAGAGCGGCCGTTGCTTAACTTTCGTTACCGCTGGTATTTGTACGTGCCCTTTCTGCCGTACTGCCGACTATTGGTATTATAATTAGCGATTTTTCGCAAGATACTATACTATAGTAAGGTGGTTAGTGTTGACAGACATACCACTGCATTTTTGCGAGCATTTAGTAATGGAGGGGAAATCAATGACGTATGTCAAAACGTCATCGTTTCATACCACGACATACCATACTACGCTTACCTAGCTTCGACGTAGGTTACTGCTTATAGTATGCCGTTGACAGACGATTTAGGTTATATTTAAACTTGATGGATGTCATTAAATTACTTTAATTACAATATACATTTCTAAATTGATGTTTAGTAGGTACAAAATATAATTTGTTAATTACATTTTATTATTATATAGAGAATATAAAAGTAAAATTTGTCAACAAAGTTGTTTAATTTAAAATTATTTATTTTATTTGTTTGAGATTTCTTAGAATCAGAGAATCTAAAAAGAATGATGAAATTATAGACCAAATTTTAATATATGTAACCACGTCATTTTAGCGACAATTTTTGTTACTAGAGCAATGAAGTTGTATCAAAAATGATGTTACTCTAAAGCCTCGTTCATACTCATCCGATTTGCGTTTTGCAATTTTTTTTTATTGTAACAAAATATTTCTCGCAAAATCTCGTTCATACTGATCCGATTTTATTATTGCGATTTTTTCTAGTAACATTTTGTTTTTTTAGTAACTTTTATATTTATACTAATATTTGATTTAAAAATTAGATCTATAATATCTTTCAAAATTTAAAAATATGTTTTAATTTAATTATACTTGTTTGAAACAATAATTATTTTATTGTATTTAAACATTATTTAAAAGTTTAAAAGTAAAATTATTTTTTTTAGTATTTATATGAACCAATTTTCACCACATATTTAAAACTAATTATTTGTGTAAACATAGCTCATACCGTAACTAGTACTATCTCGCGAAAAATCGCTAAATATCTCTAACTTCACTTTGCTTGTTGTATTATAAAATTGGCGGAAAATGATTTAAGTAGTTTAAAATTTTAAAAGTAGAATCAATATAACTGATTGCTTGTCAACTAAATATTCATATGTTTAACAGAGATGTATTTATATGAGTTATTTCACATTAGTTACATTTATATTTTTAATAATAGTAAAATTCATGAAGAAATCCCTAGAATCCCATGACGCATGACGTTTAATCTTATTATATATTCAAGTTTTTGAGGTTATACTGTACGTCAGCGACAAAAATTTCCAATGTTACTTCGAGTGTAGCAGCAGTACCAAACTGTTAGGGCCAATATTACAATAGTGGTTTAAACTGCAAGTTTACTAACTGCTAGTTAAAATTTAAATCGCTAGTTAGTGGGATCGCGTATTACAATTGTCTCTATATTTTATGTCAACAAAGTATTTAAAATCTTAACCTATAAATTGAAGCGTAAAAAAATTGACATTAAAATTTTATTTAATAAATATATTGAATATCTAACAACAACAAAAATGCAAATTAATAAATATGGATAACTCCTTATAAACAATAATAAGTTTCCAGTAATCACTATTAATATAATACACCCATTTCTTATAAGTAATAACTCACATAATTTAAGGTTATTTAAACTGCTAGTTAAATCGTTAATTGCCCATTTCCGCCAGTTAGCTATCCAGATATTTTAATCCACAGTTAGCATTAATCCACGTATGTGTGAGTTAAACCACTATTGTAATTTCGGCCCTTAATTAATTAATACACGCGAGAATTTCAAATTTCACATTTTATCATACATTCACAACTACGAGCAGAACTGTAACAATTGTTATTTTAGAAAAATAACTTATAGCACAATAAAAAGTCTACTAAGTTTAATGTTCAATGATGTACTATTCTTAAAGTTTAAGCAAATATTTTAACAACAAAAATACAAATTAATTTCAAAATTTAATAAACAATTGAAAGTTTTGGATTTTTATATATTTGAATATTTCATTAGATTGGAAATATTATTCTCAACACGTTGCAAAAAACCGATTTAAAAAAAAAGAGTTAAATTGCGTCAGTTCTGCTCGTAGTTTTATGACACTCATCAAACTGTCCCCTTAAGTTTATTAGTTTATATAAAAGTATTGAATGTCTTTAGAATTCAAGCAATTCAAATCTATATACAAATTAAATAGCCAGTGACAATGCTTACAAAAAATATTTATTGACAAGCAAATGGCATATGTATCCCCGCTTGCTAGCTACTTGCCTTAGCAACCGTGCCATGAGCATCTTGCATGCAATTTTACTTGCACATGTATCCTCACTGTGCCATTAATTGGCACACGCCATTTTTGAGCATGCAAGCTACTTCCCAAATTTCATGACATGTGTATTCCCGGCTTAATTGTTGAAATTAAGGTTTTCTTTTCAATTTTGTAGAATAAATTTTATTTCTTTTATACATGGTGTTTTAGAATTACATGGCGCTATAAACAATAAAAATTCATACAAACATATGTCTCAAATTAATTTGTTGCAAAATATTAAAAATCCAAAATTAATCAAGTAGCCCTAGATAACTATTGCATATTATTTATTTGTTTAACAGCTGATTAAGCATCTGTCATTAAATCTGTTGACAAATTGACAGTATTGACACAAATTTCTTCCGTTTTGCAAAACAAACAGATATATTTTTAATTTATGACAAGATACATAAAAATTGCTCTGCTGGTATTTGATGATACTATAAAAAATGCTCACTAGAATAGTACCAAATCGTAAAAACTATGAAGTACGTCTTAGGAAAACTGGCACGTCAAAGTTTTAAAGCAATGCACAATGGTTGGTAAAGATTTCGAACGTTGAAAAAGGTTACTCAAATCTGTTCAGTTATCTCAGCGTATTGCGCAAGCGACATTTGTATTAATTTTACGTTACCAGTGGTTAATTTGACAATGCACACATTTTAACTTCCTGAGCAATAAATCATGCTTTACAAGAAATAGTATTACTATTTTTTTTAAACACTGATACTGAGTGTTATTACGCTTTGCTATTTATTTTTTTATTAAATATCTGCTTTGGTTCTTCATGACAATCTCATCGGTCTTTTTTTTACCAACAAGACTTTCATGAATACCTTACTTGCATTTTTTGCAAAATAATATGTATAACTTTTAAAAGACATTCCAATTGCCAATAGGCATGTGGTTTATGCATAATATGTGTTCATTTTTTTAATATTGTCATTGACTATTTAAACATAACAAATAAGAACAGATTGGCCAGTATAATAAGCAACTTAATATACACAAAAGTTATGTTTCTCTCTTGCACTCATGCCTTTGTACGTTTTAGCATACTTTATTTGCGCTTACATTTCACATATTCTATGAGCCACGCTGTTCTAGGATTACTGTAGTAACCGATGAGTTGGTCAAAACGGACCTGTTAAATGTCCGTCATTAGATTATTTTGTGAGGAGCTGGATAAAGATAGTTTATTTTTTTACGTCTATTGGCACGTAAGAACAGACTAAGAAATCGTTTTGAAAAAGTTAGAGCAAAGGGAAATAGGTTCACTTGAGTGAAGCGCGTAGTACAAATCTTGGTGTATAATTTGTCGCAGGTTTGAGCCTAGTCTTTGTACAAAAAAAAAAACTATCAATAGTTGTCTTGATGTTATAAGACTTGCCTGAGAAACATGGAGTTGTGCAGAATGATGCTTTCAACAAATCAAAAGCCACTTTAAAAAGTCTTTTAATATTTTGGTAATAAATTATTTTAAGACAATTTGTATGAACCGTTTTGTTTATTTAGTGCTGAACAACACATTCGTAAAATAGTGCGGTGCAATTTTGAAATACCCTGTTTAATGGGCCTTAAAAACATTACATGCGCATACAATGCAGCAATGGGTGTGTACTAGAAGAAGCGAACAAAAACTGCTTTGTCTCCGCTATATATATCAGTAAAAATGATTTTTTTTTCTAATTTCTAATGAGTTTCATAACCACAATTGACGCATTGTTACTTTTTTATTTATTATGTTCTTAAATACCTTTATTATAGTTGTAGAAAGCTCAAATTGCTACAAATTCTATTTTGATAGAATTATTATTCATCTCAATGCTCCTATCTTCAGATTTCTGACTGCAATCTACTTCTACGAATTAAACTTGTAACTTTCTTAAATTAAAATGTGTATTTTGATAGTCTTTTCCTATAAGCGTAAAATTTTATATAATTTTATCAAAAACTTCAACAATCTTTATGGTTAAGAAGTAAATGTCAACTAATCATGACATACTAAATCTTTTTTATAATATATTATTATCAAATATGAAGCGTACCCTACTGTTTAAAAGTATGCTTTGTTAGCAATCTATTAAAATAATATTTTGACTCAATTTTCTGAAAATTAATAGAATTTTATTCACTTTAGCTTTAATATGCTCCTAATATTTAGTTTGGTTTATGGTTATAAGAAATAGATCACGTTTAAATTGATCAATTAATAACAAAAATGAAGAGATATTTAATGCCATCATCAAGTGTTTTGCTAGTAATATTATACAGTCAATTCCAAATCAATACTTACCAGTTGGCAACGATTCTTCAAAACACTATTAGAAGCAGTGGCAAAGCTAGGATTTGGGCCCCACGGCAAAACATTGAAAACGGCCCACTATCACGTGGATCGGAGCTACTGATCCACGGATTGGTTGCAGGTTTTTTTTTTAAGGACAGGAGGATTGGGCTTCACTAGAATTATCCAGACATAAAAACACTTATTAACAGGTTACAAATATTTATTTTGTCCGCTCTCGCGTTACTTGAGACAAGCACACACGTGCTTGTTGAGGAAGAGGAAACACACGTGTTTCGGCTCCTTTACTTTTTCAAAAACTTACTGACTCTCTGAGTCGTTTCTTCTCGCTGGTCCAGGTGGCGCTGAAGAAAGTTTCCGCATATGGGCACACTTAACTACAAACACTATTTACAATAATATAGGACACTCATAAACAATTTAAAAAAAAAGTACCGTTTTGTCTTTTATTTATTTAACTTTTATTTTGTAAATTTTGAGGAGCAGACCCTTGCTTACAGGTAGCTCCGCTTCTGATTAGAAGTAAGATTTAGATTGTGGTGCTATTCCTTAACAAAACTAACTACATTTTAATTTGTCTCAAACAAAAACAAACATTTATTTTACATTAAATCTTCAATTATGTGAAACAGTTACGTCACATTGCCTTCCCCAACGTTAAAGCCTAAAAAACATTTATAAACGTCATAAAAGTATGTGTTATTGTGAAATTAATGTGCAAACATGCGCAGTATTACTAACTACACAGAAAATACGTTTCGTTGCCGGGCTAGAAATAAAATGTCGCCGGGACGAGTCAAAATATCGCGTTTTTAAGTTTGAACTGAAAATACAATTTAAAATTAATAAGCTCAGTGTGAGACACATACACTAGTTTTTAAAGTTTGCAGTCGTCATCAGTGTGTCTAGCATGCTTGAAGAGACAATTTACATAAAATTTAAAAATAAAATGTTTAACAAAACTGCATATAAAGCAAATTTTTGTCAATATTTTGGAAACAATGCAATGCCTTACCAGCATCAACATTTCAAAAAATAGGTTCTCCAATTAGCAACTGTTCCAAAAGTTGATGATTACCATTGCTAAGTTGCCCAACCCTACCACTATTTTTACAAATTTATAAAAAAAAAACTGCTATCTATAAGCAAATAGAAAAACAGCATCAGCAAAAACTGCTCGCCAGTAGTATTCTTTAAGCAAAAAGACGGCAAACACTGGTTCTGAATGGACTCGCGGCGACCGAATTCTGCAACTCAAGCCAAGAAAGCAAACTTTATTATTGAGTTTTATCAAAAACTTTAACAGTCTTTACGGTTAACAAAGACCAAAATCAACAAACACTAAAAAAAATTTTGTTTAGATAATATAGACTGCTTTCAAACATCACTTTTTCAAATGGCGGCAAATAATGGCTGTAAACAAATACAACAAACTTATATATCTTCTTCTTCTTCTTTATTTTGCGTTTTACAGCTATTTTACATCGCCCCAGAAGTCTTACGACTTGTATGAACATATGTTAATAAAACTGATATAGATGAACTGTCCAGAGAGTCGATTAATCGATAATCTTGACGACTTGTTATAGGTCAAATTACGCGATTTCAGTAAAATCTAAGTAGGATTTTCTCTCATTTCACTGAAAAAGTTATTATCCCACAAACATGTTGACAAATCTACTGCCAGATAACGTATTCCTTAGCTCCAATCTCAAATAAGTCTAGTCTATATAAAACTGGCTGATGCCAGACAACGCAATTAAAATTAAATACTGCAGACAGACGTAGATGCATGTACAATCTGCGACAATTATATTTATCAATGTAATTTGGGTTAAAAAGTAAACAATGTTTCTATAGATATCATGTTATAAAACACCAACAGAAGAAGTATACAAAATAATTAACGAAAAAAGATAAACGAAAAAATAAAAATAGAAAAATGCAAACTAATATACAAAATTAAAAATAAAGAAATTAAAACCAACCTCCAAATAAAAAGCAACAAAGAAATTTACGGACATAACACTAGAAGAAGAAGAAGAAGCAATATACAAGTACACACAACAAGGACAGAAACAGCAAAACAAACAAAAGACTAATGCCCTATGACACTGGTCTATAATTCTTTATTGAATTGTATATATAAAAATATTTAAATCTTAAAAAGTCTGTAAAATGCACGAATAATCATCAATCTTATTGTAGATTGAAATTTTAAGAATATTTTTAGTTTTTCTTTAGAATTAACACACATGAAAATCTGACTGAATTATAAAAACCGTATTAAAACAATAACAATAAAACAAAATAAATAAATAAATGTCAGACGTTGATAAATTTTAATAACGTTTTTTCAAATAATCTTAAATGCAGAATATGCTAAATCAGTGTGCTAGTCTAATGCCAATTTTAGGCATAACTATTGCAAACTTTAAACCACTCCTTTGGTGGGCCATGTACTGTAATTGTGGTAAATCTAATTTCAAAGTTTGTGTTTAATTGTTTTTATTATAATAAAATCGAGTACATTAAGCCGCTTGTAATACTGCTAGTTGGTTTCTATGATTTCTACATAATTGCTATAGTTTCTGTAAATAGAAATACATACTAAATGGATACCACCGATTTCGCTTTAACGGTTTTATTATTTTAATGAATATTTCGAAAACAGCAGTCTTGTCATTGTAATTGTCTCTTTCTAAAAATAAAAGAAATTACAAGGTGTTTGATTTAAAAAGACTGATGATGATGTCGTAAAACTTTTATTTAACTTAACTTAAACATTTTTGAAATAAAGTATAATTGAAGGGCTTGGAGCTAAAACCGGTCAAGTCCACTTTTGCGCCAATGGCAGTTTTTTCATGGAACATGTATTTTAAAGTGTAGCCGATCGTTTGGTGTAAAAATCAGAAAACTCCTATGCATATTAACGAAGTTATAGCGCACAAGGACTTAGCTGGGGTCTTACCTGGCAGCAATAATCGAACAAGTCCACTTGTTTGATTTATGCATGTGATCGATCTTTTGGTTTAATCGAAAAAGTTAAAAGAAAAACCGAACGGGTATATGTGCCCGACGAATGGAATAAAATGGTACGAAGAACTTCCAAAAAGTTTAAGGTAGTAGATGTCAATCAAGATATGATAATGGATTTTACTGAACATTTGAAACCAATGTTTAGAGCAACCTTTGTCAATAATAAGAAAACAAAATTTGCTATTTCAACGTATAGATTATTTCGGTATACAAATGGTTCCAACTATATTGAATGCAGTGCAGCTACTGGTTTACCATGCTTCACAAAATTTTCCGGCCAGAAATCTGGTGCTATTCTGTCACTGCCTACATCTAAAATGACTCAGGAATATCCTCTGCCGATCAATGAAAAAAAAGTCAGAGACGTAAAGACTTTAGTTCAAAAGTATGTGCCCGCAGCACACCAGGGGTACTACAGGAAGATATTTGGAGAAGAAGACCCCTTAAAGGAGCAGAATCTTCAAACGTTTGAAGAAAATGAAATCGATTCTGATGCTTCATTTTTATAAAAGCTTAAATATAATACTTACTTCTTACTTATTATTTTCGTAATAAATACACCGCTTTTTTCTATTTTGATTTATTTTTTGGGGCAAAAATCGAACAAGTCCAAAATTTAAAGAAAATATACAAGGTGACTTTTAAAAAATTTTGTTTTCCGTTTTTACTGACACAAGTGCGACACTTATACCTACCTTAGAAAAAAAAAGTAGATTGATTCTAAAATTATACTAAAATTTAGAAAGTTTTTATTGATTTGCCACAATTTTAAAAAACTGGACTTGACTGGTTGTTGCACCGAGCCCTTCAATTGCTGTCAACAATTCCACACATTTGCCCAATACTGTATATATAGATATAACAAAATACCTCTAAATAAGCTGATGTGTTAACATGTATGGGAGTTTAAGGGCACAGAACCTTTATACACAAATTGGTACAGCTCTACTTTTTTATCCTATGCCAAGCGCGTGGTTGAAAGTATTTCAAGAGTCTATGGTAGTAAATAGTACAAATTTCAATGCATAAAATGCACAGTACTTTATAGCCAATGTCAAGATGCGCAGCAAGTGCAATATAAAACCTCAATGAGCACACTTCCATAGAGATTTGATCATATCAATATTATAAAATCTTTTTTTATTACATTACAGTAATAGAGATAAGGATTGCAACATTAGGGATAATAAAAATTATTTATAGTACATTTTTATAATTTTCAATAACTTCATAATTTATAAAATATTGTTTGTTATGTTTTATACATTTATCCATTATATTATTATTCAACACACTAGCTATAAATTTATGACATTTCATTAAACTTAATTACATTTTGTAAGATTTAAGTGTTTATTATTGCTCAATGCTGTTTACAATAGTGCTCTATATATTAATCTGTGTCAATAAATTTTAATTAGGAATAAAGATAAGGACTGCAATTATGCATATCATTTTATTAATTAAATATCTGCGTACATCAATAAAACAAAAATAAGAACAAACAGAATGGAATTATCTGCGTTTTGTACTGAATTTCTCTAAATGTAGTATATTCATTTTTTACATATTTCACTTTCACTATTAATTAATAAATTTTTATTTCCATTAATTCTTCTATTTATTTTTTTGGAACATTTCATGTAACATAATAACTTAGATATAAGTCACGTTTTGCCCAATAATTTGACTAAATATATAAAATCAGCATAAATATTCAACGATTGAACCTAAAAAAAAACTGAAGACAACTAGTGGTTTATCTATGATTTGAGCTCAATATTAGGCGATTTGTCCGACATTATTGCTTTAATATCTTCAGCATCTAAAGTCTCATATTTTAACAGGGCTTCAGCTAACGCCTTATGCTCTTTAGCATGTGTCTTAAGTATATGTTTCGCTCGCTCGTAGCTATCTCCTAAGATTTTCTTTATTTCCAAATCAATCTACAAAACAAATAATTAAAAATACAATATTAAAATAATCAAAAATAACTTACCTGTTCATTAGTTGCGGGACCTAATGTATCTCCTGAAAATGGCTTTCCACTATCAGGTATTGTACGCAAACCAACTCGTTCTGACATTCCCCAATCTTTTACCATATGTGTTGCTATTGATGTTGCTTGTTTCAAATCTGAACTTGCACCTAAAATTAATTTAAAACAAATCATTGTATTATAAAATTTATATTATTTATACTATTGTATAGACTAATAATGTTGCTCTTTATATTTATTTTTACCTGACGTAATTTTTTCAGGACCAAACACTAACTCTTCTGCTGCCCTCCCGCCCATCATAGTATCCATCATTGCTAACAACTGACATTTTGTAACATGATATCTTTCCTTCTCTGGTATATATGCTGTATGACCCAAACTAGGCCCTCTTGGGATAATTGTAACTTTATGCAAAGGATGACTTTCTTTTGTAAAGTAAGCAACTATAGCATGTCCTCCTTCATGATAGGCTGTAATTTGATTGGCTTCTTCATCAGGAATGCGAGATTTTCTTTCAGGACCCATTAGTACTTTATCACGAGCAGATTCTAAGTATTTCATACTTACACTGTCTGCACCGTCAATAGCAGCTCTGGAATAGTATGTGGTGAACATTAACAAAGTAAAATTGTCATAATATTTACCTAAGAGCAGCTTGATTTACCATGTTTTCTAAATCAGCTCCAGTGAAACCAGTTGTTCCTCTTGCAAGCAATTCTACGTCTATTCCTTTTGCTAATATTTTTCCAATATATAATCCTAATATTTCTTTTCTTCCGGTATAATCTGGTGTTGGGACACTAACCTATAAGAGAAGGAAAATAGTAATACATCAAAAACATAAGAGAAACAGTATTTTAATTGTAAAGTCTTAAGTAAAATTGATTTGCTTGTGTTGTTTTATTAGTACTATTGCTTCTACATTCTATTCAAACACAAGCTATTAATCATTGCAGTCACCAAAATGTCCAAATAACTTTTTACATATAGAACAACACTTCTTTGGAATTATAACAATTATTTCAAATATGTTTTTTCTTTTAATAATTGAATATAAAATTTTATCTATAAGTAAGTTTACGCATTTGTACATATTTAAAATTAGAATACAAAATGTTGCTGCTGATGTAAAATCTAACATTAAAAACTTAAACATATGAGATTGCCATTCGTATATTAAAAAATAAATTTATATTTTTAATTTAATAAAATTATTACCATAGCATGCTGTGAAATTGTCAGTCAAAATATATACAAATAAATTAACAACTTACCCAACTAACTCTTAATAAATAATAGTACTATGGGCAAAACAAAATCAGATAAACCAAGCTCAAAAGCAGTGAAAACAAACATTTCCTCATTTGGAATGAACATAAGTACATCAGACCAATTAACAGTAATCCATCTATTAGGAAGCCATGATATTTTAGTTGCAAGACAAGCATTAGAAAACATCCATTTCTATTGTGCAAATGATCCAAAAATATTAACGTCCTTTTGTGAAATGGGAATTTGGCCACACTTGAATAATTACATAGAGCACTCTGATTTACTAATAGTTGAACTTACATTAGATTTGATTTATAAAATATTATCACAAACCACATACCCACTAATCTTACTAGATGAATCTAGAAATATATACAACAAACTAACAAACAACTATCTTAAAATTGAGGATGTTGAAGTAATCGTTAATTGTTCATTTGTTATGATTAAATTAATGGATATGTATCCTGAAATTATTTCCTATGTTTACAATAAATTAATCGTGAATCGTGCTTTATACTTCCTAAAAAATGCACAAAAGGATGAGGTTAAGCAAAACGCAATGGATCTTATTGGTAGATTTATGGTTACAAAAGAACAAAGCAAAGATTTAGCTGAACTACCCAATTTCCAACCTAATTTATTGATATGTTTCATAAAAGACGAGTCTCCTTTACAAAAAAAAAGTATAGATTTATTAATAAAATTATGCACATACAAAGAGAAAACTTTGTTAGAAACTTTATATCGTAATAACGTACCACATTTACTAATTAATTTGTTAGTAAACGAGGTATATAAAATAATATGGTTTGATTTAATATATATTTGTTCATTACTGTTAGATGTTTTCGAGAACTGTGCAGCGTTTATAGAAACTGAAGAGTTCCCCAAATTATTAGGTTTTATTAAATTTTGCACATCTGAATTTGAGTTACGATATACAGAATTATTGGGAGTTTTTGCAAAATATCATCAACCTAATTATCGACAAAAACTGCATACATATGGTTTGGAAACTGTAATTTTAATGCTTTTTGAATCAAATAATGATGAATTACTTGAAGCAATATGTAATATAATGATTGAATTAAGTGATCATAATTATGCATTAGATTACATGATTAATGATGCTTCATTAAATAAATTAATGCAGTTACTGGATAAAAAAGAAAATGGTTTTCCAGATACTGCAATAAATACAATTTGTTGTTTCATGAAACGAAATAGTGGAATGATATCAAAATTTTATGAAAAAGATGGTGTTCCGCTTATTATTAATATGTTGTTAGAAAGTTATGAGAATATGAAAGAAGATACTTATCAAAAGGTAATTTTTGTTATGTTATTAAATAAACTTTGAACCGTGAATATACTTAAAATTTGTCAAATATATATAAAAAAAATATTTAATGTAATAATTAGATATTTAAAGTATTACAAAACAATATTAAAAAACCAATATTAGCAGAACCGGTCTTTCACAGCTTACACATAATCACCACATAACCTCATTCGTCATCAAGCAAATTTAAATTGAAAACTGGTATCAAGATATATCATCATGACTTTTACATATATTTGAAATTATACACTACTGGGGTGCGTTCGAAAAACCGGAGCGTTGGTATAGAGCGCACTCTTTGTCGTTCGAAAAGTCGGAGTGTCGCGCTTGATGTGACATCAAAAAGCGTTCGAAACCGAGAGCGCGCTCTTGTCTACCCAAGTCTAGAGCTGGGTGGATTTTATTCTGAGATTTACGCGCGAAATGTATTCGAAAACAAACAAAAAACGTAACAGGGACAAGTCTGGACAAAATACATTTAATTAACACAAATAACAATTAAAACTAGCAATTTTAATAGATATGGATAAAAATAAGTAAAAATGTTGCACACATTTTCTAGAACAGAAATAAAACTACTAAGAACATAACTTAACATCTTATTCTTTCAGTATAATTTGCGAGTTACAGTCATTATAATAGCGTATTCAAATAATATTAGGTTCATTATGTTGAAACTTATGTTCAATAAATGAATGGGTATTTAGGGAAGGTAACCAATGAATTGCAGTGCAATTTGATTATAATTATATAAAATTGATATAAACAATTACAAATTATCTACGAAAGATTCATAACATTTAAACTTCAAAAAATCACTCTTTGGTGTCACTCCGAATCGTTCGAGAATTGACGCTTGGTGTGCTCACGTGATCTACACACTTGGTGTGCACACCACACACCAACGCTCCGGTTTTTCGAACGGACGATGTAGTCAAGATGTCTAAAATCAGCTTGTGTAAAATAAAAACTAAAAAAGTAAGAGTAAAAGTAAAAACAAGACAAAAAAAACGTTTATTTTTGAGTTTTAAAAAATTCCAATACACAAATTTTTTTGGTCGTCAAAAAAAATTAAATTTGCAACATAATGGTACAGTTCAAAAAATTAAATAAATCAGAGAACCAGAAAAACAAGTTAATTTTTGATTTTTTCAAATTTCATAAATTTTTTAACCTCTATTAAAAATATTAAAAGTATGCAATTTACATGTCATCTACTTATCAAACAAAGAAACCTTTAAAGATTTGGCCATAATCTTCTATTTTCCACTTGTATTATAAGCATGTATATTTATCTGGTTTGAAATAGTGTATTATAAAATTTATAAATAAATTAGTTTCAATTTTTTTTTATATAACAATTTTATTTTTAATTTTTTGGACATTGAAAATTGACTTATTATTATATCGTATTTTTTAACCAAGCAAAAAAACTTTGTATTTGAAGCATGTTTTTCAAAACTCAAAAATAAATTATTTTCCCTCTTGTTACACTTATATGTAAACACCCTGCACCCGAGTTGAAAGATAAGATTAAACATTTAGACAAAAAATTTAAATCGTAACACTGCAACTATTTAATATTAACATATTTCAAAATAATTATAATTTTAAATGCAATTCATGTACCACAACCATTTTGTATAAATGAAAAATATTTGACATAAAAAAACTCTAGAACACTGTAACTGTGAAAATCAATGAGTTATTAAAAGACCGTATACACCGCCTTTGTTAAAATCGATATTAACTAATATCAATTACAAAATAAAGTATTTTTGATTCACAATATTAAAGTACATTTTCTTTTGGTTTATGTTCGAATTGTCAGTTCATGACAATCACTGATATAATCATGAGAAAATGTACATTAATATAAAAGATACTTACATGAAAATTATTATTAATAATTAATATTGATTTTAACAAAAACAATGATGAATACTGCATTGTTTTTTATTACTTATATATTTTTTTTACAGATTCTTGACATATCTGAAATCTATCTAACTCACTCACTTTACAAAGAAGCAGTAATGAACACTGATATTTTTAAAAAACTATTGAGTTTATATTACACAGCATCAGATGAAATAGCTTTGAGAGTATCATATATAATAAACGATAATTTAATAAATAAAACTTGCCGAGAAATATTCATCGATATGGATGGTTGCAATATATTATCTCATAAACTAGATACCTCCTTGAACCCAGAAATAATTAAAAACACTCTAGTGCTAATGAAAACAATGATAGTTTACAAAAAAATATCAAAAATTCTTTTAATGTCTGGAGCTATTCATGCAGTAAGCAAATACAAAAATGAATATTATTGTGCTAGAATAATATTAAATTCTCTATACTGTCTGTATCTGCCAATAAAATTTTTCAATACTGGTCAGTTAGATATAACAGATGTCATTAATGACAACTTCTACTTAATAGTTGGAGAATGGAATGACACATTTCCTTTATTAGAACAATTAGAATATCAGAAGAAATGTCCCTATGCCATCATATACATGGTCGATTACAGTTACACAAAACAAATGAATGAGAGACAGAAAAATAACTTTGTAGAAAGAGTAAATTTATCCGAAAATAGCTTAAATATTGAAACAGAACCAGAAGTAAATCAAAAAATAAGAAAACAAGTACCTGTTATAAATGAAGGGGGTCTTACTGAAGATCCATATCTATACGATTATTTTCTAGAACTATCAGAAATATTATCAAAAAATAATGCAAATAACTTACAACATAAAATAGAAATTATAGCTCAATTTGTCCATGATCAATTATGTGGATTTTTAGGTTTTGAAGAACTCGAACCAAAACACATTTTTAAGATCCATATTAATCATCTCAAACAAAGATTGAAAACTAGCGTGATACCAATTGGTTTTCTTAGAATGGGATACTCGTGTGAACGTGCTTTATTATTTAAAGTTCTAGCTGATTATTTTGGATTGTGTACTACATTGCAGAAGAATGGTAATTTGTATTGGAATGAAGTACCAATTATAACACAGAATAAAAAAAAGAGTACGGAAAATTTGGTTCAACAGTATGTGTGTTATTATGTGGTTGATTTATTCAATGAGATTGGAGCAATGTATAAACTTAAGGAGCGTAATTGCGTTGATTATTTTGATGAATTAAAAGAAATGTATGTTGTATAAAAACTATAACAAAAATATATTTGGTTATTTATAAAACTATGCAATATAATATTTACAACAGCGAGATGGCTTAATGCTAAAGTGCTAGCTTAACATGTTAAAGGTCCTAAGAACTATAAGCTAAATGATCAAATATAATGTTCATTATATTTAAAAAACAAATTACAGATTTATGAGACAATGTAAAATTAAATAATAATTTAAAAAATAGCACATATACGTACATATACATATATCCTTTGAGTATATTTATTATTTAATTTATGTACAATGTTTAAGTGCATAATCCATATTTATAGTTTTATGATTTTCCTTAGCCCAATTAAGACATTATAAACATTTAAAATATAACTTCTAAATAAATTCTAAATAAAATCTGTGAACAATGCCACAATTTTTATTATAAGACCACTTAACATCATAGATAATTTAATTTTAGTAGCTACTGGCAATTAAAAAGTAATATAGTTTCTATTTTCTGTATCAGATAAGACAAAATGAAATGAGCTAATTATTTATTATATAATTATCAATTTCCAAAACAAAACTAAATGAAATTATTATAAAAAAGTCAAACTTACCTCAACATCAAATCTCCCCGGCCTTAATAAAGCTTGATCTAAGTCGTCTCTTCTGTTTGTCGCACCCAACACAATAACTCCTTCATTCTGATGAAACCCGTCCATTTCACTTAGTAACTGATTAATCGTCTGATTTGCATATGGATGTAGAACACTATTAGTACGTTTTGCTCCAACCGAATCAATTTCATCTATGAATATAACACATGGTGCCCTTTCCTTTGCTGCTTCTGTAACAAAATGTAAAATAACGCATATAAAAAGTTAAATAATTATTAGAATATTTACTAAATAAATCACGAACTCTTCTCGCTCCTTGACCCACCAACACTTCATCAAATTCAGGTCCTGCTGCATGGAAAAATGGAACTCCAGCTTCACCAGCAACTGCTCTGGCCAATAAAGTTTTTCCAGTACCTAATAAAAGTGATATTTTATATTAGTTATTAAAGTTGTAGAATGCAAAAAAATTAGTTATAATATATGAATTTATTTTAAATAGAAAAAGAGATCAATGAGCATGTTCCTAAAAGTCAAAATGTAGAGAGAAGTATGGATAGTCAAACTTTTCATCTTTATAGTATTTGTAGGGTCCTCCCAAATATACAATTGTGTGCGCCCAGAAAAGCGTGAGCAAACCGCTACAAATGTAGCAGTCCACTCCCGCCATCCTAGACGCACCCATTACTTATTTCTGATAACAACGAGTACCGCTACAATTGCTACAAACATAACGGTTTGTTCCTGCCTTCCTGCAACAGTACCATTGTCACATCGCAGCATACAAAATTGTATATTTAAAACCCTTCAAATACCATATTTTTATGAAGTATACACAAATGATTAATCATAATAATAATTTTCAAATTTAGTTTAATTTTATAGTCTTAACCAATAAAAAATTTCTATAAAAAGTGTTGACCTTCTAAAAAGCTTTTGAATAGTCACTAGTCAGTTTATTCTACTTACAAGAGTCAAAAGTACTGGTTTTAATTAAGCTATATTTAATAGACAAAGTTCATTTTATTATAGAAATGTGGCTTAATTTTTTTAATTTTGAGAATTTTTTGTAGTGTAAAAATATACTGAGCGTTCTATTTAAAAAAGAAAAAGGTATCAAACTTCCATAATAAAATAAACCTGTATGTTAAAAATATATTTAAACAAAAGCTTGTTTAAAGCCAAAAAACTTTTGTTTCAAACTTTTTACAGTTGGAAAATTATTTAAGTACATTTGACTAACCCTGTATAAAAATTAGCATAAAAATAAAAGAAGTTTTTAGCAATAATAAATCAACTTTAAAATATGGAATTAGTCAGAATCAGTCATAAAGAATCTATGTGCATAAATGTGGCAAAAATAGTGTTTGATAAAAAAAACAAGCAATACAGGTTAATTGACAAAAGTGACATTTAACTTTTTTAGCTTTAAAGCTTTTCAGAAATGAGTTAATTGTCAAAAATGTTTTGTAGCTTTCAAACTATATGCATCTAACAAATACTCATATTTCTTTCAAAAACTATTAAAAGTGACAATTAATAATAAGTGTCTCATAGTTTGACATACTGCTTGCATTCAAAACTTCAAACAGCAGTATGAAATGGAAAAAATCACCCAACAATTAATAGAAAAACTGCGAGAGTATGTTTTCTAATTAAATCACAAAATATTTTAGTAATTTGTAGCCAAATAAAGTATGGTTTGTTTTGTTTCATAATAGGACCTACTACAATCATTGTTGTCAAACTTTTAGTAAATTAAATATTTATATCCAAACCAATTTTTTTTTAATTTCCATACTTTGTCCCTGTCTATAAAATTATACTTAAATATTAAATATTATACTTGGCAATAACAAAATATTTCACAGTACCTGGTGGTCCAACCAACAGAACACCTTTAGGAAGTTTGCCCCCTAAAGTTGAAAACTTATCGGGATTTCTTAGGAACTCAACAACATCTTTCAGTTCTTGTTTTGCTTCATCAGCCCCTTTGACATCATCAAATGTAACGTGAATGTCTTCTGGATCAACCTCAACTTGATTACCCAGCTGAATTCTATTCCAAATAAAATTATAATATAAAACAATGTTATGTACAATAATCGATAATAATTACCTGAACACTGAGCCACTAGTACTAGCTATCAAGCTGACGACAATGGCCAGAAAAATAGCAACAGTCAACACCTGCTGTACAACTTTAAAATATTTTGCTGCTTTTCCCGTCTTAACATTTGGGTTATTTCCAATAATATAACCTTCTGCAAAAGCAATTTTGATTCGTTGCTTCTCAACATCAGTCATATTCGGATCTTCCGTGTTTAACATTTTACCCAACCTCTCCGAATTCTGTGGAGCCTCAGCAGCTTTATGCTCTACTGTATCAGGGCCTGTAATCCCCAAAATACTCTTTATTCTAGACACTAGTGTTGGGTTTCTATTCATTTCAGCTCTAACACTACGATCGGTTTTAAAACCCCTCACTTGTATATCAAATGTAAAATTATTTCTGTGTTTGAGATTATTGATTAAGAAGTTATAAAATCCTTGAGGTATCTCCACTTGTTTATTTTGTTTAACAATGAGTGTTGGGATTTTGGAAATATTCTTCTCGGAAGCGCCACATTTGTTCTCAAAGAATGTATCGCCTGATACATAGGAAACATTTAGTTTGTTTATAAAGTGGTTGTCAAAAAGGTGACTGGTGTTGAGATGTTTAGCGAAACTAAAGTCACAGTTTTTAACGGTCTCAATGAAACTTTCCAAGCATAGAAATTGTTCTTTGCTTTGTGCAGCAGACTTTTTATTTAAATAGGCATTCTGGCGCGGCGTCAATATTGCCGACACTTGTGATAATGTGAAAAGCGCCTAAAATGGGATAACATTGAACTAACCTAATTTTCATGAAGGGCATAAACGGACTTACCTGATTTTGATTTTGTAACGAAAACATTTCGCTTTACATTAAGTGTTGAGTTGCGACGGTAACAACTACGGATTTTATAAGTTACGAATCAAAATATGAACAAATTTTATAACCTTTTTGACAACAAATGTTAACTTGCATATTAACCTAATATTATAGAAGTCTACCTTATCCAACTTCACCTTGAAGTTAGATGCAGTTTACGAATAAAAAACTCCAGTGGCGTTTTCATATTTAAACAAACATTTGGATCCATATGATTTGTGAACATAATAAAAATTATTAATAATAGATTAATTGATTTACCGTCACCTTCTAATATTTCAAGATGATGAAACTTTGGGTCATTACTTGGACTTTGTTTAATAATCCAAATTATTACAGGAATTTTTTTAGCAATACATTATACAGCTAACATTGATATAGCATTTAATAGAGTTGTCCATATGTTTCCTTCCGTTAATATTCTTGCTAGGTAACCCTTTGTGTCCTCTCTACTGCTTACTATTACGAGTACGTCTTTCTTGCTGTCTGCCTTAAAAGTGGCGTTTGTCTATTTGTATTTTGTGAATAGATCTTCTGGCCAAATTAAAATATTTTTACGGTTGTCCCAATCTACAGGGAGTTTACATAATCTCATTCATTTATAAACTCCCTGTATATTTAAAGTGATTACATAATCCCATTCATTTATAATCACTTTAAATATGCCGCTTTTTTTAAATTGTCCACTATATTATTTGTTTTGACAGATCAACTTTGACAGCTGTCAAGCAAACATATGATTTTAAAAAGGCGGCATATTTAAAGTAATTACATAATCCCATTTATTTATAAACTCCCTGTATAACTCTTAACAGGAACGCGTTCCGATTTAGAGAGTGTAGTCAGCTGCAACAACTTATTGCTAATCTCAATAATCTCATCGACACTACTTAAAAGTTAAGCTTTAGTTAAATAACTAAGTATTAGATAACGCGTTGCACTCAAAGAGTTCTACAACTAGAGATTTCAAGCATTTCTTTCTACTAGTGATCGAGCGGCTCTTTGAGTGTTCTATGCTCGGAGCGCTGTTCAATGGTCGGAGCGCCGTTGTGTCCACACACTTACGTTGTATGTGATAGAAAAACGTCATGGTGAGAATGTACGACTAGCGATTTTTTGCGAGATACTACTGTTTTGCCAGTGGTATGTTGTGGTAAGAATAGTGGGGGTAACATCATTTTTGATACAACTTTATTGCTCTAGTAACAAGTTTTGTCCCTAAAATAGTAAGGTTAGATCATTTTTTTATAAAATGATCTGATTCAAGGAAAAAACAAATAAATATAAATAAAATTAATAATTTTAAACAACTTTTTTTTATTTTTTTAGTTACGTTATTATTTTTATTAAGTTATCTAATAAAATATTTATTTAACAAATTATAGTTTTTTACCTATTAAAAATCAATTTAGAAATCCACCAAATTTAAATATAATCAAAATTGTATCAGTCAACGACATACTATAAGCAGTAACCTACATCAAAGCTAGGTAAGGCGTAGTATGGCGTGGTATAAAACGATGACATTGATTTCTCCTTTGTTACTAAATGCTCGCAAAAATGCAGTGGTATGTTTGTCAACACTAACCACCTTACTATAGTAAGCCATAGTATCTCTTTGGTTGCACCGTCCAAATGAACGTAACGCAAGCTTAAGTTGTCAATATCAAGAACTCAACTTGTACAAGTGTCAAGTGAAAGAATATTAATATAATTATTTCACAGGATAATAATTGATTAGATGTTATTATTATTATTTATATAATTAATAATAATTTTTATAATGTTTTTACTTGGGGCAGGCAAAAAAATATAGAGTGTAACTCGTGCCAAAATGCTTAGCAGCCCTTCGCTTTTAGCTGTCCTCACTCGCTTCGCTTCTTTGTGTTGCTAAAAGCAACGAGCTGTTAAAGCTTATTTTCGGCTCTTGATACACTATACTAATTAAACTGATTTTTTGTTCAACGCAGTTTTTAAGCAAGGAAAAAAAGAAAAAAGATCACGTTTTAGTACATTTCATGTTACGCCACTGCTATTTGAGATTAACTTCGGACTGTGAAAGATGGAAGTTACTTTAGTTTTACATTTTATGTTTTATTTTTTATATAGATAACAAGTACCATGATGATAAGATTATTGATATTTGAATATATTGAATTATTAAATAAATATAATGATTTGAATAAATCCATTTAATGTTCTATACATTTGCCGTTGATTGGTTGCTTGTCGATCTTTAAACCAATGGAATCGTTCAGCGTCAAAAGGAAGTAATTGCCGAAACGTCATTCTGACAGCTATCAGTAGTCATTCAAATCCATTTAACAAAGTAAATTGAATAAATACAGCCCGATTATGTGCATCATGGCATCAATTATCTAATAGATTCTTCTATGTAAAGTACTGCGTGTACTTCCTGTTTGCTCATTGAAGAGAAAAGAAAAATAAGGATATTTCTTTCGTATATCTGCAATTATAGGAAGAACCTTCTTCGTAATGATAAGTGGTGTAATCAGAAGCCTATAAAATGCTATGAGATGAGTACAAAGCGACAATATGATTAGATTAAAACGTACAATAGTTGCTTTGCTATTCTTTTTCATCAGCGGTGTTGTTTTGGGTGAGTTGACATTTTGGTTAATGCAGGTTATGTTTATGAAAAACACTTGTTAAATTGTATCTATTGACTTTACTTATAGAATTGGCTCAAATCTTGTTTTTGTTATTTTCTTAACTATGAATGAACTTTGTTTTCATAATATATCACTTAGATTGCATATTAATCATTCTTTTTGTAGGCAAAGAATGCAAAATATCGAAAGTGCTAGTGGAGAAACAATGTGGCTATAATGAATGGTGCCATGAGACTAAACAGAAATCAGACATTGGAGAATGTGAATGTAGCTCAGGATTTATAAGAAATAGTGATAACATATGTGTTAATAATGAACCACCAATAGAAGAAGGAAGTAGTTGGGGCTTATGGTTTTTCTGTATACTCTCTCTGCTTGTACTAGTGATAGCCGCTGTTTATTTGAATAGAAAATATGATTATGTTGGCTGGCTTCGGTACAAAATAAACCAAAGATATAATAGTAATTATGATGATGTCATGATTGGTCAAGATGATGATTGATCAGTCATCGTGTGTGCTAATACCAATATATTATATATTTATTTCATGAATGATTTTTGCCGTTGTACATATTTTATCTATGATGCCCAATAAATGTTCCTTTTATTTATAATTAAAGTATTTTATTATCCAAACTATTAAAATATTTTATCAATTGTATTATTCTGGAAGTTTATTGATAATATATGATCCATGTTATGTTTTATCACCCATATTAAATATTAATTAATCTGATTATTTATTATCTAAATAATATAATAAATAATTGTTAGTATACGTTGAACAATAGATCAATAATTAATTAATATTATTTGAATAAGCAGTCAAATAAGAGCAAATATTTAATGTTATCAATTTTGACAATAAGTTGTAAAATTTTACATAATACCATCAGTGAAAGTGCAAAATCTCGTATACATTCACAAAAATTTTACAGAAGACGAAAAAACTTCATACTTCAAGTATAGATAAAAGAGTTTCATGTTTTATCTTTCTGAATTATTATGATTTATAATATGATAATTAGATTAAATTAAGAGATTTGAGGTTTTGTATACGTATGTGTAGAGCAACCTTATTGAGAAAAATGAAAATACGAGATTTTACACTTTCATCGATGATAAGTAATATTGAAACAAAATTTCTTATTTTTATTTTTAGTTAATAATTTTAAGTAAAATTGTCTTTCATTACTAATGAATTTGTAACTATTCAGGGTGTGATACATAAAACTCCTTTTGACATTTTTTTCAAAACTAAGATAATTTAAATCTGTTATGATATTTTATTACTATTAGTATAGATTCCGCTGTTAAAAAAAACGTTTTTATTCTAAAATTGTCGATATATAGTTCCAAATGAGGTTTTTATTTTTAATTTTTAGGGAATAAGTGATTTTTTAGAGAGTTTTGCTTGTTTTGAAAGGTACATATCTATACTCGGAATTTTTAACCCGGGATCGCTCGCGCACCTTTCTATAACGTAATCGGTTGCGTGTTAGATTTTATCTAACATTTAGAAATAAATACCAATTAGTCTTAAAGTCAGCTTAAACTTATTATTGTTTATGTCAATCATATAATTACAAGGTTAGATGTTTTCTAACAAATACTGCTTTTTGTATGTATAATGATGTAACCTGGTTAAGAATAAATAAAGTACCAGTTATTAGCGACTAAAAATATAATTAAAAAAAAATCAATTATTGTATCTGAATGTTTGTTTTGTATTTAATAGGCTGTAATTGTTTTTATAAAAAACTAGCAAAGTCAATTTTATTAAATATCTTTGAAACAGATACATAAATTACTTACTTAGGTTGAATATGGTAAAAAAATATATTATAAAATATGATATTTGGTAAGACCCTTGTTGGTCTTTCTTAACGTCAAGCGCTACAAGCTGTACATCATGTAAACGAGATTCTTCTTCATTTATCTTTTTTTAAGAACTTTTCTATGGTGTTCAAAATGTCTTAGGAAGTCCTCTCTAGCTTTTTTTAGATTGAAGTCTTCTTTGTCTGTTTTCTTGATTTTGTATACTTGTAAAATAAATATTTTGTATCATTAAATAATGATATTTTTGCAAACCAGTTTTTAACTCAAGTGCATTACGTTCAATCTGTCGAAAATTTTTGAAAAATATTAATTGCTACATTGTGATGTTTTTAGAAGAAAATAACTCTTAGATATTCAATTTAGGTCAAAATGTTTGACAACAGATCTTCTGACATAAGTAGTCACAAATGGAATTCTGCTTTATCTAAGGAGCATATAAACATTCCTAATTTAAACAAATAATAGTAACAATTCTGGAATAACAGTAATATTAAACAGTTAATAATGTTGTTAATGTTTTAATATCAATGTTACTTAAATTGCTGTTAAAATTAATTTTTGGCCAATCAGTTACCAATTTTTTTAAATATTACATTGCAACGTTCTAAATATTAATTAACGCCGCTGTTAAAAATATAGAGAATACGACCAATTGACGTTTTAATTTCTTCAAGTTCATTTAAAAAAATCTCATTATTTAGTAAAGAAATGATGTGTGTGTGTGTCATAATTAAAATAAAAGTATTTTTGCATACTTATCTATCGAATATTGGATTGTTTATTATAAATTGTTTTAGTCGCATTATTGTTGCTGTCAATGCGTTTTATTACTTACAAATAATTTGCTATTGAACAATAAAATTGTAATTACATAATCTGTTGATCAATTAGAAATTGTATAGGATTAGTCAATCTCTTGAGCGTCTCTTTCGTCATCGAAAGAATGAAATTAAGAATGTTCTTTTAAGTTTTGTATAAATCTATATAAACAAACATATTTTAATAAAGAAGACAAATCCAAAACTAAATTTAAAGAAATTGAGGAAAATTTGGTAAATCTTATTTAATATCCAACTGATCTATTCAGGCCATTCATTAATTGAGTTTAAAAAAAACTGTTTTTTTTACCATAAATTGCAATCCAACAATTCTGAAGACAACAAACTGAAACTAGCTGAACCTGCTAGGTTTTTTTACACCCATCACATGTTTTTAAGGTATTTCTAGAGTAATCTCATGTCCAAATCTATGCAAGTGCTGTAGTGAAATCGAAAAAACATATTGGTAAAGATGGTGAAATTGCCACACATAATTTAGACAACAACTATGCTGCTTCAAGTTGAAGTCTCGGAATTGTCCAAGCTCTTAAAAATACTACTTCAGTAATTTGACAAACTGATCTTGTAACTCTATTGCAGTTGTCATACTATCAGTCCCCCAGAGAATATTGTCAACATATATCTCTAAGTTTGTTCTTTGTGCTAAAAAAAACTAGATGCAGATATAAAAACACTCGACGCTAACGCTAAAATATATATAATTGATGGTTGTGACCTCTACTACGTGATAATTCATATTAATAATATAATAAAACAATTTACTATATTTTTAATAAAAAATACGTAGTAATTATCTAAAAAAAGAAGGATTAAGGCTTTAAATATTGAAAAATATATTAAATCTATTTGGTCATTTAAAAGGGGTACGGCGTTACTTTTTAAAAATTTTCAATGCTTCTAATAAATTTAATTGAAGTCTTTTTTGTGAATAATGTAGAATTTTTACGTCTTCTAGTTTTGGAAAAGTTAAATCTGTTTTATTATTTTGAAATAGACTTTTATGTTCTTTGTATAGGGTAATAATAATAAGTTCCTGCCTGTTTGTCCTATATGGAGTTAGAAGATGTCTTTAACATGTGTATTAATCAAAATTATTTTCAATTTAACAGAGTATTTTGATATATTCAGAGGTTAAAATGAAACACATGTGTTTGATATGAGTATTCTGCATAGACTATTTCTGTTTCCTTTATTCAAATCGAGCATGCGCACAACATACACATAAACATATGTATAGACAAGTACATAATAGATGGCGTTAGTAACATTTATTGTTGAGATATAAATTCCAACACCCCCACTATATCGAACAAAAAATAAATTTTACATTTCAATTAAACCTAATTGCATTACAAATTTATAGTGCTTGGCTGAAGGCAAACTTTTAGTAAAGATGTCAGCTGGCATATCAGCTGTTGGAACATATTTAAATTCAACCAGTTTGTTTTCAGCAGCTTCTCGCACAAAATGATGTTTGATATCGATGTGTTTTGTGCGCTTATGATAAACGCTATTTCCAGCAAGCTTCTGCGCACTCTGACTGTCATTATATATATTAATACAATTCATATTCCCCGTTAATTCAAATATGAGATTTCGCAAATAAATGGCCTCTTTTGTAGCCTCTGTCAAAGACATATATTCAGCTTCGGCACTAGACAAAGCCACCGTCTTTTGCTTTTTACTCTCCCAACATATAACTGAATTTGCTAATCTAAAACAGTATCCGGTATAGGATTTTCTATCAACAACATTATTTGCCCAGTCAGCATCCGCAAAACCTTCCAAATCTTTTCCAGTTCTCTCAAATTTCAAACAATAATTTTTTGTTTTCTTTAAATATTGCAAAACACGTTTTGCACATTTCCAGTGCGAATCATTATGAGAGATATTAAATTGACTTAAGAAACTAATACAGTATGTGATATCTGGCCTAGTTAAGACCGCTAAATACATTAAACTGCCTATCAATTGCTGATAAGGTACATCCGTTTTCTTTTCACAGTCAATTTTAACATTTTGATTCAATTCAATAGGTGTTTGAGCAGTTTTACATTCGGTCATATTGAACCTAATCAGTAATTCATCTATATAACTCGATTGATCTAAGCTTATTACATTGTTTGTTCTGTCAACTTGAACATGCATACCTAAACATTCTCTAATTTGACCTAAATTTTTAATTTTAAATTTCAATGTTAAGTATTCTATTAATTCTCTTGTTTCTTGACCATCATTAGAGAATATAAAAAAATCATCTACATATAAAGCGATAATAGTAATACTTTTAATGTCTCCTTTAATGTACACACAAGGTTCTAATTTCGATTGTTTATAACCTAATTCTTTCAAATAATTGTCCACTTTAATGTTCCAAGCTCTGGACGATTGTTTGAGTCCGTAAATAGCTCTTTTAAGCTTAAGCACTTTATTCGATTCACTTACTAAGCCTTCCGGTATTGTCATATAAACGGTTTCCTCTAAAATTCCATTGAGGAATGCGGTTGGTACATCAAGATGTTTCATCTCTAAACCTAATTCTACAGAAAGTGCAAATAACAGTCTTAGAGTAGAATGTCGCACTACCGGTGAATAGGTCTCATCGAAGTCGATTCCTGGTATTTGAGTGAATCCTCTTGCAACCAGTCGCGCACGATATCGCATGTCACCACTTTCACTATGTTTCCTCTTGTAAACCCATTTGCAGGTCACTACTGTGCCAACATCTGGTGCATCGATGATCTCCCATGCATCATTTTCCTCAAATGATTCCAATTCTAATTCCATTGCACGTTTCCACTGCTCACTATCTGGACGAGATAATGCTTCTTCAACGGAAGTAGGATCTTTATTCATGTTGAAGTTTATACACGAATATGTGACGTATTCTTTGAATCTTTTTGGTTTTGGTACTCTGGAAGATTTTCTTATCTCCTTGGTCATCTCCTTTTCGTTTGGGATATATTCCGAATCGTCTGAATCATTTATGGTCTCCATTGACATTTCGCTAACATTTTCGGAATTGTCGTGTGTAATTTCTTCTTCCCCCACTGAATCTGGTTTCTCCGTATTCCTACTGTTGGAGGTTATTTCCAAAAATATATCATCAGTTCTTTGAGTTTCCATAACTATGGCATCTCTACTCAAAATGATATCATTATTTGCTGGATTATACAACCTGTAGCCTTTCGTTGTGTTACTATATCCCACAAATAACATCCTTCTTGACTTCTTATCCCATTTTACTCTTTTCTCTTTTGGAATGTGGACCATTGCTGGACTTCCAAACACCCTAAGATGGCTTACATCTGGTTTCTTACCTAACCATATTTCTATAGGAGTTTTATTTTCCAATCCTGATGCTATGGATCTATTTCTCAAATAGACAGCAGTGCCGACTGCCTCTGCCCAAAATTTCTTCTCCATATTTGCATCGTATAAGAGACATCTAGCTTTTTCTACAACAGTGCGGTTCATACGCTCACTTACTCCGTTCTGTTGTGGAGTGTAACTATTAGTGGTCTGGTGAATAATACCATTATCTTTCAAGAACTTATTTATTTCACCACTGCAGAATTCCCCGCCATTATCTGTCCTAAATATTTTCATCTTTCTCTCTTTTTGATTTTCTACCATGGCTTTAAATTCTTTTAGACAATCATAAACTTCATCCTTGGTTTTTAGAAAGTATGCGAATACCATTCTGCTGAAATCGTCTTCGAAAATCAAAAAATATTTGGAACCACCTATAGATTTTATTTCCATAGGACCACACAAGTCTGCATGAACTATTTCGAGAAAATCAGATGCTCTATGACTTCCACGTGGAAAGGGTAACCTTGACTGTTTCCCTTCACAACAAATAGTACAGTTTGATTTATCAATTTTCTTTGTATCCTGACATTTCAGGCCTTCTACAGCACCATTTTTCATTTTTAATAAATCAAAACTATTAATGTGACCCAGTCTTCGATGCCACATATCGTTTGTAACTACTTCAGTTTGTGCAACAAAACATTTTGGAGATTGAATTACATTTAGTCGATATACATTTTCTATTATATGTGCAATTCCTACTAATTCCCTATTTTTGTTAAAAATCTCACATTTGTTCTTACCAAAAATTACAGTGTTCCCATTTCTTATCAATTGACTTACTGATAGTAGATTTGTCGACAGCTCAGGTACATGCAGTACGTCCTTGATCGTTATGTCGTGTACTTCATTGTTACCAGTTGACGTTTGAATGTTTATATCACCTTCACATTGCACATGCATTTTTGAGTCATTTGCTGCCGTGATTTCCTGCACTTGTTTATCCTTGATATTTGTCATCCATTCTCGCCTTGCCGACATGTGAAAACTTGCTCCAGAGTCTACGTACCATTCATTACTTTTGAAATTCCCACTTATGAATACAGCACTAAACCCGTTGTTTTGAGTTTTCTTATCTGCTTTGTTTTCGGATGGACAGTTACTTTTATAATGTCCCATTAGTTTACACTTGTAACACTGAATGTGCATCAGATCCTTTTTGACAGTTGTATTAGCGCCATCTGTACGCGTTCTTATCTTGTGATTTTTCTTGCCAAAGAAAGCGTTTCCTGCATTGCCGTTCTCCCCTTCCATATCCAACAACTTGGTTTTAATGGCGTCCGTTGAGGTAGCGATGCCTGAATGCTCTATCGCCATTATCATCGGTGAGAATTTTTCTGGCAAACCTGCCAACAAAAGTGAACCAATCCATTCGTCATTTATGTCGAATCCCGTGCCACGTAATTTTTGCCCAATTTCAACAATTTGTGTAACATACACTTCCATTGAATCACAATTTTCTAGGCGTATTGAAATTAATGCTCTCAGTAAACTTATTCTTCTAGTAAAACCTGAATCATTGTACATTGATTCCAATTTGGTCCATAGTTCTCTGGCTGACTTCGCCTCTTTTATATGCACGTAGAGCGAAGCATCAATAGACAAAACGAGTCTTGCTTTTGCCTTTTTGTCAAGTTCTGCATCTATTGCCTTACCCTCCACTGGCTCCGCGATGCACTGATTTAACCCTTCTAGTACAAGAAAGTTCTCGACTGCGTACGACCAGTCGTTATAATTCTCGCGTCCCTTTAACTTGGGTACACTCGCAATGTAATTCGAAGTCATACTTATGCACTCAATTAAAAAAAACTTTCACTAAGCGGCACACGTGTCTGGGCCCATAACCTGATATATTCAGAGGTTAAAATGAAACACATGTGTTTGATATGAGTATTCTGCATAGACTATTTCTGTTTCCTTTATTCAAATCGAGCATGCGCACAACATACACATATACATATGTATAGACAAGTACATAATAGATGGCGTTAGTAACATTTATTGTTGAGATATAAATTCCAACATATTTTACAAACAAAACGCCGGACTGCCAATGAAATCACCGCTTATCCCTCTTCTAGCCGATGTTTTATGACACACTTGGAGAAAAAAATACTATCATCACGGCTGGCTAAATCACACATTCATTTTTGGTATATTGCTTCAAAGGCACACAAAGACAACTTTCCTATTTCTTACAGTTTGTAAACAGCATCTATCCCAAGATCTAATTTTCAGTAGAATCAAAGTTAATGATGCAATTAACTTTTTAGATCTTACACTCACTAAAGAAAATAATAAACTTAAATTCCACATTCACAATTCCAATGTCACAAGAAGACCAAGATATAAAATTAAAGATAATCAAACAAATTGCACTCAACAATGACTATCCCATCAATACCATAGAAAAGTTAATAACTAAGAAAATTAAAAAAGAACTTTCAAAAACGTATATCCTTACATATTTTGGCTCAGTCACCAAATCTGTATCAAATGTGCTTTCTAAACTTAACATGAAAATTGCTTTTAGGTCAACGACAAAATTATCAAACATTTTATTTAACGCAAAGGAAAAAACGAACAAATTAAAAAAATCAGGAGTATATAAATTAACATGTAGAGCTTGCAAAAGCGTATATATATAGGACAAACAGGCAGGAGTTTCATTACGCGGTACAAAGAACATAAAAGATCATTTCAAAATAATAAAATAGATTCAACGTTTGTCAATCACGTTCAGGAACAATTTTTATTTCAAAATTTGTATTCAGACTTTGGATTAGTTTATAAACAACTTTTTTAATTAAATTTTTGTAAAGAATAACAAATAATGATGCTTATCTCTTAAAGCATTTTCATACTTTCCTAATTTATTAACACCCTATACATGATGATCTACAATTTTCTTATCTTTAATTCATTTTTTCAACAAACAAAACTTTTTTATAAAAAATGACTTTCGGTGATAAAATGAATAATAAAGATTTTTTCCTTAATGTGTACCCCCATCCGCAGACACACTGTATAATGTTGTTGTTTATTCTTTAACTCATATAACTTATTTTATCTGAAAAAAGCTTTAGTAAAGCCGAAACTTGTAATGTATTTGTAAGAATAAATTTGTGATAAAAAACATATTAAATTGTTTTATTATTCCGCTAAAATATATGTTGGTATTTACAATCAATTTGATGTAAAAATGTTTTTTTGAAAAATTTACTAAATATTACATATTAAAACAATTTGTGGTTGACTAAATCAATTCATAGTCTGCTCAATATCAGATTAAAGCTTTAGTCTGCTTACAACATATTATTGAGAATGATACTTTTTGAACCTTTTTCTGTAAGATTAAAAACAACTTTAAACCGTTATACATAGAGCCCAACGTGGGGCGCTGAAAGTCAAATGTAGTTAAAGTTGTGTATTCTTGAGTTGAGTCATTTTGAATATAGTTTCCTGCTAATTTATCATATGACGTTAATCTAGAAAATAAATACAGTTATATTATTGCACTAAAATGTAATCAAATTAGTTAATAATACTTTATAGTAGTCTGACTTAAAAGGAGTAAAGTTTAGTTAGCAAGTTAATAACCCAAATCACGATAAACTACACAGATCTTCGTAAGCATTAATTTAAATAACTGCGTATTCAAAAATTCTTAAGGTAATTTTCCATAAATGAAAAAAAAAGTTAGATGAGGAGGAGGTAGAAGAATTTGACATAGACAAAGACAGAAATAAATTAAAACTTCTTAACAACCCTGAAAATAGTAATTAAAAGTTATTCCAAAGCAAACAAAGAAAGAATAAAAAAAATAGATTCTAGGTTAAAACACAATTCATTCCTAAAAATGACAAAACCAAAGAAAAATTTAAATGGTAAAATTATTGTTTTATTTTTGATGCTAAGTGGAGTCAGAGAATGGAAGAAGTGGATACACAAAAGAAAAGAAGACAAACTAGTCAAGGATGAAATTACTCAATTGATAAATATTAACACTGCTAACAGCATCTGCTTAGATAGCAGATAAAGTTTAATAAAAAAACGGATTCCAGCAACTTTGTAACTTTTTTAAAAACTGTAGATGAGTTAAGAGTAGGCAAAAACATAAGTAAGAATGAGTAATTTCTCTTGGCAAGAATCTTGTTTAGTTTAAATGCACTTACGTAGTATAGGTTTGCAAAGAATAGCGTATTGTGCTGGAAATCACACAGTTTTTTACCCTGCAAACACCAAAGAAACACCCAATGCTGCTTCGGCAAAAATAACAATTGTGTCAAAAAAAAGTTGAAGACAGAAAGAAAATACATCAGAACCTAACTTAAATACATTAAGAGACTTCAAGAACAGTTAGCCGTCACAAAATTGTGTTACGCTTAATGATAACTACGTGTCTAGCTCTATTAAGTGCTGGAACTGGAATAGTTGGCCATAGTTAACGCCAAACTAGATAAAATGACAAAGTTAGGAGACGTAAAGCCATTGTCATCTTTATAGTCTACTCTAGTCTTAATGGTTTTTGGGATTTTTGTTTTTGTCTTTGATGGTAAGAAACTGAACTCAGTCACAACACGCAATGCTTATCTACTTCCATTAGTCAATAACATTTTAAATAAGTTACAAAATGCTAGATTTTAAGAGCGCATTTTGGTAGATCTAGCTATCTCTTGAGTCCTGTGAGAAAACAGCTTTTACGGTACCATCATGCAGTCTGAATGAATTCCAAAACTATGCTTTTTAGCTTGGACAATACAGCGCAAACCAACCAAAGGCTGATGCACTACTTGATTTTGGGTAAAAACTTGAAATCTTTGTATATCTTGTTGACATCATTGCATTCAAAATTTTTAATAAACACTTTAAAGTATTGTCATATGTAAGTTAAGCGGAAAGATGCAAATTTATTAGTAAATTTTAAGAAATGTAAGACCAGTTTACGTTATTTAGACTTTATAGTTGATAGAATTGATCCAGAATCCAAAAATAAAAAGACTTGTTGGTCTTTGCAGCTGATACCGGTGGTTTATTCTGCAATTTTTAACAGTAATAGCTTTGTTAAATGCCCTACTACAGGTCGCAAAATCAATTAAGTAAAACACGGAGGCTCAAGTAGCTTTTGTGAACATAAAAAACGCGTTGGTGACGTCACCATACTAGGCAGCCTTAATTTCACCCGCCCTTTCACTATACAAAGTGATGCGTCTGATGTTGGTATAGGCTGCTTGTTGACCCAAAGGCACGACAGTAACAAAAACGTTATTCCGTATGCAAACCATTTGCTTTCAAAAGCAGAACAAAATTACTTGGTTACTAAGCAAGAATGTTAAACTCAATATTTGGAATTGAGAGGTTTAGCTTATACATAAAAGGTACTTATTTTACTGCTATTGTGGATTATTATATGTTTGTTATGGTCACAGTATTACAAAGAACCATAATTTAAATTGACTCACTGACCTCTAAAGTACAGTACAGCATGAACCTGCAACATCGTAAAGACAACTGAACGTGGTTCTAAATGCTCTATTGCGTATCATAAAAAAGCTGCAAATTAAAAAGATAAATTTGGTAACAGGTCAACCGCGTGTTGTTCACATGTGGTACCTACAAATTCTCTAAGCAGTAGCAACTGAACTAGAAATCTTCATTGTAGAAGACTGAAGACGATAAACTATTACTATATATTTTTACAACAATTTAGAAGTTTGTAGTGCCAAAAACAACAGATTTTGCAGAGTTGTCACAATGACAACTAAAGCAAAACATTTTGAATATTTTAAAACTTTTATTATTATCCTAAATTACATGATAACGTGCATTGTTACGTTAAAACTAGTAAGTGAGGGCTCATAAAACACCAAATGTATTAAAACTTGATAGGTAAAGCAAAACGATAGTTACCCATGATAAGTAATATTAGCAAAATTGCCAAGAGACCATCAATGTACAGCAAACCTTCTTTATGTTTCTTGTACCCTAAGTAGTAATGGTAGACAGTTCAAAAACAAACAACTTTAGGAGTTTCTAGGAAATTACAAGGTAAGAAAACCTTGGTTTAACACATGATACCATCCACACGTTAATTTTACGGAAAAGGTCAATCGGACAGTAGAAACTTTAATAAGATTAACACTTGAAGAGACTGAACATAAACAATGTAATAAATAACTATATAAATTAAAGTTAAGTGAAAGAACGAACATTAATGTGATGAACTTTGCCTTTTTTGTAGTTTTGCAAAATAAAGATGATTATTATTATTATTATAAGATTAGATATGCTATTTGTTCAACTGTACATAAAGTTACTAGTTTTAACTCTAACTTTCTGAATTTTGAACAAATTGTATCAATAACAGGTGATTGTTATAAACACATTGATAATGAATTTATGATTGAAAACTGTAATCGTGACATAGTGATGAAAAGTTATCTGAGTTACCTGACATATTCCATGTAGTTAGTAAAAAGTTAAAGGGTAGTTATAATGGAAATGCTAATGCATATAATTTTTAAAAAGTAATGGCAATTTTTTTTTCAGAAAAACACATTTTTATCAAAAACTTCCAAAATTAGCCTTGTTATATATTATGTAAAATAAAACCAGTTAAGTTTAGGTTAGTTTATTTGTTAGTAACGTTAGAAGACGGCACAGACATAAGTAGTTTGCATGTCAAGGATTTAAAATCTTACTTTAGGAATGAGTTATTTTTAGTGAAATAGTATTTTAGTTCTAGAGAGGATTATTATAGTTAATATTGGGTTAGATTAAATAGTAGTTTAAAAAAAACTGCAAGTTATACTGGTTCTTGTCTTTTTTCTTAATAGTAATGAAAGTAGTATAGCATTTAAAAATTCTGTTCAGTGGGACATTAACATCTAAAATAAACAACAAGAAAAAAGAACTAGTTAGATTAATATAATCTATAATTATCTTGAAAAAGTTTGTCACAACTTTTAAAAACTTTCATTGTTTTCCTTGTTCTGCCAATTCAATTGTATCATAAGCTATTAGTGCCACTTGCTCCACAATCTACGATGGACTAGTCTTTATACTCATTAGACTCATGATTAAGCATCTAATGTTGCTTTATGACGGGGCCAACCATATTGCCACTGCTATCGACTAAAACTAAAGTATTTTCTTGCTCTGTGAACGTTATTTTTGTTTGTTTAGTTATATTCCAAATGCTAAGTTCTTTCCATTTTATACCTACAAGTTATTAGGGCTTATTATCTAAAGGAAAGATGGGGAGAGAAAGGATAGCATGAGTAGAAAAGTAGGTAGAGAGCTCGGTAGAGAGTAAGTTTTATAAAAGACAAAATATTATAGTTTTAAAACAGAGAGTTTGGGTACGCAAAATCACTAAGTTTCTAAAAACTAAATTTGGCTTTTCCGCGTTACAATAGATACTTATTGCAAGAATAAGATTGTTTTTTTTTTTAAACTGAATCTGTCTAAACCAAAGTCCAGGGTTTGAATATTATCCAACTCCCCTGCACGTGGATATAAGTGACTTATAGTTTTATTTCTACAAACATGACACAGGTCTAGGCACCCCAAGTAACATTTGTGCATTTTAAGAAGTTTATATCTTGACTTAAGAGTGTTTTCTAAAAATGTAAGACAAAAAACTAATTTATGTTTGCTTTACAAATAAGACAAACAAACTAATTTTTAGGTTTACTTGACTCAGTTGTAGATAATGATGAAAGAAACCGGTTCTGCAAATGTAATAATTTAAAATCTTTTTTATTTTTAAAATCTAAAAACGCAATGATATTTTTTTTTAACTAAAAAATTATAAATAATTATTTAATTCATCACAAACATCACCGTTTATAATAGATTAGGTTAGGTTAGGTTAGGTTAGGTTAGGTCAATGTCCGACGGAGAACGGACGCGCTCGCGAATGTGCATAAAGGCGATTTAAATAATGGTGAATAATCTACGTTATTTAAAAAATTAAAAATTCTGTGAATTAGAACAAACAGTGGAAAGGTGAAAAGTTTATTGTGAAAGTTCAAAAAGTGTAAAACTGGACACACAAAAAAATAAAGGTGCGGTCGTGTTTTAAAACACACTCGTGTCGTGACGCGCGACACGTCTAGTGTTACATAATAAAACATAAACGCGGAAACAGCAATTTGATATTAATTAAAAGTGAAACTAGGCCAAGGGTTAAAAAACGTAATAAGATGGATGCATTTTTAAAAAGCGGGATGTTGCAAAGAACACCGCCGGATAAAAATAAAGATAAAGAATTAGGTCAAACGAAACAAAAAAGAGGGAGAGAAATAGATTCGCCAGGAGGTAACAACGAGGCGAAGAGAGCAAATAACCCCACAACAATCCAAATAATGGGGAAATTAATTAGAGAGTTAAAAAACTTAACCAGTGAGTGTACAACCACTAAACTGGAAATTAAAAAGGTGGCGAATCAACTAGAAACAAATATGGAGAGAATGGAATTTGAAGAAATCCAAAAAAAAGAACAGGAGAATGAAAATAAAACAAAAATAGGTATAGAAATGTCGACACAGACAATGGAAACTGGAGATAATAGGGAAGAAAACCGTAAAAACCATTTCATCTCGGACGAGGAGATATTAAAAGTGGCTAATGAAGAGGATATAAAAAATATTATAAATAAAGAATGGAGAGATACAGACTATAAATATGTAAATGTGGAAAAAAAAAACCCAATAATGGGAAAGGAAATGGATACAGGACTTTTAATAAATAAAGATGAAATAGGCAAAGAAGGTGGTATCTTACAACAAGCAAAAATAAAATACCCTGAACTAATGGAGGAAGAAGGAGAAGATGAAACGCCATATATAGAAATAGTTAAAAATCTAAGCGGAAAAAATGTGGGAAAAGTACACATCATTAAGCAGAAAATCGAAACGGCAGGGAATAAGGAGATACTAATAGCTATCGAAAAAATGCTTATCAAAACAAAAACATTAAGTATTGAAGAAATAAATATACCAATACCAACGGGAATTACGGCAAGAGATGCAAAAAAAATTATGGAAATAGCAGGAAGAAGAACTAACACAAAAATAAGACTGTGCGTGCCAACACAGGGACAGGTAGCGGAGACACATAGAGAAAAAAAAACAGGTACGGAAACAGGTGCTATAGTAGTGAGCAAACAAGGTGTCACATATGCAGATTTGCTGAGACAGGCAAAAACCCAGATAAAAGGATCTACGTTCAAGGAAGTAAGAGAAACAAAAAAAGGGGAGTTGTTACTAATTACAAAGGGTAATGAGACGGAGAAAGAGATAAAAAAAATTAAAAATGGAATAGAAGGCTGCAATGTACGAAAAGCCAGCAACAAAACTACAGAACTGGTGATAATCAAAGATATTAGCCCGGAAATGAAGAGAGAAGAAATACTGGAAGAAATTATGAACAAAGTGAACACAGAAGGAAGTACAATAATTTCCATAAAGAAAGGTTATAGAGAAATACAAACCGCTATAGTCAAAATGGACAAAAAAATAGCAGAACAGATAATAGGAGAAGGAAGAATAAACATAGGACTCATAAGATGCAGAGTAGAGAAAGTTAAAGCAAATGAAAGAAAATGTTATAAATGCTGGAGGAAAGGACATGTAGCGGCAGAATGCAATGGGGAAGACAGGTCTTCGCTATGTATAAAATGCGGAAAGGAGGGACATCAGGTTGCCGAATGCAGAAACAAAGAATACTGCATTGAATGCAAAGTATTAGGACACAGAACGGGAGAGAAAAGATGTCCAGCTACAAAGAAAAAAGAAATGAGGAAAACAAAGAAGAATATGGAGAACAACAACCCAGATAACTGGAGAGTACACAAGAAAAAAATAGTATCACATAATGTATAAGTTTATACAAATAAACATAGGGAGGGGAAGAGAGGCTCACGATTTACTAATAGCAACAGCGGAGAGAGAGGAAATAGACCTAGTGCTAGTGAGTGAACCTAATAAAAACAAATTAAATGGTAAGTGGATAAGAGACAAAGGAACAGATGCAGCAATTTTAGCTAGGGGGAAGTGTAGGGACAAGGTGGAAAGATGGGGAACACCAAAAGAAGGAATAGTGTGGGCAGAAGTACAAAGCATGATAGTATACAGCTGTTATATCAGCCCAAACTGCGGTCTGGAATACTATCGAGAGTGGATAGAAGAATTAGAAAGAAGTTTAAGAAAACAGAAAAACAAAAAAATTATTGTAGGAGGAGATTTCAACGCAAAATCACCGAGATGGGGAGGCTACAAGAACGATTTAAGAGGAAAAATCTTAGAGGAGATGATAGCAGGGTTAAATCTTACAATCTGCAACAATGGAGACAAACCGACGTTTGTAAGAGGAAGCTCAAAATCGCATATTGACATCACCATAGCAACGTGGGAAATGGCAAAAATAATAAATGAATGGACCGTGACTGAAGAAGAATCACTGAGTCTACACAAACATATACAATACAATACAAAGGAGAAAGGAAAACAGGAGCACACGAGAGAAGGTAAATGGAACGTAAGAAGAATGGACAAAGAAAAGATAAAGAGAAGCATGGAAACAGAAGAAGTGACAGAAAACGAAAATATTGAGAAAAGATGCGAGAGGTACTCAGAAAAACTGAGAAAAGCGGCGGAGGAAGCAATTCCTAGGTACAGGGAAGGCGGACGAAAAGGACCATACTGGTGGTGTGAGGAAATAAAAGAATGCAGGAAAAACACAATACAAACAGCGAGGAAAATCAAAAGGCTGAGAAGAAGAGGAGAGAACACAGAGGAAATAGAAGAGAAACTAAAAAACGACAGAAAAATTTTAAAAAAGGCAATTAGGGATAGCAGAAAAAGATGCTGGAAAGAAATGATAGAATCTATAGATGGGGATCCTTGGGGAAAACCGTACAAAATAGTGATGGACAAATTGGGTGGAAGAACAAAAGGAATCTGCTTAAAAGAAGACGAAGAAGAAGAGGTCATAATTAAAAAACTATTTCCCAAGGGAGAACCAGTAGAAGAACCAGAAACAAAAGAAGAAGAAGCAACAGTTATGGCAACAGTGGAAGAGATCAAAGAGATCATAAAAGAATTGCCTAACAACAAAGCACCAGGTCCGGACGAAATAACAACAGAGATTGTTAAAGCAGCATTAGACGGAAACGAGATAGAAATAACTCAAATAATCAACAGGTGCCTAAAAGAAGGAACTTTCCCAGGATGTTGGAAAGAAGCCACTCTGGTACTGATTGAGAAAAAAAAAGAAGCAGGAAAAGCAACATCATACAGACCAATATGTTTAATCAACACACTGGCTAAAATAATGGAAAAAGTTATTGTACGGAGAATAGAACAAGAAATAGAAGAAAAAGGAGGATGGGAAAAAGAACAATACGGATTTACCAAAGGAAAAACAACCTTAGGAGCTATTGAAAAGGTGAAAGCAATAGCAAAAGAAGCAAACAGCGGAACGCAGAGAAAAAGGCAACACTGTGTAATGATAGCGTTGGACATACAGAACGCGTTTAATAGCGTATCATGGGCAGCAATCATAGAGACGGCAAAGAAGAAAGAACTGAACAGAAAAACAATCAAGATTATATGGAGCTACTTACAGGACAGAAATCTAGTGACCAAAAATGGAAGATTCAAACTTACTAGAGGGGTACCGCAGGGCTCAGCACTGGGACCAAAACTGTGGAACCTTGTCTATAACGAGTTACTTCGAATGAAGATGCCGGAAGGCGTGTCAATAACAGCATTTGCGGACGACATAGCAGTAGTAGGTAGAGACGTAGAAATAGAAGTACTAAAAGGAAGATTAGAGCTGGCAATTGATATGATACAAATATGGATGAGAAGTAAGGGCTTAAAACTAGCAACACAAAAAACTGAGGCGGCATGGCTATCGACTAAGAGGAATAATAGAGGAACAGGTAAGATACAGGTGGGAGATCAAGAGATAACCATAGGGAAAAAAATCAAATACCTTGGAGTGACACTCGAAGCAAAGGGATGGAATGAACAGGTTAAGGAAGCGGTCATTGGAACAAAGGAAATTGAGAGAAAGCTTGGTAGACTTATGCCAAACAACGGAGGTCCAGGAGAAGAAAGCAGAAGGCTAATAGCAACGGCAGCAAGAAGCAAATTGCTGTACGCCGCAGAAACATGGGGAGAAGCCATGAAAACAAAGAAAAACAGAAAGGAAGTAAGAGGAGCCACAAGAGCAAGCTCGCTAAGGATTTGTAGAGCTTACAGAACAGTGTCACAAGAGGCAGTAGAGGTAATTGCGGCAACACCTCCCGCGGATTTGATGGTGGAGGAAAGAATAGAAATAAAAAAACTTGTAAAAGAAGGAACGAGTAAAAAAGAAGCAAAGATAAGAGCAAGAGAGAAGACTATGGAAAGATGGCAGAGAAAATGGGATACAGGAGAAAAGGGGAAATGGACGAGAGAATTAATCCCAGACATAAAAGAATGGGTAGAGAAGAAACCCGAGACGTGTTATTATACAACACAAATACTGACCGGGCACGGAGCATTTGGAAAATTCTTGCAAAAAATTAAAAAAATAAATGAAGAAGAAAGGTGTACATTTTGTCAGGAAGAAACACACGATAACGCAGAACACACTCTAGTAGAATGCGAGGCGTGGGAGGAAGATAGAAAAAAACTAGAATATATACTAGAAAGCAAAGTGGATAAAAGAACAATCATTAACAAATGCTTAAAAGATGAAAATAAATGGAGGGCGTTAAAAAACTTTGCAACAAGTGTACAAAAAAAAAATTGAAGAGTTTGACAATAGAAGAATATAGAAAAACAAACAATGGAAACAAACACACAAACTAAAAGCCATAGAAGAGAAAGGAAAGAGATGAGAGAAGCTAAATGGAAACAAGAAAACAGAGAAAAAGATCAAAAAGAAAAAAATAAGAAAGGATATGACAATTGTGCATACCAAGAAACAGAAGAAAAAAGAAGAACATTTACAGAGACTACGATACCAAACGAAATTGCAGAGATAAGGAGAAGGAGAAAAGAAATATTGAAGGAAAGCAGAATAACAGAAATAACAAGGCATATACCAAATGGTAGATATGCTATCTCGAGGATGACTGAGAACGCAACCTTTCAGATAGTCAGAATATACCTGGCAACGAGAGGACATGAAGAAGTAATTCCTGATGGAGATACAAGGATATCACTGGAGGTAAAACTTACAAATCTAGGACTGCCAAAAGGAATACAACTGATGGAACTGCATAAATTATTCATGAAGGAGAGGGGATATGATAAAGAAGAAGTGAACGAAGACCTTGGTAAGCTAAGAGCACATCTGAGAACAAATTATATAATTAGAGTAAATAACACAAAGATGGGAGAAAGAAGAGAATGCAGAGGTAGATGCCAGTGCAAATAAGAAAAGGCAAAATGACAAAAGAGACAGACAAAGGTAGGGGCTATAGGGAGAGAGGGGCCGGGGACAGCATGCGTGCCGCAGATGATGCGTGAAAATCCGCGAAGCAAAAACCAGCCCGCCTCAAACTAGCACCAAATGTAGGTTAGTTTAGACAGGGACATTAAAACAACAGGATTTGCGCAGAGAAGAAAACCGGAAGGTATTACCATGCGTAAGTTATTCTTAAGGGCCACTTGTTGAGAGCCAAACAACTCACTACGTCCTAAAAAAAAAAAAAAAAAAAAAAAAAAAAAGGTTAGGTTAGGTAAATGATAAAAAAACCTCAAATTTTTTATGTTTAAACAAATAGATATTTACCTGCAAATTTGGATATTTAGCTACTGAAATTGAAGGCAAGAGTTTAAACTTTAGAGATTATATCAGTCTTGACGTTAGCAAATCAAACATCTCAAAATTCATCTTGTTAAATTCAACATTAAGACAAATCTAATCTAAATCGAATTGTTAGTTTAGGTTTAGATTATTACTGTGTTGATTTGCTATAATGGTCGCTTTCTTCATCATCACATCATTCAAATGTTACTTTTGACATTTTATTTAATATATTAAATAAATGATATCAAGTAAATAAACGCTTTCAAAATGATTAAATATTCAGCATACAAAAAAGTATATTACAACCCACGCCTTTTATATCTTGCTAATAGGTGTATGTACATACTCGCTTGGCTATAAACTTTGTTACCGGTCTAGTAATATATATGTAAATCACTATTACGCCAACAAATTAAATTAAACAAAAGTAAAACATATTACTTTAAATTTAAGAAAACATTTAATTTAGCGACAATACAATGTATTATTATTGTGCAACAGAGACAGAAATGTAAAATAAAACTATATTTACTTTAGTCTATTATTCTAATTATTAATTTGTTGTCGTTTAAACATCTTATTATGTCATTTGTTTTGTTTTGTCTTGTTCATTGAAGATATTTAATCTTTCTAAAAACTTTGGTTTGTTAATCTGTTCAACTGATTTTTATTATTATTATTTAAGTATAGCCACCCAGTATACAAGACACTTAGGCAACAAAACGTATCATTGTGAATTGTGGGTTGTCTAAATTAAAGCTGGTAAGTTCTATAAATTTTATAACAGAAAATGTCACCAAATTTTTGACGTTTTTTACTTGACGTGTCCCTTATAATAGAGAGAACACAATAACATAGGTTCATTTAAAAATGTGATTATTAAGAGGCAGAACTATATGATAAGCGAAAATTAAAATAAGATTTCATACAAAATGGGCTTTTACATGTAAGTTGTTAATCTTATCATTCCATAGAAATCAAACAAAAAGGTTACAAGATCAATGAATTTAGGGCTAGAACAAGATAAGAAAGATTGTGTATTAACTTGTGTATTATAATTTTAGATATCGATGAGATTAGTGCAAATGCTAAGTTAGGAAAATGCGTATTAAACGCACTTACTGTTTAATAGCTACTTTTATTATATCATGGATATTCCTGTTGTACTTTACCTTTTTAAACCGACCTGTAAATATATCAAATGAAGATGAGGGCGTCATAGATAATAAACTCCAAAAACTAGAGGAAGGCATTGGAAAAGAGTTTAAACGTAATAAGGACATGATAAATGATTTACATAGATATTTAGATACTAAGAAAGATCTCATTGAAAGGAGTGACATAATTGTAGAAGGTGAAACAATTAAAATACCTTCATCAAATAAGAATTTTGATGGTATAGTAATCCCAGTATTGGTATTTGCATGTAATCGGGTAAATGTTAGTCGTTGTCTTGATCAGTTAATTCTGTATCGTCCTGATCCTGATCAATTTCCTATTATAGTTAGCCAGGTAAAATATCTACTTATCAATTATAATAATTATTAAATTTTAATAATTTTAGGATTGCAATCATCCAGAGACAACTGAAGTGATTAATAGATATGTGCCACAAGTGTCACTTATTAAACAGCCTGATCAATCAGAAATTGAAGTTCCACCCAAAGAAAAAAAATTTAAAGGCTATTTTAAAATAGCTCGGCATTACGGATGGGCATTAAATGAGATGTTTTTTAATTTTAACTTTAAATCTGTTATCATTGTGGAAGGTGATGTTATTACTGAGTTTTGTATTGTGTAGTATTAATATACTGTTTTACAGATGATTTAGATATTGCACCAGACTTTTTCGAGTATTTCCTCGGCACATATCCACTTTTAGAAAAAGATCCATCATTGTGGTGCATATCTGCATGGAATGATAATGGAAAAATGAACTTGATAAATGATAAGAAACCAGAATTACTGTATAGGACGGATTTCTTCCCTGGATTAGGTTGGATGATGCTAAAATCACTCTGGATTGAACTATCAGCAAAATGGCCCAAATCGTAAGTTTATGGCATTATATATATTATAGAGAATAATATTTTAAAACTTAAGATATTGGGATGATTGGATTCGTCAGCCACAGCAGAGGAAAGAAAGGACATGTATAAGACCTGAAATATCTAGAACAAGAACGTTTGGAAAAATCGGCGTTTCAAAGTAAGGCATTAATTATAATTTTGTAAATATTAATTTTAATTTTTTTTAGCGGTTTGTTCTTTGAGAAACATTTGAAGTACATAAAACTAAACGAAAATTTTGTGCCTTTCACAAAAATGAACTTGAGTTACTTAATGAAGGTAATTATAAATGTAGAAAATATGTATCTTATATAAAATATGTAATTGATTGCAGAATGCATATGATACAGATTTTATTAAAAGCGTATACCAAAGTGCTGTAGTAAGTTACCAGGAGCTAAAAGAAGACAAAATTGCATATGATGGACCGGTGCGGATTGTCTATTATACACGAGATGCATTTAAACGCACTGCCAAATCATTAGGCTTGATGGATGATTTTAGGGTGAGTGAATGAAACAGTGTTAAATATCTTATTGAGAAAACAATCAAATAATTGTTTTTTAAATAAAATTACTTGCAAACTTTATAATTACATATTGTTAAGTCTATCTACATTTAAATAGTTTTGATAAAGTTTGTAATATTAAATTGGTTTAAAAAGACACAGAAATGGGCAAAGTGTATTCTGACTAACTTATGTTTAGCAGCATGTATAATAAATAACGACTAATATTTAGAAATAAGATCTTTTTTTGTATAACAAATATCTAAGGTTGATGTGACTAACGACTACAGATTATTAGTCATTAGTTGGTAATGATTATTGATTTGTTAGTCAACAATTAGGAATTTTTAATATACTTATAGGGTAGGGTAATTTATAATGATGATAAAAAATTGAGAGATGTTTTTTGATCTTTTTTTCAAACTTATTTAACTTCAAAGGTATACATATTGCAACTGTTTAGTTAATGCTGTATGACTTACTAAATGTATGTAATATGGATTTAAGCAATTTAGATTATAGAAACAATATTAAACACAACCAAGGTCAGCAGATAGTATACAACAAGTTTAAAAAAAATGAGATTTTACTGTTAAGTAATATGTTACAACAAATGTATATTCTTTTAAATGACAAATTATGATGCAAAGGGTTCAGGTTGAGACTTCTGATAGAAGAGGATGCTCCATTCTGTTGAAAATACTTTTTCTTTTTTGGAGTGTATATGCGGGTTTGTAGCTAATAATAAAGCTTGTTATGAAAATTATTAATTCTATCTCAAATGGTTGTTGTTTGAAGAAACCATTTGCTATACTATTTTGACTTTTTTGGTTATATTCTTTTGATAAGTTTTGATTAATATGATGGAATATGGAAGTAAAAAAATTAAAATAAAAAAACTTGCGCATGCTAATAATTTAACATTATATAGCATTAACTGATTCATTTTCACTCATATTCATTATTCTTTCAGTTTCTCATTATACATTTTTCCCCATCAGACAAATAAATCTGAATACAGTCATTTACCCCATACCTCCTTACTTTTTATATACTCATCCATTCAGTATCTTTCCCGTTTCTTTACTTCTACACCTACTGGGCAGTCTCATGCTCCAGGGCTGTCTAACTTTTTGCGGCCCGCGCAATTTAGCACTTTAAAAAAATTGAGAGAAGTAATAATACAAACGCGATACATATTAAAACTCACTGATAAAGTTGCATACGAAGTGCTTTATAATGCGACCCTCTAAGGCGCATTTTTTTTTAAACGGCCCTTGGGGCACTTGCAGTTGGACAGCGATGCTCCATATTTCAAGTACTTTGGCAAATCTCCAAATATTTAAATTTCTAGATACCTGTTATGATGGTATCTACTATTATCAATTTTTTTTTGCATTGCTGATTTGTCAATTTAAGCCTTGTTCTCTAATTTTTCATTTTTTTTTATTGATATACCACTTTTTTAATACTTATATCTTACACCTATCTGTTCTCCATCTAATTACTTTTGTTTCTTTTTTCTTTTGCTTTTCCACTACTACAATTACTTCTTCAATTGCATTACTTTACTTTCTGCTCCTATTGCTGCAATATACTCCATGTTAGGTGTGATTCTGATTGCTGTTATTTTTGTCATTAGTGAGGTTTCTCATAGAAATGACGTAATATGAGTGAAATGAGATAAAATGCTACTTAGATTTCAGAGAAATTACTTAATTTCTATGACAAAATTGATCCCTTGATTAATGTATGGTTATGTCAAGTACATAGAAGTGGATACATAATGTAATTGATATCTCATCAATAACATAAATAATAATTCAAAAATGTTCATCATTGTTATGATTGAAAATGTCTTTAGTATCGGATATTAAAATTAATTAGTGTGAAGCAAGTACCAGGCAAAATTTATTTTTAAATTAATTTAAATTGAACCATATTATTTTCTAAACAAATAATGCAAGTTTGACAATTGTCTGACGTTTCTTTTACTTCTTAGTTTATTTGTATACTCTTCCACTACAATCACATTTTTTGATCTGTAAGTCATTTTTGAATTATTGTTTTATTATCATCAAGATGGTTGCGACGGTTACTATGTGGTACTCCATATTTAATAAGTAAATAAAACAACTACTATGTTTTTACCACTAATTTATTGTTGTAAAATTATACAGGGTGAGTCGGGAGGAACGGGCCAAACTCCAGGAGTGCATGTACACTTGAAAATAATGTAAAAAAACTTAAATGTTGTTATCCGATTTTTATTTTTTTTAAGTTAGAGCGTAATTAAAATAAATAAAATTTCTACATTAACGATTTGGAAATCATAGCCTTCTTATAATAAATGTTCAAAAATACCGTAATTTATTTCTAAACATTTTTTGCTTTGTCTACAAAGGGCAACAGGTGCTCCCCTGGTTGAGTTATGTCTTTGTTTGAGTGTCCACTTTTACATTGTACACTTCATCTTTGAATCAGCCCCATAAACAATAATTTAGTGCTAAGAAGTTTAGAGATATTGGAGACCAACTAATAGGACCAGCGCAACCAATCCAACGCCCTGGAAACCTTTTGTGGCATACTACATAAACATTTTTTATTACGCTATAACTTGAAAACAAATGAAAATTGGATAACCACATTAAGTTTTTTTACATTAGTTTCACGAGTACAATACACTCCTGGAGTTTGGTTCGTTCCTCCCAACTCACCCTGTATATAAGGTATATACAATTTTACAAAATACATTGCACGACTTAAGTTTCAACTTTTTGCAGTCATTATCAAGTGAGAAACAAATAAATAAAACAATACATATATATATATATAGCGCAATTGGTGAAATGGTGGAATACATATATATATATATTGTTTTATTATAATTACATTTTCTTTGCATCACATATTTGTATAATGTTATACTTAATTATATTATACATTGATTTGATAGACTATGAAAGATGTTACAATGAGGCATAAAATTCAACCAAGGTTGTATTGTTTGTTTTTTCAGAGTGGTGTTCCAAGAACGAGTTACAGAGGGATAATAACATTTACATATAAAGGTCGAACTGTGCACCTGGCACCGAATATCAATTGGAAAGGCTACGATTTAGCTTGGAGTTAACGAACATAATAATTTTATTTATATGAGAGCCGATTTGCATTCCAATTACAATGGATGGTATAATTTTTGCCGATTATATTGTTCCTCTTAAATGTATACTTCCAATAATAAGATATTAACTATCTAACTGAGTATGTATTATTTTCTTTCACTGATATATTAGGTTTTAAGTTTTTGTTTGTGATATTGTTTGTAAATATATTTTTTTTTCTTAGACTAAGCACGTTATAGATATATCGTTAAATTTGAGCATAATGACTATGTTACTTCCTTCAATTGTGCAATCATGAACACGTTTGTTTTATTTTTTATACATGTGTGTGTGTGCAAGTTTATGTGAATTACATTTTTTTTTGTTTTATATGATTGTTTCATTTATAAGTCTATTTTCCATTTTGAAATAAAATTGTTTCATATTATATATTTTATTCATGTGCTTATTTTTAATAAAAACAAAAAATATGTTGCAATAAAAACTATTTGAAAACAGCTGTACAGACTTCAGTTAAAAATATGTAAGTATGGCAAGAATTTGATTAGCATTTATTTTAGTTCAAATTAAACGATATTATATAAGTACTATCCATAATTATGATATTTAGGGCGGAAGGTAGGGTCACAAGATTGTTATTACTTTAGAACTTATTATAGTTTTGGCACGAGTTACACTCAATATTTGTTTGCCTGCCCTAAACAAAAACAGTGTTTTAGGAAATTTTAGAGTTTACTATAATCTGTCAATACTGTCAGATATTAGATTATATATGAAATTATGATTTACAGCCTACTCAAATACCGCTGAAGATGCATATTAACTTTTCAGCCCTAAGGCCGCTAAATCGTCGTTTCAGCCCACATTTCGGCGCCGAAACAGATGATTTCGGACAAGGTAGGCGAAAAAATAATATGCGACAATTCAATGAAATCGTGTTATTCGCAACGTGAGAGACCTGCGCGTGATATAGGCGCTTTCATTTTGCCACTTATCTCACTTAATAAATAGCATATAGTAAAATAGGAAATAAGCCAAAGTAAGAATTTTACTTCCTTCTTCTCCTGGCGGCCATACATAATAATAATAAATTGAGAAAGTTAAAGAAGCAATTATCTTTGCTATACGGTAACTAACGTAACTAACAATCGTACACTTACAAATGCAAATAAGGAAATGTTATTAAGTTATAGAAATATGTATAGAATAAAATCAAAACTTTGCAAAAATATTGCATGTTTGTGTAGAACTATCATTGCACATCACAAACATACGAGAGGGGTGCCTACGCTCATAGCGAGCACGGCACTATAAAAAAAGAAAAATAATTCCTTCCTTCTTAAGTTTATAATAATAAACGAGTGAATAAATCTAAATAAGGTTTCATATGCATTAAAAATAGCCAAAGTTTTATGAAACCATAAAAAAAGTGACAAAACAAAAGGTCTGTTCCAAATTACGATTTGGACATTTTGTAAAGCGACAGACTAAATGTAAACTTTTTTAGGATAATTGTGAGACGCACGTATCATTTGCAAAACGACATTTTATTTATTTATTTATTTAATTGCTTTTTTACCTTTTGTTATAAGGCATACAAGATATAAATATTTTATGGCCACTATAAAGTAATTTGCATCAACGCATTTTTAAATTGATATTTCTTTCAGAGACAACCCTCTTGAGTTTGATGCTTTGGCATTTCTTCTTGTTAGTGCTTACTATTTCATCACGGAACAACGTTTAAATTATACAAATGTTCTATAAAAATTCACTTTTAGTCACGACCACTTTACATGCATTAACTCAAATTTTCGGTCGTTATAATCGTCAAGTTGATAAACCATTGAATGGCTTGTGCAAAATCAACATATTCACTTTATAAGGTTTTTACAATAATGAGACAAAGAAGTAGTACAAGAAGCAAATAGAATATTACAACTGTACGTCAGAGTGTTTGTGTAGATTTAAATTTGTTAATTTCTTGTTTATATCATACTTTAGGCATTTTCCAACAACACCAGTTGGTAACAAATTTTAAGAAAAAATCTAGATCTTTTTTTACAAGATTGCTTTAACTCAAGCACTCAAACCGATATCTGTTGCGTCGCAGATACAATAATTGGGCTTATAGAAATTTGAAAATGATCCCGACATTTCTAAAAAGCTCACTTCTGGCATAACGGTTTTTAAACAAGGAAAACAGCCGTATTTGGTTTAGAAATTAATAATTCATGAACAAGCATTAAACTGACTGTCTGGTGTGCATTTTATGCTACAAAAGTCATTGGGTCTTAGTATTTTTAACGATTCTGGTAACGTTGTTGCTGTGAATGGAACTTGCTATCGTTAAATGTTAAACTAAAGAATTCATTAACAATTACTAAAAAAAAGTTTGGTGAATCGATTATTTCAATAAATACGATTAAACACCTTTAGACATTTTTATGTGGAGTTGTCTTTTGTTTAATCCAACAGCCATTAACATTACACGATTTGTGCATGCCAAAATTGAACATGTCATTGCTACCATTAGGCCAGATTTATGTGAAAAAGTCATAGAAAATTAAAAAAACGGAAGTATTTTTGCCAGTGCTTCCATGGAAGACTTAAATGATGTTGTGTGCAACCAATAAAACTGTACTTTATACAAAACTATAAATAATATTGAGTTTTGTACAAAATTTGTGTTATATTTTACAAACAAAACGCGTTGTTCTAAATATAAAGTGTATGTGTACAACTAGTGATGTAAGTGGTAATACTACCGATAATTTAAGTAATATTACATAATATTACCAAACAATTTTATTTTACCGGTAATTTAAAATAAAATACACTAACTTTGCGTGCGCGTGCGTGCTAAATTGATGCAATATGATTAATTGTTATAAAGAAAATTATTAAAGATGATATTATTTAAATTCATTTAAATAAATTAATATAAATTGTATTTTTAAGTTGTTAATTTGCTTACAAATTATTATAAATCTTTTTTATATAGCATCTAATGTACACACCTAACCTAGAGCATTGTTGTGCACTGTGAGTTATGGGTAATACATTTCCCGTATGTTACTAATTTTGTATCACTATGTACAATTTCTTAACTTGTTTTCCCTAAACTACATAATCCTAAAACCACCATAAATGTCTTCATACACGTTTGTCACTTTTTAAGTAAGGATAATGTTTATTAAAAACAATGTAAAAATTAGAATTATCAATGAGAATGGCATCTGGTCGTACTCTTTTCAGTCGTGTACAAATTAATTTAATATTTTATTTATTTATTTATTCAATTGCCTTTCTACCTTTCGGTGTAAGGTTGTATGGCGTATTATTAATTTATATAATATTCACGCCATTTCTTCCTATCCTTGGCTATCTCCTTTATTTCTTCCTAAGTGTTTCCTTTTTTTGTAGCCTCTTCTTTTATTGCGCTGTTCCATTCTTTTCTAGGTCTTTTTTGTTTGTTTTTTGTTTTCCTGTTACTTTTGTCTCATATTTTCTTAGTGTTTCTTTCTTCACTCATTTTTCTGATATGTCTATACCATCTCATTTGGCCTTCCGTTATTTTTTCTTGAATTGGTTTTATTTGTAAATTCATCCTGTATGTCTCGTTCCTTATTTTGTCTTTTCTTGTTTTGTTTTCGACCTTCTTAACAAATCTCATCTCCATTGCATTTATTCTTTCTATTTGTTTTCTTGTCATGTCCATGTTTCGCTGCTATATGTTAATGTTGGTCTAATAAAAAAAAAGGTTAAGTGGGAGAACAGACCTAGTCTGAACTTCGCCATTTTCTATTTGTATAATTTATATGTAATAGAAATAAAGTTTATTATTATTATTAATTACTTTTTTTAACTATTTCTATTTTTGTAGTTTTTGTTATTTCCTTTCTGTTGAAGAAAGTGTTTTTTAGCATGTTATATATTTTTGCTGTTTTTCCTATTTTGTCATCTATCTCTTTGTCGAATTTTCCGTTGCTCTGTATTAGTGTTTCTAGGTATCTGTATTGTTCAACCTTTTATTTTTATCTCGTGATTCAGTTTTTCTCTCGCAATTATCATAGTCTTTGTTTTTTCATAGTTTATTTTCATGTTTATTTTCTTTAGTTGCTCTTCTATTATTTCCATATTGTGTTGTAGCTCTTCTTCTGTCTCTGCAATCACTGCCATATCGTCTGCAAATAGTAGTTCTGCTATTCTTGTTATTTCCATCTTCCAATACCCTATTTTTATTGTTTTCATATTTGTCTTTGCTTGTTTTATAGCTTTATCTAAAACAATTGAAAATAGCAATGCTCTTAGCTCGCATCCTTGCTTTCCCTCTTTCTTTGTTATGAATTCTTTTGATTCTTCGTTGTTCGTTCTTACTACGTTTTTGTTTTCTGCGTACATGTTTTTAATTACGTTTATTATTTCCTTCTATTCTATTTTTTTTATCATCTTTTCACTTAGCTGTCTTATTATAAATATTAGGTCTTGTGTGCTTCTTCCTCTTCTAAATCCACATTGGCTGTCCTCTATTGTATTTTTGTTAGTGTTATTCCTCTGTAATTTTCACATGTTCATTTATCTCTTTTTTTTACGTATGGGTAGGATTATTCTTTTATTTCATTCCGTTTTCCCATTTCTGATGATGTTATTTATTAGTTATTTGTGCAATTCTCTCTTTACCCATAAATTTCATCATTTCCGGCGTTATGTCATCTGTTCCTGGTGCCTTCCCGTTCTTTAATTTCTTAATTGCTTCTATTACTTTACTAAACTTTTCCTAAAATTGGTAACAGCGAAGTTGGTAATTTAATCTGTCACGCGTCCTACATAACCTAAAAAAATATTAATATTTTGTATATCGTTTTGCGATTGACACATGCGTTCTACATTTCGCAATTAATCTAAAAAAATATATATTTAATTTGTTGCTTTGCGATCAGTTTGTCATGCATGCATAAATAGTTTAAAATTAATTTGTTGCTTTGCGATAAGTTAGTCATGAGTTACACGCAACGTACATTTTTTTTATATCTCGTTGCTTTGCGATTAACAAATGCATCTTATTGCACCCAATTAAACTAAAATAGTTTACATTTAATCTGCCGCCTCGCAATCGGTTTGTCACGCAATGCTGCAGGGAAACTGGATCTGTCATTTAAGGCAGGAAATCTGGCATTTAAAGCCACGTAGACAGATCCAACTTTTTTCTTTCTTCTTGTTACCCAACTTATTCAGCAGCCCACATATTATCTCTTGATAGGCTTTTTGGGAAACCAAAGTTATTAAAGATTTATATATTGCAGCAGAAAATCTCACATAAACTATTCAGAATGTCAAATTGTGACAATCTAATACAATCTAAAATAGATAAGATTGACAGAAGCAAAGCTAATAAACAATAAATTCATTTTAAGGTAATTCAAAATCTTCAGTATCCCTTTTTCAAAATGATCAAAACGATCTAGTTATAAAAAAAAATGATATTTTTGAAAACCAATTTGCATCTAACTCAACTATTATTAATCATCTTATTGTTATACTTACAATGCTGGCTAGTAGTAAAATAAAGGGTTGCATTCATTTTAGGCAACAAATTGTTGAAATATATCGTAATTAAATACCAAATAAGCATTATCTATTATTCTTCAAACATTTGCAAATGAATTAACTTAATTTTGACTAAAATATTTGTCTTATCATACAAAAAGAAACATACTCGAGGTATTGAAATATTGAAAATGGTCAATCTATACCTAAAAAGAGAGTCTGATTCTTCAAATGATAGACCAATTGCATTTTATTGTCTAATATATTACGCCCAGTTATACAATGTTATTTTTTTAAATAACTGACGCAAAGCACGTTGATCCTCCCAACCACCACACCGTGTTAGAACGTCGTATCTTTATTAATTATCATTTTTTATTTATTAAACAATTTATTGCAGTGAAACCATTCGACCGCATCTCTTCACTGCGCCGTTGTTACTGATCCTCCTTCCTTTGTCCCGCAATCGACTCCCACTCCACCGCATTGCAATCCATTTGTGCCAAACCAGTCCATCTCGTCTTCTTGTAGTACTTTGCTAATGTTTTCGTGTATTATTCTATAAATTAAACCTGCCCACAATTATTTATACAATCTGTCTAATTTTTTTATTATTATTATGCTTTTTACGGCTATTTTACATCGCCACAGTAAGTCTACGACTTGTTTAAAGTGGTTTGATGGGACCAACAGCTTAATACGTGACTTCCGAACCATATTTCGGGGATCGAACCCCGGACTGCTCGCATGATATGCAAGTGCTCTACCATTGAGCTATCACACCATAATTAATAAATATATCTCTAGCACAAGACTAATTATTATGCTAGAATCCTCATAATTATATCAATACATGGTATACTACCAATTACCTAATTAACACAACCCCAAGGTATATTCTAATACCAGTGTGTTTATAACTGCTCCTTACCGCTGTAATGTGCCCTACATACACGCTCTAGACCTAACTGTCCTGTGTAAGCTTGACAATCTTTTGCAGCTATTGTGCAACCTCAAGGCCTTAACTGCCAGTGCACAACATACTTTTGGCTGTCACTTATAAGGCCTTACTGCCGTATACACTGTTATTCACACAATCCCAAGGCTTCGGCTGCCAGTGTAAAATAACAATATTTTCAGTCCTCCAAGCATGCTATAGTTATCAGTACCTCGATGACTTTTCTGCCAATGTACTTTGTATTACACACCTCTAAGACCAGTCTATGTGTGAATAACCTCCGATAGCTAAATTACACCCCTTAAAACTCCCCTAGTCATTGTGTTACTAAGTCTCTTTTTTTTAAGGTAGAGTTACCAAATCTTTTCATTAACAAATATAGCAATCTATAACTAGTCCATTACTTATCTACCCTTAACAGAATCTCAGACGCTCCACCTGTACGCAAATAACAATATTTATAAAACATTAACTATTATAAATAATGCTAACAAAAACTACTGTTAACAAATATGTCAAAAAAATTTGAAAAATATATTATATTCCACATTGTCAAGTTCTTAGAACAAAATAATATTTTTTTGTCATGACGTTTCACAACAGATTTTCTGACATATGTTAGTCACAAATAGAATTCTACTATAGACAAACAAAGCATTTGATAGGGTATGGCATCCTAATCTTATTAACAAGCTAGCTTCATTGTATAGATTTTGACCACAAATCTTCTGTAAGTCTTATCAATAGCTTTCTTGACAATAGAAAAATTATAGTTAGAATTAATGGTTTTAACTCTCGCCTCAAAATTATGAATGCTGATATTCTTTAAGGTTTTGCTTTTTTGCCAACTTAATTTTTTATTTACATTAATAAACTTTTTCAAATAATCAAAACTTCAATTTATAGTTTTGTAGATATTAGCTGCTTTCCCGTTACGTTCTGAGAGACCCTGGTGCATGTCAGGGCAAGATGCACTGCGTTTCCGTTACATTTTATAAAGTGGAGTAACTTGCACAAGTCGTCTTTCCCCTTCCTCTTCTAGCCCCAAGGGTGCGTTCCTAAAGTACTTGGGCGAGGGTGAGAGTGACCCAAATGATCACCTTTGCCGTTCCTAAAGTAGGGGTGAAGGGAAATATCACACCCGACCGAAGTTAGTCTGTTTTTTTATGTTATCTATGGTTTGTTTACGTCGTTATTATAATTTACATTTTGAAAATAGATATTACTAAAATTTCCATTTGTTCACATGAAATAATAAGAACAGAAACAGTACAGGAGCAATTCAATTAATTAATCAAGACCAAGTCATGGTCAAAAATAAAAATAATGCATATTATTCTTTCTGACTGCATTTGCTAATGGAACAACAACAGCTAAATTTTTTCTTCTTTTATTAGCTTGTGTCATATTAACTAATAAATGTTGTTTATATTTGACGCATTGACGTTTGATTTTTGACAATCTTACCCAATGAAGTTGGCCTTACCTTAATACCCTACCCTAAACACGCCCGACTCGTTCATAAACTCTATTCCCCGTTTGATCATGTGACATCACACTCGCCGAGGTGTCACTCTCCCCTCACTCCGTGTTTAGGAACGCAGCCCAACCTTTCAAACGGGGTGAGTACCACTTGTTCATTTGATTGGCTGGTTTAAAAATTACATCTGACAGTTATAAACACAGACGTTAATTAATTAAAATATATATCAGAAACGGCCAACAAAAGAAATTACAAATCAAAATGAATACAAATCAAATAATAATCACATAAATGTAAATGATTACTAATTTAAAAAAAAAATCTTACACGTGACACTTACGCGAACGCTATTGAGACATGTTCCCACAAAAGTGCAAGACGCTCGAGTGTAACTTGCACTGGCGCGCGCTGGGGTAAGATGCCCTGGGTTAGTAAGTCTAATCATGGGAAAGCAGCTAATAGTCTTCTTTATACTTGACAAGTATGGCAAAACGTCTTGAAATTTCTAGGTTAGTATTTGTAGCATCTATAAATAAAGACTTTGAAACAATAATATCAGTTTGAAATATTATATTATATAAATACATTGAAAATGATGATAACTCATCGAAACATGTATGTAGAAATAAAATAAAATAAATAAATAAATAAAATCATTACTTCAATAATATGAATAATAATAATATCTAAATCAAAAAATCAAAAAATGTACTTATATGTATTAAGAAAGTGAGACAATTTTTTCTAAATTATGTTACAAAAAACTTGTGCTAACTATTTAGTATATTAATGACATCCGGAAATGTGTTTGTATAAAATGTATAAAAAAAAATTTATTTTTTGTAAAACTAACAGAGGTGTTGTATTTTATTTTATTTGATATTTTTAATTATTGATTAATATTGTAGAAATGAATCGTTTAATTGTTATTTGTACATATGAAATTGGGAGCTTGGCTAAGTTAACTCGTCATTTATTATTAATAGTTCGGAACTTTCGCAACAGCGCGCGATATTCGGATGTTTTCGTGAAATGGGTTGGCTGCTAACTTAACCTTTGGTATGTACAGGGAGTTTATAAATGAATGGGATTATGTAATCACTTTAAATATGCCGCTTTTTTTAAATCGTCCACTATACTACATATGTTTTCATATGTTTGCTTGACAGCTGTCAAAGTTGATCTGTCAAAACAAATAGTTTAGTGAACAATTTAACAAAAGCGGCACATTTAAAGTGATTACATAATCCCATTCATTTATAAACTCTCTGTATTAAATGTATGTGCATTTAATTAGAAAAGGCCCTGTATAATTGTGTTGTAGAATCAATGCATATCTGTATACTCAGTTGTATAATTTATGTTTATTTGATTGGAATTATGAGCAATATTTTGTTTATTTTAGCAATTCCAACAAATAACTTTTAGTTTTTTCTTTAACCAAATTCAAATTTTATACATTAAATTCTTTTATAGAGAGTGGCTGTTACATCGATTTTAATCTGTAATTCTCCGTTATTTGTTTGTATAGATCTACCGACACTAGATGGAGTTACATATTAATAGAAAGAAGTGTTGCCTAAATTTTATTAATATCATTGGCGCCTATTAAACTATTTGTTGGTGTGCCGTTTCAAATATTAACCATTGTAGGTTGGAAGTAAAAATAATACTAGAATGAGATTAATTTGTACAGTATGTTTGGTGAATCGGCAATTAGTGAATCTGCAGATAAGCCAGAAACGTAAACACGTAAAATCAACCTTAGCCCTTTGTCAACAACCAAAATCAGAAGAATATTGCTTAATCCTTTTTTCATCACAAAACAAGAATGGTACCAAATATATTATAAAGAATAACATACAACAAATACTAGCTCGTTTTGTGAATGAAGGTAAGGCCACAATACAATTGAAGAAACCTGAACATGATATTTGCATTCAAGCAGATACTATACAATTAAAGGGGTTTTTACATATTTTACGCCGCATATTAGAAAACAAGACGGACAATCTTAAGGTATCAAGCATGGCTGTAACAGCCATTAATACAAATAAAGTTGCTCCAAAAAAGCTAGTGATAATAAACCGTTCAGATTATCCATTGAAAGGTTTTCCAAGAACACTTGAAATTCTTCACATCAACGACATTAAAAGATGTGGTTTGGATCGAGGTATATTGCAACTTTGCAAGTTGCGTATATTAGATTTAAGCCATAATCTTATCGAGTTCCTCCCAGAGGAATTTAACAAATTGCCGTCTTTAGTTCAATTAAATTTATCAAATAATTTATTTGGCAAAAGTGCTCCTCGTAAATGGGATTGGATGGGAGGACAATTATCAAAAACGTTGAAATCGTTAAATCTAACAAGCAATGACTTAAAATATTTACCGGACCAAATAGTAAAGTTATATAATTTAATATCACTACACCTTGATAAAAATGAATTGAAAATACTTCCTTCTGGGATTGGGAATTTAAGGAGTCTAAGGATTCTTACAGCTGCTAATAATCAGATGTCTATATTACCGGGCAGTGCTAAAAAGTGGAGATTGGATGAATTAGATCTTTCTTATAATAATTTTCATGAAAGAGAACAAAGCAATCCAGCAGCAATTTTTCCAAAGCCATTACCAGTTTGTTCGTTAAAAGAATGTGCTTCTAAAAAAGTTTTACATGCTCGTGTTCAATACAACAGTGAGTCACTACCGTTAACTTTAATTAAATATTTAGATCTTGCCAAATATTGTGTTTGTGGGAAAGCATGCTTTAATCTATTTATACGGCATGAAAACATGCTCTTTTTAACAACTGTAGCAAAAAGTTTTAGTGTTTCGGCATCGGGTTTAGTTTATGTTCCTATGGACTGTTACTTCTGTACATTGAAGTGTTTTAGTTCTGCCAATTACAACCGAAATAGACATCCGGTTATCTGATAGGACGCAATTGATTTAAGTTAATTTTTATTTCTTTTATTGCCTTTTAAATAAGCTAGTGTTGTGAAACAAGTGAAAATGAAAACTCAAACGACCTGAAGTAGTTTTAGCAATACATGTATTAAAAATAAAATTGCAATTCTGTGATTTAAATTAGATTGTTTAGGTGTAATTATAGTCACATCTCATATTTTAATACTAATGTTGGTAATTTTATTAAATATTGTTAAATTGCATGTAACCTATTAAATTTATAGTCACTACCTTACTGAAATTACAACGAGGAAGCTTCTAGCATTTTTATACGTAGAATATATCAATTTTTTTTAACTATTTCAATGTTTAAATGTAAAATGAGCTTTAGTAATATAGGCTTAAAATATTACTTTTTATGTCATGAATTTAAAATGCTATAAATTGTAAATACATATTTATATAAAATTTACTTGTTATTGTAACTTTTACTAAAAATTGAAATAGATTCCCTCTATTTTTAATAATGTGGTATTTTCAATAAACGTTTTATTCTATTTGTATAGTTGTTTGTTTACAACACCTTTGATTATTTTGTTATGCAATATGAATAATTTGAAATATTGAGTGTGATTACCATTAAAGTATTGTGTATTGCACTGCAAGACCAAAAATATTACTTTCCTAACTGCAATGTCCTTCAAATGTTTTTGACATTTTATCTGTCGATTTGGATATGCAGTTTACTTGAAAATATTGCATTTGATCTGTATCTTGTGATTGTTAGTGGTATCTATGGCGTTTGGCCGTGAAAAAGCGTAAGCAAATAGCGGTTACATTTCCATCTCTATTTTTGGTTGATTGTGGAAATTTCACAAAAACGTATTTTTTTTCTGATGATAGCATTATGGTATGGTAATGGTAATTTCTACTAATTATTTTCATAATCATTCTTGACAATTCATCTTGTAGGTTATCATATTTGAATTTGACATACCGAACAAACTGAACTGCTTCAAACAAGGTTATAAAAAACAACAGTTTGAAATCATTTGCTACCACAACATCAACAGTATCTCACTGCAAAATGCCTAAAGTATTCAATTGTTTGAACAAAACGTACTTTTCTTTAAGTTTGTTTAATAAAAAAACTAACACCAATATACGTTTTAAATTTTTACTGCAAAGTTGGGGTCGCCTACCCTCCTTTCGCCCTCAGCAGTTTTCCAAGAACGACAAATAAAAAAATTGGTTGATTTGAAGAAATTTTGATATTGGATTTGAAACATCTTCCTTCGTACTTGTATTCAATACAAGAAATTAGCATTTTGGATAGTGAATTGATTATTTAGAAAATACCAATAAGTGGATTTGTATATAGATTTTGTCTACCTCTTTAGACATTGCAATATGGTTGCCAGTTGTGATGCTGAAGTTTATCGATGATATGCCATTACATTGGTTGAAGCAACACATAGAGCTACAACTACTTTGCACCACTATTAATAATGTTTATTTTTCCTATTAAAATTATAACAGAATAACTAAATTATAAAGAGAAAATGGCAAGGTTTAGAGTTGTTCGTAACTACAACTAAACTATGTTAATCAGGCACACATTACATTTAATTTTATTTGTCAGAACAATAAGCAAACTTATATTAAAAGTTGATTAATTAAAATATCAAATTCACGTATATTTTTTGTTTTGTTAGATGCTAATTCTTATATAATTTTATAATAATAATAAAAACATAACAAAAATTTGGTTAATGAATTAAAAATGACAGGTGAATCAGTGAAAAGGCATATTATTGTACTGTGCAAGTACATTTAAGCTCTGAAATAAAAAATAGTACATGTTGTATAAACTTGTGATACTATTATACACTTTTACTGATGAATGTAACAAATGTTTATTTCTTGTCTTTCAGCCTTGAATCATACAACTTAACATGACATTTGCCATATAACTTAATTCAATACTGAATTTTAAGATATTTATTAATACAGGACATTAGTCTAATATATGATTAGTGTCCATTTAATCATAATTACATTTAATATGAGAGTGTGGATGGACTAGATACTAGGCCTCGTCAATATCTACATCGCCTACATTCTCTCAATTAACGGATGCGTTAGTATATATTTGTTTAAACATTCTTTATTTACTTATCAGTTCTGTTTAATTTTCTTTCATCTTTTTGTTTCCGCTATTCAGTACCTCATTTCTTCCCATTTGCTCTTCTATCATCTCATTACATTTTATCAGCATGTGTATGTTTTCCCTAGCTTCTCCATACATCCGCCACATTTTATGTTCCTCCTCTTTTCTTCCTGCATACTTTTCCCTCATTTCCACATCTGAATCTAGCAATCATTCTTTTTTTCCATACCTTATACTTTCTAGGTACTTTAGTAGTGCATCAGCTATGATATATACATAATTCGCATTGTGCCACATTCTTTGCTCTTGCACTTGTATATCTCTATCTCTCATCATAATTTCCTTCCACATACTTCTTCTATTCATTCCTGATCAAATATTTTTCTCTACATGTTCCCATTTCCCTTCAGACACTCCTACTTCCATTATTAATTTCCATCCATTTTTACATCTTCTATTACAATGTATGCTGGAGTTTTTTTGTTTACACCTAATACCCTGATCCAGTATTTTGTTAAATTTTTTTTATCTATCTAACCCCCAAACAAACTAGGACTGAGTATACCTGTCTCACACCTTTTGTAGTCCAAAACTTATCACATTCTTTTATAATACATCCACAATTTCTCTATTTACACTGTCAAATGCCACTTTTAGGTCCAAGAATAACGCATACAACTTTCCTCCTTGTATGTATATGTTATGCATGGTCCCTCTTCCTTTTATAGTCCCAGCCTGTCCATCTGGCAATATTCCATTTGTCTCCAGTTCTTCACTCAATTTTTCTTCTAGTACCATAGCGTAGATCTTGTATGATGTACTTAATAACTTTATACCTCTGTAATTTTCTGAAACTCTTTATTCTAAAAGTGAACTAATATGTACAAGAGGTCCAAGCAATACCTTAAATAGTTATTGAAACATGCAAAGGAAATATTTTATTTTACTGATTGTGAACTGGTAATTAAAAAATTGGGCTAGTAATATAATAAACTAACAAATAATTTAAGCTGTGTAGAGAACCGGAGACTGAAAGGATGTGATATACAGTATATGACGTCCAGGAATTCTTTACATTACCATTAACTTTTAACAAATTAACTTACTACTGTAGTAAAAACATCAAATTTGTTTATTTTAACACTGCACATGAAGCTATGACACCATATAGCTTTCACTTTTTCACATAAACTATAAATTTTCATTCATAAAAACAAACATTTTTAAATTATTAGGATAATTAAATTAAAATCTTGTATATATTTTATTTTAATATTTAATTTATGCATAAATATAGTTATAAATTATACCCACTTTGATGACATTAAAGCAGCCTTTGCAGTACGATGCAATTCCTTTTGTAGTGGAACTAAATAAATTTCAATAAATTATTTTTATTATTTTTTTAAATAAAATTTCTACTTACATATTTTGTGTTGTCCTTGCATTGGATAAAATATGGGCAAAATAACAGGATTTGTACATATGAAAACAAAAGGACTATTACTTTCACCATTTGGGTATTTCTGTTGATACTCATTTTGGGATAGACAGTCTTCCACTGTTACACAACCCAATAAACAACCAGTAGGATATTTTTTAGGAAATGCTAATGTCTCATCTAGAATAGAAAAAATCAATTTAAAGAATACTTTAGTACTAGTTTCTATTAATTATCACTATTCAGATAAAAATAGCTTAGTTGATTGTTAAGCTCTGAGTAAGGAGATGGCACATAAAGAAGATAAACACATTAGAACAAATTAATTACCTCCATAAAAACTTCTATAAAACTCTTCACAAGCTAAAATCTCCTCATCTTCAGGTTCTTTAGATGCTGCAGCAATCCAAAGTCTACCACGATGATCACTTCTCCAAGTTCTTCCTTCATGCCTATAAAATAATTGATTTTATTTTATTGATTAAAGTTTAAATATAATTACATTTTAATTCCAGCAACTAAAAGGCTTGCCCATGGTTGATGCATGCTTAAGCAAACACCTTGATCAACAGATTCCAAAAAGTCACTATTTGCAATTCGAAATTTTTGAACAGGAGCATTAGTATCTTTCCTTTCAGTTTTTGGTTTATTTGTTACTTTAGTTTCCTCCATCTGAAATAATATTAAAATAAATAATTTTATATAGTAATAAAATTAAAATAACTTACTAATTTAACAATTTCACCGATCAATTCTCCTTTATCGCCATCAAAAAGATTCTTTGGAAAACGCTTATCTGCATTATCTAATAATTTATTTACTCCTTTAAGAAGATTCTGCTTCTGTTTATCGGATTCATTATCAACAGTTACTGTACGGCTAGCAAAATCTAAAGCTAGTTTTAAATCTTTTCTAGATTTATGGATTAAATCATGCCGAGCACGGTACTTCTTTTTAATGTCTGATTTCTCATCCTCGTTCATCCACTTTGAATTCATATCAAAGTAATCATTTTCATCATCAAATACTTTATTTTTAACAACACTTGAAAATAAATAATAATTATAGATTTTATCAAATTATATTATAAATATCTAAATACCCCATTTGATCAGTTTTTATTAGACGATTCCTATTTTCTAATGCACGTTTAAATTCTTTACTCTTTTTCTGTTCAATTAAGTGATTGTATAGTCTGTCCGATTCTTTTGAATTAGAAGATAATACATCCATTTGATATCTGGTACATACCTAATTCATAATATTATTATTTGTATATATGAATTAAATGAAAATATAATTACCATATTATCACAAAATAAGCAAGGTCCTGAACCTTCCTGTTCACAAATGATGCGTCCACATTTTGTGCAATTATTAATCAAATCATGTTTAATCGCTTGACAATCACATGGATGTCGACCTTAAATTGATATAAATTATTTCAAGTTCATTTTCCATAAATAATAAAATTGGAAAATGTTTTTGAAATAACATTAGAATAAAAACAGCACAATTTACCTTTCCTCAAGCCAGGTCGATTATCTTCACTATAAAAATTTGTAAATTTTGGTTTTTTTCCTTTTCCTTGACTACTAACATTTTTTTGTGATTCCTCAAAAGTTGTTTTATTAAAATTCTTGTTTTGATTGCTACCACTTGCAATATTCCTTTTAGATTTCTTATCTATAATTTTTATACATTATTTAAAAATAATCTATAATTTATTTAATTTTTTATAAGACAAAATATACACTGCGCGTCAGAGAAAACAGGCCATCCAAAAAATTTACGTAATTATCCACCTTCTTAAGTATTGCTTATATTTAATTTTTTTATTTATAGGGCCGCCTATCTTTGCAGTATACATACTAATTCGTTTTATTTAATTAAAAATAAGAAATATTTAAAAAGGTGGATATTTACGTAAATTTTTTGGGTGGCCGTTTTCTCTGACGTAGTGTATTTGTTGTTCACTTAGATATAGAATTTAACACATTACCAAATAATTCATTCTTCAACCTTTCATACATTCGTATATGGTTATGGTTATTTCGATCTACTATGTTTTCCATAAAATCATGATAATCCTCTTCTTGGGTAATTGATAGAATATAACTAAAAATATTAATACGTAGTATTTTAAAATTATTGTATACTGAATTCTCATTAAATTATTTAATTATACATACTTAACAATATCATCTGAAACATCATTTCCCATAATTGGGATAAGACATTCTTTAATGGTTTTCATTTCTCTATATTTGCTTGGAGTTCTGAAAGAAAGAATTACATATATTTTTATAACCATAAATAATATTGTGCAATATCTTTTTGAAATAATTTGTAATATAAATAAAAACCACTCAAAAAATGTATATTACAAATTTCTCAAAAGGTCTTAGAAATCAGATGCAGAACATACAACCAAAATTGCACAAATTCTTCTAATAGTTCCAACCACAGATCACCTTCCAACTGCACTGAGTCTGACTGATGAGTGACGTGACGTCCTGACACAAGTGACAGCCAGTCCAGTGAGACTTGACAGCCTCAAACAGGATATACTGGGTGTTTGTGTTTATTCGATTAATGTCGAGCATAATATATTTGTACATAGATAGTAGTAAATTCCTATGAAGAAGAGACAACAATACTGCATCTATTCGATTGAAACATTCAAGAATTAGCCACACTAACCGTCAGATATTAAAAAGATGATTTTTGTTGGCTATGTATGGCTTTTGGGTTTACATAATCTAAGGACTAAGGTTAGTGTACGAAAATTAAAATTAGGTAAACACATCGAAAACAATTAAAATAGAGAGACTTATGCAACTTATTTTGTTTTAGTTCTACATTTTACGATTAAATTTACCGACTAGCATGCAGTAAATCGTAGCTTCTGTATTTTGAAAATATTCATTTAATTTAATAAATTAGTGATTACAAAATTGAAAAATTGCGGTCTTTAAAATTTTGAAAGATGATGATCGGATTACTTCTCTACTCGAGCGCAATGCCGATTTATTCAAATATTTATGAGATAGCTCAGATATAAAGCTTTAGCGTAGCACGCTAATAGTGCTGGGTTTGATCTCCGAAGTGTGACTAAAATAATGATTTAGTTCTTTCGCTACGAGGAGCGTATGTATTGTTTTATTGTACTCCATGTGCAAAGAGCGTATATTTTCAAAAGCCTGTAAATCGCGAGCGGAGAGCGTACAAATGTTGTTTACATAGTAAATGCACAGTTTAGACACTAAATTCACAGATAAAGAAAAAGCTTGATTTGTTGTAAAATTTATTTTTGTTTTTTTTACATATCCATAACCATATTTGCTTTTTTTTAGAATATATATTTATTTTATGTATTTTCTAAACAATAATAAAATACTTTGCTTTATAAGTATCAATATATATTTCTCTTATCAATTACGAAAAGTCTTACAAATTTGTCAAAGTGAAGAACGAAGACTGTATATATACGCCGGTATGTGCTTGCGGTGCGAAAAACGTACGGAAAGACTTGGCAAGTGTCGGATTTATCTTCACGGACGCCTACCGACTAAACCCCCCCCTAAGTGACTGCCATATGGAAGTTTGACGCTTTCGGGAGTAAGTACCTTCCCAACTAACTAAGAAATAAATTACGGGTTTTGAAATTACATAATGAACCTAGTGTGCCAGCCTTATAGGCGTTGCATAGTATTGTGGAAATCTTGTACCACACTATTTCCGGCGAACAGATTGAGAAGTTAACCATTAGAGTTGGCTAAAACCGGAGCAGAAGTTAGTATTAACTTCTTAAAATTGTCACCATTTGCCTGAGATAAGCGGAGCAGCAACTGATTACGATCAATGATATTTTTATTAGCAGGTGCCTTACTGTGGGCCTTGCCGAATCGACTAGCACGCAGTTTAACATAAACTTGGCAGCCTTTGTAACTGGCAGTGTGCGACCCACCGCACACGACACACGTAGCTACGTGTCCGGACTCTTTAGAAAAAGCGCAGGCGGAGTTTTGATGAGCCCCGGAGCACTTAACACACACATATGGCGCATTGCATCGAGATGCCGTGTGGCCAAACCGCTGGCAACGATAGCATTGTGCAATCTCTGCGGTTTTACGTTTGTACTGTAGCAAAACAGGGTCGTTAGGAGGGTACGGGGTAATGATGAAAATGTCCAATTTTGTATAGATGTTTATTTGATAATATAAGTAGCACAGGATAGTAGACGCGCCACCAGCAAAACCCAGAGGTATCTTCACACCACGTGCTGAATAAATTCTGTTAAGCAAACACTTGAACAACACACTGTTTTCTTACTACTACTAATTATTAAGGGTACACACCTGTGGCAAGACCTAGGATAATTGAAGTAATTATCGGATTAATCCAGGAACACACACAAACTACAAGGACTAATGATATTATTCTCCGGCGACACGCGGCTGTTTAAGCCGTAAGCAGAAAGTTCTTCGAATCTGCGGAAGGTTTAAGTAGTTCATACGCAGAATGTATGTAAATAGGGTTGCATACATTCACACCTTAAAATTCTGTCTCAGTACTCAACCGTACAACGAAGCCCGGAAATCTCACTGAGAGAGAGTATCTCTTTATTTTTGGCTCCTTGGGGGAGCTGTACGTAAAGCATTGAAAAGGATTTCTCGTTTCTTCTCATGCGTGTTACGGAAAAAGGATCAAATCTTCGAGCGATGAGCTTGGCTTGCACCACATCTGTTGTGATGCAATCGGGAATGTTTTAAACGACGTATTTCAGGGTCTTTTCAGCCCCTGTTTGAAATGTGTAGTGCACCACTTTAGCGGCAGTGCAGTGGTCAATAACAGCACAAAAGTCATTTGAAGTGAGAAGATGCATACGACTGCCATTCATCCCGTTCACAGCTTTATCAATACTATCAATAGTAATATTATTAGATATTATTAGGGGTGGGCGTCGGGTGCCAGCGCCCTCTGTGGGAACTGGCGGAGATGGAGGACGTAAAGGGCCTAAGGGTTCAACAGTCTTGCCCGAGGCGGCCGACTGAGCCATAGGGGCTGGCCGGGTTGATGACCCATTGGCCTTGGGGGCTGAATGCAACTGATTGGGGTTGGCTGATGATGGCCTAGTATTCAAGGAGGTTGAGGAAGACTTACCCGGGTCCTTCTTGGCCTTCTTAGACTTCTTTTTCTTTCCGTTCTTGCTAACGGTCTGGAACTCCTCCTCTGGGGGCGGGGCGTCAGGGTGGGCAGCGACGTTTCTATCTGCTCCTTATCAGATGGACTGGAGTTGATCGGATTCTTGGCCGGCCTCTTGACGAAGACCTGCACCTGGGGATCCGGTGACTTGATGGGCTGGGGCTCGGCTGGGGTCGTCGCCAGGGTTCCTGCGGGGTTAGCTGGCAGTATGGGCTGCTTCGCAATCTCGGCAATCATCATTTTCATTTCCTTTGAGATGTCGTCGTGGAGGGTCCGGAGAGTAGAGCCAAGATCGTATTTGGCCCTCTGGATCTTGTCGAAGGCGACGTCGATCTTCTCCGATTCGTCTTTGACCATCCTCACCAGACATTCCTCTAAGTTCTTTATCTTGGTGTCTTGCGTTTTAATGTAATTAGTCATCTTTTGGACCTCAATGAGCAGAATGAAAAGAACCTGACTGTCAGAGAGGTCGGAATCCATGCTGAAAATTACAGTTGAGTTAGAATTAAATATTAAATATTATATATTTAATAATGAAATATTAAATATTATATATTTAATAATTAATTAAATAAATGAGTGGATAATTGGCTAATCACCAGTTCAATCAATTATTCAAATTTAGGTGTAATAAAAATTGCAGTTATGGTCGTTACTGGAGCTCATTAAATCGATGTTCTCTCGGCGGCGGACAGGACTCAACTGATTTTTCATTTTTGAAACAAGTCTTCGGTAATAGATCTCAGCACATAAAAAAAATATTCATATTGGGATTACTTTTTAATTAAATGTCATGTAAGCAATACATGCGTTATTCAAATGCTTATAAAATTGATTGAACGTTACAGTTACAGTTAATGGTGAGCGGTACAGAGACATGATTGCCAATTTTTTTGTGCCTCAATTAGACAGCATTAATGTTGCAGAGACGCGGTTCGTAAGGGCTGAAATTTTCCATAGGTTACTTTTTTGCATAAAGATTACTTTCTGAGGATGTACACAAAAAAAACTCCACAAAATTTTTTTAAGAACCAGTCTAATATACATATAATTCAAGATATAATTATAGACACTGTCAAACGGGCATAATATTTCTATGTAAAAAATGACAAAAATACATGTTAGTGATTATATTTATTTTTCAATTTTTTTTTTGCTTTTATATATAATGTCTTAAAAAACGATAGGTCTTTCCCAACTATTATCCTATTCACTCTTCTTATATAATAATAAAAAGCAATATACAATTTTATAAGAAACTAAACACTATAAAATGTCTCTACATTCTAAACAGTCAATTTGGTAAAGTATTATTGATTTTCTCTATAAACACAACTATCCAATCTATCATAACAAATGTCAACGTGATGTCTTGATCAGTTGATTTATCAACGACCGTAGAGCCGCCTGTCTACTCTCTAAATTTTAAACCATATACTTAAAACATTGATGAACATGGGTTTGGCAGTTTATATAGGACCAGCAACTGCGGTACCTGGCAACTCTAGTATTGATCAGCTATTTCAGCGTTGCCCATCAAAACAATGGATTGTTTGATATAAGCAAGTGAGTCAAAATGTCAAAATATGCAACCTAGGAAAAAAGATAGAATTTTAGAAAAAGTTAATTTCAAATAATAATATTATAGTTTATTTAGAGGCTCGTTTAGAGAGGTAAGAGCGGACTGCTACATTAGCAATTAGCTCTCGATCGGTACCGCCTTTTTGGACGTTTTTTATACTATACTTGTAAATTATTACTATAAAATTTATAAAGCTGCTGTTTAGGTTCCGATAATTAATAGTTGTTTTAATTAACTAATCAATTATTTATTTCAAAAAATAAAATATAATCTTAATTTGCATGTTCCTGACATAAGATAAATAAAGGTTTTAAAATAAACTGCTTTTTAAAATGGCCACCATATGTCACAAACCAGTAGCGGTGAGGTGACATTTTATTGTTTATTTTTGGTAGCATAGCAATAGGTGTTGTTACAAATGTAGAGGTTCGTTCCCGCCTTTCTGAATCGCTATTTTGTAACACATTTTGATATTGCGTTACATCATAATGCTACTTTTTGCACACTGTGACCAAGGGCGTTTTCAGCCAACTAGTCTAGGGGGGGGGTAATTAAAAAAAATATATATATATTTTGTAGTACAACAAAGAAACAACATAGAAAAAGACCTTTTCTAACGTTTTAAAGCGTTGAAAAAATTTACTGATTATGTTATTTGTTTGGAATATAGAATATCAGTAATTTTTAACACTAAAAATTGATAAGCAAAAAATTATTAGGGGGGTAATTACCCGATTAGAGCGTAATTAAAACCAGCAACGTTATAATTAGTTGAGGTTAGAATAGAATGCGTCCAGTGCAAGTTTCAACTGTGTTGAGTGCTTTTCTGTAGTTTAGGAAATCTTCTAAAGACTTAAAGTGTCGGATTTATTCTTAAAAAGAAATTGCCTACCGACTAAACCTGGAAGTTCTAGATTGTAAAGCTTATGTACCTTCTATTTGGAGATATAAAAGGGATGGATAAGGATGAAACGTCCTATAGGCTGTGGGATGAGGTTGTGATAGCCCACTTTTAAAAAGAATATACTTCTTTGTCTGGTTTATCCAGTTTGGTCAGATCAGTTTGAGTTTGAGTGGGATTTGAGATTTGCGAAGTATTTTTTGACCAAAGTTTCGAAATGCTGTTGCAACGGAGGAATGTCTAGGTTGTTACACATTCTTTTGTTTCTGAACCTCGAAAAGGCTCTGACAATCCAACGCAAGGTTAGACTTTGAAAGGCTTTGAGTCGATTGAGGTGAGTATTTGCAGCTGTTTTCTAGATTGGCATCCCCAATCCAAACGTGATTAGAGGTTTGATATTATTATCGGGTATATCCGGAATATTTCGTTGTTCTGCCGGAGCATTGAAACTAACAGGTTTTTGCCAATTGAGAAAAGAACAGCTTTGCTTTTTTCTGGGTATTTTGAAGTTTCTTGGTGTCTCCTTGAGCTGTATAGAAGCGTCTTGTCATCAGCGTATTGTGCCATTTTGACCCCGTGTCCGATGGCATGTCGGCGACGTATAGGTTGAATAGCATAAGCGATAGAGGTTTTGAGGTACTTCCGCCGTAAGGTAGAAACATGGTTTTGGAGTTTTATTGCTAAAATTCTGCGATTTAGATATGAAACTATCAGCTGTATAAGGCACAGGTATCGAAGGTTTTTTCGATGTCGAAAAAGACTACCCTGTGGTTTTTTTAGTCTAAAACCTTTGATAACGTGATTTGTCACGTGGTTTAGCTGATGAACAACAGAATATTTACGCTGGAACCTATGTTGATGGGTGGGTAGAAGAAAGTTTACTTTTGCTTGTTCTTGGATACTATCCAGTATTATTCTTTCTATGACCTTGCTTAATGTGCATAAGAGACTGATTGGTCAGTAGTTTTGGGGAATTACGTACAAGTTTTTCCAAACTTTTGGAAAGTGCCCTGTACGTAATATCGCATTTGTAGTGTTGGTTAGTATCATTATTGCTGTGTGTGAGAAAGATTTCAATGCTCTATTGGAAGTTCCGTCAGGGTATAGCGCAGATTAAACTGTCAGCTTTGATATGACTTCTCTGATTAGAGAGGTCAAACGCTGTTCAGCAGTGTGTTGTTGTCAGTGTTTTCTTAGAAGTCGTTGACTTCTTGGTGGACTTTTTTGACGTGCTTCAGATTAGTGTCCTCTGCTAAAAGAGCATTAAAGTTTGAGGGTATCAGCAAATGATTTGGCTTTTTTCTTGCTAGCTTGTTGGAGCCCGTTCTTGCATTTTTTTGGCGAATTAATGCCTTTTTGGTCAGGAATAATTCTAAGGGGTTATTAACGCAAACTTATGTTTGGAACCGTTTTGACTGGGGTTATTTTGCTTATGCTTTCTTTCAGGTATTTTGAGAAGAGAGTTAGTAGAGGGTTTTAGCCGGTTCTGGATCCACCGCACCACCGCACGGGGTGGGGATAGGAGTGGGGAGGGTGGCGGAGTGGGGGTAATCTAAGGGGTGGGGGTAAAAGGGGGCGGGGTAACCCAAGGGTGGGGGTAAAAGGGGCGGAGCTCCGCCATCTTGGCCGCCATTTTGTTTTCCGCCATCTTGGACGCCATTTTGTTTTCCGCCATCTTGGCCGCCATCTTGGACGCCATCTTGGCCGCCATTTTGTTTTCCGCCATCTTGGACGCCATTTTGTTTTCCGCCATCTTGACCACCATTTTAAATCACCCAGTATAATTTTCCCGCCATTTTTCAAAAAAAATTAATAGAACACCCTGTATATTTTGTTTTTATATGACATCTTTTAGACAATAAGTCAACTATTTACCATGCATACATCAATTTTGAATAATGTTTGTAACCAGTCAGACAAATACAAAGTTTCCACCACAATTGATAATGAGTCACAATTGATATAAAAAAGTGAAAGTTTGCTTTACATTTTTCGAACAATGAGTCAACTATTTACCACAAATACAAAGTTTCCATTACAATTTTAAGACTGGTACATGTGAAAGTGCACTTTCTAATTGGTTAAACATCTGTATATACATCAATTTGAGGAGTTGCACATTAACAATCATTTAAACTTACATTAAAGCAATAAGTTAATAGTTATTGAAGTGCTAGATCACAATAATTTTAAATATGCCAATGATTAAATTGATGAGATATTCATAATATCTCACCGTTTAATCATTAGTTATATATACTAATGATACATTATTTATTAGCGTAGGTCTCTATAACTTTCATTTTTAATTGCTTACTATTTTAAAATAATTTTAAGAGTTTCAACCTACATAATGACTAAGATGGTTAAAAACTTTCATTTAATAGCCTCGCATATTCTAATTTAAGAGATCACTTTCACTTTTAATAGCTTTTGAATAATTATTTTTTATATAATTAGAGTAATATTTTTGTTTTAATTTCCATAAACACTTATGTAATCGAGCTATTGGCTACATTGTCTCACATTAGACAACATTAAAATATAAATGAAGTGTTGAATTGTAAAATGTATAAAAAGATTTAAAATGTTCAAAAATTGTACGACGACTTGAAACAAACTGAACAATTAATTTGGAATATTTCAATGTTATCTATTAATTATTAGCGTAGGTCTCTATAACTTTTATTTTAATTGCTTACAATTTTTAAAATAATCTTATGAGTTTCAACTTACACAATGACTAAGATGGTTAAAAACTTTCATTTTTAATAGCCCTACATATTCTAATTTAAGAGTTCACTTTTTACTTTTAATAGCTTTTGAACAAACATTTTTATATAATTATAGATTTTTTTTTTGTTTCAATGTTCACAAGCACCTAATGTAATCGAGCTATTGCCTACATTGTTTCATTTAATAACATTAGACATCATTAAAATATAAAAGTGTTAAATTGTAATATGTATAAAACAGATTAATGCTCGTATTCATAAAACATTTTTGTAACGATTCATTATCAAACAAATCATTATAATTTAATGAACATTAAAAATATAATGATATTCATAAATAAATTGTCATTAGTTAAATTATTTAGTAACTTTTTAGTTACTTTTGTTTTTTATAAGTTATTAATATATTAACCTATACAATATAACCTCAAATACTGTGAATTAATACAGATAATTAGACATTTTTAAATCAAACAGATGTGTCAATTTAATGATTCGTTTTGTCTTAATGGACCACAAATAGTGCGTTAAATTTAATAAATAATTTAATGAACATTATTGCTAATGAGTGTTTATGAATACAAAAATTCGATTAAACGTTTCGTTATGTTTTTAACAAATCATTATATATTTAATAACGTTTTATGAATACGTGCATTAAAATTTTCAAAAATTGTACGGCAACTTGAAACACAATTTGAAAAATTACTTAATGATGCCAAGGAATGTGCATTATCCCTATTATAACGATCATTTTATATTTTATTATATTATGATTTAAATTCTCAATACATTTTTGAAAGTTGTCATTAGTGAATTATTATAATAAATACCCCGCTTCCATTAATCATTAGAATAAACAAACACCATCTTGGACGCCATTTTGTTTTCCGTCATCTTGAACGTCATTTTTGTTTTCAGTATGAGAATTTCTCATTATCATATAATTATTATTGCTGTTGATAGGACAAATGTTATAAATTCTTATTTTCTTTACAATTCTTTCTTTTACTTCAAGACCACTCCAATACGAGGCAGTGTGTGCAGTTTTTAATCATTAAATTGACACATCTGTTTGATTTAAAAATGTCTAATTATCTGTATTAATTCACAGTATTTGAGGTTATATTGTATAGGTTAACATATTAATAACTTATAAAAACAAAAGTCACTAAAAAGTTACTAAATAATTTAACTAATGACAATTTATTTAATATCATTATATTTTTAATGTTCATTAAATTATAATGATTTGTTTGATAATGAATCGTTACAAAAATATTTTATGAATACGGGCATTAATCTGTTTTATCCATATTACAATTTAACACTTTTATATTTTAATGATGTCTAATGTTATTAAATGAAACAATAATAGCTCGATTACATTAGGAGCTTGTGAACATTGAGATGATGAAGATATGTAATATCATTTGTAACTTCTTTTTAATAATTTTTATTTGTTTGTGATAAAAGACTGTAAGCGACATATGATTTTAGAGTTTTTCTTCTTTTTAAAACTTTATGTTTCAACCACATTAGTTTGCATAGTGTCTGTGTTAAAAAATGTTAAAATGTTATATGATTATTTATTTTAAAATAAAGATATAATTTTTTTCATGTAAACATTGCTCTCTCTCTCTCTCTCTCTCTATAACTCTCTTACAATGTCAACTTTAATATCACACATTATTATAATTTTTATAGCGTTTTTATTTCATGTATTATTATTATTATTAGAAATTAAAATTACAATATTATACATGGAATATTATCATACAAATTAGAAATATCTAATCTAAACATTTAAATAAAAGTTAATTATTATTTAAATTCAATCTCTGATATATATCAATGAACCCACCGGAATATGGAATTAAGTGGTAATTGTTTACCAACCATCTATCTCGGATTTTTTCATTTGACGTTAAAAACGTGTAGTCGATTGTCGGTTTCATCAAATAGGTATGAATATTTTTATAATTTGTTGCAATACTTATTTCCTTCAGCATAAACTGCTTTAAAACTGCAAATCCTTACATATTGATGGCTAATATAATCACTATGTTATATGAGGTACACTCTACTAAATAAGAGCTTTTTAATTGATGGATGATTGATAAAGCATTTTTTTATATTTAAGATTCATGCTCCACTTACTTTACCTTACCCTTTCTAAAAAATATTGAGGTTATGTTACAATATTGAGGTTATGTTACTCATTTACGGAACAATATATGATACCTTAGCACTTACAAGCTCTAAACCATATTTTAAAATTGATTAAAATTCACCGCATCATTTGCTTTGAACAGTCTGATTTTCTTAAAAATATATAGATTTAAACATCGCGATGTGTAAATCAGTCAAAAATAATTTTGAGAAAGATTTCTTTAATGTATAATGAACAAACAAAAACTATTGAGATGATATTGGTAGGAGACGTTCGTCTGGATTTTCAATGAGAATCTCGCTACCATTCAATCTTAAAGTTGTATATGATAAACCAATTTACATTGGGTTTGCAGTTAAGATTTATTGAAACTACTTATGTATGATTTTAACTATAACTTTTGAGAATCTCGTTACCATTCAATGAGAGCGAGATAAACCAATTTAGATTATTAAACTATTTATATATGATTTTTATTATTACTTTTTAAAACCTCTATATTATTATGATGATAATGTGACATTGTGCCATATAAACACTAACAGCCTTAAAATATGAAAGAAAATGTTGAATTGTAAAATGTATAAAATAATCAATTATAAATATTTCAATGTTATCGATTATTTATTAGCGTAGGTCTCTATAACTTTTATTTTAATTGTTTACAATTTTAAAACAATGTTCAAAGTTTCAACTTACACAATGACTTAGATGGTTAAAAACTTTCATTTTTAATAGCCTTACATATTCTAATTTAAGAGTTCACTTTCACTTTTAATAGCTTTTGAATAAACATTTTTATATAATTATAGTAATATTTTTGTTTCAATTTTCATTTCATAACATTAGACATCATTTAAATATAAAAGAAGTGTTGAATTGTAATATGTATAAAACTGATTTAAAATTTTCAAAAATTGTACGGCGACTTGAAGCACAATTTGAAAAATTACTTGATGATGCCAAGGAATGTGCATATGGTAGCGATGATCCTAAAGACATAGATTATAATCAAAAATATCAAAATCATCTAAATAAAGGAATCGATTTATGTTACAATTATTTGTGCGGTGAAATAACTTTAAAACATTTTTATGAAAAATTAATAGTGAATAAATTGAATAAACATTTTGAATATTTAGTAGAGGGGATTTAAAAACCTTTGTCATTAGACACCTTACATGTGGATTAAGATAATTAATTAATGGTGTCCATATATATATGATTTTTTAGCATCAACATATTTACAAAATTACTTACTTACTGAAAGCGTTTGACATTCCACTTTCCAAAAGTATTTTTTTCTGAATGAAGCGGATCAGATTCAAGGAGTATTGAATCTTCGGATATATTTTATAATTGCAACGTTAAGAGCAGCGATCGAAGTGGAATTAAGTGGATGATTGCAACGCAAAATAGAATTTGTTTTGAAAGAAGAATAAAGAAGGCTTTCACAATATTGGGGCCCATAGCTACGCTCAAACATCATAGAAAAATGGAACATTGCTTCAATCGATCGTCACAGTTGACGTACAAGGCTTTATTCTTCAAGATAATTTTATCCCCAAGGAGTTATGTATAACTACCGATGGTAAAGACTTTAGCGTTTACCTATTTAAACCCGAACGATACTTCAAGAATCTCAACCATGATGAAATAACCCAAATTTGATAGTTAGAGACGCATCATCATGATCTTCGATACAGCAGCGGTTACTTACCGTCACATAAATTCGAAAACATTCTAAAATCTTTACTATCGACTGTGATCACATTTATGTGAAAGGTAATCAACGGAAATATTTAATTAAAAATTTATTTGATAATATAAATGTTATAAATTTAGTAACTGAAATAGACAATCTCTATCATACAGAAATTGTGAATCATAACTGTTTCAACCACATTAGTTTACATAGCGTCTGTACTAAAAAAAAAAAAATGTTAAAATGTTATGTGAATATTTATTTTAGATTAAAAATATAATTTTTTATGTAAATATCACTGTTTCTCTCTTTCTCTCTCCCACTCTCTCTCTCTCTCTCTCTCTCTCTCTCTCTCTCTCTCTCTCTCTCTCTCTCTCTTGTCGATTTTAATGCATCATCCGTACACATTTTATTAACATTTTGAAATGAACAATTACTAAATTTATCATTGTGATTTACACAGAAATGCAAACATTTTTCAAACTTTGATGCGTAAATTTTATGTTCTATATGTAATACTGTAAAATTCGGAAAATTTCTTTAAAAAATTCTTCTTTTAAACACCCTTGACCACGCACGTTACATAGGATAAATTCTGAGTAAATCCATAAAAGATGTTATCAATCTCTGATATATCAATGAACCCACCAAAATATGGAATTGAGTGGTAATTGTTTTCCAACCATCTAACTTGGATTTTTTCATTCGATGTTAAACGATGAGTAGTCGATTGTCGGTTTCATCAAGTAGGTATAAATATTTTTATAATTTGTTGCAATACTTATTTCCTTCAGCATAAACTGCTTTGCAACTACAAATCCTTGCATATCGATGGCTAATATAATCATTATGTTATATGAGGTGCACTCTACTAAATAAGAGCTCTTTAATAGATGAATGATTGATGAAGCATTTTTTTATATTCAAGATTTATGCTCCACTTACTTTACCTTACCCTACCTAAAAAATAGTGAGGTTATGTTACTCATTTACGGAACAATATATGATACCTTAACACTTACAAGCTCTAAAGCATATTTTAAAATTGATTAAAATTCACAGCATAATTTGCTTTGAACAGTCTGATTTTTTTAAATTTAAACATCACGATGTGTAAATCAGTCAAAAAATAAGTTTGACAAAGATTTCTTTAAATTAATGAACAAATTAGTTTTAGGTAAAACAATGAAGAATGTAGATAAGCGAGTTGATGTTAAGCTAATGATCCATTGTGATAATATTGGTAAGAGACGTTTGTCTGGATTTTCAATGAGAATCTCACTACCATTCAATCTTAAAGTTGTATATGATAAACCAATTTACATTGGGTTTGCAGTTAAGATTTATTGAAACTACTTATGTATGATTTTAACTATAACTTTTGAGAATCTCGTTACCATTCAATCAGAGCAAAATATACCAATTTACATCGAGATTTACAGTTTAAATTATTAAAACTAATTATGTATGATTTTTATTATAACTTTTTAAAACCTCTATATGATGATGATAATGTGACATTGTGCTATATAAACAATAACAGCCCGACATTAAAAATTCAGACCAACAGCTGAACAGACAGACATCTAAACAGACAGCTGGTAGACTGACAGCTGAACAAACAGACAGACAGCTAAACAGACAGCTGATCAGACAGACAGACAGCTATACAGACAGACAGACAGCTATACAGACAGCTGATCAGACAGACAGACAGCTATACAGACAGCTGAACAGGCAGACAGACAGCTAAACAGACAGCTGATCAGACAGACAGACAGCTATACAGACAGACAGACAGCTATACAGACAGCTGATCAGACAGACAGACAGCTATACAGACAGCTGAACAGGCAGACAGACAGCTAAACAGACAGCTGAACAGGGGCCCTGTTCAGCTGTCTGTTTAGCTGTCTGTCTGTCTGTTCAGCTGTCAGTCTACCATATATATATATATATATATATATATATATATACATATATACTTTTTTATATCAATTGTGACTCATTATCAATTGTGGTGGAAACTTTGTATTTGTGTGACTAATTAGAAACAAAATGGCGGTCAAGATGGCGAACAAAATGGCGATCAAGATGGCGGAAAACAAAATAGCGACCAAGATGGTGAAGCCCCGCCCCTTTTACCCCCACCTTAGGTTAGCCCCGCCCATTTTACCCCCACTCCACCACACCACCACCTTTCGACCAATTTGAAAAAGTCGACCTCTTTGATTTTGCGCGCAAAATCAAAGAGGTCGACTTTTTCAAATTGGTCGAAAGGTGGTGGTGTGGTGGAGTGGGGGTAAAATGGGCGGGGCTAACCTAAGGTGGGGGTAAAAGGGGCGGGGCTTCACCATCTTGGTCGCTATTTTGTTTTCCGCCATCTTGATCGCCATTTTGTTCGCCATCTTGACCGCCATTTTGTTTCTAACCAGTCACACAAATACAAAGTTTCCACCACAATTGATAATGAGTCACAATTGATATAAAAAAGTATATATGTATATATATATATATATATATATATATATGGTAGACTGACAGCTGAACAGACAGACAGACAGCTGAACAGACAGACAGACAGCTAAACAGACAGCTGAACAGGGCCCCTGTTCAGCTGTCTGTTTAGCTGTCTGTCTGCCTGTTCAGCTGTCTGTATAGCTGTCTGTCTGTCTGATCAGCTGTCTGTATAGCTGTCTGTCTGTCTGTATAGCTGTCTGTCTGTCTGATCAGCTGTCTGTTTAGCTGTCTGTCTGTTTGTTCAGCTGTCAGTCTACCAGCTGTCTGTTTAGATGTCTGTCTGTTCAGCTGTTGATCTGAATTTTTAATGTCGGGCTGTTATTGTTTATATAGCACAATGTCACATTATCATCATCATATAGAGGTTTTAAAAAGTTATAATAAAAATCATACATAATTAGTTTTAATAATTTAAACTGTAAATCTCGATGTAAATTGGTATATTTTGCTCTGATTGAATGGTAACGAGATTCTCAAAAGTTATAGTTAAAATCATACATAAGTAGTTTCAATAAATCTTAACTGCAAACCCAATGTAAATTGGTTTATCATATACAACTTTAAGATTGAATGGTAGTGAGATTCTCATTGAAAATCCAGACAAACGTCTCTTACCAATATTATCACAATGGATCATCAGCTTAACATCAACTCGCTTATCTACATTCTTCATTGTTTTACCTAAAACTAATTTGTTCATTAATTTAAAGAAATCTTTGTCAAACTTATTTTTTGACTGATTTACACATCGTGATGTTTAAATTTAAAAAAATCAGACTGTTCAAAGCAAATTATGCTGTGAATTTTAATCAATTTTAAAATATGCTTTAGAGCTTGTAAGTGTTAAGGTATCATATATTGTTCCGTAAATGAGTAACATAACCTCAATATTTTTTAGGTAGGGTAAGGTAAAGTAAGTGGAGCATGAATCTTGAATATAAAAAAATGCTTCATCAATCATTCATCTATTAAAGAGCTCTTATTTAGTAGAGTGCACCTCATATAACATAATGAAAACAATTACCACTCAATTCCATATTTTGGTGGGTTCATTGATATATCAGAGATTGATAACATCTTTTATGGATTTACTCAGAATTTATCCGATGTAACGTGCGTGGTCAAGGGTGTTTAAAAGAAGAATTTTTTAAAGAAATTTTCCGAATTTTACAGTATTACATATAGAACATAAAATTTACGCATCAAAGTTTGAAAAATGTTTGCATTTCTGTGTAAATCACAATGATAAATTTAGTAATTGTTCATTTCAAAATGTTAATAAAATGTGTACGGATGATGCATTAAAATCGACAAGAGAGAGAGAGAGAGAGAGAGAGAGAGAGAGAGAGAGAGAGAGAGAGAGAAGAGAGAGAAAGAGAGAGAGTGGGAGAGAGAAAGAGAGAAACAGTGATATTTACATAAAAAATTATATTTTTAATCTAAAATAAATATTCACATAACATTTTAACATTTTTTTTTTTTTTAGTACAGACGCTATGTAAACTAATGTGGTTGAAACAGTTATGATTCACAATTTCTGTATGATAGAGATTGTCTATTTCAGTTACTAAATTTATAACATTTATATTATCAAATAAATTTTTAATTAAATATTTCCGTTGATTACCTTTCACATAAATGTGATCACAGTCGATAGTAAAGATTTTAGAATGTTTTCGAATTTATGTGACGGTAAGTAACCGCTGCTGTATCGAAGATCATGATGATGCGTCTCTAACTATCAAATTTGGGTTATTTCATCATGGTTGAGATTCTTGAAGTATCGTTCGGGTTTAAATAGGTAAACGCTAAAGTCTTTACCATCGGTAGTTATACATAACTCCTTGGGGATAAAATTATCTTGAAGAATAAAGCCTTGTACGTCAACTGTGACGATCGATTGAAGCAATGTTCCATTTTTCTATGATGTTTGAGCGTAGCTATGGGCCCCAATACTGTGAAAGCCTTCTTTATTCTTCTTTCAAAACAAATTCTATTTTGCGTTGCAATCATCCACTTAATTCCACTTCGATCGCTGCTCTTAACGTTGCAATTATAAAATATATCCGAAGATTCAATACTCCTTGAATCTGATCCGCTTCATTCAGAAAAAAATACTTTTGGAAAGTGGAATGTCAAACGCTTTCAGTAAGTAAGTAATTTTGTAAATATGTTGATGCTAAAAAATCATATATATATGGACACCATTAATTAATTATCTTAATCCACATGTAAGGTGTCTAATGACAAAGGTTTTTAAATCCCCTCTACTAAATATTCAAAATGTTTATTCAATTTATTCACTATTAATTTTTCATAAAAATGTTTTAAAGTTATTTCACCGCACAAATAATTGTAACATAAATCGATTCCTTTATTTAGATGATTTTGATATTTTTGATTATAATCTATGTCTTTAGGATCATCGCTACCATATGCACATTCCTTGGCATCATCAAGTAATTTTTCAAATTGTGCTTCAAGTCGCCGTACAATTTTTGAAAATTTTAAATCAGTTTTATACATATTACAATTCAACACTTCTTTTATATTTAAATGATGTCTAATGTTATGAAATGAAAATTGAAACAAAAATATTACTATAATTATATAAAAATGTTTATTCAAAAGCTATTAAAAGTGAAAGTGAACTCTTAAATTAGAATATGTAAGGCTATTAAAAATGAAAGTTTTTAACCATCTAAGTCATTGTGTAAGTTGAAACTTTGAACATTGTTTTAAAATTGTAAACAATTAAAATAAAAGTTATAGAGACCTACGCTAATAAATAATCGATAACATTGAAATATTTATAATTGATTATTTTATACATTTTACAATTCAACATTTTCTTTCATATTTTAAGGCTGTTAGTGTTTATATGGCACAATGTCACATTATCATCATAATAATATAGAGGTTTTAAAAAGTAATAATAAAAATCATATATAAATAGTTTAATAATCTAAATTGGTTTATCTCGCTCTCATTGAATGGTAACGAGATTCTCAAAAGTTATAGTTAAAATCATACATAAGTAGTTTCAATAAATCTTAACTGCAAACCCAATGTAAATTGGTTTATCATATACAACTTTAAGATTGAATGGTAGCGAGATTCTCATTGAAAATCCAGACGAACGTCTCCTACCAATATCATCTCAATAGTTTTTGTTTGTTCATTATACATTAAAGAAATCTTTCTCAAAATTATTTTTGACTGATTTACACATCGCGATGTTTAAATCTATATATTTTTAAGAAAATCAGACTGTTCAAAGCAAATGATGCGGTGAATTTTAATCAATTTTAAAATATGGTTTAGAGCTTGTAAGTGCTAAGGTATCATATATTGTTCCGTAAATGAGTAACATAACCTCAATATTGTAACATAACCTCAATATTTTTTAGAAAGGGTAAGGTAAAGTAAGTGGAGCATGAATCTTAAATATAAAAAAATGCTTTATCAATCATCCATCAATTAAAAAGCTCTTATTTAGTAGAGTGTACCTCATATAACATAGTGATTATATTAGCCATCAATATGTAAGGATTTGCAGTTTTAAAGCAGTTTATGCTGAAGGAAATAAGTATTGCAACAAATTATAAAAATATTCATACCTATTTGATGAAACCGACAATCGACTACACGTTTTTAACGTCAAATGAAAAAATCCGAGATAGATGGTTGGTAAACAATTACCACTTAATTCCATATTCCGGTGGGTTCATTGATATATATCAGAGATTGAATTTAAATAATAATTAACTTTTATTTAAATGTTTAGATTAGATATTTCTAATTTGTATGATAATATTCCATGTATAATATTGTAATTTTAATTTCTAATAATAATAATAATACATGAAATAAAAACGCTATAAAAATTATAATAATGTGTGATATTAAAGTTGACATTGTAAGAGAGTTATAGAGAGAGAGAGAGAGAGAGAGAGCAATGTTTACATGAAAAAAATTATATCTTTATTTTAAAATAAATAATCATATAACATTTTAACATTTTTTAACACAGACACTATGCAAACTAATGTGGTTGAAACATAAAGTTTTAAAAAGAAGAAAAACTCTAAAATCATATGTCGCTTACAGTCTTTTATCACAAACAAATAAAAATTATTAAAAAGAAGTTACAAATGATATTACATATCTTCATCATCTCAATGTTCACAAGCTCCTAATGTAATCGAGCTATTATTGTTTCATTTAATAACATTAGACATCATTAAAATATAAAAGTGTTAAATTGTAATATGGATAAAACAGATTAATGCCCGTATTCATAAAATATTTTTGTAACGATTCATTATCAAACAAATCATTATAATTTAATGAACATTAAAAATATAATGATATTAAATAAATTGTCATTAGTTAAATTATTTAGTAACTTTTTAGTGACTTTTGTTTTTATAAGTTATTAATATGTTAACCTATACAATATAACCTCAAATACTGTGAATTAATACAGATAATTAGACATTTTTAAATCAAACAGATGTGTCAATTTAATGATTAAAAACTGCACACACTGCCTCGTATTGGAGTGGTCTTGAAGTAAAAGAAAGAATTGTAAAGAAAATAAGAATTTATAACATTTGTCCTATCAACAGCAATAATAATTATATGATAATGAGAAATTCTCATACTGAAAACAAAAATGACGTTCAAGATGACGGAAAACAAAATGGCGTCCAAGATGGTGTTTGTTTATTCTAATGATTAATGGAAGCGGGGTATTTATTATAATAATTCACTAATGACAACTTTCAAAAATGTATTGAGAATTTAAATCATAATATAATAAAATATAAAATGATCGTTATAATAGGGATAATGCACATTCCTTGGCATCATTAAGTAATTTTTCAAATTGTGTTTCAAGTTGCCGTACAATTTTTGAAAATTTTAATGCACGTATTCATAAAACGTTATTAAATATATAATGATTTGTTAAAAACATAACGAAACGTTTAATCGAATTTTTGTATTCATAAACACTCATTAGCAATAATGTTCATTAAATTATTTATTAAATTTAACGCACTATTTGTGGTCCATTAAGACAAAACGAATCATTAAATTGACACATCTGTTTGATTTAAAAATGTCTAATTATCTGTATTAATTCACAGTATTTGAGGTTATATTGTATAGGTTAATATATTAATAACTTATAAAAAACAAAAGTAACTAAAAAGTTACTAAATAATTTAACTAATGACAATTTATTTATGAATATCATTATATTTTTAATGTTCATTAAATTATAATGATTTGTTTGATAATGAATCGTTACAAAAATGTTTTATGAATACGAGCATTAATCTGTTTTATACATATTACAATTTAACACTTTTATATTTTAATGATGTCTAATGTTATTAAATGAAACAATGTAGGCAATAGCTCGATTACATTAGGTGCTTGTGAACATTGAAACAAAAAAAAAATCTATAATTATATAAACATGTTTGTTCAAAAGCTATTAAAAGTAAAAAGTGAACTCTTAAATTAGAATATGTAGGGCTATTAAAAATGAAAGTTTTTAACCATCTTAGTCATTGTGTAAGTTGAAACTCATAAGATTATTTTAAAAATTGTAAGCAATTAAAATAAAAGTTATAGAGACCTACGCTAATAATTAATAGATAACATTGAAATATTCCAAATTAATTGTTCAGTTTGTTTCAAGTCGTCGTACAATTTTTGAACATTTTAAATCTTTTTATACATTTTACAATTCAACACTTCATTTATATTTTAATGTTGTCTAATGTGAGACAATGTAGCCAATAGCTCGATTACATAAGTGTTTATGGAAATTAAAACAAAAATATTACTCTAATTATATAAAAAATAATTATTCAAAAGCTATTAAAAGTGAAAGTGATCTCTTAAATTAGAATATGCGAGGCTATTAAATGAAAGTTTTTAACCATCTTAGTCATTATGTAGGTTGAAACTCTTAAAATTATTTTAAAATAGTAAGCAATTAAAAATGAAAGTTATAGAGACCTACGCTAATAAATAATGTATCATTAGTATATATAACTAATGATTAAACGGTGAGATATTATGAATATCTCATCAATTTAATCATTGGCATATTTAAAATTATTGTGATCTAGCACTTCAATAACTATTAACTTATTGCTTTAATGTAAGTTTAAATGATTGTTAATGTGCAACTCCTCAAATTGATGTATATACAGATGTTTAACCAATTAGAAAGTGCACTTTCACATGTACCAGTCTTAAAATTGTAATGGAAACTTTGTATTTGTGGTAAATAGTTGACTCATTGTTCGAAAAATGTAAAGCAAACTTTCACTTTTTTATATCAATTGTGACTCATTATCAATTGTGGTGGAAACTTTGTATTTGTCTGACTGGTTACAAACATTATTCAAAATTGATGTATGCATGGTAAATAGTTGACTTATTGTCTAAAAGATGTCATATAAAAACAAAATATACAGGGTGTTCTATTAATTTTTTTTGAAAAATGGCGGGAAAATTATACTGGGTGATTTAAAATGGTGGTCAAGATGGCGGAAAACAAAATGGCGTCCAAGATGGCGGAAAACAAAATGGCGGCCAAGATGGCGTCCAAGATGGCGGAAAACAAAATGGCGTCCAAGATGGCGGAAAACAAAATGGCGGCCAAGATGGCGGAGCTCCGCCCCTTTTACCCCCACCCTTGGGTTACCCCGCCCCCTTTTACCCCCACCCCTTAGATTACCCCCACTCCGCCACCCTCCCCACTCCTATCCCCACCCCGTGCGGTGGTGCGGTGGATCCAGAACCGGCTAAAACCCTCTACTAGAGTTCAATTTGTGTGGGTAACGGATCTTTTTCCCCCCTCGTTAGGTCATTGATTGCACTGATCTCAATTTGCGATGACCTTTTTGTTTAAAGTAGTTTTGCATTGCTCGACCTTTCACGTTGCTTGTGCGACTGTTTTACGCTAGGTGTTTGGAGTTGAAATTTCCAGCTATTATGATGGGAATGGAAGTCGAGAAATCCGTATCAAAATTTGCCGTTTTTATAAGGTTACTTGGGTTGATGTACCCAGATGCGAGCTTGAAGGTGCTCAGTCCTGGCACTTTTGCTACGATCTTATGCTCTTTGGCCTGGAGAGGCTTGAGATAATTCCGCTTCAAAACTGCTTGATCTGTTACAACTGGCTCTGACCGCTTATTGAATGTCCAGTATATTACCACCGGTTCTGGCCGTGAAGACGCTTCGCACTGCAGTGGCTGCCGTAAGAATTCTTGCAAGTTAAAATTAAGATGTAATTAAAATAATTTATTGTTAATTGTTACAAATAAACAAACTAATTAAAAACAAATTTTGATTTATTGTTTAGTTAAAATAAATTAAAGATTTTATGTTAATCTTTGGGGCACTGACAAATGTCTCAGTTAAAAACTTTTGGGATATTATGGAGTAGTTAAACACGGTAGTTAATAAATCCAGAGTTTAATAGTTATAGTACGTTCTTACGCTGTTGAGACTCTCTGCACGACTGACTGCAACACCGCAGGTAGTCTTGCGTTACAATACACATACATGAATAGAGTTATACTATATGCAACCAACAATACATTATTTCAACACCCTAACTTATTAAATAATCTTAATAGTACTAAACTACTTATTAAATTTTAAATATAATTCAGAAATAATTTATTTCTTGATTAAACTAATCTGCATATTTGCATAATCTAATATTTCTTTAGAAATTGCTTTAGTTAAAAAATCCGCTACATTTTTGTTTGTCGCGACATAGTCTAACGTCACACTTTTGTTTTGGATCTGATCACGCACGTAATGATGACGTACATCAATATGCTTTGACCTTGCCCAAAACTGGTCTTCTTTAGCAATTGCTATCGCACCTTGGTTATCGCACCACAAATCACATTTAGTCGCGACACCTTCTTTATTTCCACTGAAATGAGGTTCAAACTGCCTCAACCACATAGCTTCTTGCACAGCAGCTGATAATGCCATGTACTCTGCTTCGGTGCTTGATAAGGCGACGGTGTGTTGCATCTTGCTGGCCCAAGAAATTGCACCTGACCCGAAGTTGTAGATGTAGCCGGTGCATGAACGACGTTTGTCGATGTCGGACGCCCAGTCAGCATCTGTAAATCCTTCAAGTCCTTTTGAAGATCCATACTTGTAGAACAATCTGTAGTTCGTTGTCCCTTTTAGATACCGGAAGATCCGCTTCACAGCTACCCAATGCGTGATGCCAAAGTTTGTATTGAACCGGCTTACGTTGCCTACCGCAAAAGCAATGTCTGGTCTTGTACCTTGTACTAGGTATAACAAGCTTCCAACGGCTTCCTGGTATGGGATACTGCTTACGTCTTCTCCATCGTGAATATCTTGGCTTGATAGCTTTTGACCCGTTTGAACTGGTGTCGCTACAGGTTTGCTATCGAACATTTGGAATCTCTTCAAGATATTTTCAGTGTATTCGGACTGATTTATTGAGATCCCTTCTGATTCAAATGTGATATTTAAACCGACACAATTTTTGGCTCGACCCATATCTTTCATTCGAAAATGATTACATAATTTTTCTTTCAGCTCATTTCGCAGGTTTTTGTCTTTCCAAAAAATCAGAATATCATCGACATAAATTGCTAATATTACCTGTCGGTCCTGAGTAAAGTAAACGCATGGGTCCATTTTGGATTTTTGCATCCCAAATGATCTTAACATTTTATCGAGCCGTTTATTCCATTGTCTTCCGCTTTGTTTAAGGCCATATATTGCCTTATTTAATTTGCAAACTCTATTGGTACTATCCTGGAAGAATTCTGGCTGATCCGTATAAATTTCTTCATCAAGGTCACCTTGGAGAAAAGCGGTTACTGCATCCATTTGATCGATGTTCATCTTATTTTTAGCGGCAATTGAAATGAGGAATCTTAGCGATGTGTACCGTACTACTGGTGAATACGTTTCAGTGTAGTCAACACCATATTTTTGGGCAAAACCTTTCGCCACTAGTCGAGCTTTATGTCGTACTATAGTTCCGTCATTGGCACGCTTTATTTTGAAAATCCATTTGTTTTTTATGATTTTCTTTCCGTGAGGTAGATCAACCAATGTCCATGCTTGGTTTTCTTCAAATGATTTCATTTCATCGGTCATTGCATTTTTCCATTCCATTTTACTGCTACTATTCATTGCCTCTTCGACCGAAGTTGGTTCGTTGTCTTGTAGATCCATCATTGCATAAGATACAAAATCTTTGTCAATTCGTGGTTTTGGAGTTCTCTCTGATCTACGAACTATGGTGACTGCGGGTTCCTCTTCAATGTCGGGTTCATATGTGCTATCATCCTGATTATCAGGATCTTCATCATCAATATCTCCCATTTCAGTAATTGAAGTTTCGGATCGATTTTCCACATTAGTATCGACTTTCGACGGAATTTCCCTAACTGAGTCATTTACTTCTAGGTCAATATATACGCAATTAGACGTTTTAGCAGCTTTAGGTTCAAGAAATTTTACATCTCGACTAACTACTATTTTATGTGAAATTTGGTCATAACATCTGAATCCCTTCTGAGTCTCACTCATACCCAGGAATGTTAGTTTGCGGGATTTTGGATCGAATTTTAAACGTTTTTGTTTTGGAACGTGCACCATTACAGGCGTACCAAAAATTTGCAAATGACCCACATTTACCTTTTTGTTTGTCCACATTTCCTCTGGTAGCTTTCCAACAGTTCTGTTTGGTGATCGATTTATGATGTATGCGGCCATGTTTACGGCTTCTGCCCAATATGGTTTATCTAACTCAGCATCAAAAAGCATGCATTTTGCTCTTTCGATTAAAGTTCTATTCATGCGTTCAGCTACGCCGTTTTGCTGTGGCGTGTACGCACATGAAGTCTCATGAATTATACCATATTTTTTACAGAAAACGTCCATTTGTTGATTACAATATTCCGTTCCGTTATCTGATCTTAGACGTTTTATTTTCTTGTCACATTGGTTCTCTACCAAAGACTTGTACGCCTTAAATGTTTCAAGCAATTCTGACTTATTCTTTAAAAAATACACAAAGACTTTCCTTGAATAATCGTCAATGAATGTAGCAAAATATTTGGCTCCTCCAATAGATGCATTTTCCATTGGTCCACACAGGTCCGAATGAATTAGCTCCAACGTTTGCGTTGTTTTAATTAATGCATTTCCATTGGGGAAGTTGTTTCGCGCTTGTTTGCCCATCAGGCATGTTATACATTTGTTGATCACCGTTGTATCTTCGGAAAAAGATATTCCATCCGCAAAAACTTTTAATTTTTTTAAATCCGCAAAGTTTAAGTGGCCTAACCGACGATGCCACGTCATAATATCTTCGGATATAGTTTTCACGCCATTTAAAAAATTGCAACTGTCAATGTCACTGTTCACTTTGTATACACCGTTTTGAGGTTTTACTTGAATCAACTTATCGTTTTGTTTATTATAAACCGTACAACCGTTTTCATCAAATATTACACGCTTTCCAGCTTTTACCATTTTATAAACCGATATCAAGTTCGCGGACAAATTGGGAACATAAAGCACTTCGTTTACTGGTATTACCGAATCGTTAACCTTCAAAGATGTTTTACCGACACCGAGAACTTTAATTTTGTGATCATTTGCTGCTTTAATTTCACTCACGTTCGTATTTTCTATGTTATTCAAAATGCACTTATTCGGTGACATATGTTGGGATGCTCCACTATCGATGTACCAAGAGTCGTTGAAAACTTTATGCGGAGTCACAGATGACAATGCGTAAAAGGCATTTGCCATATTTGCGTTTGCATTTTGTTCAGTCTTCTTTTTGGATCGACAATCCTCAGCCATTCATCACTGATAGGAAAACCAATACTGTTGAGTTTGTTAGCAGACGAAGTAATGTTCGTCACATATTCGGTCATGGATGCACATTCTTCCAATCGAAATGTTATTAATTTACGCAATAGTCCAATTTTACGCGATAAACCATGGTCATCGAACAAGCTCTTTAGCTTTTTCCACATTTCAAGCGCTGTCTTCTCGTTTTGCACATGCACAAACAATGATTCGTCCAATGCCATTACGATACGTGCTTTTGCCTTCTTCAGTTTTTCTTCATCCGTTTCCGTTACTGGATCGGCGATACATCCATCTAGACTGAGAAATTCAAGCACACTTTTCATCGCGAAACACCAATTATGATAATTGTCACTACCGCGTAATTTATCAATTGCATATTCCTGACCACCACGCGACGCCATCGTTGTTCGGTGAAACGGATTCTAACCTGAACGATTGAGCACGTGTCGGCAAATAATTGAAAAAACGAATAAACTTTTATTAATGTCTCTAATGTTCATTAAACTTTCACCGTAGGTAACTGGGGTGACTGGGCCCATAACCTTTTGGGATATTATGGAGTAGTTAAACACGGTAGTTAATAAATCCAGAGTTTAATAGTTATAGTACGTTCTTACGCTGTTGAGACTCTCTGCACGACTGACTGCAACACCGCAGGTAGTCTTGCGTTACAATACACATACATGAATAGAGTTATACTATATGCAACCAACAATACATTATTTCAACAAAAACGCTATAGTATATTATAATAGTGTATCAAGGGCCAAAAATAGGATTTAGCAGCACGTCGCTTTGTAAATGATGTAAATTTATCTGATATTGCAAACTGTACGCATTCATTAATACAAAATATTTTGGTATGCTAGTTATTGATATGCTAATTGCTGATATAAACAAATACAAAATACCTATCACAAACTCCAAAACGTTCGAGAATTGTCGTTTGGTGTAGTCACGAGAGCTACACACACTAGCTGCTTTTCCATTACTGGGGTAACTAACCTGTATTACACTAGTGCACGCCAGAGCAAGTTACACCTTTATGGGAACACAGTTTATTTATTTTCTCTATAATTGAGAAGTTTGGTGCAAGAAGGGGATAAGTCACTATTTTGTTGAAATTAAGATATAAGTACCACAAGGTTTTGCAAAGGATAAGCTATTGTTTGGTACAAGAACCGGACGAGTGCGTACATAAACAAGGGAGTTATTTGCACTTTTAACTCGTCTCTTTTACAAACTTGGTGCAAGAACGGTTAGTGGAGCAATGAATACAAAAAATTTGTTGAAACTTTTGCTGTAAAATTTAAAGCTATTACTGTTTTTCAAAACATGATTTATGATTTTTCAACTCTTGCAATAAAATTATCACTTTCAGTTTTTACTTACCGAATATTTAAGTATTCAAATCTTTGTAATGAAATCGAATGTAGCAGGGTTGCTAATAGATTTTTTGAGGAACTCAAATTGCTAAATTTTAACCCTGTTAACTTTAATTTAAAAAAAATATAATGCCTTGTTGTCCTTTAAAGATGCAATATTTAAAAGTATTATGCTGTAGAGTATTTACCTCTCTTCTTTATTTCGCGTTTTACAGCTATTTTACATCGCCCCAGAAGTCTTACGACTTGTTTGAAGGGGGTTGAAGGGACCATTATTAAGTGACTTCCGAATCACCCTAACCTAACCTAACCTAAAAATGACATACCATTTAAAAAGTGATTCTTCTGGAAAGTTATGATTCAGGCACCAATGGAGGTATCCCGTTTGTTGTGAATTTTTTATTTTTGCGTTTTTGTACCAAGCAATAATTTTTTAAGATTTTTTTGTTTGTTTTAAGCAAAATAACCCAAGGTCTTATTTATACGCAAATAAGATGTACTCTAAAAAACATATATTTTTTTAAATTATTTTGCTTCTCCTGAAAAAAAAAGAAAAAGTGACCGGCTCTTCAATTTCTGCAGCGTTTCTGCATGTCACGTAACTTTTAAATTAGCCAATCAAATGAGCAAGTGCAACTCGCCCCGATTAAAAGGTTGGGCCTAGAAGAGGAAGGGGAAAGAAAACTTTGTGCAAGTTACACACAAAATGTAATGAGAACGAGATGCATCTTGCCCTGGCGTGCACCAGGGTCTGTCAAAACGTAATGGATAAACAGCTTTTGTGTGCACGCCACATTACTCCGACATGAATATTACAATTATTAACTATTTTCATTTGACGTTTAACTGAAAAATATAAACAAGCTTTAGTGACGTGATTTATTTCCCATTTTTTTTTTCCTTGAGTCGTCTCTGTTAGGTGCACTAGACAGTAGACACACTAAAAGTAAAGTAATCCTATTTCAGTAGGAAATAATGACGTCACGGTAACTAAACGTTGTCAACTTGTCTTACCGTACTTCAAAGCATTTTTTTTTACGTTGTTCAAAAAATTACGTTAAAGCTTATTATTGAGTTTATAGTATGTATTACTGGATACAGTAATCGCACTTGGTTTATGGAATGTGTAAAATATGAGCTTGTAAGTACTTAACGTTTCCTGTATGTCTTTGCATTGTCTATAAGACATTAATTGCTATTATATAGTATACATAGTAGACTAAGATGGTTGCTGTATTTAATATTTACAAATGGTTGTCCTTTCTTTATTTTATTGTAAAACCCTGATGGGTTATTGTTGGCCAGATTTTTAGATATTTTGCTCTAGGACCACTTACAATTATCGGTTTGTAAAAGTTCTACTGAAAACATTGCTTAAATCACAACTTAAAATTTGTGATGATTTTTCAAAGCTCTTGGCAAACTTTCATAGCTTGCAACGTTAATTCAAATTTGTAAGATTAGACAAGTCGTTGCCGTTAAAGTTTTAATTTCTTTTATCTCTTATGAACAAATTATCAGTAGTAATGTTTACTTACATAGCCAATAAAACTACACACAGCAGAGCAAATTAATTGTCTACAAATCCAAGCCATTGACTTGCATATGATAAATGTTCTGTTTGTTTAATGAATCTTTCATTTTATTTTAAATTTAGCAATGTCTTTGATAAAACGTTTGGATTATGAACATTTTATTTGTGTACTAAAAAATTTATCTTTTTTTTTTTTGTGTATAATGGCCGATATTATCACCATTTCTTTGAATATGTACCTGCAAATATAAATATTAAACCCCTAATTGAGAAAATAAAGGGTCTGTAGATAATATTAAATTACATTTTTTCAAATTGGGTTTAAAGTTAATTAAATAAAAAAAAAAATCATTAATTAACTTGTATGTATATATGTATATGTGCATAAATTATGTACAATTTATTATGTAATTTATATGTTTTTTTATACATTTATATTAACCTAAACTATACTACAAGATTGCATTTGAAAATTAATATAAATTCACATATTTCGACAAATATCATCAAAGGGTATCGCAACGACTTATATAAAACAGTTATATATAAACAAAATGTGCATATTTAACATAAGAGTATATAAGTTGTGCTTATAACTTATTGGCACGTATTCACATGGGACTCTTTTTTTTTTTAATATAATAAATGGTGTTGAGAATGTAAAATATATATACAATTAGTACATAAATTGAAAATATTGTATAAAAAAATATGAATTTTAAACAGGGATGAAAACTAAATACATTTATTACAATATTTACGAAAATATATACAAGGAATTATATACAGAGTGTTTAAATAATATAGGACATACAAATTTTAAATTCATTTGAACACTTCGTACAAGAGTGAGAATTTTTAGTTTCGTATCAAAAGTTTTTAATTTGCTCAATCATAAGAAGTCCATATCGAGTGCATTATATAAAGCTGCGATTTCACTGTGACTCGATATCCGCCAGAATGGAAATGTTAAAGCTTTGGCTGCGGCTTCCTCATCTTGCCCATCACCGATCACAACATACGTGCATTTTCTTCCGAACCTTGTTACTATCCTTTCAAAACAACTTTCTTTTCCTAGAAAAGAAAAACAAATAAATAATTTATAACTACGCATATTGTGAATTAAATTCTTACCTATTTTAGTTGCAGAATATATATTATCGATAGGAAACACACCACCTAATCCAAATAATAATACTTTAGCAAGAGCAGGTACTAATTGTGTAGTAGTAACCAAAACATTTACACAGTTACTACGTGAATTAATTAAAGTTAAACATTTTGTCGCTAATGTTAACCAATTATCCGTTTCAGCTTCAATTTCAGCCCTCAACTGTAACCATTGTTCTCTTTTTGCAGGTCCCAATAGTCCACCAACACTGTAAATAAAAAAAAACAATATAACATTAAAATTTAATTCAGAAGTTCCAATAAGGCTATTTTATTAAATTGTAAAGATAATTACCTGTTTCTGTAATTATTGTATGTATCTTTAATTTTCCTATAACGGAAAGCTAACTTCCTCATCCAATCAACACCTCCTCTGACACCTGTGGCTAGACAAAGGTTTCCACCACCCGTTGCAGCCGAATGAAAACCATCACTTCCAAAATTGTAATTTGAAAGATCTTGACCATTATCATCTGATGAAACGTCATCTATATGTACTTGGTCACAGTCCTACAGAAAAAAATATAATTAATATCAAGCAAAAATTAACAAATCAATGAATTATTTTTAATAACAGTAACAAGATTACTTACTTCTATATCGTTGAAAAAGAAATGTGTGTCTGCTAAATTAAAAACCATTTCTTCCATCCTAAATCCTAGTTGAACTATACTTTGAGCATCCTAGAAAAAACATTATTAACAAAATAATCAATTAAACTAGTAAATTGTTTTTAATTTATATGTTTATAAATAGTAACTTACTTTTTGGTATTTTGTTGCATAACTACCGGTCAACAAGCTATGGAAAATAATTATGGTTTCATCAAGATCCCAAATGAACACTCTATCTGTGCTGGATTCAGGCGCACTTGGTGATACTGTATTTGTACGTCTACCTCGACCACGAGTTCCTCTTGTTTCTGAACCTAAACTACTTGTAGATTCTCTTGATCTTCGAGATGTGTCACCTTTTAAAGGCGAGATAGGTCCTTCAACCAGTGAAATTCCATTCGATGGGCTTTCTAAAATTAAACAAAATATTTAAATATTTATAATATAACTAGGTTAATTTTCATATTTTATTCATTGTTTCACTTATAGCTTTAATAACTATTTTAGACCTTCATCTTCACTGCCACTAGTGTCGCTATATGGGCACAACATATTAACATTATTTTTGCATTTAAATTTTTTTGAGGTTAGCAATTTAATGACGTTTGTTTGATGCTTGAATTGAAAAATATGAGATAAAATTTGACAAGAGGTGCGTTCACACAATCGATAATAATGTTTGATACAATGATTAATAGATGGCACTGCAGTCTTTAAGATCGAATTTATATTTGAAAACGGAATTTGAATGATGTGAAATTGAAAATTATACTTTTAGAAATGTTATAAGAAACGGATAAAATAAATTTGAGTACATCAAAATATTTAAAATTTAATAAAAAATTAAATAATACAGAACTATTAAAATTTATATTCCCTAATTCATTAGACATGTCTTGAAGAAATGTTAGACGCTCGACTATCGAGCAATAGCGAAATATTTACAGTGGTAGCCGTTTTAATTAAATAAATTCTTTCACATGTATTTCTTAAAATTCCTAGGTGCTAATTTCAAAATTGATTATTTTGCTTTTTTAATTTTAATATATTTAATATTATTTTTTAATTTTATTATATTTTATACTATTTTTCAATCAAAATAGTTATCATAACCAAGGAACAATTTGAAATTATAAAATATTATAATTATTTTTTTATTTATTAAAAAACTAAAGTTTTATTGTTGTATAAACGTTGTTTCCAGGAATTAATTTTCGATGGTGCCGAAAGAAGTTTTCGGCACTAGGGAGCAGTGAAATAAATTTGTTGTCATATTTGTATTTACTCATTAACAGAAATATTTCTATCGAAGAAATTTAAAATGTAGTAATGTAGAAAGTATAGCATTCATAATGTTATTGAAATAAATAATTATAAAATAAATTAGATTTTATTTCTAAATATTTGTATTTAAAATTGCACATTTAAAGACCAGTAAATACCAATGTTACAACAAGCACCATAGTGAAATTGACACAATCTACAAAAATAAAATAGACCTGCCGACTACTTTAGCATTGTTTCCCTATCCTTCTCTTGTTGGGAAGCGGCATATATTACTATCAAACTTTTGCAAAAATCAATCGAAGTTTTTGTTCTAATGCCCGTATTACACTGTCAATAATTATATCTTGAATTATATATATAAAAATATTTAAATCTTAAAAAGTTTGTAAAATGCACAAAATATCATCAATCTTATTGTAGATTGAAATTTTAAGAATATTTTTAGGTTTTCTTTATAATTAACACATAACATGTGAGTAATAGCATTTATAATATAACCTAACTATTTTTTAAAAACTGTTAATTTGTACATTTTTTGTGTTAATTCTAAAGAAAAACTAAAAATATTCTTAAAATTTCAATCTACAATAAGATTGATGATTATTTGTGCATTTTAGAGACTTTTTAAGATTTAAATATTTTTATATATATAATTCAATAAAGAATTATAGACCAGTGTCATACGGGCATTAGTCTTATATGGCGTTTGTTATAAAAGTAACAGGCCTCTCGATGATAAGTTCATCAAGTAAAAAAAAATAAAAAATAGCAAGTGTTAAAATTTCAGATTGGCATTTGTTAATGTATCAACGAGTGAAGTAATTGCCAGTAATTTAAACAATTTATAGTAATCCCAGGCACATGGAATGTGAAATGAAAGCGCTAGAAAAGAGCGCTAAAACGGGCGAAAGCATGAGTGCAATAGAGCAAAAATATTTTCGTGTATATTAAGTTGCCTGTTATACCGGTCACGCTGTATTAGAATTACTATAAGTTTTTTTGCATATTAATTGTGAATTTTGTCAATTTGTGCTTAAAGCATTAGGTGCCTGCAGTGACAACGCGATTGCTGCAACACCCGCATTTTCACATCAGTGTTATTCTGAAAAAATACCAAGAACAAAGACTACTTGAAACAGGTAATTTAAATCAAAGAATTAAATTTTCAGAACGTTTACAAAAACTTACACTTGCTTGGCAAAAATAAATTTGAAAAATTTTAAACAGAGCCAAGCTCAAGTGATCCTAACATTTCAACACAATCATATGTCAATGATAATCACTAACAATAAAGCAAATGAATTGTATCCATTTAGATCGCATGATTTGCCAAAACGGTTTAATTTCTGTAGATTTTTGTGTCTTATTTTTGTTGCTACATTTCGAATTAGTGATGCCAGAATTTTACTGTAAATTCAAGAATGCCAAAATACATAATGCTGTCTAGTGAGAAATTTGTTAACTGAAACCAATATAAATATTTATCTACATTTAAGCACAGTAATACATTTATAAATTTTTTTGGAACGCCAAAAGCGGAAATTGCAACCTGGACGTCTTAGAAACACCAAAGAATGAAGATTCGAACCTTCGGCTCGTTGCTGTCCGGTACTATCTGGATACTCTTAACTAACCAAGGAATCTTTGTTCGATCAGTTTACTGAAGAATTCAATCATTTGGTCTCAAGTCATATTGAAATTTCCTTTGTTTGCCATTAACTCCTCACTATAATAGGTGCCATCTAGAATACACAATAAGGATGAGAATGAAATGGGTCAATCAATAAAAGCAAGTTATCTTTAGCAACGAGTTTTGTTTCAGGATGGTCGCAAAATGGTTAGACGTCGCCGAAGAGAATGAAGGAATTTACAGTTTGCTGTGAAACGATATATAGCTCTTACATACGGGAAGATAGTATGCATAGCAAATGCTTATGGAAGTAAATCTTTTCTAGTGTTCATTCTAAGAATGTTATTGCTACAATAACACGGTTCTACAAAAAACATTAATGCCTTATCTGAGAAGGTTGAAAACTCCCATTTTCCAACAGGGAAGGCTTTGTATTACCGCATACAACAAGTACTACTATGGAATTCCTGTAACTAGCTAATGTTGATTTACTTCTACGGCCTTTTCGTTCTCCAGACCTATCACCTTTAAATACGTGTTCGATACAACTGGTAGAAAACTAGGCCATCTTCACACACCCACCTACTTTACCTGATATTCGGATGCGTATTCAAGAAGCTTGGGATTTAATCTTAATCCATCAGGCTGAGATTAACAATGTGATTTCTAGCATGTCTAGGCGAGTTAAGGAGTGCTCTAGAAATCGTGGAGAAGCAACTCATTATTGAAATAAAAAAAAACATCATAATGTTTTGTCGTTTGTTGAAATGTTCATCATTCTTAGTGTAAATAAATTGAGCTACAGGTTTTTGGTGTTCTTTTACTTATATTTAATAATTACAAATATTGCAGTATTTAACATTAACCCATCATTTTTTTAAGTAAAAAATCAATTATTTTCGAATAATGAACAAGTAAAGCAAATAAACTTTTGTTTTAGCGATGGTACAGTTAAAGTTAAATGACATGTAGTTATTATGGAATATATTAGTAGTAAGTTGCTTACCAGGTAATGCAGTGGCGGCTAATTGGTACGTAGATGCAGTTCCTATGCTTCCACTAGAACTTGGCGAACTAACATAGGGTGAGTAACTTTGTGAAGCGTAATAAGTGGAAGCATATTGGCTAGCTTGGGCGTCTGTCGAATAAGCCCCATAACTACCATAATCCTGCGTCGTGAATCCTTGCGTGAACGATGAAGAAGGTGGTGAGGTGTAACTAGTGTAAGGTGAATATTGTCCGCATTGTCCGCTGGTTTGGAAAGGAGATGCTGGTGAGGAAGAATACGGGGAGGATAAATATCCAGAACTCGCTTTGCAAGCGGGATTTAGAGCCCTGGTAGTTCCCAACGATGAGTACGGGTAAGAAGGCGTGTTGTAGAAGGATGATGCGGCGGAATTCATGTACGACGCTGCAGCTGCTGGGCTGGTTGTACCATATGCCTGTTGCATACTGAAAAAAAATAGTAATTTAATAATAACCAACTGCACATATGTAAGAAAAGGAAATGCTGTTTATGCATATCTTATCAACCGACCTGTTGTAATACTGATGTGCAGTTGGATAAGATTGTGGATATTCTTTATCATAAACTGATCCGAGATCAACTGCTGCCGTAGCTGCACTATAGAAACTTGAAGGGTCTTGTGATAACGCAGCTACTTCTGAATCCGCAAGACCTGGACTTCGTAATTCGCTTTTTACACCATCTGCTAGAATCGACCAGGAGCTGGGCAGGTGAGAGGAACTTATGCAAGATGTTGCTGTTGGCGTCGACAACTCTGTAGGTAAGTGATTTGCAGCAGAAGAACTTACAGGTGGACTCCCACACGTCGATGAAGAGTGTGTACTTTGAGGACTACATGTTGTATCTGCGGCTAATCTAAAAACAAAAATCAGCGTTGAAAATTTTTCTCATATAAATTCGCGCATATTTGTATATTATTTTTTACTAAGCACATTTAAATAATTAATATATGTTTCTTTGATAACACCATTATAATTAATGATAGGAAATGTTTTTTATAATTGTTTTCATTCATACAAGAAAAGTGTTTAGTAGCATCTGGCGGTTTGTGTAATAAAATGTATTTTAATTGGATGTAATTTTCTCAACTATTTCGTGAATGTGGAGAATGTGGCATCGAATTAGACCTTCTTTTTGACATTGTCCACTTAACGGGCGAATGAAATGGTATGCAGGCGAATAGGAAAAATCATTCAACACGATTAGAGCATGTATTTCTTCGCGAGCGTTGCGGTCTTGTTCCGCTGGTGCCGCTGTAACTTATAAGTTATGCCAACCTGACAAGATGTATGTCAGTGCTCATGTCACACCCTACACTCCGAAACGAGCTTAAGGAAATAAAACACAAAGTCTATGTCTTATTCGCTTCCCCTTTAATAAAATACAAATGTGTAAAAAGGAGAAGAGATTGGTCACATAACAGGGATTTGCATCGGGCATTTTTCTAACACCCGCACCAAGGTTACGTTTTCTAGGAAATTTATGCGTTTTGTCTCCTGTCCAATTTATTACAACCGTCCTTTCCTCTCCCTCTAGTTTCTCCATCTCACCATGCCAGATTTTTGTAAGGTTGTCATTTCACTAGACTAAAACAAATGACATGTTGACTTGCTCATATATTTACGTTGAACTTTCTTTAATTAATATTCGGGAGTAAAACACAACTATTCATATTCAAAATAGATCTGGTTTGCAATTTACTAAATTCATCAAAATAAATACTTATTACAATTTATTTATAAACTTATACAAGTAAGTTTAACTTCAAATGGTATGTTTTCTTGTCCATTTAAATTGTAAATTAGCAACACAAGTTGAATGACAAATCAGTAAATTAAAACAAAGAACCATATAAATCTTAAGTATCTTGCAAAATTTAACTAGTAGGTGTTTAATTAATGCTTTATCTCGATTCTACAATCAAGACATATCCTGAACAGAACAACAGTGACTTGAAATACGTGTGCCGAAGAAGGACGCGCATATTATGAATTTATACAAAAAATAAATTAAATAAGAGTGTGAATATTGCATATCTGAAATGCCTACATGAGCGCTATGTCTTTTCATTTGACACACATCCATTAGTTAACTTAATGGATGTTTGGTCGGAGATATAAATTGTTCGTTTGTGAGATTAAAATTTGATAAAACTTCGAAAACTGTTGTAGATACAAGATAGTAGCCATCAATGATCACGATACATAAATTTCTCTCGACCATTATTTTTATTGTTCATTTTCTAGTAAATAAATAAAGCAACATGATTTTGTATAAATTAATTGTTTTGATTTATAAAAAATAGTAATATATCTGTCAGTGCAGTAAACGAATAATGATTTTTGTTTGTTTAACTAAATGAACTTCCTAATCTAAAAACTAGACCAACAAAATAAAGCATAATGAGTATTCTTCACATTTTCAACATGTGCGGACCAAATGGCAGTGGCTTTCTTTGTCGGACTGTCGGGAGCACACGTTTTTTCGTCTTTGTCCTTTTCGTCGTTACAGCACCATTAACTTTACAGTTGACACTTGTTGTTTTCACAGTTAAAACCTGTGGCAGCTCAACATGTTTCATGAAACGTTTTCACTCTACTTATTGTTGTGCACGTTTAAATTTACTGGCGCAACTATAAATAATACAACTTTTTTCATTTCTCTACAGCACATTTAAATTAAGACGTTTCAATTAAAATAATAACTTCAAATAAATACCCGAACGGACAGTCGGATAATTAAAAGTGTCTAGTGGAGATTGATGTGTTTTTTTGTGGTGTAGGTATTTATATATAGATATGTATCTTCAATCATTCATAATTTATGTTACATATGCATTATTTCAATCTTTAATCGTATATGTACTTTAATATTTAAATTGTTGTTATAAGTTTACTGGGGTAATGTGAAATAGTTACAATTGGAATTGATAACTACTAATTTTATAGATAAGGTCTGGATACATTGATATTTAATCCTAAACGCCGGATGCCAATGATAGTACATTTAGTATCAAGGGCAGGAAAGCATAATTTGCAGCATGCTAATGATTGGCCGCACGAGCAAATTGATAGTGGCAGATTGTAAAGTGCTGCAAATGCTTTCTTGTTCTTGTTGCCCGCAGAATCAGAAAAAAATAAATAACCTCAAAAATATGTTAGTAATGTTATTGCAGAATTCTTGAAACTGACCTATGTTGATCTGCTTTCATGAGATTGAGCATGTATAGTAGATCTACACATGTTAATTCAAGATATACACACAAACAATTTAGGCTAACTCACTGTTAATTATGTACAATTTTAACCACTTGGCATAAGTGCTAAATCTATTGAACAATTTCTTTAACATCACATGCTATGAAGATCCTATAACAAATTACTGATCAAAAGCTACAAAACAAAAGTACTCTACGATATTAATAAAAAATATAAAATGTCAATTCATCTCACATAGCTACATTCAACAAATCACCAACCACGCTTGTTGAAAAGGCTGTATACAATAAACATTACAAAAAATTGTTAAAACTCAGAAAGCGCATTGCGAGAAGATCAACTGGATAAAGATAGAAAACATTTGCAGAAAGAAGAAACATTCAATTTTTGGATAAGCAGGTCACTTCAGTTAAAACTACTCCGTCGCTCATTTACATAATTGTTTATTATCAAAGAATGAGATTTGTCACCTTTTGCCTTTAAACTTTAACACCTAACTGTTTATTGTCAAAAGATTAGTCACCTTCCGAACCCAAAAAAGTAACAGCTAACATTTTTAAAAAAAGAAGAAACTTCCAATTTTTGAATAACAAACACTAAAGTGGGTGGGCTCCAGTTAAAACTATTCTTTTGCAATTTAAAAATTGAGTGCTTTGTTCACTCACTTAATTATTTATTATCAAAGGATTGTATTTGTTACGCTACGTTTCCAAAAAAGTTGATGAGAAAACAATTTTTGGATATCAAACACTTGAGTGGGTAGTCGGGGTACTCCGTGGATAGATTAAATCTGTCACACTTTGCCCCAAAAAATGACAGCAAACATTTAGAAAGAAAATAAACATTCAATTTTTGGTTAACCAAAGCTTGCAATGATCAACATTTCAGTTAAAACTGGCGCGCAAATAATATACTGAGTGGCGCTCACCCATCTTATTGTTTATTATCGAAGGATTGGATCGGTCATCCATTATCTTCAAAAAAATAACAGTTGTCATTTAGAACGAAGAGAAACAAACAATTTTTAGTTATCAAAAACTTGGGTAGGTGAGCGGAGTACTCAACCCACCTAACTGTTTGTTATCAAAAATTTAGATCTGTCACTTTCCAACCCAAAAAAAAAAAAGAAAGTTAAGATTTAGAAAGAAAAAAAAACTACTAATTTTCTAGACCGTCAAACTACAAATAAACTACGCACCGGTAGAAAACGTTATTTTTTTACCTAATATTAAGACTATTATTTCTAACCTGCAAATACTGACTGAAGTGCTGTAAAAATTGAAGAACAACTTGTTTAATATGCTATGAAGTTATATTTGCAAAATAATGATCTAATGATTAAAAGAAAGCAAATTTTACTTTATTCTATGAGGTGTACTTTGGATGTTTTTCAAATAAACTAAATTTTATTTTTTGTTGCATAGTATATGCAACAAAAACAGTTAGGACCGTTGACACTTAGCAATGGCTGTCTCACTGAATAACAGCTGAATATATCATTTGTCTATCGGGCAGCACAAAATAGAGAGCACATAATCACGTAGTCAGATTTTGAGGCAGCATTATTAAACTAATCGCCACTACCAAACCCGGCACTACAACTAGCCATCAGCGCGGGCCTAAATTGTTACTTCATAAGAAAATCGAGTAAAAAAGTACCAGTTAGTTTCCATCGTTTAATGAGATTTTTTTTTGGTTACAAATGCCGATATTTTAGGGTTTATGCTTGTGTTACTCTCATGCTGCCTTTGGATATCTACCTGTAAATTATTTATAACGTAAACAATAATTTAAAAAGCTATTTATTCTGTTATGATTGGAAATATCTTAGATGTCGGATATTGAAATTAATTTAAAAAGTTATTAGTCAACAAATAGCAGCCCAGTCATGACATGGTGTCCTATAGCAATAAAATACTTCTTTTGACATTTGTCAGTAGTATTTTCCGCAGACTTTTTAAGTCAAGTCTAACAGCACTAAACCTTTTTTGAGTTCAAGTTTATAGGAACAAGGGTAGCAACAATTATTTCCAACATGTCAAATTGACCAATTAGATTGAGTAAGCTAACCAAAATCTCTCCGATTATTTTACTCCAAATTTGATTTAGGGCCGCTTGCACCACCTCGCTTAAAACTAGACCTTAGTCAAGTACCACTTATGTCCAAGTGAAGCTTAAAAATATATTTTGTTGCACCACTGTATTTTAAGGTACACTCACGTAAGATACAGATATATGTGGCAACACAGCAAAGTTTTCTATATTCTGTCATTATTTTTTGACAGCAGAGAAGGAGACAGCGTCTGAACAACTAATATTATTGCATTTGCAGTATATAGAAGGTTAGGTAGCAAAAAAGACCTAGTTAATGGTAATAAAAACTTTGAATTACTCATATGGGTGATTCATTCGCCCGACATACGTAAACACGATCGGTTCATTTTATTTGAAGTATTTATTACACGTTTATTCTTAATAGAATTATTAATTAAATGGGGTCTTGCGTGGTTTTGATATTAAATATTACTTTTCAATTAAGTAAGTTTTACATAACTGCACTGATAAATCTCCAAAACCTTTGCATTTTTAAAGTTTTTTTATTATTATTAACCGAGTCCTTATTGCTACCTAACCTTTTATATACTGCTAATGCTCAAAAAGGACATAAAATTTTCTGCTTCTGCTGTTTTAATATTAAATATTACTTTTCAATATAAGTAAGTTTTACATAAATGCACTGATAAATCTCTGCATTTTTATTACTATTAACTGATTCCTTATTGCTACCTAACCTCTTACGTACTGCTAATTCACAAAAAAGTCATAAAATAATTTTATTCAATTATTGCATTTGTCTATAATGCCGGATGCTGTAGATATGTGCACTTCTGCAAAGACCTCTACACTTGTCTGTTGAATAAACTGTGGTCAAATCTATCTATTTGTAACTTGAAGTTGTGTATAATACACACAATTTTAAGATTATTTATAAAAATGACAAAGACAATGCAATTTTGCGAAGCAAATTTTAGGTTATTCTGCACCTTATATGCGTAAACCGAACTCAAGGTTCGGCTTAAGTTCCACTTAGAGGTTTTTATGTTCTACTTAGTAGATGGTGCAACGAATATAAGCTCCACTTGGAAATAAAGTGCCACTTAAGCAGTTAAGCGAGGTGGTGCAAGCGGCCCTAAATCAATTAATTATTACACTGCTCAACGTCTTCCAATATTTTTATTTATTTGCTATGTTGACAGTTATACACGTGAGAAGTGACAAATAAAAATAATATATTTTGATACGTTATGATGTTTAGAAATAATCTCTTTGAATAAAACATTAGCCAATAAGCAGTTATTATTCCAAATTTGTCTTGGAACATTTAAGTATTTTGTCGTGGGTAAAATCATTATAGCTACAATACGACATTTATCAACAAATTAAAACCCTTGAGTATTTGGCTCACGTGATTTAGACAGTTGTCATATTTCAACATTCATAATTTTAAAATCAATACTTGCATTGTTCTCTGTTATTACCCCTGATTATTTCCAACATCTGTCAAATCATTATCATCAAGATTGCGTAAGTTAGCCAAAATCTTATTAATATTCCAATAGTGTATAGTGTATCAAAGACCGAAAATAAGATTTAGCAGTCCGCCGCTTTTAGCAGTACAAAGGAGCAAAACAAATGAGGGCTGCTAACAGCAAACGGCTGTTAAGCATTTTGGCATGAGTTACACTCGATATTGTGTTGCCTGCCCCCAATAAAACAGTGTCTGACTTCTGTTAGGTATGACATGTGAATTCGTGATTTACTGTCTACTTAAATACCGCAAACGACGCATATTAACTTTTCTGCTTTTCAGCCCGCATTTTTAGAGCTAAAACAGATGGTTTCAATAGAAACGGCAGTCAAAAAATTGTATTTATTTGATCGATTATTCCACTACTCAGCACCTTCCAATATTTTTATTTATTTATGATGTTGACAATTATACTTGTCAGAAATGACAAATTAAAAAAATAAAAATATATTTTGATGAATTATGATGTTTGGAAATAATGACTGCGTACAGAAAGGCGAGAGCAAACTGCTACTTTTGGAGCGGTACTTGTAGCTACCGGAAATAAACAACAAAATGTCACCACATCAATTTCAAAATGAAATAAAACTTGAAGCCATTGCATTTACTATGTTAATCACAACATTAACAATAAAAAATGATAATGATATCAGTATATCAGATGGTTTTAAAAGCGGGTGACTAACAAGTGATGCAGAGCGTTGCGTTCTTCCCTATATGGGTCTGATACTTCATATAGACATCCAAACTTTCAAATGTTTTCTCTGTGGCTTGGTGTTCCCATCTCGACACCTATAAAACCGGTAGGTTGGAGATTATATATTCTATATCAGATGGTTTTAAAAATAAGAAGCCTAAAACTTTTTGTGTCTAAAAAATAAAAACGTTCTTAACGAATGCATCTCAAACTAACTCAAAATATTTAGTTACTAAAGTAAGGTAGTATTTAACAAATGTTTTTAGGTCGCCTTAATTTTTGAAATTTCTTAAGCGTCACAAATTAAAACATTAGACAGTAAATAATGTAAAAAATTTTGGAAGTACCCTTCTCGTTGAAATACCTAACTCAAAGACAAAGCTGTTTCATATTTTTGGAATTCAAAATTCTTTATTAACTATAAGACTAACTCAATATTTAAATTTGCCTCTTCCTCAACAATATACCGGCCATAGCTTTTGCAGAACTTTCGCTAGCTACTAGTGGATGCAGGATGCGACATGTTTTAATTAAAACGGCACAGCGCGACGCTGCGGTCGGAAACCTAGTTACGTCGCGGAGAGATATATTGATAAATCAAGTAGCAATAAAAATCAAATAAGACCTAAATTTTACAATCTGTACAAAATACAAGAACTACAAACGGAACCCAATTACGGCACATCTTCAATTGGAATATCATTAGTTAAGACCAAGCCGACCTCTACCTTGATTTGTAGTATTTCAACGAAAACGGCAACTTCAGCGTCATATCTGTTTCTACATATAATTTGATAATCGATTTATTTTTTACCAGTACATTCAGAAAGGATTAAACTATGAAATGTCAAAGTGTTTTTTGTCAAATTATATTTGCAAATAGCAACAAAATGCATTTAAAAATACATAAAAACGCATTTATTTCTATATTTGATTTGAAGTTTTTTCGGCTATTTCCTAACTATTATTTGACTAAGGGCCGCTTTTACAATTCTCAGTTAAAGCATAGTTAGGTTTTGAAGGTAGATAAACTGGGGTTAACTTATCCGGTGCTCGGAGCAGTAGTTATACCCAGTATTACGCAGATAACCTCGTAAGCGCCGCACATATCATATTCGTAAAAATAAATAAGAAAAAAAATAAGATTTGTTGCTCCAATTTTTGTTTTTTTATGTCACTATCTGATTTAAACACATTTACGTTTTGTAATATTATAGAGGAGACAATCTAAATTTAGTTATAAATAACTTTGACGTTTCAATAAGTTATCCTAGAGAATAAGCTAACTTAGCATTTGTAAAATGCATTGCGTTTTATACCAGTTATAACTGTGGATTAGTTTATCCGACGATTGTAAAAGCGGCCCTAAAATACTTCGACATATCACAGTTTGATCCTTTTTAAATGTATTGGTGAAAAAATAAATTGATTATCAAATTATATGTAGACACAGTAATGACGCCAAAGTTGCCGTTTTTGTTAAAATACTACAAATCGAGGTAGCGGTCGGAATGGTCTTAATAACAAACCTTCTTCAATACATAAAAAGTTTGATTGTGAAACCCCATAATTTTAAATAATTGTTTAAAAGTAACAATTAATTTAAATCATAAGTAATTTAAATATCATCTACATATAGTTTTTAAATTTTTAATTATTTATTTACATTTTTTAGGAAGTTGTAAAAAAAGTATAGTGTTTAAACTCGTCAAAATCATTTTGTTAAGCTTGCTAACAATGCCTGTTTGTTCTCTCCTTTAAAAAATGTTGTAATGTAATTAATACTTTAATTTTATAGATACAATTATGCACACATTTTTAGTATGTAATATACGTTTCATTTTTAAACATTGTCATATTTATAAGCTTATTTATGCGAATCCTTGTACTAATTAGAATCTCACCGAACATAAAACTGTGGACCTAATTAAATTAAAATATAGAATATGATTAAGAAAATCGGTTAAGGCTGTACCGATAAAAATGATTTAAACTATGAAAACTTAGGTAATCCGATATAATTGAAAGCGGATTGTAAACTTTGTTTTATTTTTTGCCGTTTAAATTTTAAAACATTTAAAAAAGTCGACCACCCAAACGCACGATCGAGATGCGCCGGGGATCTTTAATCATGTAGAAAAAATCCATATTTCCAAAAAGAAGCGCAATATTTCATGAAAAAATTTGGTCGAGTGAACAATTAAAAACACGGAACCTAATCTTGATCAATTCGTTATGGTTGTTTTGTCACATAACACGTCAGACCTCCGGGTCGTAACGTGCCTCGCCAGCCCACCTACCATCACCTACCATCGCCTGCTTTATTATCTTATACTTTTTTCCTTTTTTATTTCACACAATCTATTCGGACACTGGATTAATTCCATTACAACTAAATAAAGCTGGTCTTATCGTGGGACCATTTGTATATACACACTATACACTTGTCTCGTGCGCTTTAAACTCCACGGGCGATTATCTCTACCCGGCATAAATTGACCAATTTGTATATGTGATTTACTTTTATGTCCAGCACAGCTCATAACCAACATCACATTAAATTATAATCAATTTACAATATTGCAGAAAATCCACCCAATTAAATATGGCAAACTACTAGGTGGTGTCGAAAAATATTTAAGTACTTTATAATGTAAACAAGCTTTGTTCGACGACATTAAAAAAGCAAGTGTGAATCTTGAAATAACAAATAGAAGAGAACATTTAACATATCTTAGGAGGTTTATATTTACTCGCGCTTTTCACTTTTACAACCAGCATGCGTACAGCTTGCCAGAAATAAAAAAAACGCGTGCTTTTATTTTACACCTAAAAGACATTCCCAGGAATCCGATCAATATCATTATTTTAGAAAGATCGTCCTGCATTCTTCTTCCGATCCATCAAAGAATTGTCAGTCTCAACAGGACGCCATACTCGATGATTGTGTGCAGGTATAATTATGTCAACACTCTCCTTTAATCGGCTTATTCGGTCCATTCAAAAAATCTAGGCTTAGCTACTGGATCTCCATTTACATGAAAACCTTTTTTACAAACATGTTTAATCCCAGGTGTTGTTAAGCTTTCAAAATATTGTAATTATGCATTTTATATAAAACTATAATGACATTTTCATGGATAATTGCATTTCTATAAATACATTTTCTTAGTAACAGCCGTGATTGAAGCAATTAAAATTTCACGACTTCCTCTTTCACAATACACCCCTATTAGTATTGAAAAAGTGTCATTATGCGTCACGGTGGTCGTTGCTTAATGAAGATGAGAGATACCAATTGAACTGGGCAATAAAGTATACGGCGATCGCTGTTTTTTTAATGAAAACTGAAACGGGATAATTCTCCTCTCATGTTTTCAGTGGTGTGAAACAAAGAAAGGTGTAGTTTGACAAAGAATAGGTAAACCGTTCCAAAAACAGCGTGTCGTCGACTCGGAATGGGAATAAATATTAATTTTGTTAATGTGGTGGTTTTGAAATTTATTTTATGGTTCTTATAGATATTTGATTGTATTTTTATAGCTTGCCTGTCATTCGATTTTATGTATTTTATTTCGCTTATTAATTTTCAAATGGACAACGGCATAAATTTTAATCGGAGTTACATACATAAATATACATAAAGCCCACTTTTCTTGAAATATATGGAATACCTAAATTGGTATTTCTTCTAAACTTATTTATACAATTAGTATGAATTATTAATAATTAATTTAAAAATAGCTTATGTTATAGTGCACCCATTTTAAGTGTGAGTGTGGCGTGTGGTATGAATTGTTATGTATTTTCAAAATGACCTTCATTTCATTGGTGATCCCACAACGCGGGTCCCAAATATCGACACGTAGTGACCACAAAAACATATTGACCCATTAAAACGATAATTAATTTTAATGCTGCGTAGACACATTTCAGAAAAAGAAAACGTCTCGGACACATAAAAAATACCACACACGAATATTACAGTCCGAGACGATTAATAATTCATTTCAATTCAAACGACATCACGGATTAATCAGATTATTTAAATGCAAAAGGGGTTCGAATTTTAAGTTATGATAACGGCGTGTGAAATTGTCTAGATACATCTGTAGTACAGCGCGTTTCGGGGATCCACCCCCTTTCTCCTTGTATGCGAAATGCTGTCCAGGATGTAGGAAGTGCATACAATGATGGTTGAGGTTTTTGTGAGAATATATAATAGAGGCACGGTGCTGGGACATTGTAGGAACATGCACTACCTACTAGGAAACACAATGGGACACAAACTTATGGAGACACTAAACAGCCGTGGCTACTGTGAAGACAACATCTTTAGACTTTGTTCGAACTGGTGGGCCACATTATATAGATATATAATAGAGATTTCTGAAGTCTAGTGCTTCACAAAAAATGCAACAATGGAATTTGATTTAGTAGACGTTCATTTGGGCAAATTTTGACTTCACGCTGTTTATGAGCCATTAATAATTTTTTAAGTGTAAGATATTTGTTTAGTTTGAACACGTGTTAGCATTTTGTAAATATATTCATCATTTTTCAAAAAGGTGTGAGTTGTATGTGTGTAATATTTTAACATTTGAATTTCAACGATATCGTTTACAAGTGTCGGAATTTCATCAATTCAGCATAATAATATAAATAAACAAAGTAAAATTGATGTTAGTTATTATGTTGTAAACATTAAATTGTTTTCATAGTTGTAACCATAGTTATTAAATGTTAAAACAATTTTAGATTAATATATGGTTGTATTGTGTACCTATTGCAAAAATTAGTTTTTAAAATATTATATGCATTGTAGGCAATCAATTTTAATATAAAATAGTCAGTTTTCGATCTAATAAATAAATACTATTCATTGATTTATTAGAAAATTAATAACTTTTATTATAGTTAATATACATTTGACAAATATTTTTGTCGCAAATTAAATTAAAATGATCAAGATACACTGTTGAATCTTGTAAAAAAGAAACAAGTATATTTTTGTATAACTATTATATTTGCTTTATAATTTGCATACTTGTTTTATGACTGATTGTTAAAGACAAATTATTTAAATACGAAACTGCTTTGTTTTAGCAAGCAATTATTTAGATTTTTGTTAAATGAATTAATAATCTAAATATAAACAACACACATAGAAAAATGGATTAAGAAATTTATTTAATGTTTCTTTTGTATTAAAAAGATAGAGAAGTGGAGTAAACGGGCTGTATTCTAGTGGCCCGGCACCTTCACTTCAAAATACTTCTGTTGAATAGATGAAATTGAAATGACAATTAAAAAGAAATAATTTGTTATGCTTAGTCATAAAGACAAAAAAATGTCTATGAATGAAGCTCACAAAAACTACAAATACTCTAAAAAATATTTTGCACCTATATGAAAAAAGTTAGTCTTTATAAAAAAAGTTAAATAAAATAGAAAAGAAACATTTAATAGCTTTTCTTCAACTTCAATTGTAGACAAAGACGATGATGTCAAAGAATTGGATATCTGTAATATTGATTTAATTGTTGACAAACGCAAAACATTTCCACGTAACTGTTTAAACCGTTTTCTAAATACCAATTCGACATCCCATACGACAGAACTCTTTACCAACGGTCTATCATTGAGCATAAGTTGTATTTAAGAATTTTATTTGTTCCAAAACAATTATCCAATTTTATAACAAAAATATGCACAAATATATAATGTGTATTTTTACAACTAAACTGTAACATAAAATAGAAAATGTTTTAAAATTAACATTCATGAGTAACATTTAACAAATTAGTAACGTGCTACTTGAATTGCGGGTTCAGAACAAACTAAATTGTGTAACAATGTTTCCTGAAATTGCTTGTTTGTCCTTGCTTATATGAGGAAGATTGTAATCGTTGCCATCTTTATGAAGCATGGTCAATTCCATATTGAAAATGTCATCTACTTTTTCCGCACCATGCTTTATACACAGCCGCAATGAGTTCATCAAAAAACCCAAATCGAAGACATTAAAATCGGGGCTGTTTGGTGGTTGACAAATCATTCTTATGTTCTAGTCATTTACCAGCGCAAACAACTTCATCATCAATACTGCAATGTCAATTTTGATTAGCACGCTTCTACAACCAATAAATAGGACTTTTTTTTATCGAGGGAATTAATTTTTCTGTAATTGTCGGTGTCGTTACTAAAGAACCATCTTGACGTTTTTATTTTTCTTTTTGCTTGTTTTTGTACTACAAAACGCCAAATACAACAGTTTCAAGGAACATAAGTTTTTTTTACATATGTAAAATCGTTTTAGTATTTTCTCGCCAGAAGCAACATAAAAGTTAGTTTTTACTTTAGTTAAGTAAAACCAATTTTTGTCTAGTTATATGTATTCCAACATTTCTTTAAATTCATTGGATAACATACCGAAAGCGTAGTTTAATTTACAATTTTTGTATTCATCGTACAAGGAAGATTTTAAGGTACTGAAAACTCTGTTTACAACACTTTATTTTAAGACGCTATGCATAGTTCCTAGCGGCTCGTCTAATTTGCTACACATATCACAAGTGTTGATCTTGGAATTTTTCAAACTGTATTAAGGTTTAATTCCCAATGTTTATGTTTTGATTTACTCTAAATACAAATAACAGTTTAAAAAAATACGTGAAAATCCTTACTGATGCGATTAATGGCATCATATTCTAGTTTACCATTGTAGAAGAATTAGAGCAAAGTTTGTAGAACTCCTAGCCACTGGCCGTTTTTCAAATTTAGATTTTTAACTTTTTGAGAAGTTTTTGCTATGACGACCGCAATAATTAATCTTAAACTAATTAAACCACTAAAAGTGGGTAAAAAACCAAACTAACAATTACCTGTTTATTTCAAAAACTATTTTTACAAATGTCAAACTTCAGGAGGCTACTAGATTCACTTTTTTGATGATTAATATGATACATAATTACCTATACATTTAATTTCATTACTTCAATCTATTAAAAAAGCTAAAATTGGACACTTAATTTGGAATGGAAATGAAAAAAAGTAAATTAATGGAGTAAATGTTCCATGCTACTTACGTAAAAATGTTGACATTAGTAACGTTCCAAGTGTCATACCTTTTTTGAAACGGAAAGGAGAAAGATACAAACCTAAAAAATCTCTTATACTATCAAATTATTATATTGATAAGTTTTTACATAATGTTTTGTTTTGAAAATTTACTAGAAGCATAACTTGTTTTAGGTTGTCTTCATATTTGGAGTGGCTAATACCTGTAAGCGTTACGAATTAGTGACGTTATTAACAAATGTGTTGAACATTCTAAAACGTACTTTTTTGGAAAGCTTGAAGACACCAAAACCTTAGTTGATTAATCTTTTGTACCTGCGACGTAAATATAAATATGTTAATCTACTTGAACCATAAATCATTTTTTATCAATTACTCTATAGAAAAATTGGTAATGTGCCAGTTGAAGATGTAAAATAACTAAGTTTGAAAAATTCTTTAATTTAGACGCACCTCAGCTACTCTTTTAGCAAACGTAGCAGCCAATGTAGCGAAAACAAAGAATGGTGCGCATCTACTGTGGTAGAGTTATATAGATGATTGCAAAAATATAAAAATTAGCGTTGCAAAAAAGATACTAGACATCGTATCTTAAACGTCTACAACAAATGCTAAAAAAATTGTATATATTTTTTCTGAAAACTATACAATTGGTGATTTAATCCTAATTTTGCCAACTTGATCGTAGATCAAAAGTAAAAGAAAAATATTATAACACTCAATAATGTATTTAACACAAACAAACACAATAAATACGACATAATCCCATAACAATATCCAAAACTGATTAGGTAATAATGACTAATGACTTATAAGTGATGCACGTTCAATGAAAAAATATTATAAAGAGGCGCAAAGTTAATATATATTTGCATACTTATGTACGACGTTTCTATAAATATATTTGTTCTGCTTATACACAAACTAGCAACTCTATCCGCCATCTAGACACTATCTTAAAATTCAGAAAAAAATATAATGGGTAATTTATATTGAGCTTCTACATGAGACAGATAAATATTTTCAAAGCATCAAGTTATATGTTAATGTTAAACGTTGTTTGCTTATAATAAAAACAAAAGATAAAAAAAGGTAATTTCGTACGCTATGTAAATATTTTGGTGCTCAAAATCGACCTTCCGAGCACATTTAGAATTTTAACTTTATGTTTGACCAAACTGTGTCAGTAATTAATGCCAAAGTACCTCAACTACTCGTAGCGTAAATATTGCCAATGTTTGTCAAAGTGTAACTGCAGAACCAGGAACATCAATTCGTCATTGATCGCAGCAACTGGGTCTTACGTACTCCACTACCCAACAAATTTTGACTAAGGATTTAAACTTATATCCGTACAAAATTCAAATAACACAAGAACTGAAACCTAAAAATCATGTACAGCGTCATGTGTTTACCGAATAGATGCAGCAACAAAGAAACAGATTTTTGCAAAAGATCCTCTTTAGTGATGAGGCGCATTTTTATCTAAGCGACTACGCAAATAAGCAGAAGTGCCGTATTTAGAGTAGAACAACGTGTACAAATAATCAAAATTAATGCTTCAATCAAAAAACATTCTGAAGATTACGTAATTTTTATCCTTCAACTATTCTACGTTTGGTGGTCAAATTTCATCATCCGGTTCGATTGATAAGCAGCCAACAACCGTATCTCACCAAAACGAAAAGTCTGCTGAAAACATCGCTGCTGTGTTTAAAAGTGTACGGAAAAACTCAAGGCAGTCAATTTCTCTTTTATCACAAGAAGTTAGCCTTTCTGCGACTTCAATTTAAGATATTTTTTATAATCTAGGAACTTAAGGTAGACGATAGGTAACATCTTGTGCTGATTGAGCTCTGGAGCAGTTAACATAAAAATTATCTTTAGCGGCAAGGTCCATTTTGGATGAATGGATATGTGAACAAACAAAATTGTCGAGCTAGGAACGATGGACGATACGAGATACACCAGCATAAAATGCATCCCGAGAAAGTCACTGTTTGGTGCGGATTTTGGCCTGGCAGAAGCATTTCTTCTAAAACAAAACTAGCATTACCATAACCGTCAACGGCAAGCATTATAGATCGATGATCAGCAATTTCTTGTGGTCTAAATGGAATGATATGGATACGTGCCCCACGGCACATGCCACGATGGACATTCTAGACAAATGATTTGAGGACATAACTATCTCGCGTTGCGGCAATATGAATTGACCTCCAAACTAATTCCTTGAAGACAAACAAACCATAAACACTAACGGACAAAGAAAATAAGACTTGTGAGAGAAAGACAAAAATAAATACAAAAATAAATACAAAAAATTTGAACATTTTTTTAAGCTACCGTATAGAATTAAAATCAGCTGAAATAATGTTAAAAAAGTATGTTAACGATGGCTAGACAAGATAAGTGATAAGTTTTCCCGTATAAAACAGTACTGGATACTATCAAAAAAAGAAAGCCAGATCAAATTTTCACATGTTAAAGAAAAAATTTATGTTTGCATTGCAGCAAGCAACCTCTATTCAAAACAGTTGTTAACTAAACTAAATGTCATTGATGATAATTAAAAAATTGACATATAGGCACTAAAAATAATATTTTAAATAAAAAAAAATCATATATTATTATCGATAATTAATAGATTAAAAATATCAATTTTAGACTTTTCGTCCAATTTTAGATCGGTAAAGATAAAATACTGTACAATACATGTGTGCTAGTGCATTATTAACAAACTATGCACTAATAATACTTTACCCCACTTGTATCGTAAATATCTATTATAGAACGTTTTCTTCGAACTTTTTGCACTTACTTCTTCAATAGCTAAATCTGCAAATAATATATATATAATGCCAATAATTTTCTACAATATGTTGTTAATAAGTATGAACTCTAATGGTTTGTATTAATTGATCTGTATAAGTCTATTGTCCGATAAGTGTTGTAGATAGAGTTTTTAAGGTATATGGTATGCATACTAAAACAAAGCTCAATCAAAATGATTGATGGACAATTATAAAACTGAATTAATCTGAACATGTTTTGACAATGCAAATCTTCATTATCCATAATTTTATGAAACTATAAATTAATGCTCTGTTAAATTCACTTTTTTACCTATCAGAAACAAAGTTCTACAAACACTATCTAGCAACGTTTCAAATGTTATTAATATTGCTTTAATAAAAAAAAAAACGGTCATTAGAATTAATCTCTTACAACTTCATGGCTTTATGTAATTAGTCACATTTCTATTCAAACAGATAGCTTAAACTTTTAAGACATTTATATAGTTTAAGAAAAGCATACAGCTACAATTACAATATTGTCAATTTAGCAAAATCTTACAAATGTTTAAATAACTGTTTCTAAAAGTAAAATGTTTGTTATTAAATCTATATATTTGTGTTTGTATAACAATTCATGAGTATTAATAACTGGAAAGATCGATAGTCATCGCCTAGTCTTCCTTATTCATTTTCTTATAACCCGATTATATTTAGTAATAATTGATTAGACCCATTACTGCCTCAAAAAACACATCAAGGAATTTTGAAGTTTTTAACGATGCTTAATAAATAAAAATTAATGAACAAAAAATTTAATGAAATGGCTTTTAAAAAACATCTTGATTTTAATGATATTAATTATTTTAGTTTCAAATTATATATTTTAATTTATTTAGAACACGATTTGTTGCGATATTTTATTGTAAATGTTGACAATATGTTTATGTGTCTGGTGGTGCACTAATCTCAGAGACAAGTCTGTACATTCTTCCTCTGATAAAATCTCGGGATGTGTTGGCCCTCCGCATCTCCAACGAGTGTTCTTTCTCTCTGCACGGCCTGCATTTTAGATTCTATGCATTGATAAATACCTAAAGCAAATGACTTTCTAAAATGTGTTTATGCAAAAGGATTACAGATTTTTAATTGGTGTTTTTTTTAACTATTACAACGATTAAAAAACGATTTTGTGTCTGCGACATCATGTGCTCTGCCCAGATAATTTATGTGTGTTTTCTGACTACTCGCAGGACAGAAAAACGCGTCTTAACATGTGCTTTTACAACAATAAATTTAATATAAGTTTATGTGTTGTAAATAATTATATGTCTGTGCTATATAAAATTTATTACTGCTAGACTACTTTATTTGCATTTACTATCTCATTATATTATTCAATTGAAATCAATTTGATAAAATATAGACTAATGTTTCTATAAGAGATTTTTAACATTGTAGTCTAGTATATAAAGACTAAAGTTAAATTCTATGAATTAAACAAAAATTGTTATAAGATTTCCTTATAAATTATTCAAAGTATCTTTAATATGATATAAACACCATGTCTAGATGTGATCTCTGAATCATTCATCTCCCATTGCCATTTCATAGGATGTTAAACACATGTAATTAATTATATAATGAAGAGAGAGGTTCCAAACAAAACCCTAACAAATACGACAATGTCAAAAATCACTAAAACACTCATAAATAAAATCTAATCTAACAATTCGTATAAAATCTAGTATCTTTATTTTTTATAATATGTAATTTTCTTCAACTTATGTTTACAAGTACATTATTCTGTCAAAAAAACAGACTTTTAACAAGCTTAATCTTGATTACCAAAAATAACAAAGTTTTACAAAAGAAAATTACCCAAAACAAACATTTATTTTCCTTGAATTTTGCATCTACCGTGTGTGGGTCGAAATAATCAAGCTGCAGCAGGTCATTGATGGTGAGCTCGTATATATAGTTGAATGAAGTGTATATAATAATTTATGCAACTGAAAAATAACAATCGGAAGGATATTGTTTTGTTTCTTTTAATTTTTTTGATGAATAAGCTGTGTTGTGAGTTATCGTTAAGAAATGGCAGCAAATGGCATGTTTACTATCGTTCGTGTTGAGTCTACGGTTTTTTCCTGTGCCGTCGGTCACATGTAGTCCGGTTCTCTTTTTGGTCGCATACAGCAATTAAGGTTTTTAGGTTCCTCCGCCTTTTCCATATTTAGTTCTACACCATTGACATCCGCAGAATTTTAAGAATGTTTTCGGACAGTTCACATGTGATTAATTGCAAATAGAGGACACACAAATCATTGTGTAAACGTACATAATTTGAACAATAGATGTGATGAATAAGATATGATTTATGCAGTGCAGAAAATTTCCAGGAATTAGACAATAAAATATGTATATTCAAATTTGTTTTGATAAATAACAATAAATTAAATGAATACGTTAACGTTTCATTAAATATTTTATTTGGTGTTGCCGCTGACATTTCTAATAAAGTATTGAGATATTATATGAATCAGGTAAGGTAAGGTTTATATCAAATATATTTTCTAATGCAATTGCATTGACATTGCGTAATATTTCAAGCACACCGCATGGTTCTGCATTCTATTGATGTTATTTATTAAATTATAATATTTATTGCTTCCACTACTATCCATTTAAGCAAACAATTTATTGTATTATAAAATGCACGTAGCCTATACCAATTAGTGACATTTTTGATTAGCAATAATTGTAAACTATTTTTGATATTTGAAATAAGTTCTTATATTAACATAAATAGGTTAAAAAATGTCAATGCCAACTAGTCATGTAAGAATTTGCTATTTTCTCATAATTAATTATAAGCGTATGTATTTGTCAAATAATAATTAACAACAAAATCATTTCCATTTCATAAATCAATTTGGTTTTGTATCTGCCGTCCGCGCATAATTCGACATCCACAAAAGCCACCCATCCATACGTCTTTCGATTTTATCAAGGCGGATTTTATGTTTATTTTTGTTTTGTGGAAGATATAAAAGAGATCTTAACTACCATCACGAGCGTGCGTTTTTTACTTGACTTGAGAGAATGTGACAACTTTCGACCGATAAAAACGTAGTGAAGACAAAAAAAAAAAATTGTATAAATAAAATAAAGATGAGCAGACTTACCGATCTCTATCTGTAGTATCGGGGGTCGTTTCGGTCCTAGCCCTCTTCACCTGAAAATAGGAAGAACGGAAATATTTAGTTCTGATGACACATTTGTATTATGTTTTCAATGACGTCCAGGTAAAACTCATTATCAATTTATTCGTAAATTCAACAATATTTGTTATCTTTCAGTTTTCTAAAATAGTTTTAAATTTATTAAAATCTATTTTTAATTCTTTTGGAATGATAAAAATAATACTAACTACTTAAAGACAGAAAATCAGTAATTTGTAAAAGATACGTCTGATTTATTAATTAATAAATTTATATATTTTATTAATGTTTAAAAAAGTATTAATTGAAAAATGTTACTGTGCAAATACATTATAATATACATTCAGTGATGAATTGGAACCGAGATTATTTTTGGATGTGTAAATCACGTTCAGTTTAAATTTAAATATATTTCTTTAGTATATTATATGATCTACCTACCTAGTAGACTGTGAGATGCGTATCATGTATGCATCGGGTGATTTATTTGATTCATTTCAGATGTTGGTATTATTACTTGAACATTGAATATACATTCGCATACAGTGAAGAATACGCGGTATCTTTTTGTATTTAGATTTTTATAAAACAAAGTAGTCTTACATGAATACTACAATAAAGTACTAGTTTATAAGAAGCATGTTTCTATTTTATTTGGTTTTTTGTTTAATTATTTAGTCAAGTAATTTACAAAGAAAAATATTTTATTCTTAGCTATAATCTCCCATTACGCATCTTGCAAAAAGCAATGCCAGGAATCATTTTTTTATAGTTTCAAAACAGTCCGAAATAGTCTTCCATTAAAGAATGTTTTAAAACAAATTAATACTTTTTTTAACCCAATTTATTTTTGCTTAGTTTAAAATAATTAAAATTTTGTAGATTAATGATGGGTAGAGGATTTTTGAATTAGGTGGTTGTTAACCATTGCTTCTACGTTAACAAGTTAAAGTTCATTTTAAGATTATTTTATCTATTTGTAAATTTTAGTCAAAAATATGAATCTTTTAATTCACGTGCAGTTCCATAAAAAACTTTTTTCGTTTTTATAAAGTTTGGTTGGTACGTAAAAATAACATCTAAATCATTTTAACTACTACTACTACTAGGTATACTATTGTTTAATAACCTAACCTAACTTTAAGATCATTCCAACTGCTACCTTGATTTGTTGTATTATAACGACAACAGCAACTTTGGCGTTATTCCTATTTCTACATTATTTTGTTTACCAGTGATTTACCAACCGTATTAAATATTTATTTGTGCGCTGAACTACGCTAATACAAAATGCAACTACTTTATATTCCGCTAAGATTGTTCTAAGCCACCGATAAGGTGATAGATAACAACAATTGAGAAATTCAGAGAGTTCAACAAACCGCTATAGCTTTGTTTTGTTGACTACCGAAAGGCATTCGATAGCATCAAATGGACAAAAATGTGGGAAATACTGAGAGGAATGGGAGTACCACAACACTTGACTGTGCTTCTCCACAACCTCTACGTAAAAAGCGAAGCCGTCGTACGAATAGATAACCAAACATCAAACTTCTGCTCCATCAAAAAAGAAGTTAGGCAGGGTTGGATACTCTCTCCTTTGCTTTTCAATAAATATTGGCGAGTACATAATGAGAAAAGTAACAAACGAATGGGGTAGAGGAGTTAGTATAGGAGGTGTAAAACTAAACAACCTTCGGTACGCCGACGACACGGTCTTCCTAGCAGAATCGAGCGATGAGCTCACACAAAATCTCCTTAAATTAGAAAAGGAAAGCAAAGATTGTGGTCTACTGGTTAACTACACGAAAACAAAAATAAAGATTATTGATAGAGCGAACAACAACCAGCAACGCATACAGCATATAGGGCAATGTAAAGTAGTTAACCAGTATATGTATCTAGGGGCACTTATATCGAACGAAGGAGGGTGTACACAAGAAATAAAAAGAAGATGTGAGATCGCAAGGCAAGCAGCGAAAAGGCTGGAGAATACATGGAAAAATCAGAGTATCACGTTAAACACAAAAAACAAGTTATAAAAACATTAGTGTTCCCTATGATTCTCTACGGCGCCGAATCATGAACAATGAAAGCCCAATATCAAAGAAAAATTTATGCTTTTGAGCTTTGGTGCTGGAGAAGGATACTTAGAATCCCGTGGACGGCTAGAAGAACCAATGTATAACCGAAATAAACGAACCACAACGGCTTTCGAAAATCGTATACTCGCGGATTCTAAGTTACTTCGGTCACATTCAACGAAGACCCAGCGAAAACCTGGAACGGCTCATAGTACAAGGCAGAGTAGAAGGTTCCAGGCCAAGAGGTAGATCTCCTCAACGTTGGGCTGATCAAGTTAAAAAAGCCACCAGCTCAACAGTCTATGATGCAGCAACACGGTCACGCAATAGAGAAAGATGGCGTGGCGTCATCAAACGGGCCACAGCTAATTGAAATGACATGTCAGTCATGGTCACGACTCCTCTGACAAGAGAAAATACGAAAAAGAAGAACAACAATTCAAACAATCAAATTTTGTTTTATATACAGCGGACATTGTCGTTAAGTACTACAGGTATGCAAACTGTATTTGATATATACCGGACATCGTTGTTAAGTGCTACTAGCCTAAGACATAAAAACGCACTTACTATGCTAATTGTTAAGCTGATACACAATTGTTACCAGTTCAGAGTTAAAAAAATGCCTACATATTCCTGTAGTATGTTCAGTCTAATTTTTAATTCTGTAATTTTAGATATCAGAATCACCCTGTATAATAGACTATAATAAATTGAAAAAGCAAAAATATCAAAATCTATACATTTATGTTAAGAATTGCTGTGTTAAAAAAATTGTAACGTTGCATTTTTTTTTTCATTAACTTCAATTGCCATAAATACTTTTCCAATATAACATAATAGTTGAACACACGGTATCTTTTTGCTTTTCTTATTTAATTTCAAAACCTCTAAGTAATTTTTAAATTGTTTTCTTCGTAACCTTCAGTTCGCGACATCTTCGCCATCCATTTGCATAAGCGAACACCTTTAATTCTCTCGACATGTTTTCATTGTAGTTATCTTCTACCGACTGCGCCATGTGATTTTTGTATTTTGTTATTTAATTAAAAATACAAACGAATGAGAAACACTTTATTTGTAACTACCCTGGTAGCGTTCTTTTCCAAAATTGACTTGTTCACAATCCGTGGCTACCCAATAATAAGGAATTGAGATGAACATGGTTTTAGCATACGGAAAAGCAAGTCAAAACGCTTTTCGTCTGTATGCCCAACAATTTTTCAGAAAGTACTTACGCAAACCGTAGATAAGACGAGTGTTGGATTGGCTCACAATGCGTTTTAAATGCCGGGCAATAAATTTTAGATACTTTGGAATAAAATATAATTGAACCCTTATCAAGTCAAACAAAGTACACCATACCAAAGAACATGATGTCAATAATATGCGTCTTTGGAAGCAGCAGAAAGAAGGAACATATGAGGTAGTGCTACAAAACTGGATCCGACGGACCCAAAAGTGCTTTCAACTTAATGGATAAACATTGAAGAGCTTTTATAAAGTTAAATAAAAATTTTTATTGTTTACTATATATAAAAAATCATTTTATATTATTGCAAAAATCAACTTAACAGAAAGGAGCCGATTTGATTAAAAATTTTGGATACAAGTTTCACAACTTATCCAAAAAATATCCTACCAATTAGAAGAAAAAAACTATAAAAAAATCTAGTATTAAACAAATTTTAAACATATTGCCTTTTGTATCTGTAGATCTGAATCAAAACTAATTGTTGAAATTTAATAAATTATGTATTTTATGTAGTGATTCTCCGCTCAGTGTGAGATACGTACAGTAGTGTTTCAGGCCATGCACCATACATCAGTGTGCCTGGCATCTCACTGGTCAGGGAGACAATTTATATTGAGTTACTGAAATATTTTGAATCATTCAAATTCTTTTATTATTTCATTATAGACTACTTTTCGACGTTTCAATTTGCAATGTTTAAAAGTGTGATATAAAGTTTTGTGTCTAGATATTGATACCAAAAGTAAATTTAATTATATTATTTAAAACAGGTTTGATAAAATTATAACTAGTTGAAATATATTTATTAAAAAAAATTAAATATCAATAAACATGCAAAAAGTTACATATTTTACATACAACTTAAGTCAATTTAAAACGTGAATTTATGATTATGCAAATTTAACAATGTAATAATGCAAAATATAATTGTTTAAAAATTTAAACTAATGCTAAAATAATTAAAAAAAAAATGAAGATGTTTAGATTATTGCAAATTTTGTATACTATTGTATTTTTAACAGTGATGACTAAAATATGAATAAATAATAAGCTAATTATAGAATAAATATAAATTAGCATATAGAGATAAACAGAACATCGATTCTTGTGTTCTAATACCAATATTATTAACTAGATTAGCAATCTTTGTCAACTAATGCCCATGTCGAATATTAATTAACACAAAATAATTGCACTTAAAACCTAGAATTGTAAAAGTGCAAACATGTGCATTTGTACCAAAAAACATTATAGAATAGTTATTAAAAACAATGCAGTTAGACTAGAATAATTAGCTTTAACGACACAATAATATTACACATACAACAAGTTTATAAAGTGAAGACTCTATAATAATGAGCATTAACAAGACACTTAATAATTTCAAGTGTGAAAGATAAAGAACTACAGTAAAGTTTAAATCAATGTTGTACATCATTTGATAGATTCAAAATTTATTATTTAATTAATATAAAAATAGTACCTTGGGTTCGCACATCTTGTCTATCATAGTACATCTTGAGTTGTTGTTGGAGTTCAGATAATTATACGGCATTAAAGTCACCATTTTCGGTACCCGTCGGTACCCACACAACTTTCAGCCGATACGACGGCGCGCATAAAAATATTTAAATAAATATCCAATAATCACAAAACAAAATAAAGTTTATTAAATGTCACTTATTAGTTTATTATCACACAAATAAAAAACGATAGAACACAGTGGCGGTTTTCTTGATGTTATTTCCGTGCGGGCTCACAAAACTATTAATCATATAACAGTGTAAAGTTACGCAAAGTTAGTGTCAAAATTATAACGCACTAATTTTAAGTACGCGTTAATAGATGGCTCGACTATTTTGAAACGCGCATATCTCGTTTTACGGAATATATTTTTATTCGTTATCTTTTTTGTCTTATCGATCGTCGAGCTTTCTTACGAGAGCTTTCGTGCGCTGCGCGTCTGCTTTGGTAATGCGTAGCGCTAGCTCTACTCACTTGCTTGTCGGTGTGTGACTGAGGAGCTTTTCCGATTTGGTTGGGCTCCCGTGCAGGGGCGCCGTTCCAGTCTCTCCCCTCTAGCGGTAGGTGTTTGTAACTAACGCGCCGTGTGGCTTTTCTAGGACCAATGATACAGTTTGTCTTAAAAGGTAGGATGTTCCATGTCCGAAGCTATTCAACTTTATCGCATTGTCTTATTGCTACCTTGTTTGGAACGAATATATTTTCTGTTCAATGTGTATGGGAATGGGAGGTACATACAAGAATGTTTTGTTAGGTAGGAGGATTACCACTGAGAGGAAAACATATTATCTGTTATAAATAAATGTATTACATGATTGTTAACATGGGGATGCACTTTAAAACAACATATTTTACAATTATTTTATTGTTATGTTGTCCTTATGTAACATTAATTTAATAGCAAAATATTTGTGATGAATTATTTTCTTTCCGCTCCTTTAATTTGTATTAATATTAAATATATGTGTATTATTTGCTAGATAAATATGCATTTAATATTAATTTGACTACGATTACACATTCTATAAATATTTATGTTGATCGATTAGGTTGTCAAGAACGTTTATCATCAATCAATAAAAAGCTTTTCTATTGTCATATTTAAATGAATAGTTAAATTAATGAATATAAATATGAAGTATTGAAATAGAATAGACAGCCAAGATGTATATGATTAGTTTAAAATGCATTTATTTTGTAGTAACTATGCAAAATGAATGAGAATCACAAATAATTAATTTGAAATTGAAACTGAATGTATGCATAAGTAGTTTAAGGTTCAATACCCGTTTAATCAAAATTAGTATAAAATTCTGTATTTTATTCTTATTCAATAATAAATAATTCTTAAACTAAATCAAACTAATTTGCTGAATATATTAACTTGTTTGTTTATTTGTTATTATCTTATTTACTGCATCGTTACGAAAGGATTTAATAGTTAAAATAATAGAGTCATATCATGGCAATTACTTAACCTAAAAAAATTATGTCATTTTGCAAAAAAAAAATAACGTAACAAGTAAGCTAAACATGAACAATCATATTTTCAATATAACAGTCATGCACAGAAATACCCCAAAACAATATGCTTTGCAATTGCTTTTTGGAAAAAAAATACATAACTGCAATTGTCTCACATATTCATGTCAAATAACGCTTTTCTATTATGTAACGGCGCACACATAACCTAACAAAAATGAGACTTTATATTTGGTGTCTTAAATTAATATAATAAGCTTCAAATTAATTCATATATTTTGATAAAATAGTTATTTGTTTTAGAACGTAGCAGCTTTCTTGTTAGGAGATTTGTCAAATTGACTGGGGTAAACCAATTTAAAAGTTTATGACAACTTTTTGAAGGCTTTTATTTGACTTCCATATAAGTAAAAAAGAAAAACTCTATGTCAATAAAAATCTGGCTTTTATATTAATTCTCTTTCTCATTGCAAATATATATATATCTCTAATATTATGAAATTTCCAGTAAAGTGTCGTAGTTTAATGATTATAAAAAGAATTACAAAAAAATAAAGATACACTTGTTTTAATTTCGAGTAGTACCTGCAAATTAAAAAAAAAAACGCGTCAAAATGATAACTAAAAATATACATTCTGTTTAAATTTCATAAAATTGTTTAATATTTTATTTTAATTTCTCAACAAAAACTATGTTTGTTTTGGAAACATTGTAACAAACATTCCTTCCATTTTTTCTGGATACAATCAATATTTTTTCTGTAACATGCTTATATTTTGTAAAATTCAAAAGCTAGTTTTAGATAAAAATGCGCAAGACAATTTTATAAAAAAAAAATTATTGAATAAAATTAAGTAATTTGTTTGAAATAGCATGTACTGCAAAGCAAAAGTCAACTTTTAAAGTGACAAAAAAATGCGCTAACATATTATTCTAAAACACAATTTAAAATTGGTACTAATATTATTTAAAAAACAATCAAATTTAAATTATAAATTAAAATAACGTAATTCATGTTTTTAACTAGAATATAATGTAAATAAATTTGTTTTTATGTCAAGCAAAATCGTTCAATTTTATGTAATACGATCAAAAGGCAATAGGATAATATAAGTTTGAAGGCTACATGGAAAAGGTCATGGTGAATTTTTTGTAGTATTATTGTTTTTTTTTTAAATTTAATTATAAATTAAAATTATAATATTTACTTTAAATGTTATTACATAAGTATTAAATTGTCGCGTTTTTATTTATTTGTACTTGTACAAAGCTTTAAAACTGCACAATCTCTTTGATAATAATAAATTTAAAACTGCGTTCAAACAGATTACAAAAATATGAACTAACATACGCAAAAACCAACCACGTGGTACAACGAACACTAGTTCCCAGCTATCCATGAAGTAAAATTGGTTACGTAAAACTTTTACGTAAATTTATGAAAACAAATTTTTTTGCATCTCAGTTATAGTTTAGGAAAAAATATTAAAATTTTCACCTTGTTTTCTACTAGTACTAAGCTGTTGCATGAAATAAAAATGGTTACTCAAAATTGTGCAAGAACTTGTTTTAAGGCAACTTAGAACAAATACATCTTTGTCAATGTTTAGAAGCAAAGATTAAATGTTTTACCATGTTAAGATATCACATAAAATAAAGCAGACAATTTTTTTTATTGCACTTTATTAATTAATTAATTATAATAAAAACAAGTTCATTTGACTACTATTAATATTTCTCTTCTTTCTATTAATCTATAGATTGTTTCGGTATTTAAAAATTACTCGACTGACCAGAGGTTAAGAAAAAATGTGTTGTGATGAGTACGCCCTCTTTCAGATAAGAACTGTGCAAATCAATAACGTGTATATAAGATTTTACGGTTTGAGAACTGTCCCAAGCACCAGTTTGAACAAACCTTATGAATAAAACAAGTTTTAGTTATTTGAAGAAATTTATTAGTGTGAATCAAAAAAATAAGTCAGCCAAAACGTAGAACCTTAAGAAATAACAGCAATTATAATTTTGAGGTCAAAGTTAAAACTATCAATTCTAACTATAATTTTTAATTTGTCAAGAAAACTATTATAAAGATTTGTGATCAAGACCTATACAATAAAGGTTGTTGATAAGCTTAAGATACGTCACAAAGTCAAGTCTACTACTACTGTTGCAAGATTTTCTTTATGTTAGTCCAAAGTAAAACTCCATTTGTGACTAACATTGCTCAAAATTCAATGTAAAAACTAATATATTTCTCAATTTTTTTAAATAAATTGTACAATTATTTAATAATCGTTTATTTCTTGCTTTTCGGCCTTGAAAACTCTACAACTTAACATAACATAACATTTGACCCTATAATTTAATTCACTACTAATATAATATATAATCATAATAACCTTAAACCCTGTTTTTAATTAATTATTTATTAATTCTGTTTCGATTTTCTTTCTTCTTTTTGTTACCGCTAACATCCATTTTATTCCTCTTACATCTTCTTTCAGTATCTCATTTCTTCTCATTTGCTTTTCTCTAATCTCATTGCATTTTAGCATGTGTTCTATGCTTTCCCTAACTTTTCCCCATAACCTACACATTTTCTTTTTCTATTTCATCCAAAATTTGCACACTTTATCCTCAATCTAGGTACAATTCACTACCAAAGTACATAGAAAATGTAAATTATAAAAAAATAAAAAAACAAATAATTCCAATTATCTAATTTGCTTATTATTTGAATAAGTTAAACATAAGTAATGTTTCAATAATTCGGAAATATTTCTTTTTTATATGATAAGGTAAACATTTTGGTCAGAATAAGAATGTTCACAACTGTCTCTTCTGGCTTTAATTCCGTACTTTTGTCCACCTCCTTGCAGTATTTATGTTTTAAAACTCCACTAATTCGAAACCAAAAAGAGCAAAAAAAGTTCGTTAGTAGTCAGTATGATGTACTCAACAAAACTGTAAAGCGGAAAAAAAGTCAATTTGAATTTTTAACTTATTAATCTAAATATACATATTATAGACAATTCTGGGTGATGTAAAAACTATAAAATGATGCGTAAAAACAACTGGTTATTGTATAAAAGTAAACTTAGTCAAAGAAACAAAAATGAAGAAAATTGTATTGGCAAAACGAGTGTTTCAAAAGCATTAACAAAATCTAACGTTTTTCTTTTAAGCAAATATTAAAACTTTTAGCTTAAAAACATAATAATTTCTGAAATTTGTTAACTTTTTTGATAAAAATATTGCAATAAAAGGTAATACTTCAAAACAATTAAAAATAAGTTTTGTTCTAATAGGCCTATATAGGCTCATTGTCAAATACCCAATACAAGAAACACAGCAGTTGCGCCAAAAATGTATTTGAATTGAATATTGAGTGAGAATAATTTATAAAAAAGATAAACAAAACTTATAAACCTGCAAACTTTGCAAACTAGGAAAGGGAGCTTGTTTGCATAGTGCACCAATAAGAAATTTTTATGCTTCTAATGAGTTTTATTAGCAATTGTTGAGTTTTTTTGCACATTTTTTGATACACAATAAATAAGTATTCATGCAGCAAATGGGTTTCTTTACAAGATTTTTTTGCTTTAAATAGATTTTCTGTATTACTTTGGATAAAATACACTGACTAACTACCGTTTATTTTGTTTTTCAAAGATATAATGACATTTATGAGTTGACTGAAATTTAGTTTTATGTTTGGCGTTTACGAAATGAGACGCTTTACACTTGGACAAAGAGAAATAATGAAAATTTACTTCAAAGTGGTGAGTCTTCTACTCAAACGGTAAAAAAATTACAAAACAAATTTGATAAAAAAGAAGTGCCTTCAACGCAGTTTGTGGACCAATTTGTGAAACGAGTTCAGGAAACTAAATCGTTAGTGGATAAAACAAGACGTTCAAGTTCTTGCTCAGTGCGCTCAGCCAAAAAAATTAATGCTGTTGCTCAGAGTGTGCGTGAACATGCATCAACATCAATTCGTCATCGTTCTCAGGATCTGAACATTTCTCGCACTTCTCTGAGGAGAATTTTGCATAAAGACTTTGGTTTGAAGGCCCACAAAGTTCAATTAGTCCAAGAAATTATGTCTCATGACCATCCGATGCGTTTTTAGTTTGTCAACGGGCTAAAAAACGTTTGGCCAAAGATGAGCATTTTTATCGAAAAACCGTGTTTTTCAATGAAGCTCATTTTCATCTATGTCAATAAGAAAACTTGTCGCATTTAAGAATCAGGAAATCCACACTTGACTATTGAACAGCCTATGCATCCACGACGAGTAACCGTTTGGTGTGGTTTTTGGTTCGGCGGCATTATTGGGCCATTTTTCTTCAAAAATGAGCAACAACCCGCCGTTACCGTCAATAGCGAACGATACAGTGCCATGTTAAAGAATTTTTGTTTCTAAAAACTGAATAGTATGAAATGGATGATATTTGGTTTCAACAGGATAGAGCCACTTGCTATACAACCAACGTAACCATCAATCTTTTGCGGACTTTTTAGAAATCCAATAATCAGCCAAAATGCTGATGTTAATTGGCCGCGTGGGAGCTGTGATTTGACCCTGTTCTATTTTTTTTTGTAGAAAAACTTTAAGGATAAGTGTTACGCTAACCATCCAGAAACGATTTATGCCTTGAAACACAAAATCGAAGTTGTCATTCATGCGATTAGAGCCTAAACAATCAAAAATGTACTACAAGATTGGGTTAATCAGATGTGTCAAGCCAGCCGTGGCAGTCATTTGAATAATGTTTTGTTTCATTCTTAAATGAAAATGTCCAATCTTTCTAATAAACTCATAATTTTGAAAAAATTATCATTAATTTTTTATTTATAGCCGATTCAAATTCCAATAGTTAGATAGCCCACTTTTTAAATATTTTATGCAATGTAAATGGCCTCTTTGCGATTTTTGTTTAACAATTGAGGTTTTAAGCGTTTTTTTAAATAATTTTTTTGCAAAAAAAAATATTCATAAAATATTTTTTGTAATAAAAGTCTTGATAAACATGTACTAAATTGGTGTTTAGTACAATAAACACATTTTTAGTAAAAAATAAATAGCATATATTACAAATGTGTATTATTGACAGATGCGTTAATAATTTATTTATTTAAAAAAGCATCTTTGTTAGTAATACATATGTTTATAGAAACTTTTTTATTCCATTTCCTGAGTTGAATACACTGGTTAAGTTTAAAAAAAATCAATTTAAACCATCCTATACATTAAAAAGTTCAATACAAAAATTACTTAAAAATTAGACAAATAAAAGAAAACTTGCTTTGGGTCAAGATTTTATTCTGATTTCAACAGAATGGTATCGTAGCATACATAGTATCATCGGTGGACACTAGACGTATATTGTTTTCAAATATAGTTACATTGAAATTTGGGGATATCTATCACCTATAAATTTTAAAACGTTTTCCAAAAAAACATTTCCAAATTGTTGGTAAATTGCAAATGTTTAACAATCCTATTTTTCAAATTATAAACTAATATTAAATCAAATTTTTAAAACAAAATATTTGCAATTAAAACATTTGACAACATATTTTCTAACATATTGTTTTAGTTACAAATGGAATTACACTTTAGACAAACATAGAAAAAAAATACTATTTAATATTTCCTAAACTTTTGATAGAGTATGACATTTTAATCTTATTAACACCTGGTTGAGCACAAATCTGTAAACCTTGTTAATAGTTTTCTTAACAATATAAAAAAATATAGTTCAAATAGATCCAACCAAAAATCATAAATGGGGTTCCTCAAGGTGCTATGCTCTCTTCAACTTGGATTTTGATTTATGTTGAAAAACTTCTTCAGATAACCAAACGTTTTATTCATAGTTTTGCAATAATAACACCCTTCATAAATTGAGTTTTCCAAAGACCATATCAGCAAGTATTTATTGGTTTTTTCTTGCCTAAAAAGTAAAATTGGCAAAACAAAAATATGTGGTTTAAATAAAATTTTGAAAAATTAAAATAGTAAACAATTCAAATCAGAAAAACATACAAAATGTCAAATTAAGTACAAAATGTAAGCATAAACTTTGCATGTATTGGGTCTATTCTAGACACATTTCAAGTACCGAACGTTTTCAATTATTATCTAGCAATACAAATCTGACATTTCAAGGCTTTCATAAACATTTTTTCACAGTAGACTTTAATATGAAAAATTTAAAAAAGTATTAAACACTATAGTTTGACCACAATATTCGTGGTGTGAAAAAGACAGATTTTTATGTAAAGCACACAACTCACTAAGACTGACAATTTTAAAGAAATCAACTTTATGCGTAAATGTTTAAATGCAATTAAATTTAGTAAATCTAAATTATATAACAAAACACAAAAATGGTAAAGTTACTATGTTGAAACTTGTAGAAATTCATAAGAATTCAATGAAATAACTAAATGGTAACCAAACGTAAATGCAAGCAACCATTAACATGCAACAACTTGCACATTGTTTGAAAGGTTATTTAAATTTAGGTATTTATCAGTATTTTAAATAGCTCTTTGTCTTGAGATGCTCATAGACTAATTAGTAAAGTGTTAAAAATAATAAAACATATAATTTATATTCATCCAAATACAACCTTCAATCTATGTGTATTGCATTTATTTGGATGCAGGAATTTCAATAAAAGAAAAGTAAAACTATAGAGATCAATTTCAGTTGTCCCATAACTTTAAAAACATTTGAGCTTTGCAAACCAAACTCACTTTGAAAGTAATGATCTATTTGCTCAAGAACAATTTGAAAAAGAAAAGTCAACTGTAGATGCTATAATCAATGTTGCAAATTTTGTAACAGCATGCTTTAAGAATTCAAAATATTATTAGAGCACTTGTTTAGATATGAGCAATTCTTTTGATTGTAACTCATGTAATTTGTTACTAAATAAATTAAAAAAAAAACTGAAAAGTAAACAAATTAAGCTATAAACTTAATAGGTCAAATACACTAACAATCACCTAAATTGTTTCTTTGGGATCGGTACTTGGTCTTTTATTACTGTTTTAATATAGAACAACAATCTTCCTTCAAATATTTCTGAAAACTGCAACGTAATTTCTAAACTTAGATTATTTGCTAACAACACAACAATATTTTTAAAACCCAGAAGCTGATAAAATAATAGACTAAAAGCAACCACTTACTACTCACCAAAAAAGGGGCAATTTTAACTCTAAAAACAAATCACTTTGGTTACAAAAAATATATATTTTTTAAAAGTCATCGACTCATTATTAAAATAAAACCAACACACATCTTTTGTAGCCAATAAATAAAAATGTAACCTGTTTTTGCTACGTACAACCTATTACGCATTAATTTCAATTTCATTTCAACGCATACTGCAGTTATTGTTGAAGGCAAAGTGCACCTGCTGCTAGGTTGTTTAGATTACATAAAACAGCTGTCAGAATAATCAGTGGACTAAAGAGTTATGAAAAATATGCAAACGCGTTTGTTACTTTAAATATTAATCTACCTTGCATGTACATCCTAAACTCTCTAGAATATATGAAGATACACAGTACAAACACCATGCACAATTTAGGTCATTATAATATAATACATAAATATGTGCATTCCATACTGTATAGTGTATACTAAATAGATAAAAAAGTTTCTTATTTTGAGATAAAACTATATAATAAATTTGCCACTCATATTAATAATCTTCCACCAAATATATTTAAACTTAGAATAAAAGAGTATTATACGCTTTATTTAACACATTTTGTTAACTACAAGTGATAACGTCTATAAAATATTAGTTCAATTTATATATATATATATATTAAAACATTTTGAACTGATTTAATTTTTATTAACAAAATTTTTTTGTATATGAAAAAATAGTTCAAAACTCAAAATCCGTAAACACCCTATACAAAATCTACATAATAAAATTTGAAGATTTGCATCTAAAACCACAAAATCACTTGTAAACTCTATTAAAAAACAAGGTATTCTAGTTATTGCTTATACTTTAGAAAATCGACGTAAAGTTGTAGACATAAAAAACATTTCAACTTCTAATAAATTTTTTTCATAACACCATAGCTAGAGCTAAAGTTAGATTGTCATCTATTATATTGTTGTATTATAGAATGCTTCAGTAACATTATTAAATATAGATTGTTAATCTGTAGTATTTTTTCTTCAAGAATTATACACATATTAAAATATAAAATATTAAAATCCAATAAACCATAACCGCATTCTCAGTTTCAGGAATATGAAATATATTGAGGTGTTGATTATACCAATAATTAACAAAATCTGAAATTAATATTTATTAGTTATTCAATAATTTAATATATTAAACTCGTTTACAATTAATGTATTTTCATATGTGCATCTGCTTTATAGTTAAAATCTGTTGAATATTATATTTAAAATATATAGTCATTAAACAAATGATGGTTGTCATAATCCATAAAGGGAATTATTAAAAGCGACCGTGGACTAAAATAGGCACCATTTTTATGTAACAAACTTGAGAGATATTTCGGTACGATAAAAAGCGCACGTTTAAAAAATGTATTTGGGGAAGGAGAAACCCAATACTTAGCCGAACTAAAAACAAATCGTAAACTGCATTCTACCTGTCGTAAATTTCTACAATTCATATATAAATATCCAAACAGGAATTAAAATAGAAAACAGGAAATCGAAAAAAGTACCACAGTATCGTGAATTCCCATAAGTCGCAGCTGTATTATGTCCGTCTGTGTGTTACACACATTTTGTAATAAAAACTAGTTCGATTGGAAATCTGGTTATCCTGATAACATCGGTTTATATTTTGACAGGTTTTTCAAGAATGGCCCCTTTTTAAGCGTATGTGCCGGAAATAGAATAAAGCCCTTCATTCATTTATTGAATAAATTAAAACCAGAATGTTGTAACATTTAAATAAATTGAAATTAAAAAAAAACATAAAAAACATATTATAGATTTATAAGAAGGGTTGTAATTTTCAAAAATTTAATATCAGAATTGATTTAAAATCTCCCTCATCAAATTGTCCCCGGAGAGAGTTAGATCGAGTGTGCATTGTATTCGCTATGTGTTTGAGACATATGTTGGAGGTCCTTGCAATAGCTATTTCGCCCCCCATCATGAGGTCGTAAATAAATAACATTTAGGTTTAGAATCAGATTGCTCACTTGAAATTATCAATTAGAGGGGCGGGAAGGATATCATTAAAAGAAATCACAATGCAAGTGGGAAATTTATGGCGTTGGATCGATCAGATACGATTTTATGGCGTCTATTTAATGAAATGTTATAATAATAAAATGGTAATGATGTTGATTAACATCTGTGTTGATTTATTGATGGTGATTAGAATTTACATTGCAAATTAAATTAATTTTAACTGAAATGGTTACGCAAATAATGAAATATTTTTAATAAGTTATAATTAACACTATCCAAACAAGTTGTACTTTTCAATTCAAATAAGTTTCGTATCGCTTGGTATGATCAAGCAGTAAAATATATACTTGATGTTGATAATATAAACGTTATCAATTTCCTTACTTGCATTTCCATATAAAATTTATAATTTAGCGAAGTCCCATTAGGTACGGCCAAATGCAACGAGATTAAATTATTCACGAACGCATTTTTATGTTGATTAGTTTTTTGTTAAGTGGTCGACATTAAAACTCAACTGCGAATGTGCAGTTTCGCTACCATGGTTCAACAATTTGACACGGTCACGGTAACAGACTCATTCGTCATTTCAACCATTAAAATTAAACAAACAATAAGTGTGGTAATAATGGTACCAGCCTTTATTGCTTCTTATTATAATAAATATTTTAAATTGATTCTCAAAACAAACTTCAATTAAAAATATGCATATGAATATATGCAGGAAAAAAACCATAAATAACAAACACACATTGCATGTAATTAAAATGGCTGTGTTCTGTTAATTCATTGGTGATTAAGATGGGTAATCTAATCACAAAGAATATTGCTGATTCGTTCGAGTTGGTGTGTGATTCCCCAGAGAAGGGGTGGATCATTCATTAGCGACCACATAATCATTCATCACATTTTCAAACCGTCCAATTATCACTGACTGACTATTCCACTAATGACTTGTTATCGTTATTAATAGGTTAACTGAAAATGTTTATGTTTACTTTATCGACTTATTCCACTTCCACTTCTGCTATTTATTAGCCATTAAATGAAATTAATAATTAGTAATTATGTAAGTAATACTCCACTTCTCATTCTAGAAACACATTAAAGACTTAACAGATGAATTAAATTACTAAATGCTGCGTTCAAAAATATGCACTTTAACTGCGAATCATAATAAACGATGAAATGGATAAATTTAGTGATTTGATTGTTTCCTTCGTTTTCCTTTTATTTCTTTTGGTATTCGTTAGCATATTTATGGATTTAGTATTGCTTTTAAATTTCAAGCAATTATTAGTACGGTTATTATTTAAATGTTTTAGTACTATAAATATATATTTTTTATAATAAAGTTATTATGAAACGTTATTAATAGAACTAATTAAACCGGGATTCTGAGCACTATATGCTTTATTATTTTTCAGCAACAATAAAAAAATCTATTAAAATACTTTTTCTAAAATTGTCTGTATTTTCTTCATACTATCACTTTTTGGATTAGGAAAATAACTTTTCTTAATAATACATTTTATTGCCAAATATACAAAAAAGACTTATTAATGTTATTTTAGATCTAAATGGACATATTAAAAACGAGTAATTGATTTAATTTAATTTTTGTTGTCAATATTAACTACTATACTTGAGAGATTTCAGACAAAATACAATACACGTCAGGAAAGTAACTTTACATGATTTGACAGCTGAAATGAGACCTCATGCTTCATATGCTAATTTCCGAACTTGTAAATGTAAATAACTATTACTTAAAATTTAAGTTTGGCGTATTATTCATTTTTTGTTATATTTTGACAGGTGAAATGTTACAATTAATAATAAAGTTTGTTTTTAAAGGTTGGTAAACAATATAATATATAGTTATTGGTTGTTTTTACGGGTGAATTGAATTTTTTATTTATATTAGTAATAGTACTAACATGCAGGTTATAACTTGTTTTTAATATACTATTATAAAAACTGCTTTTACTGTTTATAATAACTGTATAATGTAATCATGAAATCTATGGAACTTATTAAGAAAGAAAATTTAATTATACATATTCTGATAACAATAAAAATCAATTAAATAAAACTACAACAAATTGTTCTTAGATTATATTTTGAAAAGTAAAGTAACACCATCAACATAACTTATTTTTTTAATTTTGTTAAAATAAGTAAAAAATAGAAAAAATAAAACAAAATAGAAAAAAAATGATGATAAATAACTACATACGTTACCGATAAAATAACATCACGTATAATGTATCGACTGATGCGCGGAGTTTGTTGTAGCAAGAAAAGTAATAGAAAAAATTAGTGAAACAACAAAGGTGCAAAAACCAATAGAACTCGTAAAAATATAAATGATGCAAAATTTTTGAATTCTATTAAAGAATATGTATTGGTTTGGAATACAAGATTGCCTTACAGCGCCTCAATGCATTAGCGCCTCTGAATATAATAAAAAAGTTTATGCAAAAAAGAATGTCTAGAGGAATAGGAAGAGGAACTATGCCTAACTACTCTATGAATATTAGTAACAATTTTAACACAACCAGCGGGCCACTGGCAAAGAAATCAAAATAAGAACAGTTACCAATTACTTTACAGTGATGTAAATAAGACTACTCCACAACCCAAATGATCTTGCGGGCCACTTTGGAAATGCATTATAACTTCGCGGGCCGCATATCAAATTATATTAATATACATATTAGATATAGTCCCACTATAGATAGACATTTTTTTGGAGTAAAAAAATTGAAACATTATACAATTATTATTATTGTGTCTACTATTATTCTTACTGTAAACATAGATAAACCGGGTTATTGGGTAGTTTATTTAATGAACATTAATAACCAAAAATAAAATTTAAAGGTATGCGTTCTTCACTACCTATTGCTCATTCAACATTATGCACAGAAGATCAAGCTCAGGGCAGATTGGTGTGTTAATTATATTTAGTGCTGAAAATTGTGCAATAGCTGTTGTTTTTGTGGCAGATAGAAGAAGCCAGCGGTATGTGTCCAGATTCCTTAATGCCAGTCTTTCTACCGATCAAAGAGCACTTGAGCGGTTTAGGGAAAACTGCCAGAAATACTTGTAAGCCGGGATCTGGCAGGAAACAAAAAACGACTGCTATCGATGACCGATTTATCGTTCGTACTACTCTACGGAATTGTCATGTGACTTCAGTAGAGATCAGAAACCAGTTCTGTGACCAAACAGCTGAACTAAAATTACTCCCACGTCACCGAGTAGCCAGACTCTAATTTTCTCGCAAACATTTGAATTGTACATTTTCACAATGAGGGAGTGTACTGTATCTAGATTCTGCTTATATTCGCCAGATGGAAAAAAAACGAGTATGAAGACAAACGGGAAAACGATTTGCGGAGTGCACTTTTTTTAACCCCTGGCTTAGCCATAGTAGAAGTTTCTTGACGGTATGGGCAGGAATATCAATGAATGCCTGCACCCCGAATTGATTCTCATTGATAGAGGTATATTGTGGAGGTTTTGGAAAATTACGTAGTATTCTGCAAGGTGCGTCACAGAATACTTGGTTGCAGTTGGAATAAGAAAGTTTAACTGGCCTGCATGTACTCCAGATAGAAATCCTATAGAACATGTTTGGGACATGCTGGGCAGGCGTGTTAGAAAACGTGCAGTTGCACCAACCACAATAAATGAGCTTAGTGTGGCACTTCAGGCAGAATATTGCACAAAATGATATTCGTGAGTTTATTAGTGGCATGGGCCGCCGTATGCAGGCAGTAATTAGGGCTTGAGGAAGCAATACGAAGTATTGAAATCTTATTCAACTGAAATTTTCATTATTAATCTTTGTAAAATTTATTTTGCAAAAATGCATTTTTTTTGTGTATACGTACATTATCGTTTTTGCTTATTAATGTTCATTGAATGTAAAACACTAAGATTTATAAAATAAAAATTACCGAGGTTTTTTGCAAAAAAATAACCCAATGACCTGGTTTGTTTGCACCTGAATGTATATTTTGTAAAAGTTTGGGTTGGCCACTCCTGTTCTAACCTATGTGAAACATAATACAAAGTGCCGGATAAATATCTCCTTATTTTTAAAGTTTAATAAAACAAATATTGTTTGAAATACAATAAATTTATTTTTATGTTTTAAGAATATAATTAATATAGCTTTATGTGGTTTTAAAAAGATTAACGGCCAAGTGCTGTTCACCATTATTGCAACACTGTTAAATTCTGAAAATCTGCATGACACTTGCTAATATTTCTTGCGGTATTCAGCAAATTTCCATACGGATTTTGTTGTTTTCGGGTGTCCGAGCTGTACGTGGACTTCCATTTCTTTTTTTGATAACAGATCCAGATTTTCTAAAGTTTTTTACCCATAAAACAATTGATTTTTGGTTTGGAACTATTTAATTAAGAATTATTTCAAATAAGATACGAAACTTTCGTTGTGTAGTAATAACGGACCGTTTTGCGAATGTACACTTCTACGGCAAAATCTTGTTTTAGACTAAAACCTGTTTCAAACAAAAAATACATTTTTTGCCCTTTCTAATGACACCACTTTTCTATGACGCCTACTGGGTTTATGAGACCGTATTAAAAATAGGGAAACAGTTTTGTTACACTTTGTATATGACAAAATTGTTTGGTTATCTTTATTTGAAGTAGCTGACATAAAAAGATACAAGGACAACTTTATCAATTATAACAGTATCTAGTATTAAATGTAAATTGATACTTGTAGAGCAATAAAATCCAAGACAAATAAAAGACTAGTGCTATGTTAATTTGGTTTAAAAATATTAGATTATTGATGAGTTCCTAGAATTTGAAATATACTAGCCACCAAAAAACACCAAGAACTTATAGTTCATTTTGATGAAAGTTTCAAATAATATATTATGGGTTTTATTTATTATTAATTTTTAATTTTGTTCACTTTTTATTTTATTTTTTAGTTCTTTTTTAAATTTTTTTATATTCACTTCACTGTTTATATTATGTGGCAAGTTATTATAATTAGTGATGGGCAAACTCGAGTCATTAATCGATTCTGAATCGATTATTAAAACATCTCGAGATTCTCGAGTCATTAAATTAAACAACTCGAGTCATTGATGACTCGAGTCATTGAGGACTCGAGTCATTAAAGACTCGAGTCATTAAAGACTCGAGTCATTAAAGACTCGAGTCATTGACAACTCGAGTCATTTACAACTCGAGTCATTGACAACTCGAGACATTTTTGAAGACGAGTCATCGATTCAGGGACTCACATTTTATAATCGATTCAGAGACTCGCATTTTATAATCGATTCAGAGACTCGCATTTTATAATCGATTCAAGGACTCGCATCGCTTTCTCAAGAGCCGCATAGCTTGTACTTCTCGATGCTCGGCTTTGGATTCCGATGCAAGTCCCGTAATCGATTATAAAAGTAGTAACTACTTTCTCGAGACAATTGTTATTTTCGCACAGTGAGATGTGCGGGAATCGAGTGGTTTAAAAGTAGTTACTACTTTTGGTTAGATTTAATCGATGATGCATCTCTCTGCTCGCATTTCATTCACAGCCGATATTTTTGTTTGCGTGATTGTGATATTAATTAATACGATGTTAATTAATATTTAGAACGTTGCTAAATAATTTAAAAAAAACTTGGTAACTGATTGGCTAAAAATTAATTTTAACTAACATCGATGTTAAAATTTTACAGAGTAAACCTAATAAAATGTTATAATTTTAACATTAAAAATTAATTTATAGTAACTTTACTAATCGGGGAGGGGGGTAAATAATCGATTATTAATCGATTATTAAATTAATCGAATACTATGTAATCGATTATTGAAATAATCGATTATGCCCATCACTAATTATAATATATGGTACCTTTTATTAATAAACTATTGTTTACTTTGTTTGTTCTATTTTTTATTATATGTATGTCACTTCTACGCCTGGTGTTTATATCGTGTACTTGCATATTTGTTGCATATTTATGTTGCTTTTAATCATTTTGTGTTTTATTAGATGGATTATTGTGCTTTGGCTTATTTTTATCATTTCAGAGACTGTAAATATATTCCTGTTTTTGTATAGGCTGCTTGTTTCTGTTCTTCTATTCAAATTATATATTATTTTTATTAATTTGTTTTGTTGTCTTTGTATTTTGTTTATGTTATATGCTGTGGTGTTTCCTCAAACATTTATGGCATAGTTAATTTTTGATGCAAACAATGAGTGGTATATGCTTTTTAGTTGTTTTTCCGGAAGATGTTTCCGAGCTCGATATATTGCGCCTATGGTGGACGCATTGCTTTTGCATAGTTCATCTATATGTTCGTTCCATTTCAAATCTTCGTTTATTAATATTCCTAAATATTTAGTTTGTGGCACTTGTAGTATAATTTCGTTTCCTAATTTTAGTTGTAGATCTGGTTTTATTTTGTTTTTCTGAGAGAAAATAATGTAATTGGTTTTTTTGGCATTTATTGTTAAAAGATTGTTTTTAAACCATGTATTCAATGCTATCAAATCTTGATTAATATTTTCTTCAATTTCCGCTTCATTGCTTCCTTCATGAAGAATGCAGGTATCGTCCGCGTATATATATACAGTGTGCCCTTTATTTTAACTTCTTTGATGTCGTTTATATATAGATTGTATAGAGTTGGGGCTAAAACTCCTCCTTGCGGTATTCCGTATTCCGATGTGGTTTGTTTACTATATATTCCGTCAATCTTTGTTTGTTGCTTTCGGTTTATTATGTAGGACTCAAATAAAGCATAGCTCTGTTTACGGATTCCCATACATTTTAATTTTTCTAGCAATTTTTTTTGGATATTGTATCAAATGCTGTTTTTAAATCAATGAATGTTGCTACCGCGTACATCCCTTTATCTAATATTGTTTCTATTTTATGTACAATATCCGTTACAGCTGATGTTGTGCTCGAGTGTTGTTGGAATGAGTATTGGTGTTTGCTTATTAAGTGATGTTCTTCTATGTGCTTTGTCAGTCTTTTGTGTATTACCTTTTCGACAATTTTTGAAAACGTTGATAATAGCGCTATTGGTCTGTAATTTTCAGGTAACGTTCTATCTCCGTTTTTAAAAATAAGTATAATTACAGTATTTTTTAGTTCGTCTGGAAAAACACCTTTCTTGATTATATTGTTGGTTAGTTTCACTATTATTGGTATCGCTTTATGTTTTAGTTCTTTTATTGTGGTGTGTGTTATTGTGTCTTTTCCGGGAGCAGCAATTTTTTTAAGGTTATCTATTATTTTTTCTATTTTATCTTCATCGGTGTTGTACATTTCCATTTCCTTTTCTATTTGTTTGGTAATAGTTATTTTTTTTTCGACTTCGGGATATTTGTTTAATGTTTCCTGAGCTAGTTTTTTTCCAATTTTTGTAAAATAATTGTTTATAGTGTTAGCTACTTCTTCGCTGTCAGTTATTGTTTTGTTTTGTTCATTTACTATAGTATTTATTGTGTTCTTCTTTTTTACTGTTCTTCTTCCAAGAATATTGTTTATTTCACACCAAGTTTTTTGCATATTGCCTTCTGCATAGTTTATTTTGTTTTTATAATACTCAAGTTTACGTTTATTTATTTGAGATTCTGTATCTTTTTTTATTTCTAAATATTTTTTTTTTATAACTATATTTGTAGGATTTAATTTATGTCTTTCATAGTAGTGATTTCTGTTTTTTATTTTTTCCAATATTTCTAAGTTTATCCAGTCATGTCCTTCTCTCATTTTAATTGTTTTATTAGTGGTAATTTGTTTAATCATTCTTTCTATAGTTGTAGCAAGTTGTTCAAAGGAGTGTATTTCGTTTATGTTAGCGTTTTCAAACATACTTTTTACTTTTGTATAATTAATTATTATTTTGGTTTTTGTAATAAATGGTTTTTTTTGCATTCTGATATCCATGATGATATTACAGCTGTGTGATCTGTAATTGAGAATGGGAGCAGTTTTGTCTGTATAATTTTGTTTTTCTTTGGGTTGTTCGATAATACTTGATCAATTATACTTCTATTAGTATTATATTTATCTGTTCTTGTATAATCATCTATGCCAAGTTTATTTATAATTGTGTAAGCAGATTCGTGAATTATATTTTTATATAGAGTTTGTATATTTTCATGTTTAAGTAGATCTATATTAAAGTCGCCCATTATTATATGCGGTTTTTTTTCTGGAAGTATTTCGTTTTCCAGTATATTGCATAGTTCTATTGGATTTATATTCGGTGGCTTATATATTAATGTTATAAATGTTGTATGCTCTTCAATCCATATTTTTATTATTTGTATGTTATTTATTGTATAATTTATTTTTATACTATAGCTAAGATGATTTTTTATATATAATACTTGTCTTCCACCTTTTTGTTGGTTTCTTTCGTTGTGTATATGATTATAATTGTTTAATGTAAAATGTTCCATTTCGTTTTCATATATCCATGTTTCGTTTAGTGCAATTATGTCATATGTTTGGTTTGCTGCTATTAATTTTACTTCGTCTATTTTATTTCGCATACTTCTGATATTTAAAAGATATATTTTTAGCGCCATGATGTTATTAAATAATGTTAATTTTGTTTGGATTAGTTTATAGAATTGTTTTTTATTTATTTTCTAAGATTATCTATATCAACAGCCGTTTTGATTCTTATTGCCTCTGATTCATCTGTTTCTCTTGCATAGATTTTACCTTCTTTTACCCATACGTTTTTAATTCCTTCTCGCTTAAGTTGTCTTGCCTCGAAAAATAATTTGTTTTTGTTATATGTTAAATGTTCATTTATATAAATTTCCTGATTTTTTCCTTCTAGGCCACACTCTTCTGTTTTAATAGATTTAATTTTTTTCTTTGCTCCAAAACCATATCTCTATCGATTTTATTTGCATATTTAACAATAATCGCCGAATCGTTATATTTCGGCGATTTTCTATAACATTCTACAATGGGCAATTTTTTAATGTCTTTCCCTATTCCTTTCATTATACTTGCAACCGTTTCTTCTATCTTTTAATTTTTTTGTGATGGCACACCACGTATTATTATATTATTTTTTAGTTTTTCCTGATCATACATTTCATTCTTCATCTCTAGTTGATCGATTCGCTCATGTAAGTCATTGTTCTTCTTTTTTAGTTCTTTAATCAGTTTTGTTAAATCCTTATTGTCATTTTTGAATTTCTCAAATTGACTAGACATGAACTGCATGGACTCTTCGATACTAACTGTAGGATCCTCTTTATTTTGATTTCTTTTTGATCCCATCTTGCTTTTTATTAATAATATTATTATTAAAAAACGTATACACAATAGTTTTTTTGTTGAAATTTAAAATATCTACAGACCAGTTTTTTGTTGGGGTCGTTGTTCCCAATATATCGATACACTTTTATTTAAGCACGGTAGAATATTAAAATATTTAAATCATAAGTAACTTATACTGCGATTAAAATTTTGTTATTTACACAACACATATGAATTTAACACCACTTTAAAAATGTACTTGCACACATTAAAATTTTATCACATTGGTTTATACCTCTTAATATCACAGTTTTCTTTAGAGCTGACACGTTCGACCGTCCGTTACAATATATGAACTGTAAATTGTTCATACTAAAAAATATTAAAATTTAATCAAATTTTTTTTTTTTATTTCAATAAAAGTTTCCCATCTAGCATTTAGCATTTCTGACGTATTCAGCAACTTGCCTAGGTATAACATACATCAAATTGTCAATCTTAAAGGATTAAATCCCAAGCTAACTTAAATATCAATTACCAAGTGTACCCTACACGTGTTCAATAGTCTCAAATTTGACTATATTTTGACAAAACATAATTTGGTCTTTTTTGAATGTACTGGTAAAAGAATTAATTCATTATCAAATTATATTTAGAAATAGCAATGACGCCAAAATTGCCGTTTTTGTTAAAATACTACAAAGGTAGCGGTCGGAATAGTAATTACTTTATAAAAAAACGATATTGTAACTTTTGTATAAGCTTAAACATAATTGTACAGTTAACTTTAAAAAGTCTATTTTGTAACTACGTTCACTATATAGTTTAGTTGATATTATAAGTAAAATAAAAATGCCCCTGTAAACTACCGAAACTGCAACAGCAGTAGCTTATGTTGCAAAAACTTTTAGATTTTACACCAACGTGCAAAAAAAAACTAAACAGTATTAAAAAACTGGGCAATTTTCAAAAAGAGCAGGTTCTGGTAAACAAAGAATTGCTTCAGTCCGCAATAATCGGTCTGCTGTAACTGTACAAATCGATTGAAAGTACAAAACTTAAAATCATATAAACCTGTTATGGGCCCACACTTACAGAGACATCATTGAATATCTTGTTTGGATTTTGCTCAAAACTACATCAAATGATACAGGGTGATTATAAATGTTTGGGATTATGTAACCATCTAATGTACGTTTGTCCCGCTCTAGTGAAATGGGTACATAAAGTTGCCTAGCTTAGGATTTAATAATAAAAGTATTTTCATATGTTTACATTGTTTACATGTTTATAATTATCAGTTGTAAACTTTCGAACACAGTCCGGAATAGAATAGAGCCATTCCCCATTATCAAACCGCTCATTCCAAAAGTAGTAGTCAATAATAAAAATATTCTCTTTGTTTGTATACATTCTTATAACCTTGTTTGCTTGACAGATGTCAAAGTTGAACTGTCAAAACAAATAGTATAGTGGACAATTTAAAAAAGGCGGCATATTTAAAGTGTTTACATAATTCCATTCATTTATAGAGACCCTGTATATAAACCAATAAACCTATACTCTTTTTTGGATTAATTAAGATTTTGTTTAAATTTACCCGATAAGTCTAAAAGATCTAAAGGAAGCTAGAAAAACGTTTTGCGCAATGTAACATTACTCCTAGAAATCCGTTTAATGGGGTTATATATGTGTCGTAACTACTTTTTCCTATTAAGTACCTACCATGTCCTTTCAAAACTATGGTTACCAACGTAGTCATTCTCACTCTGTCGACGGCAAGTCTGAACAGACTGCTTGAATTAACTTTATACTAGTCTAAACATTTTTTTAGCTATGCTGTTTTTTCTGCGGCTTTACCAGTAACTTTTTCTTGCATGATACAATAAACAATATTTTTAACCTTTCATAACATGTTTTGAAATATTCCAGTTTCCATCTTTTGATGGTGGTAAGAATATCGGTGGACTTATTTAGTCGTTTGAGTATTAAGTTGATAAGTTTTTTTGTCCATAAAACTTTGAATATTTTTTTGTAAGCTAACAGAGTTTTTATTGTTTTTTTTTGTATTTGTTTATTGTCCAGGCTTTCATACCGTACACCAGGATGGAGAATTTTTAGAATTAACTTTAGATTTCCAAAGCACAAGACTCTGCTCATGATATTAAAAGTTGCTTGATTGATAATAATGCCTTTACTTCTTTCTTCTTTGAATATTCTTTTGGAGTAAACATTAAAGAGCAAGAGCAATAAGATGCAACTTTGTCTTACGCCGCATTTGATATTTACTGATAGTGTGACAACTCTATCTATTCTAACTACAGAAGTTTGATTCCACAATAAATTAGTAAGCACCCTAATATCTCTTACGTCTAATCATTTACCTCTTAAAGTATCTACCAAAACATCATGCTTGGCACGGTCAAATGCCTTTTGAAAGCACGCATATATCTAGCAATATATCGCAATTTCTTTCTTAAGTATTCTTTGCATTTGGTGTAGATTCCGTCCATGGATAACTTTCAGAAATATTTTTAGTTAGGCTGATAGTTCTGTGTGTGTAGTCTTACTTGCATGTGATTCGGTGTTTTTCGTATTCTGTTACTTCTGGTAGATTTATTGATCTGTCATCTTCAAATAGTTTTGTAATGTATTTTGTCCATTTGCTTAATTTATGTTCCATTTCTTGTAACGCCTTTTCATTTTCATTGTAGAGTACCGCTGATTTGGGATTTACCTGTAGTTTCTTTGATTGTTCTGTGCATATTGATATATTCTATTTCTTTGCAGTGATTAGTGAGCGTCTCTGATTCTTTATCTAATTACTTTCTGAATTTAAACAGTTTTTCCACTCATATTGTATCCAAAAATGCCAAATTATTAACCTATTGAGCCACATAAAGATTAAATTAAACAGTTTATCTGAAAGTTTATTTCAAATTGATAGTTTTGATTTTGTCTACATTGTTTACCTACAAAGTTTAAGAAAGCATTGTGTATGATAAATTATATTGTTGATAAAAACATTAATAATAAGAGTTAAAAATGAAATAGATTCATTTCAATTGGTTTAAAAAATATATAATTCGTTTTACAATATTGAAAAACTACATTGTGCACAATTCTACGTATATTTCTTTTTTTTTAATAGTATACAATGCTAAAAAAAGTGGTTCAATTAAATCGGTCAACTTTTTCGTGTGAAATTCACAATTCAACCCTTGCCGTCTATATTTACACGTGAAGGGTTATAACATATTTTAACCCGTTTCACCTGAATTTGTATGTATCTTATACCAAGAAAGGTTATAAGGTCACTAAATTTAACCCGTTTTACCTGAAACATATAAATTTGCTCTTAGTGTACGGAAGGGTGACCTACTTCCGGATACGTTCAATTGTGTGTGTATTACCTGAAAATTACAAATTCAACCCTTCGTGATCTCAAGATATGATTAAGTTTAAAGTATAATAGACCTTTTTAATATAATAGTAATTTTTAACCCTTCTGTATTTCTTGAATTTTTCTATATAAAAATTCTTTATTTATTACAAAATCATATCAATTCATACTAAATAAATTATTTTTATTAATTTAATTATAAATCTCACATTAATTTTTAATTTATTCCCAATCATTTGATATTTTAATCAATCATATTTAATTCGATATTATAATATGATACATTTTTTATTCACATGTAGAATTTAGTAATTCATTGCGAAAGTTTTTACAGAAGGCTTTATAAAATGCCATTCTCACGCTTTTGAGACCATTAACAAGCTTAATGAGAACGTTATGCATATGTTCTAATTAATGTGCGAGATATAATTCCCCCACCAATAGATAACCAAAATTCGAAACCGAATAGAACGGGAACGATCCATTACTACAATCGCAATATTAGTATATCTCTCCAATTATTATGGTCGAGTACTACAGATGAAATAAATCCCAATCAATTAGTGCTGATGTATAAATGTTCACATTAAATCGAATTATTTGTTTTTATAATATGTGTAAAACATGTCCGGGCATTTAATCTAAATACTAATGTAAATAACAACAATAAAATGTCGTTATCACAAATTTCCCAGTACAAAATATATGAAGCATGCACACATGGTTATGGTGCAATAATAATTATCATCATGCGAGTACATAAAGAACTGATAGGAGTTTAATAAACTTAAAGTCTTATTTTATTTATGCCTCCCCGTAGATGACACGTGCTTGCAGTAAAAGTATCATGTGTCTTGATAATTACAATAACTTAAAAATGGATAAAATTACTTAACAACTTTTGCTGGAATTAGTTTCCTGGCATTATTTATATGTATGGGTTATTTTTATGATTTTTTTTTTTTCAGTATTTACCACAAAAAAACGTATATACGCAGTCAGACATAACGGTAACGAGAAAGTCACTATTTTTGTAACAGCTCTTGAATTTCTAATGACACCTGAGATTTGTAGAAAAGAAAAAGGATTGATTTCATTAGGACAAATTTTGGAGTAATAATAGAAATTTATTGCATAAGTGATTAAGTTTCACGTTGAGGCTCACAAAGATTCTGTGAATAATATAAAAGTTTAATAAAAATTAAATATAGACAACATCTATTATACTTATGTATTAAAGATCAGATAAGTTTTGTTAATAATAAATTTGTCTTAATTTTCAGTTGACAATTGTTGTTACAAAAAGATAATATCTTGAATCTATCAACAATCTTTTTTTTTTAAACAACTTGTCAAGTTATCGAAAATTATAACAAGCTTTGTTAGCAACAACAAGTTAGTACTATCGATTATTAATCTAGCCACAAGTTATATTTAGATATAGCTCATATAAGGCCGAGTGATGACAATTGATTGAAATGTGCATCTACTTATTTGAATTGAAACTAAGTGTCAATGTGGGTAGGTTAGGTTAAAAGATACTTATTACATACAAAGTAATACAAAATAAAAATTTAAAAAATATAAAAATATAATAAGCAAAATAAATATTTCGATATCAAATCAATTGACCTTGAAAAAACTCTAACTATTTTTGCATTTAAATAAAATGGAATAACATCAATTAACAAATTTAATTAAATAAACTGACACATTACTAACAATAATATAATAATTGACTAAACTATTAAAATATTTTATTTTTTGGCGATCACAATATTTCTTGCTAAATGCATCATGTACATATATACGGCTGAATAACTACGTTATTTTTAAACCAATTTATATGATTCAAAAATCATTTTAAATGGTTTTTTGAGTATTATAAAAGCAAGTATACCTACATTTTTTTATTTTATTTTTTGAATCTTTATGATATTTTTAATACAACTATGTAAAATAATAATATATTTATATAATTTTTTTTTCTGATAAATTTAAAAATCTCATTTTTTTTAAATTAAAAATGATCGTACATTAATAGTTGCATCTGAAAACAAATAATATTTATTTTTGTTGGTGTTTTTATGTTATTATGCATAACATAGTAACATAAAAATTGATGTACATTAAAAATTAAAAAAAAAAATATTTTAAAACGTATTTTTTTAAGTTACTATATTATGCATAACAACATAAAAACATTCAAAAAATAAACATTAATTATTTTCAATATCTACTATTTATTCAATTACGATCACATTAAATAAAAAACAAATATATATATATAATAAATATTATGTTTTTAAAATGTATCAAAATTTTTTGTTATAAAAGTATATTATTATTTTTCACGGTTGTATTAACAATATTATAAAGATTTAAAAAAAATATATTAAAAAATGTATATTATTTAAAAAATAAAGTTTGTTGTCATAGCAACTATACTAAAAATAAAAACATACATGTGTGTACCTGCCTTTATAATACTCACTTTTTAAATTATATAAATAGGTTAAAAAATAACGGAGTTATTAACATAAATTTTTTTAAACTTAATTATAATGTACATATTAAAAATGAGTTATCTAGTTTATCGTAATTTAAATTTTAAATTTTTTTTATTATATATTTGTTTATTTTAAAACTGATAACGAGAGCAGATAAACGTTTTCAATTTATAAAATAAAAACATTTAAAAAATATCTAAGTAAACCATTATTTTTTGTTTTACAGAATCTACATAAATATTATATTAAAGTAGGTGCAATGTACATAGATAATGTTTATTTCAATCAACTTATGTAACAATAGTTGATTGAAAAAAAAATGTTTGGTTGAAAAAATTATGGTATATAACAAAATTAAATATTTATTGTCACTTTTGTAAGTAAGGGTCTACAACGTGGAAAGGTTCACAAGCATAAAAAACTCTTTCTTTTAAAAATCTGAGAGGGAGCGGATTTTGTTGTTTATAATATTCCGTAAATAGAATTTGGCACTTTTCAGTTGTTTAAAATTTCATAGGCAGATTTTGCACTTTTCAACAGTTTAGGCCGGTTTTTGATTCTTTCTAATAATGTTTTTTATATTTTAAAGCTGGATTTTCCAATTTTTGCAATATATAATTTATTTTTAAAGTTTATGGCCGGAATTTGATGTTTTCTGACAATTGTTTAAAATTTTAAGTGCAAATTTTTGTTCTTTTTAATAATATTTTAATATTTTATGACCAAACTATTTTTCACTTTTCATAAATAGAATGTTGTATTTTTTAACTGTTTATAATAAAATTTTGGTGTTGATAGTAAGTCAGAAAAGACATAGAAAGCAATAGCGTAGAAAAATAAAACATATTTACAAGAAGCAAACAAGTGATGAGGTCACTAGAAGAAATGACAAGAAGAAAAACTAAACGAGTACAACAGCTCAAATAAAATATTTTAGAAGAAGGAAGATATTTCAATAAAAAACAACGTAAGGAATGAAGATATAAGGACAAAAATAAAAATAACGTCAATAGAGCAGAAAATTACTGAAAATAACCTGCGGTGATTCGGATATCTAATTAATTAAAAAAATCAAAACTAACAAAAAGAGTTTGGGAACAAGATCGGTTAGGAACAGAAAAAGAAAGAAACCAGCAAACATATGGATAAAGAATCTAAGTGCTATTATGGATTACGCATGGATAATAAGCGTGGACAGAAGCAAATGGCGCGGTGTTGTCAGGGCAATGACAAAAATTTAAAAGAAAGAAATTATTGATACCCATTGGGTATAAGAAGGATGATTATAATAATAATAATGACATAGTTTAACAGTTTTAATATTTCTTCTGTCTAAATTAGATATTTTGAAACTATTTATTTTATGTAAAATAACTTTTTTATTGAAATCAATTTTAGCCAAGTGTCCGCCGCCGCTGCTTTTGACAAAGCGCGTTCTGTCAATCCAATTTTCAACTATTTTTTTGAACAGTAAAGATTTTCTGTTTGCAATTGTTGTTATATTTGCTTATAAAGCATCAATAGTCAAAAGATTTAACGTAATCTTAAAGAAAATATTCTAAAAGCGTTAAATTCCACAAACTTGGTAACTAGTTAAGGGTACCTTCCACAAAATAATGTTTTACCAAATTGTTCTCTAAATGTTGTTGCATTGTCTCAATGACATGTTGATTATCGTTGTGTAATGATTTCCATCACTGGAACGTGCTTTTCATCTTAATTTAAAAAACGGCCCAATAATGCCTCCGGGGTACAAATATTTTTTTTAGTGTAACTCCAGTTGTTAGATCATTTGAGAATAATTTTCACTCCAAAAGCGGCAGTTCTGTTTATTAAGGTAACCATTACGCCAAAAATAGAGTCTACTTACAAACTTACTTGGTTTTAAGACTTTTCAGGTAACGTATGACGCAAACTGAATTTTGTAAGGTTCAAGTAGTCAAATAACAAAACACAAATTTTTCAGAACGACGACAAATTGACAAACTTAAGTTTACATTAATATTTCCAGCAACAATGGCAATATTTATTTGGAGAAGCACAGTTTGTTGTCTTGATTTAGTTTTAATACCAAATACATCGATCGGTTAGTTATGCGCACCATTAAATTTGCAAAATGTTTAGTGCACAAACCACTGACTACAAAATAATTTTGACATTTGAACTTAGAATTTGTTTGACATCAATCTTTATTAAAAGTTTAGAAAACTAAAAAAATTACCCTTTATTTTGTGCATACAGATCTGGGGGTCGATTCTGGTTTCAGTCAACTTTGTCATCAGTGATTTTTGTCATAAAAATTATTAACGGTTTGTTATAAACCGTAGCGTCAATAGCAGTATACAGTGTATCAAAAGCCAAAAATAGGTTTTAGCAACACAAAGAAGCAAAATTAGTGAGGGCAGCTAAGGATTTTTGCATTAGTTAAACTCAATACTTTTTTCCGCTCCAAATAAAAACAGTGGCCGCGTTCAGTACGACTCATCATGCATACTGAACGCGCTTGCTGACTACCGCTGAGCATCGTTTGCTGGCAGCGTTTGCCATTTTACTCATTATACATTGGTTGCTGACCAAGTAACTCATCAATCAGTGATTGATTGATGAGTCGTTCTGAATGCAACCATTGTCTTAAATAATTTCAATGTTAGTTATAATTTGTCACTACTGTCAAATTTTAGGATATGACATAAGAAATCGTAATTTACAGCTTACTCAAACACTGCAAATGCTGGATATTAACCTATCGGCACTTGTCCAGCTAAATTGTTGTTTTGGTTTGCATTTTGTGGTTTTAGTAAAACCAAACAAAAAACATATTTGTTATAGGTTTTGTATCGGCAGAAACTTGTCCAAAAACTTGCACAACAGTTTTAAACCGTACGCCATATATAAACAGTTTTATTGACAATTCAAATCAACAAGTTTCTCTGACGTGTTAGTGAAGTGTAGTAGTTTTGGTCTGTGGCAGTTCAATCACGCAGGTTTGTCACACAGCTCAAAACCGCAGAGAACGCTGTTTGTCTATGTCAGTTTATATACTTATATATTTCAATTGACAACTGAGCTTCAGTACATACATAATCTTAATTATTTTAAATATTGGTGAAGTATTTCCAACTCCGTTACAGCACGTACAAAATGTCTTAGAATAGTTGTCTCTGGCCTGTTTTTCGCAAACTGAAAGTTGTATTAAAAATTAAAAATGTGAAAATTACATATAATAAAATTAAATTGAAATTGTAAATAGACGATGCTCTAGAACCTAAAGACATTTTCAAGTTTCAGAAAAACGGCATTAACGCCATCTAAAAAACTTAGTTTGTATCTACAAAATGACATTTACCGTACAATTTATTAGTTCCCAAAAAAAAATATCCAAGACAATTATTTTAGAACAAATATTTAACATTTTATCTAAAATTTTTGTATATAAGTTGTAGATTTTTTTGAACTAAAAGATTGTGCTATAATATCTTATGCAAAAATAATTTTAAAAAATGTTAGAGATGATATTAGATATTAAAAACAATATTAATAAAACTCTTCAGCCGGCCCTGATTTCCATAATATATTAACATAAGTTTTGACAAACTGTAATTTATGAAAATGTTTCTCTATGTGCGACAAAACTACTAAAACAATACTATTAAAAAGAAGATGTAATTTTTGTACTAAAAGATAAACCTTGTATGACGCCATTAATAATAATAATAATAATAATAATACTTTATTGACGGTATAATCTTACCATTTACATCTACATCAAATATACATAAACAATGATGTTTTACAATACAAAAATAAAGAATACAAATATACCATTCATAAAAGCGCACATATTAGACATTAGTCAGCTGACTTCTGAACGTAGATTTAGAGACACAAAATACATTAATATCAGTTGGTAATTTTTTTGCAAATCTACACATTCTACCGAGTGGATTGTTGAAACCATAATTAGTAGAATGAGTAGACTCGCGAAATAAAGAAGAATGTCTGCTATGTCTATTATTAGGTGCTACATGGAATGGAAGAGTACCAAGTAGCTCCGGACAATCAATCTCAGACATAATTAAATTACGCAAGAACGACAAATCAGCCCTTTTGCGGCGAATCTTCAATGGCGGTAGATTGTACAATAAAGCAATGTAGCAGTAATCATAATTTACAGATAATATGCCGGATTTATAAGACAATAAACGACAAAACTTTTTTTGAATTTGTTCAATACTACGGTTATGAATTTCATAAACAGGACTCCAAACTGACGGAGCATACTCTAAATGCGAACGCACCAAAGCACAATATAAAAGTTTAAGTGTACTGGCTGATAAATCCGCGGACATTCTATATACAAATCCTAACATTTTTATGGCACGATTGCACATGATGTTTATATGATCAACAAATGTAAGTTTATGATCAAAAATAACGCCTAAATCTTTTATTTGTGTGACTTTGTTTAACACTTTAGTGTCAATTATATAGTTAAAAGAAATTTTACTTAAAGTTTTATGGAAACTTATTGAAAAACATTTATCAGCATTAAAAAATAATTTATTAATAAAACACCAAGTATTTATAGAATCCAAGTCCAGTTGTAAAAGATGGCAGTCATTGAGAGATGATATTCTTCTATACATTTTTAAATAATCCGCAAATAAAAGAAATGACGATGAATTGATATACTGTGAGATATCATTAATGAAAAGCAAAAATAAAATTGGTCCACAATGAGATCCTTGAGGAACACCAGATGGAACAAGAATGGGCTGTGACAAAAAGTTATTAATTTTTACACACTGCGTGCGATTTTTCAAAAAGCTGAATAACCAGGAAGTCACATCATGATGAAATCCCAGAGCACTAAGCTTGGCAATCAAAATATTATGACTCACACGATCAAACGCCTTTGAAAAATCGGTGTAGATTGAGTCAACTTGTACTTTAGATTCAAATGCATTTAAAATATCATTTTCATAACAGAGTAAATTAGTAAGTGTGGAACGACCTTCACGAAATCCATGCTGCTCTTCTATTAAGATGCTTTTGCACATCCATTGCAACTGACTAGTTACAATTTTATCGAACAATTTAGGTATAGCAGATTGAATGCAAATGCCTCTATAGTTAGTGATATTCTCTTTGGCTCCAGATTTAAACAAAGGTGTAATATAGCTTTGTTTCCATATTTGAGGAAATTTAGTTTCATTCAATGAAGCATTGAAAAGTAAGTGCAATGGCTTTGCAATAGAATAAATGCACTTTTTTAACAGTAAAGAGGGAATGCCGTCGGGTCCAACGCTTAAATTACATTTAAGGTTTTCAATTCCCTTAAAAACATCACACAAACTAATAAAAAAATTTGAATGTATTACGTTATTATTAAAATTAAACAATGGAGTTGGATGAGTTTCGTTATCATAGACTGAAGAAAAAAAATCTGCAAAATTAGTTACAAAGTCGTTCCCATTATTACAAGTTTGATCTTTATAATGCATTGTGGCTGGAAAACCATTAGTTTTTTTGTTCTCATTAACAAATCTCCAAAAATGTTTTGGATTATTTTGAATTTTAGTTTCAGTTTGTAAAATATATTGCTCGTATTGATGAGCACTGAGATTTTTGCACGTAGTACGAATAGATTGGAATTCACTATAGTCCGACAATAGTTTTGAAGATTTATAACGTTTGTCTATAGTTTTCTTGAGTTTAGTAAGTGATATCAATTCTTTGTTGAACCAAATAGGAAAATTGCTTTCACGCCACAGTTTTTTAGGGACAAAACAATCAATAACATAATCGATTACAGAGTAAAATACATCAAGACACATATCAATATCACAGTTATAAAATAGTGCAGTCCAATCAACATTCAACAAATAATTATTGATTGCGTTGTAGTCGGCAAGTTTAAAATGATTAAAAACATAATTACAATTTAAAATATCACAGGTAGTATCACATTTTATAGTTAACAAGTACGCAGTATGGTGTTGGCTTAAATTTAATAAAACATCTACAGCTTCTATCACAGAAATATCACGATCGTTAGTAAAACATAAATCTAAAAACACACCCTCACTATTAGGAATAGAAATGCATTGTACGCAGTTTAAGAACCCAAATGAATTAGCTACTAAATGAGCAGGGTAACTATCATTACAAATTACTTCTATACCTAAATCATCGTTAACCCAAGAGGCTGCAGGTAGATTGTAATCGCCCAATAAAACTAGTTTACTGCTTGAAAACTCGTCGGCAATAGATTCGACGGAATAACAATGGTCAAGATATTTGTCACTAGTTGAATTAGGTGGTAAATATACCGCACAAATTATATAAGACACAAGATTAAACTTAACAACTACAAACAAATGTTCAACACTAATAAACGTGGGGTAAAGTAATACAGATTTGAGGTGAGTTTTGATAGCAATTAAAACACCACCTCCACTTTGTTTAGGGCTGTAAGGGTCAGAGTCACTGATGTCTGTAGAAAGCCAGGTTTCAGTGAAAACAATCACATCGTAGTCTGATACGGCTACAGCTAGCAAGAGTTTTCTGAGTTTAGTTTTTAAACCCCCGACGTTCTGGTAGTAGATGGAGAAGCCGTTATCATTCCTGAAGATGGGTCCAAGCCATTAGGACAAGTTAGTTCATATGAATTGAAAGATGACCAATAAACAAATTGTAAGTTCATTAAATTTTAAAACAACAAAATATTAATTAATAACTTTTGATTTTTATGATTTCCGGCGCAATTTAAGTTTATGTTTGAGATATGAGAATTTGAATGTTTAAACATGTCAATATCCAAGTGGAGTAAAAAGTTCGAGTTTAGTGCACAAAAACAAACAGAATGTGGAATACTTAGTTCATGTAAACAAACATATAGTTTACCAATTTCATAAAATAGTAAACAATAAAATCTTCAAATATTTATGTTTCCTATTATTTTTTAATTTAAAAGTGTGTATCAATAAACCCAATAGTCAAAAAATATAACCAATGATTGCTTGACTGAAAATTGGAAACGTTTTTCAGTTTGACAAATAATGTACCCTTAACATTTTTGGTATTTGCAAATCAAATCTGGTATTAAAACCAAATTAACAACTACAGATCATAATATTTCAAAAACGTTGATTTATAATATATACTCTGCAATGAAAAGTAGTAGTCTGTTGAGTTATTATGTAACAATAGTTTTAACTATTATTTCTTGTTAGCTTATTGAATAACAATCACAAAGCGCCATATAAAGTTAACAGCTTCTCTATCATGTCTAGAGATTAGATGTTTCGTTATGTTTTAAATATATAAATTTAACAAAATATGACCAAAAATATATATTTCGTTACATATTCTAAAAATACCGCATACAATTGGCTTTTCTTATTTTAAGTTTTCATTATAAAAATATATTATAAAAACACACACAATTTGTAGATAGCTACTAAATGGAACTAAAATGAAAGCATTAGAAGAAAATATTTCTATCAATAATTTTCCTCCAACACTATAAATATGCATTAGTACAAACACCATTTCAAACATATTCCTACACATCCATCTCCCCCTGTCACTGAATATTCTTTTTTCTCAAGTAAAGTGCACATGTAACATATGTATTCTTCAACGCGAATGCACACTTCGAGCGTTAATGGTTTAATTTATGGTAATTACGTAATAACAAATTCAGTGTTAAGTGGGTGGCTTAATACAATTTGTGAATGGAACTATAAATATAATACAGTACTGACTCATACTATAAACACATTTTAATTCAATGCAATTCTAAATATGAATGGTGCGAAATGCGACACCCAAAATTATATTTTGTAGGTATTTGTAAGATGATACGGACCTGTTGTTACAATTAAATCATATGTGAATCGGCACAGTATTCATTTCAATTGAATTAAATTAAATGTTATTAACATTAGAAGTTGCACTAATTATTTGTTAATTAATAGTAACTTAAAACCAGATATAATGTTATTTTTCATTTCATCATAAGACAAAGTGTGATTGTATGGAATAAATATTATACCACTTAAAATATAAATGCGATTATTTACTTATACAATTTCTATTTTATAAAACATGCAATTATAAAAAAAAGCATGATATTAAAGATTTTAGGCTAAACACAAATTTATAATCTTTAATAAGTTTAATAAAACATATCTCAAAACATATTTGGAATTGTAACTAAGTTCAAAGCTTACAGTTTCGATTTTGACAAAGATAACACGTTTGTATTGCAAGATTTTAACAAAGTTTAGGTTGATTTATTTATAGAAAAATAAGAGTAGAAGCATCAAAATAAATATGTGTCTGTTTTGACCCGGGAAGACAGATGCAATAAAAACATGCATTTTAAGGTTATCAGTAAATTAAAAAACTAAAATATATATAATCAAATAAATCAAAATAAATTTTGATGGTCCTATTTTTTTACACAAGTAAATACCTGATAGTGGTATTAGTATCTAATATGTATTGGATAGATACTTTTTGCATAGTCTGCTTACCGACGGTTACATTACATGTGAAAATTACAGAGTATCAATAACCTACATGTGTTCTATGGGGAACTTTGTTATTTTAAATGTTACAGAGTTTATTAAATTAGTAAAATTCGGCAAAATTTCTAGGAAAACGTAATTCCATTTAAATTTGACATAGCTTTTCAACTTTTTTATATATTTAAAAAAAAACTAAAAACAGTCAATTTTTTCAAATTTAAATAACTTTTTGTCTACTTACTCTAGAGCAAAAATGAAAAATGAATTTTGTAAATATTTTTGTGTAGAATTTACATAAATTAACAAAAAAATCATGCATTTGTGATTTTTGAGATATAAACTTTATTGTAGCCATTCATAGACGGAACGAAACGTATCAGAAAATTTGAAACTTTAGAGACCGCGGTTTGAAAACTACTTGGCAGTTAACGAATATACAACATAGGAAGAAGAATGTAAGCAATTGTTGCATTATATCGGCAATGATATACAGGGTTAGTTAAAATTACCGAAACACCCAAAAAATTCTTTAACCGTAAAAAAAATAAAAAAAAGTTTTTTGATTTAAATAAGCTATCGTTTAAATATATTTTTAATATACACGGTGTATTTAGTAGTAGTATTTATTAATTCTGAGTATTTTTTGTAAACATATTTTTTTTTATAAAATGCACTACTTTTGAGTTTTTCTTTTATTTAATTTAATCAATAGAAAATAAAAAAGCAATTTTAATAAAGAATTTGATGTTTTTAAAAGAATAGGTTCAAAAGACGGTAAATATAATTTTGTTGTCTATGCATATCTTAAAGTACCATTGCAGCTTATTGATTCATTAAAAAGCATTTTGGCTAATATGGAAAAGTTAAAAATAATTAAAAAAAAGACGACAAAATAGGTCAATTTGATAGTTTTTGTAAAAACCCAATGGTAGTTTACGAGTGTGCCTGGATCTAAAAGATTTAAATGGGCAATTAAAAAACAGAATTGCCCACTTTAGATTAAATTACTGTACGAAATTAAATCAGCTCCTGAGATTTTTTATAAACGTTTTAAAGATTATTTTAACATTTATAGTGTCAAACTATAGAATAACATCTCATAAATCATAAATTAAAGCAAATTTTAGTTAACATACCTACAGTTTTTTATTAAAGAAACCGTTATTTTGGTAGATAGTTAAAAAAATAGTATAAGCGCAGCGCAGTGGTGCTCTTACAAGAATCAATTGACCAGATGTGTGAATCGGGTGCATTAATTGACATGCAAAAACGGTATGCACAAAAGAACTGCTAGCAATTGTTTTTGGTAAAACAATAATCAATTTATATATGGAAAAAAGTTTAAAGTTGAGACTGACCATAAACCACTGGTGAAAAAATATTACGATAAAGGAACAAAATTATTATATTATTGAAAAAAGAATGGGCTCCGGAAACGATTGTCAAAAAAGTTAGACCTAGATCATTTAGAATTAAAACTTATAACAATAAATTAATATATCAAAATAGGCGATATTTGGCAATCATTCCAGAAACAACAAACTATGGGAATGATGACAATGTTAGGTACAGACAATAATGCAAATTATATGTTTAATGCGTCAAACAAAATTTATAATGTACCAACATACACTAGAAAAGAAAGAATAGTAAAACAACCTAAAAGAATTCAACCATCCTTTTAATAGAGATTTTTGATCATTATTCTTTGATATAATTAAGAGTGCGGTTTGACTCCTTTTAAAAATCGTTTTTTGCAACTTGTAGAGAATCAAATTTCTAGTCTAATAAAATGAAAATCCAAATTGTCTATTAAATTTTGAAATTAAATTGTAATTTTTTTGTCAAAATATTTGCTTAAACTTTAAGAGTCTACTTCATTGAACATTAAATTTAGTAGATTTTTTTATTGTGCTATAAGTTATTTTTCTAAAATAACAATTGTTATAAAGGGTGGGCCATCATTTGGCATTAAATTTTTTTCATGTTTTTACAGACGCTGTTAATTTTTGCGTCAAAATTATATGAGAAAAGTGTGGTTAGATACTTCCACAGACAGAAAATGCATAGCTTTACTTTGCAGCAACGTTTTAAAATAGTAAAAACTTATTTTGAAAATAGGTCTCATTTGTCTGCAATAGCGCTAAAATTGCGTACGTTGTTTGGAAGAAATGATACGCCATCAATCAAAGAAATACAAACGTTTGTGCTAAAAGTGCGTGTAACTTTAATGCTGGTAGACAATGCGCGCATCAATCATACTCATCTGAGACGATCTGCCAAAATACGCGAGAACCTAGGAACATCACTTTAAAGCAGAAGTCAGTAAACTCAATATTCGGCAAACCGTTCTGAGACGGATTCTTTACAAAGACCTCGGTATGTTTGCTTGCAAAGTGCAACTCGTTCAAGAAATAAAAATAACCGACCTCTCAGTGGGCTTTAAACGAATTGAATGTTGACCAGAATTTTAACCAAAAAATCATCTTTTTGGTAGAGGCTCATTTCCATCTTGGCGGCTATGTGAACAAATAAAACTGCCATTTTTGGGAAACAAAAAATCCACATGTTTAAGTAAAAAACCAATGCTTTTTTTGCAAATTACTTATTGGTGCAGATTTTGGAGTGGTGGCGTTATTGGGCCATTTTCTTTGAAAACGATGGTGGAGCCAACGTTACTGTTACCGGATATGTTTACAGAGGCATGATCACTAATTTTTTGTGACCGAAATTAAAGGAACTTGATGAAATTTCAACATAGAGGTGGCTAACCCTTTAGTTCTGCTCGTAATTGTGAATGTATGATAAAACGTAAAATTTGAAATTGCCGCGTGTATTAATTTTTCTAGAACAATTAAAGATTTGAAATTTTATAAAATTTTATTTTCTACACTTTGCAACAAACTTCATAATAACTACACAAAATATTTATTACAACCCAATAATGGCACTACAATTAGTTATATTGCAACTTAGCACAATAAGCTTGTAACACACTTACCAACAAAAAGCAATAAAATTCAGTTATTTAAAACTCACCTTGATAGGTTATTCTATAAGTTTTATAACATTAAAAAAGATTCAACAAGTAGATAATATACAGCGTAAGTCGGGAGGAACGGACCAAACTCCAGGAGTATATTTTACACGTGAAAATAATGTAAAAAAACTCAAATGTTGTTATTCAATTTTTATTTGTTTTCAAGTTATAGCATAATTAAATTTTTTTATCTAGTATGCCATGTTTGACGTTCTACAATATTTTATAGCTTTTTTGTTCTGATAATGTGTTAGTGTGACGGTAATTTAACGTTTATTTTGTTTGTACGATTAAAGTGTTACAAAATGCCACACACTTATTCAAATTTAGAACATGCAAATATGGTGTTTGTTTATGGATTTTGTAATGGAAGTGCTACAGCTGCTGTTGAAGAATATCGTCAAGGGTTTCCACATCAAAGACATTGTAATAAAAATGTATTTATCAGAGTATTTCAACAAACTATGCCAGACCGGAAAGCTTCCCAGTGTTATCATAACATCTGAACGAGCTACTCGACAAGCTTTAGAAGAAGTAGAAGATATTCTGGAGCTGGTCGTTGCATCTTCTGCTACTACAGCAGAAGATGCAACGACCAGCTCGCAAAGAATTAGTATTTAATTGAGTATTCCAGAAACAAGAGTAATAAACACACTCCACGAGCAAGGCTTACATCCATACCATGTACAGAGAGTACAGCACCTACAGCCTGAAGATTATCCTAAACGTATGGAATTTTGTCGGTGGATAAATAATAATCCTCGTGTTGTTTCGCGCATACTTTTTACAGATGAAGCAACATTCACCCGTGACAGCATTAATAATACTCACAACTGTCAAGTATAGTCAAACAAAAATCCCTACGCAACAGTCGAAAGTAGTTTTTAACATAAGTTATTTAATCGACCATTTCATTTTGGAAAATCGCCTCACAGGAACCAACTACTTAATTTTTTTACAAAAAGAATTGCACGGACTACTAGAGGATGTTCTTTTAAACATCAGAATGTAAATGTACTACCAGCACGATGGAGCACCTGCACATTTTGCTCGTCAGGTCAAGTAACATTTGGACGAAATGTTTCCAGGGCGTTGGATTGGTCGCGGTGGTCCTATTAGTTGACCTCCAAAATCTCCAGACCTCATAACATTAGATTATTGTTTATAGGGTTGGATCAAAGATGAAGTGTACAAAATAAAAGTGGACACTCGGAATGGACTAATTTTACTTATTATTATCTTAAACAAAGACATGACTCTATCAGGAGAGCAACAGGCGCTCTTCGTAGACAAAGCAGAAAACGTTTAGAGGTAAATGGCGGTATTTTTGAAAATTTATTATAAAAATGATAACCAAAACGTTAATGTATGATTTTTTTTTTATTTTTAATTACGCTGTAACTTGAAAACAATCGTAGAGTTTGGTCCGTTTCTCCCGACTCACCCTATATAACTGGTGACTATTAAAAATTTTATTTCTCATAAAATTGTTATAAAATGTGGATCAAAAAGGGTAACATTTGCATTGTTGTATCCCGGAAGTTAAAAACTATTATAACAAATTTTGCATTGCATATAAAACGGATTAAAATAACATCACCCTATTACGTCTTGCACCTTTAAAAAACTTAATATAAAAAGGATTGCAATTGTCTGGACGTTTAATAAATTTTGCATTTCAGGTAAAACGGGTTAAAATACAAGTGACTTTTCTACCCTTACACAAATAATATGAAACTGTTTTATGAACTATTTTTAACTTCAGGTAGAACGTGTTAAAAATAAATATGTGCAGATTAATGTGTACACAGATATGCGTAATAAGAATGTTCTAAAATAAACCTTGATTATACACTATAAACTTTAAAAAACTAAACTATATATTATTCATATAAGTCATAATAATATTCTAAATAAAAACGGTTTTTGAAAATATATTTATTTGGAAGTTTTTTCTAATATTTAGTCAATTTGTTTGATACTTGAATTGAAATTTGTTATATTCTAACAATACCAGCATCTTTTTATGCTGTCACCAAGGGGTTTTGAGGGGTGTCCCTATATTATACCTATATAATTGTATCAATATGTCCGGAAGTCGGTATATTTTTAACTCTTCTGAAGAAGGGTTTAATTTTATATTTCAGGTAATATTAGTTAAAAGTAAGTGAGTGACCTTTAACCCATCATCTTACAAGAAGGGTTATAATTTTATAATTCAGGTAAAACGGGTTAAAGTCCCATGAGATGCTATTGCGGCTTGAAGGGTTAATATTTAGCAATAAAATAGGTTTCACACGAAATAGTGACCGCATTAATTGAATTAAAATTTGTAACATTGTAGTCAAAAATAAAGTATGCTAAGAAAGGGTAAACATGCAGATGAAGAATTTCAGGTAAATCTGGATTTTATATATGAAAAATTACAACCCGGTAGATTTTATACTATGCTTTGCAAAAGGGTAAATTATTTGTGATAAATCAGCATCAGTTAATAACGTTTTCTATTAATTTTATTAAATACAAATTAAATGTTTGGTTAATAAATGCTTACCAATTAGTTTTATTGCAGCTTAGCATATTAAGCCTGTAACACACTTACCAACAAAGGGCAATAAAATTCAATTATCTTAGCACTACTATACTGTATATGTAAAACCTAATACTTCCTTTGATAAATTGTACTATAAGTTTTATAGTATTAAAAAAGGTTTACGTTAACAAGTTAATCCCTAAAATTGCGTTTATATAATTCACGTAAAACGGGTTAAAATACAAGTAACCTTTTCAATCTTCTTCTTAACCATTTTTATATTCAAAAAAGATTATAATTCTTTACTATTACATGAAGTTGGTGACTATTAAAAAGCAGATTTTTATATTTCATGTAAAACGGGTTAAAAGGTTAAAATAAGATGACCCTTTCACCCTACGACGTCTTGCACCTATAAAATATAATGAAATAAAAAGGTTAGCTTCTGGATTTCAACTTTTGAAAGTTTATAACAAATTTTGCATTTTAGATAAAATGGGTTAAATACAAGTGACTTTTCTACTCTTGGTTAATAATATGATATTGTTTTATAGGTTATTCTTATTTTAGGTAAAACACGTTAAAAATAAATATGTGCAGATTAATTTGTTACTAGATATGTGTAATAAAAATGAAATTTACTATAAATAATAAAATAAATCTTAATTATATAAGTAGAAAATATCTTTAAAAATATTTTTATGTTTTCTCAAATATTTAGTCAATTTGTTTAAGACTTGAATTGATTTTTTTAGATTCTAACAATACCATCATCTTTTATGTTGTCACCATGGGGTTTCAAAGGGACACCCTTTATATAGGTGTATATTATACCTAAATAATTGTATCAATATGCCCGGAAGTCGGTCGATTTTTAACTCTTCTGGAGAAGGGTTTAATTTTATATTTCAGGCAATATTAGTTAAAAGTAAGTGTGTGATCTTTAACCCATCATCTTACAAGAAGGGTTATATTTTTATAATTCAGGTAAAACGGGTTAAGGTCCCATGAGATGCGATTGCGGCTTGAAGGGTTAATATGTAGCAATAAAATAGTTTTCACACGAAATATGGTGACCGCATTAATTGAATTAAAATTTGTAACATTGTAGTCAAAAATAAAGTATGCTAAGAAAGGGTAAACATGCAGATGAAGAATTTCAGGTAAATCAGGATTTTAATATGAAAAATTACAACCCGTTAGATTTCATACTATGCTTTGCAAAACGGTATAATTATTAATACTAAATCAGCATCAGTTATAATAACGTTTTCTATTAACATTAAATTAAAAAGGTTGCTTCGGTAATTGAATTAATTTCTTAAACTCAAATTAAATGTTCGGTTAATAAATGCTTAGCAATTAGTTTTATTGCAGCTTAGCATATTAAGCCTGTAACCCACTTACCAACAAAGGGCAATAAAATTTAATTATTTTAGCACCACTATACTGTATATGTAATACCTAAAACTCACTTTGATAAATTGTACTATAAGTTTTATAGTATTAAAAAGGGTTAACGTTAACAAGTTAATCACTAAAGTTGCATTTATATAATTCAAGCAAAATGGGTTAAAATACAAGTAACCTTTTCACTCATCTTCTTAACCATTTCTATAATCAAAAAAGATTATAACTCTTTACTAATACATAAAGTTGATAACTATTAAAAAGCAGATTTTTATAATTTCATGTAAAACAATTTAAAATAAGATGACCCTCTTACTCTACGTCATGCACATTACATAAAAAATGAATCAAAAACGGTAGCATTTGCATTGATGTGTCCCGGAAGTTGAAGAAGGTGTACATTATACCTAAATAATTCTACCAATATTTCCGGACATAGTTGGTCGATTTTAAACTCTTCTGGAGAAGGGTTTAATTTTATATTTCAGGTAAAATTAGTTAAAAGTAAGTGAGTGACCTTTAACCCATCATTTTACATGAAGGGTTACATTTTTATAATTCAGGTAAAACGGGTTAATATCCCATGAGATGCGATTGCTGCTTGAAGGGTTAATATATAGCAATAAAATAGGTTTCACACGAAATATAGTGACCGCATTAATTGAATTAAAATTTATAACATTGTAGTCAAAAATAAAGTATGCAAAGAAAGGGTAAACATACAGATGAAGTATTTCGGGTAAATTTGGATTTTTTATATGAAAAATTACAACTCGTTAGATATCATATTATTTGTGCTACATCTGAAATGATTTATAACATTTTATATCAACATTACCTGTACATTAGTTTGGTTAAACAATGCTCCAGCAGGTGATTATTATTAAACGCTTGATAAAATATTTAGTTTTGCATAAAGGTTTGATAAAAGGAGTGATCAAAAGTGCAAATCAATATAACAAAAAAAAATTATACTGCAACAATGTGTTTACAGATATGTGCAAATTTATTAATTATTTTTACCCTGCACAAATTAATCTAGCAATAATTTTTCTACCATGCAAATATTATTAAAATAACAAGTATTACATTCTTGCGTTTTTAATAATTTGTCGCGCATTACAAAATTATAATTTTGTAAACCAAGTTTAGAACATTTTATTCTTACCCATTTTTTTATGTATCGTGCTCGTGCTTTGAACCGAGTCTCTTCGATGCGTTGTAAATATAAAAAGAGAAATACAATAATGTACTGCGTGAAATATAAAAGGGTGTCACTAAGCAATTATTAACAAGAGTCTCTAATTACTTAAAAAAAGAGCCCACTCATTAGAAGTGAACTATAACTTACGCATAACTTTTGACCCGACGTAACGATCCGTCTTAGTTTGCAACCCTAAACAGCACACTCCATCTCCCTCCATCTTAATACCAAGCAATCATTCATCTTTATTTAACACATTCATAATGCGTTCCAATTATAAATGCAACGATGACATTTCTATATATGTAGCGACCTTAAATGTGTTACTTTTTAATGATATAAAAAATAAGGATGGCTTTTTTTATAATAACCGGAAACGTGCAAAATGTGATATGAGACATATTTAATATATTCATCCCTTGAAATTTTACACTCCTTAAATTAGTGGCGGTATGGTGTACATTTGCGCGTGACTATATTAAGCACAACGGATTATGCAAGATTAAATTGCTATTATATTTATTTTATTAGTAATAAAGTAAACAATATGTTTTTTTTAATAAAATAAGTAGTGATAATCGGCGAAGGGTTAGTCGTTTGGTAAATTCTAACAATAATACTTCATTCTTAAAAAATATTATTTAATGGTCTAACCCTTTACCGTTTGCAAATTTACTTGCTTTACCTGATTCTTGCGATATATAAATTTCATTTAATTGTCACTTCAGTAGGGGTCAAAGGGCGAACGAGGTTGCTTACCTGAAATTGTAAACCCCATGACGGTCCTAAATATACCTGTAGAACACATGTAACTTTTGATGATGCCATATGAATCACCCTTAATTTTAAATTGATTGTTATTAATTTATTAAGCATAAATAATACTTACTATAAATAAAAACATTAAGGTTTCTCCAATTAGAATGACTTATTTTCATAAAACTAAAACATTGTAACCATATTAAGCATTAGATTTCTTCTATTATTAACAGTTAAACTCTACACTTTAAATAATGACACAATTTTAATTAAAAATTTGTCATCAATATTGAATTTACAGTAAAATAAGTTTTAATGCTTATATCGTACGTCGATTTTAAATCTACACAAAAATCAGTGTTACGACTTTTTGTTTTTGAAAAATAAATGGTAAACATTTAGGACACTTTTCTTAAGCTTATTTCTTTTAAATTAAGCAAAATAGAAAACAAAATGTTATATCACATTTTATTATTTAATTAAATAATCAAAAGTAATATACCGATAACGCCAATGATTATTGAATATATTTAAATTTTTAACAAATATGGGTTTTATCTAAATTTTTTTTACGGGATCTAATTTGAACATATATAATCTGATAATTGCCCGAGAGCTTTAGAAGAAGGGCAATTATCTTTGATTATATATGTTCAAATTTGATCAAGCAGAAAATTACTTATGAGAAAAAAGTTTGTTAGTAAAAACTTGCGATATATATGAGAACCATTGTCGCTAGTGGTGTATTTGGAAAGATTATTTCAAGAACAAATCTACTCTTTGTGCTCATTATTTAACTTTATTGATGTATTATTAAACTGGTATTATGACTAGTATTAAACAATATATTTATTTGACAGTTAAATTTTGTAAACAATTGGTAAACAAACTAAGTTAGGATAATTAAAAACTAGAAGTGTATTTTGCAAAACTAGGAGTGTGTTTTGATAAGCGGAGTAGCAACAATATATTCTGAAATATCATAGCGTCACTAAGGAAATTACTGTTTTCATTGGCTTATAATTTTGTGAGTGAAATAATTTTTATAATAGTGAGAGGAAAAAAGTGTAATAATTTTACTCTCACACCGTTAAAAAAGTTTCAGTTTAATATAAATACGAGACTCGAGCGGTGAGCGAGGGTCCGAGCTCAGAACACATTTTAGTGTTCTATGCTGTTCATTGATAGGATTCGATGATCGGAGCTAGAATCGCCGTTGTGTCCGCACACTAACTTGGCAACAATTTAAAATAAATCGTTCAGTGAGGCTCAGCGTTTATCTCCAATTGATGATCTGATCATGAAACATAAACTGCAAAATTCTATTAATAAAAAATCAAAAATAACAAAAACGGTTAAAATGTAAAAAAATATTTATAAACGTCATAAACTAACAAAATCTGGTTTTGAAACATCAAAATATTGTTAAAAAACATTTAAACATAAACTGTTAAAAAGTGTTTTTTTTTTTAAATAATTTAAAAAAACTTCAAAATTCGGCTATAAAATATTATATTATTGTAAGAAATAGCAGAAAACCTGCCTTAACCTGTTAAAAAATGCAAAATTCTTTTTATAAAAAGTTAAACTAACTAACAATGGTTATGAAACATTAAAAAATATTTTCAGATAAAATCAAAATCCGGCCAACAACGGATTAAAAATGCAAAGTTTATTTAAAATCCAGTAACAAAACATCAAAATATTGTTATAAAGCATTAAAATCAGCCATCAACTGTTAAAAAGTGTAAATACACCAAAAATAACAAGGTCCGGCCATAAAATACTAAAATATTTAAGTAAAAAATGCAAAACTCTATTTATAAAATAGTCTTAAAACACCAAAATATTGTTAAAAAACACCCGAAACACATAAACTGTTAAAAAGTGTAAATTTTTTTAAGTAATTTCAGAAACTTTGAAATCCGGCTATAAAATATCAAAATATTGTCAAAAATAGCAAATTCCGGCCAAAGTATGAAAATATTGTAAAAAAACACCAACATTTTGTTAAAAACTGTTAAAATAATTCTACTTACTAAAGGTCCAAAATGGCAAAATTCGGTCATAAAATATTAAAACTTAAACATGCGGATTCGAAGTTTTAAACTATTGTCAGAAAGCAAAAAAATCAGCCACAATGTAGTAAAAAGTGTAAATATTTTTATAAATTCTCAAAAATATTGTTAGAATCAACCAAAATCCAACAAATCAAAATTTTCAAATAAACTTTTTTTCAGCAAACAGTTTTGTCTTATTATGTAGTTACTGTTGTTTCCTCAATACTGCTCATGCAACATTTTTTAAGTTACTAGAAATAGTTTACAGTAATGTGTAAAAATGTCATAAGTTTGCCAAATGTACTACATCTGACAAAAACTGTTTTATAGATCAAAAAACGTAAATACATCTGTCAAAAAGTACTAAATTGTCAAAAATATTACTACATTTATAAAGAAGCAAAAACTGTAAAACTTACTAAAACTGTCAAATAGTTTTTAGAAATGTAATAAAATGTTATAAATTTGCCAGATCTATCAAACAAGATTTTAAATTGTTCAAAATGTTACTACAATTCTCAATTACATTTGTTAACAAGTTGTATACTAAATTGTTAAAAAGTGACTACATCTGTCAAAAAGTCACTAAAATTGTTAAATAGTTTACAAGTTTAATGTATATAAACATCGCAAGTTGCCATAAATGAGGCAAATTTGTCAAAAAACCGTAAAAAGATACAGTAATGTCTAAAATTATAGAAAGTTGTCAAAAAATGTATTGAATCTGTTAAATTTATTCTAAACTGTCATACAAAACAGTGACTACATCTATCAATAAGTATTAGTAACTGTCAAATAACTCACAGTATTGTGTAGAGATAATAAGTAATAACTTGTCAAAAAAAATTAACATCTGTTAAAAAGTTACTAAAACTGTCAAACAATGTGTAAAAATATTATAAGTTACTACATTTAGCCAAATCTTACAAGATCCGGCAACTTGTATAACTTATTTTTAGTAGGTTGTTACAAAAACAATATTTTGCTATTGACAATTTTATTGTCAGAGTTGTGTGTGTTAATTTATGTAGTTTAATAGATATAATTCCAATTAATCAACGCGTATACGTGGTTAAAAGCTTTATACAAAATCAATCAGTTGTGAACACTCGATTTCCAACACATCAAACAAACAATGAAGTAGGTGCAACACTTTGAAATTAAGGGGAACGTTATCTCAAAATTTAATAGAGACGTACGTACAGTAAGAATACTATTTGCACTTTTATCCATATTAAATGTAAGTCGTTTACAAGCTAAAAATTCCTTATAAACCAGTTTGTGTGGCTTTCTGGTGGCGGTTTTTGCAAATTTTGGAAAGTAATAAAAATTAAATAATTTTTTTATTGATGATAAAACTGTTTTCCATGTTAGTGGATATGTTAACAAGCAAAACATTTGCTACTAGATTAAAAAAAAGCTTCATGATCGTACCGTCACCGTTTGGTTTGTTTCAATATTTGGAATTATATGACCATATTAAAAAAAAAAAATTATCAACCGGTTACCAATAATTCTGAACGTTACATGAAATTATTTTTAAAGCCAAAATTACAAAGAATTGGGCAAAACCAAGTAATCGGTCTCTTGATTTTTAGGGTTATTAATTTCTTTCTGTGGGAATATCTAAAGCAAAAGATCATATAAAATACATTAGTTATATAAGTAGAAAAATATTTTTATTATTACTATGATTTATTTACATACTTTGATTAAAATGATTTTTAATTGGTTTTTAATAATACGATTGTATTTCTTTAATTCTTATTACTTCATGTACACCTTACGTGATTAAAAAATTTTAAACACCCTAAAACAATTTGACACCATATAATCTATCAAATAATCATTGCGGCAAGATGATCAAAACAATACTATACTACCTTTGTTTAATTTATAAACTTATCACCTAAAAATTAAATGTTTTACAGTTATTTAATTATACTTATATGCAAAGATATAGCCGTTCATGATATAGTCACATGCAAGTAAATAGGTCATTGTGTGGTGTAGCAGATAAGTACGTGATAATTATTAGCAAAAAGCAACTTTTCATTATCTCCACGTGGGGCATTATCTAGACAATTAAATAAGTGCAATTTTTGCTTATGCGAATGGGGCACATTAGAATTGTCAAAGTTGCACGTATCGCGAGATAGAAGGTGCCAATGTTATGTAACCTCTTGGCGGAGGCAGAAATGTGCGTATATGTAGAAAAAAGAAACGCGGTTTTTAGAACGGCGCTTGTGAGAGACGTGTGCTTCTAATATTTCCCACGTTTCTGCAAAGTTGCATTCTTACCGCAAAAACCGCACACGGTAGTAGTATTTTTCTAGTTGAAAAAATGGCCTAGTTCCATTTTTATTGAAGGAAGTAGTTTCAAGGTTTTATATATTTTTTATTATTATATTTATTTAACCAAATATTATTACTAAGAGGAATTTAATTACTCCCAGTTATGTGCTATGGTCCTTGAGGTGCGATATTAACATTGTCTGGTGTAATTTCAACATTTGTCTATGTATTATGACACTGGTGGTTAGGGCATATTACAATAACCTCTTTATGCAAATGGCCACTTGTAGAAGTGTTGGAGAGCTTCTCCAGGGGAAACTTGACACCCCGGCGCTCTGGGAGTCACCGCAGCAACATGACTGCTTTACAAACACCGCTATATATGCACTATATGTGTTATATCCTTGTATACACCCTACAAAACACTCATTTGTAATCATAACATGATCCATATGCATTATTGGACAATGGGATGTATAAGTAGATGCTATGAAAGATAAAGTCATCTCAGTATATTTGTGGAATGCAATGTAACGTCCAATTATAATTTTATATCAGTTGGTTTATATGGTTTTAAACTTATTTAAGTTAAATTATCTAAAACACCTTTAGATGACTAATATAAACAATTATTTAATCGATGTTCATTTTTAAATTAAAATTATAATTCATGAATTAATTACTATAATCTCGGCTTAATGTATGTTTATTTATACACATCATGTACTTTCGCACGTTACAGCACAATATTCACACGAACACCATCCTTATCATTATTCTGGCTGCATGATTTTAATGTACGTATCAAAAACACGCAAATATAATCATAGACGTTGAAAATAATTGTACAGAGTGATTTAAAATTGAACCGCATCTTTTTATTTTAAACAAAATAGTTGTTTTAATAAAAAGAAAAAAAATGTTTATGTTTTTACTTGCTTCAGAATATTTTGTTACCTAGATTATTGATTGATAATCATTTTAGTAAAGTTTTAGTTTAAGTATGTTGCAACATCTGCAATTTTGTATTGAAAGTAGGAGTAGCTATTATTATTATAGAATAAAATAAATAAATAATAAATAAATAACAACAATAAAATATGCCTAGATCTTTCTATATACTGTCTAGTAAAATGTCGTAAACACCGTTGGATTTTACAATACACAAACATATACTAAACATAATAAATAAATTTTCATATCCATGAAACTAGTCTGTTTCAATCAATAACAGCAATCTGCATTCCAAGAACTGCCGACAATCCAATAAGATATGACAAACTGTTAACGGAACATTACGTATATCACAAACTAGAAACATCTCAGATGACCTATAAATGCCTGAGTCCAACGACAGTGATAAAACTGCATGAAAATACGCTTTTAGCAATTAAATTGCTTGAATTTAATAACCAAGTTGATCAATCTATTTAAAAACTTACATATGCAGCTAGTTAGGGAGCTGGAAGCTTGTCATAGGTACAGAGTACAGACGCAGTTCGGGCAGACATGATTGTTCTCAAATTTATAGGTGTAATGTATTCTGACCATAATTCTCTTTTAACTTTTTTGCGCAAAAGCTTTATAATTTAAATGAAAAAAAAAAATAGCGTTTATTGAGTTAAGCTTGTTCACAATCAAAATTTCACCAACAAACGGGCTTTCTGCAACGTTTTTCTGAAGACATCCAAATTACTCGCATATGCTGCCTGCATAATAGAATCGGTAAAAGTTTCAACAGTAGTGGGCTTGAACAATGTTATCATAAACGAACACTTAAAGCAAAATATCCTAATCAGCATCTTATTCTCTAATTATAATGACGGTATTCATAAATTTTATGTTCAAACACGCAAATGAATATTAAAAACTGTTCATTTTTATAAAAATATTTCCAAGTTTTTAAGCCAAAAATGTTGCAATAACAAATTGTAAGATCAATAGTCAAAACTTTACCTCCACATAGTGTTATGAACATTAAAAACACCTATAAGCAGGCGCGGCGTTACCTACTATGGTGCCCCCCTGCAAATTCCAAATATGTTGCTCCCAGTCTTTTAACACTTGCAGAGAGAGAAAACTTCAAATTTTTTATTAACAAACTTTTGGGCGGTTAGGTAGGAACTGAAGTTCAAACTACTCGATGATTACCATAATCTAGAATGATTAGATATAAACACCTTCTCTTCTGATTAAGAAACTTCTAACACTTGCAAAAAAACGGGTGGGTGAGCACTCCAGTTTATACTAAAGATATAACCTTTTTCTTCTCTGAATAAGAGACTTCCAACACTTGCAGAGAAAAAAACTTTTACTTCTTTGCAGTGGCGTAGCTTCAAATTCTGCCCCCCCCCCCCCTGCAAGAAATTTCTTGGGGCCCCTATCGTGTTTGTATTATTACTTCAAATGTTTAACGCCTTAGACTCGTTTCACACGTATGGGGTTCCATTCGATTCGGTTTGTTTTTGGTTCTTTTTTGGTTTGTATTTGGTACCTAATAGAAACAGTATAGCACCAAATACTCCCACGTAAAGTGATGAGAGGGTGCTCCCAATGAATTCTAGTATTTCCCCTTTGATTTTTAATTTTTCTATAAAGAATCAATATGGCAACAACTTGACTTCTCTTCATTATGATTACTACTGAGCCTGTGTACGGAAAAAAAAACACAAAAGCCAATATGAACCGTGTATGTGTAAAAAAGTTTCAATCGCTTTTGGTTGCAACCGAAAACGAACCGCATACATGTCAAATGAACAAATACATATACATAAAAAAACTCTTTTTTATAAAATAAAATAAATACTGAAAATGTAGGTCCTCCCAAGATTGGATTGATTATCAGTTGGCACAATTAACGATTACTATAAATGCGAGAGAGCGACAGTATGAAGAACAACACAAAAGCAAAACTAAAGTTATTCTAGGCTATAACATCACTTGCACTGTCATTATTGCCGGTTAAATACAGCTTCATATGTATGGTAACAGATCATTAAAAAATTGAGAGCATGTGCCTGGAACAACCGAGTTCTTTATTGATTGAAGCATGCAAACAAACCAACACAATTTACGTGTAACAGCACTAAAGGTAGGCGAATAAACAACGACAACGGCGACGATCAGTCCGGCTGAAATACCTTTTTTCGCCTGCATCTGAAAAGGCGATTTTCAGCCGCATGATTGGCTGTGAATTAAAATTTCATATGTAGAAGTCATACCTTAAAATCTGACTGTAGTAACAAATTATAATAAACATTGAAAATTTTGTTTTTAATTGGAGCAGGCAAAAAAATATCGCAGTCCTCACTCGCTTTGCTTGTTTGTGCTGCTAGAAGCGGCGGGCTGCTAAGCCTATTTTTGGCGCTTGGTACACTATATACTATATACTAAATTAAACAATATTTTTTTGTTTTATAAAAATTTTGTTTTATTACTTTTATAACAGTAGTGATCACTGATCAATGTATTTAATTAATTTGGTTATTTAATTCTTGAGGCTTTGGGGCCCCAAATACTGCGGGGCCTTAGCTACGGCGCTGCTTCTTTGTTAACAAACACTTAGGAAGGTGGGTATGCACTACAATTTATACTACACGCTGGTAATCATAATTTGCAGTGACTCACCCAAGTGTTGGTAACCAAAAAGTTAGTTATAACCTCATCTTCTTCCTCTAATACTTACAGAAAGAAAAAAACTTTCATTCCTTGTTAACATACTGTTGGACAAGTGAGTGGGCACTCTAGTTCAAACTACCTGATAGATTTTGAAATCTTGTGAAAAACTGAATTTAATTTAGAAAATATTGATAAAATTTAATTTTAACAAACGTGTTCTTTCACAACCCACCAATCATAGAAACGTCAAAATACATTCGGTGCTGTTATTGTTTCCGTTGCAATGTATTCGTGTTAAAAACATAAATATTACTAAAAAAATTATTTATTTTTAAATTGATTTTACAATAGCAAAAAAAAAATGTATATTAAAATTTTAAATGCACTCATTGCTCGCTTCAGCAAAGGAAACGAAACAAGAGTCGATATTACATATATAACCAAATTCATTCTATGCAATCGTGTTTCTCGTTACATCATCATGTATGATTTACGTATAATATAAGGCTGCACGTTGAACAACAAAGTTAGTCAATGATCATGCCGAAAGTTCATCCAAGCTGCTATAAGAGGACAACTCAAATGCTTTATCACATCAAGTAATAATGGTTCTTACCAATATTGCTAATGTATTTTTTTGCACTGGGTACATAAACATTCCAAAACCTGAAAAAAACCGGAAGTTTCTTCAAAACTACCGGCCAATCAGTCTTCTATGCACTTTAAGTAAGGTTATAGAAAGAGTGATTTTGAACATAATTCAAGACCACACAGAATTTAACAATCTTTGTTCCGCCCACCAGTATAAGTTTCAACAAGACAATCGGGGTCGTTTTTTTCAACGCTAAATAAGCCTATAAAAAGATCTGGCATAAAAGTTTTTTTTTTAAATTGCACAGTCTTATAAAGCTAACAGCTTTATATCTAAACTCTGGCAGTTAAACTTTTGACTGACGTTCTTATTATTTTTGATAAAAAACTTACGTACAAATTGTACGTACCGTTCATCCTAGACAAATTTAAATTGGCAAATTGCTTGTCGTTCCAAAACTAAATTCGGATGTACATTACCATCATCATCAGTTCGCAAATCATTTTTGCGTTTTCAGTCTGAGGAACGACTACAAATACGTACCTCAATCATATTAAGGGGGGAGAATAGTTGCGCTATTATAAGAGTTCACACATTGTAGAAGAAAGTCCAATCTGTGTCCTCACAGTTGTAGAAATTTGATGCAATAAGTCGTTTTTCCGTAATTAATTAATTAACATATAAAAAGAGTGATGACTAAAATCGTTTGGATAGTGAGTTGGTTGGCGTTTTGTCTCATACCAATTTTAATTTAAAAACGGCGCTGTACGTGTCAATATTTTTCTAGAGAGAAAGGTTTACCAATACTCTCGTAGATGTGATAGGATTTAATATTTTCCATAACAATACTTCTAGTATCACCCCAATAAGACGGTGCAACTAAACCTGGCAATTCTCAAGCGTTAAGTTTTATTTTACGGTAGTTTGTTCTAGCCCCATGGTGTGTTCAAAACGCCAACTCATCAAAATTTTAGTCAAAAAGTATTTTGATAACCTCGCGGTTTACCGCAACCCGAATCTGGCCAGACCTGCTAAGCTAATCAAAAATGAATATTCCCATAATTGACAAATCAATATCATCACTTCTTAAAGTGGTTTACCACCTCACAATTAACCAACAACCTTTGTCTAAAATCTACAAACGGAAGGTATATGAGCCTTACGGTCTCAAACTTCCAGGTATAATCAAGATGAGTTTAGTATGTAGGCACTCTCCTTCAGAAGGTAAATTAGATTAGATTAGAGTCATACTAAGTTACTAATCTAAATACTAAGATCTACTAACATAAATAGTTTAAAAAATCTGATCGCAACATCTTGAATTCTTAAAGAAAGTGAGCTCGACGGATTTGAATCTAAAATCCCAAAACGCCCTTTCTTTGCACCGCAACACGTTCTGCAAAAAATGGCTAATTTTGAAAATTTGTAAAAACAGGCAAAAATTGTGGCAATCCGCATCCACGTTCGCCGTTGTCTCATAAAAGGCAAAACAAATGGCCAACTTGAGAAATTAGTTACAAAGGTTAAAAAAAAATAATTAAAATCTGGTACATCATTTGGATATTCTTCTTTTTTTAAACAAAACCAAACCTGATCTTTTGCATAAAACCTTTGACACTTCTATTCTTTGGCGCAAAACAGCTTTTTTCTAAAAGATTTTAAATCCGGCCAACTTACAACACCCGTAGGCGGCCAAAGACGCAGATATCAAAAATGTTAGAAAAGACGATTTACGGAAGAAGAAAATACGTTTCACGGGAGCCATCCATCCGATCCGACAGAAGCGGCCTCTCAAATGAAGCAAATTTTTAAAAATCAATCAATTTTGATTTTTTTTTCTTCTAAAGTAGAAACCAACCTTATCTTGTGGGTGCGCTTTTTCTTCTCCGTCGAACGCAATCTTGCTCAAAGTACCAGTTTTAAAACCCCAAAAACGAATTCTCCTTTTTTTGGACGTTTGCGTTTTGAACGCTTTGAAGTAAAATTATAATTTAATTGCTGCTGCAGTGCGCAATTTTTAAAAATATTTTGTTTGTATGGCACAGAACAAGCTTGAAATGCTCAATTTATCAGAAAATAATTAAAAAAAATCTAGAATACTCGTTCTGACACTAAACTTAACTGTCGGCCAAAATCCAATTATTAAAAGTTAAGCAAGTTAATTTTCCCTTAGACTTTAGTGGTATTCTTTTTTTATAAAATTTGCAGTTAATGAATGACGTCCCATACATCAAACACATCATTATTGCAAAAGGTATCATAAACTGGCAACAATTTGAACTTGATAGATTTCTTTTAAGTAATAATACTTTAAAACAATATACATTTATATATAATCTCAGATCCAATATATTTTTCTACAGTGTTCAAATCTAATCTTATTTATAGATTATCTTATACTACGGCCAGAGAAGACTACTGTACGTTGCCGTTCTGGCCGGTATCTCAAAAACATAGCCGCAGTGAGGAAAAGTGTAGCCTAGTAAGTCCAGACACTTCCATTCGGCATAGTGGTCAAGAATTGAACACTACCAGACCCACTCAATGTTTTTTGAGAAAAGATCTACATTTGCACGCGTACAAAGTTTAATTGACGCAAAAACTTAAGCCAGCAAACCAAGCGCAGCTCCGTGGAAGGCCGTTGAATGTCAGCACCAAATCAATGCGGATTTCTCAAACAAAATTATTTTCTCAGGTGAAGCACATTTTCAACTCAACGGGAATGTAAATAAGTAAAACTGTCAAATTTGGGTTGCTTAAAATCCTGTGTAATACCCAAACAGCCAATGCATCATGCGTATTCTAGAGTGATTGAGTTGTATTTATTTGAAAATGTAGCTGGGAATGCAGTAACTGTTAATAGGTGCGGTATCACAAAATGTTAAACAAGTTTTTGTGGCTCCAATTAGAGCAAATTAATGTGGAAGATATGTTTTTCCAACAAGATGGTGCAAAAACAATAGTGTTACAGCGGATTAAGTTTCCAGGCCGCGTCATCTCTCGGTTTGGTGATCAAAACTGGCCACCAAAACTGTGCGACCTAACGCCGATAAACTAAAAATAAAAAAAAGTGTAAGCAAACAAGCCACAAATAGTTGAATACTTTAAAGAAGAGATACGGAGCGTTATTAGCAAAGTAGAGCCATAATTATGCAAAAACAATAACTAGAATTAAAAAAAAAAGATTTTGTGCCAGAGGTTTTGTGGTGACCATTTGGCGGATGTTTTATTTCATGTTTAATCGACATTATTCATCTTCAAAATATTTGTTTAGTTAAAAAAAATGTGTTTTTATTTACTAATTAAATCAGGCGCTTTTGTTAAGACACCCTTTATAAAGTATTTTTAACTTTTACACTATTTTATTACCCCCAAGCAAACCTACAGAAAGAGTGAACTGAGTAAACAAAATAGCAGTATAAGCATAATACATACGCGGAAATCAGCAAGAGTAAGATTTAGAGAAATAGATATTGTCATAAGAACTGCAACTCATGAGGCTACAAACTTTTTTCATAATTTTTGACATATCAAGCAGAATTTTATCAAAAATTACAATGCAACACCCAAATAACATCAGCAAATTCATAAGCTATTTTAAACAAATTAAAAGAAAATTAGCAAAAGTGTATGAAAAGACAAATTTATAACTTAAGGCAACGAAATCTTTAGTACAAAGTTAAACAAGTAATATAGAAATAAAATTAGAAATTGTTAGATAAAGAAAATTATTTTAGTTTAAAATTGGCCCCAACATTAATAGAATATAAAGTCAAAAAGAAAATAAGTTCAAACACAAGTTAGAGAGTGTGCAAGGACGTTCTAATAGAATTTGGCATGTTAAAGATTATTATGTATTGGGTTAAAAAACAAGCAATAGCTTTCTATTAAAAATAGAAGAAAATAATCTAGAGGGGCAAAATTTTGGGAAAAAAACCTTGCAGCCATTCAGTATAAATCTGGTCGTTCCCGCAGAACATGGTTTTGTTGTCGCGTATGTGCGGATTAAATTCGTTCGGCCCGGTCTTTGACGCAAGTGCGGAACACGTTTAATAGGTAGTAGTATAGTTTTTATGCATGTATTTATGCCGTCATGAATAAGAACAAACCCAGTAGAGTATAAACCCTACTCGTTCTTTCGCAAAACCTAAGCACCGTCAATAGCCAAAATTGCCACCTCAAGTGATGTATCTTTGCTACCGGTAGGGTGTTACAACATCAACATTAAAAACAATAAAAACAATAAAACTGTTTCAAAAGTACATTTACTCCAAATCATTCTATGTAAGCAAATAAATCATTCATACAATTACAGCAAACTGATTAAACTATTCTATAAGTTAAAATTCTAAACACCATTACAACTGTGCGTTTTGTAAAATTATGCTGGCCAGTTTTTGTATCTAGCCAGAAGTTGCCAACTGCTAATATAAGCGCGCAAATAATGTTTGAGAATAAAAAATAAATAATATTACGTATTTATCATAGGCATACTGGATACCTGACTCGCGCTTATAAAGTGACGCAAAATATTTTTTTGTCTGCCTCTACCAAAAGCATCTTTTACGGCCCTTGATACACTATACACTATTTTGACTGCCATTTTGTGAGTGACTTGATAATACTAAATATGTATTAAAAACAACTTACATTTTATTATTTTAGTTTATTAAACATTTAAAACATGCATAATATGCTACTAACATTGAAAACTAACTATCAAAATGTTCCGGACAACAATTGGTTAATTGGATCTAAAGTTAAAATCAATAATGCGTTTGTGATAAAAAAAATAATACCTTCTAAACGAGTCTATCAACTTGAACCAAATTTTAAATCAACATTACTATACGTATTGCTAACGTTTCACTATCATAGTTAAATTTTGTATATACAAGGGTTTTACAGTACAGTAATTAAAAAAAAAACTTGAAAAATTAAACCAGTATAACAAAAAACAATACAAAAATTGGCAACAATCGTAAAGCATCACCAAACATAGGTCATTTACGTACAGCATTTAGATTTTAATTTGTAAACTTTATGTGCGTGCCATCTGCAATGAAAGTGATTTTTTATATGTTAAATAAACTAAATTAATGTTTCTAGCGTAATTACCAAGTAAAATCAGTTTTAACATTGTATACATTATATGCATTATGTATATGATGATAACGCTGAAGTTTTGTAAAAGTTTCAAGAAAATTGGTTTGTAAATAAATCAGAGGCATGCAAAAGATCAAATAAAGATTTAAATTTCAGAATAACAATTATTGTTCTTTAGCACGTTACTGTTTTATTTGCAAAACAATTATTTTAAAATTTTCACAGAATTTCAACGTTATTACCATATACGTAATGCATATAATGTATACAATTTTAAAACTTATTTTAGTTGATAAATTACACTGGAGGAATTAATTCAGTATGTTGCGCATAACAAACATTACTTTTATTGCAGATGGCACGCGCAGAAAGTCTACAAACAAAATTATTTTACACCATGTAAATGGCTTATATTTTGTGCTAATTTATGATTGTTGTCGCTTTTTCTACTATTGTTCATAAAAAAGTTGTGCAAGTTTACATTATTTAAGAATTTTTAAGTGTTTTTTTTTCAAGTTACTGTTCTGCAAAAACCACTGCATTTACAAAGTTTGATTATGATAACAAAACGTCAGTAATACGTGTAATAATGTTGTCCAAATTTGGCTTAAGTTGGTAAGTCAATTTAAAAAATAATTAATTGTTTATTAAATAAACTTTATTTGTCTTAACTTCCAATTAACCAATTTTTGTCCGGATCATTTAAATAGTTTCTTGTTACTGTTAGTGGCATATAATGTATGTTTTAAACGTATAGAACCCTAAAATAATAAAATGTAAGATGTTTTTAATATTTACTTTGTAAGTCACTCTCAAAATGGCCGCCATAAAATAATTTGCTTTGCTATAGAAACGCATCAACATAAGGAGTCAGGTATCTAGTTATATACCTATATCCATGGTATTTATGAACAATAAAAATTTGTTTTGGTTTTGTTGTTTTATAATTAGTGTATTCTCATAAGTCTCAAAGAAAAAACTTTCTAAAATGTTGAGTAGAAAATACGATAAACTAATAAGAAATATCATGTCATGAGCGGTAAAAGATAAACTACCAAAAATTTTCCAAAAACAATTTCTTTAATTTAAAAACAGCTGCGACTCAACCAGACGACAAAAAAGTAATCTGCTAAGTAAAAAATTATACTAAAACAAGAAATAAAAGTGAAATAAATTATATTAAATTTATTTAATTAATTGAAATAAGAAAACTAAATAAATAAAATAATAAGGATTATAAAAGGATAGTTTGTACAGCGGTAATTGCGACGTTGCCAAGTATAAAACACGCCGAGAAGACAAAATAAATACAAATACAAGGAAGGAAATGGAGGAACTAAAAAACATGTTCAAGGAATTAATGAAGGAGATGGCAAAGAACACTAAGGAACTAAAAGAAGAGATTAGAGAGCTAAAGAAAGAAATGAAGGATAAAGAAGTAAAGTGGGAGCAAGAAAAAATACAGATGATACAAATATTGAAAATTTAGAACATAAAGCTGAAAAAGAAGAAAGACAGAAAAAAAGAAATAACATTATAATAACTGGCATAAAAACAAATGAAAATGAGGAACAAATTAAAGTGGAGAACTTCTTGAGAGAAATACTTCAGATTCAAGTCAAAATAGGGAAAGCTCAGCTAATACATAAAGAAAAACAAATAATAAGAGTCGAAGCCGGAACATGGGAAACAAAACAAAAAATAATGAAAGCCAGAAGAAATTTAAAAGGGACCAGAATTTACATTGACAGTGACCTAACCCATGAAGAAAGATACGTACAAAAAGAAATTAGAGACATAGCAAGAGAAGAAAAATCGAATGGCAAGAGGGTAAGAATAGGTTACCGTAAGTTAATAATTAACGGAGAGGAATATAGATGGAATAAAGAAATAAAAGGTTTAGAAGAAGTTGAAGATCCATAAACTAATAGGAAAACGGCTAGGAAAAAAGAAAAATACACGGCGAGAAAATGGTATAAGAAAGATGATAAACTCGACGGCAAACGATGTAAACAAAAGGAACAAAAATAGCAAAAGTACAAAAAAGAAAAATAAAGAAGAAAGAGTAGGAACATGGAATATAAGAGGATACATGGGAAAAGAAGCTGAACTGGTGGAAGAAATGATAAACCAAAAAATAAAAATACTAGGAATAACGGAAACAAAAAAGAAAGGGCAAGGGATAGAAAGAATACATAGAGGTTATTGGTTAATGTGGACAGGAGTGGAGGAAAAGGATAGAGCAAAAGGAGGAGTAGGAATGATAATAGCTCCGGAAAGGATAAAAGATACAATAAGAGAAAAACATATAAATGAAAGAATTATGACAGTAGAAATGAAGCTAGGAGAGAACGAAACATGGACCATGATAGTAGCATACGGACCAAATGAAGACGCAAAAAAAGAAGAGAAAGACAGCTTCTATACAAAATTACAAGAAGAAATAGACGAGGGAGCAGAAAACATAATGATACTAGGAGACCTAAATGGGAGAGTAGGAAATCAAAACAACGGAATAGAAGAGGCTATGGGAAAAGAAAGAGAAGAAATTAGAAACAACAACGGAGAAAGAATTATTCAACTATGCATTGAAAACAATCTAGTAATAACAAACACTAAATTCAAACACAGGGAAGTTCACAAATACACAAGAACACAACCAACTAGAAACGAGAAATCAATAATTGACTACTACCTAGTTAACAGAAAGAACTGGAACAAGATAAAGAATGTAAAAGTAACAAGACAGGCGGAAATAGGAAGCGATCATCATTTACTACGAATGGATATGAAATGGAAAGCAAAACTTAAACCAGACAAAAGAAGGAAAAAAGTTAAGATAAAAATAAAAACATACAAACTAAAAGAAGAACAAATACAAGTGGCATACCAAGAGATACTACAAAAAAAACTCAGAGAGAAAGAAAAAAGAACGTCCATAGAAGGAAAATGGGAAATTTTTATACAAATTATTCTAGAAGCTGCAGAAGAAAGCTGTGGATCAGCAAAAATAGTGAACAAAGATACTAAAAAAACTAATTGGTGGACAGAAGAAGTCAAAAAAGAGATAAGGGACAAAAAAGAAAAATGGAAAAGATACTTACAAACAAAGGAAATAGAAGATTACGAAAATTACAAAGAAAAAAGAAATAATACAAAGAAAATAATAAAAGAAGCAAAGATAAAATCATGGACAAAATTTGGAAAAGAAATGAATGAAAATTTCAAGCGAAACCAAAAACTATTTTACGGAACGTTAAAACATCTAAAACAAAAAAAAGAATACAATATGATGAACATAAAAGACAAAAATGGTAAAATAATAACGGAAGAAGGTAAGATAATGGAAAGATGGAGGCAATACTTCCAAGAACTAACAGAACAAGAAGCAGAAGAAAACAAAACAATAGAAGATGAAGAATTGCTACAGGACAGAAGAACGGAAGAAATAGAAGAAATTAAAAAAGACGAAGTAATAGAAGCAATTAAGAAAATAAAAAACGGAAAGGCACCGGGAATAGATGAAATAACGCCGGAAATGATGAAATACATGGGAGATGAGGGAATTACACAAATAACGGATCTAATAAACGACATAATGAGGAATGGGAAAACCCCAAAGGAATGGAATAAAGGAATTATTCTACCCATACATAAAAATGGCGATAAAAGGAAATGTGAAAACTATAGAGGAATCACACTAACAAGCATACCAAGCAAAATATTCACAAGAATTATTGAAAAAAGAATGAGAGACAAACTAGAAACAACAATAGAAGACAGCCAATGTGGATTTAGAAGAGGAAGAAGCACACAGGATCTAATATTTATATTAAGACAATTAAGTGAGAAAATGATTAAAAAAAATAGAGTAATGCACGTATGCTTTGTTGACCTTGAAAAAGCTTTCGACAGGATCAAGAGAGAGGACATATGGAAAGAAATAGAAGAGAGAGGAATTGAGAAGAAAATAATAAACGTAATTAAAAACATGTACACAGAAAACAAAAACATAGTCAGAATGAATAACGAAGAATCAAAAGAATTCCAAACGAAAAAAGGTGTGAAGCAAGGATGTGTGTTAAGCGCATTGCTTTTCTCAATTGTGCTAGACAGGGCAATAAAACACGCAAAGAAAAAAATGAAAATGGTAAAAATAGGATATTGGAAAATGGAAGTAACAAAAATAGCAGAACTGCTATTTGCAGACGATATGGCAGTGATTGCTGAAACCGAAGAAGAGTTACAACACAACATGGAAATAATAGAGGAGCAACTAAAGAAAATAAACATGAAAATAAATTATGAAAAAACAAAGACCATGATAACTGCAAAAGAAAAAATGAATCACGAAATAAGAATAAAAGGAAGAATAATAGAACAGGTCGAACAATACAGATACTTAGGAACAATAATACAAAGCAACGGAAAACTAGACAAAGAGATAGAGGACAAAATAGGAAAAACAGCAAAAATATATAACATGTTAAAAAATACTTTCTTTAACAAAAAAGAAATATCAAAAACAACAAAAACAGAAATTGTAAAAAAAGTAATCAGACCAACATTAACATATAGTAGCGAAACATGGACGATGACAGGAAAACAAATAGAAAGAATAAATGCTATGGAGATGAGATTTCTTAGGAAGATTGAGAACAAAACAAGAAAAGATAAAATAAGGAACGAGACATATAGGACAAATTTAAATATAAAACCAATACAAGAAAAAATTATTGAAGGTCAAATGAGATGGTATGGACATATCAGAAGAATGAGTGAAGAAAGAAATTCTAAGAAAGTTTATGAGACAAGAGTAACAGGAGAACAAAAAAGAGGAAGACCCAGAAAAGAATGGAACAGCGCAATAAAGGAAGAAGCTACAAGAAAAGGAAACACGTGGGAAGAAATAAAAGAGATTGCCAAGGATAGGAAGAAATGGAGAAAATATTACACAAACTAATAATGTATACGCCTGACACCGAAAGGTAAAAAGGCAATTGAATAAATAAAATAAAATAATTTAATATCCGGCAATCAACATTAATGGAAAGAAGAAGAGGCTCTAAAAATAAAGATATCATACAGTATAATAGAATACCCACAAAACTTTACAAAATAAACATGACAATTTTAACGTACAAAAAACTAAAAGAAGTTACAAGAACATTGAAAAGAAAAGAACAAACAAACTTGTTGACAATAATAACAACATACTAATAGCCAGAAACGCAATAAATTTTTTTTTAACATATGGGCAATTTCATTTCAAACGGACCAGAGCAGGGGGGGGGGTGCATTGAGAAACTTGCTTTAGTATTTTTTCTCAGTTTCTAGAACTTATTTGATCGGTTTATGAGTGTATAAAACTCTAGTTTTTTTGTCATTTTTTAACTTAATCGCTTTTTTTGTTTAAAAACCGCAATTTTAACTAAAAAAAATAAATTTACTAATAAAATTAATTAGAAATTTTTTGTATAATCCAAATCTGGCGCCAATTCAAGTCTATACCTTCTTTATAAGCCGCAAAAGCCATAAAACCATGTTTTTGTTCTCAGTGAGCTGGGCAAAAAGAAGCATTTTTTAATTTTTTTAACCGCTTAAGTTGTCGTATTTTGATGTAAATTAATTGGAAAGTATAAATTTGTTTTGTGTATTTGGGTTTTAAAGGTCTAAAACTCAAAAAAACTGCAAAAATAAGCCTATTTTTCAACATAAACTTTTACAAATGCACATTTAGCAGTTTTTAGAGAAACTATACACCAAATATTATTAAAAAATGAGTTTTGCAAACAATTCTACATCTAGTTAAAAAAAAAAAAAGATTTTTTGGATTATATTTTTTAAGCTTACTTCAGAAGTTTAACAAAGACATCTTTTGTCGCTTGATCCAATTTTGGGCCATTTTACTTTTTGATTAATAGTTTTTGCGCTTGCGGCACAAACTTAAACTCAATAAATCTGCGCCAAAATTTAAGAATATTATTATTTTTGGCATTGAATCATAAATTCGCCTGGCGCTTATCAAAATTTGTTAAAAAAAAGTTTTAAACCACACACTAATAATAAAAAAATAATTAAAAGCATTTTTTGCCTGAAAATTTTGTAAACACATCTTTCTAGATGGACTTTTCTATAGACGATGAGTACAACACTGACTATATTCCATGTGAAATTGTCTCCAGAATTCAAATTTTTAATAATATTTTGTGTATTGTTCCTCTGAACGCGGCTAAACGTGCAATTTGTAAGAGTTTATGTTGAAGAATAGGCCTACTTTGCAGATTTTTCGAGTTTTAGACCCTTAAAACCCAAATACACAGAACAAATTTTATATTTTCCAATTAATTTACATCAAAATACGTCAATTTTGGCGGTAAAAAAAAATTAAAAAATTCTTCTTTTTGCCCAGCCCGCTGAGAACAAAAACATGGTTTTATGGCTTTTACGGCTTATAGACAGGGTATAGATTTGAAATGGCGTCAGATTTGGATTTTACGGAAAATTTCTGATTGATTTCATTAGTAAATTTTTTTTGTTGAGTTAAAATTGCGGTTTTTAAACAAAAAATTCGATTAAGTTAAAAAACGACAAAAAAAAAAAATTAAAAAAAAATCGTAGAATTTTTTACCTTCATATACCGATCGAAAGACTACTAATATTTTATAAAAATTAAAAAAAAAAATACATAAGCAAGTTTCTCAATGAATCCCCCACCCCAGAGCTCTGGTCCGTTTGAAATGGAATTGCCCATATATCAAACAATTATTCAAAGATGAAAGACCAGAATCACCTCAAATAGAGCCAGAAACAGGCCCAAGCATTCTGAAAGTACAAAACGCTATAAAACAAATGAAAAACGGCAAAAAAGGATTAAAATGGCTAACCAATATATCTAAAAATATCTATAACACAGGTATTACAACAATGGGTGGAATCAGAATTCATAACACTTCCAGAAAAAGTTTTGGCAAAAATATGCCAAAATTTTAATTTTAAAACAATAAACTCAATAAACCACCTTTTGAAAGTGTTCCAAAAAATTATACATAAAAGAATACACAAAATAGTAGAAAAACAACTAGGACTCACACAATTCAATTTAAGGAAAGGAAACCTTTTTCAGGATGCAAGTACTAGTACAGAGATGCAAAGATATGTATATGGCTGTTTTGTAGACTACAAGAAGGCCTTTGATAGAGTTCAACCAACCAAGCGTAAAAATTGGCAACGATAGCACAAACATAGTAAAAATTTAACGTGGAGTGAGGCAAAGATGTATATTATCTCATCTGTTATTCAGTATCTACTTCAAATAAGCATTTTAAGAAACAATAAAAAAAAACACAAAAAAGAATTATTATAAACGTAGAACGCATAAACAACATCAGATGTGCAGATAATACCATAATCACTGCTGACAATATAGATGATCTAATACACTTGATGAATAGATTAACAAACACCAGATATGAACTAGATACCAACATAGACAAAACCAAACTCATCAACAAAGTAATAATAACAACATCAACCGAGTCTAGAGCAAGGTAACCTTAAAAGGGTAAAGAAATATGTATATCTAGGCAAAGTCATAAATGAACAATGAGACCAGACACAAGAAATCAAAGGCGAAATTGAAAATAAAAACAAAAGTATATTAAAATTGCAACAGCTTTTTAAAGTAAAATTATTATACGGAATAGAAGCATGGATGCTGACGAAAGGCAAACATAAAGAAACTAGAATCGTATGGAATGTGGCTCTATGAAAAGATATTGAAGATATCATGAAATACTAACAAGAATGGACAAAACGAGATAAATCCTCACCACGATTAAAACAAGAAAACCTCAATACCTGGGACGCATCTTGCTCAATTCTAGTAAATATGAACTACTACATGCATTCTACAAGGTAAAGTAGGAGAAAAAGAAGTATCGGCTAAAAAAAAAGATGGATCAAAAATCTAAAAAACTAGTTCTCTACGACAACGACATGTCCCTTCCGGGCAGCTGTAAATAAAATAAAAATTGCCAACATGATAGCCAACATTCGGAACAAAAAAGCACAAAACAATAACAGTGGCTAACGACTCCACCAAAATTATCCAAACATATTTAAAGAATACCCGCAAGATAATCAAAAACAAGAGCATAATATGGTTAGTAATGTTTGCAAATAAGAGATTACTATATTGAGACACTTATACTGATATGACAAAAACGTCAAATTTACGTAAATAAATCCAAAAAACATCAAAAAACTTAGAAATCTCAAAATAAAATGTAGTTTAAACAAATATAAAAAAAATAACTAAGCCTGTATTATATGTACTCTGCATCTCCATGTATTTAATTATGCTTTAATTTTTTCATGTTCATAAAAAATATTACAATAAACATGAAAACAAATCTTCTTTTTCATGTTGTCCATTCACCTCTACTACGAAAAATATTGTCATCTCGTAACTATAAGGTGAATGCATAGTCTCCATTACATCTTTGTCCATTTTAATGCTCGCATTGTTTGACTTTGTTAATAAAAACAATAGATATGCACGTCTAAAGCTGCTTGATGTAGGATCGAAGTGCATTATCCTCCATCCTATCTATCGTGCGTTATAGAAAGGGAACGCTGTTAAAGAGTTGATTTGTTAATGTGCTGTCATGTGAAGCAGCCAGACACTGTCAGTGTAGTGGCGGTAATGTAATGTCATTGCTGAAATAGTGGTCGGGTCTCAGGTTTCAGCCGATTCAGATATCCTTCTGGCGAATTGCGTGCCATCCTCAAATCTCGATTCGATTCGACGCGAACACTCAATTTATTATATGGCAACATGTATGCAACATATGTAAGGACACTTGCTAACATTATCTGTATCTTGGATTATTTTATAATTTTATCGCTAATAAATATAGAATGTCGCTTATAGTGTATGAGAAGCATTCATCATGCGAACAGGTTTTAAAATTATATTAATGGATATGAGAGTACTTACACATATTTGAAATTGTTATTTGAGATTGGAATTAAAATTGATGCAATCCTTACCTGCAACATAAAATAAAAAATAAATTGAATTAGTTAAAAAACAAACTTGCTAATAAATGACTAATATTAAAACAAACTATATTTGTAAACACGATTAATAATAGATATAAAAAATAAGTATTATCCGCGAATACTTTTTGAATGGTTCAAAGAAGCTTGATACACAATAATTTAAGCTTTTCAAAGTTGTATTTATTTAGGTAACATACTTTTTATAACTTCTGGAATTGTTGTTTGAAATATAAACTGCAACTGTTAATATGAATTCCACTGTTGCAAAACATTTGTTTCCTGACATAACATTTTTTTTATAATTCAAAACAATTCATTCATACTTTCATAGCTAATGGAAATTGACATGTAAACAAATTGTTTTGTTTTAGCACACATTTCATGGTCGCTATTTAACCTTGAGACAAATTTCATATTTATATTGGAATATAAATCACGTTTCTATATTGACTTTATATTATACTGTACTTCAATTTCTTTCAAATTAATATGATGATGATTAAACAAAACTATGATAAAAACGAGAACACTCATCTTAATTCAAAATAATAATATTTAGATATTTATTTACGCCTCATCAGTTTCTTACTTTTTTTCTAAAGGATGTGCGGTAAGAGCTTCTTTTTGCACACTTTTAATTACCGAACACTTTTAAATACATGTAGTTCTCTTCCTCATGTTGAAATACATTATTTTTAACAGTTTTGCTATTAATATTATGCAATAAACTATTATAATATGAGCATTTTGTTCGTAATAATACTTTCTTTTAAATATAAATTGTAAGAATAATTAAAACCAACTAATATTTATTGTTGAAGTCTTACTGTTGGTATGAATGAACTGTATTTTGTATTAGTTGTTGTTGTTAGTTGATTAGTTTTTTTATATATAAATCACTTTATATTTCGTTTGGATTCATATAAGTTCAAGATAACTGTCTTCCATTATGATTACTATTTGCAGAGTTTTTTTGAGAGTTGATTATTAAGTGTTAACTTAGTCCATCAGTATTACTGGCTGCTGATACTTGTCTGGAAAGAATCGTATTTCAATTCTTTTTTAAAATGTAACCAAATAATCCACAAAAGATTTCTGATATTATCCTGAATATTATAATATCCAAATCATTGCCATATTGTATTTATATTAATTATTATTTTTAATCACATTTTGTACAAACTGCAGTTTCTTATTAGAGTATATAATCAAATTAGACTCAAAATTTAAAAAAAAATGAAGCCTTCTTATACTTTTTGCAACGTACATACCCCCTACCAAATTGATCAATTTAAAATGCAATTTATCTTCAAATTTTATTAACAGGTCTTATTAATTTACTAGATGTATATTTAAGTTCAACTACTCCAAATACACTATCTGCATCTGGTAACATTTTTAAAATTTGTTCTCTCGGCCACTCAGTAGATGGCAAACCTAAACTAAATCAAAACACCAAATCCCCTTCTTTGAGAAAAGAATAATTTGCAACACATTTTGAGCAAAAAAATTGAGTATGACTATATTCTCTACTCCATCGCACAACTATTATAGCTTACAGAACAGTGTAACAAGAGGCAGTAGAGGTAATTGCGGCAACACCTCCCGCGGATATGATGGTGGAGAAAATAATAGAAATAAAAAAACTTGTAAAAGAAGGAACGAGTAAAAAAGAAGCAAAGATAAGAGCAAGAGAGAAGACTATGGAAAGATGGCAGAGAAAATGGGATACAGGAGAAAAGGGGAAATGGACGAGAGAATTAATCCCAGACATAAAAGAATGGGTAGAGAAGAAACCCGAGACGTGCTATTATACAACACAAATACTGACCGGGCACGGAGCATTTGGAAAATTCTTGCAAAAAATTAAAAAAATAAATGAAGAAGAAAGGTGTACATTTTGTCAGGAAGAAACACACGATAACGCAGAACACACTCAAGTAGAATGCGAGGCGTGGGAAGAAGATAGAAAAAAACTAGAATATATACTAGGAAGCAAAGTGGATAAAACAACAATCATTAACAAATGCTTAAAAGATGAAAATAAATGGAGGACGTTAAAAAACTTTGCAACAAGTGTACTAAAAAAAAATTGAAGAGTTTGACAAAAGAAGAATATAGAAAAACAAACAATGGACAAACACACAAACTAAAAGCCATAGAAGAGAAAGGAAAGAGATGAGAGAAGCTAAATGGAAACAAGAAAACAGAGAAAAAGATCAAAAAGAAAAAAATAAGAAAGGACATGACAATTGTGCATACCAAGAAACAGAAGAAAAAAGAAGAATATTTACAGAGACTACGATACCAAACGAAATTGCAGAGATAAGGAGAAGGATAAAAGAAATATTGAAGGAAAGCAGAATAACAGAAATATCAATGCAAATACCAAATGGTAGATATGCTATCTCGAGGATGACTGAGAACGCAACCTTTCAGATAGTCAGAATATACCTGGCAACGAGAGGACATGAAGAAGTAATTCCTGATGGAGATACAAGGATATCACTGGAGGTAAATCTTACAAATCTAAGACTGCCAAAAGGAATACAACTGATGGAACTGCATAAATTATTCATGAAGGAGAGGGGATACGATAAAGAAGAAGTGAACGAAGACCTTAGTAAGCTAAGAGCACATCTGAGAACAAATTATATAACTAAAGTAAATAACACAAAGATGGGAGAAAGAAGAGAATGCAGAGGTAGATGCCAGTGCAGATAAGAAAAGAAAAATGACAAAAGAGACAGACAAAGGTAGGGGCTATAGGGAGAGAGGGGCCGGGGACAGCATGCGTGCCGCAGATGATGCGTGAAAATCCGCGAAGCAAAAACCAGCCCGCCTCAAACTAGCAGGTTAGTTTAAAACAACAGGATTTGCGCAGAGAAGATAACCGGAAAGTATTACCATGCGTAAGTTATTCTTAAGGGCCACTTGTTGAGAGCCAACAACTCACTACGTCCTAAAAAAAAAAAAAAAACGCACAACTATTTAGCCAATTCTCATCGTCTAACCAAATTCAATTTAATACTTATAAAATGTTTATAGATTATTGATAAGAGAACTAATAACACGAGGTTAGATAACCACCCGGTCTTGAATTCAAAATCCTCTCGGTTCAAATTATTGTTGTATTAAATTCTTCAAAAGTTAGAGTTTGTTGTTTTATTACTCGACAAAAATGATGCTTGAAAATAATAATAATAATAATCTTTACTAACGGCAAACACCTTTGAATATACAATAAATGTTATATAAAAACTAGTGTATGTATATATCTCATAAAAAACATAATTAAAATTAAACTTAAATCAAAAATAAAGTATAGTAAAATTAAGTGTTTACATAGAATTGAATGTACAAATTAAAATTAAATTTATGACAATTCTTTTTAAAAACATTGTGAGAGTTTTCAAATAAATCAAAATTACATATATTTTGAACATAATTACATTGTCGTATTATTCGCGTTAGTGGATTATAGTACCCATAGTTGGTGCGATAGAATTTTACATTAAAAAGACTGAAATTTTACATTTACTTGTATTACAATTAAAATCTAATTTTTTGACTAATACAGAACAATTTATATTACTAATTATTAATTTGTGCAAAAAACAAAAATCATTTATAGGTCGCCTTTTCTGCAAACATTTTAAATTATAGTCACCACTATTTAATCCACCAAAACTGTTAAGTTTAAAAGAAAATGTTCTTAAAAACTTCTTTTAATTTTTTTCAATACTGTTTATTTCCTTGTGTTGATGAGACCAAATTACAATGCCATACTCCACAATAGATCTGACTAGAGATCGATAAAACGTTAGGTACGCTATGGCGGTTATATCGTTAGCCATTCTAATAATAAAACCAAGCATTTTTCTGGCTTTACCACACATTGTTTCAATGTGGATATTGAAGAAAAGTTTGCTATCAAGTATTATTCCGAGATCCTTAATTTCACTTAAACGTATTAATGCAACATCATCAATACTGTAGTTAAATGTGATAGGGTTTTTAAACGAGAAAAAGTTATAAAATTACATTTAGATAAATTAAGGTATAAATGGTTCACTAATTTGATTTAAATCACTTTGTAATAATAAGCAATCATTTGCAGAATTAATTAAATGCTAAATTTTTAGATCATCTGCATAAAGTAAATATTTGCTATTTACAATGGTATTGCACAGAACATTAATGAACAATAAAAATAATATTGGCCCACAATGGGACCCTTGTAGTACCCCTGATGTAACCTTTACAGATTTAGATAAATAATTCTTAATTTTTACTGATTGTATACGGCCAACTAAAAAACTATATATCCACTTTATTACTGACGTACAAAAACCCATCGCTTTCAATTTTTCAATTAAGATAGTATAATTTACTCGATCGAAGGCTTTAGCAAAATCAGTATAAATGGAATCCACTTGCAGTTTATTTTCAAAAGCTTCTATGATATCCGATTGATAAACCAGGAGATTAGTAGTAGTTGAGCGACCTTCAATGCTGCTTGCTGCTTATCATCTGCTTGCACATCCACTTAAGCTGAGAAGATATAATAGAATCCAACAATTTAGAAATAGCTTATTGTTTACATATACCTCTATAGTTTGCAAACTCATTAACAATGCCGGATTTATGTATAAGTACTATGTAACTTTTTGATGATGATGATTTAGCAAATATTGTATGTATCGGTTTAGCAATAGTACAAACACAATTTTTTAGTAATATGCTAGGTATCCCATCTGGGCCATACGTCAAAGAATTCTTCATTGTTTTAATGCCTTCAAACACATCTTTAATATTCACATAAAATGATTCCGTACTAACATTTTGTACAAAACTAAAACAAGGACAGCACATACATCATCTACATAAACAGATAAAAAAAAAATTTGCAAACGAATCAACACTTGTTCACTAGCACACACATTATCACAGTAATTCATTTGTTTTGGATATCCATCAGTCTTTCTTTTCTCGTTTATAAATTTCCAAAAATAGTTTGGGTTATCACAGATATTTTGACTAGGATTGTAAGTATAAGTTTCATATAAAATTTTACTTAGAGATTTGCATGAATTACGTAGTTCTTTAAAATAATTGTGGTCATCTATTCTTCCAGATTGCTTATATTTAGAATGAGCTTGTTTTTTTGACTTAATTAATGTAATAAATTCATAATTAAACCATTTTGGGTAAGAACTTTTTTGTAAAATTTTCATTGGCACATAATTGTTTATAGCTTCATATAGTATGTTATAGAACACATTGACAAGTTCATTTGTATCATTTGTATTAAGTTTTTTGTTCTAATTAACATTTGCTAATTTTTTTTGGAAAGTGAGAGAGAAGAGAGTGTAGCATAATCAGTAAAAACAGTGAGAAAATATAAGTAAATTAAACAGAGTTTTGTGTTAGTAGTAGTGGGTGTAGTGTTGTGTATTGTGTTAAAAGTGAATAGCAGTGAGTGGATTGCTAAGAGGTGCAGTGTGCAGTAAAAAAATTGCACAAAAACATAACCTAGCACGAGGTGAAAACAAAATAATTAATTTTAATTTACGCAAATTCAGCGCTAGAAAAGGTTACTAAGTATAAGTCTCCGTGGCGTAGTGCTTAGTACTGTTGAGCGTAAAATAACTAGAAGACGCAGCGCAAGTTCGAGTCCCGGTTTTTCACGTAATATTTTTATTGTTAATATTGGTTATATTTTTTGTTTTTTATTAGTATATAATAAATATCTTTTTATAATAAAATGAGATTTAATATAATAAAATAAACTTGCATTAAATTTGAAAATTTAAAATTATTAATAGTTTTTAGTATAATATATTGTTATACAAAGATAAGAGTAACTGCTTCCGAGGTGTTGAGCCGAGTGGTGCTTTTTACGCTAGGGTAGCACATGAGCCGTGACAAAGGAAAAATTGAAAATACCAGCTTTGAAGAACCCTCTGAAGGGTAAATATTACAGAAAAACAAAATAGTGCAGTTACCACGAATCAAAACAAATAGCAACGAAATGGATCAAATTATAACCCAGCTAAGGGAAATGCGGGATGAAATGAAAGCTGGGTTTGCTAGAAATAACGAGCAAAATGAAAAACTAAAAGAAGAAGTTGAAAACACGAATAAAAAACTTAAGCAACTTAAAGAAGAAACTAAAAAAAAAGAAGAACACTGGCAGCAGGAGAAACAGCAGCTAGTAGGCAGGGTAGCATGATTAGAAAACAGATTAGAAAAACAAAAAAAACAAAAACGAAAAAATAACATTGTTATTAAAAATGCAGGAATAACAGGTGAAAACTTGATTAAAGAAGTTGAAGCATTTATTAAAAGCAAATTAAAACTAGAAGTAAATGTAATAGAAGCCTACCAAATAAAAGATGGTGTGCTGATTGCTAAACTAGAAAACTGGAAAAACAAAAAAAAAGTTATGCAAAGCAAAAGCCAACTAAGAGGATCGTATATGTATATAGAAAATGATTTGACGGTAGATGAGAGGCAAATTCAAAGAGAACTAAGAAAAGTTGCTCAAGAAGAAAAAACTAAAGGAAAGCAAGTGCGAGTGGGTTATCAAAAGATAATTATAGATGGAAAAACTTATGACTGGAAAACAATAGAATCAACACGATATTCAAAAAACTGATAAATAAAAAACAGGAAAAGCAGATGACGACTAAGGCAATACATAAGGAAATGAGAAAGACAAAAAAATAATCAAAAACAAACAAAAATGAAAAATGTAATCAGACTAAGTACATGGAATATAAGAACTATGCTTGTAGCGGGTAAAATGAGAAAAAATGCAAAACAAATGGAAAAATACAAGGCAGATGTAATTGCATTGCAGGAAATCAGATGGAAAGGAAACGGAGAAATTAATAAAAACAACTTTTCAGTAATGTACTCAGGGGAAGAAAAACAGGGCAAAAATGGAGTGGCTTTTATGGTTACAAACAAAATAAAAGAAAAAGTTATTGAATTGATATTCTATAAATGGAAGGTTAGCTTATATAAGAATACAGGCTAAGCCTTTCAATCTAACATTGATCAATGCATATGCGCCAACAGAAATGGCAACCGACGAAGAGAAAGAAACAATGTATGAGCAAATTGAAAAAACATTAGAAAAAATACCAAAACAAGACACAGTAATTATTCTTAGAGATTTTAACGCACAAATAGGTAAAGAAGACCATATAAGAGATGTAGCGGGAAAAGAAACAGTGCATAAAACAACTAACGGAAATGGAAATAGATTGTGTAATTTAGCCGCAGCAGCAGGCCTAATAATTGCCAGTACAACATTTGAACACCCGGAAAAACACAAAATAACATGGATACCGCCGTCGCAAGGAAAAGGAAGCCAAATTGACCATGTGTTAATAACAAAAGCGCACCAATCATCAATTAAAGACGTAAGAACATACAGGGGGGCATGCGCGGACTAGGATCACTTTTTGGTTATGGCAACAATTAAACAAAAAGTTAGAAAAACGAATAAAAAACGTGTATAAACACAGAAATAGGAAGTTGAAAATTTAAAATGTAAAAAAAGAAAAGAAGCATACGAACAGAACATGGAGGAACATATGCAAAAAACACTTAATGAAAACAATACCATAGAAAAACAATGGGCGCAAATAAAGGAATGCATGAAAAAGGTGGCAGAAAAAGAAGTGGGAATAACGGAAAAAAGATGCAGAAACAAATGGTGGAATAAATAATGTCAAGAAACGATAAATAGGAAAGCAAACGCGAGGTTAAAATAGATAAGAACAAATGAACATAAAGATAGACAAGATTATGAAGCAAAAAGGAAAGAAAGCAATAAAATACTGAGAAAAACAAAAAGAATTTGGATAGAAAATGAAATAAATGAAATAGATCAAGAAAGAAAAAACAAAAACATAAAAAGATTCTATCAGAAAATTAAAGATCAGCAGACGCACCAAAAAAGAAAAGTAACTGGCATAAAGAACAAAACTGGAAAAATGGCAGAAAACGGAGATGAAGTAAAAAAATTATGGAAAGAGCATTTTATGGAACTATTAAATGAAGTGCAGATAACTAGACAAGAAAGAAGAGATACCCGAAGAAGAAAAAAGTTCTAGAAAAAATAAAGAAAATATAGAAAAACCTACTATGGAAGAAATAATGGAAATAATAAACAAATGCAGAAACGGAAAATCGCCAGGAAAAGATGGTTTAAATATAGAACTAATTAAATATGGGGGAAAACATTTACAAAAAGCATTATATAAATTAATACTTAACATTTGGCAAGAAGAAAGGATTCCGAAAGAATGAGAATGCGGAAAAATTGTGACTATGCGCAAAAAAGGAAACCAAAAGGTATGTGCAAACTATAGAGGCATAACACTTTTAAACACAAGTTACAAATTACTTACAACAATAATTAAAAATGGTTAGCAGAAAAATCAGTGCGGTTTTATGCAGGGAAAGTCGACGATAGACGCAATACATACAATTAAGCAAATAATGGAAAAAACTCACGATTACAATATACCAATTGAAATACTATTTATAAATTTTCAACAAGCTTTTGACACTATAAAAAGAAACCAGCTAATGATAGCATTAAAAGAATTAAAAATTGATAAAAAATTGAGAAGTTTAATTCAGATGACATTAAGCAGAACAGTAGCAAGTGTCAAAACAGAATATGGAGAAACGGATAAATTTTTAGTAAACCAAGGTGTGCGGCAAGGAGATTGTTTGTCGGCTATGCTGTTTAATTTAGCACTGGACTACATACTTAGAAAAATAGACAAAGAAGGAACATTAAGAACTAAAGGAGCACAAATAATAGCATACGCGGACGACATAGCTATAGTAACTAAGCAAAGGAATAAATAGACAGCAATCTTAGAAGAATTAGAAAAAAGAAGCAGAAAAATTGGGTCTAAAAGTAAACGTAAGTAAAACCAAACTAATGATATGCGAAAGAGAAAGTAGAGCACATAGAGCATTATACGCCAATAAAAAGATATTAAAAAGTAGTGTAGCAACAAAGCAAATAAAAATGGACATATACAAAACTATGATAAGGCCAATTTTGACATACGTGGCAGAAACTATGACAATGACACTAAAAGAGCAAAACATGGTGCTAATAATGGAAAGGAAAGTAATAAGAACAATACTAGGACCTATAAAAATCAACGAAAACAAATACCGAATTAAAACAAACCAGGAGATTGAAGAAGAAATAAAAGGAAAAAACATAATTAAGCACATAAAACAGCAGAGAATTCGATGGCTGGGACACGTCTGGAAAGCGGGACCTAAGTCAACAATTAGATCTATTTTCGAATGGAACCCGGGAGGAAAAAGAAGACGAGGAAGACCCAGATCTAGATGGATTGATAAGGTGGAGGAAGACATGAGAAAAGGAGGAGTCAGAAACTGGAAAACAAAAACAAGTGACAGGAAAAAATGGAGAGAAGAAGTGGTAAAATCTATACAATAAGCAATGAAACTGGACAGTAATAATAGGGAGTGATCTACCCCGCAAAATAGATTATGAAAGCTTCAGAAAAAAAGGAGCCAGATTCCACTTGGAATGTAGCGCTTATATATATATATATATATATATATATATATATATATATATATATATAACATTTGCTAAAAAACTATTCATAACTACAAAATTTCCATTTTTAAAATCGGGGACCTACTCGTGAAATTCCATCTGCTCTTTAGGGTAATTATTTTTTATTTCTATGCAGTATGCTTCATGATGCATACAGGTATCAAATAAAGCGTCATTGGCCTTATTTACTGACCCAAATTTATCACTTGTAAACACTAAATCTAAATAAATCCCTCTAGAGTTTGCAATGTCATTAACTTGGAATAAGTTGAGGTATTCGTACGAGTCACTTATTAACTGGGCTGCTTGACTTGATGGAGCTGATAGTTGAACACCCATATCGTCGTTGTTCCATTTAGCATCTGTGATATTGTAATCACCACATATAATTTAATGATGATTTTGAAGTTAATTGACATACTTTCAACTGTATCACAATGAATTTGATACTTATTTAACACCGATGACGGTGGTATGTAAATTCTTCCAGTAACTAAATTATTTTTATCTAATTTAATAGAAATGAATAACTGTTCGACAGTTTCTGGGATGTTGGGGATCAAAGTAGCGTTATATCTCTTCTTAATTGCAATAAGCACTCCACCGCCTTTTGTTTTATTGCTTGATAAAATTGATCTATCTTTTCTAAAAATATTATAATTTGTTAAATTTAATACTGTATCTAAAATATCTTCAGTTAAACCCGATTCTACAACAATAATTACATCAAAATTCGAAACAGCAACATTCAGATAAAACTGTTTTAATTTAGATTTAATACCCCCCGCATTTTGAAAATATATATTCATTTTCTTTGGTAGTTTTTTTATGCTGAATTCATAATAACTGGCCGATCATTCACATATTTAATGAATAAATCCTTTTCTCCCTTAAATTTATGGTCTTGGAGAACCTTCTGAACATCTTTAAAATTTTCCATTTGAGCTTTAGTCTTATCTGTTGATATAGAAAATATGTTCTCCACAATTATTTTATTTTTATTGCGTATTATTTTTTTCGGTAAATCTGAACTACCAAAAACTACTTTTAATGGTCGGGGTTTTGTCGACTTGCGACCAACACGTAGTATTTTAATCGGTTGAGGTATTTCTCCAATAGGTTCTAATATTTTTAAAACTTCTTCCGTATCTTTTGCCATTCTTTGATTAGGTGTTGAAATGAATGGAATAAAATAAATTTTAAATAATTGTTCCAACGCTTCTACATTACATATATCAGCATCATTAGAATTAGGTTTACAAAGTTTACACACAAATGATTCATTTTTAACTAATAGTTTTTCAACTCTTCATTATTTGTTGTAACGCATTCCCCATGTACCCATAAGTTACAAGTGGTACATTTTAAAGGTATTTTATATTTAGTAGGAGGAATAAATTCCTTGCAAAATAAACAATAAAGTGTCATATTTTTGAATAAATTAAATTAAAATAAAATTATTAAAATGCAAATAAAATAAAAAAAATAATAAAAAAACAAATAATAGACAAAAATACAATACTTCACTCCACAGGGCCAATTGTGTTGACTAACTTAAACGAGACAAGGTAGAACTCGAAAAGGATTGTTAGTAATATAATAAATGTTAAATAATTTTTAAAATGCAAAAATATAATAATGCCTTTTGGAGGAATCGAACTCGCAATTCCTATTCCAAAGGCGAGTACCTAACGCACTCGGCAACAAACGTATGTACTTCTTCAAGCATACGCTTTAACAATGCAATAATAAACAATTTTTAAATTAAAAACACACTTAAGTCACATAAACAATGAAATAGGTTAGGTTTGTTTGCTTACAAAAATAATTCAATTAATGTATATTATTTACTTTAAAATGTCCCAACTCAAACTTTAGCACACAATCTTCTATACAGCAAACTATGTATATTACACAACTACACTTATTAAATTATACAAAACAAAGTTTAAAATGAGATATGCATACACACAATGTCAATAACGACACTATAAAACTTAACATTGGCGTCCTAAATAATTACTTCCAAAATTAGGAGCATATGAATGCTAAAAATTCATTCAATTTTCTTTACTCTTAAATAATGTATCAATTCTTCATTTGTTTTTGACATAATCTAAAGCATCTTGTAGTGTTCTTTTGCAGCACCATAAAAATTAGTACTTTAAAATAACTTAATAGTATAGACTAGAATAGATTTGAAAAGAGTCATTTTCTTCCTAAAATTTACAATCAAAGGATGCAAACTTTCTCACTTTATTAATTCCAACGCTATAGATTTGTCTGATACACCCGATAAAATCATCAACATAAATTCCTAATTTTAAATCCTTCATCTTTGATCAATTTAAAAATATTACGTTGCGCTAGGTATAGACTTATTGATTCAAATATCACTCTTAGTTCCTTCAAATTAGATATTTTTCAGAGAAATTTTACCCACAGCTTAGCAACCTGTATACATATATTATATTTTCACCTAGAGCACACATGAAAAAGGATGGTTTTGGAGTAATTAACATATTTATATCAATTTTTGCGTTTTTGAATTGTTTTTTGCATTTTTAGCAAAAACTATAAATTTTAGCCAAAAATTATTTCTATTAAAAGTTGTAGAGCGGAAAATTTTCAATCGATACGGGTCATTTAAATTTGCTTATAGTTTTCCGATTTTTCGCTAGAATTCTTGAAAAATGTCGCAGATTTTGACCTTTTGCTGATTTTTTAAATTTTTAATCAAAACTATGCATTTTCTGGAAAAATTATAAGAGACCAAAGTTTTACAGCAAACAATTTTCGATTGATATAGGTTTTTCAATTTTTCCAATAATGCGTGCTTGCCCGCCAGAGCGCGCAAAATTGTGACTTTATTTTCCGCGTCTTCTTTAATAAAAGTAATTTTTGCCCAAAACGCATAGTTTTCTCTAAAAATGGCAAAAACCATTTAAAAACGCAAAAATTGATATAAATATGTCTATTACTCCAAAACCACCCTTTTCATGCGTGCGCTAGGTGAAAATAGTCTTCAGACAGTCCAATTGCATCTAAGTATACAGGTCGCTAAGCTGTGGGTAATTTTTTTCTAAAACGTCGATTTTTTTGTCTAATTTGAAGAAACTATCTGGTATTTTCCAATTTTAAAACTAGGTTAAAAACGTCAAAAGATATGCTAGAAAGTACAATAATTTTCATAGACATGTACTTCTCGGAACATCTGACAAACATGACATGTTATAACATGTTAAAGCATGCTCTCTATTAAAACCCAATTTCGGACAAACATTGTCCTTAAAAAGTAAGCTATTGATATATTGTCCATCACTAACTCACAAAACAAGTTGCGCAAAATATTCATTATATCTTCATTTTTCCAAAACGCATAAAGCGTTCGATGAAGAAGTATTTTATTAGTTAATATAGGTTTTTTATGAAAAACGTATTGCACTACAGCCAAAGAATGTTGATTAGTGCTAGAAGGGCGTTAAAATGAAATAGAATACACCCAAAAAATGTTAGACAAACTGGTTTTGTTTGATTGAAAGAGCCAAGTTGAAGACTAGAGCCATTTCTACCTATAATGTAGGTTTTAAGTTAGCATACATAGAACTTGTAAACTAGTATCTGTGAATTGTTGCAACATAAGTTGCATAACTGTCCAACCTAAGTTGGTAAGAATAGCACTTAGATCACCCTTAACATGGATAAGTTAAACTGATGTGATATGTAACACAATACTAATACCTAATAAAATATTAATAGGTAAAACCTCATTAAATTGAAGATTAGCCAAAGCTAAATTTAAAAACTGAAGATAAAATTGCAACAGTGAGTAACTTATAACTGATTTTTGGTAACACTACCGCATCAAAATTTAAACTAAATACGGAATCATTAAATGCAATGTAACTTATTACACCCCAAAGATGATACATTTAAGGAAATAAACACTTTATCCTTAGTAATTTTAACTGCTCAGCAAATCAATTGAGTAATTAAATTGACTTGACTTCCCAAGTAAATAAATAAAATAGTTTTAAATTAATCTTTTCGACCATGGGGGTAACTAAATCATAGTTGTCTGGCGTGTACGTAACTGTTTTGACCAATTGCAAAGCATTACCTTCCTTCAAGAATCCGAAAAATAAGAAAAAAAATCAATTATTGTTAATTTGGCGCGATGCATTAACATGCCATACAATACAATAATGGAAAGAAAATTCTTAAAATTACTATCAAATTTGATAATTTTCTGAAAAATGAAGTCTTGCTTTTAAATAAATTAAAGTATTTGGAACACTTGCAATAGAAGAATTAAAATTACTTAATTCAGCATTGACATTGTAATATTTTTGATCAAAACCAATAGCCAAATTTGCGCTATCTAATTCATGTTGTTAAAAGTAAGTCCTTTAAAGACGGAGATACCCTTGGACAAAGTTTTAGTATTGCAATCAGCTCTCTGTAGAAACTCCCAAACTTCCTTTTGTCACTACTGGTTTTTTAAGACATTTCAATAACTACTAAATAATGTCAATTAAATAATAAATACGTTAAATACCACTTTTTGGCTAGAACCGGATACCGGAACCATCACCTACAAAAAAACCGAAACCGGACCGGAACCAAATCCAAAGTCTACGGTGCCTAAAACTTCAGCGTCACGTACAAATTTCACGCACCTTCCCATAAACTCTTCTTTATTGAACAAAACGAACGCAGCTTTTTTCTTATGCTGAGGTCTACCGACTAATTCTATGTCGTTCTAAATTTTTAATTAATAGTTGTTGCCAATGCCTCAATGATAGGTTTTACTAGAATGTCGTCCTGTATCCGGATCTGCCGCTTGATGTGCGGCTTTATTGATTGGCTTGTTTCTTAAAAAAAATTAACGCAAAATGTTTTTGTTGTAGAAAAACAAACACCTCTCGCCTCTGCCTCCTTGTCTACTTTGGCTATGATGATCTGCAATTGACGTGTTATAGCGGGTATAATATCTCGCCATGTAAATCACTAAATTGTCTACGTACAGGCATTTGTTAATAGGTGTAACCACCAAAACACCGTTTTTTGAATCATAATGCACCAGCTCCTGCATCCCCATGCACGCAGTTTGTCTAAAATTCCACATTGTCTAGTCATATATTATACGCCCATTCAGATATTGTTTTGAGGTCTTTGTTTATAGATGCTACATATTCTAACCTAGAAATTTCAAAACGCTCAACCATATTTGTTAATATTTTCTTTGGAAAGTATAAAGTATAAAGTATCTGCAAAACTATGAATAGGATTTTTAGTTATTTGAAGATGTTCATTAATGTAAAACAAAAATAGCAAAAGAGCAGAACCTTAAGAAACACCGACATTTATGTTTTTGGGGTCAGAGTTAAAACCATCAATTTTCACTATAATTTTTCTATTATCTTAAAAACTTTTGATAAGACTTACAGATTTGAGATCAACACCTATACAGTGGGACTTGTTAATAATATTAGGATGCCATACCCTATTAAATGCTTTGAAATTTTCTCCATGTTTGTCAAAGTGGAATTTCATTTGTGACTAATATAATTCAGAAGATGTTGTCAAACGTTTTGATTAAATTCCATATTGAGTATCTGAAATAATGTTATTTTGTTCTAAGAACTTGACAATGTAGATATTTATATATTTTTTAATTTTTTTGACAGTTTAGACAATAATTCAATTAAACTATAATTTGAAGAATCAGACTTGTTTTTTTAGTCAATTTTTCAACAATTTGGGAATGGTTCTTTTTTGTATGATAAAGTATTTTAGTCAAAACAGGAGCTAATTGTTTTGAATTGTTTTAATAATAAGTAAAATTTCATTTATGCCGGATGCTTTTCTGGCATTTAATTTAAAAAATATCTTTTAACAACCTGTTGCTTAAAATGAATTAAACCCATTATTTTGCCACTAGCCGACATTGTAGGTACAATAGGAGAATTTAGAATAGTAGAATTACACACATTTGCCTTCTTTTAGATTACTAACTAAATTGTGTTGGTCATTTCAAAGATTTGGAACAACATTGCAATGTATTTAATGTTTTATATACATTTTTGTTGTTTATAAAAATCTGAGAGATTCGATTAGCTTTGTTTCTGTCAATTCTATCTTTTTCAGATTGTCAGCTTTTTTTATAATCTTGATCTTTAATCTGATCAGAACAATTACTGATGTATTTGTTAAATGTTTTTTGCTTCTTATCAACTGCCTGTTTTGTTTGAATTGAGTACAAGTACTTTTGTTTTGGTTTAATATCAAAAAATTGAACAATTTTTTCCATGACTTTCTGAATAGTTTTTATGAGATTTTCTGCTGCAATATGTGGATCTTCAGAACATAAGCAATAAGTATCAAAATTAAAATGAGAAATTGTTTAATTTTTACTATGTTTATCTGAGAAATTATAACAACAGAAGTAATAAGTAAATGATCAGTATCTCCTAAAACAGCCTCAACAGTAGTTGTAATTTCTAGAATAGTTGAAAAATACAAATTTAATAATCTTAGTTCACCTCGAGGAAAATATGTGGGTTGCTGAATAAGTTGAGAGTAAAATTATAAGAAGCAGCAAAAACCATAACTTTCAGCTTTTCTATGATTACCTTGAACAAACTTGTCAAAACTTTCTGAAAAACAAAAATCTAATTTATTTCATTAAATTTTTAATAATAAACTAGTTTTGTTCTACTAATTTGTTTGTATCCTTGTGATTCTCTAGACGGTATGTCAACCTTTGGGTTTTGTGACAAACTTTGTTATTATTAAATTTCAATAAATTGGTTTACAAAAATCAAATCAACATTTTGCTTTATTGATAAATAATTTAAATAAAAACAATTAAATTAATTTGTCATACCTGCTTTTATTATTCAACTTTTAAATATAATAAAAACATTGTAAATTTCATAGTAACTCTTTCTAAATGTTGAACTAATTTTTGACTTTCTGAATTAATTCTATAATAAAATCTGTTAGCATGACACCTCCACAACCTAACATTAAGATTCCTAAAATGATACCACCATTGTGAAGAAAACGTAAGAGTCCGCATACCAAAAAAAGTACTGCACCAATACATATGATAATTATATTGTACAATTGGAAATTATTTTCATCATCGATGAGAATGATCACAAAAGCAGCGCACACTATTGTGTATGTCCCATAGCAAACTAACGGGAACATTGAGCTTGGTCCCTTGTCGCCTCCACAAGCATCAGATGAGCCAAACGCGTGCTGGCATAATACTACCCATATCATCATCACCACACATAATAATAATTCCACGAATTTAAATATAAATCCAAGATCAGAAAACACTTCTTTACATGACCTAGGCATTATTTTGGATTAATAATGATATATATATATATATATATATATTATAATAAAAAAAAGTATATGGAATGACAAAACTAATAAGACTAATAAACTAATGTCAATGTCAATTTAAAACTTGTTTTAAACACAGTATACACGAGAAATTTAGTAAGTATAAAAATATAAAATAATGGCTATGCTAACTGTCTGAGTATTCTGAGTTTTTTTATAATGATATAAAATTAAACGTCCACGTACCATAAAAACTTTGACGTGCAAAATTTTTTCTGATTTTTTTTTTCATAAATTTAGTTTTTATTGTTAAATGTAAAAAGAATGTAATATTTATGCGTATGTCTTTCTTACACAAAAACTAGTAATTATTTGCATTCCTCAAGATTTGGAAAAGACAGATAGTTGCTAATGAGTGAACAGAACCGATACAGGTATAATTTGCCTTCACTTGTACCCAAACGTATTCTAAAATACCCAAAACATTATTTTGCGGTAAAAACCAAACTTGTGTGATTAAATCTTTTTAAGATAATGCAATACAGGGTATCTATAAAAGAACTCCGGGGTTTTAAGACAAAATATTTTAATAAAGTAAAAAACGTACATACATGTTTTATACATGATTAGAAAGCTTACATTTTCAAGATTTTTTAACAACTTAGTAAAGTTCAATGTGAGCTCCGTTAGTGGCACGGCACACGTCGAAACGGTATTCTACCTCTTCCCATGTCCTGGCGAGCATGTCTGGGGGAACGGACGCCACGCAATTCACTATTCGTTCCCTGAGATGGATAACATCTCGAATTTTCTCTGCATACACAAGATTCTTGATATGCCCCCAGAAGAAAAAGTCCAACGGAGTCATATCAGGGCTCCTTGGTGGCCATGGAATAGGTCCTTTCCTTCCAATCCACCTGTTACCGAAACGAGCGTCCAGTGACTCACGCACACGCAAACTGAAGTGTGGCGGCGCCCCATCTTGTTGGAAGTAAACTAAACCTTTCTCCGCCTCAATGTCATGCAACTGAGGATAAACATACTCCTCTAACATGTCACAATAGACATCACCATTGATAGTCCTTTCGGCAAAAATGAAGGGACCTATGACTCTGTCATGCATAAGAGCACACCAAACATTCACTTTGGGCGTGTCACGTTCGTACTCAATAAACTCATGGGGCGGCTGTGAACCCCAAATTCTGCAATTATGCCTGTTTACAGTTCCGTTCACATGAAAAGTAGCTTCATCACTAAAAACCACACTTTTTAAAAAATCATTATCTTTATTAATTTTATTCAGCATGGAAACAGAAAAGTCGAATCTCTTAACCTTGTCTGCCGGTTTGATATGGTGTAAAAGTTGAATCTTGTAGGCAGTTAAACAAAGTCTTTTACGAATTACCTTATGGACTGTTGATCTTGGTAACCCCAATTCCAGACTGCGTCTTGTTAATGATTTCTTAGGGCTTCGAGTGCATGAAGCTCGGATTCTGTCAACCTTCTCTTGAGACACACGCGGCCTACCCGGCGACTTTTGCTTCAAAACACTTCCTGTTTCCTTGAACGCACTTAACCACTGACGAATTGTTTTGTCTGTAGGCGGGTCAACACCATAGCTACGTCGAAAGTTTCTTTGTACAGTAACAACAGAATTAGTTTCTATGAGCCAAATAACACACTGAGTCTTTTGTTGAGGCGTCGCCATAGCGCAGCAGTCCAGACGACACTGACTGCCTGCCGCAGCCGCTACGTAGTTTCAAGGTCAACGCTCCGCAGCGCTGCCAACTGTTGAGAGAAACATTCCCAATTGGTATGAGTAAAACTCTTTGAGCTGCTTGTTTCAAAGGAATTGATCAAATTTTGCTATCTTTTATAGTTTAAAAAATATTAATTTTTTAAACCCCGGAGTTCTTTTATAGATACCCTGTATTATAGAAATGCTTTCAATGTCATGTATTCTAAAAATACAATATTACAATAAAATGATCTATTATAAAATACATTGTTGGTAAATCGCGTAGCTGAAAATTTTGCATATAATTTTGCAGCTACTCTAGAATTACGTTAGCATTTAACTATCGTTTTGTTTTCTATTGTAAAATACCGTTTCTTGATGTATTAATTTTTTTAAGTCAGTCACTTTATTTTTAAAGTATTAGCTTAAAAAAAGTATTTATTTCTTATTTACTATTGTAAATTTAATTTGATACTCAATTAGCAAACCTGTTGTTCTTCTTATTCCTGTCAACCTTTGAGGTCCAAAAAAATTGGTTGTAGACTTCAAAAAGTTGACGATTCTGCTTTTGAATCATTATGATGTAAAGATCATTATTTAGTTTACCGTCATTATTAGTAGTAGTATATATTTTACCATAGTAAAAATTGGTTAGCACAATTCATTTGCAATATGTCGTTAAAGAAAGCATTGTGTAGTAAACAAACCTCACAGTTTTTAACATAAAAAGTTAAAAATATAGATATAAAAAAATGCTAGTCAGGTTGTAAAAAAACCTAAAAATAAAAGCTTAATTTGTTTATAGTAATGTCATATAAAATACAAATAAGTATAATAATTTGTATTTTGAACATCTAATAGTTTACAACATAAATATGAAACTGAACACAAATACAAACCTCACACTGTTTATAAAACTTTTCATAACATACAAGTCAATAATTCTTACTTTATAGCAAATTCTTCATTTAATTAAATATAAATTAAAATTTTGCTTTATGTAAATTTTTGAACAAAGTTTAATATAAAAACAACATAATTTTTTATCCAAAAACCTAGTAACCTATACAACATTAGTAAAGAAACACAAAATCATTATTTTTAAAACACCCCTAAGAGTATTTTCGTACTATATATCATCTGGTCGTAACTAATGAGTAATTTTGTGCAAACTTAATTTACTGGATACTACAAACTTAGCTACACTAATATTATTGCGTATACTAGCACTATGTTCATCTTTTAAGGAGGTCACTATTTTGGTAATACCAAGTAGCATTGACAATGCATCTTAATATTTTATTTTGGAACTGCTGGATTATTTTTAAGTTGCTGTTTCTAGTATAATTACAGCAGGATGTTATATGTCCATACAAGATTGACAATTTGTTTGTACAGAAGTACTTTGTTTTGGTTGACAGACTAGAATTTTGTCTAATCAGCCAAAACGGTTTTATAAACTTGATGTACAGTTTTTTCTTTTACATAAGCTTAGTTTCTAATGTCATTGCTATATGAACGTATAGTACTTAAATATTGTTTATGTAGATTCGCCATTGCTTAGTTCACTTGTTAATTTTGTTGACAGAGGTTTGCATATTGGTTACAGTTTTATTTGTGATTTTTATCTACTCCTATTATAAAAGTATTGTCAGCAAACGTGGCTATTGTAGCATGTTCTAATTCAAGAATACCACTAGAAAATTTCTGCAAAGCAAGCATCTACTTTCTTAATTCTAAAAAGTCCGTTTGAAATAAAACTTCAATAATTGTAAAAATAATCTTTTTGTAATGTATAATTAAGTCTCTTGATGTCATCTTGTTAAAAAAATGATAAAACAAACTTTTCTTTTTTCCAACAACTTAATGTTTGTGTTTTATAATTAGTTTCAGACTTTTAAAAATAATTTTGGAACAGTTTTTTATTAGATACATATTTTAGACTAAAGGATGCAATTATAAGATACGTAAGCTATACAATTATTTTACAAATCAAACCCTGAAGCCTATTTGAGTTTTTTTTAACTTTTCTTCTTTTCAATTCGTAGTTCTAATATCACTATATTTCTGGATAAAACCATTTCATGTCTTCACCCTCATTTAGTTGAAAAATCATTTCAGAATGTTTAAAAAATGCATTTTAATTATTAGATTTTGCAAAAATGGTTCTTTTAGTCAACAATAAAGAAAAAACTGTATTTGAATTTTTCTAGAATAATTACTACCTTTGGTTTGCAAAATAGTATTAGGAGTATTTTTTCGTAAAACTTGTTGCGTTATTAATAAATATTTTTGATTTATTGTATTAGATCTTAACTAATTGCTTGTAGATCGTTTTTTGTTCATGTAAGCCAAGATTCTTAGTAAACCTGATTAGCATTAAAGTCGTCTCTAATAATAGATATACAAGAAGTATTTTTCAGGTTCCGTTAAGCTAACAAATAAGGGAGATAAGAAAAGTTATATTATACACAAAAGTTACTCATACATCTGAGCTATTTTTCAACATTAAAGCATTTCTCATAACGGGGTTTCAATGAGTTTGTAGCCACGTTTTTCATAACTTCAACAATATGTTCTGGTTTTACAAAATGATAAAGTTTTATTATCATAACTATAATTAACCTATTCTGCTTATTTTCATAAGAACGTCAAAATATTCCTTTTCATATAGTTCTTCAAAAAATCCTTTAAAACCCATCTCATCTTAAACATTCATTTTAATATTTCTCTGGCTAATAACCTTAGTCTGGGCGTGAGAATTTGCTATGCCTATGTAAAAGGTGAACCATCTAACTTTTGAAATTTGATCGGCTATAAATTAAAAAAAACTAATGAATATTTTTTTAAAATTATGAGTTTATTAGAAAGATAAGAGAGACGTTTTCATTTAAAAATAAAACAAACAATATTTAAATGATTGCCACGGCTGGCTTAATAATAATCCATCCAATTAACCCAATTTTTTAGTACATTTTTGATTGATTGGGCTCCAATCGCATGATGACAACTTCGATTTTGTAGCATCAATCGTCTTGGGGTGGTTAACGTAACACTTATTCTTAAAGTTGCCCCACAAAAAAATCCAATGGTGTCAAATCACAGTTCCTAGGCGGCTAATTGGCATCAGCATTTTGGCTGATTATTTGATTTCCAAAAACAGTGCTCAAAAGTCATCCATTTTATAATCTTCAATTTTTGAAAACAAAAATTTGATTAGCATAGCACAGTAACGTTTGTTATTGACGGTAAAAACGGATCTTTGTTCATTTAAAAAAATATGGCCCAATAATGCCGCCGGACCAAAAACCACACCAAACGGTTACTCGTTGTGGATGCATAGGCTGTTCAATAGTTATGTGTGGACTTTCTGATTCCCAAATGCAACAATTTTGTTTATTGACATAGCCTCCAAGATGAAAATAAACTTCATCAAAAAACACTATTTTTTGATAAAAATGCTCATCTTTGGCCAAACGGTCTTAAGCCCATTTCTTGTACTAATTAAACTTTGTAGATCTTCAAACCAAGGTCTTTATGCAAAATTCTTTTCAATGAAGTGCGAGAAATGTTCAGTTCCTAAGAACTTTGAAGAGTTGATGTTGATGCATGTTCACGCACACTCTGAGCAAGTTATTCGGCTGAGCGCTTTAGACATTCCAGTTTTGTGAACTTGTTTTACAAATTAGTCCACAAACTGCGTTAAAAGCACTTCTTCTCTACCAAATTTGTTTCGTAAATTTCTTACCGTTTGAATAAAAGCCTCACTTTGGAAGTAATTTTTTATTATTTCCCAACTTTGTTCAAGTGTATAGCGTCGCATTACGTAAAAGTCAAACATAAAACTAAATTTTTGTCAACTCATAAATGTCATTATACATTTGAAAAACAAAATAAACGGTAATTAAAATTCCAAACTTAAAATGGTCCACCCTTTAGTTAACTAAAATTAATAATCCTCAATTATAGATAGAGCTGTTTGCATTTTTTAGGTTTTTCTATATTAACTAACGGATAATTTGTTGTTGTAGTAACGATGGTAGTGTTAGCAATGTTTTCATTATTCTTTTCTTTCTAGTTTTTGTCTTATGAGCTAATTCGTCTTCATTGGTGTGGTATTCAACTGTCATTTTTTTTTACTTTTATTACTGTCTGGTCCTCCAATAATTTCTACCTGTTATAGTTGAGAGTAGAGTTGTTGTTACTTGCAAACGTTGATAATTTTCTTGAATTAGCGTATTATTTTGATTTTTTATTATTACTTGGTTTGTGATTGTGGTACGGTGTGTTGTGGTTACGTATCACTTCTTTGTTTTGTATTATAGTTTATATTCAAGTTTATTTCTACCAAGAGTGGCTCTTATTTCTCATTGAAAATTTTTATTCATTGTATTTATTGTTATGTATTTACGTTGTTCCCTTTTGAACCCAGAAAGCTGTATGGTATAGAACCACATAACTGATTTAACTTGACTCTGGTCAAGTTTAAACTTGGTAAAAAATCCGTACATAACTAAACTGTTTCTTATTCACCAAATTTTACTAATATTAAAAAATCCACGTAGCGTTTTAGTTGAACGCATTATCCAAAAAAATGGTTATGCTACCGTTTGTTATAAACATTTCAGAAAAACAACATTGAAATTTTTTAATCAAATGTAACCATTAATATAAAAACCATAAACATTCTGGTGTCACTATCTTCACCACCAAGATGCAGTTTTCGCTAACGACCACCAAACCTGATGCCGTTGACAACTTAGAGGTAATTACATTTTCCGGACTCTCCGAGATTACTACAATCCTACACACCCTGAGCTTGCATACCCTCTAAGGCTTTTAATAACTGAACCGTTGATATAAAAAAAACGTTGTCCCCAAAACACGCCAAGAACTTTTGACACAAAGGCTCACAAACTATTTCTCACCTACGGCCGCCACTCAAGTTCAGCCGGTAACACTCTGTACTACTGACCAAAGTCACCTTGCAAGAAACTCTAAATCTCCAACAACAAACAAATACCTGCCAGCCAGGTAGTCACAGGAACCTAAGTGATCCACGGATTAGTCCACGCCTCCCACAAGCCGTTGCAAGACAAAGCTTTGCCATCCATCTTCATTGTCCAGACAAGTAATGCCCCATACATTAAGACCCCAGGGAGTAAGTTAAAGGCTACGTAAAGACCTACAAAAAAAAAACTAAATACTAAAAACATGTGATCGTAGTCCCATTAAGTAAGCCACCAACTCTCAGATGACTTGCGTTGCAAAAACAACCTCAAACAGCGCACAAACTTCTTAGTAAAGGCCATGTAACAAATTAATAGAAATTTGTTAATAATGTCAGTACACCTCCTATATCATGCACTACTATTCATAACCAACAAGAGCGTCTTTCATTAGCTGTCATAAACTTGAATAAAAACATCAACATAAGTACAACATCAAGAATAAAAAATAACAGACTGTAGCTCCTCTACCACCAAAGATTGTTTTACAGAATTTCGGTTTTCCCAAAACAAAAATGTGTTCTAAGCTCGGACCCTCGCACACCCCTCAAGCATTGTTTTTATATTGAACTAAAACTTTTTGATTAGCGTGAGAGTAAAATTATTAAGTAATTAAAAATATAATGTAATAATTTTACTCTCACGCCGCTAAATAAGTTCTATGCTCAGAGCAATGTTCGATGGTCGGAGCGCTGTTTGATGGTCGGATCGCCGTTCTGGCCACACACTAAGACTGCACCGCGGTGACCTTAAATATGACTTTAGTTGATATCCTATTCCTAAAATGGCATAGCAACAAACCTTCACATTCACGACACGACAGAGTGTCAGCCTGGTAACCTTTTCAACTTCCACAGTCAAAAAGTTCTGAAATCCATCTCTAAGAACGAAACCAGGCCGGGGCCTTCAATTACCCAACTAAGAGCACACAAAAGTGCATAAATCAAAACTAAATAACGCAGCAAATACTCCTCTAGCAACTAGCTCATGTCTTCTTGTACCGCCAATCAGCATTCTGCAAGACCAACACCAAATTTGATTTAAAATCTTGGCCGACAGAAGTGTCTACACTAACAAAACAGTTCTGCAAACTATTTCCGAAAACGGAACATGTCAAGTATCCGACCCGTCTATAAAACCCACTAACTTTGACCCACAACCTTAGACAACATTGTGTTTTATTAGTAAATGTTTACCATGTGAGTAAAAAAGCAATAAATTTACATTTTAGTATATAGTAATTCTTATATTTTGTTTCATTTTCTCCAACTATGCATGTACATAAAATAAATATTTCGGTATACATCCGCGTTTACTTTGGTACACATTTACATTAGACATTTCTACAGCTAGACACGAATAGTGTGGCCTCTATAATAGGCAACTTTGTATACACAAAAATTATGTTAAATGTGGATAAACTAATGCCTTTGCCCATTTTAGCATTTTTCATTTGCGCTTACATTTTAAACATTCTATGGCCGACGTTGTTCTAGGATTGAAAGATGCTAAAACGGGCAAAGGCATAAGTTTAACTTAACATGTTCTTCTATATTCTATATACATAATAGTCTGTATGTTTTAATGTTTCCATAATTTTTCTCTTTTTTAATTTTTTGAAGCTTTGCCTTTTTGTGGCAGTCGGTTTAACAACAAGCAAAAGTGGAGAAGTTTTTGTTAATGCAGTTATTATGTACACGGGTATTCCGCTTGTGCCGGAAGCCTTTCCGTTTCTTTTGCCCATCGCAGACTTGAACTTGTTTTTAATAAACGGTATTGGTTTTTTTGTGGGATCACTCACTGTTAGTCTATGACCGGATGTTCCAAAAACTTTACCTTATCCGCCTCTGCCGTACTGCTTTAAAAAAAAAAGTTGATAGCTGCTTAGGCCAGTGTCATCATGCAGTTATTCCGCCCAATTTCCCCCTTTCTGTTCTCTATATCATTTTCCAGTTTTGCAATAAATTGTTTTTTTTACTTATATTTTCCATCTAGTTTTTTAATTTGTTTTCTCGTATTTCTTGGTAAATTTTTAATTTGAGTTATTATAATTATTTATATAATTTCATGAAATTCTAAAAAAGAACAAATAATTTATGTTGCCATTTCAAAAAATTAAGTTGGTGGCATAGCAATTATAATAAAAATAAAAACATACATGTATGTAACTGCCTTTATAATACTCAAAAAAAGTTTTTTTGAATCATTCAAACCAGCTAAAAAATAACGGAGTAATTCTATAATAAGAATAAAAACCAAATTAAAAAAGATTTTGATATAAATTCGTTCTACAATCTTTTTGGCTGGCAACCCAAAGTATAAATATACTTAATACCTTTGAGTCTACTTAGTTTATTTTATAGTAAATAACCATCTTAATTTAATAACTTTATAGTTAGAAAACGTAAAAAAAAAAAAAAATTGAAATTTCCTAGTAAAAAATTCAAGAAAAATGCAGACCCTATATTCATCAACGGTCTGCGTTTTTTTTTCTTGAAAAGGCGCAAAAATACGCTCTCGTACCGGGCGCATCACAAACTAGTTACGGCACTGATAAAATAAAAGAGGCAGTTAGAGTATACAATTTTATTTATGATAACAAAATTTATATCTATAATGTAAAATAAAAAATAAAAATTGTGTTTTTGTATGTAAATCTATTTTTTATTATTATTTTTATTATCATTAACATCACGGCATCATAAACTACCCTGGTTTTGTATTTGTGAGCAAAGAAAACTTATACAAAGTGTTAAGTTTATAGAAAGTGTACACCGCATGCCATGCTAAAAACCCAACAAATAAGTGGTTGGATATAGCAGCAGGGCCTTCCAGATAGTTGCCAAAACTTTTAAGAGCAGTGTAATTGCTAAGATGTTTCAGCTTCACCTCGAAATATTAAAACGAGCTCCTCACGTAAAGAAAAAAACGTACATAATTTTCTCCATATTAAAAAGTGCAAAACTATATTTATAAAAAATCAAAAATAACAAAATCCGGTCATAAAACTAAAATATTTTCAGAAAAAATACAAAGTCCAGTCCTTTTTATAAAATCTTAATAAAGCAAAATACGGCTATAAAATATCAAAATATTGTTACAAATCACCAAAGTCCGGCCATAGAGTATCAAAATATTGTTAGAAAAAATTAATATTAGGTCACAAACTGTTTTAAAAAAGTTTTAAATTTAGAAATATATATATATATATATATATATATTTATACGTATATATATAAAACGTCAAAAATAGTAAAATTTAAATATGATCAGAAAGCATTGTAGTGTACCAAAATCTGCCCATAAAAATATGTAAAAGTCTACTTATAAAATGTCAAAATTAGCAAAATCCTGCATTGAAACATCAAAATATTGATAAAAACCCGACCATAAACTGCTGAAAAGTGTAAAATTTTAATTAAAAATAACAAAATAAAATATTAAAATTACATCAGAAGAAAACAAAATCTAGTTAAAAACAGTTGTTAATTGCAAAATTCTATTATTAAAAAATCAAAAATAACTGTTGAAATACTAAAATTTGATTTTAAACTATTAAAAACGCAAATTTCAATGTAAAAAGTAGTAAGTAACTAATTTTAATTATTATATAACAAAATATTTTCAGATAGATAAGAATCCGGTCGAAAACGGTTTAAAAGTGCAAAATTTTAATCATAAAATGTAAAAATAGCAAAATCCAGTCTTTAAATATCAAAATACAGTGAAACTTCTCTAACTCAAACTTTGATATTTTCTCTTACTCGAACTAATATTTATGCATAGCTAAACTTAACTCGAATACTTTGAAAAATTCCTACGAGGTTTAACCAAATTGCGGCAACGATAGAAAACAAATTTGTCGGGTGCTGCTAGAATTGCATTTCTATGCACGAGTAAAGTAATTAAATGGCATTAAGTACGTTTAGCATGTTGTTAATTTGTCCGAAAAACAACATTTTGAACAATACTTTATTTAATTTAAAAAAATTATAAATTAAAGTTTTTCAAAAATTTTAAAACTGGAATTTTTTTGACTTTTTTATTTGGGTGTTTCTAGATTTTATATCTGCACTGTATATGTATTTATTCCATAAAAATACTATAAAATTAAATGTTTTGTTTTATTTGTAGTACGTACTATGTAATAAACTTTAAAAATTAAATTAGGCATATTTTTCTATAATTCGAAATTTCCATTACTCGAATTTTATTTGGTGGCCCTTGGAGATTCGAGTTAGGGAAGTTTCACTGTATGTTATAATATACCAAAAATTGGCTAGCAACTGTTAAAAATCTAAAAATAAATACCCCAATACTAACAAAATAAAAATAGCAACATTTGGTCAAAAATTGCAAAATGCTATTTATAAAAAGTCAAAAATAGCAAAATCTAGTTTTTATAACATATTACAATAGTTTCAAATTAACCAAAATCCGGCCATAAAATATTATAAAGTGTAACATTTTATTTATACAATGTTGAAATCAACAAAATCCGGTCATAAAATAATAAAACTATGTTAGTAAAACAAAATCTGTCAAAAAAAATGCTATTTTTATCCGCCAAAAACTGTACAAAATTCGGATATATGTAAATATAAAAATATTGTTAGAAATATCAAAATGATCATAAACTGTTAAAAACGCAAAAGTCATTTATTAAAAGTAAAAAATTATAAAATTATTAAAAAATAATTAAAAAAAACAATTGGAAACTGTAAAATTCTGTTCATAAAATGTCAAATAAGCAAAAACAGCAAAATTTGGTTTTAAAATTTTAAACAATGATCAGAAAACACCAAAATTAGACCATAATAATAAAAAGTGTAAAAACCTTCATAAATTATCAAAAATATCAAAATCCAGCTATACATTTTAAAAAACATTGTTAAAAGGAATCAAAATCCGATTATAAACTGTCAAAAATGCCAAATTTTATTATTGGAATGACAAAAATAGCAAAGTTCAGCTCACCAGGTTTTAAAATAGACGCGGAGAAGGCCCTCATGCCTGAAGGCCCTTCCGCATTGCACACCCTTACTTACAGATAGCTACGCCACTGTTTGTAAAACTCACATTGGCAAATATTTTTTTTAATCATCTTGCAATTTACGGTTTTAATCTTGAATAACTGATTTAAATATCCAAATATGCCAAATTTGCCATCTACTTGATATTATTAAACCAATCAGCATTTATGTTTTTTATTTGTCAAAATATTATTAATAAGAAAAACAGCTCTAAACTTGCAAACTGATAATAAGTAGTAGTAATATGACAATAGTAGTAAAGTGACATACCTATCAATTAAAATTATATTATAAAAAGATATTAAAAATGCGTTAGAAGATGAACTTTATCTTTTTTTAGAGTTATTTTTTCCAACCCACCCAAAGGTAAGAATCACTGCAGTATGTACGTTGCAAAAAACCGATTATAAAAATGATTTAAATTGCACAAGCTTTGCTCAAATATAATATCTTTATTATTTTAAAGTTGTAACGTTTTTACCAAATTTATTTTTTTTACAAAATTTTACTTTAAACTATTTTTTTTTCAGATAAAAATAATCATCTTGACCAAACCATTGTTGCTGAGAATTTATCTAATAGTTCTAATGCTGCATCTGATAAGACCAGTTCATCTTTTAAAAAGTTGCACCCTTCTGATTCTAAATGATCAGTTTTAACCTTTTTAACTGCTATTAACATCACAAAATCCGAGAAAGAAGAAAGTAAAATGAAAAATGAATAAAACTTATAGAAGAGAAATAAGATAAAAATGCCAAAAATAGTAACAAATATAAACGCGCACAAATAAATAAAAAACGCTCTGCAAAATTTACCGTTTTAACCAAAACAAAATAATTCAAAAAGTATGTATGCAGGTTGTGCAACCAAAATACAATTATATTGGTATTGCTGGTACAAGGTTAATCAAAACAATCGGCAAGCTCATGTTAGTAAGGTGTTTTTGTAAGAAAAAAATCCACAAACAATATGTATCCTATTGTAAAACTAAAAATAATTTATTTGGAAATTACGTATTATTTTACGGCACCTAAGATTATCTCGTTTTTTAACCATACTTTTAGGTGTAGATGATTAAATGATAAAAAATGAAAAGTAATTTTGTTCAAATCATTGCTGATCAAAAATTTACTAATGACTTTAAGATACTTTACAACATGTTGCAGACTTTTGCATTTTCTATAAATATTTCCATAAACATTGTTAAAAAATACAAGACCAAATTGTCATCTAAACAACAATCATTTATTTGTAGTAAAAAGCTTGATAAAAATTCTAAAAAAATCACCAAGCAAAACTTTTAAGAAAGATTTTTTTACTGAACTATCAACAAATGGAATAAGCTACTTATCCAAAATTTTCAAGACTTATAATTAATTGTTGCAAAATTATAAGCTATCTCTTTTAGATTTGTAACTAAATTATTTTGATGATTTTGAAAAAGTAATAAAGAGTTTATTGCTTTATAGAAGCTGAATAATTTGTAGCAATGTTTACAAGTTTTTTTAGTTTAGTTTAGTTACCATTAACTAATACACTGCCGAGCACAAAGGGTCACTTTGTAATTTGATTTTTTTAGAAACTCTTAGTTTTTACGAGTTTTTTTGGTTGTAACAGTTTACTAACCGATTGCTTAGATAAAAAAAAGTTTTTGTTGTTTAAAGTTTATTGAAAGTAATAAAAACGAACAATTCCAATTTGATGTGCTGAGTAATAAAAATGATCAAGTTTACTTTCATATGCTTTTATTGAAACAAACCAGCATAGTTTTTGTTTCTGTGATGATATCTGTCTGTTGCAAATTGTTTGTGTATTGTTGTCATTGATAGTGTTTTGCAATGAGCATAAATCCTGTTGTTGCGGCACAAATTGTAGCGGCCTTAGAAAACAGGCGCGGTCAGCGCAAAACTGCGAGAAACGTTGATGTAAGTTTCAAGTGTGCAATGAGTATGGCGGCGGTACAAAGAGACTGGTTTGCTCACGGTTCAGGGCAAAGCAACACTACAACAGCTAGACATAACCGCTTTTTCGTTTTTAATGCTTTAGTTTTCCTTCGAAATCATCTGCAAGAAGTGAATGAGAATGTAAACATAAGTTAGTGGACAGTTATGAGGCTTCATGGTGCTAGATTATCTTTTTGAATAAGAGCCACTGGACCGCCGCTTTCCCGTAAACAACAAATTGCAAGGTTGAAGTTTGCACGAGAACACTTGGCTTAGACAATAGCGGATTGAAGTTGCGTATTGTTTTCTGATAAATTGTTCAGATAGACGTGTAATAGTGTGGCGACGACAAGGCAAGAGATATGCTCAAGCATGTATTGTCGAGCGACTTCCATTTGGTGAAGGATCAGTTATGGCATGGAGATGCATATCTTATGACACTCGCACAGAGTTAGTCTTTATGGGACAATGACTGCGCATATCTGACAGAGGTTTTAGAACACTATGTTTTATCGTTTATGGTTATTCTTAGTGACGATGCAACATTTATACATGATAACGCACGACCTCACACTGCTCGGATAGTTACTGAGTATCTTGACAAGTGTTAAATCACGCGATTTGTTTGGCCTGCTCGCAGTCTAGATTTAAATCCAATTGAGCATTTTTGGGATAAGATAGGAAAACGTTTAAGGAGACATGTGCCCACAGAAATTCTAGAGAGCCTCGCAACATACTGGTGCAAGAATGAGACAATCTTCCGCAGAATGTAATCCAAAATGTAATCCAGCCTCGTCGTTTGCAAGCTGTTATCACTGCCAGAGGAGGAAATACTCGCTACTAAAGTCCTTAAACTTTCCTTTCTTTCAATAAAAGCATATGAAAGTAAACTTGTTCATTTTTATTACTTAGCATATCAAATTGAAGTTGTTCATTTTCACTACTTTCAATAAACTTTAAACAATAAAAACTTTTATTTATTCAAGCAATCAGTCAGTAAACTGTTACAACCGAAAAAACATGTAAAAAACTAAAAACTTCTAAAAAAATTCAAATTACGAAGTGACCCTAATTTTATGCTCGACATTGTATATATATATATATATATATATCCAACTAATTCAAGATTACTTTTTAAATCCCAGTTATTACACTTGTTTATGCAACTAATCAACATTAACGTGGGATGAGAAAGCATATGAGAATTAGTTTTGTCAAATGTGATTGAAGACAAATCAGCTTTGTTCATGGCAACAAAATCCTATATATTGTAAAACAACACTATCAAATAACCATTCCTGCTTTCCAATTGTTCAGTAAGAGTACAAAGTTACACTTAAAAAAAATAAACAGCAGTTTTTGTTGTGCTTATAATAAAAACGCTTATGGCAAACCGAAATAATTTTTCCAACTTGTATAATAATTTGATGTAACGTCATATTGATTAATTATAAAAATTTAAAGTTTGATAAAATAATATTTTAAATAAATTCAGTTATATTATATTTTAAATATAATGCAAATTTATGTTCTATAATGTTAGTTGCATCTAAACTTTGTTATTGTTTTGTATAACAAAATACCGTTAAATTAACAGTGACGTCATTGAACATTTCATAGCTTGTGTTGCATATATGCAATATCACAATGTTGCAGAATAAAACTCCTGATATATTATATTATTAAATTTAAGTTATATTGTAATAGTTATTTTAAGTTGTGTGATTTCAATCAATCAATTTTCTTGCAGCAGACTCAATGTGCCTATTTTTTTCTATAAAATAAAAAAAAAACATCGTAGTATCTGCAAATAAGTCATGAGTTTGCCTAAAACTCGTCTTTAATGCAATAATTTAAACAAGTGTGGTTTTACTTGTTTAAAAGTATTTTTATGTTATTGTGACATGTTAAATAAGAGTAATTCCTAAATTTCACATTATAAAATTAAAAAAAAAAAAAATGTAAGGCCTCGCTTATCATATAAAATAATTTTTAAATTAACAGCTTTAAAAAAAATCATATGAAATAATTTTATTATAAAATATTTAATTTATGAAATAATAAACAATTTACTATGTTTTTTATCACAAATTTATTCTTACGAATACATTACTAGTTTCAGCTTTACCAGATTCTTCTACAGATGTAATAAGTTAAAAGTTAACTAAATTAATTGTATTCCGAAAAATAAATTTGTCATAAAAAACAAAGTAAACTGTCTAATAGTTCATAAACATGAATTATCACTTAATAGAGGTCACAACCATCAATTATATATATATTTAATTTAAATGACTAAAACCGTAAAATATGATTACAAGGATATAGGCTAACTATTTGTATTTAGTAAGCCAAGTAATAATATCAAAAAACTAAAATCATTAATAAGAAAACAAGGTACGCATGTATTTATTCATATGTTCTAAGATAAAAAATGTAATTCCATTAATGTTAAACTAATTATTTAATTTAAAAAAAAAACTTTATTAGTGTAACATTGTAGCAAAAAATCATATTTATTGATGATATGATTATATAATGATTACATGATATTTAAACAATATACCATACATATAGAAAAACCGGCAAACGTTTCTAGCATAGTTTGTCATCTTAAAACCTAATTATCAAATTTATATCTTCAAATTTATTTATAAAATATATTAATTTTGTTTAAATTAAATTAATGTATAGTGAGTTCTGCTATATAATACAATAAAACAGCAATTTAAATTTAAATTTGTTTTGTCATTGATTTACGCAATACAATAAATAAATATAAGGTCTTCCTCGAAAAAAAGTCGTAGAGCTTTAATTTTTATAGTACAATTTATGTTAGGTCTTTCACAGCGTTTTACGTATGTTACATGACCTTGTTATGGCCTACCCTTCAATTTTTAAATGCGCTCATTTGTATAAATATCAATTTAAATTACTTTTACTTTTATATACTTATTATCACAAACTTAGCAAATTTAACAAGTGTTCAACTAAATTTTTCTAATAAAAAAATAGTTCAGTCAAAGTATTTTAATAAAACCCACTTCCTCCAGTACAGAGTTAAAATAACGGGCATATGGAATCAGCAAAAAAAGAACAACAAGAATAAAACTTCATTACTTTCCACTCGTATCGATCGTTTGAAAACTTTACGAGTTTTCAAAAGCTTACAAACAAAGCTAATATTTGTTGAGAGGGTGAACAATAAAAGCATTTCATTCATGCCGCTGTATTTCGCACCGTGCACACGTCCCGTCTCTTTCGTGGGCGGTTTATCATCATCGAACAAAAGAGGATAGATAACGATGGTACAAAATCCAATTCGACGCGGCGCGTTTTATGTGTAGTGACAGATTCTAGCAGCTGCCACCATGCTACGGCCGGCCACTCCCCGCACCATCCCCACCACAACAGAGCTTTTCTCTGTGGAAAGGGTAATCTATTGTGACGCTGCCTGGTTCAAAGTTGGAGCTATTGGTTTATCTCTTGTTGCCATAGCGATAGCGGCAGGTTTAGGTGGGGATTCTGCGCTAAATAAAATCCTTAGTAAATTATAAGCGTGAGAGTATTTAGTAGTTTGAAGTCCTTCTGGATGCAAAACTAAGATTCCCTGCAGGTCTTTTTTCTTTATTTTAAACGGTTTAGTGTGAGCAATTTAGCAGCGCTAAATTGTAACTTGACTTCGCGGAAAGTACACCTTGCAAATATTAAACTTGAAAATTCAATATTTGCAGGATCGTGTTTCTTTTAATTATTTAATGCGTTTAAGTTCACATTTTATCTATGTAAATATATCACCTTAAGTTGACAATTTGTATATACCAATCGATTATTATACTAACGGCAATGGTTATAACCTTTTAATTTTATTACCAATAAATGTTACACGGTGCTTGTTATTTAAACCATAAAATATATTAATATTGTTGTTTTATATTTAAGAATTATTTTGCAGCACAGTTTTAAATAAATGCAGTCAACTTTGCTTTAAAGTAAAAAACGTTTAAAAGAACCTAATTAATGTAATTGAAATATAACACAATCTATTTTTAATAATAATCTTACTATTATGTCAAGAAGCATCAATAAATAAAATTAATCTTTCTTAATTTGGTTAATTAATATAATATTAATGCTGACCTAATATAAAAATAGAACATTCTATTGTAACATATTTATGTGCCACTTCTAACAAGAATATATAAACATCAATGTATACATGTCATATAATGTTGAGCCAATTAGTTTGCAGGATACGAATTGGTATAATAATTTATGTATTAAAATAATTTATAAACATTCGATGTAAAAGAAAAGATATTTTGAAAAATTTATTTCATTCTCGAACGTATTTGTTATAGACTGGTTCTTTTTGAAATTTGGCATGGCTTACTTTTTTTGCATAAAGATCACTTTCTGAGGGTGCACACACAAAAAAAGCACAATTTTTTTTAAGAACCAGTCTAATGTATATAAGAACATTGTAAGAAGTTTATTCAAAATTTAAAAAGAATAAATTAAAGAAATTTCATTTATACGCGTCTTTAAAAAAATAAAAAACAAGAATGTATTCATGTTTAGTTCTTTACAAAAAAAATTAAAAAAAAAATATTATTTGCTAGTTTAGCAAAGTAACTTCTCTCTACAAAAATTGGAATTCAATTTTAATTTTTAGAATACATGTTTAGAGCCGGTTTGAATAATGTTTCATTAAAGTTTTATTTAATTTGAATATAATTTAAACTATTTTACAACAATAGCTATTTATGTAACCAGTTAGGAAATGCCTCATTTTGTGTAACGAGGCGGGATTTCTGCGGGACGAGCGAAGCGAGCTCCCGCAACAACACGCGAGTTACACAAAATTGCATTTCCTAACATGTTAAATACAAGATTTTTCTAATTTTGACAAAGTATGTTCTTTAGACTGACCAATAAATAAAGTAATAATTAACTGCTAATAATTTTATAAATTATATTTAAATTCACTGTTTATTTGAATTTGAAGTTTCGCTTCTAAAGTCCAGTGTCAATTTTATTGTAATAACTGCAATAATTGCGTAGTAAATATTTATAATTGACAATTATTTATATCTTCATTACAAAGGTGCATCCGTTACTTCTTGTCAACTAATTAATAGATGTTAAGTTTCAAAAAACTTTGTTTTTTCACTACCAGTTATGTTTTATTTCTTTCATAACTAGTTACGGATTTTTTTTTTCGTAACTAATTATGAAAAAATGAACGTTTTCAAACTTATGACAATTAAGAAAAGCAGCACTTTACATGTCAAAATTAGAAAAAAAACATATAACATTTATAATTATTATAAGTAATAAAAAAATATTTTTCAAAATAATTTATTCTATATTTATCATGTATTTTCAAACATGTTAATTTTAATTAACTCAAAAATAATTCGTTCTAGGTGTTAATTTAAATCATGTTAAGTAATTAATAAAAATACTATGTATAAATTAATTCAAAACAAAATGTTCAAAAATTAGTTCTTAACATATCTTTAATAATATAACTGTTGTAGTTCATAATTTTTGTGAACTACTTATGGATTTCATATTTATTTGTTTTGTACATGTTGAAATAATTATGAAATCTTGTATGCTAGTGGTAATACCATTGATGCATAATAGTTACTTAGACTATTTAAAGCATAGAAGATATTGTACTTTTCATTTCATAAGAGTTGTTTCCTGTTTTAAATATAGGTTTCAAAATTATAAGTATAATTTTATTTAATCATTGTAGGTATAATATAATGAGGGTTCAGAGTAGAATTTGCAAAAATATATCAACCGCTATAAATTTAATAATTTATAAAACATACGTTATTATAAAAAAGTTTAAAATTAATATAATTAATATTAAAAAATCAAGAACCGTTCATCGATGTTAAGAAACGCAAAAAGGCATGCCGCAAAAAAAGCTGCAAACAAAATCTCGGGCAGAAAACAAAATAAATATTAAAAGCTTATCAAATCAAAATAATTTGTCCTCAAACAATAAACCAGGACAATCTACGACAAATAAAATTATTTTAAAAACTGACAAAAACGCAACCACCAATACACCCACAAATTTATCTAACTATGATAATAAACGTTTTCATTTACAATTCTTAATAAAATGTCTAGAAACAATATTGTTGACATACGGACAAATCATAAACTGAGAACACGCGACACTATTATAAAAACTAAATTTGGATTTATTTTAAAAATTAATACAATTATTAGCGCATAATTTGTTGCAGGTTCAAGCCCCACTCCAACAGATTTTTTTTAAATTATGGCATTTATTAATTCAGGACATTAATCTAATAAACAATTAGGATACATTTAACCAGGACCAGATACTAGGCCTCAACAGTATCTACAGCGCATCCATTCTCTCAATTAACAGGTGCGATAGTATATATTTGTTTTCCGGTACATATTCAAATGCAGCTTGCAAAGTAGTATCACAAGCGTAACCCTAAAATATCGGCCTTTGTAACAGAAAAAAAAAACCTAAAACTCAAACAACACTATTGGAACTACAAAAACAAAATACACTCAACAGGAAAGACTTCAGAACTCCGGAACTTACATATTCTTGTATATTGCCTGTCATACAGCTTGTTGATACGTATTATCACAGGTTGTGTTTATTTATTTATTCCTTCGCCTTTTTACCTTTTGGTGTAAGGCGTACATTATTAATTTGTGTAATAATATTTGCACCATTTCTTCCTATCTTTGGTTATCTCTTTTGTTTTTTCCCAGGTATTCCCCTTTCTTGTAGCCTCTTCCTTTATTGCGCTGTTTTATTCTTTTCTAGGTACATATTTGATTTTTTTTTGTTTTTCCTGTTCTTGTCTCGTAAATTGTTTTGATGTTTATTTTCACTCATTCTTCTGATATGTTATGCCATTTTATTTGGCCTTCCGTAATTTTTTCTTGTATTAGTTTTATTTGTAAATTTATCTTGTATGTTTCGTTCCTTATTTTTTCTATTTGTATTCCTGTCAACGGCCATGTTTCGCTACTAGATGTTAATGTTGATCTAATTACTTTTTTAACTATTTTTGTTTTTGTGGTTTTTAATATCTCTTTCCATATATAATTAATTATATAATTTTGCTGTTTTTTCTATCTCTTTGTCTAATTTTACGTTGCTTTGTATTGTTTTTAAGTATCTGTACGGTTCAACCTGTTCTATTATTTTTCCTTTTATTCTTATTTTGTAATTTAGTTTTTTTTCCGCAATTATCATCTATTATTGTCATGTTGTGTTGAAACTTTTTTTTTGTTTCTGCAAATTCCAATTCTGATATTTTTGTTATTTCCATTTCCCAAATCCTATTTTTAACATTTTAATTTTTTTTTAAACTTTTTTAATTCTTTTATCAAAAACAATTAAAAAAAGCAATGCGCTTAGCATGCATCCCTGCATGACTCCTTTCTTCGTTTGGAACTCTTTTGATTCTTCGTTGTTCATTCTTACTATGTTTCTGTTTTCTGTGTACATGTATTTAATTACTTTTATTATTTTCTTCTCAATCCCTTTTTGATCTAGTTCTTTCCATATATCATCTCTCTTGATCCTGTTAAATGCTTTCTCAAAGTCAACAAAGCATACGTGCATTACTCTATTCTTTCTGATCATCTTCTCACTTAGCTGTCTTATTATATATAGGTCCTCTGTACTTCTTCCTCTTCAAAATCCACATTGGCTGTTCTCTATTGGCGTTTTTAATTTTCATCCTTTACGCAAACTATGGACTTGTGTACTATACCTATTAAGTGCACTAAACGCAATGAACCCCACCACACAAATAAATGCACCCTGCAACTCCTAGAAAAGTGTTATACATGCAGCAAAATTAGACTAATGCAACCAATAGAAGATATGCCAAATGTTCCTTTCAAACCTACCAACAAAAAAAGTGATGATATTGATCAACAAATACAAATGGATAGTTGTGTTCAATAACATATCACCATTCATGATCATATCATTGATACATATACGACAACAATTTATTCCCAGAAACACGCTAATAAAAAAAAACTTTAACAAAAACTTATACAAAAATGTATCCAATCATACAATACCGATACGTTTGTGACAATTAGCCCTATTCTGTATGCGTATTGCTAGCTAACAATATCAATATCGAGGAAGGTTGCTAAGCAATGTTGTGTATTTATTAGATTGTTTTACTAAGTTGCTAAGCAACGTTGCTTGATAACGATATTGTTAGCTAGCAATATGCATACAAAATAGGGCTAAATATCTGGAAACAGAATGCATATCTTTATGTTTAACTTGCATAACAAAGACGCTTCCCCATCCAAAAAATCAAAACCTATACATTTCTTATTATAATAGAATCCTAATGGCAAATATAAATTTTCTGTACGCCAATATAAATTCCTTCAATCCCAAATCCCACTCAATATATAACTACATTCTTATGCATAATACTTTCTTGTTCAATGTTTGTAAAAAGAAAGGTTAAACAAAAAGTGTCCTTTCAAAACTGGTCTTCATTCCAGATCCCTCTACCATTCTCAATCAAAACTATAAAAGAAGTTCAGTAGTGTTGAAAAACCATTTCTTAATTTAGGCAAAGCTAACCTTCCTAAGATAAATATTGTGCTAAATAATACTTTACATTCTTCAGTATCATTTCATAACAAAAAACTAATGTTTTTTTTTTGTATATATTCACCAACACTGTTCTATCAAAAACTCTATATTCCAGAAAGCTTCACTTTTTGAATATGCAATAACTATCTAGGACAAAAAAGCATTTATCTCAATTCATAAATAGTTCTGATTTCCAAAAAAATCCAACAACTCCAACCTTTATTGTGGCTTATAATCCTAGTTTTACCCAGACATGTTAATAGTCACAAGTTAAACTTAACCCCTCTCATAAATTTCCAACCATTTAGCTTAGCTTTAACCTTAGTTCCATGGAATATCTTTGACAATATGATTTTTCTAACCCATATTATTTCTGAAAATAATATACCCTAGTTGCTTGCAAAATTAAGTAATTCGATTAAAAATAATTAACCAGTTCAAAAAAACTTTATCATAATTATCCACTGCCACCCTTTTTACTTAAATTCATAAAATTTAAAAGACATTTATATAAGGACTTTAAACATACGGAAGAGCGGACAACCGTATATTTAATGACTTAAATAAATGTATTTGGCCATGTCTGAGTCAAGTGTACGGAACAAAAATTTGATTTTGCTTAATCCACTGAAAATGCCTTTCTCTACATAAGTCCTGATCTTGTACACCTTTTTAGATTTTTTCAATAAGCCATTTTCGAGTAATAAATAAGCAAAAAATATCTAAAAAAAATCACAAAACCAGGACACATGCAGAGAAAGGCAGTTTTAGTGGTTTAAGCAAAATCAAACTTTTGTTCCGTACACTTGACTCAGACATGACCATTTATAAACTGATTCTCGACACTACAAGACAAATAGACACAAACATGCGACAAAATTAATGCACAGAAACTATAACTATTGGACATAAATTAAAAAGTTAAGTCGTTATAAACCCTGTAGCAAATTACAACTGATCAAAGACCCATATACAAACATTACATACAAAGAAGATCAAGAAATACCAGACACATTTTCTAGACACTTTAACAAAGCCTTCAGTTTCAGTAAAAACGACTATGATGACAATAAACGGTCTGAAGTCGACAATTGATATGATTGTCATTTTGAAACTGACTTTGTAACGCCAGACAATGCACTAATGACTGAAGACGACTATTTTCAGATCTTAAAATTAGGTAAAAATTCTTCTCTTGGTGCAGACGAGATTCCTAGTAAAATCTTTAAACGCCTACATAATAATATCCATACTTTTGCTTAACCCATCAATATGTACCTACTGAGTTTAAGTGCGGAGTTGTAGTTTGTGTTGCTAAAAAAATTCAAATTTAGTCTCCTCTTCAAACTATGGACCAATAACACTCCATCCTCAAGCTTAAATCCTCAAATCTTATATTATGCACAAGCTATTCAACCATGTTAGACTTTTTATACCAATACACCAGTTTGGTTTTGCCACCAATAAATCCACAATCCACACCTTATGTATCTTTAATTCTAATATACAAACAACTCACCTGGAAGGTGGTCAGACGGCTGCTTCGTTTTTTATAATAAATAATGCATTTGATTCCGTCTAGCTAAAGGGACTTCTATACAAACTCTCAATCTTTAAAATTCTCCCTTATTTAAATCTCTTATAAAAAACCTTTTCCAAAATATGGAACTACGTGTCAGCGTGAAGAATTGCCTCTCTACAATTTAAACAAAAAGTTCCGCAAGGATCGCTTCTTTCTCTTCTTTACAATACTAAAACGACTTATTAAGTAAGAATCTTCAGCATTTTACGACATAGTACTTGTATTTCATATACAAAATTGTATATATTGTTTTAACTTTTAGAGGTTATATGCCAATCCTAACAAATCCCAATTTCTAATTCTTTACCACCGTATATCGGAAAACTCACCTTATATTTATCTTCTCTTTGTCAGCCGTTCATACGCCACTGTTAGCATCTTAGCCTCTTCTCTGCTTGTAATGCTGGCAACTTACATTACAAGGGACCTACAGTTTTAAGAGGATTCCGAACCACTGGAGAGAATTCATCACTCCTCAGAGAAGGTTTTAGCCGTAAAACCCCACGCTGGCAAGGCGGGTTGGGGAGTGGGAGAGCGTATAGAAAGTGAAAAGTATATCACGGCATATGGGAATCGAACCCACGATCATGGGGGGTCGATTCGGGCTTTGAAATCGTGACCGTCTTAATTAAGTCAAACACGTAACACAGTTGGCGCTGCTATCAGTTTTTTAGTATTTTTATTGTTGTGATGTTGTCAGTATTGACGCGTAGTTGGAGCACTGTTTTGTTTGGCTGGCCCAGCTGGTAACTTGGCCTTGAGACAGCGCAATAATTTAATATTTGACAACCGTTTGCTTATATCTTGATGTTTAATGCAAAATTGTTTTTGCATTAAATAATTGTAAACTATTTAATACATGTATGCTTGTGCTATATTAATTATATGTGCCAATAATTATTCATGGTGCTCATATAGAAATTGAAAGTATATTAAACTCAAGATATTGAGGTTAGTAATTTTGTATTTTACTTGAGGTGTATAATTACAGTCATAAACTGCTTTTATTTTGGATTAATCAGAATAATTAGAAATGGTAAATTAGCAATAATTTTAGTTAACATCGCAAATACATTGAATACCAAGCACAATGTAGCTTATAAATAAAAATTGTAAAATATCGAGTAAAAACAATCCTATTGGCATGATGTTAATATTGTTATTTGGGTTTACATAAAAGATATTACTTGTTGACTAAAACCTGCTATTCTGAAAGTGCGCTACAAGTTTTAATTAAAAAGTGATCTGTTTCTGTATTTAGTAATTTCAAAATAGATCATATTTAAATAGAATTTTTATTGATTTCAACAAAAATTAATTACCAAAGAATAATAATTGTTTTATAGTATATTAATTCTAAAATAAAAGCGGCTCATTACTGTAATTACATATATCCGTCAAGCAAAAGAACAAAGTAAGTTACTTATTTTAATAGCTGCAGAAACTTTTTTAAGTTTAATATGCCTTCCATGTCTAAAACAGTGATCATCATGATATTTTACAAGAATATTATTAATATAGTTCTGACAGGTACTGTTAAAAAGTTAAGAACTATGAAGATAATTAAATGTATGAGTTATTAAAATTAATATATTTTTAAAATAATTAATTATTTTATTTATATATTATATATACTGCTTAAATATTTAAAAAGTACAAGTTTTAGTATTTTTAAATATTTTAATGCAGTAGTTTAATTTTATTATACTCTACTATATAATTGAAATATGCATGTTTAAACTTCCCGCGCATATTTTGCTTTAAATTTCCCGCGCATCTCTGTTACTGGCGACGGTGGCGCTCCTGTCGTTACTTGCAAGTACCACTACCGTGGTCACGTGGTAAATCAACTCGGTTTGAACAATATACATAGGAGTCGCGCATCTATATTATCTATGCCCACGATCTTCGGTACAGCGGCCGGATGCCTAGACCACTGCGCCACGCTCTCTCTTATCTTACCAATACAATAATTGCGCCAACATTTTGTTGTAAATACTTAGGTGTGCTTCTTAATAGCAAAATTTCCAACAAACCTTATTTCCAAGTCATAAAATTTAAGTGCATAAGCCGAGAACATACAGAGAAAAAAGCATAAACATAGCTACCCATATCTACAAATCAATTTGTCGTCTATTAGATTATGCATACATTCTTTTTTCCGCATGCTATAAAAGAACTTTAAACAACTAATAGTAAAACAACCATCACTTTAAAATATTACCATAATACGCCATTCAAGGAACCCACTTTACAATATCCATAACGACTCTCTACACCAACTGACCCAAAACCAATCACTATACAATCAGTACCAAAAACTAAATCAAAAGTTTTGTTATAAAGCGGAAAAAGCTAAGATAATAACTAAGCTTTGTATTCAACAAAATCATAAACAGACAAGTATAAATTCCCATCGAACTCTATCCTTAAACACATCTTTAACTATCCAATAGAAGAGAAGTCTTATTCGAGAAACTAGCAATCATGTCATCTCAGATATATAAATGTTTTTCTTTTATCTCTCTTTAATATAATTTACTCACATATATTCCCTATATCTACTCTTTATACACATGAAATACCATGGTTGATAGCTCTTTTCATATTCAAACCTACCACAATCTTACCTAACTGACGCGTATCGTAACTTTGGAGCAGTTTTCACATTGTCAAATTTCTTCCTACGCATCATGCTTTTTTATTGTATTCCACAAGATTTCCTTTTTTTATACAATTCTATTTCATTTATTTATTAATAAAAAAATGGGTAAAAAAACTTAAATAAAAATGTATATGTAAATATATATTAAAAAATAAATAAATTATATTAAATAAAAAATTCATAAAAAAGTATCAATCTTATTTAAATCTGTTTTATAATTTTGTTTAGTTAGATCAAGACAATACAATTTTCATTTTATTTATTTTTATGTACAACTATTAATTAATTTTTTTGTTACAATATGAAAAATACAAATATTTTACTATGTTTATCTTGAAATAGTATTACATAATTCATCAATTGGATTTAGAAGTAATAGGACACAAAATTTTAATGACCAATCTGATAATTTTTTTTTTACTAATTAATCTCAACAATAGCTGACGTAATATGTGTATAGCTTATTCTTATTCGGCAATAATAATGTGGCTTGCTGATTATGAGATAAGATAATAACTTATTGGCCGGATATTAGATTAAAACAATTTAGATAATAATTATTTGTTTTGATTTCAGTTAAAAAATAGTTTTGATATGTACAAAACTAATACATTTTAAAAATATGTCGTCGTTGTCGTAAGTAAATTATGGTTTTTTGTCTGGATTAGAGAAAATAACAATCTTTTTTACTTGCCATGCATAAAGTACGCAAGACTATGGGTTAGATTTATTGCATTAAATAGAAACTTTAGACCAGGGTCACTAAAATTTGGGTACGCAAAATGGGCACTATTAAAATAAATTTGTTTATACGCTCTCCCACTGCATTGTCAGCGTGGGATTTTAAGGCTAAGAAACTTTTCTAAACTATATCAAAATTGTAGGTCTTTCTGTAATATAAGTAGGCACCATTAAGAACAAAAAGAAGATACACAATAAAGAAAAAATCCACATGTAGCCAACCTCTTTTTTTTGTTTTCCCATTCCTCACAAAGAGCTACTCAAAAATTCTAAATAAGTACCAATATGAGTTGTTGGTATTATACCCAAAGACTTTTAATAAGATTCAAATCTGGGTTTTAAACTGGCCATTGCAAACGACAAATGTTAACTTTATCCAAATATTGCTCAACAACCCGTGCAATATGCGGTCAAACGTTATTGTGCATTAAAATAAAGTTTTCACCTACAAACGTACAGTAAAACACCAGCCCATACCATTATACCGCTTCCTCAAAATGCCTCTATCTTTTTGTCAATTTGGTTAAAACAGACAAAAACAAACAAACTGAAAGCAAAAGTTAAGAAACAACATGTTTTCTTGACACCAATGTGTAATCCTTTAATCTTCAATAAACAATTCTTGCAAAAATTGCAATACTATAAACATCTTCCACTTGACAAAACTCGTCAACATTTGAGTTTCGTCAAGTTGATGGTAAAACACAATCGCGTAGAGTAGATAACACCATAAAACAAATTTCTTGCCAGTTTTTAATGGACAGCCTGACACTGGTTTTCTTGTGTATTTCCCAGTTTGATGTGACTGTATTGCATATTAGACAAAACTCTTAAGAATCCTTGTTTAATGTTACTCTTAAGCTACATTTTTTGCTTGCATTTTGTCAACCAATAAATACCTGTACTGACAGTTCAAACTTTTTAACACAAGCAATTCAACTAATAAAAACACACCATTTTATTTAGTTTTGCATTACTTTTCTTATTTTATAGATAATGTATCATGTAATAGTAGTTTTTGTAAGAAGTTTCAACTATTTTATAAAATTTAACGCAAATAATAGCTCCTCTTCTTCTTATTTTTAAAAGTCAAATGGCTTGTGTTGGGTCCTGTTTTTGTGATATTGACTCCCAGCTGTTTTTCCACTTTTTTATTGATCTATCAAGCGGTCTTGTTGTGTTTGTCTTGCTGTCTTGCACGGTCTTGGCAATTCTGTCATTTTTCATGCGTGATATATGTTTACGCCACAGTTTTCGTATGCTGCAAACCCACCTTATAATGTGTTGCACTTATTTTTACGTTAGTTTTTTTATACATAAGTGAGTGGTCGGTGATGGTTCTAAGAGCACTCATTTATATGCTCCATAGTCGTTGTTTTGTCTCTGCAGTATCGAGTTTTGCTTCTGCTAAATATGTAAGAATGAGTCTCAAGCATGCTTTGCAAATTCTTGATATGGTTGCTTTTAGATTTGCGTATGTGTTTATCTGAATTCTTAAATATTGAAACTCCAAGACTTGCTCAATAATGGTATTGTTCACAACTAGTTTACAGCTGGTTGGGCATTTTGCAATGATCAAGCTTTTAGTTTTTGCTGTGTTTATTGTTATTATAATTGTTTTGAATTCTTTTCAAAAGGTGTTAGTTGCCATAGTTAGCCGTCTTTGAGTCTGAAGGCGTCGTTTGCGTAGCACACTGAATTAAGTAGCCTATGCCCCAGTCTGTAGCCATGTTGTATTGGGTCGGAAGCTTCTATTAACTTATCTATGAGAAGGTTAAATAGTAACGGGTTTAAACTATTTTAAAGTTTTTTAAGTTTTTACTAATAAGTATTTAAAAAACGTCAAAAAACCGTACACTATCAAACGCCTTTATTAGGTCCATAAAACAAAAATAGGCGGGTTTGTTAAATTTCAGCGCTTTCTTTGAAATATGTCATACTATGTATATGGCGTCTGTGGTTGACCAATTTTTTGAAAGCCCTATTCTTCTTCTCGTATGGTAGTCTTCTCGGATATAATGTATCTAGCAGAGAGTAGCATCTGTGGTTTTTTGGATCGTCTCTTCTTTTTTTTGTATTGTGCTATGCAAAACGCCCTTTTTCTAGTCTTGTATTGTTTGTATTGTTGACAGAACTATGTTGTATGGCTCTGCTAACTGCCTTGTTAATGGCTGTGCTTCGTATTTCAGTAGCTCATTTTTTATGTCGTTACGACCGGGCGCTTTGCCGTTATTCAGTCTACTTAGCATCGCTTCAACGTTTCCAGTTGTTACTTTTCCTAATGCGGGATGGTTTTTCCCTACTATTGTTGATCTTCTTCTTTCTTTTCTTTTTCTTTGTAGGATTATATCCTCCAGCTTTCATACCAGCGTATCGCAGTTCTTCCTGGAAGTCTTTTTGATATCGAAATTCTATGTTTGGCAATTTTTGGTTGTTTAATGTACATAATCGTATTTTAAATTTTTTTTAAAACTATGCTATCGGTAGTTACGGGCTTTTTCCTAAAGACGGTTACAAATGTTTACAAATACATGTAATTTCTGCCTACTTTTGCTACCCGCGCAAGAAATCGATGACTCAATGTATATAATTATATATTCCATGTTTTCCAAGACTAAGGTTAGGTTAGGTTAGGTTAAATCTGTAAGACATAATAAAGGTAATTACTGCAGTTCTAGAGTCTATTATTCTTGTTTGGTTTTGCATCATTCGTTTGAATCTAATTGAAAAACAGATAATTGAGATGCAAAAGATTGTAAACAATAAAGCCCACAGAGTTATATAAAGTTTCTATAATTAATAAATAATATTTTGTCTGTTCTAACTTATGATTATATATCGAGTTTTTCAATAACAATTTTGTAATTAAATACGAAACGCACCCTTAATTTTTTTCTGATCTGTTAATGCCAAAACGTCAGTCAAGGTTTATATTTATCATAGTAAAGTTCACAAACAAGCAACGTTTAGAAAATTTTAATAATTACTTATGAAATTGAGTCTGTGGTCGCAACTTTACGAGCCCCCATACGTGCGAACTGTAGTAGATAAATTTGAGTCAACATATTTACTAGTGAATGTTCTTGTGCTAGTAAGACAACGCACCGGTCAAAGTACTAAAAATATTGCAGCCGTAAGTGCTTCAGTTCAAAATGATTCAAATCACTCAATTCTACGCCGTTCACAAGAATTGGAAATCACAATGTAGCAAACTTTGCCTAAAAACTTTTGCTCATACCCTTACAAGATTAAATTAACTCAAAAACTGAAACCTCTTGATTTGAAACGCCAAAAATTCTCCGATTGCACTTTGCAAAAGTTAAAAAAAATTCTAAATTTTATTAAAAAAAATATCTTTAGCAATGAAGCTCATTTTTGTTTAAATGGCTTTGTCAATAAACAAAACATGTGTTATTGGACAGCAACATACTCACGTGTGCTTTAAAAATCTCATAGCATTCAAAAAATGTGACCGTCTGGTGCAGATTTCATGCAGAAGGTGTGGACATAAACATTGCCTTGTTGCAGGCCAGAATAGGATAGACTTGACATCAGTAATATGTAGTTCCAACAAGATAGCGCCACACGTCAGCTGATCAAACAATTGATCTAACAAAGAAAAAGTTTGTTAATTGTATAATCTCAAGAAATGGTTTGGTCAAAGTTACGTTAAGTCGTTGGTTTATGTCAACAAGCCAACTACGTTAAAGAAACTTAGAAACAATATCAAACGCAAAATTGCCAACGTTCTAAAATGTGTGGAAGAGTGGCGGAAAATTGGCTTCAAAAAATTGATTGTGCTTGCGGTGGTCATATGAATAAGAAATTCCATACTTAAATGTAACATGTGTAGTACACAACAGGAATAAATTTCAGCCCAATGTCTCAACTATTCTGTGTTTTACTTAAATACAAAATTTTTGTTGATTCTTATTGAAAAACCCGTTATTTTGGTAAGTAATTTTTTTTGTGATTCTTTGAATAAAAATAATCAAGAATCACAAATCAATTTTTTTGATTACAGTAAATAAATCATAATTTTAAAATTAAATCTGTTAAATTATATAATTATTATGTGAAGTTGTTTAAACCAATCATATCTTGTTATGACTATTAATAAATAACAACGCAACGGGTTATTATATATTATAGCGTTGTGTTGTCACTTATTAATAGAACAACAAACATAATTATGTTATAATACGTAACATATTTAATTTAAGTTTAAACGTCAGATTTGTATTATTATTCATTAAATTTTCTTCTTAAATATACTTTTCTGGCGATTAATAGATTAATAAGCAATAGTTATTTACTTATTTTATTTTAATTACACAACTTTAAATAAACATTATTTATTTTTTTATTAGTTTTATATATTTTTTATGTAAATTTTTCAATTTCTGAACCATATCTAAACTTCCTTTACTTTGTATAAATTCAAAAATAATAACAAAAAGATATAAAAAAATTAGTATTACCAATATATATATATAACTTATAACATAATTAGTAGGCATTGCAGTTTATATTACAATATATATTTGTTACCTAAATAACAATATAAACTATTCCCTTGGAGCCAGTGGTGTAGTTTCTCATCGGATTAATATGATCGAATAATCTGTCAGCATATTATTATGAGAATTCCGAATATTGTACAATTATCAATTGCCCGTGTAATATGATCTTTCCCAGTGCATCCTCTGCATGATAAACCGTGTATTGTATAAACACACAATAGTCCCTGTCGATGGCTCCTTCATCAAAACTATTAGTCTAAATAGTCTTCTTTATAGTCCTCACAAACATTTTTTTTCATACGGTAGTGAACAAAAATGAGGGAAATTTGTCAAGACATTGGGTCGTGTAATGGGCCCTTGATTGTTCTTTTTACAATGTTGGTAACCCGATATAATGGCTGAAAAAAGGCCCAAAAGGCAGGTGTAGGTCAAGTCCTTTTTGATATAAGCTTTACGCGCAAGCATAATTGCTTTGTATAATGAAGGAAAAAAAAAGAAAAATAAAATAAAATAGAATACATAAATACACTGAAAGGGAGAGTTTTGTTTTCGTTACGTTTTATCTTTTGTTTCTTTTCGCTTCGCTCGTAAAGTGGATTGTTTGGTAAACATTGAAATCTTTCATTAAGTTGGTATTTTTCGGGTTGCGTGCAACGTTTCGCACGTAACAGATAAATAAAACAGTTAAAAAATTATCGAAGCAGACTTATTTTTATACCTTTTTGTAAGTATCGCAAAACTATCAGTACCCATCACAAACTCATTCTAAATAATCGAAATTATCTGATTTAAAAAAATCTCTATATAAACGTACTCCATGCACCTACCAACAATGCATAATGACTTATTTTAAAGATGGGACAATTTGATAGTGAAATAAGGGTGGATGATCATTTTACACAAAAGGAAAAGCGACAAGCATCTCGCATTAGTTTCGAAAATAGTATAAATAGGTAGCAAAAATGCTATTATATGAATGATTAGACAATCCGATCTGAGCTTATTTGGCAGTTTGCTTGAAATATTTTAAAAGGGATTATTACGCTTTCGATTTTTCCCCAAAACAAAATTTACTTTTATACGGATTTAATTAATCTCATTTATAGGGCTCCTAGAATCGATACTTAAACACGTGTTGAGTTATTATAAGTTAGGTAGATATACACATTTTTAAACAAATTCATGAATATATTAACAAATAATAAGATGATGAAAGATCCCCAAGTGGGTAATAACATTCACACTTATCTTTGGTAATGCAATTTACTAAGGGATCGGATACACAATTATAAATTCCATTGCAATTGAATTTCCTTGTAATCGGATATCGGTGGCGCGATGCCATGACGCCATTTTCATCCCCCTGCGACGCCAAGCGACGCCAACAACACGCCATCTACACAATTAAATAAACCTGTATTTAATTTCGTTAGCAATTGTTATTCATATAAAAAATATTTAATCGAGTTGATTTCATAACACATTTATATTGTTTTTATATTATATTTTTCTTTTCCATATAATTCCATTAAAATCCATACGAATAATTTCAATTTAATTTAATTTTTGTATAAAATATAAACAACATAATATAGCTAATCCATTACATTAAGTCCATTTCATATTTTTTTTACAATGTGTCATTGATGGCTGTATTAAGTTACCATTTTCCCCTTGCACAAATATAACAATAAAAATTACCCAAAATGTCATCCGATTTATATTGCTTGATTAACGCGAATTCACAGATTTATCGATAAAAAATATGGATTTCGGGTAAAAATCAAAAAGGGTTGTGCATTTTTTTGTTGTAATGGTATCGCATTACGAGTGCTAGGATTACAAGTAAAATGCACTCGACCAGTTGAGTGAGCGTGCTGGTTTTTGCACCCTTTTGTGTTTTTAAGCGAGTATTTGTAATGGTCTAATGGTCTCATTGCACAGTTGCTGTGATATCATATTACAAACTGATGATTTTATTTCATTTGCGGTTCGCGGTTAACAAGGTGATCTCTTTTTTTATTTCACTGAGATTTATTTTTACCATATTCCGGCGTTCTTTGTATGTGTATCGTGAGAAATTTATTTATTGTGAAATCATTAATGAACAACCGTGACGTTTCCCAGTGCATTAATTATATCAATTTTATAACGCATTTTGTTATATACGCAGAACTTATAAAATAAGACTGTATTGCAATTCAATTTCAACAGAGAAATAATAATAGAGGAAATATGTTATAAACAACAACAAAATAAAACAGATGAGTTTAAGAAATTATCGATTGTTAAGCAGAATGATAACACAGAGATGAAATTTACATGCATCAGAGAGAATGATCAAGATAGAAGATTAAATAAAACAATTACTATGTTCTTACATATTATTTATTTTGTCAAACTGTGACAACTGTTTCGGCTAAACCTCATCCTTTTTCAGACAATGCATGAATAGAACTGCAGTCACATTGTGACAAAATAAATTGTGATATAAAAACACAGTAATTGTTTTATTTAATCTTCTATTATGAATTATCAGGTGGTAACGGTCAACTTCATCAACTATGTATACAATTATCAAGATAACTCACATAATTTAGAAACCATTTACCTGTGATATTTTCGTCCTATATATAAAATCTGGTTAAAAAAATGCTTCTAAGGGTGATGTCATACACGTCTAAGCAGTATTTAATTAATTGTTAAAATTTTTATTAAATTTTATCAAAATAAATATCTAGAAACATATTGTAATTGTTTTGTATTCTTATAAACAATGAACATAAGAAATTTGAATTATTTACAAATGTTTTTATACCTTATTTAAAAAAAATATTATTTTAATACGCCTTCCAAACAGATGTGACTATGTGTTTTTACCGTGCGTGGAAACCCGTAAGGAAAGATTAAAAAAACCTGATAACTGAGTCACCCCAGAGAGAGACCTCACTGTTGCAGGTTTTATTAAAGGTAAGAAAACTAAAAAAGTAAAAATAAATCCCACAAACATAAAAATCTCAAAAAAACCATCGACTATGTCTTCGAATACTTCAAAAATATATCGATATCTTGTCAACTGTTAAAAGTAGTTTTGAGATGGCAACCCTACACAAAAAAGCCCCAATCAAGCCAAAAAGGAAGCAAGTTTTAAACCTCTAAACAAAAAATCACTTTCAAGCCATTACCTAAGCAACCTAGAAAAATGGCAAAAGAATCTGTGTTAAGCCTAAGAACTACCCTTTCTTTAACAAAAAATGTAACAGTCAGCTACAAAAAAGCTCAAACACCTTCAATTGCTTTTGTTTAAGTATACCCTGAAACACCTTAAGGTTTTTTCTCGGTCATTTTAAGAAGAAGTACGGCCTAGATGTTTAAAAGATTACCACCCTGTGCAATCTTGATTCCAAAGAAGTTTGTTTAACTCTTTGTCGTTACAGATAGCGAACTGAAAATGGCGCAAAATGATTCAAGTCTTCGTGTCGTCTCTAGTTGCGTTACACTTTGGCAACCAAGTATTCCATTGCGGAGCAGCTTGTAGATACTACCAATCGGGAATTGGAACGGGACTTTGCCTAATGCAAAAACTAAGTAGTAGCTGTAAAACAAATGCTAACAACAGTTTGGTTGACTGACTAAACTGTACTGACACGCAAAGAAACACCTCTTACTTATGGAGAATAACCACACACACATAAAAGAAATTCTTAACGTGATGACAACACATCCTGAAGGTGGTTAAAAAAACAATTTCCAGCATAAAACCACTGTTGCCGGAGTCAAAACTTAGCGTCCTGCAGACCGGTCACTTTCCCAATCATACAAAAACCATACTTTGGCTTCTGGAATTTCCGGAAAGCATAGAGGTAGTAAAGGAAGTTGATCCACTCGGAGAAAACCGGCAAGAGGAATCGCAGGAACGGAAACTTACCAAGACAAAACCGGGAAAGGAAAACACCTCTTCAAATTTCCATAAAAAGTTGCATTGATGTAATTCAATGCAAACTGCATCACTTTCAAGCAGCAATGACAACAATACAACAAAAACCATAAATAGTAAAATTCATAGTTCTTGGAATATGGCTTTTGTATCTTGCATCACTTATAGCGTTGATTGACAAATATACTAAGATACGCAGCCTGGGATAATATTATGTTCATGACATGTAGATGGCGTATACACGTCAAAATATTAATTAAAATATTAATGAAACTGTATTTGCATTTATTTTGCAATTATTATAAATATTTTACTTACATATCACCATTATTCACTAGAATATCATAACGATTGTAAACAGAATTTACGTAATAGAAACGTTTATAAATTTTTGTGTCAGTGCCATCTATATCTCGAGAACGGTATTTTATTTCAAGTTGCGTATCTTAGTAAATTTATCAATCAACGCTTATAGTTTGCGGTCTAAAGTTTGTGAATTTGGCAAACTTAAAGGAATGTTTTTTGCAAACCCTTTAAACAGTTAGCGAACGTGTTTAGCATTAGCAACGACAATGGAAAAACAAGAAATAGACACTCTCGTCCAATACTAATTTAACTATATGCTCTAGAATCGGATTATAACTATACATTACATGAAAATAATGTAGAAACTAAAGTTGCCGACAGGTGTCCACTTTTAGATACTCAACAACATAAGCGTTTTTGCCTTAAGCTACGCCAATGATTACAACATCTTTTGTTTGGGACAACTGTATCAAAAATAATACAAAATGCACTAAACACTGTCAAAATTTATTAAAAAAAGAAAGGCTATCAGTAAACACAAGCAACACGGCAATTGTACCGTTCACAAAACTACGTTCTAAACTTTTACACTCATCTGGACAATGTAACAACAAAGACCATTCGGGTGCAATTTTAAGAGTATGGCCAAAAAACTAAATAAAGTTCAAAGAAAAGTTTTATTACCTTCTGTGTAGAGCTTTCATTCCCTAAAATCTCTACTTAGTAAATTTTGTACATATTCTGGCATTAGCGTCAGCCTTCTATCAGACTTCAGTCATTCATCTATTACGTTTCCATTTTTTATTTTTTCATTGTTTCTTTTTATGCAATTAAAGAAGACGTGTATTGCCGTTTCTAAATATATAATAAATAAATTGCTGATCGCTATTTTGAATATGTATAAGTAAGATTTGAAGCTTCCATAACCGCTCAAAAATTGCGTTGTCTGATAGTTCATCATCCCTTGTTTCTTTTTGACCATTTTTCCTATATCTTCAATTAGTATCTTTGTTCATCCAGATTTCTTTGTCTCTTTTGGTTATTTACTTTGGCATTTGACCAGCATATTCTTGTAAATTTTGGTGTCCACCATCAGGTTTATGAGATATAAATGGATTGTTTTATAACCGCTAGCAATTTTAAGCGCAAATCTCCTCTGTTGATGGGTTACCATTTCTATGTACTTCAGAGTTTTCTTTTATACACCGGTCTTTGAATTTCCGGCATTAGTTTGCTTAAAGCCATTATGACTTTTTTGGCCTTTAACATGACTTTCCTAACATGTTCTTTCATTTTTAAGTTATAGTATAGCTATATTCCTAAGTATTTTGTCGCATCTTTAGATGTAATTTCCCATACCCCTATTTTCAGTTTTACTTTTTTAGTCTTCTTCCGCTGTATAGTATCACCACTTCTGTTTATTTTCCGCAATTTCCTGGCTTTTGTATTCTATTTTTCTTTTAATAGTGTCTTGTTTGCCTTGTACAATAGATCTTTTTTGTTTTAAATGCCACAACTACCACTGTGACGTCTGTAAAGCATATCATATCTATTGTTTCCATTTCTAACAAGTCGATAAAATATTGGCATTTAACCTCCATACCCACTTATAGATAAAATAGACGTTCATGAATCCTTGTACAAATTCTCACAACATTTTTGTATTTTTGCTTGCTCCATCTTTTCAAGTTTGATATAGTCTTCCTCATTAATTTTTTGACATTTATGTCCTTTAAAGTTCTTAATACTTGTTTTCGCGGTACTCTGTTAAATGTATTTGTATGTCAATCGTACACCTCACCTGTTTGCTATCATAAGTTTGTACAGCTTTCTGAAAGTAGTTCTAAACCTAGCAGTCTACATCTTACTAGTTCTTTCTTTTTCCTATGTTTCTCCAAGAGTTTACGATTATGTTTTTTCCATATGCCTAAAAACTTAGCTTGTTCAATTCCTGGTTGAAAACACTACTTTGGGCATTTCTTTCCTCGTATTTTTTGCTATCTTAAGTGAGATGTTACCCGGACCTCCAAAACTCTAGCTTTCTTTAGTTAAGACTACTATTTGCAATATTTAGTTCATTTAGCGTATGCTGAACTATGTCCTTAACCTCAATATTTTCCCATTTTATTAGCGGGTGTTCAGGGAACAATTCCGCTGCCAATTCCATCTGTCTTTCTTTTGTTAAGATAATTCTTTAATTGAAAATTAAGTACTTGTCCTCAATCCTGTATGCAAGGACTCAAACATCTTTGTCTAAATTATTGCATAAACTTTTCCACGATTCTCTTTTTGCTTTCGTTCAGAGTTTAGTATATCTGCTGATAACGAAAGCAATGAGAGCAACGCCAACGGCTACTTACGTTAACGCCACTTTACTTAATTGTTATGGTAGAAGCAAGACAAGCAGCAAAGGTAGCTGCCATCAACAGATTTATAAGGCTCCATTAAGTTGCCCCCCCCCCACTAAAAAAAATTAAAATTTTAAAATACCAAATTAATGCGCTCGTAATGCGCTCTTATGCGCCGCAAATTTTTTTTTATACGCTCAATTTTAAATATGATTTTTGAACAGTTTTAGGTGGAGGGGGGCAACTTAATGATTAGCCGGTTCTATAAAATTGGCCTTCTAGGAAAAAAAATATAAATTTGAAAATATCAAATTAATGCGCTCGTAATGCGCTCTTATGCGCCGCAAAAAAAAATGATGCGCTCATCTCTAAATATGATTTTTGAACCATTTTATTTGGGGGAGGGGCAACTTAACGATTAGCCCCCCAGTAAAAGTTTTCAATTATAAATATACTATATTAATGCGCTCGATATGCGCTTTTATGCGCCGCAAATTTTTTTGTATGCTCTTAATTGTAAATATGATTTTTGAACAGTTTTAGGTGGGGGGCGGGCAAATTGAAAATACCAAATTACTGCGCTCGTAATGCTCACTTATGAGCTGCAAAAAAAAAATTTGCTTATTTGCAAATATGATTTTTAAACAGTTTTAGGTGGTGGGGGGCAACATAATAAATAAAAACTAATATGTAGCAGCAAACATATCTGATGATGTGCATTTCAATATTTTAAAATTTATTTTGAATAAACATTAATTTTAACAATACTAAAATTATTATAGCTTATGGCCTTGATTTTTCAATTTTATAATCTATTTTAGACAACAATAAATTACATTTTAAAACAAAATAAAAATATATTTATACATTTGCAACATGCAAATTATATTTGTATTAGGTTTTGATTTTATATGTTCTTTAATGATTATTGAATCTTTATTTTTGTGCAAAACATTAGTATTGTTTTTTACCGCGCAAAAATGAGACATGAAGTTTGATAATGCTATGTTGCCAAGCCATAATTTTTTTAATATTGAAGTAAAATTGTTTACATTTTCAAATAGTTTTTAATTATATATAAGAAATTAGAAGATTAATATTCATATCGTTACTTATAGGTCAATTCTGAATATTTAAGTTTTCAATGATTAGATTGATATTATTTACAAATCAGATATCCAAATTACTCTCTCAAAATAAAACATATTTACAAGGTAATTGATGGATTATTGGCAACGGTGTTACAACGATCCAATAGGAGCGTCAGGCGGTTGGTAAGCTTGGAAAGTTGGCGGCTGCGGTAGCACTTCATTTTTCATATTTAAAGATGAGCGCATAATTTTTTTTTTGCAGCGCATAAGAGCGCATTACGAGCGCATTAATTTGGTATTTACTAATTTTAAAAAAATTTAGTGGGGGGGGCAACTTAATGGAGCCGATTTATAAACCTAATGTTAAACAGTTAAGCAGTATTGCAGTCGCCAGTAATAAAAACCAAATTGGTTATGGCTAACAGTCTGGAAAAACTGGCCATAACCTGCAGAGTTTGCCTAGTGTAGATACCAAAAAATCAAGAAATAAAAAAAAATTACTGGACCAAAACCTGCATTCCGGGTCTCATACCAAAAAAAAGTAACCTGCAAAAAAATTACAAAAAAATGAAACACTCAAAACTATTTCTAACAGGACCATCAAATGTGATAGTCATGTTATAAATAGCCTTTTAAATATTACTCTGTAGTTTACTAGCATTTTTTCAGTGCATAATACCAAAACTTTTGAAACAAAAATGAGTTGAGTCAGGTTGCAAAAGCTTAGAAGACTAATAACCAAACACTGTTGTCTTAATAGCGCCAAGCAAACCGCCTTGAAAAAAAGAAAAAAATAGGTGGGTTTATTTATTTAGTAAAAACACACTACTGGACAGTGTCTTTTAAAAATGTTCTCCTTTGCACGCAAAAAAAGATCTGGCTACACGTACGTTTAAAACAAAGCTTAAACTTCGCAAGCGCTTTTAAAACGCTAGTAAAAACAACTTCTGTTAAACAAAAAACTAAACTGTAACGTTTTAAATTTTTGTGTATGTATAAAACTCTTACACCAATAATTGATCTTATCTAGTTTCCCTAAAGTTTCGCAATTACCATTTGGACAGTTGATTCAATGCACTTTTTTGACTAATATGAGTAATTGTGTAAAGTTTAAAAACCATTTCCGCATAACATTAAATTATTAAACTAAGAAAGTTTCTGCGTTTGTATTTTTATTTTCTGTAATGAATGAAACTAAGTGCCATACCCCACTAAGACAAGCCAACACCAGATGGGGTATGCTTAATATTGCTCTACTCAGTTGTCCAAGTAGAGTATGGAATTTATGTTAATATTATGCTACCAGGATACTTTTTATAATATAAGTCGGTATAAGTACACCAACTATAAGAATCCGTTTATTTATTAAAAAAATGTAATTAGGTATTAGTCAAAATTTACATCCAGCAGATGTACTACAAGTATTGTTTTGTTCTTATAAGAAGACTTGAAAATGAAACAAATATGCAACTATTAATAATGAACAATTTTTTTCCGTATTTTAAAATATAATACGTAAAACCTAATTCAATGTCATTCATTTAAATCAGAACAAACAAGCAAACGAACAAACTCGTTGTACATCAAACATGAGAAATAACTCCGCTCTATTGCAAGCAAGACAGATCACATTCTTTCGTTGTGTGCATTTTTATAAATTGCCTTAAATAAAAATATTTATATTCTAATTTATATTACAACATTGAGCTAAAAAGTAAGTACAAGTTTTTTATAATATATCAGAGGGTCAGAGCTAAAGTGGTACAACTTCATAGTAAGTATAATGTTTTTATCTATATCAGCTAAAACTTTACGTAAAGTACATACTTTCAATGCTGAAATCTATTTTGTTGGAAGCCAGAATTGTTTTCTCATGATATACAAAGCTATAGTCAAGCATAAAGGCAAGACTCAGTATTTATTGATAAATACTGTTTTTTATCTATTTTGAAATAAATTAAAAAAACACAATATAATGATCAAATTAAACTTTTATGAACTTGGTCCACTTTGGTCAATCCAATCAAAACAATAAACTAAATGTACTTATTGTTATTATTATGTCTAAGTTAAAATGAATTTTAATGATTTGATGGCGCCGGCCAAAACATAATCATTTAACTTCATCATATTAATCACTTTGCATTAACCATTATTATTTTTTGTGTATCCCAATTATCTTTAATGTAATACACTGGGGTTTTAATTTGGCGGTTTATCCCTTGCTGAATGTAGGGTGTATATAAACTGTGCAGACGTAATTAAATAACTCCTACTCTGATACACGTGTCCGTTACTGAATAACTACTATTACTGTCTGACTGGATTAACGTTATCCTCATAGCAACGAAGTGTTGAGAAGTAAGGGTGTAACTACTAAACAACCCCACATTTTCTACGTATAGATCATATATTGCACAGATACAAGCAAAATATATTATTACTCAGCTTATTTAAAATGATTTGTATTTTTTTTTTATTGTCAATAACTAAGAACAAATTTACTAATAATAATAAATTCATAATTTGTTTATTTATTTTAATAGCGGAAACAGTTTTAAGATTTTTGTATGTAAATTGTTGAATACATTATTTCAGCTTACAAATCAATTAACAATATGTATTACTGAAACCCCACAAGAGTATTTCCTAAACTAGTCAACCGTGATCGTAAAATATGGGAAGCCAGTGAAACTTCTTCCCATAGGATAGAGGATGTGGCTCACGCACTGGAAGACTTACAACACTTCCTTAACAAAAAAACAAGGGGAAAAGATTACTAATAACACAATACAATAAGATAATACGTAAATCCAACAAGCCAATAAACATGAAAATGCTTATCGTGTAAGTTTGTAAAAAGTTGTCCGACTTAATAAACTTCATCATCATTAATCATATCGATTAGATAAACTATAAGTATTTAATTACATAATATTGCTTTATTTATTTATTAAGAGTAGTTGGAAGAATATTAGTGAAAAGCCATTTTTTGTTTTATTATACGATTAAAGCCCATAACAATAAAATAATAAAATCAAAACAATTAAAAAATGTAGTTTCGATGCATAGTTAACTTCAATTACGACTAGTGATGTATTAATTTGAATGCTAAATTTTGCAACTGAAGTTTGTCGAATAAGAATGTAACACCACTGGTTGTATGTTGTCTTTCGACATTTATTTTAAAACCTCAACATTTTTCTAAGTAATATAAATATAAAACAAAAATTTTAAATTTTAAATAAAACACTTTTTTTTTTAGAAAATACCAAAACTTATTTAATCAAGACGTTGATATATGGGAATTAGGTACATTATATAATTCTTACGGTAGCTACTCCTTACAAAGGTTGCTGATTATCATGGCTATTTTAATTTTGAATACGACGGCTCTAAATAGTTCAACCAATGACATGCCAAACCATTCTCTGAGGTTCTTTAACTTAGATGTTCTCGTTCTTCCAACACTTTTCTTTTAAATAATACTACAACAATTTTTTATTTGGCTTTACCATAAGTTTGCGTTTTTTATTTGTAAAATGCAGTAGTTTTTTATTTCTCATTTTATAGACACAAAAAATTGGCAACAATCTTCAAAAAAATTACATTTCAAAAGGTTTAAGTCGCTTTGTTGTTTCCCGCATTAGTGTCCAACTTTCTACCTGGTATAACAGGATCAGGAAGACATAGCATTGCACTATTCTTAATCTTAGTTAGAGGTCCATATCGAGCGTGGTTAGCAATTTTCTCATTTGTGAAAAGACCCAGAGTTTCTAGGTACTTGTACGATGATACCTATTTGATGCCTATTCTAACGGTTGTAGTACTCTTTTATTTTTAGCAATGCTTATAATTTTTACGTTGATGCTAAAGCCAAACTCCATGCTTTTAGCACTTATTTTTAGATTATTCGCCGCAGGTCGGTTTTATTTTCTGTAAGAATAATAGTATTGTCTGCGCAACGGATGTTGCGTTAATTGAAATATCCGCAGGTTTGTCTTGCAGCATCTCAAAGATGGTCTTTGAGTATATACAGGTGTTAAATAATATTAGCAACTGTATACAGCCCTGATTCTCAATTTTATTCCCGCGCTTTTGTTTCTATGTAAAATTAATACTATTCTGATGTCTCAGTAATCAACGTGTAGGTTATGTAGTATTTCCGACAGTTTTTTACTTTTTCAGACGCTTTGTTATAATCTACAAAGCAAACATATAGGTCTTTGTTTACATTTTGGCATATTTAATGCCTAATCCTCAACGGAAACCAAATTGTTTGTCAGATATGTATGATATGTCGTAGAAACAGTTTTAGGATGTGACTTATTAGGCTAATAGTCCTGAACTCATTGCACTGCGTTTCTCTAGTTATTTTTAGTACCACAATAAAGGTTTGTTGTAAGCATTTGTTGAGTATGATCCTTGTTTTATACAGGGTGTTTAAAAAAGAATGTAAAATATTAAAGGGAGTGGTAATACGAACCACAACAAACAAAAAAATCTTAATAAACATGGGTTGTTATATGGTTTCAGAGATATGGAACATTATTTATTTTTTTAGATATTTTTACAAAAAACAGAGTTATAGAAAATGTTCAAAGTGCTCTCTTTTGATTTCTAATTAAGCACGACATCTTTGTCTGAAAGACATTTGCAATCTTTCTAAAACCTTCACATTGGCTTGGACTTCTTGGCACTTTTAATTAATTTTTAACTGCAGTTCTTCGAGGCTATTTACAGGAATAGCATACACATTTAAAATATCCCCAAAAAAAATCAAGATAGTTTAAATCAGGCGATCTTGCTGGCCATAAAACTGGTGCGCCTCTTCCAGCTCACCTGTGTGGATAAGTTTGGTCTAATTGATCTCTAACGGCAATCAAAAAATGAACTGGAGCACTAACATGCTGGAACCACATTTGTTGCCTGTAGGTCAAAGGAATGTGATCCAAAAGATCATACATTGTATTCTGCAGAAAGTTGAAGTAAGCAGCGCTTGTTAATCGGTTTGATAAATGAACAGGACCTAGAAACCTGTTGCCTACAATACCCATCCAAATGTTTAATAAAAAACGTGTCTGATGTCCACATTCAATTACAGCATGGAGACTTTCGTTGGGCCAACAATGTGCATTATAAAAATTAACAACTCCATTTCGTGTAAACCTGGTTTCATCCGTATAAAGAATTTTGACAAGAAACTGCTTGTCTTCAGCTTTCTTTCGTAGAAACCAGCAACTAAAAACCAAACGTGCCTGATAATTAGTTAAATTTAAGGCCTGTATTCGTTGTACATGGTATGGATAGAGCAGCTGCTTGTGGAAGGTTATCCAAACAAGAGTAGCACCAATTCCTACTTCGGTTGTTATTCTCTGCACAATCATCCCTGGAATATGCTACATCTATGCTATAATTTCTGCTTTAGGACTAGATACCTACAGGAATCTGGCGATTTTGATAAGCTTCTACATAAAGACGTCGCGCTTTGGTGGCAATCCCATTAGCACGACCATACATGAAATGCATGTCGGCTAATTCTGCATTAGAGTAATCAACCATAGCAATAAAAACTTGTGCATTAACAACAACTGTCAAATACTGAATGTTTAGTTCACAAAACATCAGCCAACTATGATCAGAATATGCAGTTTTTGCAAAATAAAAAATGAAGGAAAAAAGAATAATAATATTAAATAATGTTCCATATCTCCGAAACCGTTGCTATGACAACCCATCTTTATTAAGACTTTTTTGTTTGCTGTGGTTTTTACTACCACCCCCTGTATATCTCATTAAACAAGTATTACATTATATTATGTATAAACATGATTGAAAAGTTGCTAGCCGGTTGGAATATTTTTAAGGTGAGAGCCGAAGATTTATTGTTGAGTTTAGTCCAATTTGTTGGACCAATTATCCTTATTGACCTTTAATCATGAAAAGTTTAATGCTGATCTTGATAAGCTGGCAACTAAATTTTAGTCTGGTTATTATTTGATGAAGTCAGAATTAATGAGTCAATTCAGAATTCTTCAAATACAAATGTGGTAGTTCACATAAAATCACGTTTACCGAAAATTAAGTTGGCCAGGTTTGATAGTTCTTATGAAAAGTTCTTTTTTTTTGTTTTTTTTTTCACCTACCGGGCCCTTTTAGCCACCACCCCCCTCTAAAATTGAAAATTAAGTGTAAATTTTCAAATTCAGAAGCGGTCCCGGACTAAAATTAGTTTTTTTGTTTTTTTGGACCTGGTATTTTTTTTTGGAAATATATTTTAAACTCTAAGCAGATTATTTAATAATCTGGTATTTAGAGATTTTTTTTTAGATTATGTTGTTAATGTTATGTCTATTGCTAGTCGTATTGTTTGTCTAAAAAGTGTTTTTTTAATAGTTTTTTGAAGTCAGTTATATTATTTTCAATTTTGATTGAGTTTGGAAGATTGTTGTAATTTAAGACTCCTTTTGTTTTTTTCCAGGTGTATGTCGCTTTTTCTACGTGTATTGTAATCATGTACTGTCTTATTTAAGTTTAAATTTAGATTGCTATTAATTTGCTTATGTTTAATTTTATGTATAAATATGCTTTGTTGCAACATTATTAAAGATTTGATGTTCAGATGTTTAGTATCGATATGAATTTGTTTAGTGCTGGTTCTGTAGTGATAGTTATCAGTTAGTTTAATGGCTTTGTTTTGTTGTCTTTGCGTTTTGTTTAGGTTATATTGTGTTGTGTTTCCCCAAATACTTGTTAAATACTTTAAATTAGATGAAAAAATAGCATTAAAAATAATTTTTTTAGTGTAAGGACTTAGATATTCTTTGACCTTGTATAAAATTCCAATAGCAGAGACATTTTTTGAAAGGATTTTTTCTATATGATTTTTCCAGTTTAGATCATTGGTTAGTGTAATCCTAAGTATTTTGTCTGTTTTATTTGTTCTATAATGCTATTACCCATTTTTAAAGTAATATGTGCTTTTGGTTTATTTGCGAAGATCATGTAATTGGTTTTTTTCTCATTAACTGTCTCATTTTCATCCTTTATAGCTTTGTATAATAACATGACTTATAGTGCAGACCTTACAGACATTGAAATTTTTTCTTACCTGTTAGGTTATTTGGAAGGTAATGCTTCAACTAATTAAAACTGTTGCCTTTATGCCAAATAATTATCATTTGGCATATAATCTGTTGATAAAACAATATACAAATAAAAAAAATAATTGCAAATCATTACCTTCTAAATATATTGCAATTAAGTCCTGAAAAATTTGATAATCATAAAAGAGTCATGCATCTTTTGGATGTGATACAAGTCAATGTAAATTTTTTGAAAACTTTAGGTTTAAAAGATCTTTTAAATTACATTTTGTTAGAACTTTCTTTAAGCTTAATGAAAAAAGATTTTGAATCTAAACATTTAGATTCTGAGATTATTTATTTTTAAAATTTTATAGATGTTTTAACCAAACAAGCAACTGTTGCTGATTTAGTTTTGAAAACTTCTTCAGTTCTAACAAAATCTAATTTATCTTTTTTTCATCTAAAAGAGTTCACGTAGCGGTCAAAAAAACCGAACCCAAAACATTTTCCTTTGAGTGTCCTTTGTGTAACCTACAATTAATAAACTGTCCTTTGTTTTTAGCAGGAACCTCAAGTTCTAGATATGAAATAGCCAAAGCTCATAAAAGTTATTTCGTTTCTTTGGGTCTTCATCATTCTTCAAGATGTGTTTCAAAGTTTTTGTGCAAAACTTGTGGTCAAAAGGATCACAACTTTTTGTTGCATTTTGACCGGACATCTAACAAGATTAGGAAAAAAAAAACCTATCAAGACAATTGATGGGTCTTTTTTAAATTGTGTGTTTTTGAATTCTGTTAGTCCTCAATCATTCACAAACTCTATAGCTTTTTTAGAGACTGCACAGGCGGGAATCTGCAGCATTGTTTCTGTCAATCACGGAAATTCAATCAATTTTCCATCGGGTGCAGAGGAGTACGTCGTTAGTGACTCGTCTTGTTTCAACAAGGCTTCTGTTATCAACTTTACATGTTTTTCGGATGCAAAAAAGTACGTCGTTAGTGACTCGTTTTCTTGCAACAAGGCCTCTGACATCATCTTTCAATCTTTTTCAGATGCAGAGGAGTACGTCGTTAGTGACTCGTCTTGTTTCAACAAAGCTTCTGACATTAACTTTTTATCTTTTTTAGATGCAGAGGAGTACGTCGTAAGTGACTCGTCTTGTTTCAACAAGGCTTCTGTTATCAACTTTACATCTTTTTCGGATGCAGAAAAGTACGTCGTTAGTGACTCGTCTTGTTTCAACATGGCTTCTGACATCAACTTTCCATCTCTTTCAGATGCAGAAAAATACATTGTTAGTGACTCGTCTTGTTTCAACAAGGCCTCTGATATCAACTTTCCATCTTTTTAGGATGCAGAGGAGTACGTCGTTGTTATTGACTCGTTTTGTTTCAACAAAGCCTCTGACATCTATTTTACATCTTTTTCGAATGCAGAGGAGTACGTCCATAGAAAATCGTCGTGTTTCAACAAGGCTTCTGACATCATACTCGGTTTTCTGCATTTGGAAAAGAAATGTTTAAATACTTCACCTCCGGACGAGGTTATTAGAACCAAATTGGCCTTAAATTCCTTGGTCATAAATCCGGAACTTCTTTGTCCTTCTTTTAAGCAAATGTTTCGTGTTTTTTGGTGATGGACCTACTTCAGTTTTTTTTTATCACCAGAAGAAATTATGTGTGAATACTACTTTGTAAAAACTGTTCTTAGAGATAAAAATGAATGCTACATTACTCGGTTACCTTTTAAAGCAAACACCGTCCTGTTTTAGGTATCAATAAGAAACATGCTATGAAACGTTTTTATCAAAATTTATTTTTAAACGTAAGATGGTAATTTACTTCCGAATTAAAACAATTGATTCTGTTGTAATTAACCTAGTGGTGGCTCTTTTAAAAACTTGGACGGTACCTCGTTTGGAATTAGGAGCTGCATGATTGTTGTCTAAATGATTTCTTACAGTTTTTGCCACTTTTTAGCGATGTTCAATGATAGATCCTATCTGTTTTGTGGATTTAATTAAAGCTTTAGCATAGATTGTGGGGAGCATATCAATTAAAACCGGCAAGGACTTTTAGTCATGTTGGTATCGGTTATGCGGGTCTTTTTTCTATTAAAGCATCACTTCTTATATGTAATAAGGTAGTGAAATGTTGTTTGGTGTTGTTTGTTTGCATGGTAACTAAAACAATACATTTAGAATGAGTAACTAGTCTTTCAACTAAAACATGTTTGAAAGCTTTGGATAGATTTTCAAGTCAAAGAGGTTTGCCAATAAAAGTTTTTTCAGATTGAGGTAATAATTTTCGTGGGGCAGCAAAGAAACTCAAGGAGTTGTTTAAAATTATGTCTGTTAATAATAGAGTCTTGTCTGATATTTTAGTTCGGAAAAACCTCCTTATGTTCTTAATTTTGGAGGAATTTGAGAGACTGGAGTAAAATTGTTTAAATATCATTTTCGAAGAGTAATTGGACGACAACTTTTATCTTATGAAAAATTTAACACCATAATTATTAAGGTTGAGGCTATATTGAATTTGCGGCCTTTGTGTGAACTCTTAAATAATCCTCAAGATGGATTTGATTATTTAACTCCTAGGCATTTTGTAGTAAGAAGACTTATTTTTCAAAGTTAGAAAAAAATTTAATAGGTTTTAATATAAATCTGGTCAAACACTGGAAATTGTCAAATCGTTTATTGCAACCTTTTTGAAAACGTTGGAGTCATAAATATATTCATACTCAGATTTTGCGTTCAAATGTTAAAACCAATAATTCTTCACTTAAAAAGGATGATTCGGTGTTTTGATTTAGTCTTAGTCTGCCGAAAAATGCAATGTTGTGTCAATTATTAATTAGTTTTTAATAATAAATTGACAACCATCAAATTGATATAATAATTTTATTGTCACAACAACTATAACATAATGATCTGGTGCAAGGACTGTTAAGCAGGCAGCCTAGGTTCGAATCCCAACACGGCAATATTTAATTTGTCAAATTTATTTGGAAACGATCGTCTCCTTTGCAAGGCAATGGCAAACCAGCAAAGTATCTGCCTAATCAACTACTTTAGTGTGGTTTGGTTTCTACGTTAAACTATAGATCCCGCATGTTAGTGTAAAACTGTTATTGCACACATGCGAGTGAGTTTGCCTACGCTTGTAGCAAACACAGTACCATAAGATAAAAAAAAAACTGTATAGAGAAACTGGGAAATTAGCAAGAAAAGGTTCTGGTAGATTTGAAAAGATTACTTCAGTCACTGGATATCAGTTTTTAGTATCTACTATTTTAGTGCACAAAATCGACTGTTAGAAGTAAAACTAAACTTAAAATAATATAAACCTACTAGAGACCACAATTACACATCATCAAATAGATCGTTTTGCTCAAAACCACATCAATTACAATTAAACCAATAGACCAAAATTTGGTTTTACAATAAATTGAAAATATTGCTTAAATATTTTCGATAGGTGCTTTATGTAATGTATTATTACTTTGGGAGAAGAGCGTGGCACAGTAGTCTAAGCATCCGACTGTTGCATTAAAGATTGTGGGTTCAAATCTCACAACAAAAACTATTTTGTTTATAAGCTTTTGCACTCCCCAACCGATCTTAAAATAATAAATTTAATAAATATATTATATTTTATTTCATGAATTTAATTGATTTTCTTGTTACCAACCTTTATTTATCAAATGTTCCGTATCGTAATAACTTCATTACAATACGTAAATAATAAAATTCCGTTTTTTTTAAAGCTCTATGACAATAACAAACAGCTTGCCGCAATAACAAGATTACAATTACAAATTATAAAAAAAGTGCGGAGTTTGCTTTTTTCGTAGAAATAAAATAAGACAAAATCCTACACATATTTCACTGAAATGACTACCATTTACAATTCCTAGAGTAATAAACTTTTTTTGAAAGCACACATAATCTGGACACAAAATTGTGGTTACCTTATAAAGAAAAGCTGTATATAGCATATAAAAAATGTCACAAAAATGTTGATAAATTTCTGTAAATATCCAATATAATTTATTTACGACTATTACAATTTTTTTCTTAATTATACTATGTGCGCTGTATCTCTTTTCATCACACGACAATAATTAACAATGAAATTTAAGATGTAATGTTTTTATTAAATACAATGATGCGTAAAATAATAGTCAAATCAAAGTCTGTTATTGATTTATTAATGTAATAAAATCTAAAATTGTATTGTTTTCGATAATGTATTCATTAGAAACAATTAAAGTTTTATTGCTGTGTGTTTTGTAACATCGATAAAATATGTTTAACAGGCCAATAAAAACACTTGAAATGACTATATAAATTCTATAAAAATTATATTAATTTACAGTTTTTTTTTAAATATTTATTAATTTAAATTTCTTACTAAATTAATTGTCAATATCTTATTGTTTAAATACAAAACATTTATGAAATTAAAAAAAAAACTGTAAGTCCCTTATAATTTCCACCACGTTCCGATTATTTTCAAACCATAACACATTTTCTGGAGCGTCAAAATCTTATTATATCAACCCCGACTGCTTTATAATTTTTTTTTTGGAAAACACTCCTTTTTCTGCATGATTTCACGGCAGTCCCTTGCTATTAAACATGCTACAATATTTATACATCATTGAGATTTGAATTGGCCTTTTGCGGTAATAGTCAAGTCCCATCCATGCGAGAGGCTACACAGAGGCCATGGTTCTTTTGTAAATAATAAGTTGCCCTATTGTATGCACACCGGCTACTTGAAAATCTCTGCACCTTTACCTGAATACATTTACAAACTATATGCGTATAGGCGCCCCCATAGATAGTCAAGAGACTATTAAACACACTAACAATGAGAATATTTTGACTGGCCTCTTTAAAAATGGGTTCTCAACAACAAATATTAACAGAAACTATTTTTAGCATATCAAGCAGAGAAGCTATACATTTAATTAATTGTAACAATTCATTAGAATCAAACATATTTTGTATCATCATAATAAATTTTATAAAATAGTAATAATTTTCCTAACGTTTTTTATTTGAGATTCAAACATAATATCGTTTCAGTTCAGTATGTGTCCCATATTTCACAGAAGTATCGGATACTATCATTTAATTAATTTAAACATAGGGAACAATTTATGACTTTGTGATGTATAACACCAGGTTAGGTAACGTCAATAGAATACGATCCCCAGCGTTTTAAATAAAAAATTAACAGTAAATTGTATTTGTTTTAAATTTACTTTTCAATTTAGTCGGTAAAATATATTAAAGGATTATAAAATGTAAGAGGATTTTAAGTAAGCAAAAGCAGTCAACGAACATTGCTCGTAAACAGAAGTAATTCCTTTTGTGCAGACGTATTTTTTCCGCGTGGATACATTCACATAAGAGACTCGTGCTGCAACCACTAAAAGCAGGGATGTCTGGCGCCTATCCAATACATACAATAATATTTTAAACAACTTTCTAAAACTGCTTATTTTATTTGAAAGCTTTGTTAAAGTTAAGCTATTATAAAGTTAATACCAAAACTACGTAAACAATGAGAATTTGTTTACTTTATACAATTTGATGAAGCGCTACAATACACATCAATCCGTAATGAATATTTAAATGATTTTGTAAATATTTATATAAAATATATCAATCAAAATTTGGAAATACATTCTTAAACATAGTAATTATGAATCATTTTATATCTATCATATCTCTAGAAACAATATATTTATCATTAAAAAAGCTAGTTTTATTTATTATAAAATATATAATTAAACTTTGATGGTTAATTCAATAATTCTACTAACAATAAAAACTAAAAAGCTCCGTACCGAAACAAAATTGAATTAAAACTAATCAAATTCTATATGAATCAAAAGCTTTAAAAAAACGCGCGTTTTTAGATTAAAATTGTAAATTGAATTAATGTTTAGTATAACGTAAATTTTAATAAATAAAAATGCAAAATAAAAATATTAAAATTTAACTCGTTTCATAATACCATTTTTATTTAAAAACTTACATTCGGCTTCGTTTTTTAAACTTGACGCATGCATAAAATTCGTTCTTTAATATGCTATTCTTTATTTAAATAAGCATTATGTCAATCTAAAGACACATTCAGGGCAGTTCTCTACAAACATTGCTAGAAGTAGGCAAGATATATATTGCTAACTAACAATATAAACTGTTTTTTTTCTTTCTTGCTTGATAACAATATCAACTCACACTTTAACCAAATTTTTTTTTTAATTATTATTATTTTATCTAGATTATTGTTAGATGTTCCACGTCTCCTGATGTGATAAGCGTTTATATTAAAAAAATCGTTAAAATGACAGTTTTAACAACATATTATTTCCAAACCCACAAAAATCACTAAAACTCTTTTAGATTGTTAATGATCCAAAAACTGTAACCAAATCATGAGTAGAAAATATCCATAAATTAAGCAACTACTTTTATTATCTGTTCTTAAAAAAGAAGCTAAACTAATATTATCACGTGATTTCAGTCATTTCACTTATAATGAATTTATATCTGATATTTACTTTGTTCCGTGGTATCAAATATATGATATAAATAATGTATATAATCAGCTTGATTTCATTAATAGTAACTTAGTTCAATTATTTAATATTTATGCTCCTATCAGAACGTTATAAACCTCTAGACCTCCAGCTGCTTGGCTAACATACAACAGTAAAAAAATAATAAAGATAAGAAACGATTAAACAAAACAAAATTAGCCAAACATTTCAATTACTATAAATAAATGCTAAATTTTACTACAAAATCCATTTAAGCACAGCAAAAGACATAATATTTGTCAAAAGAAACTGTATGTCTGTTATACCAAATAATTTGAAAAATGTTAATGTTTTAAATAAACATTTTCTTAACTTTGTAGTAACTTCTCCTGAATGAATTACTAGAATATTACAACAACATTTCCAAACAAACCTTTTTATCAAAGTAGAAGCAAATTAAAATAAATTAAATCTAATGCAACAGATGCTGATAACTTTAACTTAAAAATGTTAAACATTTGCTCAGATACGCTAATTGAAATTATCACTCACATAATCAATTCATAAATTACAACATCTAAAGTTCCTAAAAGCTGGAAAGAAGCCATCGTCATTCCAGTAGCCAAAATTAATAATCTATTTACATTTAATGACTTATGGCAAATTAGCCTTCTTTCCACTATGTCAAATAAAAAAATGTTAAAAATGCAATTGCGTAAACCTCTTGAGCAATATTATATCTTGCCAAATGTATAATCAGTATTTAAGATGGGTATAAAATTGTAACAACTCAACAACTATGTAAAAACAATAATAATTCTTGACCATGTTAAGCTAAATTAAATTAATTTAGATACACAAATAGTTTATCAATCCGCCTTGGTCAATCCCAATATGTTATTCTCAACATTCCCTATGACCTTGTCCCACGTCTGTATCATTAGTTTTTCATCTTTTTTGTTTCCTTAGTTCAAAACCTATTGCTGTTGCCAGTTTCTGCTGGCTAATCACAAATAATATGTTGTTATAGTCCAAAACAATTTTCCTTTTTAGACACCTTTCAGTTCGTTATCTTCTTTGCTACGGTATTTGCGGCAGACGTGGCGTCTATGTAAGATTCTCCTTTCCCTCTGCGGAAAGTGAGAATGTCTCTACCATTACCATTACTACCATCACGTCTAATTCTTTTAACCATTCCGCCAGTTTATTCTTTTTTACATAATTTCTTAGAAAGCTCCACAACATTTGTTTTGCGTTAAAGATATAATACATTTTTTCTTATGTGCTCTGATGCTGCTTTTGAACCGTTGTAAAAATTTATTGAAATTATTTGCAAGTGCATTGGGTGATATATAACAACTATAAATAATCACCTCCGCAAGTTCTATCCATACATATCCGTGTTTCACATTTCTTGTATGCTATGCCTATAACGGCATCTAGATTATGGTGCACATACTAGTTTCGTTTTATAGAAATGTTTCAATTTGGTTCGCTTATAATCATAATATCAATTTTCTCTTCTTCCACCGTTTTGTAAATCAGATCATGTGCCGTTTTGTACCTGTTTAAGTTTATCTGTAGAACGTTGAGGGCGTATTTCTACTTTATTCTTATTTGCTTTTAAGTTCATTTTGGAGTAGTCTTAAAGATCCTCCATTCTTTGCCTTTTGTCTTTCCAGTTTTAGTATTTTTTATAGATTGCGCATTTCATGTTATGTATTCTGTGCTCTACCTCTTTGCAACTTGGGCAGTATTCATCATTTTTTCAGTTTTTAACTTGTAATTTGTTTTCAGTCTTCCTCTGTACAATGTACATGTATTTTGATTTTTGTGCTGTTTCTTCTAAATATTCAATTACATTTCTCATTGTTTCTCCACTAATGCTGCCTGGAAGTGGTATACTAAGTTTTTGTCTGTGGTTTTTATTTGCGGCTTTTAGTAATTGCATCGCTATTATAAAACTAAGAATTTTATTTGTTTCTTCTAGGTCTGTCTATGTCGTGATTCTAAATACGTATTTTTCTTTTTTCTTATATACTATTCCTTCCAAAACTACCGTAGTAAACCTTATAATGCTAAGTGCTGTTTATTTTGTCCTTCTGCTACTAGCAGTTCGCCCAGTTTAAAGTCTCTCTCTTTAATTTTTTTTTAATTCCTTTTTTTGATTGATTTTTTAGATCTTTTGGAACACTGTATCGTTCTATGTTTCCTCTATAAGATCCAAAAGCTCTGCATTATTGTCTACATTTTGTATCTTTTGGTTTATTCTGGTAGCCATTTCGGTCTTCTTTTTTTTTTGTTTTCAAGTCCGTCAAATTGGGTACTAATTGTAGCTTTATCTGGTTTGTGTTTCTATCAATTTTGTAGTTTTGTTATCTTCATCTAATTTTTTGTCTTTATGCAAACTACTAATTGCTTCTTCAAACCACTCTATTAGCTCTTGACTTTTTAACCATTCACTTTGTGTGTGTTTTATGATCTGACCACGCATTTTTTTTATCGTGTTTTTGCGTGTGTGTTGTTTTTGTATTGCCTTTAAACTTTCCTGAGGAATTGTTCATTCTCTTGCGTTTGTTTGTTTGGTCCTTTACCTCTGGAGGGTTTAGTACGTGATTTTTTTCTTGATTATATACGCTTCTCAGATCCATCACAGAGAATGAAATATGGGAAAAGGTTACCAAAGGCAAAAAACTATTCCCAAAAAAACAAAAAATAAACTAGATTAAAAATTCACTTAATCCGCAAAAGATTCCTTTCTTCACGGAAAAAAAAAGTTATACCAACCAAGGTTGTCAAAGTGGTGGCTAAAACATCAAGAAAATATTGTCTAGTTGTAATAAATAGACTATTGCAAACCTGTAATTTTCCAAAAATGTGAAAACTAACAAAGCCCGTTTTGTAATGCAATGTAATGTAATGTAATGTAATTTATTTCATCCATTTGATTAAATACATAATATTAGAGATGTCAAGTAATAAAAATATTTGTACTATAAACAAAACAAAAAAATACATGTATGTCTAAAATATTAACACTTAAAATAAAATAAAATAAATTGTGACAAAAGAATAATTATTATAAAAAAAATAGAAGCAATACACAAAACTACTACAAAGGTAATAACAGCGATGTCAATAAAATTTAAAACATAAAATGACAAATTACAGTTGTTACAGATGGTTAAAAAGTCATGTAATGAATAAATTACATTTTAGCTAAAAAAATTTATTAAAACGGTTTTAAAATTACTGAATGTAGAAATACTTTTTATATTCGAAGGCAAATGATTGAATAGTTTTGGTCCAGCATGGTGTGCAGATTGCATACATTTTGTTGTTCTATGTTTTTGTAGATGAACATCTTTTGATGTTCTAGTGCTGTATGGGTGGTATGAGCTGTTTGAAGGAAGAGATTTTCTAATATTGTATATATATGATAAGAGTTTGTATAGATATATACTATACGCAGTTAACAATTCAGATGTTTTAAATGTTTCTTTGCAAGAAACTCCATAGTTTAAATTAAAAATGAATCAAATTACTCGCTTTTGGTTTATAAACACTCTTTTAAAATCAGTGGACTGGCCCCAGATTGTAATGTTGTAGCTGATTGCAGAGTATGTGTACGCGTAATATACATTCAGAAATGTATTTCTATTTACTGAATTTTTTAAGTTAAGTAGCATGTAGTAAGATTTGTTGATGGATGCACATACTTTTATTAGAAAAGACAAGCAAGGGCAAGTTAAGCTAACATATAGGCCGCTCTGTATTATAGACTGTATAGAAAAACTGCCCAAACAGATGCTGAAAAACAAGATACTGACAGAACTGAAAAAAAAGTAGCTTTTCTGCACAGTATAGCTTTGTAAAAAGCAGACCGACAATTAATGCAATAAACAGATGGCTGAAAAAAGTTAAAGCTTTGTGTGTTTATTATTTTGGATGTTAAAATACGTTCAACTCTGCGAAGATTGGTAGATGTTCTAAAAAAGAAAATGACGCAGTACCTGTAGCAAATGGTAAAGATTGAAGAAACATACAAAAATGAGTATCACGTGCAGTGTACCGTCAATTTTAGGACTTTTTATGTAACTTGCATTATGATGGGGTTTTGCAGTTAAACATGCCGCCAAATGTCACAACAGTTGGGTATGCGAATGCGAAGACAGAGGAGACACTAGTAGCAACTGCCAACAATGCCATCAGCAACACAGATTATATGCAAGATATAAAATTAGAGGTAGTCGCGGAGAAAACGGAAGCCTAAAGGAAATAACAATTAAAGTTGTGACTGAAATTGATTTTGAAACAAAAATGACTCAACACGTAAAAAGCAGTTGTAAAAATGTTGAATACTATGCGCACTGACTCACTCGATAATTATGTATGCTGCGCCTATTTGGTGTAGAGGTTTAAGATAACAAAAATAGAAAATCATGCTACTAAAAATGCATAGAAAAATGGCAATACGTGTATGCAGTGCGTACCCCACTGTGTCCACAAGTACAACACTTGTAGTGGCAAGCATGCCGCCCATAGATCTTCAGGTGAAAAAGAAGAAAAGGGCGTACGGGGAAGATAAAACAGCAAAACAGACAGTAAAAACACTTTTTGAAAAGAATTAAATGGAACAAAATGAAAGATGTGGGCTAATAGACTGAAAGTTTAATTCCAAATATAAATGAGTGGGTGCAAAAATGCTTTCGCTGGGAACACAAAAAAAACACGGCAGAATAAAAAATAAACACGGTAATCATAACTATAAACATAATGAAGACTATTATAAACACGACAAACGGCTAAAACGTCATAGCCACCACGATAGGCAACATTATGCAAGCCAAGAAAAAAGAAGAAAAAAGTAGGATATATAAGGAGAAAGTCCAACAGCAATAGGTGAATAGGCGTAAGTATCAAATTAGCAATGATAAAACAATACTAAAAGATGATTCCGTTATTACTGATTAAAGAGAAGGGGGTAGTTTAGTGAGTAAAAATCTCACACTGCCTTAACAAGATGCCTTTTAAGTACCACCTCCTAAAAAATAAAAGTTTTATTTAATCCATTGTCGTCGAATGTAAGAGTTCCCTATATCTATTCATCTTTGTTGATTCTGTGCTGTTCGTTTTCAACTGAATCTTGCAAATTTCTTTATAGCGTCGTCCCATCTTATTTGCGGCGTCCCTTGCGGTCTTTTACCCAGCCATGGTTGCCAAAGACTCATTTTATTTACGGACAACGACAAGTAAAAGACGTCCAAGTACTCTAGTATTCATTAATTGCACCAACGTTTCTGTAAATTAGGTTTGAATTACAAAATATAATAATAAATAATAACCGCATTCTTTGTTTATTTGATTTAAATCTTAGGCAAGTATCAAAATTTGCATCCTGCAAATCCGGAAAAAAATAATAGCTTTTAAATCAATCTAAAGCTAATCCAAATTGTTTGCATACAATTTTGTAGACAGATACGAGATACATTTACGAGAGCTAGATTGTTAACCTTTATGATTGGTCACATAACACGTTTTTTTTAAATAAATTTAGTGTTAGTGCTTTGATTAGTATAACACATAATACTATTTGTAACCTCTTCTTTTTGCTTCCAAAATTAAACGCTGTTTTATTTCATGAGTTCCTTACAGTTAACTTTAAAATTTACTAGCAGACGTGTTTCTTTACTTTAGGAGTAAAAACTGGTTTAGAATTCGGTGGTGCTTTGGCACATTTTGGATTTAGAGTTCAAAGATGGTTGTGCAAAACCAGTGATCTGGCTTCTAAGATTGCCAGATCTTAATCTATTGAATTTTTGTTTCAAAAACTTTAAAAGATACATAAAATACATCGTTTATTAATTTTAAATGAGTAATTTGTCTCGGTTATCTGATTCAAACAAAACGCACCAAAAATGCCGATGCTTGTCCGTGTAGGATTTAACTGTATTACAGCTCTCCTTCACACACAAACAGTGCAACGTTTCTCTTAATAGGGGGCATTGCCACATTATTAAATATAAACTGTTTAATAGTTACTGTGATTTTATGTTAATTGTCTTTTTGATCCGTAAAATGCTAAGCACACTAATGATAGAGCATACCCTGAAACACAAGTGTATGTGTCTCTTACTGGATAAATAGGCAATTTACATAAAATACATCATTTATTAATTTTAAAATCTAAAAAATAAAGTCTATAAGACGCTAGTTAATACAAGAAGCCAATTAATTTTAAACATTAAAGAAGCATCCAATAAGATAAGGCAAAATCAAATAAAAATATCATTTGGCGTTGCAAAAATGTATTGATGTCGGGGATTTTATTTTGAACACGCTAAAATAGTGTTTTTATTTAATTGATAATTAAATTGATAACTCTAGTGATGATAATAAAACAATACTATAAATTTTATTAGTTAAACTTTTAGTATTAAAACTTTGCCAAGGGACATCTTTGTTAGGAAGCATTAAAGATACATATAAACTTTTTGATTCCATTTGATAAGTTACAATATTAACCACCTTGTATAATAACTTATTACTATTGTACTGTGTTCTGCATACAACTTCAGAATTTAACTAGCTAATCTAAGGTTAACCACCTTAAGCAGTTGTTTTGCAATCGCAAAGCCTCAAATGCCAGTGCACATCATGCACGCAACGACTGTTGCGTATAAGTGAAGCCGTAAACAATGAGCGCGTTTAGGGAACGCAAACGTTGGCAACTGTTGCCAACATGTTTGCTTTTTACAATGATTGCTATATGAATGCGTTGAATATATCTTGCCAACCAACAGTTTACCATTTTAGTCAACGGTAAAATTTTAGGTTGTTTAAGTGAATGCTTATTTTGATTTACACCTCTAAGACTTCTCCGGCTGCTAATAACCTCAGAAAGCTGTGTATTACCTTAATGACACAAATCTCCGGAGTTTTTTTATTGTCAAATTTATAAATAAAAAATTAGTTTTTTCTATTGCTTACGTGGTGTTTAGTAAAAACATTATCATAATGAAAAATGCGAGTTGGTGGATTAAAAGAGAGATGTGAAGTGATGACACGAATCTCAATGTCAATTTACTTATTATCACACTTCTAAGACCCACTTATAAATATAAATAATGCTAACAAATAGCAGTGTTTTTATTTACTAATAAAAACCCAATAAGTAATCATTTTAAAAATGTATGAAATCTGTCGTTATGATGAAATCTGTTAAAACAAAAGCATTTCGTATTATCTGATAAAAAGATTGTTTGTTGTTCGTAATATTGTGGCTTGATGGGACGGTATACAATTTATATTCTTTTGAATACATTACTGGTTTCAACTTCAAAGCACATAATTACAAATTATCACATAGTAACCACATCTATCAATAAGAAAATGTCAATAGTTTTTTTTTCGATTCATTTATAAAGTTGATTTTAATTCTATAATAAAAATTTGAATGCAAATATTTATTATTAGTTATAATTTACGAGTAATATAATCAAAACTAATTATCCTAATATTCAAGCAAAACAATATTATATTAATACAATACATTTCAGATACAGTATACAAATTGAATTTTATAGGGAACGCGATTGCATAACACAAAATAAACCTGGAACGGTTGTTCTCTTATCGAACGAATTCGCATTTCCCCATGATCATCTCTCTTCGGTTGTATATACGTATGTATAAATAGGGAGCCGCTAGTAGATATCAAATTACCCCATTATTCTGCTACAACCACCCTTACCTGGTCTTGTCTGCCTCCTGCATGCGTACGAACATACTATATATCTGTGAAAACCAGTGGGGCCCACCTTTGTAATAATCACTCCCAACTGTTTAGTTGCTCATTTCTATTCAACAGTGAAGTGAACATACACTAATAATACACGTACTCAAACATAATCAATTTTCATTGTAATACCTAGTTCTTCAATCAAATTTAATCTAAAATTTTATTTATTATTATAAAAAAATATCTTCATTAAAATTTATTTATATAATAATTGATATAATTATAAATAATACAAATCTTTATTGTTATAAAGATAACAAAAAAATGATATATCAGATATCGCAAATAATACTAAATGTTTGAATATTATTTTAATTAAAATAAATATAAAGTACTATTATTCATTATAAATAACTATAATTGATTTTATATCAGTAATTAATAAACATCTTTTTTTTATCTAACTATTAATTTAATCAATAATTTGTTTATTTATTGGTGGTGTTATGATAAAAATAAAGTATAATTATTTATCATAATTTTAATTGCGTTTTTTGTTGTCGTAATCAGTTAGATAACATATTATTTATATAATGTAATCAATTTAAAGATTTCAGACGCTGTTGAGTATTTATAAGAAGTGAATATATAAAGATAAGCGAAACATTATCTAAAAAATGTATAATTTTTGATCATTTGATAATGACGTATTTTTTCATATAATTACTATAATTAGACATATTCAAAATAAATCGGTTGTAAAAGTTTGAACAATATTGTGAATAATAGAAGTTGCTTCATTAAAAAAATATTCATATTAAAATCATTTATTAAGACCAGATTTGTCATCAAATTTCCGCCTCCATCAAATAAGCAAAATTACGGTCAAGCTACCGATTGTGTGACAACATTTCTGTTGGAAGACATACGCTGGATCTGATACTCAAATCAAAAGTGGTCTCAAATTAAATTTTGTTCAGCAGCATCTTAACTGTGAGACCAAAGTAAGATCCAGATCTCCTTAATATATTAGCATCCAATTATCATCTTGAACATTCATTTCCTGACCAACATGGTGTTTGTGCGTACACAAAAAATAAGAATATTATAGACTGATAACTTTTAAAATTTAGGGTAATTGCGTATTTCTTCAACAATTTCTTTACTGCAATTCAGGTATAACATGCAGTATTCCCGAAGTAAGGCTAAATCTTTTTTTTAAATTTATTTATTTAACGTCGGTCGGTCTATTTCTGCTGCCAACCTAAATTATTGGGTTCTTTAACGTGCACATCAAGGCATTACACGGGACCTAAAGTTTCTCTTCTTATCCGAAAGAAACAACACATTTTTCCTTAACCAGAAAAACAAGGCTGAATCTTGTACTCAACGCCGGGATCTTAGTATTAACAGATTTAGCTTTCAAGAAGTGGTGTTCTTGCGTAAAAACTCTCATGTCCCGAGTACATAATACTTTATTCCTATTTATTCCCAAAACCCACTCGAACAAAGCTAGGAATGAGAACCATAATGTCAAACCATCGCAAAATGTGCCGAGTCGCTTTGATGTAATTCAATGTAACCTGCGTCACTATCTAGCAGGTGTGGCCGTAAACTAAAAGTAATGCAATTTACAATACCCATAATCCAGAAACCATAGATACTAAAATCCAATGTTTGCGAATTTAAACCCACAATACTGCAATTCCAATCACAGCTGGAAAAGTTGTTACAATATTGCACAAGTGACAACATAAACCTGATCATCAACACAAATGACAAAAATAAGCTTATACACAATTTTATTATCAATACTAACTTTAAAATATTGAACCGAGGCGATGAACCAACGTTTGTCACATTTCGCAGCCAGACTGTAATAGTTATTACACTGGTAAGTATAGGTATTTCAAGTAAAATCGGTGTCTGGTTCTGAGAGTACCATACCCTTGTGGTGTGACAAACTTGAACGACTAAAAAATCCTTCAATAGAGCAAAAAACTCAAAACGCCAATCAAACTGAATGTTCTATAAAAATATCCAAAAAGTACAAAAAAACTTATGTCAACAACAAAGGAAAACATACACAACTTTTTCAAAAATGTTAAAAACCCCTTCACCGCCTCAAAACTTAAAAAAAATATACTTAAAAACACCAACAATAACCAAACAAACTACTGTGACTCCGGCTAGTGCATTTATTTACATCACCAAGTATATTTATAAGCACAAAATTATTTATTCAAATTTGTGTTTTGCTATCATGCACTGCTGTGGTCATACGAGGCACATTGACAAGGTTTGTAAAATCAAAACAAATGTTAGTACTTGGCCATTGGCCACTGTGATCGTAAGATTAGGTTTAAATAAATTAATTCATTTCATAATAACTTAGTTGCACAAAAGCCTTGACAACACACAAACATCCATCTGTTGGAACCAACCCAGATACTTTGGAAACTCATTACCTATGCTGTACCATCCCGACACAAAAGTAGTCTAACGCTGCAACCCCACCCTCATTAGGGAATGACTGCAATGCTCAATCAAAAACTTCTCACTTTCTGCTTTTTTCAATAAAGCAAAGATATCATTCTAGCTCACCTACATTTCACTACATTCCCATAATATGGAAAGAAATAAAAATTGTATTTATACAAAAACCAAGACTTGATTACAACCTGGCAAAACCATATCGCTTGACAAATCTCACGTATTTTCTTCTAAAGACACTGTGCAAAAAACCAATTTGAAAAACAACACTTATTACTGCGCGTTACACACAAACATATGCTAGAGAAACAAATCCGTAATAGTCACTGTAGAAGACACAATAATTAAAAAAGTTGTTGTATTATAACCACTACTATAAAATATAGTAGTGGACAGCCTAATTCGACAACTCAATGACCGTGGTTTCTACATAATTGGCTACAAAGATGATATTACAATTTTGTTTTGAGGACATACTCCGCAGCCTAATGCAAAAGGCTCTAAAAACAACAAAAAATAGTGTTCTTACGGTTTTCCATAAAAAAAACAATTTTTCTTCATTAACGTTGTCAACTAAGATGAAATACTTAATGTCAATTTGACACCTACAGCCAGACACGAATAGTATGGCTTCTATAATAGGCAACTTAGTATACACAAAAATTATGTTAAACGTGGTTAAACTAAAGCCTTTGTCTGGCTATAGCTCACATGGAGACCACACCTAAATATGAGATATAATATGTTGCTTTGGCAATGTAGACGAGCAGTTGACAAGACACAGGGACTGTTTCCAAAAATAGTAATAACAAATGACATGCATAAGTGCAACAGACGGGAGCAAACAACGCCGACTGCAGCAATAAAAGCAATGCTGTGTCTATCACAACAGCAACATCAGCAGCACTGCGTCTGAGTAAAACCGGACTTTGGCACACTGCAAGAAAAGCCGACAAACACTGTTTCCTCCTGAGAAAAGCTATACAAAATCTCTACTAGAAGCGCAAACAGATATCGTGCCTCCCTATACAATAAAGAACGGATAAGGACAACTCCTTCAAATCTACACCGATGATTCATAAACTCTTCGAGGCTCTTGTGAGCAAGAATTCACTACCAAGATCTAGATTTTCAATATCTTTACCACTAAGAACACCTACAATTATCCTCCAGGAAAAGATATCGGGAATAACTCATAAGGTAATGAAAATAAAAATAAAAACCCAAAGTACGTCTGGTAAAAACTTTAGCTATAAAAAAGCAAAAAACCACATAAAGGCTAATACTAAAATGCCATGCAGTCCTCACATTGGCAGTCTGTGCAAATAGCATTTAGCTGTGCTAGGTAAAAAGGCACTCTAACAAAATAAATAACGATAAAACTGATAGATCAACCGTCAAGATGTGTAAACCTAAACCCTGGACCGCACTACCACTAAAAAGCCTTAACACCATACTAAAAGCAGATACACACAATGCATTTAAAGCACAATGGTAAAACAACCCAAGTTGTAGACATGCAAAGAAGACGATGATTGCTCCAAATCCGACTACTATTTGCAACTAAACTAAAAAAAAACACCTGCAAATCTTAATAGAAACCTCAAGTCTCAATTAAGAAAAGACATACATACTATGAACATTGTAGACAGCTAATATGTAAAAGATTTGAAATAAAAGACAAAAAACCAAGCATGTACTATGTACTTGTACGGCGCTCTCCTACGCAAGATAGTCCATATTAGGCAATTGCTAGCTTGACATAGCCAGCATAAGAAAAATCGCTCCAAGTGTTAGACGGAGGAGTAAGAGTTACCACTAAAAGAAGTACAAAAGGCATAACCAAGTCTAAGTGCAGTGAAAATAGTTTTGCTTTCACTCAAACCCAGAAATATTTAAACGCAAAAAAGCAAAACCTAGCTTTTAAGGCTACTACCGTAAATAATAAAGCAAGTGGCACTAATTTACGGGGCAAACTTTAATTAGCGGAACAGACTAGGCCTGTCTGTTTCACAAACCAATTTAATCAACCAAACCTAACCTAACCTAACCTAATTTATGATTTAAATTTAATAAATGATGTGTTTTATGTTAATCGCATCTACCTAAATTTAAATAATAAATTAGATTTGGTAATCTAATTCAAATAAAACGTGCCAAAAAAGCGACGTTGTCTAACCGTATAAGATTTTACTTGTATTGATCTTTACACACATACACTTTAACTTACTTTTAATAAAAGTTAGTTAGTTGAGTTACTACCTTTTGTCTAATTTAAGGTTTAAAAACTAATTTCACTAATATTTGTAATCTAAAAAAAATTAAATTTTGTTTATCAATATCTTAAAAATAAAAAAACTTCTTTTTGTCTAAAACCAAACAATAAAAAGTAAATTGCTGACCAACAAGAATGAGAAACATTGTTAGAAACAATGCAAAAGAATTTATAATTAAAAAATCACAGAATTTTGAAAGTCACTGTAAATCTTAAGAACTTGAAAGTAAAAAATCCCATCAGTATGCACCAGATATGTCCTACCCAGAAAAAAATTAGAAAACTTTTACAGAAAACTATAGACAAGTATAAATATGATATCAATAACTAAAAACTATCATCTTTAAAAGTCTAAAAAACATTTAATCGATTTCTGTGGCCGCAACAAACTTAAGATAAATAATACTTATTTTTCCCATAAAAACACAATTACACATCCAATAATAGCTGAAGTCAAACGTTGACAATTGACTTTTTTATTAATATAAGTGACAATTTTATACTTTGCCCGCTTCAAATAAAAAGCAAACAACAAAGTTTAAAGACAAATACAACATTAAACCAAGTGGTAATGAAAATATGCAAATATTTTATCAAAACAAACCAAAGAAAAAAACTAAATACCTAACCTATTACAGAACAGGACAGCATTGAAGAAAACTAGAAGAAAATAACAGAATCTATTCAAAAAGCTGCAGAAGAAGTACTAGTTTACAAGTGCATTCATAAAAAATATAAAATAAAAAACTGGACGCGACAGTAATTTTGCTCTTTCAATCTTAAAGCGTGTTCAGTATATACTTGATCTCATTGCCGCAGATGCTCACTGCTATCAAAAACGCACAACGCAAACAAGGACTAAAAAGAAAGAAATTATCAGAAACAAAGTAGACAACGCAATATAGAAAATTTACTCTTTTCTAATAGATAATTTCAACAAGTGTCAATTTTCTATAAATGATGGAACTAAAAAAAAAATTTGTTTATAAGAAATTATGATGATTAGGATTATCAAAAAGAGCAATTGCAAGATTTGCTTCAGGATTTCTGGTTATAAAATTATTTCAAAAAAATGGTACAAAAAGAAACTTTTGAGAAATACGAATTGTCCGCAAAAAAATTGCAACAACCTTTTAAACAATAAAAAATTAACCTAATCAGATAAATTTGTAAAAACTGTTGAAGCCGTTTTTGATTTTGCAGTCATTACGCAAGATAAATAGTTCACGCAATAATAACGCCGTGCGTGTTCGTGTGTTTCTTTTCCCGCTACAAATTTTATTGACCATAAAGTTCTGTGTAAAAACAGTAGTATTTTAAAAATTTGTGTATACATTGAGCTAAATTCAATATTTTGAAAAATTTGTTTCTTAATTTATGTTTAACAATGCACACTTCAACAATCACACCATCGAAGATCATAGAATATTTCACCCTATAAGAGGAAAACATTGCGTAACTCCGTACACCGCTATCAAGAGTAAACCTGTAATTCTCGTATTGTCAACTAAATTGGCTTCAGAAGTTGCGCAATTTAACATAATTTCAATACTCTTTTACGGAAAAGAGGTTTAAAGTCTATAAACTTTGTCAAAATTCTTTGTCAACTTTCACGAAATATTGTATCTATAATCCCAGATTTAATTTGGCTTCACAAAAAATAAAGTTGTTTTGAAATACCAAGATAAAATAGTATTATAGAAAAAATAACAGTCAATATGCAATACCAACGCTCAAAAATTATCTGCCTGTCGTTTATCAGTATGTAAAAAGAGTTGTCATAAAAACATCTTTTGTTACATTTGATCGGCCACTATATTGTAAAGCTCAGAGTATTTCATCTATTGATGTCGTTTATGAAAACTATCCATATGATCATGTCGGGTCGTTAATCTACGTAAGAAATTTTATAGACAAAATTTTTTTTGATCATGTGAAACTCTCCGTTATTTATTTATTTATTTATTTATTAGTCAACGGAAGCCATTACAAAATAAGTATATATTTACAACTTAAAAAACATATTAATTAAACATAAAACAACTAATACTAAAAATAAGAATAAAACTTAAATAGTTACAAAATATAAATATTAAAAAGATCACGTATGGTTGGTAAGTGCACGTCGCACGGTATTTAAAGAACCTTTAAAAAAATCTACTTTAACTTTGTTGGCATGCTGCAAAATACGTGTAGTTGCAGAGTGCTGCGCATAATCAGTACGTTTGTACGGTATATGAAATAAGTAGTCATTGCGTAAAACTTGAGCTAGAACATAAATACCATATTTTGTCACGTTACATAAAAAAACGTGCTTTAGGCTAAACGTAAAAAGTACGCAACCACAAAAATCCTCTCAGAAATTTTAAACACAAAACAAAAAACTGCTTTCTAAATATGGTTACAAAATATTGTTTTTTAAGGACATGTTGAGGTGTTGGTCTCAACAATTGGTCCTTGAGAATAACTAACGCATGGCAATATCTTTCGGTTTTCTTCTCATTGTCTAATGTGGTAGTAGGTTGACATGCCGTCCCCGGCTCATTTTTCCTATACCGTATTTTTTCTATTTTTTTGTTTTACTTCCTACACTGGCATCCTACTCTCCTTTCTTCACTTTCTTCCATTCTTGTGTAATTCAGCCTAGATATTTGCATTGTTCTTTGTATCTCTTTAGTTTTTCTATACTTTCATTAACTTTTTTCTCGTCGACCCTTTAGTAGTCCTACATTTGCCAGTTTAACTTCTAGTGAGATTCTTAAATTTTCATTTGGGATTAGTTCTTTGTGTCGCCTGGTTGCCAGATATACTTTGACCATTTCAAAAGTTGCATTTTCTGTCAACCTCTAGATGGCATATCTTCCGTTTGGAAATTGCTTAGTCAATTCCGTCAACTTATTTTCTTTAAGCAATTCTCTCCTTGTCCTCTTTATTTCTGCAATTTCTGTTGGTGCTAATGTTTCAGTATATGTTTTTCTCTTGTCTCTTTGTTTACTTTCCATTCCTTGATAGGCATAGTTGTTTTGACCTTCTTTGTTTCTTTCCTTTTTATTACTTTTTTCTATAATCTTTTGCTTCCATTTAGCTTTTTGCTCCTCCTTCCTTTGTCTTATGTGGTTTTTAATTTGTGTGTTTTTTTCCATTTTGGTTTACCTAAATCTTAAAGCTTCAAACTCCTGTATTTTTTTCGTCAGTACTGTCTTTGCATAGTTTCTTAGTGCTCTCTATTTGTTTTTGTCACTCAGGCATATTTTAATGATTGTAGATTTGTCTACTTTGTTTTCCAATTATGCGTGTTTTCTTGACAAAATATACGTTTTTTTTTTCTTTTTCTATCATATTTATTTTATGTAGTTGTGTTGTATAGTAACACGTCACCGGTTTTTTCTCTACTCATCCTTTTATTTCTAGTTTTAGTTCTGATGTCTATTCTCTCTTTTCTCCTTTTTTCATTATCTTTGCCATCTTTCTATCATATTCACTCTCGCTCGTCTCTTTGCTTTTTGCTTACTACTTCTTTAATTTAATGCCTTTTGCAATACTGTTTTGTAGGCCCTGCATATCCTTAACAAACTTGCTCTCAAAGCTTCTTTAACTTATTTTCTGTTATTTTTTTGTCTTCAAAGCTTCTCCCCATGTCTCTGCGGCATACAATAGTTTACTTCTAGCAGCAGTTACTATTTGCATTTTTGCCACTTCTCATGATCCTCCCATGTTAAGCATTTCTTCCATTTTTTTTTTCCTTTTACCGCTTCCTTACTAACTCCAAGGTATCTAATTTTTTTTTCTATGTTTATTATATGTTCACCTACTTGTATTTTTCCATTTTCCTTGTTGGTCTTCTTTGTCAATAGCCATGCCTCCTTGGTTTTCTGCGGAGCCATATTTAACCCTTATTTCTCATCCATCTCTTTATTATCTCTATTGCCAACTCTAACTTTTCATTTGAGAGCGTGACGCAGTGGTCTAGGCATCCGGCCGCTGTACCAAAGATCGTGGGTTTGATTCCCATATACCGTGACATACTTTTCACTTTCTCTCTCCCACTTCCCAAGCTGCCTTGCCAGCGTGTGGTTTTACGGCTAAAACCTGCTCTGATGGAGTGATAAATTCTCTCCAGTGGTTCGAAATCCCCTTAAAACTGTAGTTCCCCTTGTAATGTGAATTGCCAGTATTACAAGCAGAGTCGAAGCTAAGACGCCAACAGTGGCGTATAAATGGCTGACAAAAAACTTTTTATTTAGTACTTCTATGTCTATATCCCAACCTACCAGAACCACGTTATCCGCAAATGCCGTTATTGTCACTCTTTCCGGCAGCCCTGAGTAGCTGATTATAAACTAAATTCCATAGTTTAGGACCTAGTGCAAAACGCTAAAATTTTCCATTTTCAATCAGTAGATTTCTCTCCTGAAGGTAGCTCCATATTATCTTGGTAGTTTTATTTGTTAGTTTTTTTTTTTTTGCTGCTTCTATAATTACTTCCCCTAGTATGCTGTTGAACGTATTTTTTATATCTAACGTTATTATGACACAGTGTTGTCTTTTTCTGTATAGTCCACTGTTTGCTTCTTTTGCTATGACTTTTACTTACTTGTTCCTAAAGTTGTTCTTCTCTTTGTAAATCTATATTGCTCCTGTTCCCATTCTCCTTTTTCTTCTATTTCCTGTTCAATTCCCCTCACGATAACTTTTTCTATAATTTTTGCTAATGTGTTGATCAGGCATATCGGTCTATACGTCGTTGCTTTGCCTGCTTCCTTCTTTTTTTCATTTAGTACTAGGTTTGCATCTTTCCAGCAAGCTGGAAAATGTTTCAATGATTACTACTTCATTTTCTTCTTCCTTTAAACACACTGCCTTCATTTTTCCTAATTTATTCATTAGTATGATTTGCCCCCAGCATTTTTTCTTACTGTCCTTAATTGCTTCCTTTAAAGCTTTTCCGTAATTTTTCAGTTCTTCTTCAGTTTCATCAGAATCTTCTCCCGTATTTCGTTGTCTTTTGACCATTTTTGCTGTTTGTATTGCTTTCATCTTGCTTTCCCTGACCTCTTTGCACCACCAGTACGGTCCTCTTCTTTCTCCTTCTTTGTACCTGGGAATTGATTTTTCCGCTGCCTTCCTCAACTTTTCCGAGTACCTTTTGCATCTTTCCTCTATGTTATCGTTTTCAGTTCTTCCTCTGTTTCCATAACTCTATTTATCCTTTCTCTGTCTATCTTTCTTATGTTCTATTTTCCTTCTCTATTGTCTTTCTTTTCCCCTTTTCCATTTGTGCTGCATTGTATGTACTTATATAAACTCAGCAATTCTTCTTCTGTCACTGTCCAGTCCCTTATTACTCTAGCCGTTTTCCATGTTGCTATGGTAATGTCAATGTATGATTTCGATCTTTCCCTTACAAACGTTGGTTTATCTCCTTAGTTTTATATTGTAAGATTTACGACTGCATTCATCTCCTCAAGAATTTGGCTTTTCCTGTCGCACTTGGTCCCTCTCCATCGTGGTGATTTTGCGTTGAAATTGCCTCTTATTAAAATTTGTTCGCTCTTTTGTTTCCTTAAGCTGTGTTTTAGTTTTTCTATCTACTCCTAATAATATTCCATTTTGCAGTTTGGACTGATGTAACAACTGTATACTATCAAACCTCCTATAGCGGGCCACACTTATTTCTCCTGTTCCCCATCTTTCTACTTTATCTCTTCATTTGTCCCTTGCTAGGATAGCTGCGTCAAAGTCTTTATCTTTTATCCACTCCCCACTTAGTTTGTTTTTATTTGGTTCACTCACTATTACTATTTCAATTTTTCCTCTTACCGCTGTTGACATCAATCGGTTTTGCGCCTCTTTTCCTCTGCCTATATTTGTTTGGATGATGTTATACATTTTTGTTTGTGTCCTCATTCTCGTGTTGTCTCCAATTATCTGGATTCTTGTCTTCTACGTTCTTTTTTGGTCTTCCCATTTCTTTTTTGTATGTGAGCGGGAATCTTTGCTCCTGTTCTGTGTCTTGTACAAAGTATTGCAATAATAAAAGTCACTATTAGTTTAATATTGAAGTTAGGAGCAAGAAATTTTTAAACCTTTTTCACATACAACAATTACGTTATAAACCAATGTTTATTTTTAAGTACGGACACAAGTCATTGCGTGTTAAAGCAACATTGCAACGCTAACAATAGTTACATTTGTTAGCAACATATGTCTAAAACCACTTACGCATCATCGTACTTATACCAATTTTTAAATAAAATATAAAATCAACCAGTTTTTTGCAACAAATTTTAAGAGAAAGCGGGTTAAACGTTTAGACCAAAAAATATTTCTGTATTGTTTCTAGATTTGAAAACTCGCGCTTGGTCTGATTTGATAGATGTAGGACAGACAACTGTTACTGTGCTTTTTTATTTTGTACCAAAACACAAGACATGTTTGCTTTAATTTGCCAGGCGCGGCGTGAGTTGTGGCGCAAATATTTAAAAAACACGCTAAAGATATTGCACAAATGCGCTTTGCAAATCAGAGATGACCCTGATTATAAAAACAATAAAACAAAAAAGATAACAAGAAAACTTAAAGATACTTATGAACACTTAAATATCCGACAAGATTAAAATAAAATAGATTTTGTAGTAGTTTTTAATGCTTCAATAACACGATTAAAATCAAACCTAAAACATATTTGTTTCAATAAGTAGCCTTAAGTTTCTATTAATTAAAAAAAAGTATTCAACAAAACAATACTATAGATTTAAAATAATATTGTTTTAAACAAAAAATAAATTATTATATTCAAGATTTCAAGCGGCGACTCAAAATAACATTAAAAAAAAAAATGTATTTAATACACACTGTTCCAAGATGCAATAACTTGGTATGTGCGTATAATGTAATGATAAATAAATTACATTATTACGTACTAATTACTTCCATTATCTCTACTTAAACAAATTAGAAATAGATATTCAGCAGTAATTTATCCATTTACAATAAGCAATGCTCAAACGAATCTATTTAGTAAGTGTATTTTGAAAGTATTACCTACAACATATTACCCTAAATCTAGAATTAAAATTAATAGCATTAAATAACTATACAATAATTAATTAAATTTAATTACTAAGTACAACACCGATCTGATCAAAAATAGCACAATGTACGTGAAAATTCATTAATGCAGCACGTGATTGCCTCGTGACCTGCACGATCCCACCCTATGCTTGATTCAACCCCCGCTGTTGGTCTCCATGGAATCCAGCGGTTACTTATTAAAGGCCATGGTGGTAATAATATAGTAATTGAAGCTGATAATCACCGAATCATCTCGGGCATGTGGTTTCCATTTTAATAAATCTTTTATTGTGGTCGGTTTTATTTTATACATAAGCTTGGATGTAATTGCAAAGTTTCAGATTGCGTTTTTAATTTGAAAAAGTCTATAAAAAATAATACTTATTTTAAATAAAACAAAAACATAATATATTATTTTCGTATGTTTTGTGGCATATTTTCTCTCTTTCTCTCTCTTAAAATAAGTTTAGGGTTTCTTGTTAAAAGATAATCGCATCTGACGGATCCTTGAGTGAATTTTATTATTGGAACCACCCGCATGGCGCATTATGAACTCGTTTTGTTTTCTTTATTAATAAACCTGCAGCGGATCCCCGATCACCAGATGGTCTTTTGTCTTTCAGTTTGTTCGAGAAGTCGTCTTCTTAACACGCATTGACAGCTCTCGGTTCCCTTTTTTTTCTTTTTATCGATCTCGTTCATAAAGTTTTCGGAAGGCTTATAAGATATTAAGAGTGCGTACAAAGGATGTATCAAATTTTCTTGGAAATTTCTTCGTGCCTTGTTGAAGAATGGTGGTTCCGATTCATTTAATAATGTGGAAAATAATATCAAAAGGACTTGAAGTTCACTTCCGTTATAAAATGATGTATTTACCCTGTTTATAGGCTTATCTAAACAAAATTTAATATCGTAACATAGCTGTTAAAATCAAGTATCAAATATTTGAAATTAACATCTCTGTAAAAATGTTCACAGTGGTCATTATTTTAATATTAATATAAATTTTAATAAAGTGCAAAAATATTTACTTATTATTTTTCCTGAAATTTAAATATTTATAAAATATAAAGTTAACAAATTTTCCGGTATATTTACACAACTGGCCGAAAGTTTTTGCACATTTCTTTCACCGCATTTGAAACAATACCTTCGCGTTTAAAAACGTGCAGCCACCTTTCTGTATATACTTTGTAAATGAAGTGTTTATTTAACTGCAAAAACATCCTGAAAAGATACTTCCCACATTCCCTATTATTACATTGCGAAGGGGGATACCGCAGTGAAAATATTTATAAATCACCCCCGCATTAAAAAAAGTGTTAAGTAAGAGGTGTCAAATTTTTAATCCAAAAACAACACATAAATATATTAATTTTAACAAGTATAAGGAAATAATATAAAATATATTGGCCTATTTGGTATTGGACTTGTTAAAAATATAAAATAAGGAACTCAAAGATGAATATTTTATATTTTTAAAGTAATATATTGCCATAACTGTCAGTTTGTCACCCGATATCTACATATACATTTAGACATCATGCCAACACTATTTCAAAGTTAGGCGCAGGAAGACAGCACGGCCTCAGAATGGAAAAAACGTTTCTAAAAAATGTAAAGAATTCCTACAAATCAGGGGTTAATGCCACATAAAATATCAACGCTCTATTAGGGTGATTTTTTAATGTTTTTATTTGAAAATGTTTAGGCTTCAACAAAACTATTTCGCAAACAGGGAATTAAAAATAACTTGTTTAATTTTTACATATTCATGCTTTAACATATTTTATTAATTTTTCCCATAAGAACCTTCAAAAATAACAGTAAACCAATCAATTCTATTAGTAACTATTCTTATTTCATAGAGACCCACCCATGCCATATTATGTTAAAAAGAATTCTTTTATATTTGTGAAGTGGACAAGGTCCGTCTATATAAAATGTCTCACCCCGAGATGTGTGCAGACATTTGCAGGACAACCGCATGATTGTGGTATGTAAAACGGAAACAGTTGTCATGAGACCGTCGGCCGTTTGAACCTGTCAATCACGGTGTCAGAGGAATGTTTGAGATTTCAAAACTGCTCGTCTATTTCATAGTCTTTGCAGGCGAGACGTGTTTTCATTCATAGCAATGAAAATGCTTTTTGTAAATATACAACAACACCACCGTTGTCTGAAATGGTTGTGATAATATTGTAAAACTGACCGATGTTGACAGTATTATTATTTTTCTGAAAAACAGTCCTTGTTCCATTATTATGTTTCCAAAGTTTTGAGATAAAATTTTGTTATAAAAATAATATGGAACATTTATAGATTAATTAACTATAAAAAGTGAATTTAATTTAAGTTTTATTAAATATAAAAAAAACACTTTGTTTTAATACATATTACTGTACTTATATTTAGTTGCTATATTATGCTGTGGGTTTAAGATGTCATAAAGTTACTCCTCAGTATATTATAAAAGTATATACAACAATACTAAAATCATAAAATGAGCCATAAAATAATACTATAAAATACGAAATTATTTCTGATATATCATCAATTATTTTACCAAATTATAGTGCACTTCCGGTATCTGTGGCATATCGTCAGTTTATATGCACATTTTATAAGCAGCAAACATAAATTTTACAGAGGAACACAGTTTGTCATTTTTAGCGTTTGATTGCTAAAAATAAAATTGATTTGTGTTTAAATATCAAAAGTATTTTTTAAAAACCCAATTTGTATTATGAAATTAAATATTCTTATTATTAAAACACTAATTAAGAATTCTGAAAAATGTGATAAAAACTAAATAAATTACTAATTCACTTGTTTCAGACATTTGATATATATATATATATATATATATTTCATAAAATGTACGTATGTGTATGCAAAAATACAATCTATCTGAAAGTAAAAGTATAGTTTTATTTATGTGAACTGAATACATGCTATTGATTTATGTTTGTAAAAAAATCAAAATCTAACTGTGATTTCACAAGCATTCAAAAAATTTTAAATACATGTTTGGTGTCTTTATTATAAATACAATCAACAACGCAACAAAAAAGTCAAAAAGCGTCAAATCACATGATTTTGGTGATCGATTGCTGTTCAATTTAATTCAATTCAATTCAATTCAATTCAATTCATTAATTCATGTAATATACTTAAAGTTTTATATACGTCAAAGGTTTACATATTAAAATTAAAAAAAAATTAAATAAAACAAAATAATAATAATAATAATAATAAATAGAATCAAAATAATCAGGCTCTATATAGTAAGCAAGTATAAAATGGATGATGATAATTAAAAAGAACCAAGCGCCAAAATGCAAATATTTAGTTAATGGCACCATACGACACCTTGATATTTAACCTATACTGTGTAAAAAGTACTAAACGCCCGTTTAATTCTAGCGACTTTTATTGAGTAAAAGCCTAAGCGACATAGACCGAAAAAACAGTTTTGTTTTATATAAAAAGATCCAAGTGACGGTATCCTTTATAGAAAATTATTAATGTCAGATGGTTCCTTTTCCATTTTAAGACATTCAGGTATTTCTAATGAGTGCTGTTTTTAGTATGCGTTGCGTTTTTAATTGAACTTAAAAATTATTGAAAGAACTAAACAAATTCTTAAAATGACCTTAAAACCAGAGCTGGGTGATCCGCCGAAAAAACTAAAACTTAGCAAATGCAGCACGGTATGTATATATTTAGTTTATGTTTTTTTTTGTGATATAATTATTTTTAAATGATAATATGAATTATAAAGTTAATTAAAAACCAAAAGTTGCTTGATTGATTTAAACTATTGCTATATTTTTAATTTTTGCAACAATAATTATTTCGGTTTTTTGTTTTCAATTTCACTATTGTAGATGTAGTTTTACCAGGTAAAACAAAAAACATTTATTAAAAAAAATCTTTTTTTTTTAAATTTTGATTTTTACCTACCTATTTTTCTATTAATTATTCTTTAAATGTGGAGGATAAAATACAGATGACACAAAGATTCAAAGTCAAAATAACAAAAACTTGGAAGTCACTAAAACAAAATCAAAATTAATTGTTCAAGAAGTTCTGGTCTTTAGCAGCCCATTTCAAGAAATTCAGGTTTCTGAAAACGCACTTGAAACGACAATTATTAATGGCAACATAAACAATAACAACACATATGATAATAACACTGAACTGAATATTATGAAAGATGAAGATTCAGATGACAGCATAAAAGATCGTAATTTTATTCTTGGGGAAGAAAATGAATTGTTATTATGTTTTAATAAAGAAGAAATTGAGAGAAAAGAAAAATTAAAACAACAAACAAAAGCTTGGAAAGGACAACCAAGAAAAGGAAGACATAACAAATACCCTGGACAAACCTTTGCAACTAGAAAAAAGTTAAAAGATTCCATTAAAACTCACTACACTGTCAATGAAAAATTAAAAAAAGCTAAGCAGTTTGTTGATTACAAATGCAGCTGTTTAAGGAAATGTGGTGAAAAATTTATAGATAAAAAAAAAATTATTTTTCAAAATTTCTGAAATTTAGCTTCGTATGATTTACAAACCAGTTACATAGTAGCAACAGTTAAAGAAATGCCTGTAAAAAGAAAGCGAGCTAAAAACGGACCAGGTAAATCATATACTAGAATGTATACGCTTGGAAAAATTGAAGTTTGCCGTGACACTTATCAAATATATACAAAGAGGATTAACACTGCATTAGAAAAAAACACACCTCCTAAATAAGAGATGAGCGAGGAAAATGTGAAGAAAAAAAAAGTAGATGAAGAAACAATAAACAAAATTATTGATTATATAAAGACATTTCCTATCTATATTTCGCATTACTCCCGTTCAAAAACTAAAGCAAAATTTTTACCTTACAACCTAACAGAAAGTAAAATGTAGAAACTTTATAATATACAAGAGAAGCACTCAAAAATTAGTTTTCAGTCTTATAAAAATATTTTCTATAAACATTTTAACCTAAAACAAAAACCTCTTATTAAAGATACATGTAACAAGTGTGACATGTATTCCTCGCAGGTGAAAAATACACAAGATGAGAATCAACAGCAAATTTTGTTAAGCATTTTGAAAAGACAAAGCTAACCGGAGATCAGATGAACAAAGATTTAAAAAAAGCAGTTGGGAACCCACTTATTAAAACCCTTTGCTATGATATGGAAAAAGTCTTAAGATTGCCAAAACTGCCAACAAATATTGTATATTACAAAAGACAATTAAGTATTTATAACAAAGGATCAACAAATACTCCATATTGTTTTTTGTGGAAGGAAGATGTGCCAGTACGAGGTGCTCAAGAAGTGAGCTCTTGTTTAAAGAAATTTATTGAAATGCACCTCAAAAATGAAGTAGAAGAATTAATATTGTGGCTGCGGTGAACAAAATTGCAATATAAAGATAGTATTAATGTTAAAAACAGTTTTAAATCAGCACCCTACATTAAACAAAATTTTGTTTAAATATCTCGAGTCTGGCCACAGTTTATTGTCAAACGATACAGATTTTGGGCAAATAGAACTAGTTCTTAAAAATCAGGTTCAAATTTATACTTTGGAAGAGTTCATGTCAGTAATCGAAAATTGCAAAAAATATACCAAATTTGTAATAAATCTAATAGAGTCCAATGATTTTTTCTCTACTGAAGATGTTGAAAAACAAATTACAAACAGGAAATTTAGTATTAATAAAGAAAAAATTAGTTGGTTAAATAGAAAAATTGTAAAACTTGAGAAGTCAAAACCAAATTCAGTTTTTTTATGTGAGTCACACTCACCTGAAGAAAATTATTTTAAAGAAATAAACATCTCTAAATCAACTCAAAGCAAAAAAACCTTCAATCCTTATTGACTTCCAAAAATTAAAAGTGTTGTACCTTAAAAGAAAGCCCGTTTCAAAGAAAATATGGGACGACATTAAGTCCTTATTGAAGTTTCTTCCCAAGGGCGTAATTGAATTTTACAAAATCAATAATATAGAAAACTTTGAAGGTGATATTAAAGGTTTTGGTTTCCATGCATATTTTGATTTAGAATTTCCAGAAATGTAACATTTATCATATTGTTATTATTATATATAAATATGTAAAGAATTAGTACTGTGTTTCTATTTTATTTTTTATTGCATAAATAAAACTTTGTTTTTCTATGAAATGATCTATTTTATTTTTTCTTTTTTTTTTTAATAGAACCATGGAACCACATTTTTTTAATTATTAAAAAGGAACTATCAACAAAGTAATTCAATCTTCACTTCCATTTGTTTACAAAGTTGCAACATCATCTTCAGAAAAATTGTAACAATGTGGTAATTTATACAAAAAGGGTTTTTTTATAATATTCATTTATTATTAATTCAATTATTATCATCCAAATATGGTAAACAAAATAATTACTGATAAATAACACATTAAAATTAGAATATAAATAAAAGCAGTAATATACACTATATTAGAGTAATTCCACGATAGTTCGGACAAACGCCCTCACATCAACATCTCAGATTTCGCTCAAGTTTTGTACACATACCCCAAGTATCAAAATATGACAATTCCTAAAATTTTAGATCTCTAGGTGCACTTTAATGAAGATTTGATATCTTTGATTCCGCTACATCTGGAGACTTAAAATTTGAATATGATACTTTTGAAACAGTACTTTTGATTGCAAAAATTAAAAAAAAAACTAGATTCGCTTGCTGTAAGATAAAATATAACACATAATTGCTAAAAATGAGTTATTTAAAAAAAAAACAGACATAAAGATCGCGTTCTACAAGAAATTTCCTTTTGATTACTCTAATTCAATTTTTTTTTTGTAAAATTATGAAAGACTAAGAAATAATTATTTTTTATCATAACTTTTTCAAAATATATATGTATATCATACTTTTTCAAAAAAAAATTATGAGATGTCAATGTGAAAACGTTTGTCCAAACTATCGTGGAATTACCCTATAACCAATCACGGTTTGTAAAACTGACAAATTAGTTGAGATCGGCAAACTTATTAGTTAAGCATTTTTCAATACAGTAAAATTTTAGTATAAAATAAGATTTTAAAGCTTGTTTAAAACTGTTTGCTGCAAGAATTTTGATATTTACAGGTAATAGAATTAATAATTTTGACCCGTAGAAATTGATACCGTTTTGAGACTTAGTTGGACGTAGACGAATAGAATATATATGGTTATTGTGTCTAGTACTGTATTGATGGTTTAGATTGTATTTATTGGAGTTATTGTTGTTAAATACGTGCATAAGGCACTCAAAAGCGTACAGACAAGGGAGTCATAATTTTCAAATTAGTAAATGAGTTCCGATAAATAAAATAGTGTTGTGGTTATACCAAAGTTATGATTTGGCATGTCATTAATATATATTACAAATAGCAAAAAGCCCAAAATAGACCCTAGCGGAATTCCGTGCTTAATGGCTAATTCTGATGACAACTTTTTATTAGCGCATACCTTTTGGTATCTGTTCAATAAGTAGGAATGGATCATACAACAGCTATTTGGGTAAAAATTGTAGCAGTATAGCTTTTGCAGAAAGAAGTCATGAGATACGTAATCAAAAGCCTTTGACAGGTCCATGAAAGTTGCAACATAGTATTCCCCTCTTTTAAAACTGTCAAATACTGTCTGAGTAAAAGGTTGCGTCCCCGTAAACCTTTCTCTGCAAAATTCATACTGTTGTTGTTTTCAAAAAATACTTTCTATAATTTTAGAAAATATAGGCAGAATAAAGATTGGCCTATAATTATTGTTGTTATTTGTCATCTTTTTTTAGTTGGAATGACACTCTTTGTAAACAAACTGAAAAGATGCTAGATGTAATGTTTATCAGCGTAGTTTTAATATAGGATTGATAACACATTTTAGAAAATGTGTATTCATACCGTAAATATGTTAATAATAAGTTGGTTTCAATTTGTGTATTGTATCAATAATATTTAATGAACTAACCTCTTCAAATTTAATGTAAGTACTGGGAATGGTTGTGTGCATCTGATTAAAAAAAGATATTAGATCAGTATTTGTATTTGGTAAAACTTATACTAAGTCTTCAGCAACTTGGCTAAAATATGCGTTAAACTCATCTGGATTTATGCCACATAAGATGCTGTTAGAAGGTGTATGTTGTTTAATTAGAGACCAGATAATTCATGTGTTGTTGCCGGACTCCCTAATAAGTTTTGAGTTGTGTGCTATTCTTGTGGTTTTCAAAGCATAATGGTATTTATTTTTATAACTAATGTTGTTAGATTTCAGATCTTGTTGTTACATTCTAAAACTAAGCGACCAAAAAACTTTAAAATAATGTAATTTTTTCACCATTTGTATAACACCATCTTGTTAAAAAACAATTTTTTTATATCAATATTCTCTATCTTAGGTAATCCATTAGGTAAAAGTGCTCTTCCAGTACTGTTTTAAAAAAATACAAAAACAACATTATTCACACATCTTGTGTAACTCACCTTCGTGTTTGCGAATAAACCAAAAAACAAAAAAAAAGATCCTGGTTGAAATAAAAAAGTGTTAGCTCTAACACACTATTTTGGCCCTACCTTCTGATAAAACAAGAACGTAACCCAGTTTTAATCAATCGGCTCGTTATGATTAGTTTAGGGTAAAAAATTATTTAGTTGGTGATAGACAAAACGTTCACACTGTGCTACTGTATGAAGCTCAATAATATACTTTGTGTTTGCCAAAGTTTTTCATTTACATTTATAAAACCTATATCACTCGATTAGGCCTGGTGACTACATCAATTTGTGATGTAGCGTATTATATGTAGCTTTGTTATAGGTAGAGAAAAAAAAAGAAGAATCTAAACTATGGTAGAATCTAATCCTCCAACCAAGCAATCTCGCCTGTTTATAAATGTAAGAGCTAATGAAGTTTGTGTGGAAGTAGAAATTTATAAAAGTATTTGTTAGTTAAATGTTTAAAAAGAAGCCAGAATCTAAAAAAATGATTTCTTTCTCCTTTTTAATTTATAAGACCATTTCTAAAATATTAATAAGTTAAGAGATGATACATTTCCTTTTGAAATTAAGAACAGAATGCAGAGCAGTAAAATGCAAGAATGCACGTTATTTGAAAATATCAGTTGCAAAAAGTTAACCCGCAGAAAAAATGGAGAAGTTAACATTTAATTCTGAACGGCTCTCAAATGAAGTTAAAGTGCCCGGTTTGCCAGTTAGATATCCAGGTACTGCAAAATGTGCAAAATAAAGTAAAGAAGAACATAAGATTGATCTATGCACCAGTTCACTTTTATGTATGGATTGTAATAGTAAGCACTACTTTAATGCTAAAAAAAAGACAAAGCAATTACGGCTTTTATGTTTTTTATATCGTTTGCTGCAGTTGTTGAAACACCTATTGTTCACACCAATTATGAAATTTACTGCTATTGCATAAACTTCTTATAATAAGGACTCTAATGTACAACTACAATATGTCCATTTTTGCATAATGAACTATTTGTGATAAATGTCAACAAGTTTTTTTCTTCATATTAATCTAACTGATACAGTTTTCTACCAAATACATAAAGTAAAATTTATTCTAAACTTACTTTGTCTTGATATTCTTAACAATTTAAAACGGTGATGCTTACCTGAAAACAAAGAAAAAACATAAGTTATTATTAATTTTCTTAAATACTTTGTATATATTTACAAAAAAATGTATATGTAATTTACTAAAAAATAATTAAACTTTAACTGTATTAAGTCTATTTTGTAACAAACAACACTACACTAAAAAAGCAAAAGTTATTAGAATTTTGTAAAAATTAACAATTTTACAACTAAACAAAGTCAGTTTTTATTAAGCCTCAGGCTTTGTAAAACATTATTTGATAGTCAATATACACATAAGATTATATTACTATTAATTAAAGAATTATTAACATAACTTAACTGGTGTTATTTTTCTTATTTGCATGTCTATAACAGCTATTTTACATAGCCCAGTAAGTTTACGACTTATTTGATCTCGGTTTATAAAGAAAAAGTTTTTATTCAGCTAATTTTAAGAATAAAAACCTACTGCTAATAGAACGTAAATTGCTGTAAACATTAAATCATAATGTTAATCAAATATAAATTGTAGTACTATTGTAATTCATGTCATAAATCATCATAAATCTGTAGAGGAAGATTTTGAATTGCTGCAATTAATATTCATGATAGTACATACTTGTTAGGTATTAAGTATTTTTAGATGTGCTAAAAATTTTCACCAAATTAACTTTACTAAAACAATTACAAAAAAAATTAATATTAGATTTATTGATAAAAATTGCAAAAAAGGTCTTCAACACAGTTAACTATAAAATTTTAAGCTATATGTTAAACTTATGGTTAAATTGGATTTTCCTAATATAGGTATTATGGTGACGCAGAAATCTATACTCAGACTTCTGATGTTCTTGGTCTATGTCGATGATCTTTCAGACATAATATATACGATTGTGCTATTATATGCTTATAATATTTCAGTTACTAATCAAACTAATACAATCAAAGAAACTGTTAAACAACAAACAACCTCATTATCGTACGTCTAAAATTAGTTTGCAAGCAATCGGCTTGATTATTATAATGATGATAAGATAATACACTTAATATTACACTAAAATGGCTATTGAAGTAATTAGCAGACTAATAACGTTTTTGGCTGTGACCCGGTTCTAAAAAAGAGCGTTATCAGCCAAACACAAAAATATATAGAAAACAATGTAAATATAAAACTTACAATTCAGTCCATAACTACAATAAATTGTTGAAGGTCCTATTTTTTGTGTAAAATTTTATAACTTTTTTCCCGCAAGTATAACAGAACTGCATATCAATGCTCATAATACACACAAACAATAATATCGTTTTAAAATATGTTGTTGACATGGTTGTAAGTGTTGTACTTTTTGGTAATGATATGGGTAAAAAAAAAAATCCTTATTATGGTATTCTAAACGAATCTTCTATATAGTTGTAAACGGGCAAAAAGTCGCCTAACGCTGACCCCTAGTTCATCAAAAGCTGCGTTAACTATTTGTTCCTTTTCTGCCACAGTGTGCTGTTGATGTGGACATTTACTACAATAATTTTCTATTTCAAATTTACAGAGCCTTCGAAATGCGTCTGTCGGAAAATCTTAATTGATACTCGCGACATGCAGCTAGGGCATTACCATTACAGAATCCGTAAACGAAAATGATATCTGCGTATTCTCCGTTGTTGAACAGCATTTTTATTAAATTTTACCAACCAAACAAAAGAAAACGATTTTGAAGTATCAAAAGCTTACACCAACGCACACTTGTTAAAGTTTTTCAGTTAGGAAACACCCTGTATAAACAAGAATAAACTGGAGCAAGTAAAAATAGTATAATACCTAGAGACTAAGCTGTCAGAATTGGAAAAACAAAAGTGAATGTTTGCTTGAAGTTTGTTTCTCTACAAAACAAAACATGAACAATCTAAAAACAGAAAAAAATGAAAAAATGACTCACGTACTGAAAAAAAAATAAGAGTATAATAAGATAAAGAAAAAAATCAAATATTAAAAAAAATCAAATAAAAAACTAATGATGATGATAAATTATGAGCTTCAAAAAATGCTGTGTCATACCAATTAATCAACAACCTATGACAAATAATCCAAAAAAACAAAAACAGCATCTAGCAGCTTACTGCAATAATTTTCCGCCTAAAACTAAATGATAATCATACACCAAGTCAAGCAAAAGCGTAAATACAGAGTAAGACATTAAACAAAAGTTTATAGAACCAGAAAGCCGTATTTTCGTCTTTTTCAATTTTTCAGAAAACACAATTAAAGATCAGAAAAAAACCAATTCTATTCAAAATTTGTTAAATTCTACAGTTTAAACTACTAATCCGGCATTCAAATCATAAATTCAGCGATTAAAACTGTAAATTTAGCTTTTAAAATTGTAAATATGGCCTTCAAAAAAATGCCAAACTTTAAATTCGGCTTACAAATTATATGTTTAAAACTGTAAATCAAGTTTAAAGAATTGAAAGTCCGGTAACCAACGTGTTAAAATTTACTGGCAATTATTAACTCGGTCTTTAAATTATAAATCTGGCCATTGAAATTGTAAATCCGGCCTTCAAGCTGTTTAGTTTATCAGCCAAACAGTTAATCTAGCTTCTAAATTATAAATCCGGTAAATCACTTGTTAAATTTTACTGATAAATTGTTAATCTGGCTTTTAAATTATAAACAAATTTTTAAACTATCACATCAACTTGTTAAATTCAACTACCAAATTGTTAACTCAGCTTTAAAATTATAAATTTAGCATTTAAAACTGTAAATCCGCCTTTTAATAGAGTAAATCCGGCCTTTATAGTATTAAATTGTACTGCCAAATTGTTAATCTGGCCTTCAAATTATAAATTCAATCTTTAAAACTGTAAATTAGATTTTAAAAAGTGTAAATCCAGCCAGCAACGTATTTAGATTTACTGCAACCGACCTATAAAACTGTAAATCTGACATTTGAAAGTGTAAATTTGGAATTCAAAAAAGGCAATTTAGCTAACAATATTTAGTTTTAATAAAAAAGTAAAATAAAAAGATAATTTATAACCCAAATAAAGAGCTAGTATTATTACCAAATTGTGAATCTTACTTTTAAAACTATAGATCCGGTTTTCAAGTGTAAATGTAACATTCAAAGTATTAAATTTTATTGTCAAACTTTAAACTCAGTTTTCAAATTATATCCGGTCTTCAAAACTGTAAATCTAATTTTTAAAACTGAATCTTCCACCAACGTTTTAAATTTTATTGCCAAACTGTTAATGCGGCTTTCAAATTATAAATCAGTTTTTTTAAATGTAAATCAGGATTTTCAAACTAAAAATTTGGCAACCAACATGTTAAACTTTGTCACCAAATTGTAGATACGGCTTAAAAAAATGTATTTAGTCTACTGCCTAACTGTTAATCCGGTCTTTTAATTATAAATTCAGCCTTCAAAAGTTTAATTCGGTCTTTAAAGTGTCAGTCAAACTATAATCATAAAAATCAAAAATAACAAACTCCGGTTAAAAACGGTTAAAAAGTGTAAGATTCTATTTTAAAAATGTTAAAAATTTTATCTTTAAACATCAAAATATTTTCATAAAGTACGGCTATGCTTTTTAACAATTTTTTATGCTTTTTACCATTTTTTTTAATGCCATATAAAGCAAAAATAACTAAATCTGTTTACAAAAATTTTAGATATTTTGGACTGTAGCTTTTAAACCTTCATTTTTATCAACTTTTCTGACACTCTCAAAAATTCCCTTAATAATAATTATATTTCTATAGTAACCAAAATCAAATAACTTGATTATATTAAATCTTGTCTTGGCGATCAAAATTCGGTCAAAAACAATAAAAAAGTCCAACATTTTATTCATAAAATGTTAAAAACAGCAAATTCCGGCCATAAAACATCAAAATATTGTTGGGTAACATAAAAATCATAAACTGTTGAAAAATTTTCATAAAATCCCAACATATCAAAATCCTTCTATAAAATATTAAAATATTGTCTAAAAGTTGCAAAATCCAGTCATAAACTGTGAAAAATAGCAAAATCCAGCCATAAAGTATAAAAATATTGCTAGAAAAAACTAAACTAAAATTCACCATAAACTATTAAAAACATAAAATATTAAAATATGTTCAAATAGAATCAACATTCAGTCAAAAACGGTTAAAAAGTGCCAAATTGCTATTCACATCTTAGATTAAGTATTTTTGACAATTTATCATCTCTTAATAGTTGTTATGTAAGATTTGGCAATTTTAGACATATTAGGTTAAATAAGATAATTTTTGAATGTTGATCATCTTAGATTGTGTATTTTTTGTCAGCTGCTATTTAAGATTTGGTAATTTCTGACATATTAGATTAAAAAAAAAATGACGACCTAAAATTTTCAAATGCTATAAGGGTAGAAGGATGCAAGAGTTCAAAACATCTTAATATTATAGTCTTTTTCCTTGTAAAAATCTGGTCACCTTGAACGGCCGCGCTTGTTGCAATACCATCTTTAGAGAAGATGTCTGAAAATAAATCAATCAAATAAAAGTTGTTAAAAAAAATAACGAGGATATGATAAAATGATTTGGATAAACTTTACATATTATATTTTGTATAAATTATTTAAAAAATAATAATAATGTTCGGTACACGTTTCTTCAAAAATTAATTGGAATGTGATATTGTAATATTAAATATTGCATTCCTAATTAAGCGTCACTTCTTTATTAAAGTATTGATTAAAATAATTGCCAATAATATATTCTTAAAATATAAACAATGCTTATTAATATTGACAAAATTTAAATAAATTAACATAATATTCAAAAGTGGTCAATCATCATCATTTTAATTCTTTATATAATGCGCGTTGATGTTTATGGTAAAGTGGTAATGGACCTGATATACCCTAATAGAAATTAAAATTTATCGATTTTTCCACCTCAACTAACATATAAATTACAATATATAATATAAAATAATAAAACGAATGTAGTGAGGTATAAACATAACTAATTTATATGTTATTTTGTTAACACTTTGGAGATTTTTAAACTTTTTATGAAGCAACTTTGTCTCTGTGTGTGGTCAAAAATGTTGTACATAATAATTTATTTCTTTATCTGTAATCCTTCATCAGAAGAAAAAGGAGACACACGTTTACGTTATCGCGCCCACTATAAATTACATTTATTAATTAGGGGCGTTTTATTAAATTTTAATTTGTCGAGTTTGCTTGAGTGTGTTATTTTCTTTATGTTCAAGTAGGAGTGCGCGATAAAAATCGTACAGAACCTGTCGCGTGGCATCAAAATGTGTCATACACATCGTCGGTGTGTAGTAAATTTTTGTCAATGAGTCTGATATATGATACTTTCCTTTTTAATTTTAGAGACGTATTAACTGCCAGTAAACTTTAAATATCACGTGTCTATAATAATCATCTTTTCATATTATTATTTTTTATAGTGCGCCCACACTGTTTGTCAAATTCTGTTACGATACTCGATTTATTTGTAAATATGTTTTTGGTGTGGACATAGGCATTTAAATTGTCGCTTTAAATAATTTCAGCATACTTAATTATTAAATAAATTTTACAACATGAACAAATTCAAATCAGTATTGAATACATCTTAAAATTACGAAAAATGTTTAATTTAAGTGTTAAAAAAAATAAAACATGCAACAAAAAATAATTAAAGTGTAATTTTACTCATTGTAAATACACCTTTTGTTTCCTCATTATTAAAAAGATTTAATGAAAGCTAAAAAAAAAGTAAACAATGTTGTTCTAATTAAACATTCTTTATGCATAATTAATGGTCTAATAAAAATGCGTGCTAGTTTATTTGTGACAAGTTTGCATTTCCTATTTTTACAGCATATAAATATCACATGCAAAATCCTCAAGCCATCGTCTATAAACTCACGTCCATATAATTATTTTGATTATGCAGACATAACAATACAGACGCATTGTTTTAAGACTGATAAGTTATATATAGTATTATTGTAATGATTGGAATATTTAAATTGTGTAGATAAATTCGTGCTTGGATACATTATCATCACGTCATTATCCAATAAAGATAATCTTAATATAAATAACTATATTTTATAAAGGTTTATTTTTTTCTTCTTGCATCTACTAACCCAGTGAATTAAGTCATCTCCGGTTATGAATAATTTAATTTGATGTAGGGTTTGCATGGTGTGGTGAATCAAATGAGGAAAATTGATAAATTTAAACAGCTGCTTCGGAGGGTAGTATATAACTAAGTGTATTGGTCGCTAGGGGGCTCGTTATGCACGCTGGCTTTAGGGGAAGTGGCATTTTTTATCTGATTTGAAATTGTCACCACCATAAATTACTATCTGACATCCGTACGGAAGCTTTGTACATCTCTATTAATTATATTAAATTGACAATATAAAATTCACCTTTATAAAAAAATCATTTGTATAAAATATTTTTTGTTATTTAAATTTAAAAAAAATCTTTCTTCTAATATAATGTTTTATACAACATTTTTTGAAAGATTTTCATTCTTTAATATTCATTAAATATTAATGCATTATTACCACAAAGAGTTAATGTTTTAAAAATCCACGAGCAAAATATTGCTGATTCATACTTGTGATTTGAATGTGCTGAATAAGCTGTCTCTCCACATGTTTCTCCGCACAAATTCTTGCTTTTGTAATACAAGCATATTATACTGTAGTATATTCTATTTTCTTTGTTTATTAATAATACGGTAGTAAATTATGTGATTGTAATATTTGTTATTATTATTAATAACATATAAACAAAACTAAAAAAATTCTAATATTATTTTTTATGTAACTTTACTTAATTTCATAATTTTAAACATATAACATTACATAGATATTAAAAATAATTAAGAATATTGCACAAGTTTTTATACAGAGTTTATACGGGTTTGTGTGAGCGCCGCACTGCATTAATTAGAATTTCAAGGTAACATTTTGAATTTACCTTAACAGTAGATAAAACTTCTGTTGAAGCATGTAACTTATAGTAATAAATCCGCATTCAATCTTCGATCATTTTGTTTTCTTGAGGTGTTACGTTCTCCGGCACATTTTGGATTAAATGTTAAATACAAATCATGAACAGCGTTAGATTGGTTAATTAGTTAGTTAGTTTAGATTTTTAGCACATCAGCCTAAAAAGACTATTAATGCCGAAAATTTTAAACTATAAGTGTGTAATGATATGCTGTAACAAATATAAATAAAAACAAAGATAAAATAAACTTTTACAAACTATTAAAAACTATAGCAAAAATGACTAAATAACTCCAATGGTGTCGAGAGTGTAAAAAGTCCTAAACGTTGTTAATTTTTACGATACACAAACATTAATCACAATAAATAAACAATATCTTATCCATATATCTAGTCAACTCCGCCGAACAAATTCGAGCAGACTATCGACATCAGCGAAATAATCGCCCAAGACAATCGACAAATTGGGTAATAATTCAGATGCAGCTCTTTGTTCTGAAAACTGCTGACAGTCCAATAAGATATGACAAACGGTTAACGGAACATTACAGATATCACCAACTGGAAGCACCTTAGATGCCAACAAATCCCTGTGAGATCATCGAAAGTGGCCGATGCAAAGCCGAGTGAGGCGTTATAACGCTTTTTGTACATCGCAGTTTGTTGTCTTAAATAGCAAACCACTCAGTATGCCAGATAATAGATAACACTGATTGTTGTAGAAAATTACAAATATTCCTAACACAAACTTTGTTTGTAACATATTCAGCGCTAGTTATTGTCAAGTTGAAAAGCGCATTAACTTTTTCATTGCTACTGAAACCTACGTGATTGGGGATCTAGACAAAGTAAATAGTGACATTTGTTTTAAACACCTGAAATATAATTGAATAAATTTGCCTCAGTAAGTAATCTTGATCAGTATATTAGTCATCTATGATGTTTAATGCACTCAGCAAATCTGAACATATAGCATAATTTGTACCTGCGCTTACTTAGATACAGTTCTGCAGTATAAACACGGCAAACACTTAGCAAGCCAAATTGCATTTCGTCTACCAAAAAGCACAACCCACACCCAGGGCCGTCGCGAGAAGTACGGCCTGTGTGCAGAACAAAAATATGCCGCTTTTTATAGCATATAAAGTAAAGCTCATGGGTGTTGCTAAGATGATTCAAAATTATTTTGGAATTTTTAAAACTCACCGCAAAGTATTCAGAGCGTACAATTCCATTATTGCTTTATCTTACAATTGAATATACTATTTAACTACCCCTCTATCTTACATAAAAAAACCTAAAAAATCCAAAAATGCCTATAGACAAACACATATGTTCTAAGTTGTAATCACCAGCATATATACAAAGTTTTAGTTATGTTGGCAAATATGTGTTACGGTAACAATTCAAGACACTTGATGCCCAGTCCACACTTATTTGGAAAATGTGTAGAATTTATATTAACAAAAGTTAGAGAACCTGTCCCTAAAAACAGCTAAAACTTTCAGTCTTTTTATTACTTTTCTGTAACTTTTTTGCACAAAATAACATTTTTATTACTTTTTGGTCTAAAAACAGTATTTTTTTAAAACGTTAATCTAAAATTGCCTTTTTTGATTATATGTTAGTCTAAAACAGTATCTTTTAGGTGGCTTATTTTGTTGCACCACATATTTAAGGAAGTTTAAGGCTTTAAGGACCCTTAACTTAAGCGGTCAATATTGTTGGCTTAGTAAAAACAAAATATAATTTAACGTCAACATTTTTTTTTTCAGTGGTATTCTGGTTTTATTTCTGTTACTAAGCAACAATATTAATTAAAACGTACAAATTTAATATGATCTAGACTGACACACGCTATTGAAGGTTAGGTTTTATGTTATTTTTGCGTTTTCATAAAATAAATAGACACAAATACCAACCGTTTCTGTAAAATTACTAGAAATGTGCAATGTTGCCATGTGTAATCTATTTTAAATACGCGTAAAATATGTTGGTGCAATGCAATAAAAATTACCTTAAAGTTAACTATGGTTTAATTAAGCGTAGATTTAAGCCATTATGGTGCAAACGAGCCTTAGTGTTTTTTTTTGCAAAAATTAATTTTTTTATCACTTTTTGATTTAAAAAGAATTTTCCATTAAGTATTTTGTCAGAAACAGCATTTTTTAACATTTTTTTGTCTAAAATTGTTTTCTGTTTAATTTATAAGCTGAAACAGTATTTTTATGAGTTTTCTGTACCTTTTTTGCACAAAATCACGTATTTGATCACTTTTTGTTTAAAAATGCAGTTTTTATGTACTTTTTATTTAGATGCAGCATTTTTTTGAACACGTTTTAGTAAAAGATTGCTTTTTTGTTTAATTTTTAATCTAAAAGCAGTTTTCTTTATAAGGTTTCAGTAACTGTTTTTGCACAAAATCACAATTATTATCACTTTTTGGTCTAAAAAGTTATCACTTTCTAGTCTAAGAAGAAAGTTTTACTTAAAAACAGCATTTTCTGAAAGCATTTTAGCTTTGTTTCATTTTTAGTTGAAAACAGTATTTTTATAAGTTTTCAATAACTTTTTTGCACAAAACACATTTTTTTACTACTTGTTGGTCTAAAAAGCTTTTGTTATCAAGTTTTTAGTCAGCAACACCATGTTCTAAATACTTTAATCCAAAATTGTTTTATTTTTGTTTAATTTATAGTTCAAAACAGTATTTTTTATGAGTTTTTTGTATAAAATCACATTTTTAATTATTTTTTGGTCTAGAAAGCATTTTCTATTAAGTTTTTAGTCAAAAACAACGTTTTCTACACACTTTAGTCAAATATTGCTTTTTTTGTTTAATTTTGAGTTGAAACAGTGTTTTCTAATAAATTTTTTGTACCTTTCTTGTATAAAATCACATATTTTAATTACTTTTTGGTTTAAAAAACATTTTTTATTAAATTTGTAGTCGAAAACAACGTTTTCTAAAATTATAATCTAAAATTGCTTTTTTTGTTTAATTTTTATTTTGAAACAGTATTTTCTGTTGAGTTTTCTTTAACTTTCTAACACAAAATAACCTTATTTCATTAACTTTTGGTCTAAAAAGCATGTTCTATAAGGTTTTTAGTCAAAAATGTTATTTTCTAAAAATCTTTTAAAATTGTTTTTTTATTGTGCGCCTTTGATTGCTACTCTTTGATAGATGCATTAACATAGTTATCAAAAACAGGTTCAGGTCCATTAAGCATTTCTGTGGTTTTTTATTTGCTTCCTTATTTGGCAATTCTGTTGCAGTTCATTCTATACACATGATCCTCTATTCCATCTTTGTAATTTGACCAATCTAGGTATTTATTCAGTATCTAGTTCTTCTAATTTTATCACGTAGTTTACTGCTTTTATTGTTCTAAGACTTTTAATTTTTGTGTTCTACATCAGTTTTTTTAAATGTTTCTGCATTGGTTTTAGCGGCGTAAGTTAGGATCGGCCGCACAACTGTTTTATAGATTCTAACTTTGCTCTGTTACCTTCTATACTCTAATCCTTTGGAATACAAATCACCAAAAGTGGTCCTAATGATCGACTACAAAACATTAAACAAGAAACTAACAACAAAGTCTAACCACCATTGAGCCAGAGAGCTATCTACGATAAAACAAGTCTAAAATGGCAGAAATAATATTTTGATAAAGCGCCACAAGAACAATAACTTGATCACAAATACAAATTTACAATTTTTGTATAAATAATCTTAACTCAATAATCAATTCAAATACATTTTTGGCCGCTTTATTCATTTGGCCACCGTGTGCATCGCACACACCGCACAATATGTTGCGACGGCCCTGCCCACACCGTCGTTACTTTTTGAACCATCGGTAAAAATCCAAGTGGCGTTTGCTTATTATTTTTCTAATTTAGTTCAATATTTAACAACAAGGAGAGTTGGAAACCCGGTTCCCAAAATACACTGCAATTTCTTATAGCAATCGGCTTTTAGAACCGTATCCTGATGTTATATAAATTAATGCAACCATTATTATGCACGACAAAAAACGTCTGATGTAAGCGTTTAGTTTTAGTTTTGCGGCGTACCTAACAGTCAAAATCTTACGCCTAAGACTGATGGTTTAGCTACTTTTCTCAAAACCCTTGCAATGGGGCTAGTGCAGATGCGCCAGTTGCTAAACAAAAGCTTGCATGGTAGACAGGAACGACAATAAATAGTGTAGATAAAACTGAAGCATAGATTATGGAGCTATAATCCAGTTTTGAACGCACCAAAGAGCAATGTAAAAATAGCATTGTTTTCCGATTTGCTAATCATGACTGTCCACTCAAACACCTAAGCAAGTTTAGTGCCGGAACACATCTTGATCTCAGATTTAATAAATGACGCCAAGTCAAAGCACGGTCAAATGTGACAACAAAAATTCAAACAATTTCTTGTACAGAAATAGGTCTTTCTTCAAGATATAGTAAAAAATCTCCGTGTGGAGTTTGTCTTCTACAAAAATGGATAAGCAACGTTTTGCTGGTAGAAAAAGTAAATCCATGAAAGTAAAGTTAAATTTTGTTTAAAACAATACCATACTTTTACAAATACCCCATAAATGAAACATTCGTAGAACATTGTATCTCTACGACATGTCATATGCTTTTGTAATAAATACAGCAAGATTCTAATTCTGTATAAATAAATTTTTAATTGCTGTGTCTAGCCAAACAAGGTAATCAGTCGTTGAACGATGACGCCTTAAACCACATTGTTTATCAGCAATTAAGCCTTTTGAGTTTAACAACCAAGCGCTTATTGACCATTCTCTTTAATAACTGAGATAAGCTGCTAGTTAAGGAAATCGGTCTATAGCTTGTCTGCAGCTTTTTATCTTTACCAGGTTCAAGTACTAGTACTATGATAGCAAGTTGCCTCAACTTAGAGAAATACCCCGCTGACTATGTCCGGTTATAAAGTGCCAATGTTAAAAGTTTGACAGAACGACTTAAATGCTTTATCATTGTATATCGAATCGACACCTAGAGCAGTATTGTCAAATTCTCAAACACTAAACGGTACGTTAAACATTTCATCTTGATAAGAAGCAAATAACAGAAGAGTTTCTTTTTTTTTTGAAGCGTCAAAATAAACATTGGCCAGAATATTGAAAATATCGAGAAGCTCGGTAATAATTTGATCAACTAACAATAAGTACAGATACGGTTTAGTCAAACAAATTTCTGACTTTTTTCCACACCTTCCGAAAGGTGGTTCTCAAATTAATAGATGTGACGTATTCTGACTATGATTTTCTGCAAGTTCTTTGCGCAACAGCTTTGTACTTCAAATAAATAATTCGTTAATATTGGCTTGAATACTGTCATCATAATCAAACACTTAAACATCAACATTTTTATTCTGCAATTTTGATGACAATTTTTATTGGTTTCATGACCAAGCACGCAAATAAACATTGAAAAGTGGTTACTATCATACAAATGTTCTAAGACTTCCCAATTCAACAATGCTGCAATACTTAAAGAACAAATAGTGAGGTCAATAGCAGTTAATAATGTATTGGCCACGGAAAAGTAGGTATTGTTACTTTTATTTAAGATAACTAAATCTATTTCTGAAAACAGATTAACCAAGTTACGACCTCGCAAATCGGTTCAACTTGAGCCCCACATAATATTATAGATATTAAAATTGCCCATTAGCAGAAATAGGGACGGAAGTTGTTCAAGTAAGTAATTAATCAAACGGATATCCAAACTAACATTAGCAAAATATATGTAGATTGAGCAAACGGCCAGTAAGAAAGAAAATTGTAATTGAACGGCAACTTCTAATAAAGTGTTGACACAAAATTCTATCACAATCCTGAGCACAATCAACATTTACAGAACGTAATAATTAGTATAACCACAAACACAAAGATTAACTGAATTTTCAACCATAAAACTAGATTCCTGTAAGAAAACGCAAATAGACAAATTTTAAAAAATTCAAAATGCGCATTATATTTGTTGCAACTCCATTATATAATGGTTAAAAACTATTTAGCTCTAACACTGTTTGTTTATTAGCGTATTTCTTTAAAAGTATCATCTTGGGGAGTAAAATTCCCATTATTTATCATTTGGCTCTTAGACTGTTTAGGCTTTGACTTGAAATAAATCGCCATCTTAGTGGTTTTGATCCAATAACCAACACCTTAGAAGGTTTAGGCTTAAGATTAAGATCTTAAATGGTTTTGTTTAAAGTTCTACTTCTTGTTACCTTAGTCCAAATTCAGTCAGTTTTGGTTTTAAGCCTGATGAGCCCGCAACCAATTTAAACTTTTTACATTAGAGTCCTTTCAAGAAAAGTTTCTGTAATAGCAGTAAATTTCGTAATTGGTGTTTGTTGAACAATAAGTGTTTCAATAACTGCAGCAAACAATCTAGAAAAGGTAGGAGCCATAATTGCTCTATAGCTCTTTTGAGCATCAAAGTAAAAAAGTTTATCCGTTAATCTAATCTTAACTATCTTTTTTTATTGTCAGACAATTCCGAAAACAAACGGGGTGCTTACTATAACAGTTCACGTATAAAAGTAAACTAGTGCATGGATTAGTGCATTTTGCATATGTTGCAACACCTGGACATCTAACTGCAATATGTCTAAAACGTGGGTATTAGAAAGACCTCATTGAGTTTAGAATAATTGGTCAAACTTGGCAAATATTGTATGCTACTTTGACTTTATCTAAAAGCCGTTCAAAATTAAATGTTAAGATAATAGTTATTGTATCCCTGACCTTACTATCGTTTTTGCGAATTAACTTTTTGCAATCATTATTGCCTTGCAACGCCAATTCTTGTTTGCATTCTTCAACAGTTGTCTATAACAACTGATGCCATGACATAACTACCTTAAAAATAATTTAATATTTTTATTTTCTAATAACGTGAACTCCTTTATTTTACTACTTTACATTCTGTTTCTAATTTCAATAAGCAAAGTCCTTAACTTCTTGCAAGAATTTAATGTTACATTAATAATGCTTGAAATGATCCTGTGAATTAAGAAAGTAAAAACCTCCTTTAGACTTTGGCCACTTTCCAAAAATTAAAAAAACTATCAGATATCTCAACAACTTTTTACTTGCAGTACTACTTCACTTCATTAACTCTCTCGTCAGTAAAAGGGCAAGATCTTTTAGTTAAAAGTTTAGAATCTAGTTTAATAAGCTCCGTCAACTTTATTGTTCAATCCCCCCACCTACCATAAAGCCACATATGAGACGCTACATAACAAACTAATGCAGTCACCAGAGCTAATCAAGTGATTTAGATTTTATAAATGTAAATGATAGACTTCCGTAAACACAAAGAATACTATCAAGCTCCAACCTTAGCACAGTGTAAACTTTTCATCTATCTCCTCAATTATTTAACCTTAAGTTAAACATAAAGAGCCAATTGGTTAAAACTGGTTAAGCTTAACCTCCCGTTTTACCAGAAGCTAGGATCAAAGTAGTGTGTTGAAACTAACATATCTAAACATGAGTATTGCCTTCTCAACTACCAAGATCCCCTTTTCCTAGCTTTCACTTCACCGCGCACAGCAAACAGGTGAGTTTCACAAAATATTTAGTGAATTATGTCAAAAGAGCTAGCAAAAGTAATTACTCGCACCATCCCCTCTCGCAAAGGGGACGCTTTTCTAGAGCCTGGTAACTTTCCATAGTAATACAAATTTCAATTTAAAAAAGTGGTCAAAATTAATACATTTCAATCAACATTTACAAATTCCAAAATAAGTTAAGAGCCTAAGAAAAATTTATTCAAACAAACTTTTCTATTTCTTCCTCAGCCAGTTACCATCCACTCCTAGAAGTAAGCCTTACCCAAACTCTTGGCCGTTTGTACTGCGCTACTTGAATCCAACAATTCCCAACCACCCGCTTTACGTCATCTTTTTTAGTTTCTTTTAGACGTCAAGATATTAGTTTTATCGGCCATTTTTCTTTGTGCTGCCTAGCAACATAACCTGCCCATTACTATTTTGGTTTGGCTATAAACCACATGCTATACACATAAAAAAACCTTAAAAAATAACTTCTTCAAGCGCGTTTTTGGATACTACTGTAAATAATGTGACAAGTGTGTTACCAAGCCATTAGCTAAAAACAGTATTAGTACGCCCACGAACATTTTGTGAAACCTTTATTGAGTAAGCGTCATATAATGTAGTATCAATGTTTAGTATAATGTTTACAAAGCAAAAACACAAATAACAAAAGGAACTTTACTCTATAATCCGTTTGTTACTTTTCATAGCAAGCTTTAATCTAAAATTACAAATCAAATGCTTACCAGAAAAAGAATAGCTAGCTTAACTTGACAGTTTTGTGTCAAGTTGCAGATTTAAATTTTCTAAATCTCTAGAAGCACTTCCTACAATATTTTAAACAAACAGACAACTGTTAGAAAAAGTTTGTATCGGCAAAAGTTTGTAAAAATAGTCGAATGGTTAAAAACACGATTAAACAATCAAGACAAAATAGGGCTGCGCAAAACTGCAAGAAATTTGAATTTGCTAAACGTATATCTGTCATACATTTAAAAAAGATGGAATTAGGTTCAGAAAAAAGCAAAGGTCTAGAGATTGCACAGAAGAATAGATCACAATGGTTAAACCTTAGTGTCAATATAAACTTAGAAGTTATCAAGAAAAAAGTTTAGTTTTGAGCAACATAAATTATTTACATTTCAAAGACAAGTTCTGATGTAAAATATAAGTAAAAAAATAAAATTGAACCAAACGTTATGTTGTACATCCGAAAAAGATCGGTTTGAACCAAGTCGTCTTGCCATTATGCAAGAGGTGTATGAAAAACATGGTTTAAAAAAAATTTGCTTCCATTCATTGAGAAACATCATTCTGACGGTCATTACATCTTTTGGCCCGACAAAAAACAGAAATCCTACAAATCTTCCGTAATGTCGCCTAATTGAAGATTTTTAGTATATAAAAATAATTAAAAAGCACGTACCACAGAGCAATTAATAAATAAAATATAAAAGTGTATAAGAAAAATTCAGCGCTCATTCAGTGTTATACCAAAAAAACAGCGCACTGTAGCCGACCTTTTGCTTCGGCCCACTAATATATTTTAAAATGTTATCTTTAATATAAGAATCTCTACAAGTCAATGTTGACTCAGTCTAAAGTTATACTTATCACCCGTTATAATAGATAGGATATAGTATATAGTGTATCAAGAGTCAAAAACAGGCTTAGCATCCAGTAGGTTTTAGCAGCACCAAGCGAATGAGGGCTGCTAAAAGCTAAAGGCTGCTAAAACAGTTTGGCATAAGTAACACTCAATATTTTTTTGCCTGCTTCCACTAAAAACATTGTATAAGAAAATTTCAAAAATTATTATAATCTGTCACTACTGTCAGATATTTTAAAATATGACGTCATGTAAAATAGTGATTTACAGCCAATGAACTCTAAATCGTTGTTTTGGCTTGCGTTTTAGGGCCAAAACAGATAGTTTCGGTAAAAGCAGACAAAAAACTGTAATGTAAAAAATTTATTAAGTTTTCATCGCTTTTTGCTACATCTTTATAAAACAAAGAAACTAGTAACTACATTATGCATAAATTCTATCGCACAATAAATCTCATGTAGTTTTGCTGAAAAAGAATCCGCAAATAATCGATTTAAAACACTGCTTTTACCACTACGCCAATACACTCAAAACAACACACATATACAACCAGAAATATATACCAAATAATTTCTACACCTTATGACAGATCGAATCAAAAGACCATTACAACAAACAAAATGTTCATTCTAATCATATTCATAGACATCAAAACCATAACTGTTTTTACTCATAGTGTAAACCAAATAATCAGTGAATGAATAAAACATATATTGAAAAAAAACCTAACAATAAGGCGATTTAATAATCAGCAAAAAATAATTGCCAAACGGTGTACTAACACTATTTCTGTAAAATATAGTAGAAGAAACTCTAAAAATTAAAATTGATAGAAAACTAATGTAAGCAATAAAGTCTCATCAACAACTCTAAAAAACTAAAGTAATATTTACAAAAAAATCTAACAAAAGTCCTAAGCACACATTAAAACTGTCAATCAAAATAGATAATCTATGGATAAAAACAAATTGTTTCAAACCTAGACCGGTGGCTTAAAAAATCTTTGAGGTTATAAAGTAGGAGTTTACTAATTTTCTTTAAGACTAATAACCCGGATTATGTAAAAATGTGCAAATCCTAACACAAAGCTAAGCAGCAGTTCTAACTATAAAAAGCTCAATCGTCATATGATAACAAAGTTACAATAAGCAGCACAAAAACTGTAAAAAAAAAAACTTTTCATAAACTGTTCTGGCAAATAAGCGTTAGCAGTTATATTATAACAGTTGAGCTTATAGCTAAAATTATATAAGCTAATGCAAATTAATAAACAGTATGACGTAATGTTGGGCCAACCATATAAGTAGTTTTATTATTATATTTTAAACGTTTTCAAATTCTTAAAAATATTAGCAACACTGGGTTGTTGTAATTTTTGTCATCTTTACTAATACGTCAGATGCGATATTTATTTAATGAATGGTTATGAGTTGCTTATCTGGATATTTTATAATAAGTAAATATGGATTAAAAAGCCAATAATTGTGTTACGGTTAGAATTATTTTTGATGCAACCAAAAACTATTTTTAAATCGATTTAAAAAATGATAGTTGACATTAGGCAAATAAGTCATGTTACAACTTCCTGTTTACGTGACTAAAAATCTTGAGTAAGAAATAGTTGGTATTGATTTTTTATAGAGCCTGTTTTATCGATTTAATTGTAATATCTGATAACTTACAGATAAACTTTTATTATTTTAATCGACTTGTTTCTCATTGTGTAATTTAATATTATAGAGATTGTTCAAAGTGAGTGTTTTATCAGTTAGCAATGCAATTCCGTAAAAATATCTTTGCCTTTCTTAACAACTAAAACTTTTATACGGTACAACCTAGCGTATTTTTATAAAGGTTTACATCTGCGCACATACATAACTTAAATCTGATAATACTTTAGATTAATTGGATATGTTAATTTTGAACAGAACGTATTTTTTGTTCTAAAACTTGTTACGTTATGCATGAATAAAAAATAACAGATTCAATTGTATTTCAGACGGATGAAATCATAAAACATATTTTTCTACTTTAGTCGACCCAAATTAATACATAGATATAAATGTAGATAAACTTTTTTCCAAGTAAGACAAGTAATGAACAAAAACCCATAATTTTGCAAAAACATACATCCATTGCCCACCACTGTAAAAATAAGGTACAAATATGTAAACATGTAGTAAATCAATGTCAAAGTAATTGCTTAAATAATATGTATTTTGCATTTTTATCTATAAATGCAGTTGCTTTACACATCCAGTTTTAACATAATTTCAAATTCTCATAGTATACAACATTAGCTTACCGCAAACTTTTATTATTTAGCAGCAACTTGCAATCTTATATACACTACAGTTTCTAGAAATGTTGTGTAAATAACTTATAGTACTTAAATTATATTACTAAAGACCTAAGATCCTACCTCTAGGCGTTCATACATCGCAGCAAACTCCAGTACAATCTCCATGTCACTATTTATTGTTTTAAAACTAATCAAAATATGCAGGAGAAGTTAAATTTAATTAAATCCAAAGTTAAGTTAAAAAATATGATGTTTTGATAATAATTAATAACAAAATTGATTAAAATATTTTTTGTGTACAGCAAAAGATTCTCAGCCACAAAAAGGTTCAATAAAATTTCGCGCAGCAAGTACTCTTATAAGTCGACCGTATTCAATACGCGTCAACACCGTAAAAATAAATTTAAATGCTCGACGTCATTTGACTAGATCGTTTACTGACGGCGCGGTAAGAATAAAAACTGGCATACAATTACACACCCTCTTCATAGCACGTAGTGTTACTTGCAACAATAATAAGTGGGGAGCGAGTAGTGATTAACTAGCTTTAGTCATATCAATTTTCATTTGATAATGTTTAAATTTTATAAAGAACCGATAAGAAACTTATTATAACAACCAATTAATTTATTAGAAGTAAAACGTTTCATAAACGTATAATTTAAAAGTTTACAGATAACTGACGTTATTGTTTAATTATAATAAAAAATATATTACTAATATAATCGCTAACACATCTTCATAAAACTGTAATGTTTACGATAGTATTATACATAAATTTGTCCATATGTTATATAATAGTTGTCTATTACAGCAACTTCGTTATGATCGATGACGAAAAGGAAAGGTTAAGCCTGTATGTAGTTCAACATGTCAGCCAGATTTAATCTACAGAGTTTTGTCATCACTTATGGTAAAAAATAAAAAAACCCAAAATTGCTAATACCAATCACAAACAAAGTTAATGTTTAAATCATTCATAACAAAATCACCAGCGCAAACTGCCTTCATCCATAAATTCATTAAAACTGTACAGCCAAAACTAGCTGTATAATAAAAAACTAGTATCTAAAAAGTCATTGTAAGCTAAATGGAAAACCCGAAAAAGAATGTATAACACAGAAACAATAGTAGTTATTTTAACATCGTAAAACATTTTATTACTTATTAAATAGATGTGCTGTCAGAATGCTCTTAAATTCGAGCAATATACACAAAAAAACAATTTTACCAAAAATACTCACCATAAAACTTGTATAACAACATCATTTAAAAACAAATACAAAGCGGTTGTTCCCTTGTAATAGTTTTTACCACAACAAGACATGAGCTTTGCCACCTTTTTGGTTATGTCCGTTATCTTTGTTCTTTGTCAGATATCTTCATTCCTGGTATGTTATCGCTATGTTCCAAGTCTATGTAGGCTATTTTTTGTAAGGGCCATAATTTCTAACCGGTATTTGTTTACTGAGAGTACAGAGCAATGGTGCACTTTTCAGGTTTACGGAGATGTCGTTATTCTTTAATATTAATCCTAATTTCTTAAATACAGCCCAACTTTTCAAAACGTAGAAGGTGTAAGTATAAGCCATTGATCTTAATTCCATTTTCCTCCCAGTGGAGTCGTTTAAAGACATTCTCCAGAGGTACAGTAAATAGTTTGGGGGAGATTAGGATTTTTAAGTAACATCTTTCCAGGTCTTCTTCTAACTCAACTGACATTTGTAGCTATCTCATTTATAAATTTAAAAAATGTATAGTATCTGGAGTCTATACTGACATTTTCCAATAATTTCATAAATGCTCATTTTTATAAAAAGTCAAATAATTTTTAAAAAATTAATATTGTACTCAGTTGCATTTTTTATTAAAAAACAAAGTGTCTAGATATGGTCTGCTATTCCAAACTTTTGTGAAACCCGGCTTGTTTTATTGGTTGATATTTGACAAATTTATTTTAGTCAGTTTGTTAGGATCACAGTTTGTAGTACTATCCGTATTGCTTCCAGTAGTTTGCTTCCTCCCTTTTTTAGTATTTTAGACGTAATTTTGTCTTGGCAAGAAACTTTTCTATTTTCATCTGCTTTAGCGTTGCTTTGGCTTATTGGAGTTATTCTAGATTTACCCTGTAATATATTGGATTACAGTACCCTTATGTGTTTATTTTCTTTAATAATTCTAATAATTAAGTTTGTATTATTTTCTTATTTCTTTTTGTTATCGTTCTTCTTCTTATAGTTAAGACCTCAATAAGTTGAATGTCATATTTTTGTATTCATTGCTCGTTGGTTCTTTGTTTTTTTTTATAAGCTCGATTGTTTTTGGGCTTATTCATTTGCTTGTTTTTTGTTGTCAAAATGCTATTTTCTTATAAGTTGGTGTTGGAAATAATTTTTTCCGCTAGTTGGTCTATTTCCATAATTTTTAGGGTATTTGTTTGTCCAGGATTCTTTGTATAAGTGGCTGGATCTTCTCAATAATGTCTATAGTTGGTAGCAATTGATCGTACTTGTATTCTTTAGGCATACTTTCTTTTTATACTCTTAGGTTTATTTTGAATAAAGCCCTTACTAAAGGGTTTTTCAAGAAGAGCGGGTAGATGTTAAAATGAAATAATACAAGCTGTGTATGAGGTTTTAACAATTTTTTTTAATTTGTATGCCGTTAAGTGTGGAATATGACATCGTTCAAATGCCCGCCTCGGCTTCTTATGGTGCACGGATCCGAGTGTTACAATTTTCAATTACTCTTCCGCATAGATCTGGCTGAATTTGAGCGATGACTTGTGTTATGTTCACCTTTAGAGCATCGGTCAATTGTGGTTTATTTGCATAGACCTGCGACTTCAAAAAACCCTACAAAACAATCTAGCGAGGTCATATTGCATGACCTTGATGGCCAATTGACATCACCCCTGCTAGAAATAACTTTACCCTCAAAACGTTCATGCAATTCTGGCGTCCGCTGTGTGGCACGTGGCGCCGTCCTGCTGAAACTACACGTCGTCTAGGTCCATATAGTTCAATTTGGGCCATAAGAAATTAGTTATCATCGTTCTGTAACGTTCGCGGTTGACGGTGACCGCCTCACCAACAAACACTCATTTTGAGTTTTATCATTTAAACGTGCTGTTCAATCGTATAACTTGCCATGGTGATTTGGAATAATACTGAATAAAAATATTTGATAGATGTCACAAAAACAAAATGGCCGTCACGGACCGCCAAACTCTACCCTCGTCAATTGAAAAACCCTTTAGTTGGTGGTCGCTGCCTGTGTAAAATTTGTTAAGTACTGAAACATCTTTGCAGTATTTTATTTTGTTCGTAATGATAAAACCAATCTTGTTTTTGTTTTTTTTTGCTAGAGTTTCTCCATGTCCAACGGGTTTTTCTCAAAAAATAAAATCACACAGAATAGCTGTGTAGGTATTCCAGAAGCATATTGACTTTTTAATTTTGATTTTCCAAACCAAAGTTTTCTATGTTTGACGGGTCCTCCTGTTTTGTTTGACCTAGTTTTGCGTATAAGTCTTCTATGATTATTACTAATGACGTTTTTTTGCGTTGAATATATGTTCGTATATTTGTTCCATGTCTTCTGTGAGTGCATATTCGTGTATAATGAGCACTGTTATTTTTGATTTAATCTTAGAGTTATGTACATAACTCTGTATAACATTGAGCGCATTTTGGTAATTTTTTGTTTGTTGTTCTTGTTTATTAATATAGCTAGTTCACCTCTTAATGTGTCTTAATCGTTGTTTTTGTAGAAACGTGACTAGATTTGATTGTTGTGGCTTTCTTTCCTTTTTTTTTTTAGTTTTAAATATTCTAAGAACTTCCCATTTATGTATGTAAATTTGTATTCTAGGGTTTATCTATCTGCTTCATCTTGATTGTGATAACAATTTCTTGATCCCCTCATATTCCGTGGAGCAAACTAATATATCATTAATGTGAAATTTGCGTTTATTGCTTGACCCACCTGGGAACTTTTTCAAGAATCTCATTTTTTATATCATAAAGGGTTTTGGCGTTTAAAACACCATGCCAAGCGGATCGGTAAATTTGTTTGTCAGCCACGCTAGGAATCAGTCGTTGTTTGCAGCCACCCACTCTGGGTCAGACGCTGCTGTTTGTTTGTGCTAGTTTTGGTCCAACCAGGTATTTTATTTTCTTATATCTAAGAACCTTTCTTACCTGCAACCTGAAGAAGTTCCTAAAGGAAAAAAAGTAGTCCCGTTTAGAAGTTATACTTCCTTAATTCCAAACGCGACAGTTATTCTGCCGAGATTAACATTTGAGTCAGTATTTAAGTTGTTAGTCGCCTTTACCCCTTACCTACCCAAGCTAGGTTTCATAAAAATTTCAACATCTAAACTGCACGGTTGTTTTGAAATTAGTTTGGTTTGGCAATTTATCATAAATAAACTCAAGCCGGTGCAACGTTTGCAAATTGTTCAAATTTATTTTGAAAAACATGGTTCAGTTTGAGAAACTCAATAACTCATAATCGTCCATCATAGCGATTAATTAAAAAAACTGCGCATCGTTTTTGCAAACGTTTAATTTAAACAATAATAAGAAGTATGACGTCGTACAGTGCACACGCAAGTAGCAATTTATAGTGTGCAGCGTAGTGTTAATGATGATCCAAATGTGTCAATTTGTCATCGTGCTCAACAATTAAACTTGTTTCCATCCACTTTATGGAAAATGTTGCAAACAGATTTTGTTTTACGAGCTCACAAGATTCAACTTGTACAGGAATTGAAGCTACACGATCATCGTTCGCGCCGTAAATTTGGTAAATGGGCCGAGGAAAACATTCGTATTGATCTACAATTTTATTTGAAGATTTTGTTCAGTGATGAAGCACATTTTTGGTAAAATAGCTATGTCAACAAATAGAATTGTCGCATTTGGAGCGATAATAATCCACAAGCTATTGTCAAAACACTATTAGATAAAAAAAAAATTACCGTTTGGTACGCTTTATAGACCGATGAAATCATTGGTGTATATGTCTTTAAAAATGCTGATGGTCAGAACGTTACAATCAACGGTTAGCGGTACAGACCAACTTTTTTTTTCGTCAATTAGACAGCATTAATGTTGCAGACATGCGATTTCAGCAGGACGACGCCACATGCCACTCAGCGTGCGATACAATTAATTTACTAAAAGAAACATTTCATAAACAAATAATTTCTCAAAATGGACCTGTTAACTGACTACCTCGATCGTGCAATTTGACGGCATTAGATTATTTTCTCTGAAGATATGTAAAGTCACATGTCTACACCATTAAACCAAAAACAATTGAGCACATAAAAACCAACATTCGACGCATTATTGTCGAAATACAGCCTAAATTACTGCGCAAACAGTGTGTGAAAATTAAACCTCCAGATTACTCCATGTACGCTCCAGTCACGGCCGTCACATGCCCAAAATCATATTCAAACATTAATGCCATAAAATTATCTGTCAAATAAAGCCAATCTCATGGATATTAAAAACATGTTTTTGTGTATTATTTCAATTTAAAGTTCTCTGCCTCTAAAAAAACACCCTTTTCAACTCTCTTCTAGAAAAAATATGCAAACCATAACAAGGGTCTTGACAAAAAAGCATTATTAACTTATACTAAGAAAAACATGCATACGTTAAGAATTAAACACCCTTTACAACTCTCTTCTAAAAAAAATATGCAAACCATAACAAGGGTCTTGACAAAAAAGCATTATTAACTTATACTAAGAAAAACATGCATACGTTAAGAATTAAAAACATGGTCCAACATGTAGAAGATATAAAATTGGTAAAAAGACTATTAAGCATGTATTACGTATATATTTTGCAGTCAACTTCGTTTCATCTTCCTTTCAAATCCAGAATTCAGTCAATAACGCCATTTTTTTTTTACTACAAAGTTGATGTAACGTATGCTTTACTCTAAAAAAAAGTTAATCCCAAGACTTTTGTGGAATCCAAACTATGTATAACTTGTGCCTTTATCAAGTTTTGTAAGTAAATAATTTTCTAGAAAAGTTTTAAAGTGTGACTCATAAACACAATAGTTCAATAATGTAACCATTCTCTTGGTTTCGTTTTTTTGGTGATAAACAGAAAAGTAAAAGTTAGCCACCTTTTTCATAGATGATATTGAAAAGATCCAAAAGAGTATTAATTACGTAGGTCAAGACCAACAATACGTAAATTTTTTAATCCACATGACAAAATTAACTGCACTTTACTAAAAAAAAAATCAGTTTTAATTATCCAAAAAAGTTGCAGATTGTATTTTATTCTTTCACGCATTCAGTAGATTCTGCATTTTTTTAACAATTTAAAGCAATCTATCTTCTAAATCTGCTGCCGGCAACACTTCTTTGAACTTATAGCAAAAATCTTAAAGATTAAAGTTAGATGATAAGAAATTTGAATTGTTTCCGTTACCTACAAAAAAAGCTGCCACACAAGAGCTTTTAAAAACAATACGTGTTGTTCATATCTAAATTTTCAATAACATTAGAAACAATTTTACTTTTTTTTATTTTGACCATCACTTGACTGTTACAAGTTTAAGTCTATAGAAAATCAGTTTTTCATACAAAGAAAAAAATGTGATAAGTTGGTACGCTATGTTTTAAATAAAATAACAAATTTTAGTAAGTCCCGTGTACTATCTTAAATGACCAATATCTTTTAAACGCATTCGCTCTGTGAGCTGCCAGAGTTGAAGCATTTAAAAACATGACCATTACTAATGTAAATATTACTACTATAAAAATAGTATGACTAATAAAATTATTTCTACTAAACCGTCATCAGTTCTTAGACTAACAACGGTCATAGTAAGCATAAACTAATATAAGATTATAGAATGAACTACTTATTACGCGGAATTAATGTGCCTCTAGAACCATAGAGAAAAGACTTAGGTGAGCCTAGTGTTAAACTAGAATAAACTTAGGGAACATATGAAAAGTGTGCTGTGCTTAATGACGCATAACAAGGGAAGACCTTAATAACCCAAGTAAGACATTTGGTGTCATTTTATCTAATAAGAAGATTAAAAAGATTTTCAAAGTATTGAAAAGTAACCAAAAACTTTCAACTCAATTTAAGCAAGGTTTACGAAAAAACAAAAGGTAGTACCTTTGGAAGACAGTGCAAATCCGACGCGGCACTGAAAGTGTATCTGTCAAAATCTTATTGTAAAATAGAGATAAAACTTCTAGTCGTTATGTAAATGACAAAACAGATGGTAAAACAATGAATAAAAAAAATATGCAAAGAAATATATATTCACAACCAAACTAACTATAACATAAAATTAAAAAAAAACATTTTAAAAATTAAACTTGAGTGCCATTTAATTAGTAACTATAAACGGTCAAGTTCCTAATGTGCTTCTTGAATTGAGGAGTTAGAACAAACTACATTGCGTAACAATGTTCCCTGAGAGAAGAAATAGACCTAGTGCTAGTGAATAAACATAATAAAAACAAACAACTAAATGGTAAGTGGATAAGAAATAAAGAAACAGGAGCACACGAAAGAAAGTAAATAATAGAACGTAAGAAGAATAAACAAAGAAAAGATAAAGAGAGACATGGAAACAGAAAAAGTGACAGAAAACAGAAATATTGAGAAAAGCGGCGGAGAAAGCAATTCCTAGGTACAGGGAAGGGAGACAAAAAGGACCATATTGGTAGTGTAAGGAAATAAAATAATGCAGAAAAAGCAATACAAACAGGAATGTCAAAAAACAGAGAAGAAAAGGAGAAAACACAGAGGAAATAAAAAAAAAAAACTAAAAAAAGACAGAAAAATCTTAAAAAAGCAAAAAAACAAATTGGGTGGAAAAGCAAAAGGAATCTACTTAAGAAGACAAAGAAAAAGAAGAAGTCATAATTTAAAAAATTATTTGCCAAAGAAGAACCAGTAAAAGAACCAAAAACAAAAGAAGAAGAAGAAACAGTTATGGCAACAGTAGAAAAGATAAAAGAGATCATAAAAGAATTGCCTAACAACAAAGCACCAAGCCTGGACAAAATAAAAACAGAGATTGATAAAGCAGCTCTAGACTGAAACGAGGTGGAAATAACTCAAATAATCAACAGATGCCTAAAAGAAGGAACTTTCACAGGATGATGGCCACTCTAGTACTGATTAAAAAAAAAAAAAGAATTAGGAAAACCAACTTCATACGGACCAATATGCTTAATCAGCACAGTGGCTAAAATAATGGAGAACGTTATTGTACGAAAAATAGAACAAAAAATAAAAGAAAAAGGAGGATTTGAAAAGGAACAATACAGATTTATCAAAGGAAAAAAACCTTAGGAGCTATATAAAAAGTGAAAGCAATAGCAAAAAAAGCAAACAGCAAAACGCAGAGAAAAAAACAACACTGTGTAATGATAGCGTTGGACATACAGAATGCGTTTAATAGCGTATCATGGAAGGAAATCATAGAAGCGGCAAAGAAAAAAAAAAGTTAAACAAAAAAACCTACTGACCAAGAAAGAAAAATTAAAATTTACTAGAGGGTTACCGCAGGGCTCAGCACTGAGACCAAAACTGTAAAACCTTGTCTATAACGAGTTACTTCAAATGAAGATGCCGGAAGGCGTGTCAATAACAGCATTTGAGGACAACATAAGTGAGTGGGTAGAGACGTAGAAATAGAAGTACTAAAAGGAAGACTAAAGCTGGCAATTAATATGATACAAATATAAATGAGAAGTAAAGGTTTAAAACTAGCAAGACAAAAAATAGTACCGGCATGGCTATCGACTAAAAGAAATAATAGAGGAAGAGATAAGATACAAGTGGGAGATCAAGTGATAACCATAAGTAAAAAAATCAGTGACACTCAAAACAAAAGGATAGAATAAACAGGTTAAGGAAGCTGTCATGAAAACAAAGAAAATAGAGAAAAAAAGGTTTGGTAGACTTATGCCAAACAATTGAGGTCCAGGAAAAGAAAGCAGAAGGCTAATAGCAACAGCAGCAAGAAACAAATTGCTGTATGCCGCAAAAACATAGGGAGAAGCCATAAAAACAAAATAAAAACAGAAATAAAGTAAGAAGAGTTACGAGAGCGAGCTCGCTAAGGATTAGTAGAGTATCCAGAACAGTGTCACAAGAAGCAGTAGAGATAATTGCGGCAACACCTCCCGCGAATATGATGGTAGAGGAAAAAATAGATAAAAAAAAAAAATTGTAAAAGAAAGAACAAGTAAAAAAAAGCAAAGATAAGAGCAAGAGAGAAAATTATAGAAAGATGGCAGAGACAATGGAATAGAGAAGAAAAGGGAAAATGGACAAGAGAACTAATCCCGGAGATAAAAAATGGGTAAAGAAAAAACCCGAGACGTGCTATTATACAACACAAATACTGACCGGGTACAGAACATGTGGAAAATTCTTGCATAAAATAAAAAAAAATTAAAGAAGAAAAAAGGTGTATATTTTGCCAAGAAGAAACAAACGATAACGCAGAACACACTTTAGTAGAATGCGAGGCGTGAGAAGAAAGAAATATTGAAGGAAATAACAAGGCAAATACCAAATGGTAGATATGCTATCTCAAGGTTGACTAAAAACGCAACCTTTTAGATAGTCAGAATATATCTGGCAACGAAAGAACATGAAGAAGTAATTCCAGATGGAATAGGTAAAACTAACAAATCTATTACTGCCAAAAGGAATATAACTAATGGAACTGCATAAACTGTTCATGGGGGAGAAGGAATACAATGAAGAAGAAGTAAACGAAGACCTTAGTAAGCTAAGAGCACATCTGAAAACAAATTATATAATTAGAGTAAATAACACTCGGATGGGAGAAAGAAGAAAATGCAGAGGTAGATACCAGTGCAGATAAGAAAAGACAAAATGACAAAAAAGACAAAGGTAGGGGTTATAGGGAGAGAAGGGCCGGAAAAATCCGTAAAACAAAAACCAGCCCACCTCAAACTAGTGCCAAATGTATATTAGTTTAGGCGGGGACATTTTAACAACAGGATTTGCGCAAAAAAAAAACCGAAAAATATTGCCATGCGTAAGTTATTCTTAAAGGCCACTTGTTGAAGACCAACACCTCACTACGTCTTAAAAAAAAACGCAATTTGTCCTTACCTTTGTGAGGAAACTTGTATAAATATAATAAAAACATTGTCTAGTTTTTACACGGTCGCAATGAGTTTATCAATACTAGATAAAAAAACCCAAATTGAAGACATAAAAATCGAAGCTATTTAGATGTTGAGAAATGTTTCACCAGTACTAGCACAAACAACTTTTTAAGTATCAAGTTGGCAATTTTTTTGAGTTTTCTTTATATTATTTATATTTGCACCACAAATTTTCCATTCAAATCAAATTTTTGATGTGGATCGTAACGCGGTACAGCAAAGAACAGAACTTTGGTCAAACATACTTTTGCAAGATCAAATTAGTATTTTTTTATCAATAGCAACATAAAAATTAGTTATCACTTTTGTTAAGTAAAACTATTATTTGTCCACATAAATGTACTACAACATTTATTTAAATTCAATAAATGAGCCGGAATGACCTTGATTTCATCTTGAAAGAAAGGTACTGTTAACTCTTTTTACAACACCTTCTTTTAAAACGCAATGCATATATAGTTCAACTTTAGTACACAGATTATCTTTGTAATAGTAGATTTTCCACTTTATTAAAATTAAAGATTAGTTTTCAATTTTTATATATCTTCCTAAATTTCCTTTTTTTCTTAGATTCCTCATTAGCTACTAAAAATCCGAAATTATAATATATGTTTGCTTCATTCCAAATAGAATTAATGGTTTGGTTTTGAAAAACGTAAAAATCCGCACTGGAGCCTTAATTAATCATAGCTGGCCGCTAATCGATTTATTTTTTTCACTTTTTGGCAGTTTTTGTCATGATGACCGTAATAATTAACCTTAAACGAATTGTCAGCAAGTAGAAAATTAACAATTGCTACAAAATTTTACCTGTTTACTTCAAATACTATTTTGACATATATCAAACTTCAGACGGCTACTAGATGTACGTTTTCCATACAATCTAAAATTATTATTTAAATACTAGAACGGCATCTTAAGCTCTACATCAAAGTGGCGTAAATTTTTATTCACATTAAGTTTACAAACAAAAATAAATGTTTCTAAACTGCTACATTAGCTAAACAAAACACTAACATTAAAAAAATAAAAAATATCTTTACTGTAAATTTTAATTTTCTAAAAAAAAGTTAAGTTAGGATTTGATTCACATCCATCCTCAATAGGTACTAGAAAACAGAATGCATTTCTTCACTTGTCTTATTTCTTTTCCAAAATATTATTTATTATATTTTCTAAAAAAAAAATGCGATAGGAAAAATGTTAGAACTAAAAAAATATTTATTAAAACCCAAATTTAAGAAGTAACATCATTACGGAAAGTAAATCAAAATCGACGCCAACCTCTAAGAACAAAAAGAAGAATGAAGACAATTAATTCGGTAACTGTTGATGATATTAAGTATGTATATATTACGTTTGCAATTTATGATTGATACGTAGGCCCATTTATAGTCAAATCTATTTTTTATGTGGGGTATAGTACGCATTGCATATAGTAGAATCATGTGACGCTTCGGTAAGGTCTAATTAAGTAAACTTGCGCAAGGCTCTACCCTGTATTGTATGACACGAACAAAAACAACCCCGACTATTAATTGAATATTTATATATTGTTAAATCCAATTTCCAGTCTTTTATTTGTTTTTGAAATTATAAAATAATAAATAATGTCAAAGATAGATTATAGTGTGCTAACTGTTTTAGAAATTTGTGTTCTTGACATTTTATAATTTTTATCTTTACTGTTTCTACAATTAAATGTTTGTTTTTATCTAAGAGAAAGATAGCAACGCTATTAAATGTCATAAGCTAATATACTTATTAGTAACTTATCTCCAAACTAATTTATTTACAAATCAATAAAAAAGTGAACATGTAGGAAACAAAATATATTACGGGAAATGCAAATAAAATACATTTTTAGAAATAGGTAGGTGTTATAGTAAAATATAATTTTTAAAACGTTACTGCTAATAATTTTTTAGTGTGGTTATTCTTTTTTATATTTAGCAAAAACCTGAATACTCAACTATTGTAAACATGTTTAAAATAAAAGTAAAATTTTGTAATTCAAGAAAATTCTCATAAAATATGGCGTGTTAATTATATATACTTAAAATATATTTCTGATTGCTTATTGTGACAAATTTAACTGCTGTATTTCCAAGAAATCCAATCTCCTATGATGAAATGGCTAGCTAGAAATGATAATAATGCATCATCAAATCGAACTATTATCTAACAATGTTATACAGATTATACAAATTGATATTATTCTAACCGATACATAATTATTTTTAATCTTAATGCGGTGTTTACCTATGACACACAATACATAACAATTAATACATCATAATCATTTCATTAACATAATAGTCCATATCGCTGCTATTACGCATGTTATTTATCTTTAGAAATGCAGTGAATGCAATTAATTACTTAATGATATTTTTATCAATCAAATTTCATATTTAAGGTCATCTTATAAACAAATAAAATAATGGTTAGCGATTCAAATATGTCGTATCATATTTGCTCCATTCTAAAATAGTAATGTAATGTAAACTTCCGTGTGAGAAGATTAGTAAGATGTATTATGAACCTACGCATTATTATTATTTAATTATTGCATTGTTATTATTATTATTATTAAAATATTTTATATGGGATGTCTAAGAAGATTATTTTTTTCTTCGAGATAAAATGGCAATAATCAGCACAATGAAAGGACCTTGAAATATATAGAGCGAGTCACGGACTAAATAATAAAATCAGCATATGAAATTATAAGCCTTCAAATAATTAAAAGACTTACCTCATCGTATGAGGGAAGAGGGGTGTAATCAGAATATGTGGGAATGTTGTACAACATTTGTAAAAAATAATTAACAAAAATGCTTTTGAATAAAACACCGGAAGTAAATCACAAACTCGCACAGGCACACATGAATAATAGCATTAACGATGTTAATGTACTAAATAAAATCGCAAATTTAAATGATCCGCATAAAATTTCATTTAAATGTCATGTATCAACATATCTGCACTGGTAATAACAGCATTAAGTACACAATTAAATTACAAGTTTGAGTAATATAACTTGTAATTTGCTGCGACGCTCTCTTCAGCTTGCGTTGCCGCAGCAGTAGCGCCTCAGATCAACAGTGTGGCAGGACAAGAAACTAGGTGCTTGGGTTCGTTTGGAGTGGGAGCCGCATACCCCAATATTGAACCTGTTCATAAAGGTGGAGCGAATTATTGACAAACACTCCTTTTTTGTGTACGACGACGCCTATTCCGGGCGTGGTTATTATCCTGCCTGAAACGGACGCTTCGAATGTCTGAAATTACGCTGTGCCGGGAGCTTTTAAGAGCTTTTGTGTTTGGAATGTTGAAGCTTTTTTCCATGTAAGATGTTTGTTGCTGAAATTCGGTTTGCTTTGAAGTCGACCAATTTCTGTCTACATTACGCACACATACATTGTAAAAGGGAACAATGTTTATCACCACAGTATAGCATTGTATTGTGGAATAATGTTTATATAATTAATTCATTTAAATGATCATCACAGCACTATTATATAACAAGATAAGAATACAGTTATAGTTTACTTAAATATTGTATAATTATTAAAAAAATCAAAGCTAAAAAGTCCAACCAACTATGCGTAATATTGGGATAGAAAATAATTAATTAATTAAAAAAGTTTTATATTAAAAAAATATCGATAATAAAAACATTTTTTTTATTTGTCCATAATTTATATATTATGTTGTCTAAAAGTCAGAAAATTAATCAATAAATATGGTAAGCAAAAAAATACCAACTCTAAAATTTGAATCTAAACAGAAAAATTTTGGAAAAAAAAAATCAATTGTTAATCAATTATTCAATTGTTAAATTCACTATGCAAAACCTAAAACCTCTACGGACAGTTGTAGATATTAAAATCTTTCATAAAGTTTAGTTATTTCTCAATTTAGTTAAAACCAGCAGCATACTAATTCCATTTATCTAAGCTGTTAAACTACAATAAAGTGTTAACATTTATATGTCAGAATTAATTTTATCAAACGTTAGATATATAAAATAAAGTTGTTTTAGTTGTTGATTTATGTTATAATTAACTTAATTTCTTACAAATTTTCCTTAAAAAGTTTAAAATTAAACAGAAAAATAACGATCTAAGCCAAAAAGTAAACATATCTTTTAACTATCATATGAGCCAATTAAATCAATTAAAATTAATTTTTAACCAAGGTTTTGATCGGTTTAATACTTTATGCGTATGTCTGATGAGAAAAATTTTAGCACATTATGTTTTAATTTTAAAAAGTTTTGATATCTTTCAAATAGGTTGTTTTAAAACTTTAAATATGTAAAAAAAAAAAATTTGTATAACTAATTTATTTAAAAAAGTCATAATTGTCATAACAACGTTTGTAAAAAAATTGTTCTTTACCTTGAAATGTTTCAAAATAAAAAAAAGTTAAAAAAGCTATTGTGTACATAAAGTATATAACTTAGAATTGTATAATAATAAAAAGTTATTTTTGTAATATTGTAACTCAGCTCTTTAAAAAGAAGTAGTTTCAAATTGAGATCATCAATTCAAACATTTTTTCTTTTTGCTGTAGCAGTATTTTGAAACTATGTAATCTACTATGTAAATAAAGCGCCATCTATTTGCTAATTGTAGAATTAATGCCAAAAATATTAAGATATTAACATTACCGGCACCGCAAAATTATTGCTTGACGTAAATTAAACTGTTATTGGTAGCTTGATGTTTTAATGTAAAAATGTTGAACTTTTAAGCAAGTTATTTAACAAATTTACAGTTTACAATTTAGTTTAGAAGAAAATGTTATACATACATATATTTATACCATGCGTTCAATTAAAATAACTCAAAAATACGCATCGTACAAAAAACTGTCCCAAACAAAAACAAAATATTAAAAAAAAATACTCCTTCTCCTCGCCCCAAGTGGCTGGCGGGGGCCACTTTAAAATTTCAAATAGGAACCTCATTTTTTATTACCAATTTAGATTCTACAAAAAAAGTTTTGTTCAAATCATTTTTTGTGATAGATAACGCTGTAATCGCAAAAAAACAAAACATAACAGTTATCCCAGCTCCTCCATTCCATCGGGGTAAGGTGGGTAGTAACTTTCAAATCTCAAATGAAAACCACAATTTTTTATTACAGAATTATGATGATTGTGCTGCAATTACACAAAACATGCTTATGAGATGTGTACTATTTGAACATTACCGTCTACAATACCACGAATGAATAATAGAAAGGGGGATAACTTTTTTAAATATTGAACTGATTTTTTTATTAATATAATTTCCCAAAGAAACAGATAGGGAAGGTATGTTATTATCTTTTATAAAATATTAAACAGGTATTTTTTTAGTTTTTAATCCATCTTGAGAATTGCAGAAAAACTAATTGTTTGCAATTAACCCAATTTTTAGTACATTTTCGAGTTTGAGCTCCAATCGCATGAATAGCAATTTCGATTTCGTGTTTCAAGGCATCAATCGTCTCTGGATGGTTAGCGTAACACTTATACTTAAGGTCTCCTCACAAAAAAATCCAAAGAGATCAAATCACAGCTCCTAGGCGGCCAATTAACATCAGCATTTTGGCTAGTTATTTGATTTTCAAAAACAATGCGCAAAAAATCGATGGTTACGTTGGGTGTATAGCAAGTGGCCCCGTCTTGTTAAAACCAAATGTCATCCATTTCATACTCTTCAATTTTTGGAAACAAAAATTTCTTTAGCATGGCACAGTAAGGTTTGCTATTGACCGTAACAGCGGCTCCTTGCTCATTTTAGAAAAAAAAGGCCCAATAATGCCGCAGAAATAAAAACCAAACCAAACGGTTACTCGTTGTAGATGCATAGGCTGTTCAATAGTCATGTGTGGATTCTCTGATCCCCAAATGCGATAGTTTTGCTTATTGACATAACCGCCGAGATGAAAATGAGCTTTACCAGAAAACACAATTTTTCGATAAAAATGCTCATCTTCGGCCAAACGATTTTCAGCTCATTGGGCGATCTGAAAACACATTGGATTGTCATGAAGCTTTATTTCTTGGACTAATTGAACTTTGTAAGCCTTCAAACCAAGGTCTTTATGCAAAATTCTCCTCAGAGAAGTGCGAGAAATGTTCAGTACCTGAGAACAATGACGAGTTGATGTTGATGCATGTTCACGCACACCCTGAGCAACAGCATTAAACTTTTTGTTTGAGCGCAACAATCCAGTTTCGCAAATTCGCTTTACAAATTGCTCCACAAACTGCGTTAAAAGCAAATTCAAATTTGTTTCGTAAATTTCTTACCGTTTGAGTAGAAGATTCACCACTTTGAAAGTAAGTTTTTATTATTTCCTAACTTTGTTCAAATGTAAACGCAAAACTAAATTTCGGTCAACTCATAAACGTCATTATACCTTTGAAAACAACATAAACGGTAATTCAAATTCCAAACCTTTTATATGATTATAGGTGAAACCTTTTTATTTTTGTTACAATGAAACCATCAAAGTTGGTATACATTTTTTAGCAATATTATTATTTGAATCTTCCGAAAATCAGTATGACATATTGAAAAACATATTGTCCAAAAGTGGTTCTAAAGCAGATAAGAATTTGAGTTAATTCTGCAAACAATAATAAAATCCCAATGTAAACATAGACAAAATGAAGGTTACTACAACAAATAACATATCTTTGGCATATATATATATATAAATCAAATAAAATTTTACCCCAAACTTAGCTCTAATCTCCAAAGACGTAAGCTAGATCGCATAGGATGAAAATAAAAATTGTCCAATTAAATTTTTCATAACAAATTGAATCCACTGATACTAACAATCTATTTTTTTCAGCATTAAATATCATTAATAAACGTATATCAATTTTGGGCTCCGTATGACTAATTTGCACTTAAACAACAATCGAATTATGCATAATAAATAAGAACTAAATTTTAACATACTTTATAAAATTCGTCCTCTGCTTGTTAATCTGCAGACAAAAAGAAAAACAAAAATGTTACAAACCAATAATAGAACAGTCGGTAGATAAAAGTATGGTAAAATATAAAGAGTAAGCATGAAAGTCATGCAATATATGTAAAAAAAACCAAAGTTTAAGTTTTGGTTACACACTTCCCGCCAATAATCCCAATTACATTTTTTTTAAATCAAAAACAAACATAACATCCGTTTTGCTGCAAAACTCTTAGATTTTCTTCTATTCACAAAAAAAAACAACTTTCAGTAGACAATCATATAAATCTGTCATGGCCTGCAATTACAGAAATATCATCAAATATCATATTTAAATTTTGCTCAAAACCAGATCAATTAAAATATAAATCAATAAGCTAATATTATTATTTTGTATGAATCAAGATTTTACTTAAATTCATTCGATGCGCATAAAATCTGATAAAAATCAGAGAAAGACGTACAGATTCCGAAATCTGCAATCCAATCAAACATCTATAAAACATCGGATGACGTAAGAAACGTGCAATAGTTCCAGGTAATTTAAATAATATTTAACTTGCTCTATCTGAATAATGAGAATCAATACCATATCACTTTATTTAAGACCTTATAAGTAGCTTGTCGCAATAAATAGAATGTAAATTTAGTTAATATTTAATTTTTCAAAATTAAATTTTGAATTTTATAATAAAAAATACAAAAAGTGATAAAGTGAATAAAATAAAGTTAAAAATCTTGATTGTGTTATTAAGCAACCGTTAAACATGTTTTGATTCAATTTAAATACTTGATTAAAAAATATATAAAAAAATTGAAGTAATTTTTTATGACTTCTAAGTCGATACATGAAAGTATCAGTGATTAAAAAATTAAGGATCATATGTATTGTAATATATTTTTGGTTGAACAGACAAAAATAGTTGTCCAAAAAAGAACAAAAGTTTTGCCCGTGATGAATCTGACTGGTATAGCAGTAGGAATATGCTTCCTTGCAATGGAAAAAATAATATATCCACAATACAACTGTTAAAAAAAGCTTGTCCGATTAGTATATAGTATATAGTGCATCAAAGATCAAAAATAAAGTTTACAAGCTTTTAGAAGCTCAAAAGGGCAAAGCAAAGACTGATCAAAGCAAATGACTGCTTAAGCATTTTGGCACGAGTTATACTCAATATTTTTTTGCCTGCTCTTAATAAAAACATTGTTTCAAAAAATTTCAGATTTTATTATAATCGGTCACTGTCAGATTTAAGGTATGACGTCATCCCAAATTATTTAGAAGCCCAAAGACTTCTAAATCGTCGTTTCGGCCCCCATTTTAAAACCAAAACAGATGGTTTCGGTAGAGACAAGCAAAAAAAATATGAATGAGCTGTGATGATAAAACTAACCAAAGAGACAGCAAATAATGAAACCGTATAGCAATTTTTATAGATACGTCAATGTGAAACAGAACCAAGGAAAACGTTCAGATTCACTGAGCACATTACAATTATATAATTTATTGTTTATTTATTATTTATTATAATATACTTAATATTGATCACAATTTAAAGCAATATTTATAAATTAAAAAATTGACTTATTGCATGAAAAAGCACTGATTTTTTGAGTATAATAACCATAATATGTTGCATAAACTATAGTAAAATTTGTAATTTTAACATTTGAGTTAAAAAAAGTTATTGGGATTTCTTTTTAAGTTGTTAGTGCCATGGTGGTTAAACTGTTAACTACTCCATGTTGACCAAAGTCATCCAACTACAGTAATCCCAGAATAGAGGATGCTAAAACGGGCAAAAACATTAGTGCAAAAGAGAAAGCATAAATGTTGTGTATATTAAGTAAGCCTATTATACCGACCAATCTATTCTTGGCTTGGCTATACATGTGTTTATCATATAATTGATATGTTTATTTATGTCACGTTGTTTTTGTTTATATTAAAAGTCATATATACAATACATACGTCATTCTTATGTCAATAAAATTGATTTAAATAAACACTGTGCAGACGTGACTTACGTTAACATAGCCAGATAGCGTATTCCTTAGCTGCAATCCCCAATATGAATGTCATCAAATTTTAAGAATAAAATCGAAATAACCGTCTATTACTAGTCTAAAAGTTAGTAGGTTGTAGTAAAATTACTTAAGTCGTTACTGGTATTCTGACAACCTAGCTTATGACATAACACCTTACTCAAGTATGCTTTAACCTAACCTAACCTAACTTATAACATCACACTTTACTTGAGTATGCTTTGGTAACATAAAACATATTACTAAGCTTCAAGAGATTTAGACCTCCGTATGTTAAAAAGGTGCGCTTACCGATTAAGTGTGCAGTGACATTACAATTTTATTGTGCAAATTAGTTCCCCATTTGAATCAAAATTTGCCCTAAGTTCGCTAGCGTGGCGTTTTTTATCGGTAGAGTAATCAAGCTCAGAAAAAAACGTTTGTCCATTCGTTATATTGCCAAATAAATTGACAGAAGTGTGAGTAAAATAGCTTGATGTTAGCGTAGATGAATCAAGAATAACAGTAACAACGACGGAAATTACCTAAACGCTCTAAAAACAAACAAAACCGCTCCAAAACCTAGTTTCAACAACAAGAGTAATAGAAGATGTCTGTCCTTAACACCTCACCATAAAAGGTGCTGTCTAAAATGGTGTAAAAAAACTACAATAGGCCAATCAATAGAAGCAAAATATCTATAGAAATGAATAAAGATTTTGTTTGTAAGCCCACGATGGTCGTAAAAAGTTAGACGTCTCTAAAGAAAACAAAAAAAAAACTACAGTTTATTGCAAAACAACAAAAAGCCTTTATACGCAAAATGATAGTATGGAAAGCAATTGCTTATAAAAGTAATTCTTCTCTAGTGTTCATTCCTAGAACATTAAACGTACTCAGCAAGCTTGTAATTTAATCCCTCAAGCTGAAATTGACACTTTAATTTCTATCCATTAAAGAAATAAAAAATTTTAATGTAGTAATTTTATGTTGTAATAAAACAAACAAACTGAAGCTACTGAAACAGACATAAGCAAACTATTCAGCAAATTCTGCAAATCAACAAAACATGTGTAATGCTGTATCTGCGACCCAAAACATAAACAACACTGATTTTAAATTTAATTAGAAACTAGCATACTGCAGATACTGCCAACAAACATAATTATTTCTAAAAAAAACTTGACTAAAAGCGCAGCCAGGCATCATGTCACTCTATTTTATATTTGTAATTAACTACAGTAATCTCAGTATAGCGTGATCGGTTTAATAGACAACTTAATATACACACAAAAACTGATTGTTCTGTTGCACTTGTGCCTTTGTCTATTTTAGCACTCATTTATTGCGCTTACATTTCACACATTCCATGAGCCTCGCTGTACTAGTGTTACTATTTCTAATCTCCACAGAAAAAAATAATTCAAATACATATATGAGCTTTTGAAAACCAGAGTGATCTAAGTCAAAAAAACGTCTTTGAAATAAAACACAACAGAAATCCAAAACTAATCAAACTGAGGTTGTTATTAAATCAAAACCTCTAAGAAGAAAGCGTTTTAGAGAACCTGAAAAACACCTTAAGGCAATTCGTAAAAGGTCTGGAAATATGGGAATTAAATACGTTACTATATTAAAAAAGTGGTATACGCTAAAATTAATATAAATTGCAACAGTAAAAAAAATGGTTTGCAAACTGCCTTTAAACATTTTTGAAAAAGTTTTTTTTACAAAATGCTTATATGTAACTAATGGTACAACAAACTCATTTTATGTAAACATCAGCAATAATTCACAAAATGTTTGTAAAAAGTATTTTTTACAAACCTTTCAAGTGTCAAACTACAATAAACCTTGAAGGGTAAACGTGCTTCATCTTCAGGCAAAGGTTTGCCAGGAAGGCATCACATATTCAGATTTTTCTAATAGACAGTACTTAAACTAAAACTTGAATTTTGAGATAATGTTCAATCTTTACAGAGAATAATTTGCTAGTGAACACATCAATAATCATGTATCAGAAGCAATTTACAAAAAAATACTCCATAAAGATTTAAATCTCCACTCTCACGTTCCCTTAAAAGATACATGTGGTCAAAGAAAAACTAAATAGCAAAACTAATAAACAAGAAAAGCAACTTTGAATACGCAGTATAGCCTAGATCTTCGTCAATCCTAAATAAAGAAAAACTTTATGAATGTTCGATTGCTTATTACAAAAGAAACATGTATGTTTACAACATAGGTACATATAAACTAGAAGAGCTTTAATGTATGTATGGGATAAAATCATACAACAATATGGCAAAAACAAAATAAAATACATACCAGAAGACAGGTATACAATAATAAAAAAATGTAAAAAGTCTAAAAACCTGGTTGTATGCAATAGGAAAAAAAATCATTTTTATTCTGCAAAGTTAATAGAGAAGTCTGTATTACGTCAGAAAACAAATAAAAATAATACTACTGTAGCCTGGTTGCAAAGTAAGTTGTTACATTTTAAGAAAAATAAACCATATTAAATTTTCAATAAACAAACCCTTAATGAAAATTTTCTTTACAAAGTAATTTATTTGCAAACAAACAAATTATTGTGTATCCAATTCAAAAAAACATTAAAAGACAATAATTGATGGTGCAAAGTAGTTGTAGCTCCATCATGTTGCTTCAACCATAGAATTGAAACCATCGATAAAACTTCAGTAACACAACTGGCAACCAAATTGCAATGTCTAAAGAGGTAGATTTTATGTGCTATATGAACTTGTGTAGCACATAAATCAATTATTTGAATTTATCCTTCACCATCAAGCAATGCCGTACCACCAAGATGCACTGATGACGATTTGAGAAAACCGAAACAATTGTCTGTCTTTGGTTGGCCGCTCTGAACTTGAATTGGATTTGGGTAATTGATTTTAAACCATTGTTTTTCAATAAACTATATTTGATTGTCTACCTCTTTAGACATTGCAAAATGGTTGCCAGTTGTGATACTGAAGTTTTATCGATGATTTCGAATCTTTGGTTGAAGCAACATGATGGAACTACTTTGCACCACCAACTATTATCTAACTTGTGTTTAAGAGCACATAAATCAATTATTCGAATTCATCCTTTACCATCAAGCGATGCCGTACCACCAAGATACACTGATGAGGATATGAGGAAACCGAAACAATTGTCTGTATTTGGTTGGCCGCTTTGGAGTTGGATTGGGTTTGGGTAATTGATTTTAAAGCTTTGTTTTTCATTAAATTTAAAGACAAAGTCGTAAAATAAGAAAAATATGATAAAACTGCAAAAAACAACAATTACTTCTTGAAATTTAAGTTGTTCCTATTTAAAAACAAAATTCGCAATATTATTATACAACATCAACAATGTTTGAACTTTCGAATCTTGTATTTAAAAAGACAGTATTTTACATAGACCACTTTGGTTTTCAATGACTACTATTGTGTATTTAAAAAAAAGTAATACTTGACAGGTATGCAGTTACATGAATGGCCTATATAGTAAACTTGATCAAAACTTCTGTTATAATGATTAATAATTAAAAAAATGCGTATTAATTAAAGTAAATATTGATACACATTGCAATATAATATATAACAATAATTAGAGGTATTTATATACTGTAACAAAGCGAATATAACTAACTATATGCAACCCAACAAACATACAAGCAAAGGTTACATAGCTACAACTACAATTAACTAATTCCTGGATATTAAAACTCATTTTATGTTAACAGTATTAAGTAAAATGCTTTTAAGTAAAATCGTTCAATTTACTTCTAATATAATTTTATCATTTTTTACTAAAAGTACATTTTATAATTATTAATTTCTTACAATTTTTTTAAAGAAAAATGTGATAGTTTTACAAATAAATAAATAATAACAAGTTATTTATTTGTTATAAAATAAACAAATAATAGCATTTATTCGTTATGAAACAAATAAATCATTTATTTAAATTCAAGGCCAAGAGAAAGACAATTGCTTCGGTTTTACAAACCTTGTCAGTATACGTAAACACAATTGATGATACAAATAATGAAACAAATAACAATAATATTATATAATAAGTAATCTGAAATATTGTTGGGAGTGATTCGTCATTCAATTTTATAATAAAAAGTTCCTATAAACATGTTTATTTTAATTTCCATTTCCTTCCAACCAAAATACAAACTTCCAATGGACGCTTAATGAATTTCCAAACCCGTTTTAAAATGGTAATATTGCAAATTACATTATACAATGCGATTTTAAAGTTCTTCTAAATTTTCAATTGAAATTTTGTTCACTAACAATTTTAAGTATATTAATTACATACAAAAAAAAATAAAGCAATAAATTCAATGCAAGGTAGTTCAAAATCTTTAACACCACCTCTACAAAATGATCAAAATATGTAGTTACTAATCTAAATAAAAAAGCAGATATTTTTGCAAACCAATTTGCATCTAACTCTACTGAGGTAAAATAATTGGTTCAAATCATTTTAAGCAACTGATTGTCAAAAGATATTTTCTTAAATACCAGAAAAAAAAACATCAGAAATAGATAAAATTACACCTATTATTCTTAAAACATTTACAAATGTATTAATTCATATTTTGACTAAAATATTTGCTTTATTATACATAAAAAACATACCCATTTTGTTGAAAAATTGCAAATCTTTAACATATACCCAAAAAAAGAAAAAAGTCTGATTCTTTAAATTATAGAACAATAAAATTGCATTATTATCCACAAATCACAAATCTGTAAGTCTTATTAATAACTTTCTTGACAATAGAAAAAACTATAGTTAGAATTGATAGTTTTAACTCTGACCTTAAAACCATAAATGCTGGTATTCCTCAATCTGCTCTTCCGACAACTTTATTTTTGATTTACATTAATAAATTTCTACAAATAACCAATGGTTCTATTTATAATTTTGCATAGACAATATCGACAAATGAGGTAAAGCGTATCTGTATGATCTATAAAAACACACCTTACAACAATATCCAAATATAAATTATATTTTTGATTTACACTAATAAACTTTTTCAAATAACTAAAAGCCCTATTCAAAGTTTTGCAGATGATAGCACTCTTCATTCTTCATACTTTCCAAAGACCATACTGACAAATATGGCAGAACGTCTTAAATGTTCTAAAATAGAATCTGTAGCATTTATAAACAAAGACCTCAAAATAATACCTGAATGGGGCACTCCCAACATGGTCAATTTACACTCTAAAAAACTCAACTTCAAACTGTTTCAAAATCAAAATCTGAGGTATCATAAGTACTAAATATTAAACTAAACAACAAATCCATATCTAAATCTTTTTCAATTTGTTTTCTAAGAGTTACAGTTTTGCTTCTCTGGAACAACCATGTTGTTGACATAGCTTCAAAAGTAAAACTAGGATTTCTTAATAGATATAAATTTTTTTTTACTTCTGCTCAATTTTTGCATATAAACAAAACTTGTATTGAATATAGTTCCCAAGTAGAACAAGAAGAGCATCGGAAACTATACTATCTCTTCTTCTTTATTGAGCGTTTTACAGCTATTTTACATCGCTACGTCTTACGACTTGTTTGAAAAAGATTGATGGAACCAACGGCTTATTAGGTGACTTCCAAATCACTCCGGTGGATAAAGAGCAAGTTATTATTTTAGTCATAATCGGGGATCAAACCCCGTACTGTTAGCGTGCTACGCTAACGCTCTATAACTGAGTTATCTCTTTTAAACTCTATTCAAAAACAAGCAATTTGGACCAATGCCAATCCAAAACTGACTAATGACTTAAATAATTTACAACACAGGCGTAATGTTGAAGATCTTTGCATTTTTCTAGATATTTCCATGGACATTGTTCAAACAAAACAGAAGACATTTTGTCATCTAAACAAATATTTACTCGTAATACAAGGCTTGCTAGAAATTCTAACAAATATTCACTAACAGTTTAGAGATGTAAAACCAAAATTTTTATAAGAATTTTTTTTAACCGTATTATTAAGTAACTCCTAAATATCACATTTTAAAATTAAAAAAAAAGAGTTCTCAACTTCTTACTATTTCAAAATCAAAATCCAAGATATCATCAATACCAAATATTAAACTAAACAACAAATCCATATTTAAATATTCTTTAATTTGCCTTCTAGTAGTTACAACTTTACATAATCTTATCTGAAACAACTATGTTGTTAATATAGCTTCAATAGTATATCAATAGATTAATTCTGTACAACTTTTCCATATACACTGTAGTTTAGATTGTTTTTGGAAAACTTGTATTTAACTCATCAAAAATAATTTTTTATATAAGTCAGTGAAAATTTGTTACATGGTTTGTGCATTGAACCATGCCAAAACATAATAAAAAATATAAAAACAATTTATTTTATTTATAGATTTTACAACGGTAATAGTACAACTCTTGTGCAGAAGTACAAAAAGGTTTTCCAAATAGGAGGCTTTCAAGTGCCCAAGTTTTCATTGATATGCACTAACGTTTTTGTAAATTTAGTTTGAATTGGAATTAAAAATAATAAAAATCCAATTCAAAGAATAAATAATAACTGCATTGATTAAATTCCTAGATTCAAAAAGAGCTGCTCAACAACTACAAGTATCAAAATCAAAAGTACTACGTACATTACATAAAGATAAAAGGAAAGCTTAACATTTGCAACCTATTCAATATTTCATCCGGAAAAAATTAAAGTTTTGTATAAATAGTTTTTAAATAAATCTGAAGCTAATCCAGATTTTTTACATAAAATGTGGACGGACAAAAATACATTCACAAAAACTGGAATTGTTAATTACCACAATCTTTATGTACGGTCACATACATATAAAAATCCGCACGCAATACGACCACGTTCTTTTCAAAATGAATTTAGTATTAATGTTTGAATTGGTACAATAAATAATACTATTTGTGGCTTTTCTTTTTGCCTCCAAAATTAGTCGCGGTTTTATTTCATGATTTTTTTGCAAATAACTTATAAAACTTACTAGCAGAAGTACTTCTTTATTTTAGAACTAATCTATGTATTGATGTCGGCAGATTTCAATTTAAATGTTTACTAAAATAGTTTTTTTTTATATATAGAGTATATTCAAATGGTGGACGAGATTAAACCACTAGATTTTACAACACGTGGCCAGTTTTGAGCAAATTTTCTTGCTCTTTTTTGCGATAATACAAATGTTTAGCATAATTTAATTCTATCCAATAAAGCATATTTTCATTTATCAAGTCACAGTGTGGTGTGGCGTCTTTGTTTTTGGAATACTTGGGCCTTCTTTTTTTGAACAAGATGGTTGAACCTTTTACCTGAAACATCAGAGGTTGGGAAAGAACATACATTGTGATTTGAGCAAGATAGAGCAAAAAGTCACACTGCACAAGTAACAGGGCGTTAAAGCAAATGTTTCCAGAAAAATTGATTTTACAAAACGACGATGTTAATTGAGCTGCAAAATCTCCGGATTTAACTTTTTGTGATTTTTTCTTATGGGAATATTTGAAGTCGAAGTGTACGTCGACAAGTCCAATACATTAGAAAAGTTAAGACAAAACATTAGACGGAAGTTAAGAACCATTAGTCCAAATATGTTGCACCGCGTCATTCAATCATTTTGCAATCGCCTTCAAGAATGTAAAAGATTAAATGGATCGGATTTGCTAAACGTAGTGTTTAAAACTTAAATACTAATAAACACTGCACTATGTATGTAATTAATATATATCATGCTCATTTCTGTGTTTCAATAAATAAGCTTACAACCCTACCTTAAAAATGGTCAATACCAGTTGGATACCCTTGTACTTATATTTATTTATATATATATATATATATATATATATATATATTTTATATTAATTGATAATTAATTAGCTAACTGTAATGATTATAATAAAATCATACTATAAATTTTGTTAGTCAGACTTTCAGTATTCAAACTTTACTATACGACATATTTGTTAAGAAGCATTTAAAAATGTATGTTTATAGGAACTTTTTTGTTCTATTCGATAAGTTGAATACAATGTTTAAGTTTTCCAAAAACAATCTAGATCACCCTGTATACAAAATTTACATACATCTAAATCTAAAAGCATCTAAAACTACACTATCACTAAATTTTACTCATAAACAAGCTATTCAAATCATTGCTGATCAAAAATTGACTAATGACTTTACAACATCGGAGTAATGTTGCAGATATTTCCATGAACATTGTTCAAACAAAATACAATACATATTGCCATCTAAACAGTTATTTACTCATGGTACAAAGCCTGCTAAGAAGTCTAACAAATATTCATGACAATTCAGAGATGTAGGACCAAAACTTTGTTTTAACCAAACTATCAACACATGAAATAAACTTCCAAATTCAGTACTTGCAGAGACTTATAAGGAGTAAATATTTAAGATCAATATCCAGAGACTGTTTATATCTCGTCACCAATGTGATAGTTTGACTGAGTGTGGTTTCACACGTTGAAATTCAAAAATATTCTTTGTTCTTGTGACATATTAAAAAATTCATAAATATCACATTTAAAATCATTGATGCACACTCCTCTGTATGTATCAGATTACTTACAAAAATAAATAAACCAAAGCGTGTTTTTCATTAGAAATATATCATTGGCAGGGCTAGACAATATTGTTGCTGACTTAAAAATGGACTTTTTTGTTGTTCCGTTATTAATCAAACTTGTCAGATACTAAAGAATAACTTTTAAATTTCTTTGTGCTAAAGTAAATACTCAGTGTAAAACATATTCCCACAAATTTATAATAAAAATGGCTGAAAGACCTCGGTCGATAGCCAGTTTAACAAGAGTGCTATTGTATTACCTTTCTTTTTGTAATTACCTGTTTGATATATTTTTCTTTTATGAATGTAATTCTTTGTTAAATAAATAATATAAATTAAAGTACACTATTTAATTTATACCATCTGCCTTTAGAAAAATGCACAACTTCTTTTTGTCTAATACAGTAAACGAGTCATTTGATAAATTTATGATGATATTTTTGAAAAACTTTAATGAAGCATGTCCAAACAAAACAAAACGTTTAATTTTATCCAGCAGATACTCGGAAATATAGATAAAAATAAGTAAATTAAAAAATTAGTTGCTTTTATTTGCTAGAAAACTTTTTTAATTAGTATTATTTATCAATGTTTGTTTTGTAATCATATTTAGTTAAGATAGTGATTGTAATTTTATTGATTTAACATATCGTGTACTCGATCATTTTAATGTATAATAAAAATTATTATTATTATTATTACTATTTTTTTTCTTAGCTTAAATGCTGTTTAATTTGTGAATATGCGGGTTGTCCAAAGATATACATATGTATTTCTAACTATTTCCTACAAAAGATCTAGTAATATTTGCAGTGCCAAGTAGTATGGCTTTTTACAAATTGTTTTCAGATTGTAGATATCTATTTCAAGCTTTTTTTAAAACTTTAAATTAGCAACATAGTTCTCAGTTTTTTTGAGGTTAGTTTAGTTTATCAATTTATTATGAATAAACTCACGCCAAAGCAACGTTTGCAAATTGTTCAAATTTATTTTGAGAAACATGGTTCAGTTCGAGAAACAGTACAACGTCGTACAGTGCGCACACAAGAAGCAATTGATAATGTGCAGCGTAGTGTTAATGATGATCGAAATATGTCAATTCGTCATTGTGCTAAACAATTAAACTAGTGTCCATCCACTTTATGGAAAATTTTGCAAAAAGATCTTAGTTTACAAGATTCAACTTGTACAGGAATTGAAGCCACATGATCATCGTTTACATTTGATAAATGGGCTAAAGAAAACATTGCTATTAATCCACAATTTCATTTGAAAATTTTGTTCAGTGATAAAACACTCTTTTGGTTAAATGACCATGTCAACAAACAAAATTGTCACATTTGGAGTAATAATAATCTACAAGCCATTGCCAAAAGATCATTACATCCAGAAAAAATTACAGTTTGGTGCGCTTTATCCGGTAGAATCAATGATCATATGTCTTCAAAAATGGTGATGGTCGGAACGTTACAGTCAACGGTGAACGGTAAAGAGACATGATTGCAAACTTTTTTGTGCCTCAATTAGACAGCATTAATGTTGCATATATGTGGTTTTAGCTCCACATGCCACACAGCGCGTGATACAATTAATGTACTAAAAGAAACATTTTACAAACAATTAATTTTACAAAACTTGACCCTGAATTACTGCAAACAGTGTGTGAAAATTGAACCTTACTACGCCATGTACGCTTCAGCCGCGGCAGTTAATGCTCGAAATCATACTAAAACATTAATTCCATAAAATTATCTGTCAAATAAAGCCAATTTCATAGACATTAAAAACTTTTTTCTGTGTATTATTTCAATTTAAAGTTTTTTGTATTACTCCAGTTGCCAATGATTTACATATTCGAATGTGCAGCCGCTGACGTTTCTTCTAGAAACAATGAGAAACTATCTATTGTATGCGTTTATAGACCACCGGAATGTTGCATTGATTAATTTTTTTAATAAATTAAACATCGTTTTAGATAGACTCTTGCAATGTAATAAAACTTTTTTATCGCAGGTGATTTTAATTTTTATATTTTAACTAAATCAGGAGATTGTCAAGTTTTCTATGATATTTTAGAATCATACAATGCAAAACTAACGGTGCATCAACCAACTCGCATCACAGCTAGATCTAGAACATGCATTGATAATATTATCATTATTAATTGTACAGTGGAAGTCATTTCTAATGGAATTTGCGACCACACTGCACAAACATTAAATTGTAATCTTACTTTAAAAATTAATAATAATGTAAACAAAGTTCGAGTTTTCTCTGATCAAAATATTAAAGATTTCTGTCTGGATATAAGCGAAAAGCATTTCTCTGTTGTCGATACAAGCGATGATTTAGATGTACAATATTCAACTTTTATGAATATATTTTATTTTATTTTAAAAAACGTTTTCCATTAAAATATTTTAATCCAACAAATAAAAGATGCACATTCAATATCCCAGAAATTAAAAAATGTTATCAGCAGTTAATTTTATACCAACACTGTCTGACTATTTGCCGGAATTTAAACCTTATTTAAAAGAAACCAAAAAACGCTACAATCACCTACTGCATCAAGAAAAACTACGTTTTCTTGAAAATAAAGTTGCTACTTCAACTAACAGATCAAAAGCTGCATGGCAAATTATTGGTAACATAATAGATAAAAATAAGAGCACTAAACATATGCCCACATCGGATAATATATTAATCACTGCAAATAACTTCAATAATTATTTTAAAGATATAGTTTCAAACTTACAACCTCAATTGTCAAACACGCCGTATGTGTGCAATATTCATATGTAATATCCCTAGTGCATAGAATATTGTCGATAATTTATTGGAATCTCACGAATGCATTTTTGCGGACGGCAATCGGCACGAGCCGCAGGCGAGTGCCGATTGCCTATAGCGAAAACGCATGAGTGATATTCCAATAAATTATAAAGCAATATTCTATGCACGAGGGATATTTAATAAGACTATTTCCTGAGCGACATTACATCTTTCAGAATGACATTTTAATATTAAAAAAATATAAAATTCAAATTGCGTATGCTTATGTCCATTGTTATGTTCATTTATTGTCATAGCAACGTAACAATTATATCGGCAATTTTGCATTGAACAAATTACAGCGACAATTTTTACGTCATTACTGACAATACCACAATAACAAAAATTGTCGCTAAATACGTACGTGATTGGTCGAATTTCTGATATTTGCTAAATGTGATTGGTTGCTTTGACGGACGGATAACGGGAGGGAAATAATCCTTTTAATAATAATACAATGTATCTTTTACCTGTTTCATTTGAAAAATTAAAAAGTATTGTTCATAGATTTGAGCCAAAAAAAGTTCGGGATATGATCAAATTCCCACTGTTCTTATTAAAAAGTCCATAGATTATATTACTAAGCCAATGTGTACTATTATTAACAAATCTCTGGAAACAGGTGTTTATTCTAGTAGTTTAAAATATGCAATAATAAAACCATTATATAAGAAGGGGGGTCATGAGCAGTACAATAATTACCGCCCAATAAATCTTTTGAGTGTTTTTTCTAAATTGTTTGAACGGGTCATGTATACACGACTGTTTAACTTTTTCAAAGTTAATACATTTTTTAATAGATCACAACATGGTTTCTTGAGGTAAGAGCATTGAAACAGCAATATTTGAATTTACTGAATATGTTATAAACTCACTGGATAAAAAAGAATTGGTTTGTGGAGTTCTCTTATCCAAAGCTTTTGACTGTCTCGATTTCTCAATTTTTTTATCAAAACTGTACCATTATGGTATACAAGGTAACGCATTAGAGTGGTTCAGATTATATCTCCATGTTAGGAAGCACTCTGTGCAAATAGTTGATAATAAGAGTGGAGAAAGCGTGCGATCGGATCCTTTGGATGTCTTAACCCGGATACCACAAGGAAGCATACTAGGACCATTACTTTTTGTAATATATATTAATGATCTTTCTTCTGAAGATTTAAATAATAAATGCATTAGCTATGCTGACAATACTAACATATTCTTTAGAGAGAAAACGTTACTGGATCTTACCATGGAAAGAAGTAATATTATGGCAAATGTAGAAAACTGGTTTATGCATAATAAACTTATTATAAATAATGAGAAGACTAATTGTATATTTTTTTAAACAATTCAATCAGTGCATCAATAACAGAAATGCATATAAACAATCAAACTCTTCCATCACACTTTAAAATATACGGAGCATATTCAATACGATTCATCCAAAATAAATAAATCGTGTTATGATTTGAGAATTTCATCACAAAACACGAATCAAAATATAAGTAAAATGTTTTATTACTCTAACATCTATTCTCATCTCAGGTACGGAATAATATTTTGGGGAAACAGTTCCGATGCTATTAAATTATTTGTGATTCAAAAAAGAGTTATCCGTATAATATTTAATATCAACTCACTTATAACACTTAGAGGTGTATTTAAAAGAAACAATTTGTTAACGTTGTCAGCTTTGTATATGTATGAATGTATCAAATTTTTATGCAAACATAAGCATCTTTTTAATTCTCATCTATTTGCCAATATCTACAACACGAGACATGGTTCCGATTATATCTATACTATCCATAGATTAAATATATATGCCAAAAGTACATCTTACTCATGTATGAAATTTTTTAATCAACTGAAAAGTTTATGCTTTACTGTGTGGTTTAAAACCATACAATATATATAAATGATTATTTAAACCATCAATTGTAGATGTTTGCTTTTTGTGACTTGTTTTCATTACATCCTTTGTATTAATGTTTTTATTGTACATGTAGTTTGTTTTATGAAAATAAATATGCTTATTATTATTATTAATATTATTATTATTTTTTTTAAATCAGACTTTATGTCGTTTGAATGTGTACGCGGGTTGCCCAAGAGTACACATTATGAAGCCATAAAGGCTCTGGTAATATTGGCAGTCTTCAAAATTGTAGCTTTCTGGATGGTGATAAGATTTACTACATCAACATTATTATTTTTTTTAATTTTCAAAGTTTCATTGGGGATTACTCCTGTGGCGGAAATAGTTATTGGTATAATTGAGACTAATTTCTGTTTCCACATGTTTTTAATTTCTTGTCCCAGTTCTGCATATTTCTCCTTCTTTTCAATTATTTTCTTTTTGATGTTTTCTGTTGCTGGTTCAGCAATATCAATAAGGTAAGTATAGTTATTATTTTTATCTTTTGGGATTATATCAGGTCGGTTGTGCACAATTAATTTGTCGGTTTGTACTGGTAGGTCCCAAATCAGTATGTATGACTGGCTCTCTATAACTTGTTGTGGAGTGTATTTGTAGAACGGTTGTTTTTTATCGTTTGTTGCTGAGATATGCTGAGCTAACTCTTGATGTATAATTCCAGCAACTTTGTTATGTCTATCAGTGTATTTTGTTGGGGCTAACTTTTTACATCCTGAGATTATGTGCGTTATTTTTTCGTACTGATTGTTGCATTTTCGGCACTTATCGATAACATCTTCTTTGAGTATATATTTTTTGTAATTCATAGTATTAATTGTTTGGTCTTAAATGGCACAGAAAAATCCCTCTGTTTCTGGCCTCAGATATCCGTTGTGTAACCATTTATTAGTCCATTCAAATGAGATGTTATTTTTGTAAGTTTCGTAAAAGTGTTTTCTATGCAGTTGTTTATTTTCCCATTCTCTTTCCCATTTTGTTATTGCATCGTCTCGTTTAGTTAATGTCATTGGGCCTTCTTTTAGATTTAGTGTTGTATAGTTGTCTATACGAATTAAAGCGGAATGTAGCATGCCATTTGATATTGAGTGGAAGTAGTTATAGAGTGTTAAAATTTCTTCTATATGAAGCTGTTTTATATTAGTGACACCTCGTCCTCCTTTGTTTCGTGGAATGTTGACTCTTTGTTTACATGATCTTGGGTGGTGCATTTTGTAGTTCGTCATTACAGTGCGGGTAAGTCTATCAAGACTTTCCAGATGTGTGTTTGATCATTTTATGATCCCAAAGGAGTAACTAAGTGATAGTATAACATATGTATTAATAGCAGTTGATATATTCTTTGCATTTAACTTAGTTTTTAGTATTAATTTAAAACGTTGTTTGTATTTTTTCGTAAATATTTTTTTAATTTCAGTATGGTTTATTGTTGAGTTTTGCATAACTCCAAGATATTTGTATGTGTCAGTTTGGTTTAATTGTTTAATGTGTTGGTTTGATGATGTTATAATATCTTCTGTCTTTTTCCACTTTCCTTTATCAATGTAGTTTATTTTACATTTTTCTATACCAAATGACATTCTGATATCTTTCGATGTTGTATCAATAAGAGTCATTATTTGTTCTAACTGGTTTCTTGTGCTGGCATATACTTTTATGTCATCCATATACAATTGATGGTTTACTCGTATTCTCTGGCTTGACTGTTGTAGTTTGAACCCATAATTTGTTTGCTTTAGTGTGTTAGAGATCGGGTTTAAAGCGATGCAAAACCACAGTGCACTTAAAGAATTACCTTGAAAAATGCCCTTTTTAATATGTACAAAGTTTGACTCATCAATAAGTTTGCAGTTAATGCTTAACTTTGTTTTCCATATTTGCATTATAGTTCTTAAGAAATGTACTAGTTTTGGGTTTATTTTATATATTTGTAGACAATGGATTAGCCATGAGTGGGGAACAGAGTCAAAAGCTTTTCTATAATCAATATATCCCATATATAAGTTTCTTTTTTGTCGTTGCGCATGTGTTGTAACTATGTTGTCAATAATTAGTTGTCCTTACATCCTCTTGATCCCTTTCTGCAGCTTTTTTTGTTCGGGAGTTATAATGTTGTTTAGTTCTAAATGTTCGTTAATTTTGTTTTTTATTATTTTTGTGAACATTTTATAGAGAGTTGACAGGCAGGTAATTGGACAAAAGTTTGCAGGGTTACTTGTATCACCGTTTTTAGGCAGTAGGTATGTGATTCCTTCTGTTAAGAAATTGGGCATTTTATTGGGGTGGCTTAGAAGATGATTGCAATGTTTGGCTATGTGTTTGGAGAACTCGTAAATTTTTTAAACCAGTAGTTTTGTATTTTCTCTGGTCCAGGAGCTTTCTAGATTTGTATTTTTAATTGCACTTTTAATATCATTTTCAGTAATTATAATGTTTTCCATTATAGCAATGTCTTCCTGATTTAAATGTTCATCTGCTATCCATTGTGCATCTTGATTGTGTTGTTCGGGTGTTGACCATATATTTTGCCAATAAGTTTGGGTATCTGCGCTTGTTGGTAATTTTAGATTTTTATTTTTGTTTTCTTCTAGTTGTCTATAGAATATTCGTTGGCTATTGTCAAATAGATTGTTTTGTCTCTTTCTTTCATAAGAGTCATTATATCGTCGTAGTCGTAAAGATAAAGCTGCAAGTTTTTGCTTTTGAAGTTCTAAGAAAGTAAGTGCTTTTTGCTGGTGTTCTGCAGTATTGGGCTGAGCGGTTGTTTGAAGGTGGTTAAATATTGGTGTTAAGTTTTTTAAATTTTTTTTGCTACTATGTCCTTGAACATATCTTGTTAATTGATCAATAGTTTTTCTACAATCTTTGATTGATGTTTCAATACGAGTTCTCCAGGGAGGTTTTGAATAGTTATTGTTTGTGCGTTGGTTTTGATTATGTATAGGTTTTTGAGCATTGTCTTTTGCAAGATTAATAACAGTTGTTGCACCACAGTATACGTAGCAGTAGATATCTTCAATTTGGCTATTTGCTGTAATAGATTTATCTATTAAAGTGTTTACCACTTGGATATTTTTCAGATTGTCATTTGTAGTTTTAATTTTAATGAATCGATCTCGAGTGTTTGGGTTCATATTTTGATAACATGCCACATTTCTAAAATATTCAATTTCAATTTCAGTTTGCTTGCAATTGTCGGTTTGTGATGTTTGGTTATCTATACTATGATTGCTGATAATTTCGTATTGTGGTTCTAGGTTAATAGAATTGTTGGTAGTATTTGTTTGATTTATGTCTGGTTCTTTTTGAGTTTTATTTAAATTGTTTAAAATTAATTCAACTTCTCGGAGTCTTTGAAGTTCTGGTGGTGCTGTTAAGTTGTTGCGAATTATAACACGTTTTTGATCCGCAATTTGTTCCCTTGATAGCGTACTTAGATCTGGGTAGTTTTGAGTAATGTAGTAATGTAGTTTTTGCATATAGTCAATTTTGTCACGTTCGTTGCGTGTTACAATATAGTAAGAGCGTATAATTATTCTGTTTTGATCAAGTGACCATTGTATTCGCTCACGTAGTTTTCCAGCCTTAGTGGTTGCCTGTATTATTATCGGCAAAACACTGTCGGTAGGTGTGACTTGTAGATGTGTTGTATTGCTATAAATTTGTTGGAAAACATCGCGGGTTTCGGGTTGCACGATAGAAGCCTGTTTCCGAGAACTCCTACCACTGATAGTTTGCAAGCTGTCACGTCCAGCATCAGCTCAAGACGTGCCCTGACGCAGCTCAGGAACCGGCAGGTTTGTAATATTATTTAAATTGTGCTCCATTTTACTGGGTTGTGGTATTTTTACAGTGCTCCTACCAAAGCGTGTATTTAGGCCGTCCCTCTGAGATACAGACGCCTTCAATAAGCCGCCTCAACTAGAGATCAGACGCTTATTTCACAAGTAGTTCATCCGCCCGAAACCGTTGACTATCTTGTGTCCTGTTGGTCCGCAAAAGCTTTACGCTCCTACCCTATATGTCTAGAGGGTTTGCCCCTACCATCAGGAACGCGTTCCGTAGAGGTTACAGGATTCCCCGTAGAATTATTTTTATTTTATTTTATTTTTTTCACAGGTTACCCTGGTTTCATTGTATTAGACGGGTACATACTACCAAGTCTACTACATAGATGTATTACATGTGTTGTTTTAAAAACAATCGTACTATGTTACATGTACTTAGTATTACCACTTTTTGCATGTTTATAATATTGTATTGTTCTATGTCTAATTGTTTTATAGAATTGCTTAATTTTGATGGTATTATTCCTGTTGAAGATATTATTATAAGAATAATTTTAATGTGTTTTTGTTTCCACAGTTTTTCTATTTCTGAAGCTAGAGGTAAGTATTTTTCTACTTTTTCTGCGTATTTTGTTTCAATGTTATGATCAGCTGGGATTGCAATGTCTATTAAAAATGTACTATTTGATGTTTTAATAATAATAGTGATGTCTGGTCGGTTATGGTTTATTGTTTTGTTTGTAAATATTGTCTTGTCCCAGTATAACTTTTCAAGAACAGATTGCGGAACATACTTATAGTAAGGTTCTTTTTTACTTATTAGTTTATATTTATAGGCTAACTCTTGATGTACAATTTTAGCTGCAGCATTGTGTCGTTCTACGTACTGTGTCGGTGCTAATATTCTGCATCCGTTTGTAATATGTTCTATCGTCTCTGGGTCTGTATTACATTTTCTGCATTTATCGGTTTTATTAGCTGGATCTTTTATTATGTACCTTTGGTAGCTTCGAGCATTTATTACTTTGTCTTGAATTGCTTGAATAAATCCTTCCGTTTCGGGGTATAGTTGTCCAATTTGCAAATATTTAAATGTTTTGTCTTTATCCACTTCATCTTTATGACAATGGTTGTAGTATCTCCCATGCAGTTGTTTTGATGCCCACTTACTAATATTGTCTTGTTTAATAGACATGAGTTCTTTGATATTAAAATTTATGTTTTTTAAACATAAAGGGGTATATTTATTGTTGTCTGCTTTTATTATAGCTTGATGTAAGTGACTGTCTTTTCTTGAGTAAAAGTAGTTTCTAAGATTTGCAACTTGTTTATTATGTACGCTATAAATGTCAGGTATTCCTCTTCCACCTTCTGTTCTTAGGAGATTAATGCGTTCTATACATGCATTTGGATGGTGCATTTTATATTGGGTTAGCATTGTTCTTGTTGTTCTATTTAATGAGTCTAGATCAGTATCAGACCATTTAATAATTCCAAAGAAATAGGTAAGTATAGGTATAGCATATGTGTTAATGGCTTTGCTTAGGTTTTTGGAATTTAAACATGTTTTTAGTATTTGCTTCAGTCGAAATGAATAAGCTTTACTTAGCGCTGTTTTTAGTTGTGTGTGATTTAGTTTAGTTGTTTGCTCAAAACCTAAACACTTGTATGTTTCTTCCTGTTCCATTGATTGTATTGTTTCATTATTTAGTGTTTTTATACCTTCTGTTTTTGTCCATTCACCTTTTTCTATTGCGTTGACTTTGCATTTGTTTAAACCAAATTCCATATTAATATCTTTTGACACTTGTTCAGTTATTCGTATTAGCGATGTTAGTTGTGTCTTACTGCTTGCGTAAAGCTTTATATAATCCATATAGAAAATATGATTTATTTTATGCAAGGCTATTTTGTTAGATTTAATTTGAAACCCGTAGTTGGTTCCATTTAATAGCTCAGATAGTGGGTTAAGACATAAACAAAACCAAAGAGCACTTAAGGAATCACCCTGAAACATACCTCTTCGTATGGAAACTAAATCACTTTCAAATGAACTGTTTGAAGTTTTTAAGCAAAGTTTTGTTTGCCATGTTTGCATAATCTGCTTAAGAAAATTTGAAACAATTGGGTTTATATGATATATATCAAGGATTTCTAAGAGCCAACTATGTGGGACACTATCAAAAACCTTTTTATAATCGATAAAGGTTTCAAATAGGTTTCGATGTTGTGTTTGTGTTTGTTTTAGTATTACACTATCTATGGTTAGTTGTTCTTTACATCCTTGGCATTTTTTCCGACATCCTTTTTTTTCTTCGGTCATAATTTTAAATTTAAAGATGTGATTTTGAATATTTTGAGTAATAACGGGCAATAGTTGGATTTTTTGTTTGTTCATTTTTTGGGATTAAGTATGTTACACCTTGAGTTAGAAAAGCAGGCATATTGTTTGGATTATGAAGTAGTTGAGTTATGTGTTGAGCTAATGCGTTGTGAGTAGATGTTAACTCTTTAAACCAGAAGTTATGAATTTTGTATAAACCCGGAGCTTTCCAGTTATGTAGTTTCTTTATAATTTCTTTTAATTCTTCTTCATTTATACTTATATTTATAGTATTGTCGTTAGTGATATAATTATATTTGGCTTTTATGATTTTAATCCAATTTGCTTCTCAGTTATAGTCTATGTTATTTGACCAAATGCTTTTCCAAAAATTAGTAATTTCTTCTTTATCTGGCATATCTGATTTAAGAAGAGTTTTGTTAGTTTGGTTTAAATTACTGTAAAACGCCTTTTCATTGTTTTGGAATAAGAGGTTTTGTTTTTTTTCGTTTGTTGCTTTTTATGTAACTTCTTAGTCTCTCTGCATATACACATAACTTTTGTTTTTGTGTGTCGAGTACATCTACTATTTGTGCTTGTGTTATATTGTTACTATTAGAGATTAAATGTTTAAGATATTTATAAACATTTTTTGTAACATTGTTTTGTGATATTTGTGTTAGCCGACCTATATCTTGACTAAGTTGATTTATTTTGTGTTCTAGTCGCTGTTGCCATTTTGGAGTGCTTTGTTTATAGTTGTTTTGTTCATTACATAGTTTTAATACTGTATATGCAGCGCTGTATATTATTGAATGCAAAGCTTCAATATTAGTTGCGTTTTTAACATGATGTTCAATTGTTTTGTTAACATTTTTAACAATTGCCATTATTTATTTATTCTTAGTTTTGGTAAACTTGACCTCTGCGTTGTGTTAGCATCCGTCCATTTTATAAGAGATGCTTCAAATTCAAGATGTACAGAATCTGCGTTGCCGTAACTAGAATCAGATAGTTGAATGTTAGAGTTTTGTTCATTTTCAACAGCAATGTTTGTGTTTATTTCTTTATTTATTGGTAATTTTTGGTTATAAATTTCTATTTCTGTTATAGGGTTGTTAGTATTATTTAGTTCTTCTGTAATAGTAATTTTTATATGTTCTATTTCAAATTGCGTTAGTCTATTATTTTTTATTATTACTCGTTTTTGGTCACTTAATCTCTGTTCTGTAATATAGTCCTGATATTCAGGGTAGTATTCTAAAAATAGTGTCCGCATAGTTGATCTATAACCTGTGGCAATGGTTTCCATGTTTGTCGCTTTAAAGTAACAAAGCATAAATGTTAGGTTCATTTCTTTAGACCATGTCATACGTTGTCAACGAATACCTGCCTTGGTGGTTGCTGGCTGATTAGCTGGCAAAACACTTTCGGAGAGTGCAGTTTGATGCTCTTGGTTTCTGCAATCAGTTTCGGCTGTAATTAATTCGGGTTGCCCGGTATGTGCCCGGTAGGTACCCGGTAGGTGCCCGCCTGTTCAACACTCTACCACTGATAATAATAATAATAATAATAATTATTATTATTGATGCACCAGCAATGTCTATAAGGTATATATAACTTTATTTAGAATAATATCTGGTCTATTATTTATTATGTTTATTCGACTGCTATAACAGGGGACTTGGTTTGAAGCCTCAAGGCCCCTATCTAGAGGGTCAGTTTTTCTGGTTAAAAAAAATGTGTTGTGATGAGTACGCCTTCATTCAAATAAAAAGAAAAACTTTAGTAAGTCTCGTGTACTACCTTAATGTTGCGTGCACGTTAAAGAACCCAATAATTTAGGTTAAAATTCCCGAATTTGCAGCAAAAATCCCAGATAAGGTAGTCTTAACCTATGGAGTCGATGATTAGCCTTGGCAGCAGAAATAGACAGACGTTAAATAATTTAATTAAAAAAACTTGTAAGAGCCAGGGTTTTGTATTAAGTTATCATATGCATTATAGACAGACTCGAATTGTTTTCTACATCGGTCATCTATGTTTTCTTTTAAAATATAGTTGCTATAATTTTTTGTTTTTATAACCTGCTCCTACATAACAATTTATAAAGCCTCTTATTTAGGTATTAAATAGCCACGCGAAAACCATTTATTTATCAATTCTTAATTTATATCCTTGTTGTGAATTTGATAGTAGTGTTTACTATGATATTGTTTTTCTTGCAATTCTCAGTATCTAAGCTAAAATATGTTTGATCTGTATCTGACCATTTAATTAAACCAAAAACGCAAGTTGATTTTATAGATCTCAAGAATATGTATCAATCAAGTGTGTGGAACTAAACGGTAAAGGTAAGCAGATGATAGAATTATTATTATTATTCGTATTCAGGGTGTTAAAAAAAATGTAAAATAATTAAGGGGGTGGTAGTACAAACCACAACAAACAAAACAGTCCTAATAAACATGGGCTGTCATAGTTACTGTTTCGGAGATATGGAACATTATTTATTTTTATTACTCTTTTTCTTTCCATTTTTTATTTTGCAAAAAAAAAATGTAAAATATTTAAGGAAGTGGTAGTACAAACCACAACAAACAAAAAAGCCTTAATAAACATGGGTTGTCATAGCAACTGTTTCGGAGATATGAAACATTATTTATTTTTATCATTCTTTTTCCCTCCATTTTTTATTTTTCAAAAACGGGCACTTTCTTATCATAGTTGATGTTTTGTGAAATAAACATCGTATGTTTAGAAGAATTTACCAGAGATTAAGAAATACCAGTTCACTGCTAAAACAGTGCTATCTTTCCGGCAGACCAAGGTCAATATCTACTCCTAGAGCATAACAAGAAATTATAGCACGGATAGAACATAATCCAGAGACGAGTGTGCGGAGAATATCAGCCAAAGTAGAAACTGATGCTACTCTTATTTGGAGAACCCTCCACAAGCAGCTGCTCTACCCATGTACAACCATGTAGTACAACTACTTAAACTTAACTAATCATTAGACACGTTTGGTTTTTTGTCACTGGTTTCTACGCAAAGATGCTAAAGACCCGCAATTTCTTGCCAAAGTTTTTTTTACCGATGAAGCCGGGTTCACACAAAATAGAGTTGTTAATTTTTAAAATGCACATCGTTAGGCCAACAAAAATTCCCATGCTAAAATTGAATGTAAACATCAGACACGTTTTTTATTAAACATTTAGATGGGTATTGTAGGCAACAGGTTTCTAGGTCCTGTTGTTTTACCAAACCGATTAACAAGCGCTGCTTACCTCAACTTTCTGCAGAACACTATGTATGATTTTTTTGATGACATTCCTTTGGCCCACAGGCAACAAATGTGGTTTCAGCTCATTTTTTGATTGCCGTTAGAGAACGTTTAGAGGGTTTAGAAGGTTATGCTAATAAAATACCTAGTACTGAAAAATAGCAAAAAATTAGAACGCGTATGACAAGCTATTAGAAAGAAACTGGAGTTAAAACTAAAAAATAAGTATTTAAATATTTTATATAAAAGGGTGCAATTTGGAACAGATCAAAAGCGTCTACATGCTTCTACAAGACATTTGAGATGTGGCTTTTAATAAGAGTATTAAATATTAAGTTGTCAGCTAAGTTAAAAAATAAAAAAGTGTTGAATAGAACAGGTGAGTACAGAATGCTACAAATTTTTAAAAAGAGTTTTTTGAAAAACACCATAAAAAATGTGATAGAAAAAATGAAAAAAAGACAAGAAAAGAATATAAGGTTACTGAGTATAAAAAAAAAAACAAAAAAGTGCAGTGAGAATAACAGATAGTTATAAAAAAAACAAAACAAATGATAAAGTTTATTTGCGCTTATTAGTTGTATTTTTGGGAGTACCTCTTGTCGTAGATATAGTAAATTCAAACTTGTTTTGTATAATTATGCCAAATTGTGGTCATTAGGGTTAAATAAAAACCTTTTTCAAATTTATTTTTAATAATAAATAATTAGGCCTAGGCATTAAAACTAGTAGCTTCAAACAAATGCAGAAACGTAGGCAGATGTGCTATTTGACATGGGTGACATCTGCCAACTCATCCCAACTATGTACATTCAATTTATGCCCCATTGCCAAGCAGTGATGTGTCGTCTTGAACGCATCCTATGCTATATTCTACTTTATAATCCTAACTTTATAGAAAAATTTTATGAGTCGTTAATAATTAGATGGTCATGTGAATTAAAACACCCAAAGTGTTGTTCAAAATACATGTTTTTATAGCAAATATACAACACTTTTGTGTTTAATCAATATCTTCTGATATTAATGCACAGATATATTTCTTTTGAGATATTTAAAGACATTCATTTATTAATATTGTTTTAAAGACAGCCAGACTTTGGTCAATAACCTTTTTCATATCATACTCATTTTACTTTACTTTTAAATATGTTTATTTTCTTTAAAAAACTTTGTATGAGTGTATATGAAATAAATTTGTTTTAAATTTGTTTTAAGATAATTATCAGACAAATTTAACCTTCCAAATACATTTAATAATTGCATTTTTATTATCATTTTTATCAAAGTATCTAATATATACTTATCATCACTAAAGTCGGCTGATATAAAATTAACGAAAACAAAATGCATATTGAGATTAAAATAGCAGTATATTTCATCTATTTGAATATAGATCAGGGTAATTAGTTCATAAAAATGAATTTATCAAATTACCAATGTGCAACTGCCTTGTAGTAGAGTAAATAACATATTCAATAATGCCTTGGACGGTGGCCAATTAAAGTCATGGTCACGGATATAAAATGCATTCTTATTAACTGCATATTAATTATTATAGAAATACATACATTACTTACATTATTGTCGCACTGATAGAATTTTATAGTTTTTTATAGTACTTACTATAAATTAATCATTTACAGATGATAAGAATTTACGAAAAAAATATTAACTTAATAAATATTGAAAATGTAGTACTGTATCAAATCATAAGGTTAGGTTGTAATGTCAATAAAGAGGATTACGTAGTTTCAATGTTACTGTTGCAATGATAGTTAAAATTAGACAAATAGAATGTCCTTGCATTTCCGCGCAGTAAAAATGCAATTTTCCAGTATAAATTGCACTTGCATCTTATCAGTTGAACACTTTATCAGTCCAAATACTGTAGTATATAAAGTGCATCAGAAATTTAAAAATTTAGTTAACGTGGCCCATCTACAAAAATGAACCACGTATTAAATGAGAATTGGGTTCAGAACATCCTTAGGGATTATAAAAAAGATGATAAAATACATGTCAGCAAAGTGATTGTTACAAATGCAGTGGCGGCCGGTAATAATTTCGTATCTGATGTTAAAAGGGTTACTGTAGAAGGATATAGCAATTCTGATGATTTAAAAATAGGTATGAATCATTTATAAAATTTCATTTCATTTTTTGGTATTATAAATAATTAAATATTAAAACATAAAAACTAAACATATAAGTAAATCAACAAACCCTAATTTTATATTTCATTAAAATTTGTGTTAGGAGCAACAAATTTGATTTCATTTAATATTATTTGATGATATTATTTCTTATATTTTAGAATTCAAAACGAGCTTAATTGTAAAACAACTCCTTCAAAACAAAGAAGTAACAGAAACATTCTTTTTCAAAGAGTTATTTAAAAATGAAAACTTGGCATATTTTAAAATTATTCCGGAATTAAAGAAGTGTACCGCCGATAAAAAACTACCTGTACCTGAATGTTTATACGCTGATGACTACACCATTGTATTAGAAGACTTATCCGAGCTCGGTTATAATTCTGTTGATAAGAAAACTGGCTTTACCATTCTACAAATTGAAAACATCTTAACGGTAATGCAAACTAATATAAATTTAACTTAAATAACCTAAATATTTTCAAGAAACTGGCCAAGCTCCACGCTGCTTCAATGGTGATGTCCAGAAGAGTCACAAATACTTTTGAGTTATCTAAACAATTGACAGATATTGTTTATGGAAGTGAAACTGCTATGCAAAAGAGTCAATTAATGCCGCTTGAAATGGCACAACGTGTATTTGAAAAATTAGAACCAAACGAAAAACATAAGCATATTTTAGATATAATAAATAAACTGAAACATAATGGTATTAAAAAACAAAAGAATTTGGTTTTAAGTGATCGGCCTTATAAAGTAATCAACCATGGCGACACTTGGGGTAACAACATTTTAATAAATGACAATGATGTAATGTTAATTGATCTGCAAATAATGAGATATACTTCAGTGGCTTCTGATTTAAGTTATTTTATGTATATTAATATAAAACCAACAGTTCGCAGAGAACAATTTAAAAGATTGTTATCTATATATTTAAATACAATGAATAAGGAAATCATTGCAACAGGTTTAAATATGGAAACAGAACTCACTATGGATTGGCTGGTAAAAGAAATGAATGATTTTGCTATTGTTGGTTTGATGAGCGGTTTGTGGCTGCTTCCAGTATTTTATTGGGATACAGTAGATTTGAATATGGAAGAATATACACCAGAAAATCAAGAAAATCCGGATTGGGTGTGGGCAAGATGTAATGAGGCATATAAAGAACGAGTGAAAGAATTCTTATACGAGTTTGTTGAGAATAATGATACATATGTATTATGCAATGATATATTGTAAATTTATTTAATTTTTAGTTAATTTGTATAGATATTAAAAACAAGTTGCAATATGTATTATGACAATGTGATATGTAAGTATAAACCAATTTTAATTTTATTATGGAATATGTAGACCAAAAATTAAGAAATTATTAAAAAGTAATTATTTTACCATTTTTTAATGTGGATTTAATTATAATTTGCATGTTAATAAACTGTTTGTTTTATTTGATATAATATAAAATTCTTGTAGTTTTGATTAATATGACTATTTTAAATATGTAAAATTAACTATTTGGGGTCGCGACCCATAGTTTATATTTGTCAATGTGCTACGCATTTTTATAAACTATTTCATAACAATCATAACATTACTAATAAACTAATATACAGAGTTAGTCAAAATTACCGGAACACCTAAATAACTCTCCAATAGTTGAAAATTTCAAAATAAGTTTCAAATAAAAGTTTTTTGGTTTTAAGAAGACTAATTTATAAAAATATTTTTAATATACAGGGTGTTTATTTTTTTGTAAAAATTTATTAAGCTTTTTTACCTTTTACAGGTATAATTTTACATTTTTTATTCTAAAATTAAGTGTTTTTGTAAACATAATTTTTTTTATAAAATGCACTATTTTTTCCACATTTCTTCATGACTCAGGACATACAACGAAAAAAAAAAAACGACAAAATAATATGTTGTTGTAGAATCTACCTTTAGTGAAAATTGCATTCTTGCAAAATAATAGTTTTATTAATGATTGCTTTAACTTCTATTATTGTGATTTTTTAAATTATTTGTGGGAAAGTTTTTATTAGATAACCGAGACAATTAATTAACTGTTCTAAAAAAAATTGTCCGGACACCGGGACAAAAATGTTAAAACCGGGACAATTAACTGTCCCGAAAAAAATTGTCGAGACACCGGGACAAGAAAGTTAAAACCGGGACAAATCCGGGAAAACCGGGACGTATGGACACCCTAGTTATAAGCAAACTTCCAAACGTCAAATAAAGAATATTTTCACACAAACATTCATATTTATTTTAATATTTTAAGCAAACGGATAAAAAAAGTAATAACATTCAAAACAATTAATAAATCATTAAAAAATGTAAAAATATTTAAGGTGTTCTATTTAAAAAAAAATCATAATAAAATAAACCCCCTGTATATTTTTGCATTTTTAATTTTTAAAACTAATCTTAGAACTAATTTTAAAACAAATTTTAAAAATATACAAGGTGTTTATTTTATTATGAAAATTAAAATAGAACACCTGTATATTTTTGCATTTTTAAATGATTTAATGATTGTTTTGTTAATAGTTTTTAATGTTATTGCTTTTTTAACTGTTTGGTTAAAATAAATGTGTATGTTTGTGGGAAAATGTTCTTTATTTAAAGTTACTTATGTGGTTTGTAATAACTGTCAATTTTTTTATGCCATGAGTTCGCCAACGTGCAAATCATTGACAACTAAATGATTTTGAACGTAGTCGTATTATTGGTATGAGAGAAGCCGGACTTTTGTTTAGAGATATTGCTGGCCGTGTAAATCGTGATGTTGAAACGGTAGTAAAATATTGGTCTAGGATCTAGACCAACATCTTACTTATTAAACCATCTAGATTCTATGGTGTTTATTTAATTTTGGAAATTTCGAATTTTTAATTTTTTTAAATGAAACATCCTGTATATTTTTAATAATTTAATAATTGTTCTAGTTGTTTGTTTAAAAGAAATGTGTATGTTTGTGGAAAAATATTCTTTATTTGAAATTCAGGAGTTAGTTTATACCTTAAAAATGATGCGATTTATAAAAAAATATTTTTACAAAAAATACTCGGACTTAATCAAAAAATGTAAAAATATAGTGTTTATTTAAAAAAAAAATTACCAAATTTTCACAATAAAATGAACACTTTATATATTGAAAATATTTTAATTCAATAGTTTGTTTAAAATCAAACAACTTTTTTTGATTTTTTTTACGGTTGGAGAATTTTGACTAATCTTGTATAAAGAAAAATAGCTTAAGAATGAGATTGTTTATATAATTTTTTTGTTCAAGTTTACTTGACTAATAGGCTGTTACGTAATCAAAATTTTTGTTCAAGTATACTTAAGTTCTCAAAATATACTCCTTTCCAAAAAATCTCGATCATTTTATATTTTAGTAAAACAACTAATTCCCAAATAGAATCAAGATTTATCATTTACCTTTTGTGTTTTCATTATAAACAAAATTCAATTAACATTAAACTAATATCGTGTTTCCACTTATAACTCTTTTACGCATTTCATTTGTCGCGACATGCTACTTATTAGGCCTTGCTTAAAATGCTGTAATATTAATTCCCAATCTTCAAATAGAGCAACTCAATATTATTTAAATTATTTGAAACTATGTACGTTTCGTCCCAAAATCTCCCATACATTTTAAATTAGATTGTGGTCAAACTTTCTCCAATAGTGAGTACAAATGGTTTTTCTAGTATTCCAATATTTCGTTGATGTACTTTAGAGCTGTCAAAAATCAATTATTAAGAAAAGCCAAGTCGGTACGAACATTAAATAAAATTCCTGCCCATATTACTAAAGAACCCTTACTAACCAAAGTTCTAGGAGTAATGTTACGCCTCCTCCAGACTCTTTCACGCCCATCGTTTTTTTAAGGGCGTAGTGATGTTTTTGCCTCAACAAGTGGCTCTTGAGAATGACTAACGCATGGCAATACCTTTCGGTTTTTTTCTCTGCGTTGGTCCTGCTGTTACTTTGTCCTTGTCATTGTCACTAATGCAGTACTACTTTGAGATGAGCTGGTTTCGGCCTCGCAAAATTTATACAGTTTGCTGCGGCAACACATGCTGTCCTTGCCCCATCTCTTCCTATATCTTCTTTTTCTGTCCTACTACCTACACTGACATCTATCTTTTCTTTCTCCCATTCTTGCTTTATTCAGTCTAGATATTTGCTTTGTCCTAAGGTATCTTCTTAGTTTTTCTATATCTTTATTAACTTCATCCTCGTCGTATCCTTTTTCTTTCATAAATATTTTGTGTAGCTCCATTAAATGTATCTCCTTTAGTAGTCCTCAATTTTGCCGTTTGAAATTAGTTCTTCGTACCCCCTGGTTGCCAGATAGATATACTCTGACCATTTCAAAAGTTGCATTATCTGTCAACCTCGAGATGGCGCATCTGCGTATAGAAATTGCTTAGTCAATGCATTCAGTTTGCTTTCCTTGATCAGTTCTTCTACTTCTCAATACATCTGCAATTTTGGTTGGTATTAATGTTTCAGTAAATGTTCTTCTTTTGTCTATTCTTTCTCCGTTCATTCCTTGGTAGGCATAATTGTCTTGAAGTCTAGGAGCTAGTGACAAAAAAGTGCAAGAGTGTTGGAAAGTCTGATATTTTCAAATCGGATTGTATTATGGCCATAGATCTCTTACGTAAAGTCAGCACGCCAGATGTCGGGACACCTGGCGCTAGCACGCTAAGAAAGGTGTAATTTTAATTAGTACCCAAAATTTTTTTTGAAAAAGCTGTAAATTCATCGTCAGATAGTCGATGATTTACAAAACCTTGATCAAGCAGTCAGCTTAATAATCATGTTATAAGAACTAACTCAATACAAATAATTTGGAAAAGCTAAAATTTAGGAATATGTCAAATTACGTTATTAAATTCATAAAACAAACTGTTAGACATAGTTTTCATAAAACCCAATCAGTCAGAAGCCAATTAAAGTTCTACCTGTATTTAGTTGTTGGCTCGGGCCATCTTTATTATGTACATATACCTCTTTATCAATGATAAAACATAAAAAAAAATTAAGTAGACTTAAAAAAATACAAGATGTTCAAAAAAGATTGTAAAATATTCAAAAAGTAGTAGTATGAATCAAAACTAGCAAAAAAGTCTTAATAAACAATGATCCACAAAGTAACGGTTTTATGCCCGGTTTCACCAACGTCTAATAAAATTTATTCGTCAAGTAAATGCCTTATTCGCCCAATAAACGTTTCACCAACGTTAAATAGTTTTATTCGTCGAATAAATCTCCTAATAAACTAACCGGCCAAAATGAATCGAATAACTCGACAAACAACCTCAAAACATCTAGGTGTGACATTTATATATTGTAAATAATGAATGTCATGTTCAATTCATTTGATAATGTTGGTTTCAAAAAACGTTTTTGATTAAACAAAGAATCTACGCAATCATTATTGGAAATAATTACAATTTAGATTCTCAAAATCAGCGGAACAATCTCATTTAAAAGTATGTAAAATTCACAGTAGATAATCAATTTTATTGTAGATTGTAATTTTAAGAACATATTTAAGTTTTTCTGTATAATTACGCAAAAAATGTACTCATTAGCAGTTTAACAAAATAGTTGGGTTTATATTATAAATTCTTTTCTCACATGTACGATTAAAAAGAAAAACAAAAAATGTACTTAAAATTTCAATCTACAACAAAATTTATGACAATTTGTGCATTGACTTTTAAAGTTTTATCTGTAATTATATACCGCCAGTGTAATACGATTATAGCAACAAATATTTTTAATTTTGTGTTGATATATTCTTACTTCACTAATAATTCGAAGTTATGCATGCATAAATACTGGTTCATTTAAACTTATTTGGCGAATTTTCTGTCTACTATTTTACCAACTTGATAAAAATTACGGAATAGTTATTTAATCTCTGAGATACTTTGGTGAAACGTAAAATAACTTATTTGATAAATAAATTTTATTCGACGAATAGTTATTTGACAACTTATTAGGCGTTGGTGAAACCGGGCATTAGAGATATAGAATGTTATTCTTTTTTACCACTTTTTTTTAAATTTTTTAAATAATGTTTTTAAAATAAACAATAAATATTTGTTGTCAGTGCGTAAGTTTTCGTTTGCTATGACTGTTTACTCTAACGCAGAAGTAGCCGACATGCATTTCATGTACTGTTGTGCTCATGGGATTGCAAATTACCAAATTCTTTCACATCGTATGTTTGGAAAAATTCACCAAAGATTGCGTGATGGTTCTTTCAGCAAACAGTGCCATTTATACGGAAGAGCAAGGTCGGTATCTACTCCTACAGCAGAAGGAGAAATTCTGGGACGTATAAAGCATAATCTGAAAACAAATGTGCGGAGTATATCAGCCAAAGTAAGAATTAGTGCTCCGTTTGTTTGAAAAACCCTCCACAAATAACTGCTTAAAACATTGGTATATGGTACTCCTGTAAATAGCCTCAAGAAACTGCAGCTACAAATTAATTAAAAATGCCAACAAATCCGAGCCCAAACCCCGAGTTCAAATATTTTTCAGACTAAACTGTCGTGCCTGCTTCAAAATAGAAGAACGGCACTTCAAACATCTTAAATAACTTTGTTTTTTGTTTTTGCTAGAAAAAAAAAACTTTCTTATCTCCAACACCGTTACTTTGCGGACCAATGTTTATTAAAACTTTTTTGTTTATTTTGCTTCATACTACTATCTCTTTAAATATTTTACAATCATTTTTTAACAACCTGTATAATGCACAATAGATTTTTAATAAGAAATTTGCAATAAACAATCAATTAATTCTGTTTTTAAAACACTGATTATTGTTTTTGTTACTCGTAGAAGATTGTTTGCAAAAAATAATGTGTATCATTAATTAATTTATTATTTGCTTTTTATCATTTTACAGATAATATATTTTTTTCATTTACATTATTGTATAACAAAGTCCAAATAACTTTTTAAAAGTTACCAGATTATTGCAACTAAACCAGTTTAAATTTAAAAAAAATCTGGTTGGCAATTTTAAGGCATGTTCATAATAAAAAGTCTTTCAATAGGACGGTCAAAATTTGTGAGGTTATAGCAGCCATGTTGTTATAGCAACATCTGTCAAACTTGTTGTGATTGGTTCAGCCGTGTATGGCAAATTACCATAAAAGGTTGTAGCGTTCAACAACAAGTGCAAATCATCAAATTTGATTATCAAAATCGGTGCTCCGTTCAATAAACGTTCCGCGCATTGCTTGATTTTTCTATTCAACGTTTGATGGCAAAATTCGAGTCATATGGTTTGATTAATAAGCAGCCGTACGTTACAAAAAGCAGTAATTTTTCGTCGTTCACAAGAAATTTCTGCAACTTCAATTTGGCAAATTTTGCGTCGAGATTTTGATATGCACCCTTATAAAACCAAACTAATTTTGTTTGCTGCAGCAGTAGGAAGTTAACCCAAATTTTGCCAAAAAAATCATCTATTGCAACAAGGATCATTTTTGAATAAATGGATATGTGAACAAGCAAAATTGTCAGATTAGGAGAATACCAATCCACACAAAACACACCAGCACAAAATACATCTCGAAAAAACAACTGTTTAGTGCGGATTTTGGTCTGGCGGAATCATCGGTCAGTACTACTTCCAAAACAAAACTGTCATTGCCATATTCGTCAAAGGCAAGTGCTACAAATTGATGATAAGTAACTTAAATCCTAAATCAGGGTAGGCAATTGAGGTGACGGGCACACCGAGCCACAAAGAAGACATGTGTATGGTATGTGTAGAATAAGCAACTTCTTGTGGCATAAACAAAATTGCATAGATAACGAAAACTTGTGGTTCAGAACAACTTCAAGTGTTCTACAGAACGCATGCCACGATAGACATTCCGCACAAGCAATTTGAGAGCATAGTTATATCGGGCAGACGTGACGTAAACTAACCATCAAAATTGTGCGATTTAACGCCTTTAAACTTTTTCCTTTAGCGCTATCTTAAACAAAGAGTTTTATAACAAGAGATTCCAAGCTGCCGTTTAAACAATGTATTAGCAGCGTACATTTCTCGGTATCTTTGTCTTTGTCGCACCATGACGTTTCTCTGTCAACTACAACGTATAGCCGTTTGATCATTAGTAGAGAGAGTATAGTGTTGTGCGACAAGAATAGAGATACCGAGATTGTACGGCAAAACGCTGGCTTGGAATCTTTAGTTATAGAACTCATTGATCTTAAATCGCAGGTCTATGCAAACAATTGCTACCCTGCATTTGCGATTTAATCCAAAACACTTTTAGAGATTTGTCAAGAAATTTAGGAAAACTAATGTTTTTCCAGCTACAATGTGTTATGGTGACCAAACTTATATTAATGTTATTGTAAATAAATGTGCAGATTTTTCTTCTGTCTATAATTTTCAAGTTCATACGACTCCATTGTTTGAGTTCAATAAAAACGTAATTTATACAAATTTCTCTTAGCACTGGACCTGACGGTGTTCCTTTAATGCGTTTAAAGAATTGTATTTATTCAATTTCTAACCCTTAGCATTTACTTTTCAAGGCTTCATTAAATGAAACTAAATTTCTTCAAGTATGGAAACAAAGTAATACATATTATTCCTTTGCATAAATCTGGTTCTAAAGAAAATATTACAAACTATAGACCAGGAGTTGCCAACCAGCGGCCCGCGGGCGTCATGCCCGCTTTGAACATTTTTCCGGCTCGTGAGATTTATCACACTTTACAAAATATATTTATTTTATAACGCGCGCATCTTTTCGGATCATTCAATTTAATATAAAAAGTTCTATGTTTCACTCTTTCATTCATGATTGCTTTGACTTTTATTATTGTTATTTCTTTTTAATTTTTTGTTTAGTTAAAAATTTAAAAAAATGTCTACAGTGGGTCTAAATTTAATATACGGACATATAATTTTATAAGCGGCCCCGGAGTTTTGATGCATTTTCAAAGTGGCCCGCAAGATCATTTGGGTTGGCCACCCCTGCTATAGACATTTAGCATTCAATCCGTTATCTCTAAATTATTTGATTAAAATATAACTGCGCAAATGCATTGGATGTGGAAAAGTATTTTAGTAAATAACCATGCATGCATGAGTTTCGTGAGAGTCGATCCACAATTACCAATCTACTGTGTTACAAAGTCGACATTTCAAACGCCTTTGAATGCAAAGCTTAAGTTAACTTTTCAAAGCCACAATATTTTGATTGCTTATGCTGTGGTTTCTAGGTTAACTTGCTTTTAAAAACGCAGGTGTTTAATTCCACCAGATGTTTCAGTGTGTCTCACTGCGGACCAATTCTATTTCCACGTTATATCATTTCTATTAATTGCAGATGATTTAAAAATTTGTAGAAAAACTTTATCTATCAATGTGTGTAATCTTTAACAACGGGATTTAGACCCTGTAAATGCTTGGTGTTTTATTAATAACCTTTTGTTTATGTTAACAAATGTTTTACAAGTTTTAATAAAACACTAAAGCAAAATATCGTACAATTATATTATCAATAACAAGCTGCTGGAACAAGTGACAAAAATTAAAGACGTGTAATTTTTGATTTTAAACTTACGTTTGGTGAGCATCAGCTACATGTGTAATCGAGCTATAAAATGCTGATGTTTGTGTATAGGATTTCAGCTAATCTATCTCCAAGTACGCTTACACTACTTTACTATAGCTATTGGAGTATGAAACATTAATAACACAAACGTATAGTATGCAACTTGAGTTGCATGGCATGCAACCCAAGTTGCATGCTTCTATATACTTTATATACATATAAGTATAACAACCTTGTTTTAGTTTCTGTATTAACCACCGTGCGCAACGGTTCGATATAAGTTACCTAAATAAACGTTATAATTAAATCCATAAACATCGCTTAATCTATCTACCCAATACATTTAATATCCACATGGTTCAACAGGTTCTGGGCCCAGAGCGCGTTATGGTAGAACATTGAGTGATTATAACAAAAACACGCGCTCGTTCGCTTAATTAGAAACACGTGCTCGTTCGGTTAGTTAGTATACAGCAGCAAAGTATTTAAGATAATGGATCGACACAGTATAACAAAGCTCAACGGAAACAACTATTTTAACTGGAAATTTTGCATGGAAATAATCCTAAAAGAGCGAGAAATATGAGATACTATAATTAAAGATGGATCCAATAACAGAAACATGGTCTAATGCTGATAAAAAGGCAATGGCAACAATTGTTTTAAGTATTGAGGACGAACAATTGCAATTGATTCGGAGTTGCAAAACAGCACGAGACGCATGGAATGCGTTTAAGCAATTTCATGCGGTGCAAAGCGGACGAGACGTCTAATATTGAAGAGAACAAAATCAACGAACAATTTCAGAAGTTACAAGCCCTGGGGACAGAAATCAACATGGAATTTTTGATAAATGCAACATTGCTTAGCTCCTTGCCAAGCAGTTATGACAGTCTTATTACTGCCTTGGAAGTTCAAAAGGAGGAAGAGCTAACATGCACGCTGGTCAGAAAGATAGAGATATCACGTGTAATGATGGTGCAATATTGAAAATAGTTCACAACAATGCCACATCACACACACAGAACAACCCTACATGCTACTTCTGCAAGAAACCAGGACATGTAAAAAGAGATTGCAGACGGTTTGCCCGATGGCAACAAAATAAACAAAGCCAGGCCAACTTTGTAAAGGAAGATGAAGAAAAGTATTTATTCTCTATATATCCAAGATACGATGGATGGGTGCTTGACACAGAAGCGACATGTCTTATATCTGATAAAAGGGAACACTTCATAAGTTTTGATGAAAATAATGTAAAAACTGTGTGTGTTGCGGACGGAAGAAACCTTTCAAGTTCTGGAAGCGGGACTGTTCGTTTGCAGGTAATGAATAATTCCACTGAAATTACAACAATCACATTGAATAATATTCTCTAAACTTGATATCAGTTGGAAAACTTACCAAACAAGGGTGTGAAATTAAATTCAACAATACTACATGTGAAATATATTTTAGCAACAAACGCATAGCAGTTGCAGACCTGCACGACAGTCTATTCAAGTTAAGAACAATAAATGACCAAGAAAGGATAAATTTTGTAAAAAACCAGAACTCATGTGTCCACGATTGGCATCAACGTCTAGGTCATCGCGATTTAAGTGTAATAAAGAAGCTAGGTGAGCGCAACGAACTTAAAATTTCAAAATGCAACAAACCTGAATGCAATCAAGTATGTGAAGCATGCATCAAAAGAAAAATGGCAAGGCGACCCTTCCCACAAAAATCGACATATCTGGCAACGGACATTCTACAACTCATTCATAGTGATATCTGTGGTCCTATGGAAAACCCTACCAAGTCTGTATTCAAATATATTCTCACATTGATCGACGACTTCAGTCGTTATTCAACTATATATCTACTGAAGGAAAAATCTAAAGCACTTGAAAAATTTATGAATACTTGAATGCCAAATTTCAGAATTCTTCTTCTTCTTCTTGATAAACACGGCATCACAAGACAGCTGACAGCTCCATACACACCGCAATAAAATGATGTAGCAGAACGTCGCAATCGTTACCTGATTGAAACAGCCAGATGTATACTATTTGATTCCGGATTGGAGAAATCATTTTGGGGGGGAGCAGTGATGACTGCAAATTTCATTCAAAATCGTTTACCATCACAAATTATAAAGAAAACACCACACGAACTATGGTTCAACAGGTCAATCTGTGAAAACATTCACCCTTTTGGAATAAAATGCCTTACAAAATTACCTGATGCAAGAAGAAGAAAACTCGACCCAAAAGCAGAAGACGCAATTTTACTTGGTTTCGATTCCGAGTCCAAGGCCTATCGATGCTACGTCCCACATAGAAAAAAGGTGATCATTTCCAGAGACGTAATATTTTGTAAACATAGCGTTAAAAAGAAACAAAGCAACAACAAAAGTACAGAAACAATAGACGTCCACTACCCACTCACTCAAGAGAACAAAACTCTAGAGGAACATAAGAAAGAGGACGGGATTTAGGAGGAGCAAAATCAAGAGGAAGAAGCGGGCAGTGACCGTGGTGAGTATTCAAAATTTAATTTAAATAATTACGATAACAGAGAACATAAAATGCCTGACGAGCACAATATTATTGAGCCTGCAAGAATATCGGCAAGAAGTAATAAAGGTGTACCACCACCAAAACTGTCAGACTACCACGGTTATCTAGTTACGGATACGGAACCACAGACTTATAACCAAGCCATAAACAATATCGACAAAGACTTATGGATTAATGTTATGAATGATGAAATTAAATCCTTAAACAATAATAAGACATGGTCAATTAAAAATGCACTAAAGCATGTAGACATTATAGGTTGCAAATGGGTATATAAAATCAAAACCGACATAAATAATAAGAAAATATATAAAGCACGACTAGTAGCTCAAGGCATTAACCAAAAATTTGGAGCAAATTACGATGATATTCGCACCAGTTGAAAGGCAGACGACATTTAAAATTTTTCTCAGCATAGCTGCTGGAAATAAAATGACGATTATACATATTGATGCAAAAACTGCATTCTTACATTGAGAATTAAACCACACAATTTACATGAAAATACCACCTGGATTAGACCTAATAAACACAGACAACTAGGTGTGCTTATTGAATAAAGGTTTATATGGCTTAAAGCAGTCGGCTAAGATCTGGAATGAAACCAGTCAGTATGACCCCTGTCTCTACTCGATGAAAGAAAGCAATACCATTCTGTACGTGCTCATCTATGTAGATGACATATTGATTTGTTCAAACTCGAGCACTACGCTTAAGAGAATCGAAAATTCACTGAAACACAAATTCTCGATTAAAAACCTAGGAGAGATCAAGCAATATATAGGCATCAATGATACAAAAAGAAAAAAATTGTTACTATATCGATCAAGAAAAATATATCAAAAAGATGGTGTCCGAATTTCAACTAGATAACGCAAAAATAAGTACCATACCTATGGACCCTCAATATTTTAAAAACGATGACACTGAACTATTACTAAAAAATGATAAATACCGTAAAGCAATTGGTAACTTACTGTATGTATCAGTAAATACTCGTGCAGACATTTCTGCTGCAGTATCAATACTAGCTCAAAAAATCGAAAACCGACAACAAAAGACTGGGAAGAAATCAAAAAAATGATAAAATATTTAAAAGGTACTGGAAATCAAAAACTGAAATTAGGCTCAAAAGCCAACGATAATCTCCTGGCATATTCAGATGCAAACTGGGCAGAAGATAAAATTACAAAAAATCTAACAGTGGGTATGTCTTTCTTCTTGGAGGATTAATAAGCTGGACTTGTCGAAAACAGAATGTAGTTGCCTTTAGTTCCACTGAAGCCGAACTCATTGCCTTAGCAGAAACAACCAAAGAGTGCATTTGGCTTCGAAATATTTTAAAGGATTTCTTCATTGTTACAAACATGCCAACTGTAATACATGTTGATAATCAAAGCTGCTTACAAATAATAAAAGAAGAACGGATTAGTGTAAGAACAAAACACATCGATATAAAAGCGTATCATATTAAGGAAAATGTTGATAACCAAGTTATTAAATGTGTCTATTGTCCAACAGAAGATATTATTGCAGATCTACTAACAAAACCTTTAATAAAAACAAAGTTCGACAAATTTAAAAACAAGTGTTCACTAGTAGATTTAGATGCATTAGATTTGAAATGTATAGATTAAGGAGGAGAAGCATAACACTTGCTAATTATTGTAATCATTACATTTTATTGACAAAAAGACAATTTTGTTTATGAAGATTTTATATGTTCTATGTTCTTTATTTCTAAATGTTCAATTCTTTGTTAATTATGAGTTAATAATTTATAACATTTGTATTAAGAAGGAGTGTTGGAGTATGAAAATTTAATAGCACAAATGTATGGTATGCAACTTGAGTTGCATGCAATGCAACCCAAGTTGCTTGCTTTTATATACTTTATATACATATAACAACCTTGTTTTTAGTTTCTGTATTAACCACCGAGCGCAATGGTTCGATATAAGTTACCTGAATAAACGTTATAATTAAACCCATAAACATCGCTTAATCTATCTACCCAATACATTTAATATCCACATGGTTCAACAATAGCTTGGTGGGCTTTCATTTAGAGTACGTTCCGTCAGTCTAGTGCCCTTTTTATGAGAACCTTTGTCAAAATATTGAATATAATTTTTTTTGTCTGTTGGGCTATAAATAGAATACGGGTAATTTTGATCGCAATTACATAGTTCCATTTAAAATTTACCGTCACCAAAACTTCAGCGCAAGAGATCAGTACTATTGTACTAATTATGGATTCCACAATTTATTTTTTTATATTAAGCCCAATGATGGCGTCAAGCCAAAACACATCGCTTCATAGTTTCATAAAATAAACCCTATTTTTTTTTGTAAAATATTTATATGGATTAAAAATCTTTAACAAAAAATCCATAATCTTCTTAACAGCTAAATAATAAAGCTCACTTAATTAAAAAAATAAGTAATAACTGTCAAAGATTATTCTTAATGTATTATAACCCCCAGATCCTTATTTTCGTTAATACTGCAATAAACCGTGGTATATGGTATATAGAAACTAAAATTTTTATTAATTATATATATTCTTCAAATGATTGCAGACTAAACGGTACGACTGTTATCACAAAGGTGTAACTTGCTTAGTTTTTTATTAATTATAATTAATTTAATATTGATTAACTACCTTATAGATATAGCTCACCCTACTCACCTGAAACAAACAATAATAAGAATCAAAATTAAAACAAAAATGTTCATATATTGACCCGAAAATTATTTGCGAATTTGTTTAACGGTTTATTAACTGCCTCGACACTCATAACTTTAGCAACAAACAATATTATTTCACATCGTTCATACTCAAAAAGACTTTCGGCCTGCCAGGTTGGTAAGATGAGTATAAAAAGAGCTAATTTTATTTATTCATGAATTAACTAATTTAGTATTTGTTTTGTCCAACAAGTGAAACCTACTATATTCGTTATAACCATTTACTTACGCCTCAATATTTTGCAATACGGCTCCACAAAAACCAATATAAAAATTTTGATAAACTGCGGAAACGTTAAAAATATATATTAAGGAGGTAGTTTTTTGAGTGACATAAAACTTCGAGCACAACACTTTGATTTTAATTAATTGGTGCGTTTGTTTATTCTACTCCACGTGCTCTTTTAACTCTAATTGCTCCTTACGCGTTCGGCAATGAGTTCACTCCACACGCACAACCACGGGAGAGTGTGTGAGACAATATTTGAAATTTATTACAGTAAGACGTGAAACGCATTATGTTATATTTTTGTAAACATTGATAAAAGAAAAGAATGTCGCAAAAATGTAAAAACCTAACTTGATTATATTATTAATTTTTAATGTAATAATATGCCTCCATACAATCAAATATTTGAATTTTTAATAAATCAATTTTTAAATGGTCAAAAAAAAAATCATATTATAAAAATAAAATTTTTATTATTATAAAAAATAACGTCATATTAAAATTAGTATAATGTTCAGCTAAATGTCAACTTTTAGGATATAATTTTCTCTAACAAACTATTCACTCCACTCCAGCCTACTCCACTCCAACTCCACTTTCCTTAAACAAGCGCACTTAGCAGCAGTATCAAACTGTTAAAAAAATTAATACACGCGGAAATTTAAAATTTTATCATACATTCACAACTTCAAGCAGAACTGTAACAACTATTATTAAAAAAAAATAATAATAACACGCAATAAGCACAATAAAAAGTCTACCAAATTTAGGGTATAATGAAGTAATATGCTTAAAGTTTATGCAAATATTTTGACAAAAAAATTACAATATAATTTCATTTAAAGATTTTGGACACTGGAAATTTCATTCTTTACACGTTGCAATAAAACAATTAAAAAAAAAGAGTTTAATTGCGTGAGTTGTGCTCGAAGTTATATAACACTTAAAAAACCGCCCCTTAATATTAAATTACCAAAGTAAAATCCTTTTATGATGAAAGAAAAAAAACTAAGTTTTAACAACAAGCGGAATGGAGAAAAAAAAGCAAACGTATTTTTGCTCAATAGCTCTTAAGATCTCCTAACGCCCTAAGCCAAAAATTAGTCTAGAGTACAGCAAAAAGTTTATAAGTCCACACTTAACAGAAAGATAGAAAAAAGTCCCAAATCCCCAAATACTTCTTTTTCTCTCCTTTCCCCAAACGAACTGAATTTAATAGATGACAAAAACATGACAAGAAACTAGATAATAAAAATAAAGTAGCCCGTAAAAGTTCCAAAAACGGTAAATCCTACATTCCCCTCTTAATAATAATAACTTTATTCAATAATTATACTTATACATATACTTATACAGAAGACTAGTAGAGCATGTAAATAGTACAAATAAGAAATAGGGTCAGAAAAAAATATTAATTGAAGAATTCCCCTAAGTTATAGAGTTCAATATTACATATATGTTTGTATAGTGTAGTTTTAAATTTATTGATGTTGTTAATTTCTTTAATACGTTTTGGAAGTCTATTATAAGCTTTCAAAGCTGCATATAGAAGCCCTGTTTCACTTGCTTGTAATTTGTGTATTGGGTAGGTATAGTTTCTTTCGAATCTGGTGATATATTCATGATGATTTAGATTTTGAGAGAAAAGTGGTTTATATTTAAAGTTAAACAAAAGTAGCTCGTATATATACAGACCTGTAACTGTGAGTATGTTATTCTGTTTAAAGAAACCTCTACATGTTTTATTATATTTGAGTTGATGCATGGATCTAATTGCACGTTTTTGTGTTATAAAGAGATCTTGAATATGCAAACTACTTAAATAAAATAAGTCCATATCTTATGTGAGTTTCAAAGTTGGCATAATAGATCGTTTTTAATGTTTTCATGTCGATGAGGTTTTTTAATATTCTGATTATGTAGCAAGTCTTTTTTAGTTTATTATTTACTTCTTGGCAGTGATATTTCCAGGTTAGATTTTGGTCAATGTGCATTCCCAACATTTTTACACAGTTATTTCTATTTACAATTTGATTTCCAATGTTTATAAAATCTGGTGGTTTGTTTGTCTGTAAATAGTTACAGCTAAAGAATATGACTTGTGTTTTGTCAACATTTAATAATAATTTATCTTCAGTAAACCACGATTCTGCTTTTTCAAAAGTTTGTGTTGCAGTATTGATTGTGTCTTGGATTAATTTTCCAGAAACTAGAAAATTAGTGTCGTCTGCATAATTTTGAGTCATAACGTTATTATCAATCATTCTATCTAATAAATCATTAATGTAAATCACAAATAATGTTGGTCCTAAAATACTTCCTTGCGGAACACCATTTTTAACAAGTAAATAATTAGACTCTTCGTTTTTTATTACTACTTTCTGTTTTCTGTTCTGTAGGTATGACGTAATGAGTTTCAATCCAACTCCTCTAATGCCATACGTGTACAACTTATCCAATAACATTTCTTTGTTTACACTATCAAATGCTTTGGATAAGTCTATGCTAATCCCAAGTGTTGTGTTGTTCAAGAGAATTTAATATGTGACTAACAAAATTAAAGTTAGCTGTTGTTGATTTTCTCTTTGTAAATCCATGTTGGTTTTCATTTAAGGTGTTATGAAGACCAAAAAAGTCCACAAGACGTGTATTAATAATGTTTTCTAGTATTTTAGAAAATGTGGTTAATAGACTTACAGGTCTGTAATTAGAAAGCAAAGTTGGATCTCCTTTTTTGGATATAGGTTTAACTATAGCTAGTTTGTAAGTTTAGAGCTAATTTAATCGTAACCAGAACTGTTACTATTTTTCAGAGCAACAATAATATTAAAAATTTCAGTTTCTGTAGTGGGTCTTAAATATAAGATATACTTATTTGGTTGTATCTCAATAGCAGGTATAACATTTGGTAGCTTGTTTATGAGGTTTTGAATAGATTCAATAAAAAATAAATTTAAATCATTTGTGTTGCACGTTGGTATGACAGTTGATTTAATATTACTTTTGTCAGTATATTCTGATATAATTTCCCTGGAAGTTTTATTTATATTATCAGACTGTGAAATTCTTCTATTAATATTTTCTTTATTAACATCTTGGAGCAAATTTTTATATTTTTCATTTAATTTATTAAACATAATGTTACCTTCTCTACTATATTCTTTTAAAACGGATAAAACATTTAAAGTATTTTTAAAAGTTACAATTTCAGGGCTAGTATAAATTGTCTTGTGAGTATACTTCTAAGTAGTATAAACTTTAAGAATACATTCATTAAAATTTAACAAAATAATTTTCATAAATGTGTTCCAGTTTGTGTTTACATCATTGGAGTTGTCATATATTGGTAACCAATTAACATTGCGTAAACAATCTATAAACACGATAATATTGTGGGTACTAAATATTCTTTTATAAGATCGTTCGCTAGTTGAGCAGTTGTTAAGTATAGTCAGTTTTTGTGCAAAATGGTCTGAGATGTGTGTTGGAAAAACATCAGATGTATAACCGGTTGATAAATTAGTAATAATGTTATCAAGTAAGGATTTACTCTAATTAACAATTCTTGTTGGTTTTGTAACATTAGTCAGCTTAGCCCCATATATTTCTAATATACTGATAAATTCAACAGTTACTTTGCAGTTTTTGTTTAATATATTAATGTTAAAATCTCCTAAGATAAAAAATACCTTATTTTCCTCTGTTAATTTGTCAAGAAGAGCGTCCAGTTGTTGAAAAAAATTGAAACAGTCTGCTTCTGGTGTGCGATATATGACAACACATATATAGTTCCGTTTTAAGTGGGTCCATTCAACCGCTGCCATTTCAAATGAATCCAGACACGAAAAGTCTGCACACAACAAAACTGTTAAACAGCAAGGAAAGATACTCCACCAAAAGCTGTAGAGAATAGAGGGAATAAAAACGTTGCGGTGAGCTTATAACGTCAATAAAAGTACTTCAATTACAAAAAAAAACATACAAAAAAATGAGCAAAAGAAATGCTAATGAACAAACCTATAAACAAGTAATATATATATAAAATGCAGATAAAAACAAAAGAAGATGTTGATGTAAGTAATGCTTAATTTCAATTTTATTTTTGTTTTGTATTTCTAAACGTAAATAAACAAAAAGTTAGTTAGGGAGGTTAAAATAAATCACACCATAATTACAGACATAAAGGAACAAACGTAACTAAAGAATAAACACGCATCGCAATAACAAGCTGCGGGCGAGGCGCGCGGAGTGTATCAGAACATGTCACAACATCGGAACATGCCACTACATAGATTTTCTTTGGCCGCTGCAAAAGAACAGAAGGACATAACAATACCTCTAATTGATCAACTGATAATGAAAGAAGGTGAACTCACCGGTGCTCGAAAAATAAGACTAGCATCAGAAAAAGTCTCATAAATGAGTACTAAAAAGGCGGTCTATAACACTGAATCAACTAAAAAGCTTATATCAAATGTAAAGGAGTGGTTGGTAATTGGAATGCAAACACAAAGATTTTGAATTTTGACTGACGAGTGAAATAGATACGTCGAGTAGGCAACATCCAAGTCTCAAAAAAGTGCACACATTAGTACCCAAGATGGACTGAGAGAGCAAATCACAAAAGAGCAGCTAATCATAAAAGAGAGATTAGAGAAACGAAACAATACAATAAAAAAATAAGGCAAAACCTTAAGAACAAAAATTAATCAAAAGGCCTACCTGCTTTTTCTTGTTGAGATATCAAAAAATGCAAGAGAAGCGAACGAACAAGGTATTTTAGCCGTTTTAAGTCCGGCATTACTGATTCCCACAAAATAAATCATCTGCCACAATAAAAATTTGTTAGTTTTTAGTACTTCTCGATAATTAAAAAAAAAATTTAAAAATATTAGTGTTAAGCGTGCACTCAGACTTTCACTTTAGCAGAGCAAAGCTACCTTGATCATTGGCTTGTCGCAAGTACAATATACTCCCTCACCTGAAAAAGACATATATTGTAAGTATTATTCCAGCCACGCACGTAACTGCGGGCTTGGCAAGTATACATGAGATAATAGATTTATCAAGCAAGTGCGATAATTTTGTGCAAGTATTTGCAAAATATACAAATTGGTAATAGGATAAATTCGTAAAATAAAATATTGTGGTTCTACGGGATATTCAAACCATTTCAACAGTTAAAAAAAATCGTAACGTTTTGAATATCCTGTATAACAAAATTAACTTTTATATGATAATTTTAACAAAAATCGAAAATTCGATTAATTAAAACAAACAATAATCAATGTGTGATGCTAGAAATGAAGTTATAAACATCTGCCCAATATAGTTCGTACCAAGCTTCTTGAATTTGACATCTATGTTCCATTAGTGTTCTTAAGAAAAGAAGTTGCATATTCTAATAACTTTCATGAACCAGGCGTGTTTTATCGGCAATAAGTCTAGAAAATTTAAACTAACAAAAATACCGATATCTATATTACATCGCTCCCCAAAATTTGACGTTCATGTCTTACCCTTCTGCGGCCATCATAAGCCCACAAACAGTACCAAAACTCTAAAAAGATAATGTTATTCCATTCAAGAAAAGTGTTGTCTATACCTGCACCATTCAAGCGTTGTTGTAGAGTGAGAAGTAGGCACCAAAATTAATAGTAGAATCTATTGCAAAAAGTACGCATTCATTTGTAAGTTGCAGCCATAGATACTCATCGTCCATTTAGTCCTAACCAACCATATCCAATACCTCGCAATAAAGAAAAACCTATTCAAAAGTCTAGCCAAAATATTGAATTTCAATGTGGTAATGAGAAGAACAATTAGGTGCAGCAGAATACAGAAAGCATGATAAATATGAATAAAGTTTGGCAGCTATTCAGTGCGAGCATTTAGATGTAAGAAACAGTAATTAATACTATGTAAAGGTCAATGTTTGAATGAATGTATTAAGTCAACATAAAAAGAATTTAAAATAAGAAGATTGCTATTACGTACATGGTGCACCATTTAATTTAAGAACAAAGTTTCTTAATCTTTTATGCCTAGTAATTTGTTTGTGTGCATAGTTTAAATGTTTTGCAAACTATCTAAACCATGTGTTGAAACAGACTTATTATTACATTAAATATAAATTTTAATAGTTCACCGCTAAATAATATAGTACATTCTTTTGACCACATTGATAGGTATTTAACAAAACCTTGTTTGTTGAAAGTCAAATTTTTCTTCATTCTAATAAATTTGCATGTACATTATTAAGTTTTTCAAAATCCATCAATAAGCAAATCTGTGAGGAATTATTTTAAATTTTCATCTATCCTTGCTTATATGTATGTAGTATTCTGAAAGTAATTAAATTTCAATAAATTAAATATAAAAATTCAACCATTATTTATTAACCACATTCAATAAAAATATCATTTAAATCACAGTCCTCGTCATCATCGTCAATAACTTTATTATTAAAATAACTACCATTAGATTCATCATAATTATATAAATCATTCTCACAAACATCTTTATTACAATATCTCTCTTTCAAACTAAAATAAACGTCTTCTCTTTGATTATGATAACAATCAACAACAGTATACCTTTTAAATTTATCAGCGTCAAATAAATGTGGAGTTAAATGTAATTCATCTTCCAAAAATTTCAACACATTTGGAAATGTTTGAAGATTGTTAAATATTCTACGGTTCCACTTAGGTAAGAATTTCTCTAACATGAATACTAAATGATGATGAAAACATTGAAATGTTAAATATGTAGGTTTATCAATAAATTTAGATTCTGGTTGTAATATGTCGTAATTGTCTAGTTGTAATGTAGTGTTATAGCAAATATCAAGCCATTTTTGAATACATTGTAAAGTTGTCTCATTTGTGCCTGAAAATAATGTTGGATTTGTTAAGAGTCCATTGGCCACCATTATACCTAAAATCAACATATCTTCAATGAAAATAAATTTTATTTACACCTATGATTTTTGTGTTTAGATATAAATATTGTTAAGAATATATAATTACCTTTACAATTAGTTTTCTCGTACAATTCGTCACATTCCTGAAGACTTTTCACACCTCCATTGGCTACAACAGGACAGCTTACATTTTCAACAATTAATTTCAATGCATCAACATTAATATCGCCAGTTAATTGACTAGATGTTCTTGCATGAACACTCAGATAACTAACACCAGCTTTTTCTAATTGTCTACAAATTTCCACGGTTTGTCTGAAATAAATTAAAAAAATACTTACGTAATTTAGAAACTATTAGAAATAAAACATACTTTAAATCTTTAAGAATCCTCATTTTTACAGATACTGTGAAAGGTTTTGGTATCGTGTTTCTACATTCTTTAATCATTGAGCTTATAAGCTCAGGTTTCTCTAGCATTATACATCCCAGTCCAAGTTGCTTTGCCCATCGTTGTGGGCATCCACAATTCAAACCAACACCGTCACAATATCTAAAATCATTTGAAGTTTCATATTCAAGAAATTTGATGATGTTGAAGTAATTACGGTGAGATCAGATTGGCAGCTCCAACAAAATCGTGTATTGTATTTGCAGCAAACTGGGCGACTAATGGACCATCCTCTACAAACAAATAAAAAACATTTTAAGCCATGTTGTTATAACATTGTATTATAGTAATAAATAAATATAACTGTTTTATCAATGTGTCAACAAATATTAACTGTAGATTGAGTCTTAAAAAATCTTCATTTAATTAAACAGACAACATTTTTATAATTACGTGTTTGATTTAAATATGTTTAGTTCAATAACATTTTGTTTCCGAGTTACCTAAATATAGTTACTAGCTTCTTAACTAACTCTCAAGCTGTCAAAATTGATAGCTATATGTGCCATTCAGCTAAGTTATTAAAAGTCAAAAAAACTTCATTAAAAAAATTATTAACAATATTGAGTAAAAATATGCAAAAAAATGCCTTATTAGCACCTTTTAACCTTTAAATGGTCGTGCTAGTATACTTCAGGCACCACTCTCACTGAACGCCATTTTTAGCAAGTTTTAGAGTGCGCTCTTGCACCATCAATCTAACTTATCAGATGATTATCTTGCTACCCCTGTCAGTACTGTTATTTTGGATTTTATATTAAAGTACTGACCAATAAAAGTATGAAACTGATGACCACATAATCATAACTCACTGTTACAGCAATTTTAAATTTCACTTGTTAGCATACATTCAAGTACAACTAAAGCAGTTGTGATTTATATAAAATAATTTATAGCTCTATAAAAACTATACAAAATCATGATGCTTTCAATACAGTGCTCAAGTCTCTTCAACTCCTACAATTGCACCTTTAATAGATTCAGGCTAAATAGTATTAATTAAATAGTAAAATCTTTTAAATTAAATTATACTTTGAAAAGTTTTAAATGATCAAAAGTCCAAATTGATGATGAATTCTAACGTGCAGATTTACGTGACCATTTATGCAGATTATGAAAATTATGAACCCCATTACAACTTTTTACATATTTTTTCTAAGAAAATCTGGATTTAAATCATGTTTGTAACAGCAATCAGAAAAACTTGATGCACGAATGGCAGTATCTACTTAACCATAGATAATAAACCTTTTTAGATGAAACAAGTGAAGTAAAAGTTCTTTAAAAGTTTGCCACAAGATTTACGTCTAAAGCTCTGCTTACTTGCCGGGTATAGTGCATTCAACAAGAGTTATGTCAAAATGACATGGACATTTGGAAAGTTTTGTTTACATTGCTAGACAATTTGTAGTCAAACACATCAACGATTACATCAAAATGTGTTTAAATGTACATTTTCTCTTTCAAGCATCACTGCTGACCAACAATTTGCCTACTCAACAATATCGTTCATATCTCTTGTTGGAATAAATGCGCTATAGATTTGTTGCTACCTAATATCAAAATATAAGAATTTTATGTGCACTTTTCACTAGACTGTGTTTAGTACAGTAGAGAATTATTGATAACATACCTTCATTTGTAGTGAATTCATTTTTACGAGCTTTTTCACTAATGCAATATGAATCGGCTAAGATCATTGGTGTATAAGCTATATCGCAACCATATTCTCTGACCAAATTTCGAAATTGTAATCTAGAATCATAAAATAATATAATTAATTGTTAATAAATTTGATACTTTATACTTACTTGCTATATCTAACCATAGGAGCACATATTTTTAAGTATTTATTTTCATCAAATAGTTTTAATATATCAGTAGAGTTTCTTGTTGTCTGCTCCATTATTTACTTAATAATTCAGGCAGAGAATTCTATGATTGTACACAACACTGCACAACACAAAACAATAACAGTAAGTAAATTTAACACATGTTAGATGTTGATGTTATGAAGAGTTTTTCAAGTTTTAACCTCATGCTTCATAGTTGGGTAAGTTGAGTTGCCTAACTCGTAATGCAATATTGAATTTTTAAATACAGTGTGGTCAAGAAAACCAGAGATCTACGATATAGGCAACCAAATATACACATAAAATAAGTATTAAAATACTTATAGACCATCATCATGTAATTTTTGTAGTTATTAATGTAGTTATAAACAATTAAAATAAATACAAAGTACACAATACAAAATGATGAACTATTTTAGAATTTTATTAAAATAAACATCAATTTTAATGATTATACATTAATAAATAAAGTCAATATCTTTCTTACTACTATAATCATACTCATGGGCAGAAAAACTTTGGTCGATAGCTTTTTTTATATTCATATTCATACTCATTTCTATCTTACTTTTATATATGTTTATTTTCTTAAAAAAAAAAACTTTGTATGTGTGTATATGAAATAAATTTGTTTACTACTACTACATATAATATATGAATAAATAAATAAACTTAAATAAAATGTTTTTATTTTTTAATTGGCAAAATAACTATTATAAAAAATAACAAATAAATGTTTTTATTCTTTATTAAAAATATTAATACTTAGTGTTTAACATAATAATAATATTAATAGGTAATTGTAGAACATTGTAAACTAAACGATTAAATTATATGTACAATAGTGTTTACACAAAAACAGAATGCTTTTGTAGTAAAAATTTATTATCACAGTAAAACAATCAATAAAAATGACACAGGTTGTACTATCTTCCGTCGTCACTGAGTTTTTTTTTAATTAAAATACTTGTGAATCAAAAATTATTGAACGGTTTGAAGAAAGGAACTGCACCTGAAGCAGAAATCATCTAACAGACCATCAAGAGGTTGTTTACAATGTTCAGCATTAACTAGAGCAAAGTTCACTAAATTCAATGACAAAACTATCTGTCCAAACTGGAGTTCTATATGAAAGTTACAAAAAAAATCTTGCATTTATCCTTATTTTATCATTATATTGTAAACAACTTCTGCAGTTATAATGGATGATCTGTCAATTGGATTGTTTATACAGTTGTATAATTAAATTAATAATTATAACAACCAAGTGCCATTCTTATTGATAGTTTCACTGCAGTAATAACCCTGCACTATAAAGGCAGTTAATTCTTATGTAAACACTATTGTACACATAATTTAAACATCCAATAATTTACAGTTTGCATAACTCACAATTGACACTATTTCAAATTTACACTGCTCTTTTCAATTTGTAATTTATTATTAAATTGACCTAAAGATATGTTTAGTTAGAATTATCCTTATATAATCAATGAATATTACATAGGTATATATTGTTTTCATTAATTTATTGTGCTTTTTACGACTATTTTACAAAGTCACAGTAACTCTACGACTTGTTTAAATGGTTTGATAGAACAAACAGCTTATTAGGTAACTCTCAAACCACACTGGTGGATAAAGAGCAAGTTATTATTTTAGTCATATTTTGGGAATCAAACCCCAGACTGCTTGCATAATATGCAAAGACTTTACTATTGAGCCATTACACTATTTAAGTATCCAATTAACAATTTAATTTGTGCATTACACTATTTAAAATTCATTAAATTAACCTTTAAATGTTTACAAAAATTGATGTTTGTTTTGGTGATTTTTAGAATTATTTTGTTCAAGAAAAACAAGTTTAAAAACCTGTAAACGCTAAAATCACTAAACTTTTTTCCAGAAATATTTAAAAAACCTCATTGTTTATTGTTCACACTGTATATTAAGTATAAAAGGCAGAAAAGCATTGTTTGCAGTGCCAATGTTTAGTCGCATAAGCAAAGCGAGAACGGCCGACATCAAAGTGCTGAGTAAACAAAATGAAATCAGACAAAATTAAAAAAATTAATAAAATATATTTTGGAAAATTGTATTTTTGAGATCGCAAAAAATTTGTAACAGCTGCAATAAACTTTTCCGACTTAGGATCGCAAACATTACTTTCCAATTTAAACAAAATAATAATTATCTAAAAAAGAAAGGTTTACGGATAACGATTGGTTAAAACAAAAAGTTTGTAACAAACGAATACTAATTGATACGATTGTACACGTTTTTCTAAGCCAAATTTTTAGTGACACAGTTTATTAGATTATTTTTACAGTTAATTAGATTGTTTCTAAAAAAACTTTTACTTTTATATAAGGTTTAATGCAATATTCTGTTTCTATTTTTAACATAGCTGTAGAAGATAATATCGTGATCTTGGATCGACGGTTCAACAAGAAGTATAGTTTGCGTGGGTTTTGAAGTTGACCTAAAGTAACCTACAAAAATTAATTTTATGTTTTTTACGGACTTTTGTGTCACACGTAGTTTAAGTTTGCGGGATTTTACAGCTTTGAAAACTAAACTGCAATGTTAATCTAAAATTGTAAAGTATCTAAGCCATTAGTCAACTTTAAGTAAAATCAATAAAAAAACTACTTAAAACTATGTTCAATAGAAGGGCGTATATAAGTTTTATATATGTTTAAGGTATTCTAATAAAAAGTTCTATTTCAAATTTTGCGGCATTTTTGATCTGTTAAATAACAAGCCTTGAGTCCTTGACGTTTGTCATTAAAAATGGTATGATACACACTTTAACAATGTATAGAAATATTAAAATTTATTATAAACCCGGTCAAAATTTTGTAAAGACAGACAGTTTGCAGAGTTTGTGAAGTTTTTGGTTGGTATAGATAATTGCAAAATAGTTAAGTTACTGATGTAAAATTAAAAGTTTAAACTTGTACTGTTAACCTTTGTTTGTTTGTTTGTCTATTCTAAAATATTAACAAAAATTAAGGATCTAACAGTGCAGCCTTATAATATGCAGGTGACTCAGGAATTAAATTCGGCTAATTATAAACAACGCCAAACTATTGTTTCTTGTGTGTTTGAAATGTAAGCAAGGAGACCTAATTTTTTTAGAAAAATTATTATTAGCAACAAACCCTATTTTTATCTCAGTGAGTTTATTAATAGACAAAACTTCCGCATCTAAAGTTTTAAAAATTAATAGTCAAAAAACCTTTTTATCTTCAACGAGTTACTGTTTGGTGCAATTTTTGGGTTGGCAAAGTAATGGGACTTTTCCTTTTTGAGAACGACAATGGTGCTGCAATTACAATCAACGTGAATTGCTACCGTAGAATGCTAACGGACTTTCTTGGCCTATGTATAATTTTTATTTGCAGCAGTTTGGCGCAACGAACCACACAAACCGTGAAACAATTAAAGTGTTGCACAAGAAATTTGCTGGGCATATTATTTTGCAAAACATAAATTTGCAATTTAACTTTGCTAGACATTTTTTTGTGTATCATTTATGAATATATAAATGTTTCTTTTATAATTTAAATGGGAAGCAGTTTTTATATATGCAAAAGTAGTACAAAAATATTTTTAAGCTATATCAAAAACATGGTTGCTCCAGAGAAGATTATGTGAAGTTGTGACTTCAAAAAAAACAAATTGAAAAAGATTTAAATATAAATTTGTTATTTAGTTTAATATTTGATATGGATTATATTTGCGGTTTGACTATAGCACATTGAAGAGTTTATTTATTAGGTTTAAATATCTTAATCAGTCATTTTGTCATTGTCTTAAGATCTGTTTTTATAGATATTTCAGATTCTAACAACATTTTAAAACGCTTTGTCATATTTGACAAAAGATTGTGAATCACCAGCATTTGTGGCTATGAGATTAGAATTAAAACTATAGTATTGTTGTTGTCAATAAAACTATTGATAAAACTCTCAGATTTGTGGTAAAGACTTATACAATAGAGCTGTTATTAAAATTAGGGTGACAACATGTCAAATGTTTTGAAAATGTGTAAAGCTACTGCAAAATATTTTATATGTTTGTCTAAATCCTATTTGACATCAAATTAAGTAAAAACTGAGTTGGGACTATTGGTAATCTGTTTGATTATTGGCACACTAAAGACATTGCTGTTTTCATAGTGAAAATTAATTTTTTAGTGCAACAACAGCAAAACTGACCAATTGATGCAGAGTTCTACTATTGTTTTTAGTTGCTTTTAAGTTAACTACGGTACTTTGCGTTTAGGTGTTTTGTTTTCAATTTATTACGATTCTCTTAGCTTTTATAGGTGCACCGTGTTTTATTGTTTACTTGTATAGATTTATTGGAACAAGGGCGTTTTATTTCTTATTGATAAAGTGAGTTGTTAGTAACGCAGAACCGGTTCCACATTACACACAGAAGACAAGTTTGCACGCCTTAATCAATTAGCAGAAGTAAGCCTTTACAAATGATGTTAAGATTTTTTTTTATAATATTTAATATTGTTTTAAATTTTTGTTATAAATATATAAAATATATATATATATATATATAAAATCATATTTTTTTAAACCTTAATGTACTCCCCTTTGGATTAAAAACTGCGGTGTCGTCCTTTACAAGATGCATGGACACAATCCTGGGGGAATACTGTAAAGATTTTGTACACATCTATGTTGATGATATTTTGGTAACGTCAAATTCTTTTGAAGAACACATAAACCATTTAGATTTGGTTTTTTAAAAACTTAAAAATGTGGGATTTACCTTAAGATTGGGAAAGTGTACGTTTTTTTGTAAACAAGTAAAATTTTTGGGCTATATATTAGATAAAGACGGTATACGCCCGGATCCCAAACATGTAAAAACACTGCACAACTTTCCCGAACCGGCATCAGTAAAACAACTGCAGGCATTTTTAGGGTTAGTCAATTGTGATCGCACTTTTGTAGATAAATTTTCAAGTATTAGCAAACCATTAACTAGACTTTTACAAAAAAAATCAGATTGGATTTGGGGTACCGAACAACAATTAGCTTTTAAGAACATCAAGTCTATCCTATCCGAGGAAATTCTTTTGTACCACCCGCAATCAGATCTGAAATATTTTGTCCAATGCGATGCAAGTGATGTTGGTATGGAGGCAGTTTTGTTTCAATATCAAAATGGCAAACGACGAGTTATTAGTTATTATAGCAAACTGTTATTAGATAGAGAAAGACGCTATACCACCCAAGAAAAAGTATTGTTGGTGCGTTACGCAAATGGCAAATATTTTTGTTGAGTAAGCCTTTCACTGTTTTAACCGACCACAAGTCTTTGTTGTATTTTAATCATTGTCGTCTTTTGTAATCGCGTATAGCTCGATGGGTTATGGCATTACCGGAGTACGAGTTTGACATTCAACATATTAAGGTATCTGACAACATTACGGCTGATGTACTATCCCGATTTTCTACAACTCGTTTGCCAACTCCTTATGAACGTTGATTTAGAGTAATGCGTTTAAAAGCAAACCCATTTCTCGAGTTAATACAGGATTTACATGAATATCAGATAAAAGATGACAAATTATTGCCTATAATTAATTTCCTGGTAACAGACCCAAATTCTAATTCAAAATTTATTATTTATAATCAAGTATTATGGACTCGGTCTGATGATGAATCGCTTTACCAATTATGTATTTCCAAGGGTAAAGTTGCACCTTTTGTTATTGCTTATTATGCGCACTTTGGAAATTATGGAATTTACAAAACATGGTGTACCATCCGCAAAGATCTATATTAGTCTGGTATACATAGGTCCATCAAGCGCATATTAAAGTCGTGTTCAATATGCCAAAGAACAAAACACTCAGCTCTACCCACACCTAAATGGGAGGCTATATTAGCCTCAGAACCTAATCAACTTGCGTCTGTAGACTTTTATGGCCCGTTGCCAAGTTCCACAGCAGGAGTTGCTTATATATTTTTGTGGTAGACGTTTTTTTAAAACTATTAAGTTTGTATCCACTAAAGCGTGCTACTACGGCTTCTATCATAAATAGGTTAAAAAACCGTTACTTTCTTGAGGTAGGAAAACCATCCTGAGTACTTAGCGACCACGGGACCCAATTTACTTCCTTAACTTCGAAACAAGTTCTAAAAAATTAAGGAGTAACGCTGTAGAAAGAGTTATGCGCGAGTTAGGAAGGTTGTTTCGAACATATTGTACATTCTACTTGGGCTCAACATATTCCCCAGTTAGTTACCGTTTTGAATAAAGTTACCCACGAGTCTACAGGCTATTCTCCTGTAGAATTACATTACTGGACACGCCCGAACTCGCCAATTCAGAACTTGGTTACCTTGCCTAAAAACTGTTGCCAGGATAATCATATTAGATTGTATTTTGCCAGGAAAAATATAGTAGATAGTGCAAAAAACGATTAGCTAGACAAATTCTAAAGAAAAATATTACCCCATTTAACATTGGAGATAGAGTTCTTCAGTATTAGGACAAGAAACTAAAAAGCTTCTTCTGTTATTTGAAGGCCCATATAGAATTAAAAAAATAATTGGCGCAAACACAGTGCTGCTAGAAACTCTCCTCGATCAAAAAGAAAGAGGGTTATTTCATTTTAGCCATTTGAAGCCTTTTTACGAACCTAAAGTCTCAGAAAATTCCCAACAATAGGATTTTCTTCAACCTGGGGGCAGATAAAACAAAATTGCGGTATTTATTTATTCTTATGCGCGAGTTGTAGTAAAGTCACGATTGCGCGTAGGCTTTGGCGGTTCTGGATGCGGGACGCACGTGTGGATTAAATCCTTTCTTGCCCTAAAGTGCTTCCTGGTCAAACGTTGCGCCTCAACTCGAAACCCCCCGCGACCTGCCTCAGGTATGTGGTATAATTTATGTATAAGTAATTTACGCATTATTCCATTGAATTATTTTAATTTTAGTTTATGAATGTAAATTTTGTTTTATGTATATGTTTTAGGTTAAGAATAAATGAATTGATTTGTATGTACCAACTTTTACTTAAAACCACCTACAACCCCAGCTGGTTTTGGTACATCTTTTTTTTTAAATTCTACTTGTAAAACACTTTATATATGTAGTAACAGTTAGTGCATTTATTTATTTTATCATCAATTGTGTTTATAAGCACAAATGTCTGTACTTAAATTATTAATTTATTTCATAATTAACATTGACGATTGATTCAAAATCGTTTAAACCCTACAAAATGACTGCCATTTGCATAAATGCTACATGATGCCAATTAATGCGGACATTTAGTATTATCTTGCATTAGCTGAAGCTAATGTCGTTTGTTTGATTATTTATATTATTTAATGCTAAGGGCAGTAATATCCAACTCTTAATAAACTATTAGCTGAATAACCTAACTTTTTTTAAATTTAATTTGATTTATTTACACTTTTGAGCGGCTAATAAATTATATGCTAAATGTTTTTATTTATTATAAATGTATAGGTTAAGCATATATTTAATTGGCTGTTTATAGGTTTTAATAAAATAAATTAAATTAAAAGTTAGGTTATTGAGCTTATAGTTTATTAGGTTAGGTTAGGTTAGGTTTTTAATTAATCCCTTAAGGGTAATTCCACGATAGTGGATGCTTGTCCCCACATTGACATCTCTAATTTTGCTCAAATTTTGTACACATGCTTGAGGTAAATATGACGATTCTTAAAATTTTAGATCTTTAGGTGCAATACAGTGTAAATGCGGCCATTTTAATTTTTTAGGAATATTTTGTTTTTTTTTTCAGTTTTTGCGGTGAAATAAGCAAAATATAGTCAAAAATTAAATTCAAAAAGGTGTATCTTGCAAGAAATTTTTTGTAGAACACGATTCCGATTTTAGTTGTTCAAAATTTTTCGCAATAAATTGTTCAGGTGTAGCTGAATCAAAGATATCGAATTTTTGATAAAATAGAAATTTTCCCATTTTTTTCCAGGAAATTTTGAAAAACCAAAGGCGGAATCGTGTTTTACAAAAAAAATCTATAAGATACATCTTGTTGAATATAATTTTTGACTATTTTTTGCTTATTTACAGCACAAAAACTGACAAAAAACATAATATTTCTAAAAATTAAAATGACTGCCATTTACACTGTATTTACACCTAATGATCTAAAATTTTAGAAATTGTCATATTTTGGTACCCCAAACATGTGTACAAAACTTGAGCAAAACCGGAGATATCAATATGGGGGTGATAGTCCAAACTATCGTAGAATTATTCTTAAGCAAATCTGGTGTTAATAAAATCTTATGTTCCAAATGCAACAACAACAAGTCTAAGTTTTGAAACACGATACACAGAACATTTTAAAGTCACAATACAAGTTCATTTGCAAATCATATTATAAATTATAATCATACCTTTCACAAATTTAATAAATTTAAAATGTTACACAATTGTACAAAAGGCACTAAGCTTAATATGTTAGAAGCTTCCAAAACTTATTAAAAAAAATGTAATCTTTATATTAATCTGCTGAATGAGTAGAAGGACTTATCACAATATAAATCATCACTTTTTAAATTTCTTTAGATCATCAGTAATTTAATTTATTTTCTCTCACTTCAATTTTTATATTAATTTTTCTGTAAAAATGTAATGTTTTGTTATTTTGTCTTCACTTGACAATGGCTTTTAAAAGTCAAAACTTGAGTCGTGAACTTTGTTTGTATTGATATATAGTCTTTAGTAATATATATTTATATCAGTAAAGTATTTGTGGTAAAAAAAAAAAAAATATTTTATCAAAATTATGATAAAAACTTATCTTGTAAATCTTTACTTTGTTTAATATTTGTTGCTTTGAAATTTGTTTTCTACAGGTTTAGTTAAGTTGATACGTATATATAAATGTTACAATAAATTATCGACTAATAATTGCAAATATTATTAATGTAGTTAAATAGTACTAGTAAGTACTATTAAATTTAAAAATTAATGAAGAGGTATATCATACAGTTTTTTGTATGACACTGTTTGTTTATTTTTATAAACAGTTTGAATTCTAATACACACAAATTTAATAATTAATCCTAACTTGTTCGGTTACTTATTTGTACTAATGACTTAATAAAAACAATTTTTTTTATCAATTTTATGTGCGTGCTGAAAATGCAGATGGGTTTCATAAAAATGTGGTAATGACTACTACTACATTTTTTTTTCTGGTCCCAGCATTTTATTTAGATAACATTAATTTAATTAAAACAAGCAAATAGAAACAAATCACTTACTTAAATAAATTCAAGAACTGAACTAACACTAAAACAAATACTATATTAAAACAGTCACTTTACTTTACTTTACTTGAACTGAACTCTTAACTGATATTTTATGGCATGATAAATGTTTTAAGAAATTATTGTAGAAGGGGCAAAGAAGTTTATTACAATGTTGCAAATTGAAATGAATAATAAATTAATACTTATTTTGACATTTTTAATGTAATTACCAATTTATTAATTTTTACTGTTTTTAATAATAAATTAATTAATTACGGAAATACTTATGCTTTTTATCGTAATATTTTTACTATTCAAGATGAAAGGGGTCACTTATTAGGTAATGCCAATAGCTTAGTAGATTTGAACACAATGAAAGCAATAAATATCAGTAATTGGTAAAAGATAATAAAAATATATTAGCAATCTATTAAATTTTTCAATAAATCATTGTTTTTAAATATTTTACTGGTTATATTTATGACTGCATTTGTTACGTTTAGTTTTTAATAGATATTTTATTATTATTGCCGTTTTACAAGAAGCGTTGCAAAAATTACCAAACAAATATGTACCAATATTGAAAAGACGAATATTATAAGGTAGAGTTCATTTTTTTAATATATTGGTATAAACGACTATGTCTTGTCTTTATAGATGTTGCATGAAGCTTTCATAAAGTTTAAATAGTAAATACTTTTCACTTCTATAAAAATTAATACAAATTTGAATATTGACTGACGGCTTTGCGTGATTATGATAATAATTATTTAGACACCATAACAAAGCACAATTAGTTTTTGTAGACATACTTTATTATTATCATAACAATAGCTGTTCTTATTGTTTATTGAATTTGTTTTGTGAGTATGGTTAAACTTTGGTAGAGCTATGAAGAGAACATAAACTTGTAGTACAATTTTGTAATGATTTTGCTGTTGTAGCTTAAACAATTCTTAATTTTTAAACAATTATTTAAATATTTAACAGTATTGTTTTAGTTATTTATATTATCTTGTTAATGTTTGAGGAAACTGGCCGCACCCGTTTTTAGCTCAAACATACGCTGCTTAATTTTTTCTTTTCTTTTTTGTTTGTCTACTTTTTTTCTTTGTTTTTTAACTATCTTCATCCATTCTATTTCTTTTAACATATGTTTTATAGTTTTTTTTTGCACTTTCAAATTCTTTTCCATACAAAACTTTCTATAATTTATTCATAATTTGTGTTGTACCAAGAGTTTTTTACTTGTATTTTTTTTTTCTTGCTTTTGTACATTTTTGTATCTTTCCATAATTTTGTGCCATTTTTTTTCCCAGTCTCTCATACTTTCAATTTCTTTTTTGCATAATCATTTTTGTTGTAATATTTTTTCCTGATCTCATTTTTTATTTTTATGCATTTTACATTTGTGTTTTTATCTTTTTTTTTCGTATCTCATTTTTCATATTCCTGCTTTTACTCTTAACTTATTTCTTTTAACTTCCTCTAGCACAATATATGCTAGTGTTTCTCTATTTAAACTCAGCACCCATTTTCATTATTTTACATATTTTTCTAATTTTTCTTGTACAATATTATATTCCTAACTAAACTATCAAACATAAGCTCTTTTATTCTTATACAATCAATTTTTCTTTCACTTATTTCCTACACTTTATTTGCTTTTTTAGCCATCTTTTAAACTGTCGCTATTGTTAGTACAAAATACATGTCTTATATATTTAAAAGAGTTTACTTCCACAATACCTTGCCTATTACGTTTACAGTACTTCACTTTTTTCTTCCACTCCCCTTTCTTGAACATAATTAAATCAATATAATTTTTGCAATAGTTTTTACAATGATTTCTAAATTTTTTCTTTCTAAAATATTTTTCTAAAATTTTAATTATTTCTTTTTCTTTCATTTTCTTTGCTTCTTTTGCAACTATTACCATGTCATAGGCATACGCTACAGACCACACTTTTTCTTTACCAACTACTACCATATTCCATTTATTAACTCACTCAATTTCCCAATCAACTTTTCCGTACCATACAATCACGCTTCATTTTGTATTCTATCCTGGCGCTTTTATTATCTTTCATGTTGCTTTTTTTGAAAAAAATTTCCCTTGCTAAATTGGCTCTTGTTTGTTTGTTTTTTTTTTACTCCAAACAAACTCAAAAAGTGTTCTTTCATAGCTTTTATCAGTATTGCCTCAATATTTTCCTGTTTTTTTTTTTTTAATTTTATTATTTATGTATTTTATGCTTTTGTTTCTGTTTTTTTACACTAATTTTTGTATGCTTTCTGTTCTTTTTGAAATTCTTTTTTGTGTCTTTTTGTTTCTCTAGAGGCATCTTTTAGGTTTCTAACTTTTTTATGTACATTTGCTATTTTTGTTTAGTTTTTTCTAATTCTTTCATTATCTCTTCTACATTTTTTCTTTTTTCTTTTATTCTTCTCAGTTTGTTGTTATAAGTTAGCATACTTTTTTCCGTCCAAACTGCCTTTTCTTTACTTTTTCTGTTTTTTTAAATTGTTTTTTTAGTTAAGTTTGCTTCTAATGGCTGGTGGTCTGATTCTACTCTTATTTTTACTTTATCTATTTCTTCCCACGCTATCTCATTCACAACTACGTAGTCTATTACGGATTTGTCTATATATAAGTAAATTCTCCCTTTTTAACTTCTGAAAAGTTTTCATATTAAATCAGTTCTTTTCTTTTTCTATTATCTGTGGTGTTTTTTGATACTTTGTTTCTCGTGTGGTTATCTTGATTCGTTTTTTCCTTTCTTCCAATTCTTGCATTAGAGTAAAGCTAAGTACGCTACTCAAATTAGGGTTGAATGGCATTTGAAGCCTTGAAGTTATGTATTAATACTGTATGTAGCATATAAGTGTTATACGTAATGACATGATGTGGCTTATAATTTGAGATGTTAGAGCTGCACATAAACTGAAAAAGTTTTTTTAACTTACATTGACTAGTGAGGTCTTGAAGTTCTATACAAAACTGACAAAAGTATTGCGTAATTTAAGTAATTGTGAGCGGAATTCTGATAAATATTTTGGTGTAATAGTAAACCATGTACTGATGTTATGCTAAGGATTTTGGCATCACAACCTATAAGCATCATCACTTAAAGGCAAACGGTAACTATTTTTATTAGTTGTTAATAAATTCTTGAAATCTTGGTTAACAACAGAAGTAATAAGTGAATAATCAAAGCAGCCAACATTAATTGTTGCAATTTTTGAAATAGTTGGAAGTTACAGATATAAAAATCTTGGTTTACTAAAAAGTCCATCACAAGGAGAATATGTGGGTTGTTGAATAAGTTGAGTGAAGCAACAAAAAATATAGCTTGTTGTAGAAAATAAAAAAATATTGAGTTACAAAAACAAATCTAGATCATAACATATTTTTAAAATTTTGATTAAATAAAAATAATGAAAAAAATTTAAAATGATATTTATTATAATATAATATAAAACTTCTTTTAAACAGCTTGGTTCTATGAGAAGAAATAGTCAAAGCATCTTTCAGACAAATATTTTTATTGTGTACATCCGTTTGGAAACTTAACTTTTTATATAGGTATGGAAGAGTTTTAATCTGTATAATTTTATAAAACTGGCAAGCAGTGTGCACTTAATTTATTAATAATATAATATATAACCTTAATAACCCTAAAAAGTGTTTTTAATTAATTCTTTATCAATTTTGTTGTAGTTTTCTTTTTTGTTTTTGTTACCGTCATTTGCATTCTTTCAGCACGTGTTCTATGTTTCTCCACGCATCCTACACTTTTTCTTTTTCTTGTCTATTAAAACTTTGCATATTTTCTTCTTATTTCTTTATTTGAATCTTGCAATAATTATTTTTACTTACACTTTTTAGGAATTTTAGTAGTGCATAGTGATATGTACATAATTTGAATTGTACCTAGATTTATTTATCCGTGTTTTTAGCTCTTGCACTTGTATGTTTCTATTCTTTCTCATAATTTTTTTCCACATATTTATAACTATTTATTATTTTAAATAATGTTATTTATTTATAAGACAAAATGTTAATGTAATTAAACAAATGGTATTGTTTTAATTATTCAATAATAAAAATAATGCAAAATTCTTAATAATAAACGTTCAATTAAAAATCATAAAAATTTTCAAAAAAAATAAAAACGTGTGTTGTTTCTCAGAACTCAAATAACAGTTTTTATACTTTTTGGCATTCTTTCAATAAGGTGTCAAATGGCGTTTTAGTTCATTTCTTTTCATTTAGGAGCAGAAATGTAAGTTCTAAATTGTTTTTCCACAATGTCTTAAACGTGTTTGATTGGGACTTCTTGCAAGCCAATATGTAGTGTAGATTTAAAACTTGTTCAAATACTCATGAGCAATTCTGGCGTCATGCATTAGCATAAAGTAATTGTCAATAAATGATTAATTTTGAAAAACGAATTAATTGTTGGGCTTGTGCATAGGCGTCTTACCAAGACAAAAACAAGTTACTTAGAGAATAAAAGTAACTTGCACATTACAGTTAGTACTACTAATCTGCAACATTGAAAAAATTAAATTAAAAAACACCAAATCCTTGCCAGATTCTGTCTATGTTGAGCGACTTAGTTAAACTGGAATACGAGTTCTAGCTACAAAACGCGCAGGCTTTATCAAACTCACGGTTCAAATTTGCTAAGACAATTAGTGGTTTTTAATTGACACATTATCAAAAATGTGAGACCATGACTATAAAAGAAATAGAAAGTAAAATAACTCATAGCTTTTAATAGACATTATATTGGAAAATAGGTATTTTAAGCAAAACCCCAATTGGCATGTATTTACATCAGCCTCAATGTCAAATCACAGATAAATAAAATTCGACATAGAAAATACACAAAAAATAAAACATAGGTCCTACCAAAACCCGAGGCTGACCAACAGGTCTGCCTTTCAAGACAACCTATTGCATCGTTTAAGTACTTATAAAATTTTATGTGAACTTAAAAGTGTTGAAGAAATTAAAACCTACGTAGCTAAGCTGTACAACTCTTTAACACAGGCGTACAAAGATTCCTGTCTATTAAAGTTGGTATCTGGTTTTGACACTACCATATCTTAGTGGTGTGACAAACTCAAAGTGGCCGCAAGAAAAAAAGATAGTAACTGTACAGTTTCAGACAAGACAAAACAATTGAAGAGGTTAAAGCATAGCGACACAAATCAATGATCTTTATATGCTGAATAAACTGAAGCACTGCAAGTGAACGAGATTTTGGAATTTTCTTAATAATATGGTTATCCAAGAAAATTGTTATTATTTCTTGACATTTTAAATAAATTTTACGTGAATTGCTTTGTTGTGGAATACTATGATATACTTTTGGAATGGTCAAAAGAAATTTTGTCATACTGAAAAAAAAATTACTTTTAAAAATAAAATAAAAATAGTTATAATAAAAAAATTGCCAAGCCTTTTAATAGGACATTTTAGAAGAAGATGATTTTACCGAGCTTAAAAATATTGACATTATTGAGAAGGCAGCGTTTATTTTGAAGCATAAAATTTTAAACATTAATCCAAATGACAATCCGGAAGAGGTTACGATTAATGACTTTCTAATAGGAGAAAGTACAACTGCAAAAGAAGTGCATAGTTGTTATAAAACTGTATTAAGTGGCATTAGCTATCGCCTTTGAGTGAGCTCAAAATGCAAAAAAAATGACAATTTTATCGATTGGTTGAATGAGATGATGCCTACGTTTGTCAACAATGTCGTCATTCAACCAAATGAAGAAGGTAAATATTTTATGTAAAGGTGATGATAATGATGACAGCTACAACAATGATGACACTAAAGATGTTTATCACAAGCAAAATTGACAATTTTATCGATTGGTTGAATGAGATGATGCCTACGTTTGTCAACAATGTCGTCATTCAACCAAATGAAGAAGGTAAATATTTTATGTAAAGGTGATGATAATGATGACAGCTACAACAATGATGACACTAAAGATGTTTATCACAAGCAAAGTGAGAGCAAAGACAAAGAAGATGTCAAAAAAGCTGAATAGTTGAAATTGTGTAACCCTTTTTTTTTTAATTTACGTATCAAGAACGTCAATTAATTTTTTTTAGTTAATAAAATATAATTCTGAAGTCTACACAGTATGCACTTGTCTTTTTAATGGTCTAAATTATATAAGAGCTGAGACACCAATAATAATCGTCTGTATAATGAAACGTACCAAATTGAGCGCGCTTGACGAGTATTAGACGAGTTTGGCAAGACGTTGGTGATCTTGTGTTGTAACCAAATAAACTAAAATATGCTTTTTGACAATTATCTATGTAACCAACTGTACAGAGACTCCGTTCAATTATTGTTTGATTAGGCTGCGAGTACTACTACTACATTATGTAGTATTGGCTGAAGAACAACATTGGTTGTTTGGCAAATCATTTTAAAAATTACTTTATTGATAGGAGCAATATGTTAAAAATACTCTTCAGTTAGAATATAAATTATTCTCAGACTTTGAAAGTGCTTGGAATTAGATTGGACAAGGTAATTATAATAATAATAATGCATTATTTTTTATTGGTATTATATATTTACTACTTAAATAACAATTACTAGTTACTGCGGTATTAACATCCCAATTTATAGAATGGAATGAGTTTCTAGTCACGTGGTAGAATATTTTATGCTAAATCATATGCATAAAACGCAATAGGTTAAGTGACTTATTTCATATTCTCACTTATATCCAATTTTTTCTGTTGAAATATAGTTCCTCCATTTTTTAGTATTAAACTTTTGAAAAACATATCTGCAATAGATGCATTCCATAACCAAGCATCAAGACTATTTTTTTCAAATATGCATACTAAAGATATAATCTTGAATGTTACCAATTTTATTCTTAATTGTAAATAACTTATTCTTTGATAAACACTGCTTTTTATTTAAGATACACAAACAAAATTAAAATTCCATAACACAGTTCTTTTGCCTCTTCTCAATTATTATCTAAATTATGATATATTTGTATTTATTAATGGAAATTAAACAAATGATATTTATTAAATATTTTTAAAATAGGTATTATTACATGATATTAAAAATAAACTAATAAAGTAATTCTTTTTTTAACATTTGTAACCAATTTCAAACTTGTTCATTATGTTCAACTTCACCCTGAAACAGAAATAATACATGTGTGGTAAGGACATACAATAAAACTAAATCACATTTCTTTATTAAAAATACTTTCAAAGCACACTAAATATTTTTTTTTAATCTTGTATGTACAATAATTATTATTTGAAACAATAAAATTTGACTTTAAAATAATATTAAGTAAATTATTTATACTTTCATTTACAATGTAATGCACGTTTGGTATATACAAATATATTTAGACATAAGGAATAATAAAAAATAAATATTTACAAAATAATAAAACGCGAACCCAAAACTATCTCAGTGTATTGTAAATAGCTTCGTCAGAGTCCGAGGTGACACTATCTCCATTGGAGCCTAATTTAACATAACAATATTCTGATTTGTGTTTATTTCTACATTTACACATAGAGTTAGTATCACATTTGCAACTGGAATTTTCACAAATTTCAGCGTATATATTTTCATTTGAACCTTTTCTGCCGTTTGGTCTCAAACGAACTTCATCGGCCACGTGACTGTATGGTATGTCATCTTCAATAAGCTTATTTTTTAGTTGTAATTTAGTTTTTGATAGTGAATTTTCGTGTATTTGAACAACTACGGATTTTACGTTTGGTTTAATAGGCTTATCTTCAATTTGAATATCAAATATTGATAAACTTGATTCGGGCACTCGTAAACTGCCTCTGGTTTTTTCAAAATTGCTTGTTAGCATTGAATGCTTGCTGATACTACGTTTTTGTACTTTTGTTTTCACATGGAATTCTGAACATAATCTATCTGTTATGAATGAATTTTCATCTTTAGGCAACGTTGGAATTAAATCAGGTTTGATTTTTTTAATATCTTCTGCTGGTTTAATTTCATCTAAGTCTATATGGGTTAATTTTGTTTTTGAATTTTCCCTTGATTTTTCTTGCAGTTTATTATGAGGTTCAATTATACTATTATCATTATCTAAAATGCACATTTGGAAATCATAACTTAAACTATCGGATATGTTTGATTTTGAATTTTTCCATTGACTTTGCTTATTGGTTTGGTTTTCATCTATTGAAAATAATTGTGTGTCCAGGCTTTGGCATTTCAATAAAGCTGGATTGTTTTTGGTTTGTGTTGGGGTTTCTTCCAAGTCGATGCGTTTAGTTGAGAACATAAAACTGGCTGATTTTTTAACTGGGTTGTAAGTTTTTTTTCCGAATTTTTCTTCGATTAATTTAGACATATCTTTATAACGTTCTATACTTTTAACCTTTTCCATGCCATCCATTGGATCTTTAATATTTTCAAATTTTTCATTATTTTCCGTTCCGACTCCCAAAATTTTAAAATGTTTGTACCATTTTTTAGGTTTCGGGAATTTTTCTAATACTTCTTTAGTAATTAATTGCTTTTCAACATCTTCATTGTTATCTTCTTCATTCGTACAATTACCGTTGCAGGATTTATTTAATTTTTTGCAATTGGTGCATCCACGTGGTATATCTAGATTTGGAGCTAATCGAACTTCTCTGTACCAACTTTCAACGTTCTTATGACAGAATGTTAAAGCAGCCTGAAGTCTTTGGGATTTAAATAGTCGATTTTCAGAGTCAAATCCTAACATGCAGCGTGAAATTTTTACATTTGAATTGAGATTTATGCAGCTAATTTTGTGTTTTGTGCTGTCTGATGGTGCTGGTAGCGTGCATGTTACCATTAATGGCTCTTGAAACTTCCTTTCCAATATAAAAGTATCTGAAACAAATTGCATGACATATTAGTTTATTTTGTATTATTAGTGTAATAAATATATCAAAAAACGGCGTTAATTTTCTCTCCCGGCAGCAAGATTTTTATTTTACAATTAAAATAATATTAGGTAATATTTATGCGTATAAATAAAGGTTGTTTGTAATGTACTGTTGGGGAGATATGCAATTATTATATTTAGTAATTGTAAGAACAGTTCACTAACATGTAGTAAATGTTGAAATGAAAAGAACATGTGTAGAGTTAAGCACAGAACAAACAGATCGTACATGTTCCGTAATTAATTTCTCGCATGAAGGCATTACAAAGCATGAAGCGTTTAATGCATACCGGCTTTAGAGGCAGCAAAAATAAGTACCCTATTTCGCTTTGGGGGGCTAAAATTTGCAATAGTATTTATTAGGCTTCAAAATTGCAGCAGAACGAAACGTAATCAGTAAATTATAAAGCTTCAAGCGCTGCATTCTTTTGCATCTCTTTAAGTTCCTTTTATGGATTCGATAAAAAACTATTTATATTAAATGTAATAATATTTAAAAAAAATTATAAAGTGGAACGCTGATTTCACAATGTAAAAATAAGACAAGGGCAAATTGTATGGAGGCAGTTTGATAAATTAAGTAACAACTATAATTGCTTTGTACACGGCACGAATTAAACGCGCGTTTCCGTTTCCAAAAAATGACATTTAGCATTAACTGAGCGTGTAGGTAGAGATATCATTATTATTAAACAGTAGGTAGTCGTTTACTTTTCATTTCAACATTTGCAACGTGCGCAAAGGACGTTATTTTACTACTTCAACCAAGCAAGTGCACCAGTGGCGGAACATAATTTATACATCATTTTATATATTATTAATAGTGTTCAACAATTTATATAAATATATATAAAAATAGCAATAAAATAATAGATTATGATATTGTAATAGCCTTAAGATGATTACAAAGCCGACAGAGAATAACACCTACTTATTTATTTATTATATTATTATGTGTGTCCACAATATAATTGTAGACGATATTATAAATAAGTATTTATTGTTATTCGAATTAATGACTCGGAAATCTACAAGCGTGCATTATTTAACTGTTGTGAATTGGTAACATATTAAACAGTATTAAATTATCTGATATAAATATATATAAAAAAAATATTACAAGAAAATAGTTGTAGTAATAAAGTTGCCATTGGCGAGCCCAAAATACGATAAATATTACTAACGCGTTCCTTAATCGACGGTCACATTGTTTAACATTAGTCATCGTGGGTTATGAATAAATTTTATATTGATATGTAGTATTTTTAACGTGCATAAATATCCCAAACAAAAAATGCACAAATGAAATGAATAATTTCAGAAAGATATTAAATTATTAGAATGCCATCATACTTATTTTTAATTTAAATAATGGAAAATTGTTAAAGCCTGAATGTTGTAAAATATTTTTTTGTTAAATCTCTAGCTCGTACCTTTCATAATAAGGTAGATAACATAATACACTCTGGTATTTTGTTTGTCACGTTTCTGCGTACTAAAAATGGTTCTATCAACTTTACCTAACAGATCATCAAAGTTGTAATTTTTGTATTATAAAGGAAAATTTTAGGGTTAAAACATACTTATTAAAAAGTAAATTTATTAATAATAATTAACAAGTTTTTTCTTTTTACTTAAAATTATTAATCACAATGCATAAAATAAATATGACCACGAACAGTAACAGCTGGATCGTATAAAAATGTAGGACAAAGTCCTAATTGATGAAACCGACAACAAATTGATAAGTTTAGATCATCTTCCGAAGTTTCATTTACAGCGGCAATATTTCTTTCAGTAAGCACATGTCATGTCTTCAAAGTCTTCCTTTTTATTTTGATTTTGTTATTCTTGGAATAGAGTATCTATGCTTTGTTTATCTATCTTCTGGCATTCTTTCTAGATGTCCATACATTGCTAACTGTTTTTTATCTATTGTATTGTGTATGCTTTTGATTTAAAGATTTTTCTTAGCAGTTCGTTTCTTATTTTATCCATTCTTGATACACTTTCTACTTTTCTTAGATATTTTATTTCCGTCGCCAGTATTCTACTTTTATTTTTAAATCATTACCCATGTTTCACTTCCGTATGTTAGTGTTGATCTGTATATTTTTTTGTACAGTGTCATTTTTTATTTTAATACGTTTGTAGTTGATGATCATTTTGTTTATTGAGTAGTAACTTTTGTTTGTTGTCTGGATTCTCTTGTTTATTTCATGCTCCTAATTTCCTTTGTTATTTAGAGTGTGTGGACACAACGGCGATCCGACCATCAAACAGAGGTCCGAGCATAAAACACTAAAATTTGTTCTAAGCTCGGACCCTCGCTCACTGCGAGCCTTGTATTTATATTGAACTGAAACTTTTTTAGCGGCGTTAGAGTAAAATTATTACATTATATTTTTTAATTACTAAATAATTTTACTCTCACGCCGATAAAAAAATTTCAGTTTAATATAAATACGAGGCTAGAGCGGTGTGCAAGGGTCCGAGCTTAGAACAAATTTTAGTGTTCTATGCTCGAAGCACTCTTTGATGGTCGGAGCGCTGTTCAATGATCGGAGAGCTGTTCGATGGTCGGATCGCCGTTGTGTCCACACCCTAACAGTATTTTTTCTTCTGGTTCCCCCATATATTTTATTAGCTCCGGTTTTATCATGTCCTGTCTTGGCGCTTTTTCACTTTTTAGTTTTCTTTATACTATTTCCATTTTTTCTTTTTTTATGACCTCTACTTCTTTGTTACTTATAATGTTCTTAAATGGTTGCTCTTCTTCTTTTTAATTTCTTTTTGTTCTTTGATTTTCTTCTAGTTACTTCTTGAAATGTTCTTTCCATCTTTTTATCTATTAATTATTTCTTTGTTCTCTTTTGGTATTTTTCTTTGTTTGTCTTGTTTTAGGAGTAGTTGGCTTCGTTTTTACAGTTTTCAGTGTTTTATAGAACAACTTCTGGTTGTCTTTGAAATTCCCCTTTAGAGTATTTCCAAATTTTTCCCAGCTTCTTCCTTTGACTATTTTTTTACATCTTAAATTTTTTTTTTAATGTTTTGCATTGTTTCTATTTCTCTTTGTTTCTAGTGATAATAAAATTCTTTCACCTTTGTTTCTTATTTTTTACTTCTTTTCTTACTTCCTCAATTCAGGTTTTTGTTCTGTTTTGTTTGCTTTTTATTTGTTTAGTTGCTGCCAGTAAAACGTGCTTAAAATGGTTCCACGTTTCTTTCATGTTGTCTACATCCGGTTTTGGAGAAATTGTTTATTATTTTTTTATATTGTCCTGATATATCTCTCTTGTATGTATGTCCTAGACCGATTCTATTCTGTAATTGCATATTTTAATCTCTTTTTGAATCGGTTGTTTTGTTTGTTCCTTTCCTTTTATCTTTGCTATTGATCACTTTCAATTTCATTGCCTCTTTTCACTTGTGCATCATTTAGCTATTGGTTAAAAAATAGTCGACTGTTGATTATTAGTTGCTGTTTATTTCTCTAGTATATCTCTCATCAAAAGAATTCTATTAGTTTTTTCCCGTTATTATTCTTAGTTGATTCTCCTTGTCTGCCCATTCCTTCCAACTGTATATTTTCCACTCTTGCATTATTTCGCACATTATGTGTATAGATTTTTGTAAGTTTTCATACTGTACTTGGAATATTTCCCAGAATTTGTTTTTTGTTGCTTTAATTTTGTCTTCATTCATCATTATTCTTTCATTCACATTATTCCATTCTTTAATTTCTTTCGGTATTTTCTACTTTGCTATACATAATTATATGACTATTACTTAACTTTACTATTTCTTGTCTTTTCATTTTTGTTTCTGTTATGACTAATATGTCCAATTTTGCTTTTTTCAATTTTTCTACTATTTCTCCTTATCTTGTATACTTCTTAATTTGTTTGGTTGGTTAATTGTTTTTTAAAATCTCTCGTTTTTCTGTGTTTTTGTTTTTGTGGTTTGTTTTGAAGATGTTCTTCCATAATATTAGTTCTTTGTTAGTTTGTACTTAGAGTAGTGGAGAAGCACAAAGTACATAGCGGTAGTAGTCTCAAACGTTTTGAAAAATGTACTACTTAATGGTCGACAACACCAGACTAGATGATCGTGCGGAACCTGCTGTTATGTGGTGTGACTAAGATCATCTAGTTACACTAGACAGAATTTCCGTTCTTTATCTGTAGCCAAGTGCTGTATTCATCCCATGTGTTCTGCTTGGCTTTCTGACCCGATTGACTAGTTTGAAACAAATTTTAGATCATTATAGTCATTAGAGTCCGCGTAATCGTGCATGTTCCAATTGGTGGCTATTGCTACGTTTGATTTAAAACATTCTGCAAGTTTAGTAACAAATTGGTAGGATAATAATTTTTTTTAGGTCAATCCAAGATTAATAAAACTTATTGATTCCTATCTGAAAGAAAAAAACACTAGCCATAAAGTTGTTCAGACACAAGTCTATTCCTCGCACTACCAAAAAAGGGGTTCCCCAGGGTTCAGTATTATCTCCAATACTCTTCAACCAATATGTATCAGACATACATCACGCCTGGTGTCAAATTTACACAGTACGCTAACAATATAGACTTCTAGGCAACCAAAAGTCATTAAGTTAATAATTCAATCGGCTTGAAAGTACTTAAAACTTGGCTAAGATACTAGAAAATATAAATTAACCCTGAAAAGAGCAATGCTACTCTTTTTTCAAATAAATTTTTGTTAACGCTTTACATATTGCACATAACAGCCATATTGGGTAAGGCCAAAATAACAAGCAATCTATTAACTCCGTTGCTACGCAAGGACAGCAACATGAGTACTAGCAACACGCTGCGACTGTTTAAAACAATCATCGGTAGTATTTCCATACATTTGGTTAGTAAATTTAACACATTAAGCTTTTTAAAAACTCCCCTCCCCAGCCGCGTTCGTCCAAAACCTGATTAGATTACATCGTCGGTGAACATTTGCATTTTTGTCAAAAATTGTTTTATTTCATTCAAACCGAGGTTGTTCTACACATACGTGTACAAAACCACAAATCTCTCAGTTTATTCTTATTATCATATTATAATTCATAATAATTCAGAAAGCTAGAACATGAAACTCTTTTATCTATACTTGAAGTATGGAGTTTTTATCGTCTCTTGTAAAAATTTATTTATAATTTAGAAGACAATATTGATTTATTAAAACAAAATATTTATGCTATTGCTACTATTAATAAAAACGTATTTGCGTCAGTCTACAATAAATTTAAATATCAAATAGAAAGGTGGAGGTTCTCATGTTAAATAGTTGCCTTTTTAAATGTAATGTTAAATAAAAAATTAAATTGATTTTTTTCTCATAACTTTACAATACACATTCTTTAAAATTTTTAAAATTAAAGGTACTTAGATAATATAAAAATAGTTTTTGAATCACTTTTAAGTTAAACATCCAATCAGACTAGATAATGATTGAAAACCTTTTTGTAAAAATGTTAAAAACACCTCTACTTCTGCAGTGCAAAAATATGTTTATTCAAAAACCCCAAACAATAACTGAGTTGCTAAACAAATCGACGGCTCATACACAGCCAATCTGTAGAAAGCAACAAAAATACTTCTAGAAACCCACTTCTTAGGCTATACCGCTTTGGCACAAGGCTGGTTTGACGCTGTAACCAACTCCATAAAAAAAGACTAGGAAATTGCTTGCCACATTGTTGAAGGGGTATGTATAGCATGAGCAAAAATTAGATGGGGTTTCTCCTGTTTTTCTACAATAAGGCAAAGATATCCTAACACACCTGGCAAAAGTCTATAGGATATGCATTGCTTTTCGATTCATACCTATAGCATGAAAGGAAGTCAAAATTGTATTCATACCAAAACCAAGACGTAATGATTAAACCCTTGCAAAATTAATTCTATTAACCAATTAACCTCACGTCTTTTCTTCTGAAAATATTAGAGCAATTGTGCAAAAGATCAATAAGAATCGGCTCTTATCAGTAAGCCAATACACCCAAAGTAAAATGCATACACTCAAGCAAATTAGCCCTACATCTTATAACGGACCAACTAAAAAAATTGCTACTAGACAAAATGTCCACCTTGTGCGTATTTAAAGATATTGATAAAACCACCTTCAAACAAATTGAAACTTTTTTTTGCACACATGGTGGATAAATAAAACAAATGTTGGAGAATAGTAGATGACGTCAATTAAAAAAGTTGTTTATAAAGGTTGTCCTCAGAAACGTATATTATCTACTATAGAATATAGTAATTGACAGTTTCATACAGCTACTCAATGATTGTGGTTTCTATACAATAGGTTATGCAGATAACATAACAATCTTGCTAAACGGAAAATTTGAGAGCATGCTCTGCAAACTTAATGCAAGAAGTTCTAAGAATAATAACCAGGCTCTTACGGTTAATCCTATAAAAACCAAACTAGTCTCTTTACAAAAAAAGATAAATAGAAAAACTAAATCTACCAAAACTCCTAAATACCCCACTATCGGTGTCAACCAAGGTAAAATATTTTTCTCGTAATTTTTAACAACAAGCTAATATGAGGGAAGTTCCAATCCCCATCTAAATATAAAACGAAAAAAAGTTCATTTGTCTTTTTGACATTATAAACAAGCTGTAAGAAAACCTAATGTCTTCAAAGATAGTAGTATGGTTGTATAAAGCTATTATAGGACCTATGCGTAAGCAAGAGTCTACTCCTCGCCACTATATTAGTGCCCCGTATGTAAATACGGGGCACTAATATAGTGGCCAAAAACTAAAAAAAAAGCAAACTAAATTAGTTGCAACAAATGACATGCCTAAGTATAACAGGTGGCATGCGGACAAGACTAACTGCAGCTATGAAAGCAATGTTGTGTTTACCCCCCTTCAACATGTATGCTAAGGAGATGGTAACAAAAGCAGCTTTCCGTCTAAATATAGTTGGACTTCGGCACACTGCATGGAAAGCTGAAAATCAATGTACCTTCCTGAAGGAGATTGTTCAGGAAACGCCTCTGTTAGGAGAAAAAAGAAATAACATGTCACCCTTCTTTGTGTTTCAAAGACTACAACGTGTGCACACAAAAACAAAAAGAGCAGAATGTAGTCAACAATTTGATTAAAATCTACAAACATGGCTCAAAACCAGTATAGGTTTGAAAACAAGAATCTTTGCGGAAGACATGAACCTTAAAATATTTTTAACACTAAAAACGCACATAACTATATCTAAGCAAAAATAGTTAGGATAACCTATGGAGATATAAAAATAGTAAACCACAAAATATCTGGCAAGGACGTTCAAATTCTAACAAATAGTAGTGCTGCCCTAATTGCTACATGCAAGGTAACATTAGAGCGGATGGGCTAGCACTTAAAAGGTCAACCCTCACGGCGTGTGAACCTAAACTCAAAACCGGTTCACCACTCAAAAGCTTCAATGTCCTACTAAAAATCAACAAACACACAAAGCACTAAAAAAGCGTTGAGAAGACACTGCGGGCTGCAGACAGGCAAAGAAAGCAATGACTGCCCTAAACGCCAAGACAGCAACTGACATTACTTGCGACTGTCCAGAATGAACTTGCAAATTATGACACGGATCTTAGCAGGAAATTATCAACTAAGACCACATATGCACACGATTGATATTGAAGACAGTTAAACGTGTAAAGAATGTGAAATATATGACAAGACAATAAAGCAAGTGTTATGTACATGCCCAGTCCTTTCAGTATAAGAGAAACCGCTTCAAACGTTGTACTTTGCATACATTGACCACATAGATTGGTTGATCGGCAGAACGACAAAGTTAGGTAATCACTGGAGAAGTTACGCAATAAGGCCTACGTGCAGTAAATTTTGGTTTACCTTTTAACTCTAAATCCAGAAACCAGGTATCTTGAAAGAATGTTTAATTAAATAAAAAGTTTAGATGGAGAAATTGAGAGACAAGTAAATGCATCAAAGTAGTTGAAAGTATGTGTATGATTACTAGTGACCGGATTATATGCCATTTCATATTTGCATATGTAAATTATTATTAAAAATTTAAACAAATAGAGTTTGTTATGTATTTTGTATTTTAATAAATGAATATTTTAGCATATTTATTGCATATTTCAGCGTGTTTTAAGTTGCATAAAATCCGGTGTTTAATGATTACAAATAATAAAGTATTGTTCAAGAAGAAAAAGATTACAGTATATAAAAATGTGTTGACACCAACTCTGCTTTACAAATCTGAAACATGGATATGTCAAAAGAAACACTAAAGTAAAAAATGAAATGAAATGAGGTACTTAAGAAGTGTGTGTGGAAAAACTTGTACCAACAGAGTTAGAAATAAGTAAGTAATAAACGAATGTGGTTTAAAGGTAACACTGATAAGCCAGTAAAAACAAATAATTTTATGTTGGTTTGACCATATTGAGAAAATGAGTGAGAATAGAGTAACAAAGCAAATCTATAATAGAAATGTAGCTGGGTCCAAATACAAAGATTGATCACGTAAAAGTTGATTTAATGTTGTAAATGAATGCGTGCAAAAAAGAAAAATTAAAAGTGAAACAAACAAGAAAGAATGCATGACCAATGGTACGGATATTGCGGAAACAATAAAAATGTGTAAACATGGAGTACAAATAGTACAAAATATGGTTTAAAAACCAAAGCAGGTTGTTGTACAGTGTTGCTGCGTACCCTAAAAGGGATTGGCTTGATTGGGTATCAATGTACGTATGTTATTTTATGAACAACAACAACATTCCAATTTCTAGTTAATTTTCAGAATAAGCAAAACTCTTTATAAAGAATGATATTTTGTAAAAAAATTAAAAAAATTAAAAATTAAAAAAAATTATAACGGTGAAATACTCCTTCTGAGACATGATCAAAATGATAAATTGGTCATTGTGCACATTACCCGGCAAATGCGTGTACTGTCCAACATACTCATCATTATAAGTAAGATTACAGATTAATTCTTAAATTGGAAACATATGTTGGCTTTGTTTAGATCCCAATATGGAAATTACAGTACACTTAAATAAAAACATTTCTGTATAGGAATAAATCGGCTCATCTAATCTACAATATATTTTGCAGTGATTAATCCAATTTTTTTAATTCTAGAGAATTAGATAAATAATGTTTTAGTTCTGACTACTATTTCTTCAGATATATAATTAGATTTTTTTTAACCTTAAATCAATCAATCTATAAAAAAACTTAAATCCAATAGAGTAATAGTTTTATGCAACTAATCTTAGATAACGTATATTTTAAAATGTTTATAAATTTATAAACGCTTTAATTTAAAACAGCAAAGTCTATGTTGCGTTTCATAAAGTGCCACTGGTAATAAATTAGAAGCTATCAACAATGAAATTATTTTCTTTATATATTATTTCTCATAACAAGTCGGTATTTATAAAGTTCGCTGACATGTGTAAATCAGCGACGTCCGACAATTAAATAAGTCAATATTTACGAATATTATTGTTTTGTAAACATTGACTTATTTAATTGTCGCAACAAACAAAGAATATAAATACAATTAAATGATAAACTAAGTTAGGTTATTCTCTATTTACAAAATTGATTTGAATTTAAAAAGACGTTTATTTTATCATTATTATGGATTACAACATAATAAAAGTCTCAACCATACTTTATATTAAAAAAATACATTTCTAAATTTTTAAAGCTTATTTAGAATTATTTATTTAGATTTCGTTGTTTATAATAAAATGTATTAAAAATTTGATAAAAACTAATAAAATCTTGTTAGCATACTCATTTGAAAATCAACTATAAAACATTGAAAAATAACACTTATTATTTTAATTAATTAGAAAAGCTGTTCTATTTATGCCTTTTATCGAATCCTTCCATTTACATCATATCTATTTTTAATGTTAGTATTAATTAGATCTAGATAATTAACACTAATTTTTATGATAAGTTTTAAGCACATTTCGCCCACAGACTGTTTTGCCAGATAATTTTAATAGCTTAAGGTAATTAACACGGTGCAATAAAATTATAATATCACCTACGCCACTGGATAAAGTAATGTTATTCTACACATGTCACTGCAGGACGCATTTGTAATTTTTATGAACAGATTATTGCGCTAGTGAGTTATAAATAATATCGCTGCATTTAAAAACCTGTCAATTATTTCTCGGAACACTTCACCATATTATTCTCGTAATGCGAAATAATATTTCAATATTTTTATTTGACATATTTAAAGCATCCTGATTTATTATGGATATAAATATGTTAATCTGTGAAAATGTGTATGATGCGCAAATAGGTTTGTTAAACTTGTTGCACACACAAAGGAAAATAATTATTGTTGGAGATTGTTTGGTTCAATGAATTGTTTATATATAAAATATGCATACCATTTATATATTTTTTTAGTAGTTGCATATTGAAAATAGTAATAATGTAAATTTATTCTATGCTGAAAGACGCGTTCGTTGCCTTATAGTGTAACATCTATTAAAATATTAATATCAGTATAACATGGCAATTCATTTGGAACTAATAATTTAAACTAGTAAGATTTCATGGTGAGCGAACAGACGAGGAGTTGCATAAAATCATCAACCGGTACAATAAATGTGATGTAATACAATAATTCAATACAGCTATTAATTATTTAATGCCTTACCTGTAAAATCTTTAGGTAATCCTGCAGGAAGGGGCCCTGCCAGCAATTTAACTTTAACCGGAAGCGACACTCTTCTTAATAGATGTGTGATCCTATACAGGCAATCTTTATCCAACGCCAAAGGTCCTGTTTTATCGAGCATCCCATGAAAGCATAGTTTTGATTTCACCGAACTGTGGATTTCATAGAATTCACCTTTCGTTGTTAGAGGAACATAAAACTCCTGAAATAAATAATAATATTTAGAAATGTATGCAGTAACAAAGAGGTTGTGCATGTATACAAGTGCACCTACAATGTAGCCGGGAGGAATCGTTTGGACAAGTACATAAATTTATTCTTTACTATGTGTTATTTTTCACGGTGATTACTTTATTTTATATCTATATAAACACTGAAATAAATGTTGCACTAGAAATGCAAGCATACATGATGTAATGTTGTTGTACTTAGGAAAGCTCAAAGCAAGTACTCAAGAAACTAAGAAATAAGATACCTAGGAAACGATAAGGCTTAAAGTGTACACAAATATCGCGTTATAAAATTTACTTTCATTCCTGTTGAAGCACAGCAACATGTTAGTGTGACACTACAATAATATGAGCATGTCACTTAACAAATTGCATGATTACAGTTAGCAGTTAGTTGGTGTCGTGACTCCCTGTAATCACATTACTAAGATAATTTTTTCCACAATTTTTATCGCCTATATTTTATAAAAATATAAATTAGTTTATCAATCTTGAATAATGCAAAAACTCTACATAGCGTTTAAAATAGGTAATACAGTTTTTGCGATGTTTGTGCAACCAGCCATTGCGGTATATTAAGAAATGCGAGGGATATTAAAAGTTACTATAATAATCAATACTTGTGTTACAAGAAGCATTAATTGCGAGATGTTGGCTTCTAAGAAATTGCTGCCGATATGAGAGTAAAATTAGCAAGGCGCTTTTCTTATTTCATTTTGTCTGTGTTAAGTAGTAGTTTGTATGGTCATTCATTTACTTTTTCATGTAAATTGCAACAAATAACACAATTTATTACGTGACGTATATTTTAAGTGCATTTAGAATATTTATATTGTATGAGTCAGTGAAATTGTAATGTATTACATATTTCTCCTACACACTAAACAAAAAATGTATGATAAATATATGCATATGGGTGATGGTTATAATGAATAAAATAACACCTTCACTAAAAATGCATTATTTATGTAAGCAAATGAGATGATCCAGTTTTTTTGATCAGAATGTAAAAGTAAATAGATAAATAAATTTCACTTTTTAACAGACAACATAATTAAATCAGAATATTTCATAACATGTTATAAATTAAATTTCAATTTTTTCCATTATGTTTATATTGACTTTTTAATAGCAATGTTGTGATGATTAATAAAATATAATTAATTTTGTTTAATTTACTTTAAAAATTAAATGTTTAATGTATTAAAACCTTTACATTAACAACAAAACATGTTATTTATTCTAAATATATACATTTATCCAGGATTTGAAAACAGCGTCTATCTATAGCAATCCCAGTACAGCGTAGCTACTTGAAATGGGTGAAACTTAAAGTCGAGAAAATTATGCTAAAACGGGCAAAAGCATGAGTACAACAGAGCAAACAGTCTTTTTGTGTATATTAAGTTGCCTATTATACCGGCCACGCTGTACTGGGATTATTGTATCAGTTTAGTAACAAGGTCTGTAGATACAACGGTCAAAATCATCGTTTATTGTTGTCACTGTTTACATCCAACTTTAAATATCACTCAAATGTGACATTTAGCCGTTGATTATTAAAACTATCTCTGCCATAACCGCTTTGCATTGTCTAATATTATAAAATTCATTCAATAGGTTGCACAAAATTTGTAAGGTTAAAGCAGCCATGTTGTTATAAAAATATCTGTCAAATTTGTTGTACATTGTGGAATAGAAGGTTATAGCGTTGATTGACAAACATGCTAAGACACGCAGTCATGTAGATAGCGTATACAATGCAATAACATTTATTTTGCAATTATTATATATATCTCTAATATGCACTATAATATCATTGCGATTCTAAACATAATCAGTCAGTGCCATCTATATCTCGTAAACGGTATTTTATCTCAGATTGCGTATCTTAGTAATTTATCAATCAAGAATTATAACGATAAACAACGTGTGCAAATCATAAAATTTTATTATTAAAATCAACGCTCCGCTTTAAAAACGTTCCGTACTGCCAACTGCAACTATTTGACGTTTGGTGCCAAAACATTGCTGCTGACCTTGAAAGTGTACAAAAAAACCTGACTTAATCAATTTCTTGTTGTTTCCAAAAACTTGATCTTCCTGCTTTACTTCAATTTGGATTTTTTTGCGAAAAGACCTGGGTACCTGCATAAAATCAAACTGACCAAGAAACTTAAGGTAATCAATCATAGACAACGCCTTGTGTTTGCTGAAGCAGTAGAAAGTTGACCCAAAAATCGCAAAAAAATCATCCTTAGCGCCTATATTTAGATGAATGTATATGCAAACAAACAAAATTGTTAAATTTAGAGCAATACCAATCCACACAAGATACACCAGCACAAAATGCATCCCGAGAAAGTCACCGTTTGGTATGGATTTTCCTTACAAAACAAAACTGGCATTGCCATAACAGTCAACAACAAGCGCTACAGATCGGTGTTAATAATCTTGTGGCCTAAATTGGACGACGTGAATACCGACGACATGTGGTTTTATCAGGACGGCGCTACGTGCTACACAGCGCCATGCCACAATGGATTTTCTACACAAACGATGCCATCAAAATCAACATAAGAACCGCCATCCAGCAAATTTAACCAAACGCAACCAATATGCAAGGAAGTAACGTTGTCAAAAAACCCACGGTTTGTCTGCAACAATTCAAATTTATTTGTGAGTTAATATTTAACATAATTTACATACTTTATGTAAAAATCATCTGCTTGTTTGCTGTGCTGATTAAAATTAAGAATAAAATACAAATAATAACATAAAAATGCACGTTTTTAGGAGCAATATTGCCCATTATTAAGTCGCAAAACTTGTATGCTATTTTTTATTTTTCAATTTATTTTGCATTTTACAGCTATTTTACATCGCCCCAGAAGTCTTACGACTAGTTTGAAGAAGCTCATCGGACCACCCCGGTGAATAAAGTTATTATTTAGTCATATTTTGGTGATCGAACCCCGGACTGTTAGAGTGTTACGCTAACGCTTTATAACTGAGCTATCACACCGTGTAAACACCACTGTTAGAAAAACAAGAACTAGCACCACTAGCCATCGTCGGCTGTAAGCGGTTAACCTGAAAGATGGCGAAGTCAAAAATAGAACATCCATGATTTGACTATTCTATTCAGCAAAAATTCCCAAAAAAAGTTAAAATAGCATACAATTCCAAATCACATGCGGTGTTTCCAATGCTAACGTTTTGTATATCTTGCAATTAGATATCCAAGGCATTGCAACATGTGCAACATACACTAAAGAAAAACCTTACTCTTACTGTTTATTTATCTAAAAAAAAAGTAATAAGTAGCTGTCAGACGTATTTTTTAGATCTTTTGCTGCAGTTGTAGAAACACCAAGGAACACCTATTGTTTTGTTATAATTACTTGGTTAATTCATTTATTTATTCGATAACATCGAGAAAAAAGGTACGTCAAAGTTCAAATATCTGGGCGACACCATAACAAGAAACGCAAGCAATGACAAAAAAAATAAAAAATAGACTACGACAAACAAAAACATGCATAAGAAAATTACACCCCATTATATGGAATAGGAACATACATAAGGAGACAAAACATAAAATATACAACACACTAATCAGGAGCATAATGACGTATGGGGCGGAAATCTGGGTGACAAAAAAAAAATCAGAGACAAAATACGTTCAGTGGAAATGGAATACTGGAGAAGACGCTGTAAAGTGACAAGGAAGGACAAAATAAAGAACAGCGTGGAATCCGACATAATGAAATATATAAAGAAAAAGAGATTAATGTGGTATGGACACACAAGCAGAGCAAACGCTAGCAAATGGATAGAAATAGTAACCAATTGGAGTCCGATGGGAAAACAAAAAAGGAGTAGGCCAAGGAGATCATGGCAAAATGAAGTAGATGAAGCGATGGAAACAAAAAACCTACGTGATGGAGACTGGGAAGACCGACAGAAGTGAAGAACCTGGCTAAAAGAAGGAAAGCAGTGATACACTGTAATATTTACTTATTTAACCTTGGTCTATTTCTGCTGCCAGAGCTAATCACCGACACCAGAGATTAAATCTACCACATGGTTTATTAGGTTTTTAACATTAACAAACTTCTCTTCTTATCCCAAAAACGCGTACTCATTACAACTTTAAAACAATACTATTTTTGCAACGTATTTTGGTGGGTTCAAAACTGGATTATGGCTCCACAATCTATGTTTCCGGAGCTCCATCTACATTACGTATTATATAGTATTATAGATTGTGTACACCATACAGAGATTTGATTAACATCTGGCGCGTTCTGCATTAGTCTTATTGCTAGTGTTTTTTGCAAGGCTCATAAACCATCACTTTGACATTGGTATAAGATTTTAAATGTTAGGTTAGGTTAGGTCAGGTTAATTAAAAACAACACACTATTATTTAACATTTTTTGTCGTTCATAATAATAGAAAAAGTCACTTTTCAACCAAACTCTACACTTGACTACCATCGCTAAAAAGTTTATATTTTGCAATAATATATACAAAAAATATGACAAAAAAACAAAAATCATTACCAACAGAACTGCTAATTTTTAAATAGTCAAAATGTTTTATAAAATAAGGCTGCTGATCTAGATAGCCAGAAGTTCAAAAGAAAAAAAACAAACTTGAAGAGACACCATAGAAGGTAAAGATCAAATGTTTTTATCTTACAGTTTAAGAAGATAATTTTAACATAACTGGCTTAAACTAAATAGCCAAAGAATATCAAAAGCTACACTTTACCAAAGAATCCGTACTTTTGGCATTAGATTTTACCATCAATTCTCATGCCTACCTTATGTAGTCTGAGTTATGTTGCTTACGAAACCATACGGCAGCCAATACAAGATAGTTTTGTTATCATGCTCAAATGACTTAATCACATGCCTGGGACTAAGAATAAGTATTAAAAGACGCAACTTAAAATGACTTCCTAACGTGCAATGATACAATTAAGACGTTGAATTTAGCCTAGACAGATAATAATGACATAATTTTTAGCTCGTGTTGACATGTCAATATGGGCATATAAATAAGTCGAGATAAAGAATAAAGATGATGTTTCTATTTTAATTATAAACAATTAAACAGATAATGTATTTTTACGCCAAATTTACAAAATTAGTAATTTATTGTTAATAATACGATTTATTATCGTCTTTATTATGAAAAGTTACTTTCATTTAAAACACATGTTTTATTAATTTAATGCACTCGTATTTGATTATAAAACGTATTTTGTTATTATAATAATCTTTGTTGAATAAAAGAAATAATCGATTTGTAAATAAATAATCTTTTATCTCAAAAGATCGCCATTCAAACTAAAAGACACCAACAGTGCGTTAGAAGACAAACCCAATTACGATTATGCAACAGTTAAAGAATACCAAGCGTAAATTGAGCCCACGTTAATAATTTGATACGATACTAGGAAAGCCACAAAACACTTAAATAAATTCTATAATCACTGTGTACAATGAGTGATTTCATTACAAAATAAAAATAATTAATTCCATTACGAATCGGATTCCCACACTGATTTCCTTGCACATTTCAAGAAAGTCAATCATACAAATTTTGTACGTTATGATTGATTAATTCTGTTGTTAATTATTTTTATGGCCATTGGATAGTCTTGCTTTCACTTTTCTATCGCACAAATAAAGCAATTAGAATCATTGATGTGGGCAGCGCAAAATATCAAAAGTTAATAATTAAATTCTGTATTTCAATATGTAGCAAGAAAAATTAAATAAACAAATTTAACTTAATGATTTAATTTTTAGCCGTAACAGGATGTACTTAATAGATGTACATGCTCATATAAACAGTAGTTTTTCAATATGTTTCACGACAAGAATCTGATTATTTTAATTAATAATTTCACACGTCATGTCTCAAAGAGTAACGATGAATAAATATATGCTGTGAATTAAGTTATGGATGGTGCTTCACATGAAATATTACAGAAGCTTTTATACTAATTAATTAAATATGAATAATTAGTTAATTTAACTTAATTCCACATTCATCATACGTTAAGTGTCTTTGCTTTTATATGAATTGGTTTTTCAATAGGAATCTGTGCTTTCAATAGAAAATCCTAACGGTTTACAAATAATTTTAATGCACTTTTATTGTATAACAATCTTTGCAATCAAAGTGAAATTAAAACAGGTGCAGAAACATGCTTCGCAATGCATTTATCAAGTCATTCATTAAATAATACATGTGAGGGAACACAGAAATTGGCCGTGACTTGTATTTGTATTTGTTGTGGTCTGATTATTTATAAACTTGTCCATCACACTGAGAAAAATATTCACACATCAAAATAATAATACTTACTTGGTTATTTTGACTGATTAATTGAGCATATCTATTGGCGAGATCTTTATCCTTAGTAGTTTTGGAAATTTTTGAAGATTTTGTTGACATTCGTCCACCGCCCTCGTGATCCCTGTGCTGAAAGACGGCTCGCAATTGAAACAGTTGTCCACCTTTGACTTGGGTTTTTAAGTATTGGAATTTCGTAGGAGGAGTCGTCTCTACATGAATATAATAATGATATTGTTATTTAATTAATAAAAATGTATGATAAAATATTTAATTATTACATTCCAAACGTGGCAAAATAACATTGCATTATTTATAATACAAGAACCACCTTTAAGACGTAATAAAATAAAATCGAAATCTTTATTATCCTATTAAAATGTTTCTTATAGTTTAAGAGTGTTGCTTCTTTCTGTAGGAGTGTTCGAGTTAGGGTAAAATGCAATGAATTTAATTATAATTTTATGTATAAAACTATGCGAATATAAAATAACATTTTCCTATTATGATTGCAATAAACTTACCAGAGGGGTCAGGGTGATGACCAGCATAGGCAATAAAAGGTTGGATACTAATAAAAGAACACACTTGTTCTCTAACTAGCTGAAGAACCGAGGAATATGCTACTGCACACCTATCTCCTTTCTCGTTAATTAGCGAGAACCAACCTGCAACAAGAATGAACAAAACCGAGTTATTACAGTAAATGCCACACAGGAAAATTATTAACAACTTTATACTATATATTTACAAGGTCGCTGTATCAGTTTATATCTTTAATTAATAATAAATAAATAAACAAATTGTAATTAAAATAATAAACATCTTTAAATAGTACTGATTTCTTGTTAGAGTACACTATTAATAAATATATATAATATTACTTTAATGAGTTGAATTTTTTTATTAGATTTTATAAATCAAATTTTGTGATTCTTTACTATTGATAAAAGTAATTATTTAAGTTTATAAATTACTAACATTTAAATTTAGTACTGACATTATTTTTTTTACATATCAATCAATTATCTTTATCGTGCTTGAAATTAGGTTAGATAGTAGTAATAAAATATAAGTTAACATTCAATCATATTTTAGTTACATTATAAAAAAATGCAATTTTTTATAATACAATAATGATTGAAAAATACGGTTCTTGACATGCCTGATTATGTTTCAAAATGTATGTGTTATTTGTTACAACACGTTCAGCTTTAAAGTGATGCATTAATTCTATATTACATTTAATAACTTTTAGAGAAAAGTGAAAAGGGTAGTTGCAACATATTCTTGCAATTATTTTATTCGACGCAACTCATTGGTTTTTGTATTTTGTTGTAATATCGATATACAAATTGACAATTTTAGCAATTATTTACAAAAACTTAAATTAGAAATACCAATTAACAAAATTATGCTCCGCAATTTGTATGACAAGATAAAGGGTGGTCCATCTAGTGGTATCTTTTTAATTATTTGTTATTTTGACAGTGACAGGTCTTTCCCGTAGGAAATCTTGACAGAAAGTCAGTATCATATCTCCGCAAAACGAAAATAATTAATTGCTTTACGCTTGAACAACGTTAGAAAATATTGCAAACTTATTTCCAAAGTCAAACAGTGCGTTTATTAAAAAAAAGTTTTGGCCAAAATATGGCCCCCACCGCGAATGCTGTACGCAAGCTTGTGCAAAAAGTTCGTGAGACTGGCATGCTAGTGGCCAACACACACGGTCCCCGCCGTTGTACGGTGCGCACTGACAAGAATGTGGATGCCGTTGACGAGAGTGTGCGACTCAGTCCTAAAACATCGACTCGCCATTGATCTCAACATTTCACGCACCAGCCTGATGCAAATTTTGCACAAAGACCTTGCATTATTTGTTTATAAGGTCCAATGACTCAGCAATTAAAGAACAAGTTCTAATTTCTTAAAAAAACCAAGTAGGGAGCGCATCAATATTGAATGTAATATTACGTTGATGTCCTTAGCAACACTTAATATTGATTTTAAATACGCTGTGGCATATATTATAGGTTATGATGCATCAATAAAAACAAAAAGTTTCAATATCTGTCAAATCAACCAATCAGATTGCGTAAGCTAGCTGCTATCTCATTAATTATGCTACTACAAATTGTATTTAATTGATCAGTTATTCCACTGCTTAATGCTCTCAATATTTTCATACTTCAAAAATGTGTTTTGAAACACGCATACATCTTATCTTGGGCAAAATTATTTTGACTAAAATACAACATTTAATATGTTGAGCTTTTTATAATTTTTCCAAAGCAGTTTTCTTGACCAAGCCAAATGTTAAAATCAATAATTGCATTGCGTTCTGTATATTACCCCTAATTATTTTTTCTAACTCTTATATTTATTTTTGACGTTGACAGTTATAACAAGTCCGTTTAATCAAGAACGACGCAAAACTTAAGTATGTAGCTACTACACTTTCCAAAGTTAATTTTTTCGGATCAAATTTTTCGTTGACCAAAACAATCCAGTTAATAAGTTTATCAAGTACAAAAACTTGTTAACAATAACTTGGAACGGCTGTTTTATCTACTAATGTACAAGTGGATTTTATTTGAATACGTCTCGTCATTGAGCATCACTTGTATCAGTCGCAGTTGCTTAGATTGAGTGACATTTGGCTGTTTGACGTGAATAGTTAATGAATCACTATACGAACGGCGAGATGACTGACATACATTTCATGTATGGACTTACTGATGGCTATTCATTACAAGCTAGACGATTGTACATTAAACGGTTTCCTGGCCGTAATATCACCGACCAAAAAATATTCAAAAACATTCATCGACGTCTTTGTGAAACTCACACATTAAATTAAAATAAAGGGCCAGGAAGAACAATGACAGTAAGAACGGTACAACTGGAACAGAATGTGCTGGACATGACAGAGGAAGATCCAAGTAGTTCTTTGCAAAAAATTGCCAATACTTTGAATGTAAGTCATTAGACAGTTTGGAAAATTCTTAAGATCAATTTGTTGTATCCATACCACATTCAACGTGTTCAAACACTACTAATTGCTGATTTTCCTTCACGTATTGCGTTATGTCAAAGGCTTTTGCAAACATTAGTTCTAATCCCTCGATTCCTGATACAATATATTCTTTTTACTGATGAAGCCAGTTTCTCAAGAAATGCAATAAAGAATTTTCATGTCAACCATGTGTGGGCAGTTAAAAATCCGCATCAGGTATGTGAAAACCGTTTTCAACATCAGTTCTCCTTTAATGTTTGGGTTGGAATTGTGGACGACTGTTTGATTGGATCAAAAAATCATCATAAGACAAAATATTCTTAGAATAGTCCAATAAATAACCCCTTGATTTTGGCCGCATGTTTACCTAACACCCTGTATACTACTGTAAACAAAAATTAGCCAATATAATAGACAACTTAATATACATAAATATTGTTTGCCTCGTGCGTTTTGTGTGAAATATGATCGGCCATAAACAAAGCTAAAGCATAATGATGTTTAGAAATAATCTCTTTAAATCCGATTCAATCAGCGTTAAAGCATTTATAACTATATTACAGTACGTGCAAAAAGCTCTACTCAAACGCAGTTATATATTTTATTCTAAAACTATCCTGAATTTAATAGAATTTAGTCAGTACGACTAAGGTTTTATCCATTTGCAATAGCTACTAAACTAATCTTACTTTTTGATTCTCACCAACTATTGAAAAGTTAAATATAATTTCTAAAAAAATGTGTTTTTTTGTATTACATTAATATACAGGGTGAGTTGGGAAAAACGAACTAACCTCCAGGACTGTATTGTACATGTGACAATAATGTAAAAAAAACTCAAAGATTGTTATACAATTTTTACTTGACTTTAAGTTATAGAGTAATTAAAAATGCTTATCCAGTATATCATGTTCGAGGCTAAAAACATTTGATAACTTTGTTGATCTTATAATATGTCAGTGTATTTTGATAGTGATTTAACTTTTATTTTTGAGTGTTAGAAAATGTCACACACTTATTCAAATTTAAAATATGCAAGTATGGTGTTTGTTTTTTGTGTTTCTAATAGAAATGTTACAGTTGATGTTGAAAAATATCTTCAACGATTTCCACATTAGAATCATCCTAATAAAAATGTATTTATCAGAGTTTTCAACAAACTGTGCAAGACCGGAAAACTTCCCACTGTTAACATAACATCTGAACAAGCTACTCAACAAGATTTAGAAAAAAATAAAACACATTCTAGATGTAGTAGCAGAAGATGCAATAATCAACATACAAGAAATGTGTACTCAATTGAGCATTCCACAAACAAGAGTAATAAACATACTTTACTAGCAACTTTTACATCCATACCATGGACAGCAAGTACATCACCTACAACTGAAAGATTATCCTAAATGTGGCATTTTGTCGGTGGATAAATAATAATCCTCGTGTTATATCGCGCATAGTTTTTACAGATGAAGCAACATTTAGCCGTGGCGGCACAAATAATACTCACAACTGCTATGTATCAGAGAAAACGCTCACACAACAGTCAAAAGTAATAACATAAGTTTTCGGTAAACGTGTGGTGTGGTATGGTAGATAGTTATTTAATCGGCACTTAAATTTTGGAGAACCGCTTTACAGAAGACAACTATTTAATTATTGTACAAAATAAATTACACAAACTACTAGAAAATGTTCTTTTAAAAATCAGAATGCAAATGTACTACCAGCACAATGAAGCTCCTGCACATTTTACGTTTCGATTGTAGGATTGGTCGCGGTGCGGTGGTCATATTAGTTGGCCTCTAAGATCTCTAGACATCACAAAACTAGATTATTGTTTATGGGGCTAGTTTAAAGATGAAGTGTACAAATTAAAAGTAGATACTTGAGATTTACTAATTCAACGCATTAGAAATGCTGCAGCCAATCTTAAACAAAGACATGACTCAATCAAAAAAGCAACAAGCGTCTTTTGTAGACAAAACAGAAAATGTTTAGAGGTGAATGGCAGTAGTTTTGAACATTTGAAAAAGACTATAATTAATGTATAAAATTTTGTTAATTTTTAATTACACTATAATTTAAAAACAATTAAAAATTAAATAACAATATTTGAGTTTTTTTTTACATAATTTTTACGTAGGTTTTGATGTTTGTAATCTGTATGTTAACCACACGTCACTTCCCATTTATCTTATTAAATTTTAAATTTTTCTTCTTTTGTTTCTTTTTGTAATAAGAATTTCTTAAAGTAATCTGGTCTATTTTTTTATCATATTTACGCAGTTTTTCTGTTTTTTTCCGATTAACAGAAGTATATCTAAAATCAATCTTATACGCATTTTCATTTATTGCTTCCTAAATTTTATTTATTATTGTTTGTCAACATTATTAACATTTTTGCTAAACACAAATTTTGCAAGAAAGTGTTGCCAACTAGGTGGTGAATAGGTTAGTTAAAATGTATAAGTATACCTAATAGATTTGACTAATTTTTGTTCACCATAAAATTTACATATATAAATAGTGTTTATAAATAGAATATGTTCTGATTACTCAAGATCATTAAAACAACTAATCTATTCTGCTTAAATATTTACAAAATAATGCAACGCTTTAGAAACTAAAAGATTACCATACACTACAAACCCTACCCACTGTTTAGTATAATAAATACTTCCAAGATAAAGTCTAAAAAACTCCCTTAGAAATGAAGTGTCGGCTATAAACAAATCTGACAGCTCATTATTATTAAATTTCTAAACATTTCATGGTTAATTCTGAGCTAATATGCTTCCACCGTAATTTTATGCTAGTAGTAAAATGAAATAAATATAAATCATTTCATATCTCCCTTTTACTACAACCATGTCACATTAAAAGGTATTAATATAATTAAGTAATATTTTATACAACAATGTAAATGCAGTTTTAAATGTTCGCACTGAAAATCGGCGATAAAAATGTATACAAAACAATAAAAACCCTCATAAAGTATTACGTAAATTATTTTCTATACGTACTTATTATTATAACAAGTGTGAATAAAAATATATGACGCATATAAATAATACAATGTTGGCAGATGCATTTGCACAAACTAAGAACATTATGAAAGCTTTTTAAGTCTGACTGTTATGAGAAACATATTGTTTAAAGTGCAGTTATATTTTTTTACGTAACAATTTGTTAATTTACGTTAATTACGCGCAATTTATAACAGTGAGCAAATATAAAATATTTAATTCATTGTGTGTTATACTAAGTAGCATTCATGAGAACATATTTTTTTGATATATTTTTATTGCGACTAACAAGATAATGTGTTTCCGCTAATTAAATCAAATTTCTTTAATGTGTTTTATTTTAAGCTTCTTAGTGCATTACAATGAAATATATAATGCTTCAGTAGTTGTATGTATTGCAATCAATATGTTTGCACAATTTATAGAAGTGGGTCACATTCGTCATAGTGTCGTACTATATTGATCAATTATGTAGCTTTTTATCTTGTCCGACATGATCGTAAATGGTGATTTTCTGTTATGTTTTGTATGTTTTCAAAACACTTAGCGGTATAATTACAATTTGCGCAGATTGTTTAATGCTGATTTGTATATACCAATATTTTGTATTTAGAAAAAAAAAAGTGTATTACTGTTACAACAAAGCACTATTATGTTTGTATGTTAACCGTAAGATGCATACGCAATATTTTATACATCTATACATAAGACGGGTCCGTCGGACCCTTTATAAAATAATGCAGTTAAAATAATTTAAATATTTATTTATAAACTTTTATATATATATAAAACAAATATTACAAAAATCTTTATTATGATCTTTCCAAGTTTTTTTTAATACATTTAGCAAATTTGCAAGTTTTTCGAGATATTTTACATAAGCAAACATAACTTTTTTTCTGCAAATGCAAAAAACACAAAAATGACAAAAACCAGCAAATATATTTTAAACTTGCATGTACTCAAAATAATGATGTTGTGATGATTCATCAACAAATAACACATGAACTGTATGAGGATTTTTCGGGCTCGACGTATGCATAGATGTGGTAGGTATATAAATTTCCTTTTATTTATTACTATAATTTTTTTTAAATATATTATGACAATAAATAGCTTCTAGTATGTTATGATAAAGCATTCCTTGACGGAAATAATTAAATTAAACGCAATATGAAAATGGCATAACAATGAACACAGCAAAGGGTCTATTAGATCCCACCCATGCATCCTAGGGTTAAAATGTTTTTAATCTCTAAAGTTTTAAGTGATACTACTTATTATACACGTATTGTTCAGAAAGCAAATCATCATTGAATTGATGCGGTGGGTAGACATTGGTTAAAACTCCATATTAGATTAATATTTAAAATAATAAATAAAACACGTTGCTAAACTTCAAAGATTTATTAAACAAACTGCAATATAAATATAAACAAATCTTTAAATTTTAAACAATTATTTTAATTATTAACAAATGTATCTCATTAGTACGTTTAGACGCATAGTCAGTTAGCATTATAAATGTGTATGGACAAAATAAAAAGTAAGAAGTAAAACATTTTTTTTTCTTCAAATAATTAGTTTGCCTGGCAACGTCACATGATCTAGAGAAGGCAAACATTCAACATCACCAAAAAAGGAGAAAAACTGCCACCTACAACAATAGAACTCTAAAAAAGAAAGAACACCTCAAAGAATTAGAAAACGTTCTAAAAATATCAAATAAAACATTCTTAGCCTTAAGTATACTATAAGGAAAGAAGGGCACGCGCTGTACCAGACAAACTTGCACACAAATTTCCAGAATAAAGAAATATGTTTTCTAATCAATAGAAATATCAAAACACAGTTATCAAACATAGTAGTTATATCAAACAGGGTGATATGCCTAACAAAAAACCTCACAAAAAGATACAATAGCAAAAATTGAATCTAATCTACCTAGATACACCCTATTTATTGGTAACTAAAATGCAAAAATTGGCATAAAAGACGCCAAACAATAAATAGCTTAAAAAAATTTGGCATAGGTACACAAAAGCCAAAAGGTGATATGTTAATAAATTACTTATACTAAAAGAATACATTCACCAAAAAATCACCACAGCGAAAATAGACTAAGTCCAGACTTATGTCCGTATGTTAATGAAATAGACTTCATCATCCCAAACAATAAGTATTATCACAGACGTATTTGTGTAAAATAAGAACAACAAAATACAAAAACCTACCGCAAATACCATAAAACTAATAAAGCAAAGGAATGATCCAAGCAAAAACTCCAAGATACGCAACTTTAAACAAACAAATCTCAAAGAATATAAAAAATTCTTAAGAGCATTTAACACGCAACAAATAAATGAGATAATAAAAGACATCATTAATAAAAAGAGTGCTAGAATCTAAAATGTCGAATAGGAAAGCTAATATAACTAGAATCCAAAGATCAAAAACACAATAGAAGCATTCTATGCAAAATTATGCACTTTGATCATAGCAGCACAGCATCCAAACAACGGCAAAATGAAGATACTAAACGTTGATCAGAAGATTTACCAAAGATAAGTCAAATGTAAATAAAAGCATCACTATTACAAACAAAAAACACCAGTAAAAAGATCAAATTAACTGCAAAGTGATTAAATATGAGAACAAAACTTTACTAGAAACTATAAGCTTATAGTCCAAAAGCAGGCAACAAAAAAGTATAAAAGTTTTGGAAAGTCTGATATAAAACTAAGAAATATGTCAAATTACGTTGTTAAATTTATAAAACAAACAGTCAGACATAGTTTTCATAGAACCCATTCAGGTAGGAGCCAATTGATGTCGTAATAAGGCGTACGTCAAAAAATAAAAAAAATAATCATTCATTGGTAGAACAAAGCAACAGATGCAGCATTGTCAACCGATTCGTCATAGTTGCCATAAATACGTCACGGCATCAGTTTGATAGAATCACTTGTTCCTTCCTACAAACCACGTAAAAAATGTCATTATCAAATCATTTGCATTGAGTTAGTTTTTGTAACGTGTACGCAGCTGTTCGTTTGATTAAGCTGTCTGACTGATTGGTCAAGCTTTTGTAATGCATCGACTAGCTGCCAGTAAATTTTCAGCTTTTCTAAAACAATTTTTGGGTAGTAATTAATATTACACCATTCTTAGATAGATAGATAGATATTTATTGATTATTATTACAACATAACATTGATTAAATCAGTCAGGTACATAAAAATTACAATATACAAGTATATAAAAAAGCAATGTAAAAATACAAAATACAAAATGAAATAAATTTAAAAACAATATTGCATACATAAAATTGAGGTTTGCGAGATATTGGTAAGTTTAAAATAAGCCTATAATCTATAGCAAAAACAGACACAAACATATTAATAGAATAAAAAATGGGTAAATATTATTACAGATAAATTTGTATCACAGTTACACAGTTACCACAATACATTAAAAAAATCATTGTACGAGTACAGAACTGCTTCTGTCAACCTCGCCTTAATGATACTTTTATATCTTTTAATTGGCAGTTCCTGGATCTGAAGAGGAAGGAAATTAAACATTTTTAATGATATATACTCATAGCTTTGCTGAGTTTTCTGTAAACGATGCTTAGGAATAATTAAATTGTTTTTAAAGCGTGTATCATGTTGGTGATTGTTCACTTGTCTCTGTTTCTTGGCTAAATTGTGTTTTATGTATATTAAACAATTAAAAGCATACAAACCAGGAACTGTCATAATATTATATGATTTAAAATAAGGACTACAAGATGTTGTTGCATTGACCCCTGCCATAATTCGTATAGCCCTTTTTTGAAGGATAAATATTCTCTGTGCTTGTGGTGAACTACCCCACAAAAGGATACTTTGGTATAGCAAAGATTGTACATGTGCAAAGTAAATAATTCTTGCAGTTTGAAAATCTGTATTTTTATTAACTTTTCTAAGTAAATATAAGTTTTTATTAATTTGTTTGCTTAGATAATTTACCTGCACCTCCCAGTTGAGTTTGGGTTGGAAATAAACTCCCAAGAACCTAATATGTTTTTGAGCTTCTTGTGTTTTACCATTATTAACTACTAAACCGTTAGCTTCAAACCAAGTCTCTGCTTGACCTAAAGCTGCATAAATATCTGAATTAATGTCATCTATGTTTTGAACAACAGTAGTATAGTCCGCAAACATGTACACATTACTTGCTTGCACATTTACTTCCAAATCATTAATGTATACAAAGAATAACAAAGGACCCAAAATAGACCCTTGTGGCACCCCATATGTTAACTTAGCAATTTCTGATATTTTCCCATTAAATGACATCACTTGTTGTCTTTCTGTAAGATATGATTTAAACAGATTTAAAGTATTGCCTCTAACTCCATAATAATGCAGTTTATATAACAGTTTTGTGTGGCATACACAATCAAAAGCTTTGCTTAGATCAATATATGCTGTACTCAATTTGATCCCGCGTTCAAAAGTTTGATTTATAGTTTCAATCAACTCGCACATAGGACCTATTGTCGATTTGCCTGTTCTATATCCAAATTGGGCATTGCTTAGCTTTGGGTCTATAAAAGAATACAACCTTTTGTAGATTACTGCTTCAAATATTTTTGAAAAATATGGTATTATAGAGATTGGTCTGTAGTTCTTTAGATCATTTTTTTCACCTTTTTTATGTATTGGTGTTACTTTAGATATTTTTAATTGACTTGGAAATACACCTGTCTCTAGACACAGATTTATTATATAAGCAAGAGGAGTGGTAATTTGGTGTATTGTAATTTTTACTAGAGATGCAGTTAAATCATAATAATCCCTGGCCATAGAATTTTCAATTTTTTTTACAATACTATCTAATTCTTCAGCATTAGTTGGTGTCATAAATAATGAGTTATTAGATGCAACATTTTTGTTTTGTAATAATTTTACATAATCATTATTGTCAGACTGTGAATTTACCAAACTATTTACAACTTCTATAAAGTATTGCTGAAAATCATTTGGCAATAAGTCGACTGTGTGAGTTTGTTCACGAGAATTCTCATTATTAAAACCTTTGACTACTTTCCATACTTCTCTGATTTTATTTACATGTGAAGCTATTTTAGCACTATTATAAGTTTTTTGAATACTCAACTTTGGTAATCAATGTTATAATGTTTATAATTTGCTTTTGTTTAGCCAGTTCTGACGTGTACCATGGATGTTTTAATGTAGGCTTAGTTTGTTTAACAGTTGTAAATGGGCAGCATTTGTAAAATTTATTTAAAATTAAGTCATAAAACATAGTGTAACATTGTTGAGGATCATTACAAGCGTATATAGGAGACCAGTCGGTGTTAGTTAAAGATTTATTTAATAAATTTAAATTTTTATTGGAAAGTAGTCGTAAGCGTAAACATGGAGGAATGTTTGTTGTAGTTTTAGAACATTCGAATGTCATACGTATACTATAATGGTCAAACAAGTATGGTTCAACTACATTGACTTCGTACTCGTACTGTTTGTTAATGAGTATGTTATCAATACAAGTTGCAGATGTATTGGTTACTCTTGTATTAGAACTAACTGTATAGTTAAAATTAAAACAATTAAAAATATCACAGAATGTTTTCTTATTGGCGTTATTTATATTAAAATCTATATTGAAATCACCCGAAATTATCACAGATTTGTTATATTTATCTACCTCGCTAAGTATGTTGTATAAAATATCAAAAAACTGTTGGACATTTCCCGATGGGGATCTATATACAGACAAAAATATTATAACAATATTACCAATATTCCACAAACCTTAGCGTCAGGTGTCAAAGTCAAAGTCCGATTTGAAAATATCAAACTTTTCAAAACTCTTGCACTTTTAAGTTACCAGTTCCTGAACTATTACTAAATGAATGTCTAACGGATAAAAAAATACCGACTACATAGCAGAACGCTGTAGTGATACTACTACTAAAAAAAAGTATCTAACCGTAAGTAAACGATAGTCAAGACTACAAAACATGCACAAACAGCAATTAAAAAATACTTGCAATTTTTTGCATTAGATTTTCAACTTGCTACACGTTGGGAAAATATGCTTTAGTAGATTTTGTGTACTCTAGATGTTACTTTAAACGGACGTATTCATTGCATGATATCGGAATGTGTACATGTTGTAGCCTCGCAAGTTTTATCAAATACATCACCGCCGTGTGTGCTAGTGTCATAAAAAAGCAGACATTTCTAATCAGCATTGTACTCAGAAATTAATAACTCTTTATTCACGGTAAAAGTTAAACTATTTACATCTACACTATAATATATAAATAAACATATTACATCAACTAAAGTAATATACATAAAATACAAAAAATACATTAAAACAAGTTTAATCTAAAATACAATTTAGGTACACAATTCAGTCAATATGATTTAATTGCGACCAAAACTGCGATTTGGTACAAAACCAATTAAAATTACTTGGCAAACAATTTACCAGTTTACACATCCTAACAAGTGGGTTGTTGCTCCCGTAATTTGTAGAATGTGTAAATTCTCAATAGCATCTGCCTAGTACGTCGATCGCTAATAGAAATACTAAATGGTAGAGATGCAAGAAGCACAAGACTGTCTACTTCAGACATCACTAGTCCACGCAAAAACAAAAGATCAGCCCTTTTGCGACAAAGTGGTACAAAAATGTAATGTAATAGCAATCAGAATCAACTGCTAAAATTACCGATTTATAAGATAATAATCTAGCAAACTTATTTTGAATTTGTTCAATACTTTGAATATGATTTTTGTAAGACGGGCACCAGACTGACGGAGCATATTCTAAATGAGAACGCACCAAAAAACAATAAAGTAATTTAAGCGTACTTGGGGATAAGTCTGCTGACATTCTGTACGGGTAATTCAATTACTTTTCGACTAATTTAAAAAATCGACCTTTTTGATTTTGCTCAAATTATCAGGGATCAAAATATGGATAAAAAAAATGAGATTCCCAAAATTTTGGACTTTAGAATATCGCCTGTTCAAAATGACATACATTTGAAAGTCATAAATTTCACAATAAAACGTCTTTTTTAGCTTATTTTGTATCTCAATTTTTAGGCCTCTGGATAAAGATAAAAAAGTCACCGATGACTCAAATTATTCCTTGTTACATGTACTTTAAAACCCATATTTTTATGTTTAATATTGTGGCAGTCATTTTGATATATTAAACTTCAAATATTATTCTAAAAAAAACGTGAATTTAGCAAAATCGCAAAATTTTGCTTTCTTTAAACCGTTCTAACTTTGTCAAATCTTGACAAAATTTGACCCACAAGATATATATTTCTTCGTGTTTAATCTCTTTTTAAAGTGATCACACAAGACTTATAGAATCAATACGTATACACCACTTTTTTGATGCAGGAAGTTGCACATGTTTTAGCAATCTTCAAAACTTGTAATTTTCAGGTCTCAAAAAAGCGCTGTCACCCTATGTCGATTTTAGTCAACATTTCAGTAAATACTCTTCAGAGCACAAGAAAAAAGGTTATTTATATAAGAAATGGTATATCGGGCATTATCAAGAACTTTTTAATATTTAAAAGTTATTAAAATCGGCAAACCGCACATTTTTATATCTTAATTTTTGGGCCTCTGAAAAAAGATAAGAAGGTCCACGCTGGTTTAAAACATTCCCTATTACACAAAAAAATCTAGACCTGGTGGATATAATTTTGTAAAAATTTGACAAAGTTAAAACGGTTTAAAAAAAGCAAAGTTTTGCAATTTTGCTAAATTTACGGGTTATTTTGGAATTTTGTTTGAAGCTTAATATATCAAAATGACTGCCACAATATTAAACATGAAAATATCGACTTTTTCAAATTAGTCGAAAAGTAATGGAATTACCCGTATACAAAACCCAGCATTTTCATAGCCCGGTTACACATATAGTTAATGTGCTCGACAAATGTGAGTTTGTAATCAAAGATTACGGCTACGCCCAAGTTTTTTATTTGAGAAACTTGTTTCAACGGTTTATGATTAATATCATAACCGTAAGGTATTTTATTTAGTGTTCAATTAAAGCTAATTGAAAAACATTTGTTAAAGTTAAGAAAAATATAATTACTATGACACCAAGCATTTACGGAATGCAAATCTCGTTGTAACAGATGACAATCATTAACAGATGATATTTTACTGTAAAGCTTTAGATCAACAGCAAATAAAAAAAAGACGATAAATGAATGTACTGAGAAATATCATTGATAAAAAGCAGGAACAGAATTGGACCGCAGTGTGATCCCTGGAGAACCTGAAAATACAAGAATTGGCTGTGAAAGAAAATGATTAATTTTTACACATCGAGTACGATTTTCCAAAAAGCTAGATAACCATGAAAACACGGCATGATTTAAATCTAAAGCAAGAAGCTTAGTTAACAAAATACTGTGGCTCACACAATCAAAAAGCTTTAAAAAATCGGTGTAAATAGAATCAATTTGAACTCTTGATTCAGAAGCCTTCAAAATATAACTTTCGTAGCACAATTAGTTAGTAAGTGTGAAACGACTCTCACACAAACCATGCTGTTCATCAAATATAATACTTTTGCACATCCATTGTATTTGTTCAGATACTAGTTGATCAAATAATTTAGAAATGGCAGATTGAATGCATATACCTCTATGGTTTGTTATGTTTTCTTTAGCCCCAGTTTTAAATAAAGGCATAATGTAGTTTTGTTTCCACATATCAGGAAACTTAGATTTGCTTAAAGAAGCATTAAAATGTAGATGTAACGGCGTAGAAATGGAATAAATGCATTCTTTCAACATCATGGAAGGGATGCCTTCTGGGCCAGTGCTAAGATTTTTACATGAAGTGCAAATAGATTCAAACTCATTATAATCAGATAGAAGTTCTAAAGATTTAATACGTTTATGAACAACTTTTTTCAATTTAGTAAGTGATATCAGTTCCTTGCTAAACCAAATAGGAAAGTTGTTTTTACGCCACAGTTTTTTAGGTACGTAACAATCAATTGCATAATACAAATCAGAATAAAATAAATCAAAACATACATTAATATCACAGTTATAAAAAAGTAAAGACCAATCAACACTCAATAAAAAAGCATTGATAGCGCTAAAGTCTGCTAATAGACAGCAGTCGTATCTCTAACAAATTTTAAAGAAGAAATTTCTCCTTCACGTGTACAAAATCAAATTGACTTAAAAACGGCCAATCATGGACAGGGCAGAAACTGAACCATAGATTAACCACGATGCATTCTATAATAAACTTATCTTTAGTAATAAATTTTATTTTCACCGCAATGGCTACGTCATAAAGTTAATTTTGCAGATCTAGCTTTGAAAAGTGACAGTTTGGTGTGTCATGTAGACAGAATGGATTATCGGACAATACTACTACTGAAAATAATAAAGATGGATGCTTGACTGGCTTTCATATCACATATTACAAACAAAGTTTCCAAACCTTACCATTTCTTGTTTTGGAGACCAAAACTAGCCGCCAAAAAATAACCTCTTTGGACTTCTTTTTCTGTAGTTTTTTAAAAGTAAGGTTCATGTTAAGCACCTTGAACTGTCAACATTTCAAAGAATTTGCATATCACGTTCGGAAAACCCAACCAATTTTCAAAATTTTGAAAAAAAATACAATTAGAGCTGCGGTAGCCATTTGAATAATATTTTGTTTTATGTGTAATGTTAACATTTATACAAAAATTTAAAAACTTTTTTTTTTAGTTGATTACTACAAATTATTTCAAAGAAGCAAATGTCTGACCTCGTTTAGATATGTCACATTATTTTTAATCCAGTTTTTATGGATGCCTATTTTTGAACATATATTGTTATAAGACTTTCAAGAGCTGCGTTATAAAAATAATCAAGGATTATCAACAAGTGTAAAACCGTTTTAAAAACAAACAAAAAATGAACTTTCAATAATATATGAAAATCGCTGTAAAAATATTTTATATTCTTTTAAGACAATTCCGACAGGTACTTTGATTTGTTGTTATTATATCGAGAACAGCAACTTTGGTGTCATTCCTATTTTTGCATATAATTTAATAATCAATTTATTTTTTTACCAGTACATTTAGAAAGAACCGAATTATGTTTTATCAAAGTATTTTAGTCAAATTATATTAGATAAATAGCATTCAAATGTACCTAAAAACGCTATTTCCAACTAAAACATTCTGACAAAATATATAGTTTAATCCTTTCTGAATGTACTGGTAAAATGTAAAATTAGGAATGACGCCAAAGTTGCTGTTTTTGTTAGAATTCAGGAAATTAAGGCAGCGGTCGGGATGCTCTTAAGATCCGTTTTTGTTAAAATACTACAAATTAAGGTAGAGGTCGGTATGGTCTTAACGGCCAGACGTTTGCGTACTTGGTTCTTATGCCAAAGACCTCAAAATTGAGTCTTACTTTTAGTATGGTATCACCAACAAACATTAATAATGATTTTTTTAATTTTTGTACAAGGAAGTATCTTTGAGATCTACTTGAACTAGGTTGAGTAAGGTTGACAAGATATAAAAACGCTAATTTTCTTTATATATTGTTACCAAAAACTAATTATTCTTAGTTACAGTACTAATCAAGTGGTAAATAAATCAATTAGATTTTTCCATACTGCTCATAAAAGAATTAAACTGCAAATTATTATATTATTATTATATTATCAATGATTAACGTAGAAGAACTGTTAATATAAAATGTAAAACTTCTTATATTGCATTCTATTTACAATCAAAAATAGTTTAAATAATTTGTTTTACATTTTGATATAATTTTGACGCTATTGTGTAAATAATGGCTGAATTGTTTTAGATTATAAATTGCCTATAAATTAATAATTGATGAAAATATATTGAACCGGTGCTATTTAGTATTTTACTGATAAATCTGGTTTTACATCAACATATTTTGAAATTTGTACTATGTTGCGTAGCACAAAATCCATAAATGGAATCATAGATTATTTTATTGGTACTTAATCAAAATGAATTCTATTATAAACTTAATGGGACCAGAAAAGTCTTTGATCTTTTCACTGCTCCATTAATAACGATAACTATTTTATAATGGAAATAGAAACATTAAATATTTATTTTTATTAATTTCCATAAAATTTAATTGATCAAATATATTAAAATTGTATAATTTCTAATAGCAATTTGTTGTGCTTTATAACTCTATTTTCCTTATAAATAATCATTGGATGTAATTGAGTTTATCACAATTCATAACAACGTTGGAATTCCAATATTATATTGAAAATAAATGCGTTACTGGTATTATTAACATTCATTCTATTTCTATAATAGTTTGACTAATAACAATGCTACTTTAGATAATATAAAACAAAAAACATTGCTGCACCTATTGTTTAAGAAGGTCGACTGAAATTAAATGCGTGAATAAATCCCAATGCATTACGAAGTTATGAAACTGCAATTCAGCTAATAAATTTTACGGTAATTTCACAATTTAACGATAAACAAATCACAACAGGAATCCATTATGGCCGCAATAAGTAACAATAATGGATAATTGAAAATTGAGCCGGGAGTAATGAGAAAATGCAATCGTTATTTATCATGCATTATAACTGTGATCCTATAAATAAAACCGATACAATATAATAAAAAAAAAAGAAAGCTAGCGCCACTTTTATGGTGGTCATATATTTATATATCAGCAGCATATATTATTTATATTAATAGATAACCTATATAACAATATACAAAGTAGTGGGCACGCACTTAGTCTGGTAATGTTAAAATATCAACTAATTGCGAAATTGCATATATGTAGTTAGTTACATGTGTATATCTGTATATAATTTGCCTTATATATGACATGCTTCGTTTCACAAAATATGTCAGGAACAAGTTTTGTAAATAATTGCCGCTGACGATAAACCTACGTAGTTTACTGTGTAATATTAAGTGCTGATCTAATAAAAAAATATTACATATATGCAAACATTCTTGTGCTAATTAATTGATAATATCTATTAGAGTCCTTAATTTATTGAGGAAATTATTATTTTCGTTTTCTATATTTGCGCACAGCGGAAGAAACCATAAACGACATACATGGCTACTGGGAATTAACATAATGTCTATTTACTAACATATAATAAATTTACTTTATTAATTTTATGGGTTTATAAAAAATCTAAGGTTATATTTAAATAAACACAAAGTAGTAGAATCTACAGATATGGATAGAGATTCCTTATATATCTTATTTATAGCACCGCTATTTTTTTATAATAAAGTAAATCATATACTAGACTGCAATATATTTTAAGGCTGCCAATTATGTTTGTATTCTTTGTATGCAATTGATTAGATCAGCATTTCTTAAGCTGAAGTGTCTGTGAATATATTGAGCGCCAAGATGGAATTAAATCGCCAAGTTAGATCGAGATGTGTTTGATGATGGCATTTCCATAACAGTCAAAACTGTCACATCATAAAGAAATATGTTGAAATTAAGCAATTTATTCACAGCACTTCATAACACGAAATACAATAACTAAACACTAATCATATCCTCACAGAAATATATTATTATTAAAACCACTATTATTGCAAAATGAAATCAATAATTATTAAATTATCAATTAAAGTTGTTAATTACAACTTAAATTGGTAATTAATAAAGTTATTGGACCAGATAACTATTAGTTGATACATTTTATGTTATTTTTTTAAAGAAAGTTATAATAATTATGTTAAAATTTGGTCTACTGTCTTCAAGAATGAAATTTTCTCTAAACTCAACCACCTGTTACTTTTTTATTGTTGTCAAAATTTTAGTCTCTTCTTCTTTGTAGAATTATATCCTATTTATCTTCAATCTTTACAGCCGCAGTTGAGACGCCGAGTTCCAGTCTTCATACCAGCGTCTTCCTGGACGTCTCTACAATATTGGTACTATCTTGAAATGTTTGATAGTCAAGTGTGTTCATCCTGTTCACATTGTCTCTCCATTCCCGTCTCCTAATACGAGCCCATCTGACAATATCTTGTAAGTCGCACTGTGCTCTAATATCTTTGGCTCTAATTGAATCTTGTAGGCTGTGGCTTACCATAAATTTTAAAATTCTTATCTCAACTGTTCTGATGAGTTGCTTTGTTGTAGCATTTTCCGATCTAGTTTCAATCGCATATATCTTGATAGGTCTAACAAAGATTTTGTAAACGGTTGCTTTGCTTTCCATAGACATCGCCATACTATATCCCTAAAGTAACCAGATATTAACGTTGCTCTTGTTATTTGAGCTTTCACTTCTTTTTCTAGACCCTTATTACTTGTTATATTAAAATGCATAACTTGTTATATGCTCTTGTTGTATATTGCAAACTTGCATCTGCGTGGCTCCTTAGATATTGTACAAGACTTGCTTGTTGATATTTGCATGTTTAACTTTGACGCAATTTGTTCCAACTTGCAAAGTAGTCGCTGTAAGTCGTCTTCGTTCTCAAATATCTACACAGCCTTGTCGGAATAGCATATGACTCTGACCTCTTTGTTCCCTATTCGATATCTTCTTTTCACCTTCTTAAACCCTGTGATTATTTCGTCCATTAAAATGTTAAATAGAGTAGAATTTAAGTTGTCTCCCTGTCTAATTCTAGTTGGTAAGGGTACTTTACTAGATAATTTGTCTTGTATTTTTATAAAAACCGTATTCAGTTTAGTAATGATGGTTATTATGTTGGGTATGCATATCTTAATTGCAAAAGCAGCACAACGTCATCTAGCCTTACTCTGTCAAAAGCCTGGATAAGGTCAATAAAATCCATAAAACCTGGTCTGTTGCATTTTATGGCTTTCTCGGTTATTTGTCGGATAATAAATATTGCGTCAATAGAAAAGCTGATTTTTCTGAATCCCTATTCATCTTTGCGTATCCCAGAGGTTTTAATATCATACGTGAAAGACTAATTCCTTTGTAGATCAGTTTTTGCTCCTTTTTGTACATTAGTATTTTTATACTGTATCTCCTCTTTATTGGTATATCTTCGTTGTGTAATATTTTGTTATAAAAAATATAGATCTGGTTCAGGAACATTTTACCTCCATAATTGATCATTTCGTTGCATATCTCATCCGCTTTTAGCAACTTCTGGTTCTTCAGTTTGCCAACTAATTGTTCCATTCTTTTCCGCAATACGGTTTACGTTGAGTGTGTGTTGTCATTTGTTTGGTTTATTTTTATTAATTTACTGAAAGAAACATGTTAACTGGCCACCTCGTTCGTGCAATTTGAAAACATTAAATTATTTTCTCTGGGGATATGTAAAGCCCCATGTCTACACCGATAAACCAGAAACAATTGAGCACTTGGAAGCCAACATTCAACGCTTTATTACCGAAATACAGCCTAAATGACTGCAAACAGTGTGTGAAAATTAGACCTCCAGATTATACTATGTACTCTCCCCTCGCGGCGGTCACATGCCCAAAATCATGTTCAAACATTAATGTCATAACATTATCTGTTAAATAAAGCCAATTTCATTAATATTAAAAACATTTTTCTGTGTTTTATTGCAATTTAATATTTTTGCCTCTTAAAAAACCCTTTACATTCACACAACTTGACACTTAAAACACTTTAAGACTTTGCAAAACATTTATTTTGGAAACGGTATTTACTATTACAACGTTACACACAAACTACTACGCATATACTCTGAATAGATAAACAAAATCAGATCTACACCTTGTTTATAGAGAACAAAATGCATTAAATTTTTTTTAATAATCAGCATCAGCATTTTTGATACAACGTTTTTTGCCCTACAATCAATTGACAGATAAAACCCATGTTGAAGAAAAAAGTTGTTGCTAAGAGCTGCTACATGATCCTAACAATTGTTTCCATAAACAACATCAATCGATGGAATCATTCAAGCCTTACAATAAAGTTCTTCAAATCCTATGTTAGGTCAGCGGTTTCCACAATATTGCGGGCTTTTCAGTATATTAACAAATTCAACAAAGTTTATTTATGATAACGCTTGTATTTTTTGAAAGCTTTAAAAATAGTGTAATCTAATAGCGGGAAATTGATAAATTAAAGGTAGATAACTTTTCAACGTTGGTATTGCAAACCTATTACTTTCTCTATAAATCATTCCATCTCGAAATTCCAACAAAGCAACTTTTTTTTTTTTTAAATTAAATAGAATTAGAATGCATTGGAATCATATAGAATTGTGCAATTTATGCTGTGTTTGAAGTCACTCAAAAAAATTCCTCCCATTGCGTAAAATCTTCCATGATAGTGTTAACGTTAAAGTCTGCACTGTTAAGCACAAATTAATTGTTTTTTTCTAAAGTATTGAATTCAGCTTGATATGTACACAATTTTTCAATTGTTAAATCTTTGTACAATGCACATACCTTCATAGTCGATAAAATATTGATAAGAGTTTTTGAATCAATTTTGTTTATACAAGTTCCAACACCTATCTGTAGCGGAAAAAAAAAACAAACAAGAACGTGAAGCTGTTATTATTTGTAATAATTTCGTCACAAAAAAACATAAGCAGTCTTCCAATAACAAAAGATAAAGTGCAGTTCGACATCAAAAGTATGAAAACATTTAAAGCCGTTGGACCAGATAAAGTCCTAATTGAACTAACACAAAACACATAGAAGACGACTAAATAAAAATCATTACAGACCTATGTAATACGATATATAAAACAGAAATAATCCCAAATAAATGGTTAAGATCTACATTCATAACTTTACCCAATAAGCCAAATAGTATGGTGTGTAGAGACTACTGAATTATAAGTCTTATGAGTCAGACCCTAAAAGTATTCCTTAAAATTATACACAAAAGACTATATACTAAATTAGAGGAATAGATTAGTGATACGCAATTTGGCTTTAGAAACAGATTGAGCTCACGGGAAGCACTGTTCGGATTCCAAGTATTGATGCAAAGATGTATGGACATAAATAAAGTAGTACACGCATGCTTCATTGACTATAAAAAAGCGTTCAATAGGGTCTAACATGTACAATTAGTAAAACTACTAAAAAACAAAAACATCGATTCAGGGGCATACGGATTATTGAAAACCTATATTGGAATCAAATGGCAGTAGTGAAAGTGAGTGGCAAATATACAGAGAGCTTCAACATACAAAGAGGAATCAGACAAGGATGCATACTGTCACCAATGCTTTTTAATCTTTACTCGGAGACGATTTTTCAATAAGCAATACCCAACAAAAACAGACTGGTAGTTAACGGTCCACTGATCAGCACAATTAGATATGCGGACGATACGGTGATATTAGCAGATAACCAACATGATCTACAAAGAATAATGCTCAAAATATGGATTGAAAATGAACTTAAAAAAACCAGATATATGATTTTCTCAAAATCAAAAATACTTAATGATGATTACCTAACCACAATTGAAAGAATATCCAAATACAAATATCTTGAGACATGGGTAATTAGCACCAACAAGCAGACAGTAAAAATTAAAAACAGAATTGAACTAGCTAGAAATGCTTTTCTTAAAATGTTCAGCAATAGCGATCTAACACTGGAACTCCAACTGAGAATGCTGAGTTGTTATGTTTTTCCTATATTACTGTACGGCATGGAAGCATTGACACTGAACCAACAACTCACAAATAAACTCCAAGTTTTAAAATGTGGATATACAAAAGAGTCCTTCAGATCTTATGGACTAATAAAGTTACAAATGGAGAAGTGCTAAGAAGGATTTATAAAGAACTTGAAGTCATCAATACAATTAAAATTAGGAAACTGAAATATAAATAACAAATATAAAATGCAAATAATGCAAAGAAGAAGTATAGGTCGACGCCGGATTTCATTAGAGCCTGGTTCAGGTGTACCTCAAAAGACCTGTTTAGAGCAGCAGTATCCAAAGTTAAAATAGAAATGTTAATTGCTAACCTCTGTATAGGAGATGGCACATAAAAAAGAAAAATGATTGCGGAAAGAAAAACTTTTAAAGTTTTAAAAATAACGGCTTTGATCTTTCATAAATTTATCCGATGGAGGTAATTTTTCTGTAAAAAGGCTCTTTTAATGTCTTTGCGGACAATTGCTGCAATTTTGCGATGACTAGTAGACTTTTTTCACGAGAGTCCTTATTTCATTGTTGCATCATTTCTCCAAAAGAATTTTATAACTGTTATAACTAAAAGTAAAAAAGCAAATCACGCAATTGCGCTTCTGTTTATCGATTATTCTAATGTCGTGTCCATTGATTTTTTGTAAACAATTTCCCTTTTTGTTTCTTTCACACACAAACTGCATTCTTGATGGTACAGAGCTCCTGCGACAACAAGATCAATTACTTACCAAATACCCCCAAAATAGAAACTGCAAAATCATCCGCGTCCATCAAAGAGTGAATTGAATTTAAATGAAAAATAAGAAACTATTTTATCTTCATCTAAACCGAAACCTGCCTTATTCATTTTCTAACACAATTTCAATCATTATTTTTTTATCATCTTCACTCATTATTCTTTCATTTTATTACCGCGCAATTAAGCCCTCTGTAATTGATTTGCGCTGCGCAATTGCAATCAACAATAATTTCAATACAAATCAAAAGCGTTCCTGAGATCACGATTATTATAAATAAAGAAAGAAAAATAAATAAAAAATGAACTTGCACTCGACTCGAGATAGACAATTTTTTCAATTTAATGTGCACTATTCGAGTTTATTCATTTTATCATTCGCGTTAATGATCTTAGTATTAAGAAAAAATCTCAAGAGTACTAGTCGGCGAATGCGTGTGGCATTTTCTCATAAATATGCGATAATTATATAAAACATAAGTATTTACATTTAAACTGATTGTATAATTTATACTGTTAGCAAAAAGTATTATTAAATAAGTTATTTGATGATGAGAACTTATTTATAACGGTAGCTCTCACCCGGTGGTCCTTTTCGGAAGCACTAAATTTCAAATCGTAAATATTAATTGATGTTTATACTAGAATGTTGCAATTTATTACGTAAATTTATATTTATAATTCCGCGAATTAATAACGTTACTTTATGTAATTTTTGTTACAACAGGTGAGGCAAACGTGGTTTTATTCAATTTCAGAACAATTGTTTATTTATATGCAAAGTGTGTATATCATTGCAAAAAATATAGCACCGCTATTATTGATGCAATGGCTTAAAACTATCTCAGAATAGTAACATGTGAGAACTAGGTGTAATGTTATGACATACTCGCAGAAATTTATTGTCCTTTTCTGTTCACATCAATGCATTGTTTAATATTACGCGATTTATAATTACAATCTTGTTTATTTGTTTATGTAAATAAAGAAAATTGATTCCAACACTTTCTATTTATAGTCGCCGAGAATTAAATGATCAATTAAACTGAATGCCAGAGTTAATCGTGTTAAGGCTGAGGTTTTACTATTTAACAAAAATAATATAGTATAGGTCATGTAATCAAAATAATAATCGGATAGTTTTGATAAATAAACCAAATCCATTATATGTTAAACAATTAATACAATGTATAGTTCTACTACCATGGATCATAATCACAATAGGTATATTACAAGATATGCAAGGAACAACATTCTTCTTCACTCAAACAAAATCGTACAATGTGATATTAAATTTGAATAGCATTCATACAATTATGCCTTGAATATATTCATCCTGGTTTTTTAAATTTGATTCACACATTCAATTTTATTTAATATACCTTTGTGAATTTCTTAAGTAATATACAGCCCTGAACATATACATATACATATACATTATTATAAATTGATTTCTGATTGCGACAATAGATTCAAATAGTATAAAGCACTGACTAGTTTTTTTTTGATTTTTTATTAGTTGTTGATTTAAAATTTTAATAGTTTTAATTAAATAAATAAATTTTTAATTAATTAAGTCAAGAAATGAAATGATGTATGTGTATTCAGTTGACCTTACCCAACTTACTCTGATCCAGACCGATTTTTGTTTGTAACTATATATGAATTAGTAGTAACGGTAAATAGTATAGTGTGGAACAGGTACGCTATGATATTCCACGATTTCACAAGTATGAACGATACTCACAAACCTCCGTGAGTGGTGCAATTCATAGAAGTTGAAAATTGGAACTTAATGCGAATTGTACACTATTCTAAAATACTTATAACTAATTATTGTCACTTTTCCTATAGCTCCTTAAGAAAGAATTGACAACATTTCGCTATATATAAATAGAAAACAACTAAGTGAAGTTTCACATACTATCTTAGAATTATAATTACCAATAATCTTAAATGATATAAACACGTACAGAACCTTTAAAAAAAACAAACTAACTACATAATGACTATATCACAAACCAACAGAAACATAGATCAAATGAACAAACTAACACCTACAATTAAAGTTAATAAAAAAACAAACCAACTAACAATAAAAAAATTCACAACAATGTATCATTTTATTAAAAAAAATACAACTTGGACTAACTAAATTAGTATACTCATAAATCAGACATACTCGCTTGTAATGAGTTTCATTTTAGAATCGTTGTTTTAAAATCTATTTCTAAAAATTGAATAAAAAATGTCATCTCATTAGAATATTATAAAATTATAAATGTATATACAGGGTGTCACATACATGCATACAAAGAAGAAATTACTACAACTAAGATAAACTCGTTGCCTAATTTTGATTGATATGTCAGTCCAAATATAATGTGTATGTGTATAAAGATAATAAATACTTGTCAAAATGTTAAGAGAATAAAGAGGGTGTAGTAACGTATCCCAGCTAAGTTTTTTTTGGAGTGCGTGATATTGGATAAGTTAGTAACAACTAATGATAATACACTTAGAAATAAAGTATGTACTTTTTGTTGCTAGTTAATAACCAATAAAAAAAATAATCATTTTCATTGCGTAGTAAGTTTGCTGCTCGAATGGTAAAACGGTTTTATTTGTTATTATTTAACAAAACACATTTATTCATATGTATATGTAACTGGAATCAGAATGCAAACATTAAATAACATCAACCTTCTTCATCTTCTTTTTCTTTACGTGCCATGTTCTCCGAGGACGTCGGCGATCATCATTGTAATTTTTATTTTATTGGCAGTGGCACGGACAGGCTTGTTGACAGCATGCCACTTTTTCAAGTTTTTCAACCAGGACGTGCGTCTTTTTCCTGGACCTCGTTTGCCTTGGATTTTGCCTTGCATGATGTTCTGCAAGATACTTTTCACCTCTCATAACATGTCCAAAGTATTCAAACTTGCGTTTCTTGATAGTAAACATGACTTCTGGTTGTCTCTGGAGACCGGCAAGCACCTAGATTTTTCGGACTTTGTGTACCCATGATATTTTAAGCAGGCGACAGTAGCACCACATTTCGAACGCTTCAAGTCGGCTACACATTACTTTTGTTAAAGTCCACCCTTGCATTCCGTAGTACAGAATTAAAAAGACGTAGCACCGTAGTAAGCAAATACGTAAGCAAACCTGAGTACAGGCAACCAAAAGATTCATCAGCACTTTCTACCAGTAGAACAGTATTGTCCGCATAACGCAAGTTGTTTATTACTTCTCCGTTGACAACAATTCATTCCTGTGCTTCGTCCAATGCTTCGGCAAAATTTTGCTCAGAATATATGTTAAGGAGCAGTGGAGAGGACATTTCGCGGCATCTCTGTATTAGGACCTGTATGCCAAATAGGGCCTCTCTGGTTCCAAGCCTGTTCCAAAATCCAAATTGAGTATCAAAGACGTGTTCCTTGCATTTACAATATAATCGACCATGTATTATTTTAAAATCTTTAGCAAATGGTTCATTATGCTAATCATGCGGTAACATCAACCAAGAAATAATAATTAATGGTAAATTAATAAACAGCATAAGATATACTGACAACACAGGAATTTTTGCAATTTCATAGAAAGGGTTGCAACATGTATTAAACAAAATATCAGCAGCAAGCAAACAGCATAGCTTCAAAATAAACGTCAAAACAACTAAATTTATAGTCATTACTAAACACATCATAGACCCGGGTAGATTACACCTGCACAACTAAAAATTAAAAAAGTACAAAAATGCACTTATATAGAAAGTAAAATAGAGAAACCTAGAGTAGCATTTATAAAAATTGGTAAAGATTTATAAAACCATAGTCTGTCTTCAAATCTGAAATAAAACTGGTAAAATGCTATGCTCTTGTACAGAATCAAAAATTATTTTGTGGATAGCCAACGACCGGTAAAGAATAAGCACTTAAAGAAAAAGATGTGTGATTGATGCTGAAATAATTAACAACAAATGTCATCAATACAACTTAAAAAATATTAAGCAACCTGTATTCAAGAGTAAACTTCTCTTATGTTCTTATAATTATATTATATAGTTTGTTTGAACAAATTAAATAATGTATACAATGTTATTTACCTATAGGTAGTGTTTGAGAATGTGGCGAGGTTATTCACACATAGACCAAAAAAGTTTTCAAAGTGTAAAAAGTACATTGACTATGAAGTCATTGAGGTATTTCACAACTGTCTGAGGTTATTCACACATAGACCAAAAAAGATCTTAGAGGTGTAAAACAAAGACATTAACAATGGGGTAATTGAAATACTTAATAATTGTAGCATGCCAGGTAAAATAAAGTTTTAAGGTTGTGTGTTAACACCGAATTTAGCATTGAGGTCTTTTACTTATCAGTACTAACTGTTTTTAAAGTCTACATGAACATTTGGGAATAGGCAAAAAGTCGGCACAATAAAGTTTCAATCTGTTTAGTCCCAAACAAAAACTTAGACGTAGACGACAAATTTGCGGGAAAAATTGGTCTCCTTTAGCCCAAGAAGAAGATTTCGTTTATAGAATTGTAACTGAGGTTTTATCCTGGATCCGTATTTAGTGGCATATTTCAATATTGCGTTTCATAGATACCAGAAAGGAAATGTGATAAATTATTTATAAATTTATAATTAATAATTGACGTTTAATAATGCAATTAACTTGAAGTTTTTTATTGAGTTTATATTACTAATTGGCCCATAGTACAAAAAAAGAATGCCTGCAGACAAAAAAAGACAAAAACGCAATTGTCTGCGCAAAAAGTAATGACTCCAGTTTTCTGAGATGCTAAAGAGATTTTCTTGATTAGTATATGCCAAAAGAGACTACAAACACAAAAAAAAACTCAACAATTATGCTCAGAAATCTTTGTTACTACACGACAACTGCGGAGTGTATAAAGCACAATGCGTTCAAAAAGTAATCGATAAATGAGGTTTTAAAAAATTACAACGTCTACTTTATAATCCCGAGCTTACATAATAGTTACAGGTGGAGTGACTATTATGTCCTTTCAGAACACAAAAAACACATAAGAAAACGTGTTTTGTTGCCCTTGTTCAAAATTCTATAATGTTGTTTGAAAATCCTTATTTATAAAAGCCAACACAAATTTTAATCTCATGAACTTAAATATAAAGTAACTTTTATAAAAAAGTTCAGTAATAAAAATCAAAAATATAGCATAGCAGTGCAGAACCTTGATATGAATATTTATAATTATAGTATCTAAGTAGTAACTTTTCTAATATCTACAAAACTATTAATAATACTTCAGTTTTGAGATCTCAATCTTGGTCAAATGCCTTTAAAATTAAACCAGTTATTTGCATAAACTATTGTATACAACACCATTTTGCTAATAATAAGTATATAGTTTAATATTGTAGGAAAAGTAGTTAACAGTATCAATATATTGTACAATAGTTAACAAATATCTTGTAATATTTTGTAGTTAAAGGATAGGTTGTAACTACTTTGAGTGTAACAAATATATTAAATTGTGTAAAACATAAAACAAATAATTGCCTTAACCTTTATAAAGTTGGCACTTTCTAGCTTAGTCATTTTTTTCAAAAACCAACCAACATCTATACGTCAAGTGTTGTACTTCTGGAGCTAAAAATAAGTTTTCACAGACAAATTTTTTTTTAATTAAATTTTGAAAATTTTGCAAAACCTTAAGTGACAGTTTAAAAAAAAAGATGATAAGTATTTTCATTTTTTCTTAAATATGAATAAATCGTGCTTTACATATAAGTGCACGTTTTTATGAAAAAAAAAAAAAATACCCATCATCTTTTTTTAATTTTTTTTTTAAATTCAAATAAAAATAATTTGTAAAAAAAATAAAAAATGTAATTTTTAAAAGTTACAAACAATAAAAAAATGTAAATTTAAAATTTAAGCCTTTTTTAAGTATTTCTGTGGATACATTGAAAAATATCTAGGAACGTAGCACAGAGCATTTCTTGAAATTTTCAAGGTATCTTTTGCAGATATAAAAACACGTTTTTATGCATATTTAAAAAAAAAAATACCCGTAATTTTTTTTAAGAAAGCGGTTTAAAAAACATTTTTGAGAAGTTACAAATGATCAAAAAATGTAAAACTCTTCATAAAAAATCAAAAATATCAAAATCCGGTCATAGATATTAAAATATTTTCAGAAAAAAGTGTAAAACTCAAAAATAGCAAAATCCAGCTATAAAATATCAAAACATTGTAAAGAAGCAACAAAATCCGGCCAAAAAACTGTTAATAAAATTAATTTCAATTCATAAAATGTCAAAACTAACAAAATCCGTCCGTAAAACATCAAAATATTAAAAGTATTGTAAAACGTCAAAAACAACAAAATTTTGTAGATTTCTTACCAACCAAAACCAGTTAAAGTGCAAAATTCTATAAATCAAAAACCAAAAACATCTTACTGTTAACAAGCACTAAAATTCGGCCATAAATTGTTAAAAATATAAAAATTAAAATCTCCAAACTAGTGAAATTTGGCCATAAAATATCAAAATATTGTTAAAAATAGCAAAACATACAAAACTAAAACATTACAATATTATCAGAAAAAACAGTGCAAAACTCTATTTATAAAACATCAAAAATAACAAAATTTGGTTATAAAACAATCAAATTGTGTAAAAAAATCCAAAATCCAACAAAAAACAATTTATAAAAAATCAGAAAATATTAAAACAATGTTTAAAAGCAACAAAATCTAATCATAAACTGTTAAAAGATATAATTTAGCAAAATCTGGCTATAAAATATCAAAACTTAGTTAAAAGTTGCAAAATCGGTCAAAAATTGCAAAATTGATTGAAATATTTAAAAAAATCCGGCCATAAACTTATAAAAAGTGTAAATTTGTATATGAAATCTCAAAAATGTCAAAATCCAGCTATAAAATATGAACAATTTTGGAAAAAATAACCAAAATCCGGCCATAAGCTGTCAAAAATGCCAAATTTTGTTCAAAAAATGTCAAAAATAACAAAATCCGCTGTCCCAAAGATTTGAAATAAACGTCGGGAAAAGCTCTGTATGCTTATAGACGCATTTTTTGTGAGATTAATTCTAGCATTTTTTTTAATACTCCATTACCTTGCAGTTTGAGCAATTTTTCTTGTAATCTATCTGAACCATTTTTATTTTAACACCCATTACATCTACTTAAAATGGGTTTCTAACAAAAATATTTCTAGATATGAACATTTTGTAAAATATATCCTCCCATTTCATTGTCAAAGTTTTTCAAACACTCTAATAAAAAGCATAGTTTAAAAACAAGTTCAATATTAAAAACAATGCCTTGTGTCTTCTACAGTACGATATTGACCTTCTATTTCTGTGCTCAACCAATTTAAATGCTAAAATTTATTAACCAAATTTTGCCATCCACTTGTCATTGAAGCGATCAGCATTTTTGTGTTTTTACCTTGCCAAAAATATTTTTATTTTTGTATTAAGAGAAACTGCTATAAACTTGCAAACTGTCAACTATTATAATTAAATTATCAAAGATATTAAAAATGCGTTGGAAAATAAAACTTTTTTTTTTAAGTTATTTGAAGATTTTTCGAGGCTGTTAATAATGTTTTACATAAATAATTGTTTAGATAACGACAACTTTATTAAACTAAAATAATAAAATATTTATGTTAAGTAACATAAGAATTACTACTATAAATAAACATCTAACGCTGCTTTAAATTTAACTGTATTGTAAAAATTGTGTTAAAATGTGACTTAGTAAAAGGCTGAATAAATCTTAAAGACTAATAAATTCTATGCTATTCTATAAAATCAAAAATATCCGCAAAAAAACAAATCAATACTCGATTAGATTTTTGCGTGTATTTGTTTGAAAATTTAACAATATACATACATTCTAGAAATAGTTCATTTATCAAACGCTCTTATGCCTCATTGATCAACTATTATGATTACATTAAATTATTATTTGATCAATTCAAATTAATATTTTGTATATTTAATTAACAGTTATATTTAAAACAAAATAATACAGTTCATTATAAAAACATTAATCAAAAGTTTAAAATGCGTATAATTAATGTTTTGCACTTTTGTGTAACAATCTTAATGCCTTTATATAATAATAGAAACTATAAGAAATAGCGTAATTTCTTTATGATTAAAAAAACATTAATAACACTCACCATTATATCCTTCCGGAAAGTGCAGCACATTATTATCCGGTTTTTCTTTCCCTCGCTTCGTTAAAATTCCCCTAGCTTGTATTTTCGTAAAACTATCAAAACATCTATACAGTAACAAAGGTTCACTTCCGGCAACTCTCACTACCCTTGGTAAGGAATACCTCTCCAAAAAATCTCTTGCTTCTAATTCCTGCGGTTTTCTATCCCCAGTCGATTCTGGACTCGTTTCAGGGCTTGTCCTATCCGATCGGCTTTTATTACACGTACTATCCGGAGTGTTATCTATCGAATTAATTTTGATGTCGCAGAAATTCGTATGAGAATCGTGGGAATTGTATCTTCTTAGCACGGCGCTTTTGCGATCCTTTTTGTCTCGCCGTTTCTCCTGGAAGATAAAATGAGAGGCGTCGAAACTGGTGAGCGCGTCGGAATGTCGAAACAGCGGGTTGTAGGAAGTTTTTGGTGATAATGGGCTGCGCATTCGCAAAGATGGCATTGAGGAGTTCCTGCTACAGCTGTTGCCGCTCCGACTGGAGCTGCTCCTGGACGATACTGTAGCGTTTTGAAACATCTTTTCCACGCCTACTTGATTCCTTTTCACATTATATTGTTATTGATGACAATAACCTGCAACAATAATTAATATATTAATTAATTTTTTAATCATAATTAATGTAGTGTATATATAAAAGTATTAAAATTATACGTTGTACGTAGATCTTTATTACATTACCATTAAAACATTCCTCAATAAATCTTAATCCATAACCCACATATTAATACTTTACAAGTTGGTATCTTTTATTATCTATAAATCCTTGTGTATACACAAAGGAGCTGGTGTCAATTGAAATTTCCTCGCAGAATAAAACCAGTTCCAGAGAGTAATTTTTCACCATATTAATTAAATATTAATACCTTGAACAAACCTCATATATAATATCATTACACATATACAATTGTATATTTTCATGTTGTCCCACCGCAATTCCGATGAATATGTGGGAGGAAACAATAAAATTAAATACCTAATTGTCATTCATTAATTTTTCCTTCAAACAGAAATGCAGTTTTACTGAACATGAAATTAATTAAGTTATTTTAATTAATAAATTCTAGTGTATTACATTATTTTAAATTGCATAAGTAATAATGTTCTCTCATCTTTACTTGTCATCATTGAACAATAAGGATGTTGTGAAAGGAGCAAGGAATTTTACACATGCAATATGAATTTTATTCCACATTAAGCTTATGAAGAATATTTGTAAATAAAATTATTAGCTTTAGAACTGTACTCGCGTTTAATATTACATGGGATTAAATACAATTTATTTTCTCAGTCGTGTTGCGTGCCGTACAATTATTTATAATAAATCCACTTTACATTTAAGGATTTTATTAATTATTAAGTTAATTGTATTATAATATAAATTGTATAATGAATCGTTAATTATTTATTAGTACTTCCAAGGTAGTGATTTATTGTTAATTAAAGTAAACTATTATTGTATCAATTACAATTTAATTTATTGTTAATTAGAATAACTCAGAAGAAATTTTTTTATTCACGTGCTAAATCTGATGACCTAACAGATACTGGAATTATAGTTATCCACCATGAAAACAAACCAGCCACTTACGATTGTTTGTGTTCGGTGAACTTAAATGCTATTTCTATTTTAATTTAGTAGATCAGAATAATGATTAATTTACGTTCTAAAAGTGTAACATTATTCATTTAAATTGGATCTAATCAAATCATGCTATTGGAATTTATTGAAATATAATTGGCAGATACAGTTTTCATATTTTATTTATTATAAGCCTTTCATTTATAAAGAATTCACATCTTGATTTACTCTAATACCATCATATAATATAAATTTTTTTCTGTTATATTCCGATTTGCAATTGGATATGAATTGCTGGATTTTCTATTAAATAAAAAGATCTCTCTTCGCATGACCGAAATGTCTATCCTATAACTGCACAATATCAATTTATGGTTTATTTTCTACAGTTAAGACAGATTAAATTATCTTTAAAGCCCGACGACAAATGTTATAAATGACCTATTTTTAAATTATTTATTATGAGATTTAAGCAACAAATATTGTAATCTTCAATCAGAATATTATAATTTAATAGGATAATTATAGAACCGATGTTTATGTGTTATTGAATAAACATACACATTTATTTATATCAAATTACAAATTTGTACCGATTTACAACAACCGTTATATTATCTTGATATAGCAGATGTTCGCAGAATTTTCATTGCATGTACTTTGTTTTAAATGATGTGTGATTTTATTTATTTTAATGGTATGTAGGGTGGAGGCTTTGTGTATGTATAAGTTCAAATACAGTACGAATTTTACAGTTAGTTCTTATAATGTAAGCTGATATATTGAAGTACTATATTACTGTATTTTACACTAAATTCTATTTGCGCTTCCTCTTAAGGAGATTCATTTACACACCTTGATACTAAAGTTCATAGAGATTATTAATATTAGTCTTATAAACATTGATTAATTAATAAACTAAACTTATCTAATAGTTAAAATTAACGAAGCAATGTAATAATTTATTTGCACTACACATTTTTGTTATTATTAAAATGTATCGGTTGGTGCTGAATTTTGCAGTTATATTCATTATTTGTGTATGTGTATAAGATTACATAACACATTTGCTGTTCTTATAGATTATAATAACAATTTAGCTGGCATTTATTATTTTGTAGTAACTATAGTTTTTTTTAATACTACTATTTTTTTACAGAGTGCAAACATAATCAAAATAAAAGTCAAATAATATAATAAATCTTATTAGAATAACACATTACAATAAATAATAAAATAAATAAAACACATTTGCTATGTACTTTATCACAAATATATTTAAAAGTTGTAACTAGTTTCCATCTTTACTAGGTCATCATCGGACGGTAAAACAAATAAGTATAAACTTAAAAAAATACTACAGTAAAACATACAAATATACGGTATAGATAGAAAATTACATAAAAATTATTTTATATTTATACTTATTTGTAGCACCGTCTGCAGATGACCTAGTAAAAGTTAAAACTAGTTACGGTTTTTAAATATATTTGTGATATAGTACGTAGAAAATGTATTTTATTTATTTTATAATAAAATATCACATAGTAACGGTCACCGTTAGTCAACTTTTTAAATAATAAAACTTAGTTAGCCTGAACTTTAAACAAGCGGTAGTATGTCGATTGAAAGTTAGGTTAGAGTTAGAACAGATCTAGTCAACAGCTCTATTTCTAATGTTTTAGGTAACCGTTCTGTCAATTTTATTTTTTTACTGTTGCGTTTTTCTTTTATTTCTGTTAAATGTCTTAATAAGTAAACATTATTTTCTTGAATGACACTACTAACTAAATTTGAGTTGCACCATTAATTAAATATTTTAGATGTTTTTAAATATCTAATTGCGGGTTTTCAGAGATTTAGAAATAAGTCTTTCTAAAAAAATATTTTTTATTAAACATAAAAATGTAAACGGTCTATTATCCGATTTGTCGCTGAACACTGGACTCGCCTTTCTGAGATGGTCCCAGTCAACTTTAAAAAATAGTCCAATAGTCTGTCCGTTCTTATTAGCAGCAGGACAACTTTGGCACTGGTTGTTAATATGTTTATTTGTCTGGGTTCAGACTTCTGATTCTCCCCTGGCCCATCAAAGCTTATATCAAGTACTTCGGGTTTAGCAATGGCATTTAGATAGTTCTTCTTGCGCATACGCGATTATATTAATAAGTTATTGAGACTATAAGTATTTGCACTGGACTCTTTAAAATATGAATATGGTTTACTAAATTATTAAAATAAAATTTACCTAACTAACTTACTGTTAGAAAGGATTAAAAATATATTAATTTTAAAATGACACCCGTGCACTTAAAATTCGATTCAGTAGACTAAAACAAATTAAGAGTGAACGTTTTTATATTTATCACTTGTTAACAAGTAACTATAAATCAAGAAAACATTTAGTTTAAAAAAACTACAATACGAAAACTTAGATAATAATACAATATAAGCTATTAAACTGGTAGTACTGTCATATCATGTCAGTCATATTGACATAAAATAATGTAGTTGACAATATTACGTGCATGTAATGACAAAATGCCAATGCAGCGGCTTAAGCATATGTGCAAAAGTTTCCAAATTGTCAGTACCCTAACCATAAGACGTGTTGAACAACAATTATTGGAAATTGGTAACTTAAATTCTTAAAAAAAACTAACGAGAAGTCAGATTGTTTTAAATGTCAAACAAAAAAGAAAGTTCTTGCCATTGTTGAAGTGGATGCACGTACGCGTGTGAAATATTTCTCTACTTACAAAAAGATATTTACTTTTTCAGAGGTGGGCATCATCAATACTTATAATCTGCACAAACAAAGAGAAGAAAACACAATCCAGAATGGAATAAAGCCATTCCCCATTATCAAACCGCTCATTTCTAAAGTAAGATTTAATAATAAAAATATTCTCTTTATCTGTGTATATCCTAATAACTTTGCTTGACAGTTAAACTGTCAAAACAAATTAAATAATTTGGTTCACAATTTTAAAAAAGCGGCGTATTTAAAGTGATTACATAATCCCAGACATTTATAAAGACGCTATATCAACAAGATAATCAGTAAACATTTGCTGTTGCTTATTAAATAATTGTGTGATTGGTCTACAACTTCTACCAAATCATATAATTCATCGCTGTACCTCTATTTTTTAACAGAAAATTTATTACTGCTGCTGCTCAATAAAGTTCCATTAGTAGACAAAAAATTTCTTGAATGAAAATTATCCTAACATGTGGATAAAACCACACTATGGCTTCCTAGAGCAATGGTTCTAAAGCTTTTGAATTTTCTCGATAAAGCTTTGAAAGAAAAAGTTTACCACAAGCGTGTTTTTGGACTTAATAATGTCACTAAAATTCGTGCTTCATTGTTAAATTGAGCAAATGCTTGCCAATAAGTAGAAAACAGTTTATTTGAACACAATTTGTAAACAAAATAAAAAACAAAATGCTTTAAAATTTAATGTTTTCTTATTTTCTTAATACTTGTTAACAAGTGACAATTAGAAAAATGTTCACTTTTAATTTTTGATTTGTATTAGCGTACTAAATTGATTTTTTAAAAGCACGAGCGTCACTTTTGAAACACCTTTATATTATTACTACTATTTATTTTGATTTAAAATTTTGCCGCAACTTCAATCAGTGTTAACCAGTAAGTTTAAAAAATAAATTGCTTTAAAATTATACATTAGAATGAAAATTATGAAATTATTATTTTGTTGGATTCCTTATTCCACCATCTGCTTCTAAAATTTTTTGTTGTGTATACATATAACTTTTTCACTGTTGCTTTTTGTATTGTTTTCCTAATTTTTCCATTTTATTATTGGCAATTTTTTTTAAACTTTTTATATGGTACTTTCTTTTAACAATAATTATTGTATAACTTGTTAAATAAACTTTCAATTTTTTTCCATGCTTGTATAATTTTTTTTCTTTGACTGTGGTTGACCAATCTATTTATACTCGTTTAGCTTTTTTTTAAATTTTTTCTACCTTTTTTTCAACCACCGAAGTTTCTACCATTCCAATTACGTCAAACGTTTTAATGTAATCCCAACAGTGTTCTTTTTTATTGCTTAGGTCATGCTACGTTCTAGAATTTTTATTGTATTAGATTTTCAACAATACAATGCTGAGATTAGTAGCAGCTGTTGCACTTGTCTAAGTGTAAAGTACTTTTTTTTGTTATTGATGTGGATAAAAACATAATTTTTGTCACTAACCATTTAAAGCAACAAACATTGATAGTGTTGACAACATAACCAATACAACGCTGTTTTTTATAATTTTGTTTGAAACACTCAACGCAAATATTATACTATGGTTTGATTGATCACATTTTCTTATATTCTCCAGTTTTTAAACTAATTAACGTAGATCAACGCATATTAAAGCATTTAATCTGTCTTCATCAAAGTTTGATCAACCACCAAACCTATTTTTCTGCAGTACTTTCTCTAATGACATTTTGTAGATGGTACAGTTGGTTTTAGTGGACTTTGATGTCTTAACTCCTCGGTTAAACTTAAATATTAAAAAAATGTTTTTTTTTTTTGTAATTGACATTTTATTTTTAGCTAACACCTTTTTATTGTAGATTGCGTTTTGAATTAAAATTGCCTCTGGTGTTTTTAAAAGTGTTTTTCTGCCATTTTAACAGTAATATAAACAATCCCTTAGTATTGAATGCTTATTTATGAAGCACTATTCTCACTTTATATAATTTTGCAGTTAATTCTATTAGCATTTAGATTAAATTATATTTTATGACCCGATTATTTTATCATCTTAATAAACATTTTTTGGTTTGTTGTTTTTATCAACTTAATCTAAATTAACCTAGTTGACGGAAATTGGACAATATTGATGCGTTTTATTACTATAGAAATTTAACAATAACGCAGCTATTAATACAAAATTATAACTACAAAAAAATTAATTTAATACACTTTAACTTAACAGTTTATCTTAAAAAGACTTACGTCTTAGAAGTTTGTTCAAACGTACATAAAGAGTGGTCTGAAGTTTGTTCAAACGTACATAAAGGGTGGTCAGAAGTTTGTTCAAACGTACACAAAGGGTAGTCAGAAGTTTGTTCAAACGTACATAAAGGGTGGTCCATCTAGTAGTATTTTTTAATCATTTGTTATTTTGACAGTGACAAGTCTTTCACGTAGGAAATCTTGACAGAAAGTCAGTATCATATTTCCGCGGAACGAAATAAATTGCTTTGCGCTTGAACAACGTTGGAAAATATTGCAAACTTATTTCCAAAGTCAATGTTGCGTAGCCCAAACAGTGTGTTTATTGAAAAAAAGTTTTGGCCAAAATGAAGTCCCCACCGCGCGTGCTGTACGCAAGCTTGTTCAAAAAGTTTGTGAGACTGGCATGCTAGTGGCCAACACACACGGTCCCCGCAATCGTACGGTGCGCACTGACAAGAATGTGGCTGCCGTAGCTGAGAGTGTGAAACTCAGTCTTGAAACATCAACTCGCCATCGATATCAACAACTCAACATTTCACGCACCAGCCTGATGCGAATTTTGCAAAAAGACCTTGCATTATTTGCTTATAAGATCCAATTGACTCAACAATTAAAAGCACATGACCATCCGGTTCGTTATTGTTTCTCAGTTTGAAATGGACAACGAATTTCCACGAATAATCATCTTTTCTGACAAAGCGCATTTTTATCTCGGCGGCTATGCTAACAAGCAAAACTGTCCCATCTGGGGATCGTAAACCCGCACGTAATTGTCGAGGAGTAAATGCATCCTCAGAGAGTCATATTGGCCTATTTTTCTTTAAAACTGGAAACGCTATTTCGGTCAACAGTAAGCGCTACAGAGGCATATTAAGAATTTTTTGTGACCGGAAATTAAAGACATAGACTTGGAGAATCTTTGGTTTTAGAAAGATGGCGCGCCATGCCACACAGCCTATGTCACAATCGATCTTTTGCGCGCCATGTTCGGTAGTCATGTTATCAGCCGTTTTGGCGATGTCAATTGGTCAACTCGGAGCTGCAATTTGACGCCGTTAGACTTTTTTTGTCGGGTGCCGTAAAAGACCGATGTTATGCAAACAATTCATTAACGATTCAAGCCCTTAAGGCAAATATTGAGCAAGCCTTTCGTGAGATAAAGTCAGAAACCGTCACCAAAGTTTTGAAAAACTGAGTTAACAGGACTGCAAAGCCAGCCAAGGTAGCCACATGAATGAAATCGTATTCGATAAATAATGGAAATGTTTGCTCTTCCAAATAAACCAATAATATAAAAAAAATAATTTTTGTTTAAAAAAAAAAACGTTTACCTAAATTTATTGCTATTTATAAAAAAAAAAAATGAACGCTAAAAGCCAATTTTTACTAAATAAAATCAAATGTATATGTATCTATCTACAAATACAATACAAAACAATCAAAATTAAAAATCTAATACCATTTGTGTAACATGGTCTATTTTCTTGCATCCAAACCTACATTATCTCGGCGCGCGCATCATTTAGTATTACAATCTCGCGTTAGACGGCTCTAAAAGAGACGAAAAGAAATCGAAACTAAAGTATAGTTACAATAAATAATATTAAGTGTTATTTGATAAAAATGGTCTGCAAACTATAGAAATGTTTAATTGTATGTTAAACTATTCTCTTTGCGCTTATTAACAGTGTTGCTGATTACTGTTATAACGCTGGAAGTACGCTAATATCCATTACAATTTTTGTTATAAAAACTTAGTAGCAGCTGTTCAAGAATATGGTTAACCCATGGTTATTGCTATTGTTGAAGATCTCACATTTTGTAGGCAGCAGAATTAATTCAGAATAACAACAAATGTTTTTCGAGAAAACGGTAGACATTTTAAACAATCTTTATAGTAAATTTGAAATAAAAACAAAAATAATATTGTTTTTGTTTTTAATTATAATTATTTAAGCAATAATAATAAACTCTATCTATTATTTTAGTGTATATAGAGAAAGATTGTGGTCATAAATAATAGAATGAGTAAAAATTTCTAAACAACAAAAAGTGTGATACAGGGATGCCCACTCAATAATAGTCTGTTTGCTGCATATATTGTAGACATTGAAGAATAGCTACATCTTGCACAAGCAGATGAAGTTGAAGTAGGTAAAATAAAAATAATGTTGTTAGCATACACAGATAATATGATTGTGGCAAAAAAAGTAAAAAAAAAGATTAAATGTTAGAACATTTTAGAAAAAAAAAGTTAAAAGTGAATGTTGATAAAACAAAAATAATGATGTTTAGAAAAAGAGAAAAAAGGCATAATAAAGAAGTGTGGAAATGAGAGAGACAATATATCAAAGAAGTAAAATTCAAATAATTAGGATATGTATTTAGTGCAAATAATGGCAAGAATGAGCACACACAAGAGTTGGCAAGAAAGGCAAACTTGGGGATTGGAAAAACAGAATAAATTAGAAGCTATACAGACAAAATACTGAAGATGGGTACTATTGAAACTTCAGCATACATTGTGTTAAAAAAAATGAAAAAAAATAAAATTATAGTAGAATAAAAAAAAAAAACGGTAAGATATGAAGAAATATTGAGAAAAAGAAATAGAAGCTACATTCTACAAAAAATTCTAAAAAAAAATCTTTTACTTTGACTTGTCAACTTATAACATCTGTAGAAGGTTTTAATATATCTAAAAATAGTAATGCATTTGTAAGAATCGTTGTCGTTTTTGCTTTCTTGAGTGGTAAGAGTAACCTAAACAGATTCTTATTTTGTCAGCAGGTCCTAGTAGTGTACCCAGGTCTTATACTCAGCTACAATGTTAAATAATTATAGATAACTAAATAAAGCCATTGAATTCTTTTCTAAAATCTGTCGTCTTTACATATTTTGTGACTGAAGAGTTAACAAATCCATTGTAGTTACACTTTAATTATTTGCAAATTTTCATATTTATTTCACTTGAAAGCCAGTTTGCATCAAATCTTAAACTTCCAAAATATTTTTTTATACTTGTGATTCATTGTTCTATTTACACTGCTAACACCAAAATTTAAAGAGAAATTAGAACAAGAAAACTCTTTTTCTCTATGCACTCTCAAATAAAACTGGCGTTTTCATTCTCTATTGACCAACCCAGTTCTAACTGACCAAAATAATTAATGTTTTTACATTTATTTGTTGCTAAAGCCGTAAACGCAAAGGCGGTTAAAAAGTTATTTTATTTATAAATAATTTACATATTTAGGATTCAAAACTCACAGTACCCCCAGAACGAAAGTCAAGCACCTAAACAACTAAGCCACGCTGCCGTTTACTCTTCATTTGCAAGAAATGTTAAACGCATTTAAATTCAAGTTTTAAATTACTCATGATCTTCATTTATCTATATCTATACTAATAGCAACTATTAAACTAAATTGAACTAAATTAAAAGATTAAACTCTAAACAGACAAAAAAATGTGATATTAGGTTAGGTTTATTTTTATGCATATTTTCAACTTCAGTCATCTGCAATATTTATATATTGGTTTACTTTTTTTATTTTGTCACTTGTGCTATAGGATTCGTATTTATTTAATTGTTTTGAAAATTTTTATGTGTAGAGTTGTTTTTTCGGATCTTTAGCTTAAAATTATTTTATATTGTTTTAGCATATGCAGATGTTAGTAAGCAATGCTACATAAAAAAGCATTTTGAACGCTATAGGTAGTATTGTGATATTTGCAGACAAAGCAGAAAATGTTTAGAAGTAAATGACAGTATTTTTGAACATTTATTATAAAAAAGTCATGATTACCAAAACGTTAATGTAGAAATTTTATTTATTTTAAATTACGCTATAACTTAAAAACAAATGAGAGCCGGATAACAACATTTGAGTTTTTTTACATTATTTTCAAGTGTACAATAGAGTGTATAAAGTGTATAGAGTTTGGTCCGTTCAAACTAGTAGATTATTTTTTAAACAAAGACTCTTTTATAATATTATTATACAGGTAAGAATTGACACATGTGAGTCATGTGATATTTTGAAAATTGTAAATAGTGTGATAACTTTCAAATTTATGTAGTAATTTGCAAAATAATAAAATTAAATATATCAAATAATTTGATATTAATAATAAATCTCTATAGTGGGTTAAACAAAAATAGTTGACATAACTTTTATATTTAATTTAATAATTTTTAATTTAAGTATATACATCTTTTAGTAAACGATATGAAATTACTGTTATATGTATATCTGCTTGAAGTTATATTCTAAATGACAAGAAATAATAACCTGTTACTGTGCATATGGTACTTCTACGTATAAAATTTATGAACTTAACAATTCTTCAACAATTACTACAAAATTTAATAAGCAATTAAAGCAAGCATTAGTCTTTAAATGATTTATATTTATGAAAGGTAGAAATAATTAATAACTCACTATTTAAAATATGTGCGATCACTTACAAGGGCACTTAGTCTCGTTTCTTGCACTGGATCACCACATCTACTAAATTCATACAACACGTGCATCTCTTCGAGTGCGAAAACGTGCGACCTTGCATACAAATATTATATATTCTTTACATAACTTGTTTTTTATTTATTTATACATACCTTATTGTTTAATCATGCATTTACACATACATGAAATGACCATAAAAAATCCCAACAAAATCTTTCTCAAGAGAGAATACATTAAGCGAATTGCATATACATATTTAATTTTGTAAGAAAAAATTCGACAATATGCATTTATATAAAAATATTTTTAAAGATTGATTGTAAGTAACTTTCATCAAGATAATAAAAACTGCGTTATGATTGCAGAGATATAATCTGTAGGTCAAAGTCAAGCAATAAAAATAGTAATAAAAATGAAAAAAAGATATAAAACATAACATTAACTAATGATATAATAACGAGCACCTAACACACCTTTTAGTAACTGTAAACACATCAAATTTTGTTAATAGTTTATATATTATACAGTTTAAAAACAAACTGATTCTATCAAAAAAAATGCATAATGTAAAGAAATATTTAAATATTAAAAAAATATTCATTCATAATGTTTTATAGTTTTTTTTGGAATTTAGTTTATTACTGTTATTTTATTTGCGTCTTGAGTGTTACGAAACAAATGTAACAGTAAACAATTTATTGTAACACTCATATTAGTTTAAAACAAGGTTTGAATTAAATTAAAGTTCTGGATTTACGAACAATCGAACCCTCATACATTCTTTGTAGATATATAACAGCGTAACATACATATAACTTAATGCTATTATAGAATCATTGTTCCAGAGACCTAGTGATAGCTAAAATAGTCATATTATAATAATGAATCATAATAGAAATTAATCTCAGATCCGGATAATTTTCCTACCGTCAGTAGTAACCTCCACTATCGGAAAAAATCCAGAAGCTGATTAAAAGCAAAAACATACCGCTAATTCTTGAATGGAAACTTTCTCCATAAATAGTACTATGACTATATAAAACTGTCATAAAACCTATGATTGCTTACAGGACAGTAGTCCGGTGACCAAAAACTAAAAAGTAAACGTCAAATCAACAAATGATATGCCTTAAGACGTTTTCACTTAAATATAGGAATCCAGAAATCCTTGAATGCGATGCTAATGCATACCACATTGCATTTGCTGAGCAAAATAATAACAATAGCTAATTATAAAACAAATAAAGTAGCAAGTGTCAGATGAGTATTAATTGTCCAACCATGCATACATCTGAATCAATATTGAATATGAAGAAACATTATAAGGATACAAGAAAAGTAAATAAGATTTGTATAACAAAATATTAGTTAGTGAAATTGAAGGCTGTCAAAAAGCAGCAAAAACAAGTTACAAGTTAGAGATAATAACAGATATTTTTGTCAACTTCATAAAAACAACTTAAAAAAACTGACCAAATAAGGTCAAACACATCACCAACAGAATTATTTGATAAAAAGAAAGCATAACAAAGCAAGGGAAAGCACTAGAAAGGTGTATAATAATATCAAGAAACGTTAATTTACATAAGATTGGCCTTACGACATAGATTGTACAGAGTTTGTCAACGAAACCCTGCAAAAGCTACTGAAAACACATTTCCCAGGCTCTACGCTTGGCTTAACATAACCAAGAGAAAATAATATGTTTAACAGAAAGACAAACAAAAAAAAAACAAATTAACAAACTAAGCAAGGCAGCGTAAAATAAAAAATTGGTACGTTTGAACCATTTGAGTCGCCAAGAATTGACAGAATTAATCTTATCATTTTACAAAAATGCCTTGCTGCTCTGACAAAACCTATGTGAGATCCTCAGAGCTTGCATAGCACTTTAATACATAGCAGCATCTGGTTGAGTAGTTAAATTAATAGATATACAAAAGCCAAAAAGACCCACGTATGCCCTGACTAAAAATAGTTAAAAGGTGTATACAGAACAAAACACTAAAACTGTCTCTGCACCAAAACCAATATGCACACCAATAAAAAAATCCTGCAAACACTAGCTAGACATTAGTTTTTTTAACAACATTGTCTTTGCATCTATTGCTAATAAAAAAAAAACAAATAAACAGCACATTTTGTCTAAACTCTATTCTCAAAAATCAAATTGTAACAATTACAATCTATTGTATTGTTGTGGACGGTCTGTAGTACTGTATTTACTAAATAACATGAGTGTTTTTGTTTTAAAACAACTACAGACGGTTTCCAACGTGCTTAAAAGTTTGTGATTGCTGCAGATTTGTCAATCTCCCAACATTAGCATTGTCAGTATATGCAAGCTTGTCTACCAACGCAACTAATAGTAGTGCGTCGTGATTACTTTGTAATTTGTAAGTTTTTAAAAACAAACCACGTTGTACGAGCAATGATGAAGAAAAACGTATAGCTGCAAGCATTTGTAACATGCTTTTAGATGTTTTCCACGGGTTTCCAATGCTTTTTTCAGATCTCTTTTTAGTCGGAGAAACAAAACAATGACGGCCGTTTGACTGGAGGCAATGTCATGGTAGAGCTTGACCGTGTCTTTGATGTCAGTACTCACGCGCACAGTCCAGCGTTTTAATCTTTTGAGCAGGTAAAAGGTTAAACAGTTTCTCTTTCCGGTACAAACTTTCAATATAAACAACTCCTCAGACGTCAAAGAAGATAATGAGCAACGTTTTGATGCAAAACTTGCTCATTTGCGCTTTCTATGGAAAGAGGGGGATGACTGTGTGCCACGCGCTGCTCTGTCCAGGAGATCTGGTTACAATAGAGTTAAGAAAGTCCGGCTCATTTTAAATCAATTCCAAAAGTTATTGACAGCGCAAAATCGCGCCGTGATACAAAGTTGAAAAACTGCATTAAAAAGGCAGATTTTCCACCACATTTCCCGACTGGACCCTGTACTTATTTCAGGCGCATACATGCATAGAAGTAGTAATTTGAATTTGAAGCAAAAATATGCAATCTTAAATAATATAACAAAAAATTTGCATGGTCATCCAAAACCCATAATAATTAAAAATAAACACAATTTGTATTAACCTATAGTAAAATATGCTAGTAAAAACAGTAATTGTAATATTTTTATATGCAAGGTGTTTTAAAACATGTGTCGGAAAATAAAGGGTGAGATTGGTTGGCTAATTATAATAAAAAAAGTTTCCAATATCATGGTTCCGCAAACGCACCGTTTTCAAGATACAGGGTGTAAAAAATATATTTTTTTAATTTTTTTTGACTATATCTCAGGAACCGTTTGAAATACAATACTCAGCTTTTGTACACATCTTAGCATTAATATTAGCTACTTTTTAAGCGCTTATTCAATTTTTTTCATGTGTCATTGACGGTGATTTTAGGGTTCCGTGAGGTTTTTATGGCTCTAATTTTTATGACACTTGGGTAATTGGTATCTGAAAGCACATTGTAAACTACCAATATTCTACACAAAAATGGTACTACTAGTCAAAAGCTCTAACGTAAACCGTTTTAGAGAAATACGGCATTTTATGATAGAAAACATAAAAAAAGTAGCAACATGTTTTGTTGTTGATAAAAACATTTGTTTTTGATCTAGTCGTCGCGTTCATGCATTTGTTTCATGCATTTGAGTTATTGACAATTGTCGTTTAGTTGTTAAATAACCTTTTTTTAAAAGGAGTCAATATCGCGAGAACTTATTATCTTTATTACCCAATTAATTTGCCTATTCTTAGTATTTTGCTTGCGTGGTGATAGCAAAATAAATAATTACAGTAATAGCGAGATGTGAAATGCAGCAAAATCTTGTCAAATTTATCAAGAAAGATTTCCAAACCAACAGGTACCAAATGAAAGAACATTCATTCGTATTCACGAACGTCTACATCAAACTGGAAGTGTACATAAAAGAGCTGCAGGAAATGGGAAACTTTGCCTGCTATCTCCACAAATTGAAAAAGATATTTTTCAAGAAATCAAAGACGATTCCTCAACTAGCAATAGAAGAATAGCTTTAAACATAAATCTTAGTCACGTTACAGTGTAGAGGATAATACAAAGTCAGATGTTATATCCTTATCACATACAGCAAATAGAAAGCCTTTTACCAGCAGATTTTTTGCAAAGATTGGCTATGTGTCAATGGTTTCAAGAAAAAATTGCGCAAAATCCTCGATTCTTAGAACAAGTTTTATTTACAAACGAAGCAAATTTTTCTCGCAACGCGATTATAAACTTCCATAATAATCATGTTATGGGCCGATAAAAATTCACATGCCATAATAAAAGGCCATCATCAGCAAAAATTTTCCGTTAATGTTTGGGCAGGTGTTGTAGGAGACCATTGCCAACGGCAAAAAATATAGACCTATGTCCATATTTTTTTGCCGTTTAGGCTTAATGGTCAATCATATCGTAATTTTCTTAAAGAAAAGCTGCCAAGACTTTTAGAGGACGTTCCGGTTCAATTAAGAAACAAAATGTGGTTCATGCACAATAATGCTCCTGCACATTTTAGTTTAGTTGCGCGTCAATTCTTAAATAAACAATATAAAAACCGGTGGATAGGTCGAGGAGGCCCACAGGCTTGGTGGAATAATAAAAATATTTTTTCTTATAATTAGACACAAAGTTCCACCCTTTATTTTCTGACACATGATTTGGAACACCCTGTATAAATTACCACATAATGAAAAGACGGGTGTAGGAAAATCATATTTGATTTGCCACATTGTTCTTCTCCTTTAATCCTTGCAGTATTTACCAACTACTAAGCAAACGTAGATAAAATTTAACACTCGCGTCTTGTGTACTTTACTCACGATCCGTCAAATGCACAAATCAAAATCATTTGGGCAAACCGTCTGTAAGGATATCATAAGGATCAGACTATAGTAATAATGTCGGATTTCACCATCCTAAAAAGCAAAAAGTTTTGGGCAATTGCATTTAATATGACGCAGATTGCAATAAACACCGTAGAAGGATTGTGCAAGAAAGATAAACTATGAGTAAACCCAAACAAAATGGCAGTTGTCTCTTTTACACGACGGCTAAAACCTAAAGACTTTTATCTGAAATGTCTAAACTTACAAAAAAAAACTTACTCTTAACACCACATCAACTTTCCATACTTATCTGACTACAGAAATTATTAAATTGCTTCTTGCAACCAAATCTATGATTAAAACTATCACCCAATATGACTAGATGGTTATATATAGCAGTAATTACGTACGGAACGCTGTATATGGTAAAAACCAATTTTAATACGAGAACCAAATTATGCAAAATACAAAAGTAAGGAGCAATGAAAAAATTCTTACAGCAACCATAGAAACACTGATTTTGTTATCGCAACGGCTGAGAGATTCTAAATTTTGGTATTTGTAAAAACATTATCGAGTGAGGACAACATTTCAACAGACTAAAGATAAAACAAGTAATGGATTGCATAACCAGTCTGAAAACAAGCTACAAACAACAATGCACGCTTGATTTGAATCACAAATAATTAAGGTGCAGAAGGAAAACTTAAGATAAATTACCTTGGCAAAAAAAAAACAGAAAACCGTTTATTGGATTTATATTTGTTTTAGGGACCTTATATAAGAACAGAAAACAAAAATTTGTAATAAATTTGTAACAAAACCCAATAATCTAAAAAAATAGCAAGAAATTAAACACACAGAACTATCATACACTATTAAAACTGTAGTAATGCAGATATACAAATCTGTTATACAAAAGTCCAGTTAAATCCTTTATGTTGCTGATGTTTGCAAGACAAATAAATCAGCTACAGCTGCTGACAAGTGCGAGACATACATAATAAACTTTATAAACTCAAGCTAACCAAGTAAACACTTGAAACAATTTTTTAGCAAAAGTTTATAGATTTTAATAAAAAACAAAACTACTAATCGAGTAACAACCACAAGGTAAAAAGGCGCTAGAGACGTACTACCTAAAAAAGTATATAAAATACATAATGCAAAAATGCAGATTTAAAATATTAAAAAAATGTTCAACAAAAACGTAACAGCGGTATATAGTGTATCAAGTGACAAAAATAAGCTTTAGCAATATGATATTCTCTAATGGATATTGAGACATACAAAAAGCTCTATATTTTAGTAATACAAACTAAGGCTTTGCATTAGCAGTGTATTGGCATCCAAAATAATTATACAAAAAATTTGATGTAAAATTATTAAGGACAACAAAAAGAAGAGCTCCAGTAAACATCGTTATACAGGGTGTTAGACAAAAAACGTACGGGCAAATAACTCCGTTATATTTTAACCAATTTATATAATTCAAAAACCTATTCAAATGGTCTTTTGAGTATTATAAAAGCAGTTACACACATATTTTGTTTTTAATTTTAGTATAGTTGCTATGGCAACCAACTAATTAACATAAAAAACATCATTTATTAGTTTTAAATAATTTTTGTGTGCTTATATCTTTTAAATTGCTTTGGTGGTATTGTTGTAAATTAATTGCATCCAACAAGAGACATAACAATTGTCAATGAATAAATATTAAACCAGAAAACTGCTCCACTTCCATTTAGACAATAAAATAAGGATAATTTATTAACCAATTTCTAATTAAGAATTAAGTAAACGTAGTAGTTCTTATAGCATACATACTTTTGTTTTAATTTAAGGCAGTCCGTATTATCATCATATGTCCAATTACAGCCTATTATATGCATAATATGGCCAACAATAAAACATTATAAATCTTTCAACACGAAGAGATGAAAGTTTTGTCTTGAAGTTTGCACATGCGAAAACAATAAATAAATAAAAAATGCATCGTACATGCCTGTCTTTACCTTATAAGACGGTATTATATATTCTTGTAACATGATAATTTATGCATCATACAACCTTGTGCAGAAATCTTATTGTGTAACATCTCCAAAAATAAAAAATAAAGAAAATAAATATTTGTTATAAAACCAGTGCCAAAATACAACTTGACTTTGTTAATGATGCATTAATAAATTCACAATGATAAAAAAGGGAAAAGCATCATAAAATTTATTATTGTATCGTAAAGCATTTTATAAAGAGACGTACGCGTTCTCGGAATCAATGAAATTTTTCCAAACGCAACGTGTAATTTGCCAATTAAACGCTTGTCATAAAATATTGTTGCTGCATTTTGATATATGTACGATATTAATTCAATCCTTTAAAGTGGAATTCGAAAAAAGGAATTATGAGACGAGGCGGGAAAGGGTATGTCTGGCCAGGTTCGAGTTTCGTCAGGAAAAATAAAATACAAGAAAACGGCGGATGCGCGGGTATATATCAGATATTAATCTAAATCATTTTCGACTTTTAATTTATTTCAGGATTAAAAACGATTATCGAACGTATAATTTTCTCTTTAGTTTTTTCTTACCTGTATGATAATACATGAAATAAAGATAAATTATTAAATTCATAATAAATCAATAAGAAAATTGCAAAAAATGTCGATAATAATATGGCCGTTTGTTTCATAAAAGTGTAATAGAACACTGCAATTTACAATTCAATTGAACAATATAAGATAACAATATTTTTTATAGATATTTTTAATTTTAGTAGTCATATTTAAATTAACTAATATTAACAGATATATTTGCTATCATGTAGTACATAAAATTGTGGTTTATAATTGATCAATCTCTGGCCTGGCTTTAAGCGGGTTGGAGCTCCTTGTGAGTGTGGAATGAAACAAATAATTGTATGTGATTTTATTTATAATTAAAACCATTAATGTTATTTAGCAGTAACAACTGTAAACAAATTCACAAATATTGTATGGCAGGACTTATGTAAAACTTTTTACTTATACTTCCAAGTATGATGGAAGATATAATTCAATTATTTGTACAGCAAAATAAAGGTACTATAGCACTACATTTAAGAAATCTATTGGATATGACAGTTGCCATTGCTCATTTTTGGAAATTAGAGCCGTCTGACACAAGACTGATTTCAGTGCTTATGTCAGTACAACAAACTAGAACCTGTTCTATTTTCTTGCTCTAGAGTGCAAAACTATTGTACTGGTATAAGTATAGAAATCAGTTTTGTGTCAGACGGCTCTTAAAAAAAAAAATTAAATAAACAAAATTATTTTTTAGATTAAATTTAGCAAGTTTGCAAGAGTACGTTAAGCTTAGCTTATTGCAAATAATAGAAAATTTTGTTTTGTGCAATAGAGTAAGCCAAACCCACGTCACAAGACGCAACTAGAATCTATTTAGGTTCTATGACTTGCTTGTGTTTACTTATCACATTTTCCAAACAATTTTTTGTGGCGATCTAGGTAGTCATCACAAATTACCAAACCAACGATTATTTTTTTCTAAAACGTCTTGTTTAAATTTTGCTTTACTGTTGCATATTGTTTGCCAAACAAAAAATTGGTTTAATTTAGCACACATTATCAATTCTGTAAATTTAAAATGTTTTGATAGTATTACAATTAAGAACAAATATTCAATAAACTTTTAGGTACTAAACAAATATTTTAAAACACTTGACAAAATACAAGAACACTTTTCAAAAACATAAAAAACCTTATCAACTATTGCACATCCAACAAAACAAGGTCAACAGCTGTAATTTTTATAAATTTTTTTAACAATCTCACAAACAATTAATATTTTTTTTACATTTTTCAACGTCTTTTATTACACAAGCGTTAAAATTCTATAACGTAGTGAATAAACATTTTAAAAACAAAATAATTTTTTTTGCAAGAAACTTGAAATATCTTTTTCGTTGTAGAAGTAGCTATCTGAAATGTATATTTTATAATTCCCAATAAAATAACCCGTCTTAATAATATAATCACATTGTTATATATTTCAAGGGACAACCCAGATTAATTTTATTCTGTATATTTTATTACTCCAAAACCACCCTTTCTTATGCGTGCGCTAGGTGAAAATAGTGTTCAAGCAGTCCAAATACACTTAAGTATACAGGTCGCTAAGCTGTGGGTAAAATTTCTTTAAAACGTCGATTTTTTGTTTAGTTTGAAGGAACTATAATTTACTTCATTTTTACAAAATTAGATTTTGCAACCAAACGTGACTGTAAAGAATCATTAATTAGATCAAGGCTTCCTACGTACAAGAATTAAAACAGTTTTCTAACAATATATGCCAAGTCTAAGAGTCACTGCAAAGCCACTATTGTAACAACACATCCAATCAAAGATAACTCATCAGTTTAGAACCATTAATGCCTTAGCAACAGTAAAACTAATTAACCAACTATTATGTTTTTAAAATCACTACTTTAATTAATGTCAAAAATTCTTGCAAGTTGGTGTACAAGAACAAATTGAAAACATTGAAAGATTAATACTTTGTAGTAGTTGTTTTTAACCAAACTACAAAGTAAATCAATGCAGAGCTGGAACATGCAAAAAATGCCACAACAAGCATCAGACACTATTCTTCTCAACTTTTATAATTCTTTTTAAACATAGCATGGGTTTTATGCAATTTTATTGAGTTTTCTTGGGCTTATGCGCACAATCAAATTTTATTTCTACTTGTGTAAGCAGATCAAACTTATGTACGTCCAAAATAAATATTTAAGTCTATAAGATAAATAGAACACTGTTTGTTAATGTTCTATTAAACATAAACTAATATACCGCTACGATCAATTGTTTGATAATACTTTCAATTACACAATTTATACAAGGTGAGTCAGAATAAACTCTTTAGTTTCAACCAATCATTGACGGGTCCCCAGAATAAGTAGAAGAGTAGAGAAAGTGTAGTTAGGTCGGGACAAAGCCCATGACCATGCCGTGGTCGTAACGTAACGTAACGTTAGGAAAACAAAATGTAAATTTTACATTCAGACCTTAAGTTACACCCCTATAATATATTGATTGTCCAGGAGTTGAGCCCACAAGACTACGTAAGACAAAGCGCATTTTCACCTCTCTGGCACAGTAAACATCAAAACTTTCGTTATTGAGCAAATCCTCGAGACGTTTATTTAAGGCCACTTCACTACCCTAAAGTGACAGTGTGGTGAGATGTGTCCTTTATAGGCAATATTGGGTTTTATTTTTTTAAGAATAACAGTAAATTCTGCTTGCTATTGCAAGATGTTAGAGATTTTGTACGGTCCAAAATAAAAGATTATGTTGCAGAAGTCTTCTGGTTTCAGCAAGATGAAGCCACGGCCCATACTTCCTGTCGTTTACGCAATCTTCTGCAGCAGTTGTTTTACGGTTGCCTAATCTTGTTGCAAGGGAATGTTCCATGACCCCCTAAATTTCCAAACTTTATTCCCTGCAATTTTTTCTGTGGAATTACCTCAAAAGTGAGGTTTATAAAGTTTGACTTCGAACCATTTAAAAGATGCAATTTAGAACGCAATCGCCGGAATCCTTCAAAATATGCTTGCAAAAGTGACCGAAAACCAACATGTGTATCGCCCGCCAAGGCAAACGGATCAATATCCGTGGTCACAAAAAAACATTTTGGATAGATAATTGCCGGAAGCTGTCAAACCAAATACTCTAATATTGTCATATTAAAATTTATTAATGGAGAAAACAATGTCTAAATTCTGGAAATTGGAAAACCTGCAAAACTAGACCATCTTACACTACTGGAATATTATTTTGAAGAACATTTTAAAAGTAACACCAATAAAAAGAAACACTGCAAATTTATTGTAAAACTACTATTCAAACCAACTTTTCAAAAACTTTGGTGAATCAAAATTTAAAGCGAAAAAAAGATTCAAACATTTAAAAAGAAAACTCGTCAAAACTCCACGTATGAAGATAAATATAATGCATTCATTCAAGAATACATAAAAATGGGCCTTATAAGATTGACACTACCTATTCAGGAATATTAGTTAACGATAAATTTCTGATTAGTCCACAATTACAAGATGGCTTACTTAACATCTTATTGAGGTTCCAAAAACACATTTATGTTATGACTGCAGATATTACCAAAATGTATCGGTAAATATTACTTTGTTCCGATAACAATTTTATCCGTCCCAACCAAAACGCTGTTACAAATTTCAAACTGATACTAATGGTTCATCATCAGCATCATAATTATCTATCAATTGTTTGCAATCAATAGCAAAAGAATTCAACACCCAATAGTAACTAAGAGAATCTTAAGAGATTTCTTCGTAGACGACCTAATAACAGGCCCTGATGATATAAAGGTTCTAAAACAGACCAAGAAACAAACTCCTACAGTGAGCAAGATTTGAAATAAGAAAATACAAATTTATTAATTCGATTAAATATACATACGATAACACCAGTTTTTAGCAACTTCGGCGAATAGACTTCATACATATGTTCAATAATTTGCAAAATTGTAATGAAGAGGGTTAAAAAAGTAATACAATTTTTATTTTCGGTAATGTATTAGGTATTTTGGCAAATACGATACTTTTATAATAATGAAGTATCATTTGTTTATATTTACAAACAACCAAAGATTGATCAAAAATGTTAAAATTGTAGCACCGACATGTCTGAAAAAGAACTCTAGTATAGTAAAGTGTAATGTTATTTTAAGTAATAGCAACATTGACAATCATATTAGTAATTTTTTCGGAGCCGATGGCCACTAAATTCAAATTTGTAGTATTAGATTAAACTTTTAATATTTTACTTATATTATAGTTTGCTTATACACATTTTAGTATAATATGTTCCCTGCAGAGGTTGTCTGGTGGTAGCTGGTAAACAAATAAGTAATTTACATTAATTATATTATAAATTTTGTATAAAAACTCAATAATTTTATAAAATATATAATATAAAGTCTAAAAGACACTCTGAAGTTCAACAAAGTAATTGCAAATGAATTTCCTAATGTTGACAGAGATTGCAATTTAATACCAGTTCTCTGCTATCCATATCAACTTTGCCCACATTTATTCATAATTAATTGCCCCCAAAAATAAATAAATGATCAAAAGTTGATTTTAATTTCTGTTACCATATTTGTCAATCTTAATACTGCAATTTGTGTATCTTCATATAATAAATATTTATATAAACATTTTGTTTACTAATCGTTTAATAAATTACGAAATTCAGAAACCAGAACTCAATTAAGAAACCATTGTAAGTAAACTTAACGGTGCTTATCACGTCAACAATGCATTTTTTCACGTCTTAACCATTATTATCTTATAACATCAATACAATATTGTTCCCTATAATCATATTTCCAAATACTTTAAAACATTCCATACAAATCGAGATAGGAATACAGCACCACAAGGCCGATGTAATCATCATCGTAAAACTACGTACAAGTAGTGCAATTAAAATCAATCGGTTTCCAACATTAAAATTTTCATACATTTTTTTCCTCTAGTAATAAAATCCGTGAATGTTTTTTTTACGTACATACATGACTCGGTCAGCTTTGAGAATAGATGTTATCGTCAAATATTTAGTGACCGCTATTACCGATACACTATAATGTTGAGTTTTTGCATATTTCTAAAGAAATATTGCCGTCGGCTACAAAACGGTTAAAAATGCATCAGATATACGAGGACTGTAATTTCTTGTTATAAGAATATAGCTGAATTCATGCTTATAATTCTAGCGATTGCTTTCAAATTATAATAATGATAAAAAACGTCGATATTTAATTTATATTATAATATTTATTGATTGAAATTACTAGCAGGATATAACAAAATTGAGCAATTAAGAATTTCTTGTGTTTAGGTAGTTGCAGCATTTATCTCAAATTTATTGAACTTACTAGTTTAAGTAGGCCAAAGATCATTATGAGTATCGGTTGATAAATTTATAAACAAACTAATACCGATGCAATTAATTTTATGGCAGCATTCCATGATGCAATTTAAAATTTAGATTAAATCAAGCAGAAAAGTGGCGTATACAAGCGAAATTAATGCCCACCCCATCACCACAACCTGCAGCAATTAAGTTAACATCGATTATGCGGATAGTTTTTTAATCTTTCCCATCAACATTCTATCTTCGTTTATACAATAAAAATAAACCTATTTAAAATTTAAATTTTGTATATTTACGACTGAAAAATGTCCAATTTAATTACAACAGATGCAATTGAGGAATAATTATTAAGAAAACAAAAATGGAATAAACGGGTAAGAACCTTGACGCTTTTATTGCTGAGATTTAATACGGTCACAAAACGATTTTCAAGAGGATAATGTATTTGCATTAACAATTGCAAAAAAGAAAATTCATCCATCGCGTAGCAATAATAAAAACAGGTTCATGAATAGGCAGGATAATTGAATCGATTTATGTCCGTTCATCCGATCGTGCGGGGCACACTTTGCAGCCTATTATTTGAAGGAATATAAAAAGATAATCCGATGAAAATATAATAGCGGGTGAATTAAATTGCAAAAAGCTCGCGTTCAGTTTTTCTATTGCGAATAATTAATCAAAAGGCGGTGTTATTATCTTATTAGTCTTTATTTGTTAACATGTATTATTAAAAGACGAAAATTAAAACATGAATGTGTTCAATTAAATAAAAAGAAACCATTACATCATTATTTTAATTTTCAATCGAAATGATTTATTTCTTTAATGTAGGACAAGTAGATTATTTTTAATGAAATTAATGATAATATTAAAAAAAAGTATTAATGCAATATTTTCTTGTTAGATTCCTTAAGTGAATTTTAAGAATAAATATATGGTAGCAATTTTACTGTTCTTCTGATGAATGTGATAAATGAGGTAGCTGTTAATAATTAATTGTAGATAGGTTTGTGGGTTTGTTATCTTGAAGCAAGTAATTGGTGGGTGCTGAACTAAATATAATTATTGTATAATTCCCCTTGTATAAAAAAAAACTGTTTGATAATATTTATGCCCGCGAGGATGTAAAAATCGTGAGTAATCAATTGGACGTCTTATTTCCTCGGAAACATGTTCATTATCGTCGCCGCTTATATTAATTAATTCGTAGTAAAAATACGTTTTGATAAACAGATAAACGTTAGATAATGGACTAGCCCGTGGATGCACATATATAGACATTTGTATAATATTTATGATAAATACATGGTTGTCGAGATAGTACTGTTAGTGCAGCATTTGTACACGTGTGTTTTATATTCTATATATCTGTAAGGTCTCTATTATACTCGGTTTCTAATTACACATTAAGAACGCGGGGATACAATTTGATACTGCACTTGGCAATTAGTACTATTTAAATGCTGTTTAAAGGTTAATGTTAGACAAAGCCTATTGACAGCTCGTGGGTCACAGCAAGGTCATAAAGGCAATGACTCTCGCGGTCGTGATTCAGGCTCAGGTGGTGTTCGCGTGGGCGAACCGTCTGATCTGTTTTATCGGTCCATCTGCAGCATCTGCCAGCTCCCTAGGCCCCCCCTCAGCCGCCCCCCAATATGTGCAGCACTGATCTCTCCTGCTCTCCTGACACAGCCGATACTGTAATCTAGATCGACAGTTACTTCATTCAGACGCGATATTTCCACATACAGATCATTACTTCGGGTAGCCATATGCTCGTGTTTTTATTACCGCGATCGATATCTTCATTGTCAATGGAAACTATCGTAAAATTTATCAATTACTTTTACACGGCAAAATTAATCTCTTCTATGTACAACCATACATTGAATAAATTTTTAATAGAAAAATCTTAAAATAGAGGTCAAATAAAATTATGTATAAAAGTGATAAATAATTTGTAGCTGAACAAGAAATGAGCGTAAAAGTCATTAATTTGTTTATTACTCCAGGTATAAAATTAGTTCATTAATTGACATTAAAAAGAAAATAGTAACGTGATATATTACCCAATAAACTAGATGCAGTGTCGGATTAATTTATAATTTTGAAAAAAGCTTAATTAAAGACCTGAATACTGTATAAATTTTATAATGCTTAGACGTCAGGACTCAACTGAGAATTACAACTTTTTTATATTTTTTTATAATTATAAAAAAGACAATTTATAGTGTATATTACATACAGGATTAGGAAAATGTGTGGAAAGGAACATCTCATTTTTGACTGCATTTTTAGTTTAATTCAAAAATGAGTTTAATAAAAGTTTTTGTAATTCTGTTAATCTATATAGTGACTTATTTTACTTCATTAAAATAATAAAACAAAACGTAGCAAGTTATGTTCCAGTTACTATAGCAGCAAGTAAAATATTTTTAAAATATGTAAGCTGTAAATTTACTAAAAATGACTTAAAAACCATAAAATGTATGACAGTAGTTACAGCTTTTATGCTAAAAATTGTTCAACATTTCATTAAGTTTAGTTAGATAAAACGGTTTAAGACTAATAATAAAAACAAATCAAAAATATTTGTAATGAAGTATTTAAAAAATAAAAGATAATAGATTTATTATTGTAAAAAAATAATACCATTCAACAATTAATGGCACAAACAACGATAAATTTTTGCGATTTTTTTAAAACAAGGTAGCGGTAGTAACAGCTTTTTTCCTAAACATGGCATATATCATTGTAAACTTTAACGGGCTGTCAATGTCTAATTACAGACGATCTGTAGGTAGCAATTAAAATAAATATACATTAGTAAGTACAATTGTAATTTTTTAAAATGATTGTGTCTCAAAATTTACGCATCAGTAAATTTGATAGAAAACACAAGTTTTTAATTAAAAATTGTAAATTTGATTTATAAATAATCCTGTATGGAATAGCATATCGGGTAAATGGCTTCCACGGCTTTGCTGTCAAAATTTGCTATAATCTTTTTGCATAAATATGGCTGAATTTTGTTGATATAGCGCTCGATTTTCTCTTTCAAGGCTTGTTGGCATAAACTTTAGACTTAAACGATTAGGAAATAATTCATGCATTAATTGAATTGTTTCTCAGATTGTATGGCATGTAGTACCGTTTTGTTGAAACCACATGTTGTCTGCATTCATATCGCATTTCAACACTACAAACTGAATTAGAATGTTGCGATAGCACATTAACTTATATCGCCTGATCAGTCGCATTTTTTAAAGAAAAATGGTCCATTGATGCCTCAAACAGTGACACGTTGTGAATGCATGTGTTACTCAACAATCACTCGTGAATTTTCTGAACCCCAAATGCAACAATTTTGACTATTAATAAAGCCATTAAAATAAATATAAGCCTCATCGCAGAAAATGATTTTCTTCAAAAAATCAGAATTCACTTATTACTGTTCCATAATCCATTCAACAAACTCTTTTTGTTGTGCGTGGTCATACAGATCAAAGACTGTGCCAAATTGATGTTTCTGGACTGTCACAAACTGCTTTAATTTTTTGTAGTAAGCGATTTATTGTAGGACGCTCCAAAGTGCTAAAAACACTAATTAATCCAGTTTCTATACATTTTTAACTTAATTTCTTTGCAGTTTATCAAGTTAAATTACTATTTTGACCATATTAAAAAAAATGTAAACTGTGCTGCTGTTTGTTTTTTGTTGGCAATGCTTAACCACATAAATAGCGCAAAATTAAAATCTTACGTCAATTTAATGGCTGTGTATGTGTGTAAGTTTTTATCAAAATAATCGATATATTTTGATTTGTGACAGTATAAACAATTAAATTTAATATTGTGATGTGACCTTTTTTAATAATTTAATTTTTCTTTTTCTTCTTTAGGTGCTTTTTCTATTATTGAAGGTTAGCAACAGACATTGCAAATTTTGCGCAATTTTTTGTCGTCCTGAATAAAATGTAGGAGTCTAGTCCTGTCCAGTCTCTTATGTTTTTGGGCCAGGAATGTTTACTTCGGCGTTGAACCCGTCGGCCTTCCATCTTGCTTTCCATTATAAGTTTGAGCAGACTATATTTACTGCTTCTAAGGATGTGCCTAAGGTATGCTGTCTTTTGCTTTTTAACAATTCCCAGTAGTTCTCTATTTCTTCCCATGCGTGTAAGGACCTCACCTTTTGTAATGTGCTCCATCCAGGATATTCTATGCATCCAACATATCAAAAGCTTTAAGTCTGTTATTGGTATTGACCTTCAGTGTCCACTCCTCAACATCATAAAGCAGCGCAGATGAAATGTAGCATTTTACAAAACAATATCTCAAGTTGAGATTTAAACTTTGTTTGTATAGGGATTTCTAATAAAAAGTTTCATTTTGATATTAAAAGCGGGTATTTTTTAAGAGAAATCAATATATGTTTATTTCATTGTAAAGAAAAAGGTATGCCATTAACATTTGAAAACTATATCTGTCAAATAGCTGCAACATTCATGACCAATTCGTACATTTGCGGCTGTATGTCCTCGATAACTTTACAAATTTCATCTTTAAAGTCTCAAATCGATTGTGGAGCATTGGCATTGCCTTATATTTCACGTGGCCCCCAAGAAAAAAGTCTAAATGTATTAAATCACAAGATCTCAGTGGCCAATTGTAATTACCTCTTCGAGAAATAACACAATCAGGAAACTTTTCTTGCAAAATTGCGATTTTTTGTTGCTTGTGTGGCACAAAACGCCGACTTGCTGAAAATAAACGTCGTCCACATTAATATTTTCTAATTCCGGCCATAAAATACCATTAATCATAGCTTGGTAGCGCCATCCATTTACCGTAACAATTGCACCAACCTCATTTAAAAAAAAAGTAGTGTCCAATCACACCGCCAGCCCAAAAACCACACCAAACAGTGACACGTTAAAGATGCAAAGACTATTCAACAATCATTCTTGGATTTTTTAAGCCCCAAATGCAACAACTCTGCTTATTAACGTAGCCTCCGAGGTAAAAATGGGCCTCATCACTGAAGATGATTTTTCGATGAAATTCCGGATCATTGATGCATTTGTAGGACCCAATCAGCAAATATACAACGTTTATGGTGATCGACCGGCTTGAGTTCTAGTGCAAACTGAACTTTAAAAGCCTTAAGACTTAAGTCTTTATGCAAAATACGGTGTAATGTTGTTTGTGGAATGTCTAATTTTAAAAATCGACGAGAAATCGACTAACCTGGGTTTTCTTCAACACTACGGGCTACATCAACACACGGTTTTGATTTTTCACATCACTAACTTGTCCCAACAGCTCAAATTTTTCCACCAAGTTTACTAATGCCCGCCAAGAAGGTGCTATACAACGACCAAAAAGTGCTTTAGTTTTGCGAACTGTGACTGAAAAATGTTCACCATTTTTGTAATGAATTTTAATAATTTCAATGCGTTGTTGAAACGTGTATTGTTCCATTTTTAATAATGGCGTAGTTTTTATTTGTCAAAAGATAATAGCTTTAAAATTGACAGCTGCCCAAATAGCCTGCTATTCAAAATAAAACTTCTTATTGGAAAACTCTTTATAATATTTTTCTCATTTTGAAGAAATTTGTTTTGGCCATTTCTATTTGCAATCTTATTTCTATATTTGCATCTAGGTCTTCAGTTATCCAGCAGCTAAGATATCTAAATTTAACAACCTACTCTACTGAATTATTGTATATTTGAAAATTAGCTTAAACATTTGGTTTTCTACTAATCACCATTACTTTGGTTTAAGCGTGTTTAGTTTTAATTTACACTACTAAAATGTTAAAAAAAAGAAAAAAAAAAGAAAACTAGAACCTACTGCACCAGAATTTTCTTCATATCTAGTTTTCTTTACAATAACTTTCTTTAAAATTGAGCGTTATTATATGATGATAAAAGAATTCACGTAGGTGTTTCTTCTCGACTTTGATTAGTGTAATGTCATGGCACTTGACTGTACTTTTACCGACGTCTAAAAAAAATTATTAGCCAATTCTTCCAGTAGTAACTCAAAATTAAAAATAATTAAAAATAGTCAACGCGTGTACTTAGTATGAAAGGCCGTTCTTTTTGCTGTTGTAATCCAGTAAGTTAAATCTTAGATTTATTGTTACCACTGTCATTTTAAGAGTATCTTGAAAAAAAATTGTGCTCAATACTACGAATATTAATTTTATGTAATGCATATGCGTATGCAGCAAGTAAATACTTGTTTTTTTGTTGCCCACAACCATAATCAGATTAAAAACTAATATTAAGATCTAGTTTGTTTGCCTTTTCTACTAAAATTTGGATATAATTTTTTTTGGCATGCATATCAGTTTAATTTATTTGTGTAATACAACAAAAAAACCAAGCTTTTTAGAATTGGCATTATGCTTGCAGATTGTATACAGCAATGCACCTACCGTTGTAATTATTTTTATCAAAATCTTTTTTCTTTTCGCCACAATTTATATTTTTTTGAGATGCAGGTTGTACATATCTACTAACTTTTCTTTTCCAAAATTATCTGCATTTTTGTATGATTTGCAAAAATTTACACTGATCCTTCTTTAGTTTGTAGAAAGAGATGTTAAAATTGCCATTGATTATCTGATTTAACATAACTGACCTTGTCTTTCTAAGTTTTTTTCTAAACTCGATATAGATCAGCCAAACTTTAATCTTCTTCAATGTTTTCACGTATGGTTTGAGGTCTTAAATAATTAGATTTAATTTGAGGTATAGCGTCAATAAATCTTTGTACACTCTCTTTTATTTCAAGATCTACAGTTTGTTGCTTTTCGCATTCTTTTCATATTGCAGGCAAGAAAACCAGTATCATTTCTTTTTGTCAAAGAAAAAAATGGTTGACATACAATTATTATTTACTTCAAAGTAGAATGCAAAATTCATGTTTCTATAATTTTGCATGATTGAGTAACAATACTTTGGCTTAATAACTTATGTATGCTTTGCATTGCGTCATCAATATTATTATTACAACAATCTGAATTTTCCCCACAAAATGAGCTTATTTTTTTGCAAGAAATTGTTACTTATTTTTTTATATGTAATTGGTTAAACGTCCTTCCTGAGGTTAGGTATACAGATGATTAATTTTGTATAAAACAAAATACGCCAATAGGACTCAATTTAGAATGTTTTAATTAATAAAATTATATTGAGTCCTATTGGCGTATTTTCTTTTATACAAAATTAATTATCTGTATACCTTATTTTTTTATGTTAATTCATAAACCTATCTAAAATTCATCCATTCTTCAAGGTTGCCTTTTTTTGTTTTTTTCTTATGATTTCTCGACCATGGCTGAACTTCAGCAAAATCTTTTGCACTGCAACAAACTATTAACACTACTTGAGCTGCTGTCACACGTCACTTTTGTTGCTATGAATGGGATAATTTGTTTTTATTCAATATGATCAAAAGTAATTTGGCAAGACACTCAAAAAAATTAAACAAAAATTACTATATGTAGTCTGAGAACTAAGTACCATTAAAATCATAAAAGAACGTTTAACATATTTACATATTTTAGTTAATTCATGTGTTTCTAATGCTAAACTTTCATTTTCAGAATGTTTAGTTAGTATAGTTTTATTAGACATTGTCTAAATATTATCTTCTTAAGGATGAGTTCTAGGAACTGTATACTTTTTTGAAGTTGCTAGGTGTAATTTTTTTATTATATGGCTGGAGTAGTTATAATAATACTGTATACCCAAAAAATACAAAACATTAAGAACATTTTAAAAAACTTTTGAAAAAGTCAACAAATACTTTAATAACTATTCAATAAATACAAAAAATAATTTATTATTTACAAAATTGTGCAGTTTTTTCCAAAAATTGGTAGTTGTAAATTTCAAATTTTATTAAATTAAATTGTCAAATTTGGCACAAAAGTTGCAGCAACGTTTGGTTTGCACCTTTTTGTTAGAATTCCATAATTTATTTAAGTAAAATTTTCAATCGTTATTTTATAACATACCCTTTTCAGATTGCAGATTAAATTTTTTATTTTATTAAACTTTTTTGAACTATAATAGTTTACTCCAAAACCGGGTTTAGTTTAATAACAAACTGTTTACTACAAGATGACACATTCTTCATTTTCAAATAAAATTAACAAAAAAAATTACTTAATATATTATCAGTTTTGAATGTTATGGAGAGCAAACATTGACCTTGATTTTTTGCTGATTATATTTAGGAAATAAAAACTTATAAACATATTTTATTTATCTATAGCAAAGCTTAAATTTGTTTCCAATAAGAAATTTCATTTTGAATAGCATTTGGGAATTTATTTGGGCAGCTGTCAATTTTGAAGCTATTTTCTTTTGACATTTGACAAGTAATAACTACGCAACTATTAAAAATCTAACAATACACGCTTCAACAACGCATTGAAATTATTTAAATTCACTACAAAAATGGTGAAAGTTTTTCAGTCAAAGTTTGCAAAACTAAAGCACTTTTTGGTCGTTGTAAAGCACCTTCTCGGACGGCAATAGTAAACCTGGTGGAAAAATTTGAGCTGTTGGACAAGTTTGTGATGTGAAAAATCGAAATCGTGTGCATCGCTCAAGAACACATGATAATTTTGCTGATGTAGCCAGTAGTGTTGAAGAAAACCCAGGTTTGTCGATTCCTCATTGATCTTTGGAATTAGACATTCCACAAACGACATTACACCGTGTTTTGCATAAAGACCTAAGTCTTAAAGCTTTTAAAGTTTAGTTAACACAAGAACTCAAGCCGGTTGATCACTATAAACGTCGTATCTTCGTTGACTGGGTTCTTCAAATGAATCAAAATGATCCGCAATTTTATCAAAAAATCATCTTAAGTGATGAGGCCCATTTTCACCTCGAAGGCTACGTTAATAAGCAGAATTGTCGCATTTGGGGCTCAAAAATTCCAAGAATGATTGTTGAAAAGTTTTTGCATCCTCAACGTGTCACTGTTTGGTGCGGTTTTTGGGCTGGCGGTGTGATTGGACTCTACTTTTTAAAAAATGAGGTTGGTGCAACGGTTAAAGTGAATGGATGGCGCTACCGAGCTATGATTAATAATTTTGTATGGCCAAAATTGGAAGATATTCATGTGGACGACGTTTATTTTCAGCAAGACAACGCTACACAAGCAACAAAACAATCGCAATTTTGCAAGAAAAGTTTTCTGACCGTGTTATTTCTTGAAGGGGTGATCACAATTGGTCACCGATATTTTGGAATTCGTAATGTTATCGAGGACATACAGCCGCAAATGTGCGAATTGGTCATGGAAAATTTCATGAAAAGAATGTGATACTGTAACCGTAACCGTGGCGGCCATTTGACTGATATTGTTTTCAAATGTTAAGCCATTAATTCCTCTTTACAATGAAATAAACATTTATTGATTTCTCTTAAATTTTTTTTTAAAATATCAAAATGAAACCTTTTTTTCATTGCAAAATAATATATTTAAAGATTGATAATTTTTTTTTTTAAACTTAAAATTCGATTGTTTATCACGTTTGTTTTCATGTAGTAGTAGCTAACGATAAACTTAACAGTAAAGCATTATGATGTTCTAGAACAGTAAGTAAACTTAGAACTTTCTTTGTCACTAAAATTAAGTAAAATATTGTTCCGACATAAACATTTTCAACAATTTTATACATCAAAATTTTCTTGTCTTTTCAATTATACGTTGGTATAAATTTTTTTTTTTATTATTATTATAAAGATTTTTTTGCAAATTAAATTTTTTGTTCTACCTACACCAAGTAATAAAAATAAAACAATTTAAAATGTTTAGTTATACTGCTGGTTCAATTGTATCATTTCCAATTGGCTGATTTGCAAATTTCTTATTACAACAACTTATAAAAAATTAAACAAAATTGACAATATTTAAATATATACAAATTTTTGCTTGAAGAACTTTTACAACAAGTAATCTGTCATGTTTATCAACGTCTTCAATTCTTATTTTATTTTATATTTTTCTTCACGTGCCATCTCCTACTCGGAGGTTAGCTATTATCGTGGCTATTCTGATCTTTGAAACAGCAGCTCGGAAATGATTTTTAGAGGTGCAGCCAAACCAGTCTCTTAGGTTCCGCATCCAGGACAATCTGCGTCCTCCCACACTTCTCTTGCCTGCTATTTTCCCCTGCATATTCAGCTGCAGTACATTATATTTATCCCCTCGCATGGTATGTCCCAAATATTTCAGCTTTCTGATCTTTATCATGTGAAGGATTTTTAGGTCTTTTCCCATTCTTGTAAAGACCTCGGCATTTGGGGTTTTGTCTGTCCATGAGATCTTCAGGATTCTCCGTTACGTCCACATCTCAAAAGCTTAGAGTTTGTCGCTGAGGTGTTGGTTCAGTGTCCATGCTTCTATACCATACATTATAATTGGAAATATGTAGTATCTTACAATTCTAACACGAAGCTCTAGCGTTAGACCGCAATCACAGAAGAGAAATCTCATTTTTAAGAAGGCAGTTCTAGCCATCTCTATTCTGGACTTGATTTTTACTGTCTGTTTGTTTGTATTTGTTATCCACGTACCTAAGTATTTGTACTTGGTTACTTTATAAATATAGGTGTTATCAATAAGAAGATTTGCGTTAGGTGGTATACGTGCTTTTGAAATGATCATGTATTTTGTTTTCTTGAGGTTCATATTTAATTCATATTTTGAGCTGACAGTTTTAGTGCGTTCCACCATTCTTTGCAGGTCTACAATGTTGTCTGCTACTATAACCGTGTCACTTATTACGCCTGTTCTATATATGGTATTGTATATGTCAACTTTTAATAGTTCTATGGGCACTTCATCTGGGCCTACAGCTTTCCCCCCTTTCACGCTCCTTGTTGCTTGCTCTATTTCGTGTTTTTTTATACAACTCGTTTACTTGTACTAGCTATTTCCAATATCATTCATATCTAAAAAATGTCAAAATACTAATATCTCACATTCTTTTTCTTTAAGAAAACAATAAAATTAACAAAGTTTAATATATCAATAGACAAAAATCGCAAAAAAAATTGTCAATATCAACGTCAAGCGATTAGCTTACAGGTTTTCTGTTTAAAAAAAAATTAAGATAGAAAATTAACTTAAAACTTTTGTTTATTGTTTTGATATTAGGGTATTATATAATAATGTATATATATATTTTACAGTATACAAATTAGTACTTACAATAATAATTTATTGAATCCAAAAGATTGCTCACCTGAAACAATAAAATATAATTAGTTTTTAATAATAATTAAATCATTATACAAGGTGTTAAAAAACAAACCACAACAAATTAAAAAACTCAATAAACATGGGTTGTCATAGCAACGGTTTTGGAGATATAGAACATTATTTATTTTTATTATTTTGTCTCTTTTTTATTTTTCAAAAAAATGAAAATATTTAAGAGGGTGGTAGTACAAACCACAACAAACAACAAAGTCTTAATAAACATGGGTTGTCATAGCAACGGTTTTGGAGATATGGAACATTATTTATTTTTATTATTCTTTTTCCCTCAATTTTTTGTTTTGCAAAAACGTGCATTTTCTAATAATTGACTGATGCTTTGTGAAATAAACATTCAGTATGTGACAGTTGTTGTTAGTGCACAAGTTTTCATTGCTATGGCTAATTACTCTAATGCAGAACTAACCGACATGCATTTCATGTATGGTTGTGCTAATGGGATTGCCACCAAAGCGCGACGTCTTTATGTAGAAGCTTATCCAAATTGCCAAATTCCTACCGGTTCACTTTGAAAACAATGCTATCTTTCCGGAAGATTAAGGTCACTATCTACTGTTAGAGCAAACAAGAAATCATAGCACAGATAGAGCATAATCCAGAGACAAGTGTGCAGAGAATATCAGCCAAAGTAGGAATTAGTGCTACTCTTGTTTGGAAAACCTTATAACAGCTGCTCTATCCATACTATACATGTTCAACGAGTACAGGCCTTAAAACTAACTGATCATCAAGCAGGTTTGGTTTTTTGTCGCTGGTTTCTATTCAAGGATTTTGAAGACCCGCAATTTTTTTGTCAATTTTTTTTTACGAATGAAGCTGGGTTCACACAAAGTGAAGTTGTTAATTTTCATAAAGCACATCGTTAGGCCGACAAAAATCCCCAAGCTGTAATTGAATGTGAGAATCAGACACGTTTTTCTTTAAACATTTGGATGGGTATTGTAGGGGCGACAAGTTTCTAGGTCCTGTTGTTTTACCAAACCAATTAATTTTCTGCAGAACACAATGTATGATCTTTGGATAACATTCCTCTGGCCTACAGGCAACAAATGTGGTTCCAGCATGATGGTGCTCCAGCTCATTTTTTAATTGCCGTTAGAGAGCATTCAGACCAAACTTTTCCACATAAGTGGGTAGAAAAAGACGGACAAGTTTTATAGCCAGCAAGATCGCCTGATTTAAACTCTCTTGATTTTATTCTTTGCGGGTATTTAAATTCTTAGTGTATGCTACTCCTGTAAATAGCTCCTCAAAAAGCTGAAGTTAAAAATTATTAAAAAGTGCCAAGAAATCCGAGCCAATAAGGGAGTTTTAGAAAGAGTTCAAATGTCTTTCAGACAAAGATGTCGTGCCTGTTTAGAAATGGAAGGAAAGCATTTTAAACATCTTTAATAACTTTGTTCTTTGTAAAAATATATAAAAATAAATAATCTTCTATATCTCCAAAATCGTTGCTATGACAATCCATGTTTATTAAAACTTTTTCTGTCCATACAGTAGTCTTAAAAAAAATTAAGCATAAAGAAACGGTAAAACAATACATTTTTTTTTAAATAATGCAAGATTTTTAATTTCAATTGTATTCTTTATCTTAATTTATGAGTTATGTTAAAATCTTATCTGAACAAAAACCAACCCCTTCCAGGAACAAGCTATAAGAAAATTATATGTGGTCAAAACTGCTTTGTCATCTTTTTCTATAGCAAATATAAAATTGCTGTTGATAACCAAAAGTTTTCTAAAAAACACAAATAAAAAATAAAATAATAAGCTTTTTCATAGTCTATTTTGGTTTCAGATAAATTACTAGTCTAGATTTAGCTTTTTTGTGATAATTCTATCAATAACCAACAGTTTCTAATTAAATTTTGCATTTTTTGCATCATGAATGAGGCCATTGTGTTATTATTCTAGATGTACGTTTATTTTTCTACTAAAAATGTTTATAGACATTAAGAAGGCACGTAATAAGCCTAAATGATTGAGTTATAACGGGTTGGGGGTTGTAAGTATGTTTGTAAAAAAACATTTGGATTATGCAGGGACTCCTGAGAATTTTACCAAACTGCAGTTTATACGACTAATATATATCCAATAAATATTAATATTGATAATAAAACAAAATATTTTAAATTAATTTTTTTTGTATCCAATAAGTTTTAGTAGTATACAATATTTAGCAACAACAAAGATATGAAGGACTGTAGATAATATTTATTTACGCTAATTACTATTATCTCGCAAAATATATCTAATATGTTTAAGAATAGGATATACTTATCTCATTTTAAATCTAAAAAACAGTTAACATTGAAGGTGTTTTGCAAAATTTTTAAATTGTTGATTAATGTATACTATTACATACATTAAATTTTAATTCAACATAATTAGTAGTTTAATCTCAGAAATAATTCACTCATCGCTTATTTACTACTGAAAATACAACATGTCTTGAACGGCTATAATTAGCATTTATTAAATTATAATTAAAAGATAAACATACGTTTTAATGTTGTTATTTTTTGTTGTTGTTTTTAACGTGTGTTCGAGATAATATTGAAACAATATGACCGACAGCGACAGATGGTGAGGTCGGTTAATATATATTTTTTAATTTATTTGCTGCCATTGGAATAATCAACTCTTTATAATAATTTAATATAACGATGCAGGTATTAGCACTATAATTACCTTGAATTATTTCATTATGCAATGTGTGATGTAATCGCATTATTAATTGTTGCGATTTTTCACGAATTAATTGATGTTATTTTGTTTTTTTGTTTCTGTTACTGGAGAAAAAATGTATAATTGATCATCATCTAAAATAGGAACAATTGGTTTTATTTTTAATAACAAACTAATTATTACATCAAAAGTGTCTTGTTTAATTATTGCTTTTATGCTGTTAGAAAACAACATATATAAACGTAGTTCTAAAGATTCACATAATAAAATTAATGATTCCATTTTGATTATTAGTTTTGTTATAATATAATTTTATTAAATATTATTACATTGTTTTTTTTTATAAATACACTGCTCATTTTGTCCAAATAAATTTGCAAAAACAAAACAAATTTTACCTATCACTTTTAAGATAACAATAACAATTCAAAGAAAGTACAAGAAACAAAGTGAAGCAAACAATGTGCTTTGGAATAGTCAACAATGTTGATAGTTTATCATAAATTGATAAGTTTGTCACCGGTATATCAAAATAAGGCATTTAAATAAAGTAGAAGTCATTCGTGTTGTTGTTTCTATTAAAAATAGAACCAAAATATAACAAGTTGCAAGAAATTTTAACGTCACCCTTTTGATCACCTATTGTGTGTAGAATCAATACCAAAAAACCAAAGAATATAAAATACGCATTGGACAAGAGAAAAACAAACCAAATTCAAGATCGGTTTTTAGTTGTATCCTCGATGCGTTTATGCACATCTACATCCACAACCAAAGATTTTTAAATCAAGATCACAACAACTCATAACGTGGAGATATATTTGACCAGACAGTTAGGAATAGACTGAAGCCAAAAATGACCTGTGCAAAAACCTGTTTTATCTCCGTACCACATGACGTATCGTTTGAATTTTGCTTAAAAACATGTTGCTTGGCAACTTTGAAAATAGAAACCATCCTCTTTACAGATGTCACAATATTGTTTAATTTGTTGTGATGATAGAGTACGTGTATACCAATGTCCATATGAACGTCATTCAGCAGAAACCATACAAGAAATCAAAGTGGTAGATCTGTTTTAGTTTAAGGCAACATTACTCTTAATAAAAGAACAAAGTTTGTGCCAGCTCCAGTAAGATTAAACGCTGAGCGGTACATCAATATTTTCCTGGAAAATTTTTTACTAGCCGCTTATGCTATATATATATATATATATATATATATATACCTTAAGCATCACGTGATTCAAACCATAAATTGGCCTTCTCTAAGTCCTGATCATCTTTAGAATTTGTTAGATAAACGTGTTTGAAGTCGCCCAAATCCACCTCAGACCCTTTAACAGCTAACAGATGCCTTAATCGAAGAATGGAAGAATATACTACAAGAAAACATCTGTCGGTTTGTACAAAGCCTTGAAAATGTCAAGCAGTAATTTGTACTAATAAGAAACACACACGTTATTAACGTAAAGGATACTAGCTTGCTCTACTTTGGTTCTTGTAGTTGTTTTGAATTGTTATTGTTATCTTAAAAATGATGTAAAATTATTTTTTTTGCAAATTTATTTAGACAAAACAGAAATCTTTAAATTAAACGCTATTAGATTTGCACATTATTAAAAATATAATAAAAAAATTAAGTCTTAAACATGTCTAATAATTTTGAACAGTGTATTAATTGACAACAATTTGTTTTCTTAAATGTTTTTACAAAAAGAAAATTTAATGTTGTTAATTTATTTATGATCTATTACACACAACATAAAACATAATATAATTTAATATGCGATAGCTGTGTTTGATGAAAATGAAACATAATTTAAATATTGGATTATTTTAACGTTATCTCAAATTTAATTTTATTGGTCTAAATCAATTGAAACCTTCCAGAAACCAATTAAGGAACATAAAATTTAAATATTACATTTATCGAATTATTGAATTTATAATATGACATATATTATGATTTATGTTGATATTTTCTATAAATTATTTTAATCCAAATCGAGTTGATTTTACCCGATAGTTATTTAAATAACACGTAACCTTTACCGTCAAAGCCGTGTTAGCATCGTATTCGGAACTATTGCTGACACGTGAGAATAATCATTGTTATTTATTATATGAATAAATTATTTTCTAAATTAAGTTTTTATCACTGATAGTGCAGAATGTAGAAGATAATGTTTCAAAACGGATTTGCATATATGATTTATTATTAGTTAATATAGTAGACAAATTAATTTAGTAATTATTCAAGTATCGAGATGCTAAATAGACAATGCCAAATTAAAATGCAAATTTATTTAATCGATCTATTTTAAATTACAATGTCGGGATCAATTAAGTATACAATTAATATAATATAAATTTTAATCTTGAAACCTTCATTTCATAGTAGCAAATTGATTTTAGTAAATATCATCAAATATAGAGATTAAATAATATATCTTCTTAACTAGTTTTATTGTTTATTTTTTCTTTTAGTTTAGAGAAGCCTCTACCAAAACCATCTGTTTCGGCATTAAAATGCGGGCAAACAGACAATTTAGAGGCCCTTGGCTCTAGTATATAGTGTATCAAGGGCCAAAAATAAGCTTTAGCAGCCCGGCCTCTAAATTGTCGTTTCGGCCGGTATCTTAAAAAGACAGGCAAAAAAATCATTTGCGGTATTTAATTTGCTCACAAATATTTTATATGGTCAGATAAAGAATAATCTAGACAAGTTAAGTCCGAAGATGTTGAGCAATAAAAGCTCTTCTCTACCAAATATACGTCTTTCTAACCGTTGATTCAAAAAGTTTTACACGTATCGCAAAGTGCAGAGAGCATCATCGTGCTGGTACTACATACTATGTCTGGTCGACGGAGGAATTTACAGTACAAAAGTCGTTAAAATTACTTAAAAACTTTACAAGTGCATACTGATTTAAATCCAGTGGCGGAGCTACTTGTAAGCAAAGGTCTGCAATAAAAAAAAAACCACAAGTACAAGGTTCACTAACGTTTATTTCAAAACCTGAGGGGTATGTTAAAAATAAAGTAAAAAAAATGAAAAATTATATTTTTTTTCATAAATTGTCTCTGAAAAGGCACGTCGCATTATAGTCCAGTCAAATATTGATCTCACCTCTAAAAAATTCCAAAAGTTTTGAAACTTTGTACACTGATTTATAGGTACCTAATGATGAATATACTAAAAGTCCTGACAAATATGAAACAAGTTTTTTTGGTTTTTTCTTAATATTTCAAGAAATGTAGGTAGGAAGTAAAACTTGACTATATACATAATAAAAGCTGATAAGATTTTCAATAAAAATAATCATATACATTTTTTTTGTATTCTCAGCGGTTACAAAGTTATAGGACGCTAAAAAATAGAAAAAAAAAAGTTTTTTGTATTATTACGAGCCAAGGACCCGGTCTTTTTTGTTTGGTCCTCCGTTCATTTTCCTTTTTTCCACATAGCATTTACGATACTCGTAGAATACGCGTCAAATTGTAGTGTTAGTGCGGTCTCTCTTTTACCTTCTTTGTTCATAAAGAAAGGTGGTAATCAACCCTTTAACGATGTTTTTAAAGATAGCTATCAACAAATAAAGTGATAAAAACTTAAACAACTACTTATAACATAAGCTTGCTCCTTGCCCTTTATTTTAATTTGAGGAAACTGGAACGCGAAAAACTAACAAATTTGCCTTATACGATACTTTTTCTATACTACAAGAAAAAGCTAACCTTTTCGATTTTGACATTGTTTTGGATAGAGGAATACTGTTACACAATGTAGTGTGGCCCAAAAATCCTCAATCTCAATAATTTCTCAATGTTATGTTGCCTATGTTATTGAGTATTATGCCGGCAAGAACTGTACCGTTGTGTTTGATAGCTATTCAGCGGCATCATTCAGTACGTAGACAGCTGAATAAAACCAAAGTAGAAGCTAAAGTGGTTAGTTGACAAACATTTTAAACACAAAACACAAATCACTGTCAAACTGGATGATTTCCTTTCTAATGAACACAATAAATACATATTTATTTCATTCCTTTTAACTGCTCTTTATGACGTATATTATCATTTTTATTGCAAATTTGATCAGCTTTCATTATGTATATAATTAACTTTTACCTCCAAGATTAACAAAAAACCAAAAAAAATGAATTGTTTTTGATGATTGCCGCTAGAGCTCGTTTCATATTTATCAGGACTTTTAGTAAATCCTTCACTAGGTACCTATAAATCAGTGCAAAAAGTTTCAAAACTTTTGGATTATTTTAGTGGTGAAAAGCTACTTTGACTGGACTATTAGATCTATTTTGGAGTTACTTGGACAATATTTTACTAAAAAAACTTGTTTAAAGTGCAAAAAGACCAAAATCTGGCTTCAAACTCACAACACAATAAAGCGCTTTGTCTACTTTTTACCAGAACCAAGATTAAATTATAATTTAAAGTGGACAAACCGACACCTGCCGCTAAATATCACTGCCATCGACAAAAGACAAACCACGCTAGAACCTAAATGTACAGTAGTTGAGCAATCAGAAAGGTCTAGTAACATGATCACAATTATCCCCACCGCCAAACTTAAACTTTTCATTACTGATTTTAGCTAAAACCTGGATGCAATTTTCAAAAAAAACGAAGATGACTTCCTTAGAAACACAAACTATGATGTAATTCTCAAAGATCAAACTTAACATAACGCTAACAGTTCTGGTTTATTTATTGACAATTATTAACTTTTATTAGTTTTGAACCAGATTTTGTTCTATTAAAAACAGCTGACAGAGTAGAATTTGACAAACTTTGGTTATTTATTTCAACTTTAACATTTTAGCAGCTTTTTGTTATTTTAATAACTTTTTGATAGTTTCAATTAACTATCAGATTAGTTTTAAGTTAGTATTTTCAGTTATGTAATAACACAATATAATAGCCATTTTAGGAAGCAAAGCAACCAATTTTTAACATGTAAAACTTGTAGATTACTTTAAAGATAATTATTTGATAGATTTTGACATATTTTGACAGATTTAATACAAAATTTGATAGTTTTAGTATTTTGCTATAAAATTTTGACAATTCTAGTACATGGTTTCAAACTTTTTTTACCCAAAACATTTTAAAATAATTCAAGAATCATTTTTCCAGTTTAAGTAAATTTGACTGATGTAATATTTTTGACAAATTAGTAACTTTTTGAGAAATTTGACAGTGTTTTTAGCAGTTTATAATACTTTTTGACAGATCTGCTATATTTCTGCCATCATAAAATATTACTGTAAATTGTTTGTTGAATAAAGTAATTTTTTTAAATTATAAAGTATTTTGACAATTTATAAACAATTTGACATATTAGGCAGCTGGTACGCATATAATTACATTGTTGTGAATTGTTTGGCAGTTTTAGTAACTTTTTGAGGTTTTTAGTAACTCTTTGACAAATAAAAAACTATTTGATAGATTTTGCAGATTTATGCCAATTCATCACATTTTTAAAAACTATTTGATCGTTTCTGTAACTTTTTGACAAATGTAGTAATATTTTGACAATTTAGTTTTTTTTTAATTAATCAAAAAGCATCAAGTTGTATCTGAACTAAACTAAAACTTTTATAAATTGATTGCAAAGCGACACAAAGCGTTGAAAGAAGAGAGAGTAATATATTATACTAAAACTTGTTTAAATTAATTGTGAAGCGGTTCACAGAATCAAACTCAGCAAAAAAATTCCTAAACATAATTGAATAAAATTTTCACACATTGTCGAAAAAACTCCAGTATGTGCCTTAAAACTAAAAAAAAAAATGATGCAATAAGTCGTTTCTCCGCAATTAGTTTTTAAAAAGTAAAGTATTTATTTAGTTCTACATTATTTTTTTACTTGATAAATATAACTGCAAATCTTTAACACAATGAATAAAGAAATTATATATTGTATGTAATTCAACATATAAAATAAGTGATGACTGAATTAATTTTAATTTAAAAACGGTAAAAACTGTCGTGTCAATATTTTTCTAGAGGAAAAGGTTCACCGATATTCTTGTAGATGTGATAAGATTTCAGTATGTAATGTTCTCTAATAATATTTTTTCATAACAATACTACTAACAGCAACCCATCAGGACGCGGTTAAATCAATTTACTGTTGATTGCAAAGTAACATACTAAATCTTATTTGAATTAATGCCAGGTTGTATCTGAACTTAACTAAAACGTTTCACAAAATTAATTGCAGCACAAGGCGTTAGAGCTTAACTAAATTAGCTTGTTTAAATTAATTGTATAGAGACAAATCTGTTAAAATTCTGTCAAAATAATTTATTACTGTAACTTCTTTGACAGTTTTAGTAGCTTTTTAATAGAAGTAAGGTTATTGACAGTTTAGTATACAATTTGACTAATATAGTACAGATTTGCCAACCTATACAATTTTTACACACACCTTTAAACTTCAAAATTGTATGTTTTTTTTTTCAAAACCGTTTCTTAATAGGCACTTCTTAACATTTTGCAGTATAGCTTAAAAATCTTTGCTCCGCCACTATCTAAATTCATACAGAATCTTAAAACAATATAGGTATTTATATTATTTTAATTATCTATCTAAGTTTAATAATTAATTGATTTTCCATATAATTTATTTTATAATAATTTCATAATTATATTGTTAATTAGAAAGGATTAAGAAAATGTCACCAAACGAACATTATTAATGATTAATTACACATTCTTTATATGAATTTATTAACTTTTAATTCAATTTTTTATAAACCATTGTATTTTTCCAATCGGTCCTCTTATTTAATGGTGATTGAGTAAGTACGATATAACATAAACAATCCTTTTATTTTTTTTATTTTCAATTCTTCTAAGTTGAAACCAATAAAAACATCATCTATTTATCATTTCCTACTCACTCAATTACATAACATTTTCGATTAAATAAAAGTGAAAAGACATCAAGATATAATGTTACTTAATTCTTGTTTGGGCGAATTAACATATTGCTGCCAAATATATTACATCGTCGAGATCGAACGAATCTAAAACACGTTCTGGCCATCGTCATGCAGATCTTTAAATATTTTCGGCATTTAAATGGTAAAAACACGTGGGTTTTATAATACAGAATTATAATGAAGCTGACACGAGCACACTGTTCCACACTTACGATTTTTTTTATTGCATGGATTATCTTTCATATAAGGCAAGATCAATTTACCACATTAAATTATTACTTATGCCAATGATTTTAAATCAGTTGCAATGTTATTTTAACCGGATATTATTAATATGAAATGAGATTTGCATCTGATGGGAAAAATCGCAATAGGCTAACAAATAATAATTAATAATATCAATAAAATTTAACAACCCCATCCGCTGGAATTATGCTACAGATTTAATCACATTTAAAGCTGTTGAAATGTAGTAAAATATTTATCAAATTAACTTATCTTTATACGCATTGTAACGCCAATAATAAATTCGTAACTTATCTCCTATCTCATCATATGGGTATTAGTTGATTCAGTTTCCAGTTCGGAAAATATCTTCGTGTTTTATTGAAATCGTTAAAAGTTTTTCTTATGTGCAGCATCGTTACTGGTATGTAATTGTATTGATTTTTTTTTATTTGCTTGTTTATTTGTATTCAAGACCTGTATAAATATCATTTATTTTATGATAGGTATTACTGCAAAATAATGAGATGAGTTTTAATACAAACTATTTTTACTTTTATTAAAATTAGCTCAGTTTTACATTTCAAATGCAAATAGTAACACAGGATGATTCATAGCGTCGGTGATTTCAATTCTACTAAGTAAATATTTGTTATCTCTTTTTACGCATACTTTGTTTGCGGTGCGCACCGCAAGTAATAAGTTAATATGATTAAGTAAATCTATTTTGAGGGTTGCTCAAAAACAAAAGATCAAATAAAGTTTAAACGAAATACTCCAGAGAATGTCAACCAGCTAAAAAAGATTAATCTTCTAAAAAACTTTATTGACATAAAACAAGCTAACATAAAAATTTAAAAAAAGTTGCAATCAAAGAATCACTACTAATTACAAACTGAAATACAAGAAAAATTTCTAAAATTTCAAAGCAACATCTGCATCTACATTCTTCATATTCATACTCCAATTATGTGTATCAACTAGCATTGTTTTACTACGGAATTTCAGCAGGCCACACTTTTAGTTACAACCGGACAATATTGCCACCCTATTGAATACATAGTTTCCGTTCTAAATTAGATACACTAATTATATTGTTTCTTCACATACGCTGCTCACTTGCAAGAACAGTTGCCTTGCTGATTAGAAGGGTAGTTTTGACTAATCTAAATAATTTTTTGTCAAAAAACTTTGACTACATCTTGCACAGTAAATAGTTAAACTGTTAAATAGGTTTTTTTAAACGTGCAGAAAATTACATGTTCTGTCACATAAAATATATAAAAATCCAAAATGTTGTAAATAAATTTTGCAAAATGTTTCTTTAAACTTTATGAGCTAGTACATCATTCCACGCAAGTTTTTTTTTTTAATGTGCTATTTTATATATCAATTAGCTCCCTCATATCTGTCCATCTTTGTCGGTGCTACTGTGTACTCTCTTCACATTATTACACCTAGTTTGCGGTCATCTTTGTGGTCTTCTATCAAGCCAAGGTTTTCATTGCTAGGCGATGTTATTCCAGTTACGGTTTTTGCATAGTGCATTATGTTTTGGCTAAATTAGTCACCTTGGTTTTCTCTCTTACCCTCCCAGTTTTTTTTGTGATCTTTAAGAGTAATGTGGTTGTCTTCCTCGATATAGAAGGGGCATTTAACAACGTGAAGCCTGAAGCAATAGAATTCAGCCTTAAATGGACTAGCAATAGACAACGCTCTATGTCACCTGATCATAAAATGCTCCGTGAAAGGAACATCAGAGCCATAATGAGAAAATCCCAAATAAAAAGGAAGGTAAGTAGGGGAACCCCACAATGGGGCGTCTTCTTGCCATTGCTTTGGAACATCACGCTAAATAAGCTGCTCCTCCAATTTAGGAAATCTGGCTGCAGGGTCGTTGCTTATGCAGATGACGTAGCAAAAGCGGCCTCGGCCCCGGGAAACACCTCAATATAATGTCGCAACTTGTCGAAGGGGCCTTATCAAAACTAGCGCAATGGTGCAAAAGATGTGGCGTAGATGTCAACCCTGCTAAAACCGAGCTAGTCGTTTTCACAAGAAAACACAACATCCCAGAATTCAAGCTTCCAATGCTAAAGGGCACTGAACTGACAATCAAGGAGAGCGCCAAATACTTAGGTCTCATACTAGACTGAAAGTTATCAAGGAAGCTCAACATAGACGAAAGAATACGGAAAGCAACGATGGCGCTGTACTCTTGCAAGAGAGCGGTAGGGAAATTCTGGGGCCTCAACCTCAAGATTACTTTCTGGCTATACAGAGCCGTAGTTACACTAATACTCTACTACGGCGTATTCATATGGTGGCCGGCACTTAATAAAAGAGTCCATCAAGTGGCGCTTACAAAAATGCAGAAAATGGCGGCGCTCATGATAACTCATGGCTCCCATGAGAACGACGCCTACAAAATCCTTGGAGACAATCTTGAACATAGCTCCGGTCGATCAAATAGGCAAGCAACTTACCATTACCACAACACGCAGACTAAAGTCAGTGCAAATGTTAACATCGGATCATCGTGGTCACGCCGAAATAATCAATGAATTTAAAGGGGTGCCCAAAAACATAGACCGCTGTCTAGCAACACCTGCTTTTGGCAACAAATTCTCATACTACATACCCTCTAAAGAGGAGTGGATGGAGAAGAAAGGTATACCAGCGGGACACACGCAGGTCTACACAGACGGCTCACGGAAGGAAGACAAAATGGGCAGCGGAGTTTTTTCCAACGTCCCCAACCTCAGAATCAGCCTACGCCTGCCAGACTACTGCAGCGTTCTACAGGCGGAGGTAACCGCCATAAAAGTGGCAGCAGAATGGCTGATGGTAAATGGAAACCCTGGTGAACAGATTCACATTTACGCCGATAGCCAAGCTGCTCTCAGGGCAATTACTAGCGTGTGCACCAACTCAACTGTGGTCTTTGACTGTCGGAGAAAACTGAACGAGCTGGCAGCACACACAAACTTGAAACTCATGTGGGTACCAAGCCACAGCGGGATCCCAGGTAACACAGAAGCGGATGAGCTTGCAAAGAATGGCATAAACCTGCACTCAACCGAAGTAATACGGGATATTAGTATTTCATTTGCCTCGTGCAAGGAGACCATAGCCGTAATAACCTCAAACCTAGCAGAGCAAAGGTGGAGGGATGAAGACACCTGCAAGGTAACCAGCCAAGTATGGCCTCACCAAAACAGGAAAAAAAGCAGCAACATCGTCTCTCTCAAAAGAAACGATATCAGACTGGCAGTGAGAGTCATCACGGGACACTGTCCCATTGGCAAACACGCGGAGAGACTGGGTATAGCAAAGCGGGACTACTGCAGAGGCTGCCTGGACGAGGAGGAAGAAAAGAGCGTTCAGCATTACTTATGCCAATGCCCCTCTCTGTCCGCAACACAATTGCTCTTCTTAGGCCGACCTTTCTTTGATGACCTCTCTGACCTCATGAGGTTCATTCAGGGCTTAAAATGGTTTGACAAAATTCCCTGAGGAGGGTTGTACTGTTAAGTACTGTGGTAACATAGCGGGCCCATCTGAGGCCTATGTGAGCGTTAGCTGCCACTTAAAACTAACCAAACCTAAGAGTAATGTGTAGCATTTTTTGTTCTATTGCCTTTTGTGTTACTGATAACTTACGTAAGCTGCTTTTAGTAAAAGACCATGTATGTGCTCCCGTAAATAAATGTTCAGTATTTTTTTTTCAGTGTTTTTATTTTCAGGCCTATTTCTACCTCTTTGGTTATTTACTTCAGTTTTGTTCTTGTTTCAGCAAATATTGCAAATATTGTCTGAAAATCTAAGGTGACTTAGTTTTTGTCCATTTATGTTATTACCAGTTAAGTTTTTTTAGTTTTATTTCTTCCTCTTGTTTAATTTTTATAGTTGAGTCTTTGTATATAATATGCTATAAAATCAAACGCTTTGGTTTGATAATCTTCAAGTTTATTATTATATATAAGTTAGTCTTTTGTTGATTATTTTGGCAAATATATATTGGTCGATAATTGGCTACGATTATTCTTCTTTCTTCCTGTTTGTGTTGTAGTATGGTTGCAATTTATTTCTATTCCGGTATATTTCTTTTTTGCAAGAATTTATTATATATGGCCTTCAGTGCGTCCACTACATTTTTTTTCTTCTATTCTCAACATTTTGATCAGAATGTTGCCATCATTGCAAAATGTTTGTTATTTTTGGAGCTTGCACTATTTCATCTGCGTCTATTTCTTTTATGTTCTCTGATCCGACATTGAAAATTTTCATGTGTACTGTTGAGTAGTTTTACTTTGGATTCGTACAGTTTATAATAAAAGTTTTTTATTCTTTTATAGATCAGTGCATTTTACTGGTCTTATATTTTTATTGTTTGATATTATTTGCTCTGTTTGTTTTTTCTTATAGTTATCCCGTCATGTTTTATTTTATTTATCTATATTTTCTATTTATCAAAAGATTTGTGAAGTTGTTAGAAACTTTTTTATCTTTTGATTTTGTATTTTTTGCTAAACTTTCACTTGTATTTCTGATTATACTTGTTATTACGTCGTTTATTCATTCTAGGAGCTGGTGACAAAAAAGTGCAAAAGTTTTAAAAAGTCTGATATTTTCAGATTGGACTGTATTTTGGTCATTGTAGAGTCAGCACGTCAGGTGTCGGAACACCTGGCTATGGCAAACTAAAAAAGGTGTAACTTTAATTAGTATCTAAAAGTTGTTTTGGAAAAGCTGAAAACTCATCGGCAATAGTTGATGCATTACAAAACTTTAATCAAGCAGTCACACAGCTTAATAATCGAATGCACGGCGTCAGCACAGCTGGGTACATGTTACAAGAACAAACTGAAAGCAAATATTTTGGAAAAACTAAAATTTTAGAATATGTCAAATAACTCGTTACATTCCTACGTGCCACGTAGAGAAAATATCATAGAGAACGGAACGAGTGATTCTATCAAACTGATGCAGTAACGTATTTGTGGCAACTATGACGCATTGGTTGACAATGTGCATCTGCTATATAGTTCTACCAATGAATAAATGCTTTTTAATTTTTTGAAGTGCGCCTTATCACAACTTCAATTGGCTGCTGACGGATTGGGTTCTATGAAAATGTCTGACTGTTTGTTTTATGAATTTAACATAATTTGACATATTTGCAAATTTCAGCTTTTTCAAATCATTTGCATTAAGTACGCAGAGCTGTGCTGACGCCGTGCATTCGAGTATTATGCTGTCTGACTGCTTGATTAAGGTTTTGTAATGCATCAACTATCTGCCGATAAATTTTCAGCTATTTCAAACACCTGGTGTGCTGGCTCTACAGAGGTGTTCTATGGCCAAAATGCAGTCTGATCTGAAAATATTAGGCTTTCCAAAATTCTTGCACTTTTTTGTTACCAGCTTCTGGACTAGTAGATCTTCTGTTAGTTTTTCTTAATATTTCTTTAAACTACTCTTTCAGTTTATAAATGTCGATTTTAGTTGGTCCTGACATCTATATCAATTTCTTTTGTTCTAATACGTGATTTGGTGTTATTTTGGCTATTACTAATCTCTGCTTGCTTCTTGTCGTAAAGTTGTTAAACGTGGTTACGTCTGTGATAATATTTAATTTTAAAGATATAATGTAATTTATTTTATTTCTGGTAATTTTATTTGGGATAATCATCGTCCATTTTTTATAGGGTTTCTTTTGAATGTATTTATTGTGACTAGTTCTTGCTGCTTTAAGAAGTTGTTCAGTATGTTCCTTTGCTCATTTCTTATCCTGTGTTTATATTTTCCTAAGCTGTTTTTGTACGGTTTTAATTTAGCGTTAAAGTTTTTTATAATAACAGTATTTGCCATTAAGATATCCTCATAAAACAATTCTATTAAGTCAAGAGTAATTCCGGCTTTACGCATATGTATGCAACTTAGCCTGATATACTTTGTTTATTTATTAAAAACTCTACTCTTTTGGTGCTGTTTAATCCGCACCCCATAAAGTAATGATACTTCCTGATACTAAATGTGTGGCGCAAAAAACAAACCTTTTTTACGACTTCCGATAGTCCTTTTATATTCCATCTGGCCTTTTCAGACTTTTGTAGGTGCCAATTATTAGCTTGCTATGTTGTTGGTGGGATTTTTGTTTAAATGTTTGTCTTTCCCAAAATCGCTAAGACAGATCGTGTTATCGGTGTGGGCTGTGGTATTACATAGTTATCTTGCTTTTTTAATTCTCTTTTTTTTTCATAATTTGCACCATTTCTTTGATCACGTCCTTCAATAAACAATCTTTTCTTAATGCATGCCTTATCCACCGCTATTTTCTTGTTTATAATACTTTACTATAAAATGTACTTGTACTAATGTTGTATAATTTAATGAATAAAATGAATATGTATAATAATTAACAAAACATACTTTCATAGTATTTATTCTTATATTTAACAATTATTTAATTTATTTGCTCTTTTACATACATTTCAAATTGCCTACTAACAAGGAAAAACACAAACATATGTAAACCCATATAGATCACAATCTATAACTAAACACTGGTTTATTTATTTATTTAAATTGGTGATCTAATCTGTTATTAGTATCTCGGTGCAATTTACTCCAGCATGTGTAAATGTCTGTTATTCAGATTGCTTCTAAATATAAATGTATTTTCTAGAGATCGAAAGATATTCTGTTATGGATATATTCTAAAAATGGACTAAAAGTACAAATCGTTTTATTTTAAAGAGATTCTTATCTTTATAGATTGAAATGGTAATACAAAATGTAACACATATTATTATGTAAGTTATAAATAATTGTGTATAATACGTTATGGTTTTCTTATTTTTTATAATTTTTTTTCAGTAGATTAAGCTAAATGTAATAAATTTATTTTTTGTATTATTATTACAAAATAAGATTAAATCAATTAAGTATAATAATTCAAATGCCAAACATCCAGAATGTATACTATGTAGACACTAGTGTATGGCTAAGAATCATAATTTGTTATTTGTTTTGTGTTGATTTTTAAATTACAGCGCCTTAAAAATTTAATTTGTCATTACTTGAAGCCATTTACATGCTTTAATTAATGACAAAGGGTGCCAAAATAAAAATAATAAAAAAACTTAATAGAAAACGATTAAAAAAACGGGTGCCACTCATGTAGGAATTACTGTTTTTTTACTCCAGTTTTATATAATTTACTAAACGGCTCTAGTAAAAATGTACAAGTGTGCTCTAAAACTTTTAAGCAGGTGTTTGCTATATCAACAAAAAAGTTACAAACTCTACAAGATAAGAAAAAAAAGGTTGTTTAATTTATATAATTATTTGGGTTCTCATTAACTCTTTCCTTGCTATGAAAGTTGCTACTCCCGCCATAAGTCAGAATTTGAGTATCTATTTCCAGATTTAAGCATGCATCAGCTTCTTCACAAATCCCAACCAGTTCCTTTACGGCTGTATGTATGAACAAAAAGTTATGTTTGTTTCTAAGCTAAATCACAGTACCACGTTTTGTAGAAGCAAATGTCTACCTACAAATTAAGCGTTCATTTAGAAGAGACAAGTTTATCGTTTATGAGTATGTAGCATGAGAGCATCGAAGGGCGTGAAAAAAATGAAATAACATTTTGCTTTTTCAAAATAACAGCTACTTTACTTGCAATAGACTGCTGATGTGGTGCGCAACTGCGCATCCCAAAATAAACATAAAATGCTTCTGATGGCTATTATCTATCTTGTTTGTAAAAGATTTTATCGTTTGATTGAGGTAAAATATCTTGTAAGCGGGCATAGTTATATAGACTGTATTAAGATTTTGTGTAATCAAGAAACGTTATAAAAAATGCAGCGCGATGGTTCCGCAAACAAAGTTGTTTGTACTGCGCGATTAAACAATTCATTTCAAGTTGTACCCATAAAAACGACAGACTTTGCACAGTTTTCAAGTCAATACATTAACACGTGTTTGACACAAAAGACAGCATGTTGGCGGTTCTCCTATGTGAACAAAAACAAACGTTCTAAAACAACATGAATTAAAAAACCTGCCAAAGATTCAGTTTGTGCCCAAGATTAGTGCCAAAATTTACTGGAAATGTTATACTATATCAAAAAACTTAAAGACCTTTTCTAGGTGCCCTTCAGAAATCAGAATAAAGTTTTTGATAAAGCAAATGTCGTCCGCCTGAGATAAAAAATGCAATTTTTACCAGAAAGAAAATGTAGTTTCTCTAAAAAAGAAAATGCAACATTACCTGCCAAAAAAATGAGGGTTAAAAACCCCGCGCCTGCGGGCAAGATGTTTGTGTTCATACAATAAAAATGTTTACTTGCATTTTTTGAAGTAATAAGTTTTTATATTTAATCTTCGCACATGTAAAATCAATTCTTTATAAAAGATTTTTTAATGTCTAAAGGTCAGTCAAGGTTTACATTTTTATTAGGAAAATTTTGCGTAAAAACTTTTGCCTACACCTTGATATAATAAAATTATATTAACTCAACAACTAGAGTTTCTTAATTATTTTAAGCGCCAGAACTTCTCGAACTAAGTATTGCAAAAGTTTAAAGAAAATTCTAAATTTTAACAAAAATTATCTTTGTCAATATACAAAACATGCGTTGGGCCGTGCTTTTTTTGTAGATTCAAATAATCGCCATGTTACAATCAATAGAGTTTGCTATCGTGCCATGTTGCAAGACTATTTTTGTCCAGAATTCGATGGACTTGAATCAGTAATATGTGCTTTCATCAAGATGGCGCCACATGCCACACAGCTGGTCAAAAAATTGATATAATAAAGAAAAAGTTTGGTAATCGTGTAATCTTAAAAAATGGTCCTGTCAAATGGCCGTCTCACTTATGCAATTTAACGGCGATAAATTTTTTGTATGGAGTAACGTTACGTTGTTGGTTTATTTATGCCAACAAAACAGCAACGTAAAAAAACTCAGGAACAATTTCAAATGCAAAAATTGCCAACAATCTGGCCGTATGTGTAAAAAAGTGGTAGAAAACTGACCTGGAATAAATTTCAGCCAGATATCTAAATTATTCTGTGTTTTATTTAAATACAAAATTGTTGTCTTTATTGAAAAATTCGATATTTTATGTTTTAAAACAATATGACTTCTTTTGTACTGAATCTACTTTTTCAATAAAAAATGATTAAGCTTTTATGTATTATTCAGCCTTTTGAAAACATATATTATAGACTTTTATATTTTTATAAAATACTTTCTGATATACCATCAAATTGTTAGTCAAGAAACTAAAAAAACAAAAAGAATGCTTTCTTCAATTTTTAAACGTTTTAGTTTTTGATACTTTTTCATTTACATGTTTCAATTATTTACAGTTTGACTATGCAAATATAATTTTTGTTTAAAGTTTATGCAACAGGATTTTAGAGCTGCGGATTAAGATAATTGTCAACAAATTTCTGACTTAAGGTAAAAACGTATTTCAAAAATTTTAAACATATAATCTATTAGTGTTTAACTTATAAATACTTAATACATTATTTGTTTATTTAAAACTTTTAAAATGGTTATATACATATGGCGTGTACAACCAGAAAACAACGCTAGACGCAATTTTGTTAATTAATAATTAATATTGGTAGTTCTATGTAAAAAGTGTTTTAAATTGGGCGTAAGATTTAAATTTAGCAAAATTGCGGTTGTGATTAACATTTTTCATGGTAAATTACATAAACAAACAGCGGATTTTAACAGTAAAAACTAAAGATTGATCAGAGAATTTCTATCAAATTCTCGATTGTAAATAAGAAATTGTTTGTACCTCACAACTTAAATTTTAAACGGATAGACGTTCTTCCACTTGTCTTTCTAGTGGCGTAACTAACGTCAAACTCAAACGTAAAAGCTCAGCTAGAAAACAAGGTAACTTTGTCTTATTTTTATTATTTGAGATCATTTCATTAGAAAATAAATGTAAGTGAAATGCTGACAACCCAAGTTTTTAAGAACTAAAATTAAGCCACAAAGTTACAGTAATCAGCTAACCTAAAAATGTTTGCAGCTTATATCATTTCACAACTGATAGTTATGTTTCGGTGTGCATATAGTTGAAAATGTTTGATATATTATTTATAATTTTTTTATTTAAAATGCCATAACATGTATTTAAATTTGCCAATTTATCTGTCACTTGCAAAATTAACGTCAAAAGCAGTATTCACTGCTTGCTCCCAGTTTTTGTTATATTTATATAATATATTGCAATTAATAGATTTGTTTTAGTACGCTCATTTTTAAATTTTTCCTATTGATATTGAAAGAATTAAAAATTAGACAAAGCGTTAAGCAAGGAAGCACTGTGTCTCCAAAAATATACATTAACGTCATACGCATTCAAAAACTTAAGTAAAAAACAATAAACATAAACATTAATGGCAAAATAGACAATCACCACGGATTTGCAGACAACTTCCTCCTCACAGCAGACCTAAAAAACGCTAAAAAAATGTTACAATAGCTGCAAGATGTGTCAGGTCAGTTGAACTTTAAAATAAAATATTTAAAGACCAACCTAGTGCCCAGTAAACTAATAAAAATTGACGACTCAAAAATTGACATTGTCATTAGATACATTTACCTAAAACACAAAACCAAAATCAATAAAAATAATTAAACAACAAATTTGCAAAGAAGGATAACGTTGGGTTGGGCAACATTTGAGAAGATGCACAAGATATTTACAACAAAGATCCCGCCAAGTTTGAAGAGTAACGTCTATAATGAGTGTATTTTAATAAAAACACTACCCATTACCTAAGCAACTGCTAAAAAACTCCTAATAACACAACGTGAAAAGAAGAGCAAAATGCTTATCACATTATAAAACAAGTTGAGAAACAAAGATATCCGCACAAGAACAAGCGTGTAAAAAAAGTAGAGATTGTCTGAACATCTCCAATCTCACGGCAAGGCTAAGAGAAGAAAACCTAGAGTAGTCAGAGATACCCTTAACAAGATGGCATGATAACATTAAAAAATAAATAAAAACAAACTGAATAGCAGCTAGTTAACACAGAAAACTATGGAAGCAATTAGAGGATGTCCAACAATAAACGACAGAATAGATAAAAAAAAAACATTGTGTTGGTAACATAAAAAAAGTATTTTCCAAAATTTTATTAAAAATAACTAAAAAACTTGAGCTCACAAAAACAAACAAAAAACTAGTAGACATCTACTTTAAGTGTTTAAATACAGTCCTTGCCATATTTGTGTAACTGTTTGTTTTAAACAAAATAATATTTATAGTTACAACACTAAAGCTAACTTCAATATAGTAATTCTATCATTAAACTATGTTCAAAAATCCAACAAATTCAGATTTCGAATCTGGATCTCTTCCAATCCACCTTCCTGGAAATTTAAAAGGTATTTCTCACTTGTAATCCATAATGCGCCGGTGCATTATGTTGAAACCAATCAATTAATCTGCCTGCTAATAAAACTTCATCAAATAATGGAAGTGGTAAATTTTTATTTAAGAATTGTAGACACAGTTTAAATCGGTTTGGTAGAATGCGTGGACCAACTACTTTATTATTAAATAACCCAGTCGAAATGTTAATTGACCATTGTATTTGATAAAATCTTTGACATATTAAGTAAGGGTTTTTATTCATCCATCGATGATGACGTAAACACGCCATTTTTTCATAAATTCGTGTAAAGTGAACGGCGATAGACTCGATAACACAAACTGCAATTCGGGACCGTTTGGAACCAAAATTATCAATGTTGTGCGTCTACCTAAGGGAACCGCCAAATTTGTTTTTAAGCGTTTTTATGTATATTTGTAGAAGCATAAATGAATGATTTATAGTGAAATGAGTTTAGTTGAGTAACCAAGTTACACCGTACATTTATGTGTAAGTTAACATGGCAAAAACAAAAAAAAAACTAAAAACAAATGTCTTTTATTGCATGTAAAAACAAAGATTAGTGAAAAACACAAATTTGAAATCACCGTAACTGCATCCTTTTTAACATAAACACCTTTGCTTATATGAAGATGCTTAGATTTTTTGTGTTTACATTATCAAGCTTCTACTGTATTTATAATACCTGTTTTAGTAAATGTAGACTCATCACTCCACAGAATCTTTTCAATTAAATGTGGATCACTGTTAACTCTATGCAACAATCATCTACAAAAATTGCCTCGTCATGCAAAACTTGAACATTTTAAACCAAAAATACTTATCAATATGACAGAACAGTTCATAAATTCTAAAATAATTAAATTATGTTACACAACTAAATGTCAAATCTGACAGTTAAATTACAAGATTTAACAAAATTACTAAATTAAAATTGTGTTTAGAGAAAGTTATTATTTACATTTTTATCAATAACTCTATAACAAGGTACAAATGGATAGTTTTCTATTTTTAAATTCTATATTAAAAATGTTTTGCGAACATGCAGTCCTACTTCCCCAATTACGGATTTGAAGTTGGTTTTAAAAGCATAAATTGTCTCTGGCTTATTGTAACAAACGTAGTTTTTAAGATAATTTTAAACAAAAAATCTAAAGCCGTCAAACTGTATGATCTTAGTAGTCAATTAATGTTGCAATTTTTTTTTAATTAAGCCACCAAATAACTTAAACTATAATATTAAAAATATTATTACACTTGTATGACACATGGTATCATTTTGCTATTTTTTATTCATACTCTCTACCTTAGACCACAACATATTTTTATATCGCACATCATTACCCTTGTAGCATAATTTTTGAACTACACGATCACACTTTCTGTATTCATTGATTTCTCCTAAATTATTCAGATACAACAATTTTGCTTATTAATATAACTATTTAAATAAAAATGGGTTTATCTCTAAAAATAATTTCTTTGCAAAAATAAGCAACAACTTTTAGGATTTCAAAGGCCCAATCAGTACATGTTTGTTGCATAAATTGTTTATTTTTTGAATTTAATACGAGCAGAGACGTGAGATTTAAAAAAATGAATTGTTGGGATCGATTGCAAATTGAGATGTTTTGGTTCTTTTTGACTCTTTTTGACTCGTTTTGATCCTTTTTGACTGTTTTCGCTGCAACGGTAATGTTTTCAAATAAATGTTTTGCTACATTATTTATTTTTTTTAATTAGTTTACATCAAGCCATTTTATTTGTCACATAATCAGATACAAATTTTTGAAATGTATTACTGATAGAACAATAACTTTCGTAACAAAATCCAAGAATTTGTATTTGTTGAAATTGTGTAGCGTACCACATAGCATTCTATAAGATTATACATAAAAATTATAAAAATTTATCCACTTAAAAAGTTATCCATGTGAATAATGGTTTGCATTTTAAATTGTGATAATTTAAATATCAAAGAATTACTAGAAAAACAATACATAAGATGATTATTTTTAAAATGATTTTTAATTTTCAATTTTTGTAACAGAAAACCAAACATTTTATTCATTTAACAACGTACATTAAATAATTATTGCCATAACCTTTGCATTTAAATATTTTTTATGCGTTTTTTTATTTATATATCTCGAACAATATCATAAATTCTATTCTTTATAATTATAATAAATAAGACAACAGAAATCAATTAAACTACAATAAAATTTTCTGTTTTTTTTTTCTTGTTCATTTCAGAAGACCTTTTACTTTCGATTTATCACTTTGTGTGTCTACGGCATGAAGGATATAATTTTAATGGTTTTGCTATAAAAAATAGTTTAAATACAATAAATCCTCATATAAATAGTTTCTAGTATTTTAAAATATTTTTAAAAAATTGTTAATTATATTAGGAATTATGAAGGATACCAAAATTGGAAACTTTATGAGATTGTTAAAATTTTGCAACTTGTTGCATCAAAAATAGAAAATATATTTTACTGATGAGCTGTGATAGGTTGCAAGAAAAGTTTTATTTTGTAACAGGATCTATATAACGGAATCTAACCAAATTTAGAACTATTTAAGTACCAGGATGTAAAATATAAATGTAAGTACATACTACATCATTACTGTAACCTCCAACCTTCAGCATTTCTTGTTATCAATTAAGATAAACGGTATGACATTAGAATAAATAAAAGATATTACTAATAAATTTAAAACTTATCTTCAATCTTATCATAAGTTATTAGCTATTTAAGCTCCGCCTGGGAAATATCTTCCCGGTTTATTGAAATCGTAAAGATTTACTCAGGTAAAGTATGTAAATAATTGTATCATCCTTTCTCATGTCGTTTGCATTCCACTTCACTTATAAAAACCGATCGTTTAGTACAAAATTTGTTGGGAATCCTCATGCGTGAAAGAAGTCGCTGCCATATAAAGCTAACTACTACAAACAGTTTAATTATCTGCGAGTTTCTCCCTTTAAAAATTCCAAATCATTAGAATTTACCATAAATGGTGAAAATCTAATATTCCAAACTGAAGGAATCTGCATATATTGTACGTTACTACCATAAGTAGATTATAACAGTAAACATATTTCGCAAGAAAAAAGTCTATTTTACATATACATCTGTAGGTTAGGTTAATCCGGGGTTGCCGTTATTCAAGAATTACTAACATATCTTACTATTGCTAGATGTAATTATCATTACAGCATATATACCTCACATCATGTTATGCAATATATTTCAATTAATTGGATGAACGCACTAAAAGACGTCCGCTAAAGAGGAAACAGTCGCCGCTACATCTTAATACCGGCTTAATTTTTAATGTGTTGATAATTAATATTCTAATTGCTTATAAATTTTCATTTCCATTACTGTTTGTTGTTTTGTAGATATTATGAAAAGTATTTTGCGACGAGAATAGTCGTACGTTTCAGTTAATTAAGTAATTAAATTGACGTTACAAGGGACGTGATGGTATTAAATTTACTTTGCAAGATTAAATATTTAATTGTTTAATTAATTTGATGTTTTATGTTCTTCTTCATCTCATCTCAATTTACATGATTAGATTACTACATTGTTAGAAACAATATAATAGCAATTTTATGTACGGAGTTCATAAACTCGCGTAGATAGGTTAAAAATGTTATCAAACAAACAAATTTATTTAGCAAATTATTATTATAAGGCTTTAAAACAAAATAAAAACAAATTTCATATTTTTTTAATGACTTGTCTGCAGAAAGAAATAGTCAATAAAACATTTTTAATTAAGATTTTTGACTCATTTTTTAGTGTAGATAACACCACCTTAACGTACACCAAGTATAAAAAAACATAACTTATATCTCATATAGGTATGTGCAAAAATGGTCAAAACAACAATATCAATATTATATTTAAAAAAATAATTTAATTAATTATCAATTGATTTTGTAAAGAAAAATAATTTGACTTTTTTATATTTCTGATTTGATTTTCTTCCATCATGAGGATTAAATAAAAAATCATCAAGAATACTTAACCATTTTATGTACGATGATTACACAAATAAACTATTATTTTACTTACTAATTTTAATGGAATGTAGATATCACAATTACCTGTAACAAAATAAATAACATTACAATTGGATCAATTTAATATATGCATTTACTCTAATATAAGATACAAAAGAATTTAACATATACAATGTAAGGCGGTTAAAACACCAAAAAAACGCTTGCTTAACAAAAATATCCAATTTTTGTCCAATTGATTGAATGAAAATCCTGATGATGCGTAAATCTTCTTAGCAGCACTGAAGTTAACTACAAAGGTTATAACTAAGAGATTCAACTGTATCATATCATATCCCTGACAAATAGCAAGAATTTAGATTGAGAAGGTTCAGCACCTTTTTGTTATAACACAAATTAAATATAACAAACCCGCTTATGCTCTTAAAATCCAATTCAGTAGGCCAAAAATTAAAAATAAAGAATAAACATTTTTCCAATTGTCACATGTAAAGAAGTAACTAAGCAAACAAGAAAACATTGAACTTTAGACAAAACAATTTGAGAACGTACAAAAGTACAAATAAAATAATAAAAGCTATTGAGTTGGTAATACTGTCTGTCATATTATGTCAATCGTTAGTCATATTGACTTAAAATAAAGTAGATTGCTTATTTTCTCATGTTTGTGTTTAAAATGAAACGATTTACAGTCATCAAAGTTATGTTGATATGCTGCAAATATTAAGTGCATGTAATGACACGGCCACTAACGAGACAATGTTTTAAATATCAAACAAAACAAAAAATTCTTGCAATTATTGAAGTGGATGCACACACAAGCGTTCAAACTATTTAAGTCTAATTTTATTTTTAAAAAGTTACAATTTATAGATGTTTAAGAAGAAATGGTCTTTACCCGTTCAGACCTTAAAAAGTACAAGCTTTACATGACGGCAAAATGCTAACAATGATCCACATTTTATTAAGTATTCTGAGAATCAATCATAAACAAAGATAATCATTAAACATTTGGTATGAGTTATTAAATAATTGTGTAACTGATTCACAATTTCTGCCTAATTGACTTAATTGAGTTTTGTACTTAATTTTTAAAATAAATAAATAAAGTTTTGTTAGCAGACAAATTAAACGTTTGGTATCAACATGATGGCGCACTAGTCCAGTCAAAGTAACTTTTCACCTCCTAACCACGGCATAATATGTAACTTATTATATACAAGAAAAAAAGTTTATAGCCGCAATATTCTTACCAGTGGCGAAACTTGTTTTTTTTTTAATTTGTGATTTTATATTTTAAGCTTGTTTTAAACACTTCTTTGTTTTCTTGTGTTATCCCAACCGTGGTCTGCTTTTGTTTGTTTTGTAGTTACTTACCAGGTGAAGGACCGCACCGGTGTGAATTGTGTATCATTGTATCATCCTTGTATTATTTTTTATTCCTAATATTTAATCAATTTTATAGTTAAATTTTAATTTATTATTATGTCCGGTCAAGCGTGCAAATGCAGAAATGTTGCACAATCTGGCGTAACATGCACTAGTTGTGGAATTTTATTTCATAACAGTTGCGCCATTCGTTATAAAAAATGCCACTGTGGTAGGTCAAACTTGACAATTCCGAACTTTCCAGGCTTTATAAAGAGACTAACGTACTGTATCAAGTTTTGTTAGATAAAGTTCTGTCTAAAAATAAATTGCTATTAGACAAAGTATTGTATTTTGAAAAGAAGATTGCAATCAAGACAAAGATAAGGTAATGCTTAAATACAAAACTCGTATTCAAAAATCTATGTCTTGTGTAGTTACACCAACTATTAATGAGGAAGTTCAATTGCTTCCACCTGCAATTAATTCTGTAATTAATAATTCTTCTTCTTTTGCAACCCTTACTGCTCAAACTAAACCTAAACAGAAAGTTCAGCCTAAAACTCCAACAATTTTTGGTTGTGGTCCAAGTTACGATAAGTTGCAGGCATATGTGCCAAACTCGTATATACATGTCTCAAAACTTAAACGCGGAACTAAAAAATCCGATGTTATTAACTACATTAAATTAAAATACTCCGATATTTCTATCGACGCTGTAGATCTAATTGTGCAATCTGGAAGCTACAGTAGCTTTAAAGTCTCGGTTCCAGCCAACCATGCTTGAGCTAAGACTTTTGGCCAGCTAACATAGCTGACAAAAAATTTGTGAGTTATGGTCGTACACAAAATATTCCTGCTTCATCTACAATGGATTTTTGAAGCCTGAATCCTGTCAACAGCCTGGACCCATCTTCAGGAATGAAAACGATTTCTTCATTTACTACCAGAACGTTGGGAGTTTAAAAACTAAACTCAAGAAACTCTTGCTAGCTGTAGCCGTATCAGACTACAATGTGATTGTTTTTACTGAAAGCTGGCTTTCTCCAGACATCAGTAACTCTGAATTGAATCTAAAAGGCTATTATTTATTTAAGTGTAATCGTTCGGCCCTTACAAGCCCTAAACATAGCGGAAGTGGTGTTTTAATTTCTATCAAAACTCACCTCAAATCTGTATTACTTTACCCTACGTTTATTAGAGTTGAACACTTGCTTGTAGTTGTTAAGTTTAATCTTGTGTCTTATATAATTTGTGCGGTATATTTACCACCTAATTCAACTAGAGATAAATATCTTGACCATTGTTATTCCGTCGAATCTATTGCCGACGAGTTTCCAAGCAGTAAACTAGTTTTATTGGGCGATTACAATCTACATGCAGCGTCTTGGGTTAACGATGATTTAGGTATAGAAGTAATTTGTAATGATAGTTACCCTGCTCATTTAGTAGCTAATTTGCTTGGATTCTTAATCTGCGTACAATGCATTTCTATTCCTAATAGTGAAGGTGTGTTTTTAGATTTATGTTTTACCAACGATCGTGATATTTCTGTGATAGAAGCTGTTGATGTTTTGTTAAATTTAAGCCAACACCATACTGCGTACTTGTTAACCATAAAATGTGATACCACCTGTAATATTTTAAATTGTAATTATGTTTGTAATGATTTTAAACTTGCACATTTGGACTGCACTATTTGGTTCAACAAAGAATTGATATACCTTACTAAACTCAAGAAAACTGTACACAAACGTTATTAATTTTCAAAACTATTGTCGGACTATAATGAATTCCAATCTCAGTGCACATCAATACGAGCAATATATTTTACAAACTGAAAGTAAAATTCAAAATAATACAAAACTTTTTTGGAGATTTGTTAATTAGAACAAAAAAACTAATGGTTTTCCAGCCACAATGTATTATAATGATCAAACCTGTCATAATGGGAACGACTTTGTCAATAGTTTTGCAGATTTTTTTCTTTTTAGTCTATGATAACAAAACCCATCTAACTCCATTGTTTAATTTTAATAATAACGTAATACATTCAAAATTTTCTATTAGTTTGTGTGGTGTTTTTAAGGGAATTGAAAACCTTAAATGTAATTTAAGCGTTGAACCCGACGGCATTCCTTCTTTACTGTTGAAAAAGTGCATTTATTCTATTGCAAAGCCATTGCATTTACTTTTCAATGCTTCATTGAATAAAACTAAATTTCCTCAAATATGGAAACAAAGCTATATTACGCCTTTGATTAACTCTGGAGCCAAAGAGGATATCACTAACTATAGAAGCATTTGCATTCAATCTGCAATACCTAAATTGTTTGATAAAGTTGTAACTGGTCAGTTGCAATAGATAGATAGTGTAATGGGTTGTTTTAGTTCATAGGTGCTGATGCATATTGATGCAATTTAATGGTGATAATTATACCTACAATTTCACTATGAAATCAACATGTATACTGTACCGATCATGACCGATCAGTAGATGGAGTAAAATATATTGAATTGTATATTTTTCAAGAGTACTATAAAATTCACATTATGTTACATATTAAGTATAACCAAGACATTACCACACCACAACAATTTAGAAGTTACTTAATAAACCGTTAATCCCATCAACCTATTTTAATCAAATTGTAAGATTGCTGGAATTAAATAAAATAACTGTAAAACGCACAAAACAAAATACAAATAGAAAAATCTAGTCTTTCAAAAGTTTTTAAACATTTTTGAGATTATCGATTATTCTACTAGTTTCAAATTTTGTTGTATACTCGTATACACTGCAATGCAGATATCTATTCAGAGCCTAGCGGAGGATAGGCCCAAGAAGAAAAACAAAGACAGGGCACTACCACTAGAGCGTTGGTCACGGCGTTTTTACACCAGGTCGGAGCCATGAAGACCCAGATGTCTTCTATGATATCCACCATTGCCATCTTATTGCAAAGGATTGCAAAAATTAGAGCCGTTTTTCAAGTACTGGCAGACTTTGTTATAAAAAAATGTTCTCTCCACCCTCGCCCCTAAGAAACCAGCCACCCGAGACAGATTCACCAAGGCCCGGACTAAGAAACCAAAAAAAAAAGAACTCATGGTAAGTCTAATTTTATTACCAATGGACTTTTAGTCTACCCTTAGCTCTTAACCGTTGCGAAGAAACCCAAAGAAGCTAAGCTTGTTTTACCGGTCTTTTAAGCATCACTGCAAAGTAACCATCCGCTCTAAAGCGCGCCGCCCCCGCCCAAAAAAGGACCCCTTTTGCCAAGGTAAGGTTCTGGCTCGTTGCCTCTGATCTCATTCATGACAGCAAAAGTATTATAGCTAACAATGACGTTTAGAGGGCGGTTTTGACTTTCTCGCAATTAACGCCACTTTTAAGTCGCCGGCATTTGTTTTAACAAACAAGAACAAATTTCCGGCAACGTCAAAATAGTTCAAGGATAACCGCATGGTTATTCTTTCATCCCGCATTACTCAAGAGGGTATTTGCAAGGCCCCGGCCACTTCAGCCGACCACAGAAAGGCTACAGCCTACTTTAAATTGAATGGTGTAGATTTCCACACATGGTTTACCGCCAAGAAGAAATTTTTGGAAATTGTTATCCGGCATGTCCCGGAATGCTACATCAAACAAGACGTGGGTCTGATTCTAGTTGAATTAGGATACTCTCCTTTAAACGTGCGATTTATAAAAAAAAAACGAGCACGTTAGGTTCAGCATGGTGTTGGTGCAATTGAAAAAACTTCTTACGCTCAAGGTACCGGTTAAATCCAAAAAACGTGGGAGTGGCATTCCTCTTACCAAAAAATGTTAGCTTTGCACAGCAAGGCTAATAAAACAGTCTCAAAAACTTTTGCAAACGCTTCGGTTCTAGCCTAGTCATTCTCTACGCCCGCAGGTCCCCGAAAACTTGTAGATGCTATGGGCAAATTTTTGTAAATGCGGTTGCTCCGCCGGCATTTTTTCCGGCTATGGGCAATGACAAAAGAATAGTTGCTCTGTTGAACAACTCTAATAATTGTTATAAAAAATCATGTCTAGGCTCCTTCAAAATCAGTAATGGCTACCAAGGAACCATTACTTTGGGGTTTGTTTTTAGAATGCCAAAAACTTCGACATCATGTTAGTGTCCAAGACAAAGCACCTTTTGAAACTACTAAATACTTTTACGTATTTGATGTCGTCGAGAGTTAGGCTAAGACATGAGATTTTAATTTTTGCAAATAACACTCCCAAACTAATCTCTCTTGAATCTAATCAATAGTGGTTAATGTGCCCGGTTTAGAAACATTTAAAATTGCATCTAGCTATCTCAGCTCAAGTACCCAAATTAAATCGGCGGACTTTGATAAGGTTTTAGCAAATCTTCTTCCCACAATTATTGCTATAAACTTCAACTGTAAACACCCGGCATGGAACAGTTAACAGTCAAACGCCAAAGGTCGGACTTTGCTCGACTTTGTAGAGCAAAAGAGATTACAAATTGTTGGTCCAGAGAAGCCCTCCTTTTATCATAACGCAGAGCACCAAAGGGACGTTTTTGGTGTGTCTTTTTTCTAGAACGTCAACTTTGATCACACCATCCAAGTAGGTAACAAATTGATTGCTGACCATCTCCCGGTCTTGCTAAAGATCTTTGGAAAATGGTTACCAGGAAAAGAAAGAATACTTGTCATTCACACGGATTAACCACTTTTTTCACAAACCTTAAAAGAGAGCGTCGGTTGCATGATTCTAGTAAGAACGACCGCGGACATCGATAGGGACGTCAAATTTTTTACGCTCCAAATCCAACAAGCTTTAGAAAAAGCTTTTAAAACCTATCAAATTTGCGCTGATAATTTTCTTTTCGTAGGCGCAATGCCGCCAGACACCTTTGGCAGCGGAACCAAGACCCATTAGATTGCCGGACATTGAACTCCCTTCATGGTCAAGTGAGGAAAGCCATAAGATTACACAAAAACTTGTGCTAGAAAAATACTTTAAAATCCTTTACAGAAGATGACCATTCAATGTGGAGGATCTCCAAAACCCTAAAGAAAGAAGAACAGCATGAATTTCGTGATGGGTGTTCCACACTTACTAATTTACTATGTTATGAAAATGATATTTTAAATGCATTTGAATCTAATGTACAAATTAACTCAATCTACACCAATTTTTCAAAGACGTTTGATCGTGTGAGCCATAATATTTTGACATTAAAAAATCAAATTTATAAAAAACTTCGTCAACATCGTTCACCATGGTGATGAAGTAAGTTACAAATCAATTATTAAGTATAAATAAATAAAGCCATACTGATGAGAGGTAAACCTCAAAACTCGTCTATGGATGTTTTTTGTTTAGAATAATTTTTTCATAAATTTGATTTTTTAATGTAATTATTAGGTTGTCCGATTGAACAAATAGTAACAAGCGCTACATATGTCGTTGTGGCATTCGTATAAATTTACCTATTTAACAAGGCTTTATTCGAAATTATTGCTTTACAACAGTCTCATTAGAAGACTTTGCGTCTCTTCTTTATATATTTCATAATATTTTGATTGGGAAGCTCAGTGCTCTGGGTTTTTATCAAGATGTGATTTCCTGGTTATTTAGCTTTTTGAAAAATCGCACGCAGTGTGTAAAAATTTATAATTTTTTGTCACAGCCCATTCTTGTTTCATCAGGTGTTCCTCAAGGATCTCATTGTGGACCAATTTTATTTTTGCTTTTTATTAATGATATCCCACAGTATATCAATTCATTGTCATTTCTTTTATTTGCGGATAATTTAAAAATGTATAAAAGAATATCATCTCTCAATGACTGCCATCTTTTACAACTGGAGTTAGATTCTATAAATACTTGGTGTTTTATTAATAAATTATTTTTTAATGCTAATAAATGTTTTTCAATAAGTTTCCATAGAACTTTAAGTAAAATATCTTTTAGCTATATAATTGACACAAAAGTGTTGAAAAAAGTCAAACAAATAAAAGATTTAGGCGTTATTTTTGATCATAAACTTACATTTGTTAAACATATTAACATCATGCGCAACCGTGCCATAAAAATGTAGGAATTTGTATATAGAATGTCTGCGAATTTATCAGCCAGTACACTAAAATTTTTATATTGTGCTTTAGTGCGTTTGCATTTAGAGTATGCTCTGTCAGTTTGAAGTCCTGTTTATGAAACTCATAACCGTAGTATTGAACAAATTCAAAAGAAGTTTTGACGTTTATTGTCTTACAAATCGGGCATATTTACTGCTACATAGCTTTATTGTACAACCTACCGCCATTGAAGATTTGCCGCAAAAGAGCTGATTTGTCGTTCTTGCGTAATTTAATTATGTCTGAGATTGATTTTCCGGAGCTACTTGGTACTCTTCCATTCCATGTAGCACCTAATAATAAACATATCAGGCATTCTTCTTTATTCCGTGAGTCTACCCATTCAACAAATTATGGTTTCAAGAATCCACTCGGTAGAATGTGTAGAATCGCAAATAATTTACCAACTGATATTAATGTATTTTGTGTCTCTAAACCTACGTTTAGAAGTCAGCTGAGTCATGCTGACTAATGTTTAATATGTGCGCTTTTATGTATGTTATTTTTTGTATTCTTTATTTTTGTATTGTAAAACATCATTGTTTATGTATATTTGATGTAGATGTAAATGGTAAGATTATACCGTGAATAAAGTATTATTATTATTATTATTATTATTATTATTATTATTGCAATAAAAAAGCTAAACAAAAATAAACGGATAATATGAAAAAGTCTTCAAAATTTAATCAATTGTTTTTCAACATATACCAACTTTTTCTAATAAATAAAACTACATTATTTTCTTCAGAATATCACAATTTGACGTTTTAATTTGCGGTATAATTAAAATTTAAAAAAAAGCAAAAACTATTCTGAACAAAACATTTTCTTCATTCATAAATTTAGCATTAAATTTTTTTTTCTCTTTATCCGTAAAAGCTTTGTATAAATAAAATAATTTTTTTGCCTTTCTTTCTAAAAAAACAATTTTTTCGGTCGTATTTTGAATTGGATAAGACGGTAGTATGTTTTGCTGCCCGCTGAAGATTTTGAAAACATAGATAGCTCTAGTTAAAAATTAATATGTTTAATGAATATAAAACTTGATTTTAATTATACTAAAATAAAAGTAAGTATTATTATTGATCATATTAATTTATTATACTATTTGTAATTGATTCCTTTAAATTTTTGATTTGATAAAATTACATTACAAAGAAAATTGTACTCTTGACATCTATCGGAGAGTGATTGTATAACCAAGTATGCCACCCTTTTTTTACGTCACACCAATATTTGATAAGAACAATATCAAAACTTGAGTCGGTTGAATTTGTTGGTAAAATCACAATAAATATTAATCCAGAAACGGAATTTAAATTTGAAAACACTCTATTGGAATTACAAGAATTTTGCAGAATAAATATTATGTGTATTAATTAAAGCTCTGTGCTGCCAACTTGATAACAGTGAATATACCATACAGAACAATCAGAATTTTATTAGTGTTTTAACTTTTTTTAATAATAGAATATAAAAACTTAAAAACGACAATGTAAAAAAAAATTGATTAAAAAATAATCTTTAATACTCAAATATGTATGTGAAGTTTAGATTGACAAAATTATAATTACTCGGAAATACCTAATTAATTCTTTAACCGCAACATACATTAATACTCGTAAACATATTCAATAACATTTTGTGCGACTTTAATTAATACTGGAGACTCAAAATGTCACAAGCGTCTCAATTACTGAAGTTTGTATACCCAATTTTACATTACGTTAAAAATTACCAATTATTTATATGTAATTGATATGTTTAGTGTATTATATATTATGCAAGTCTATTTTATATACGTATAAAATACTATATACAGTTACCTGAAGGGCAACACTTTACCTGTCAACTAAAAACAAAATAACAACTTGCAAAAAACCGACATAAATCAGAACATTTTGTATTGAGCTATACATATCAGCTAATTTGTACTTTACAGTTAATTTGCATGTAATAGGCATATTTCCGAGATCCAAGAGGATTAATAAATCAAATACATCGACAAAATTATATCATAATTATAATTCTCAAGGATTCCGATAAACATAATTTTTTTTTGGTTGACTGACATTTGCTAGTGTGTAAATTGAGATGGTGATTTTTAGGCCTTGTCTCGCTCGTGCGTAGGCATCCGTATCGCGTGTCAAAATTCCGTGGACACAACATAAAGATAAATAATTTATTGTATTTTTGTTTTTTGTTACTGTTGATTTAGTAGCGGCAAATTAATCGGGTACTGCCTACTGCTTCGCTTATGTTCGAATATTTCACCCATAAAAAGTGACAATAAATCATTTGGTAAGTTGTTACCACCTCGTGTATTATACTCGTAAAATGCTTTCAAAACCTCTTAAAAAATAATTGAGATTTAGAAATTTACTATGTAAGTTTTATTAGCATAAATTGCATACGTACTTATAATTTTTAATTGATTTGATATACCTTAAAATTATTAGATAAGTTTCATTGCAACCTAAGATATATTTGTAAGTAAAAAAACCAAAACTACATCCTGCAGATATTATATATATAATAATTATGCAATATTAGTTTGTTGCTTATCCATAATACTATCAAAAGATTGGCTAAAAAGCTCTTAACTTGTTATACCCATAGTGTGTACATGGTCATGAAAAAGAAAATTTTGTAATAATTGGCATATAGATATTATTATGCTCAATAATAAAACTACAAAATGAATATCGTATTACCCACTTAAATATTTTCTTTTGTAAGATCGCTTGTATGTACAAAAAATAAACCATATTAATGATAAGGTATTGAGACTAAATGTTAATATTTACTACATAATAAAATTTTATTTTACTTCCATTAAGTTATTTAAATATTACAACAGCTCTTGCAGGTGTTAACCCGGCACATCATTCCAAATACCAGAATCGAGATTACTATGTAAATATTGACTATATTGACAATGCAAATTAATCGAATAACATGCATAAATTTACACACTATTAAAAAAAATCACATCACTATTAATTAAATATTTAGCAGATGGTGTTTAAATATTTTGAGTACGTTTTTCGTTTTGTTCTGCTTTGAATTATTATAGGTATTTGTGTAGATGTATATAACATTTATCGTTAAATAGATTTATCCCAGCTCGTCTGTACCAATAAGCTATATAATTAAATTTATGAATCATAACCCTTTATTCTGCAGGCTATAGTGTGGTTTTATAATGGGAAAATACATTAAAACTGCAAGTTTATAGTACGTATATTGCATTTTAGATATGGTGAAAAATAAACAATTCCTAGAAACGCTATTTTATAAGTTTTAAATTGTGCAAGCTACGAAAGGCATTAAACATGATTTTTTTTTCATGTTGCCAGTCAATGCTTTGCCATTTTTCTTGTTGTTATAAAATTATAAATCAATTCCTATATACTTTATAATATAAGTTATGCAGGAGGTTTTAGTTGTTAATTACGTAAGAAAATAAAATAATAATTTTTTATAACAAAATTAAAATTAGTGTAATAAATCCATAGCAGAAGCAGTCATTGTTAAATTTAAAATAATATAGAAAAACATTTGACATCTATTGATTATAAACTTAATAATGATTGATTAAAATATTATGCAAATTATCTCTCTATGTGGCTAGAGACACTCTGGTGTTTGCACTTTAAAATTATGTCTAGCATATCACCATTTGGAAAAATAAATTTATCTTTGTGGTTGGAATTATTATTGGAAGTTTCAATTGCCTCAGTATCGTACTTTCTACAAAAAAAACAATTTTGCATTCTGTGATTACACAACTATTACTTATAGATAATACACAAAAAAATGCCAAAAGCAAATAAATTAGTTGTTATAGATGACAATTTTTCAAACTAATCAAAGTTTAGCTTAATAATTTATATGAAACATCAATCAAAACTAATTAGTCAGTAATCCGTAGACAATTCAAAAAAACAAGATTAAACACTGATTGCGAGATTTGCAAAAAACTTAAAATATGAAGCCGCAATGCAACAATAATTGTAACGCCTGTAGACTAAGTACTCAAATGCTAAATGTTTCGAACTAAATAGACTGGTCCAAAAATTATCAGCATGTCCACTGGTAAAAACTCTTACTAGCTGAAAGGCAGTCAAATAAAATTTTCAGCATAAGCGCACGTCAAAATTATGATAACAGACTATTGCCAAAAAAATAAAAGCGCAAACTGACAAACAATTTACAATAATGAAAAATATCTTAAAAAAAACCATTTGCAAAATTTGAAAACTAGAAGCACCGTTTAATATCAGTGCATCGACTACCCAATTACACGGAAAACCCGTTAGAACTTTTGCAAATTGTAAACAAAAGTAAGAGTTTAATACTTCACTTCCTGACAAATGTTATCTATCTGTCAGTTATTATCACTGTATTACAGACTTTTATAAAACAGCATCCATTTTGCTCTAATTAAAAACCTACATTTCGTTGTTGTTTTTTTAGTTAGTGTTGATTTTTCTCTGCAAAACTTGTCATTCACACGGTGTACTGTACTCAACAGATCATAATGCCTTTAGGCACTATTGTTGTGGCAGTGCAAAAAAGCACTACAAACAGAGATGACCGTTTTTTGGTGTCCACGAGTTTGCGGAATAGAATAGCTTCTGCAGTTTATCTACAAAATCAACTCCATAAAGTTAAAGATGCACATATTAGTGAATAAACCGTTAGAAGAAAAATTTGGGCTGCTGGATTGTTTTGTAGAAAGATGGCTACAGGTCTACCTTTACAACGCCAACATCGTGTTGCAAGATTAGCTTTTGCCCAAAATCACCGGGCGTGGAATATTGAAGACTGGAGCAGGGTACTGTTTTCAGATAAGTTGCGTTTTTGCCTCAATGGATTAGACGGACTTTGGAAAGTGTGGAGAAGACGCAGAAAAAGATACGTTTCAGTTTTTATTGATAAGCAACTTGCATTAGGCGGTTAGTCGGTTATGGTTTAGGCAAGAATTTCTATTTAAGCACGCACAAAATTGGTAGAAAATGGATGCCTGACAGCTTACAGATTCTCAAAGATTATGTTATGCCCTTCATGACAACTATGAGCAAACGAGACATTTTTAAGCAAGATAATGCTAGACTTCACGTAACCAGAGTTGTAAGAGATTATCTAATGATAAAGTTGATATTTTGCGGTTTAATTGGCCAGCTCTCAGCCCGGACATAAATCTCATAGAACATGTCTGGGATGAGTTGAAACAACGTATCCGAAAACATACACCTGTTCTAAGATCTGAACAAGAGCTAAGTTGCAATTGAAAGAATGGAATAATATCGACCAAAATGTGATTCTTAATTTAATTCAAAGTGTTCCTCGTCAACTTCAAGCAGTCATTAATACTCGTTATTAGTAATAAGTTTTTTTTTTATATTTTTTGTTCCATATTAGTTCTTGAAACAAAACTTCGAACTTTGTCTGAACAGTAAATTTGTGATATTTCTAAAATACGCAATAAAAACAATAAATATCTTTTTTTTTAATTTAATGAGCAAAATACAGTACAATTGTTTACAATTTGCTAACATAAAGTTAAAACAAAAAATTCCAAAACTAAGTCATAATTTAAAAGTGACCTCGCTTGCTCGCCAGTGTATTTGTGATATAAATAATGTAAATTTTAAAGCAAAGTCAATAAAATGCTTCAAATACAAGGATCTGGTTAAGAAAATAAATAATGCCAAAAATTAAAATTATCCAAATCAACTTGAACAGGTGCTAACCAACTTTGCTTTACAAGACAAAGACATGGAAAAGGTTTTATTTTGGATTTGAAAAGCACTGGTTTTTATTCATGCTATGTATCGCCAAATTTAAAGATTTTTTTAACAAAACTGGGTAAGAATATAAAGCAGAATTGTAAGCAGTTGCTGATTGGTACCCCTTGTGGGACTCTGACAAAGAAGACAAAATAGCTCAGCGGTTTGGAACAATGGTGAGAGATCCATTGTGGACATCACAATGTGCGCACTTAATATTGCAGAAAAAGTGCAAAACTGTGCAGTGAGCAAGGCTGTAAATCTAAACAGCCACTAGAACAAATTGTAACAACTATTACGGAAGACGCGTCCAATGCATAAGTAACAATGCTATCGACTTCACTAATAACATAGTTAAGGTTTGCAACAACATTTTGCTAAAAATCTTCTCTTTTGGTAGAATGCAAAAATTGCAAAACTGCAAAAATACTGCTTCATAAAAAAAGGGTGGCTAAGGCAAATGCACGCAATCTGGCTATGGCCAAATTGACGCAGATATATGAAGTTATAAAACTGTGACAAATAAGCTGGGCCGAGCTATCCGGTGGTACCTTGAGTTTATAACGTAATCCGTTTTGCACTGTGGAAGAAATCAAAACACCAAGGTTCAAACCCGGACTAGATGCTTCTAGAAATAGTTAAAGTTTGTGTAGAAAAGGTTCCGGAAAAGTAAACTTCTAGAGTATATCCTAAATAACAAACTCTTGGAAAAAAAATAAAAACCGCTAGTCACGGTCGATGTAAAAAAATGCGTTCTCTGAAAAAGAGTTATACAAGCACTCGCAAAAAAAATGTCGCCTTATCTCATTAACAGAATTAAAGCTTACCTGAGAGATTGGATCATAATAGTCGGAAATTGTATTATGCCAATGACGTGCAGTGTTCTGCAAGGATCAATTTTAAGCCCAATTTTGTGGAGTATTTACTATGGCGGTGTACTGAAGCTTGATGTAGAGACAGGTATTGGGTTATTGCATACGCTAATGACCTGACAGTAGTAATCTCTGGTAAATTCAAAAAAAGTATAGAGATGCTAGCGGAATGAGTGCTCGAAAGAATCGAGAAATAGTTGAACACACCTAACTCTATAAAATAATAAAAGAGAAACTTTAATTCTAATAGGCGGATATACTTTAAAAAAACATTACCGTAGAAGTGAAAGATGCAAACATAATTGCCAAAAAACCACCAAACAAGCTGGATTTAAATAAGCCATACCATGGGCCACCAAAAAACATGAGAAAGTAGCGTATTTTCTGACGCAGATCCTGGCAAAACACGGGTACTTCAAAAACTACTTAACGCTTATAAACATCAGAATTTACAACAATTGCACCTACTGCAGAGTGCAAGACATTCCTGAATACAAAATCTTAAAATGCAAGAAGTGGATTGCAATAAAGCTTCTGCCTTATTGCAATCCACTTTTCAGGAGGAGAGATTAATACGCTAATTTTCATCATCATTTACAGGATATTAAGCCACAAAGACGCATGGACTATAAAAAGAAAAAAAAGAAGAAAAATGAAAGAAAGAAAAAAGGTAATACCTCAATCAACTTTATGCTAGAAACGGGTAAAGAAACGACGAGAAATAGATAAGCAATGCGCAATAAGTGGTTTTAGATGGTAGAAACCCGAGACTACTGTAGCACTGGCTAGCAGTGTCTTAATTAAAGATTTTCTCCTATCTAAAAAAAACATGATAAATTTGTTTTATTTAATTTTTATTACAAGTAAAAGGGTGTTTATTTTGGAAGCGGCAAACTTTAAATTAGCAACAATCTTATCTGTAACAGCTGATTTGACAATTCTCGGTTGTTTTGAAGAGCATCGTTAGCAAATTGTTCAAAATTATTTTGAAAAATATGGTTCAGTTCAAAAAACTCATCGGGTATTACGTAAATTGCATAGTGCTCATAATCGTCTATCAAAGCAATTAATTTAAGAAACTGTGTATCGTTTTTGCAATACGTTTAACTTAAACGATAATACGCATCCAGTACGACGTCGTATAGTACGCACACAAGAAGCAATTGATAGTGTGCAGCGTAGTGTTAATGATGATCCAAATGTGTAAATTCGTCATCGTGCTCAACAATTAAACTTGTGTCCATCCACTTTGAAACCTAAAAAAATTTGCAAAAAAATCTTGGATGTAGCTTATAAAATCCAACTTGTACAGGAATTGAATGAACGCAATCATTGTTTGCGCCGTGAATTTGGTAAATGGGTTGAGGAAAATATTGCTATTAATTCACAATTTTATTTGAACATTTTCTTCAGTGATGAAACACACTTTTGGTTAAATGGCTATGTCAACAAACAAAATTGTCGCATTTGTAGCAATAATAATGCACAAGCCATTGTCAAAACACCATTACATCCAAAAAACATTACCGTTTGGTGCGCTTTATAGGCAGGTGGAATCATTGGTCTATATGTCATATTTTCAGCAGAACGGTGCCACATTACACAAACGATTAATTTCACTGTTAAGTGGCCACCTTGTTTGTGCAATTTAACACCATTAGATTATTTTTTCTGGAAATATGTTAAGTCCCATGTCTACACCGTTAAACCAAAAACAATTGAGCACTTGGAAGCCAACATTCGACGCATTATTGCCTAAATGACTGCAAACAATGAGTGAAAATTGGACCTCCAGATTACGCCATGTACGCTCCAGCCACGTCGGTCACATGCCCAACATCATATTTAAACATTAATGCCATAAAATTATCTATCAAATAAATTCAATTTCATGGATATTAAAAGCAAACAAAAAAAGGCACATCTTGAGACCAAATATATATCTTCGGCAGACTAAACAAATAGAGACTCATTGGTTAGTTAAGATTCTTCAGACTTCTTCAATTGTTATTTTGTTGAAATTTAGTTCTGAAAAGCAAGAAGCCTAAGAACCTAATTTTCACGTATTGTAGAATTTAAAGACGTCCAGATAATATTTCCTGTCATTCCTGATCACAAATTGATAAAAAATTTTCTCTAAGCGTTCGAAATTGCTTAATTGTTAAAAAAACGCTAAACTGACAAATTTCGAGCATATTTTTATTTAAACTAATCAACCAATTTGCTTAATAAAATTGTAATGTCAGTGCACAGTTAATCTATAAAAGATGTCTATAATTTTTATACTCTAACTAAGATAAATTGATTAAATACTTTTTGTTAAAGTTTAAATCATCTTTTAGTGTGAATAATTTACATTATATTTAATTGAATTGCACTATTTGCCAAGGCGCGTGTTCAGCGTTTATACTTGTGGAAAATAAGCATAAAACAATAAAATACTGTAAAAGAATACATATCAGTTGTTTAGAAATGCAATTTACAAGTACAGCTACTAAATTCACTAATCAATTTATTAGAATAAAAAACCATCATTAATCAAAAATTTATTTATAAAAAAAAAATTAATAAACAGTAACTCGCATATTAATAGAATTACCTTGAAATTGCCGATTACAACTCCAAAAAACCATACTATAAATAAACGGCAACATTAAATTGACTAATTTCTCATACAATTTATAAATGTATATTTTGATGTTCCGTTAACATCTAATGGCATCCATAAGAATGCCAGTGACAGGTGCTAATGGCATCTCACACAATTGCACAATGAAATTAATTGAATAAATTAAATATTATTTAATAAACAACTTACATTTGGTATTGTACGTATTAAATTGATTTTTATGGATGATTCATTATTTAAATTGAATTTTTATCCATATTAAGCCTCTGCTAAATGTACATAAATATTTTCCCCTTATTCTCGTAATTATTATCGTATTTGCAAATTTGTGTCACCTAGTTTTGCGTCTCCTTAAAAAGACAATGAAGGGAAAATTACGAAATCATGTATACATGAAAGTACATTAAATTTAATAAAACATGTATTTATACTGGTCTTGCAAAATTATATAATTAAATAAGTGTGTAATTAAGAGTGTTGCTGTAAATATGTAATTGTATGGTAGCTTCTGGTTGGTTATTATTACTTGTTTTTTAGAGTTTGTTTGTACTTGTTAAATTTTAAACACATGTGTTTTTATTTCATTTAATTGATTGCTTTTTTTAATTGTTTTAACTGTTTGCGTGCAAATTGAATAACAGTTTGTTTAAATCATAAATAACGAATAACACAGATAAAGTTTTTTAAATCAAACTCACTAGTAAACTGTAAAATAACAATTGTTTGTTATAATTTTTTCTAGTGTGTTCTATAATACATATTTTTTAAAACATCAACACAATTATAAACACTATTAACAGACTTACTTTAAAAATAAGTTTTTTTTATTAGATCTGTTAAATATAAAACTGTATGAAATTAATTAAACTTAACTCACGTTAATGTTATTAATTAACGTTCTTTTGCTTTAAACACTATTGTTCATCATGAAGGTAATGATTGGCAATATAAATTTGATTGTTTTTTTACTTGACAAGAGTTTCTTAGCAATCATTAGTAAATATTGTATTCGTCTTTTAATAAAAAAATGTTTAACAAGCAATTTACATATTAAGCTAATGAATGGAATTTTGTAGATAAAAACAATATTTTATTGCATTCTTACTTGTGGTCGCATATTTTTTTCCAACTATTATGACACTAGCAATTATATTTGATTAAAATAGTTTTTATGTATTAACAATGTAAATGATGAGGATTAACCAATGAACACATACAGTTTTAACTGCCTATAAGCGTCGTTGTAACTATTTTAGGATTTTTACGGTTTGAAAACTGTTTCAAAAACCTCATAACTCCGCGTCATCCGCCAGTTTAGACTCGACGCTCTTAAAATACATCAAATTTTTATATAAACGGTTGTAACTGATGTGGGTTTTTGTATAGATTTTGAATAAAAAAAGGGAATTTTAGATAAGGTTTTAACACTACTAAACATCTATAAACAAATGCTCATAGAAAAACCGGTAAAATATAATATTACTCTGTAGCTAGCCTTTGTCAACTTCAGACAAGTTTTCAATTCCGTAGAAATATACACTTCAACAAACCTTCAAAAATGCTAAAATTGATCACAGATATGCAAAATTAAATAACAACATCTACTAAAATGTCACTCTATAATGCATTAAAAATAATCGACTAGCAAATCAAAAAATCAATGTGAATAACGATAGACTAAGTCACTTAAGTTTTGCAGATAATATAGTTTTAATTAAAAAAACTAAAAAAAAAAAACGAATCTAACAAACTCAAAACATTTACAAAGCCACAAAGTTCATAGGCCTCAAAATAAACTATGAAAAAACTAAGTACATGCCAACAAACAAAGATACCAAACAACAAATAAAGCTGAAAACCAAAAACATCAAAAAGGTAACTAAATTTATACCTAGGACAAGCAATAACTATAAGAAAAACTAACTGAGAATTAGAAATAAACAAAAGAGTAACCACCTACGGATCCTAAATTTAGACATTTACAAAATGATATTAAAAATGCCAAAAGTAAACCAAAGAGCTATAGAAAAAAGAAAACTAAACTTAAAAGTAAAAAAAAAACAAACGCCTGAATTAAAAATAAAAAGACACATTATTGCTATTATAAAACAGAGCTGGGCATGGCATATGGCAAGAAACCAAGATATATAGAGCAACAAGCTCATCAAATGGAAACCATAAATAAAAAAAAAGAACCGGCCGGTCCCAGTTGAGGTGGAGTGACAATTTAAAACTGCAAAACTAAACTAGTATCAAATAGCCAAGAACCAATACAGATAAAAAATCTTAATATGTGCCTATACACACAAATGACGGTTAAAAAAAAATTGTGCGTGACAAACAAAAATTATTAACTAGTTTTTTACGCAATAAAGTTTACACACAAAATAATTAAACTCATCATTTATTAAACGCCGTGCAAATATTGTTTTTTTGATGCAGACTTTGCAGCAACCAATCATTTTTTAAAAAACTACCTTAAAAATTATGATTTTGATTAATAAACTTATAAAATAAGAATTTAGGAAAAATATTATTGCCTTTTTTGTCGTGTTGTTATTTATATTTTGCTGCAAAAACAATTAAATACAAAACTTGATGATGCTAACTATTAACATTTTTATTAACAACACTTTTAACAATTTGTATAGTTAGGCTAAGCAGGTAGTTGTGCCTGAACACGATGAATGTGATATAGATACAACAAATTGCTCTTAAAAAATTTCCAAACTGTCTAATGACTTACATTCAAAGTATTGGCAACTTTTACGTAGAACTACTAGAATCTTCCTCTATCATGTCCAGCACATTCTGTTCCAGTTGTACAGTTCTTACTGTCATTAATTTTCCTAGTCCTTCATTTTGTTTCAATGTGCCTGTTTCACGAAGACGTCGATGAATGTTTTTGAAAAATTTTCTGTGTACAATCGTCTAGCTTGTAATGAATTGCCATCAGAAAATTCATACATGAAAAGCATGTCAGTCATTTTGGCGTGTGTAGTGATTTATGGTAGAGGAATTCATTAACTATTAAAGACACGTCAAACAATTTTTTTATAACTTTGTTCACTTTGTATCCATGAAACAAAAGGGTTTTTTTCAGAAATCATCATAGGACAAAATATTTTTAGAATAAGCCAAGAAATAACCCTTTGAGTTTTTGCCGCATCTTTACCTAACACTCTGTATATTAGATTTGGACCCACTATAGACATTTTTTTGGAGTGAAGAATTGAAACATAATAAATTATTATTATTGTGTTTACTATTATTCTAAAACTGAGAGTCTGCCAGCTTTGCGTGCGTATCGAGGGATGGTTGCTGCATTACTGAGGTTACTTAAAAGTAAAACATAGAACCTGTTATATTAGATTAAATGTTTCAAGATTTTCAATTTATCTAAATTTCTACCACTATCTTTACCTAACACCTTGTATATTAGATTTGGACCCACTATAGCCTTTTTTTTTGGAGTGAAGAATTGAAACATAATAAGTTATTATTATTGTGTTAACTATTATTCTTAAACTGAGAGTCTGCCAGCTATCAACTTTGCGTGCGTATCGATGGATGATTGCTGCATTACTGAGGTTACTTAAGAGTGAAACATTATATTAGATTAAATGTTCCAAGACTTTCAATTTAATCTAAATTTCTACCACTATCCTATTTTCAATTATAACTTCATTTTTCAGGGGATTTTTTTTTGGCATTAACGGACAAGAAAAAAAAAAGAAGAATGCGAAAAATGAGGACTAACAATGAATACACAGAAAACAAAATATTAATGCGTGAGAGGAAATTCGAGGAATTTAATCTTAGAAAATAGAGATGGCGGCATGTAATGAATATAAATACATGGGCACAATATTTGACAATACCGGATCTGACGAAAAAGACATAAAAACTAAAATAACACAAGCCAAAAAAACAATAGGATGTCTGAACGAAATTTTCTGGAATGAAGATATTACAAATAAAAACAAATTCAACATATATGAGTTACAGATAAATATAAAAAGAAAATAGAAGCCATAGAGATAAACGCCTTAAGAAGATCGACAAGAACATCAATAGAGAGAATTAGGAATGAGATTATTAAACAGCGTATGGGAATAGAAGGAAGGGAGTGCCTATAATGATTTAGAAAAACAACAATTAATATGGTACGGACATGTTAAAATAATGAACGTAAATAGACTTCCTAGGCAAGCGATGGGTGCCACAACAAAGAAGAAAAAAAGGAAAGCCAAAAAAAAGGTGGATCCAGGGAATTAAAACAGCAATGACTGCAAAAAACCTAGTAGAAAGACAGTGGGATAATAAGAAAAAGTGGTTGGCCACCCCTGCTATCACAATTAAGTTAAAGCATGGTTAAAGCTTTTATTCATAAAACTCTATTCACACAAAAATAAAATGAGACAACAGTAATAGACAAAAACTATCCCGCACTACATAAAAAACAAACTGCTGAAGCACAGCCACGAGCATTGCAGTTGGCAGAGCTACACAACATATTTTTGCCAACAATACAAACACCACAGAAAGTGAGACTACAAATTTATTTCCCAGCTGGACACATTAATGAATAAGCTTGTTACCTGCAAATTAAACGGTTTACAATGGCTACTCATCACCTTTAAAAATGCAAAACAATCAATATGACAATAGCCAAAGCAAAATCTTAAACGTTATACATTGCAAAATGCTCAAATAAACTAGTCGTAAACAATAACATTATAAAGAGAGTCTTCAATATCTAAAGATCCAGATACAGTCAAACTTCAATAAATCGAACCATAACTTGCCACAAAAAAAAATCAAGTTATCAAAACTTCGAGTTATTAAATAAAATGCAATGTCTATTTATGTATATGTAGTTACTTCTGTATAGATGCGTCAGTACATAGTTTATATTTTAATGTAAAAAAGTCGGTTATTTGTGATTGATGAAAAGATTTTTTATTTTGATTTTCAAAAAGAAGCTTAAATGTTATTTAAACTATTATACAAAAACTCGATTGTACACTCTAACCAATGAGTGTACAATCGAGTTTTTAAATACAAATGCAAAACGCTCAACAAATTTTTAACCAACTTGTTTAAGGTGGTTGCAACAAATCATCCTCCATCATATCACTTTTGTTGTCATCTATATTGTCGAGATCTACAGATTGGAATGCAGATTTGTAGATTTCGACAATATCAGCATCTGTGGGAAACTCCAAAGTAACAATATCATTATCCACATGCATAAAATCATCAAGAAGGGCACCTTGTGTATTTCTGACATTGTTCCAAGCTTCATATTCTATTTGCAGTTCAATTTCTTCCTTACTTCTTTTTTTCAAGCGTTTACTTACAAAAATCAAATTTCATCTTCTTCCTCCCACTCAGAATACTAACCAAAGCCGTCTTTTTTAAAACAGTTAGAAATAGTCTCAGGCTTAATTAATATTGATACTACATGCATTGGTTATTTCATTAACACAGTCCACACAGTCCACTAACGTAATGTCAATTTTTTTGTTTTCTTCAAAACATTTCATAGTTTTTCAAAACTCTGCGGCTATAATGACATTTCACATTTTGTATAATACCTTGATCAAGTGGTTGCAACTTTGATGTCATATTTGAGGGGAAATACTCAAGTTTAATAAATTTTAACTTTTGCTGGATGGGCCGGCCCATATCAATAAAAAATTTTTTTTTAGATGTTTTCCAATTGTTTGTCTAATTTTAACAGCCATTCCTTAAGTGCTCCAGTCATTCATGTTTTTAAATTTGCTTTATAGTCGAGATAGGCAATCATCTAACACCTCAAAAGCAACAAGTTTTGATTACTTTTACCTATCAGGAGCAATTTTAATTTTTCTGATCAATTCATGTTTGCGGCAATCATCAATGTAACTCTCTGTTTATTGTGCTTTCCCCCATGGCACTTCTGGTTTTTAAAAGTTAAGGTGTTATCTGGAAAATATTTAAAAAAAATGCCCGTTTCATCTGCATTAAATACGTTCCGTGCTTGATAACCTTCTAATAAATAGGGTGAACCATCACGTTTCCATTTAGTACACTCCTCGTCACTTACAGCATTGCTCTCTCTACAAGCCTTTTTGTGACATATAAAATAGAAAAATTTTAAATTACAATTTACACATTTTTGTTATGTTTGCCTTAAAATTTAGTTGTCCTAGTTTTTGACTAAATTCCAACGCTTTTTCTTTAATTAACTATCTTTAAACCATTCTAAAATTGCTTTGTCCACGTTCGCGTAAGTTGGTTTTTTTAGCCTCTTGGCACTACCACTTGCTCCGCCAATGAAGGTTGCAGTGATAATTGTCTGCTTATTTTTTAAAATAGTAAACACAGTACTTGCTGGACTACCATATTTCTTAACAACATTTTTCTTTAGTGAACCACTTTCCACTTCTCTTATAACTTTAAATTTTTCATCAATAGATAAACTTTTTACGAGTAATGTACGTTTTAATGACATATTGACAGCAATAAAAATAACAAAATAAAACAAATAGGCACAGTACTTTTTCTACCTGGTAACAACTAATAAAACATACACATAAACTTAAGTAGCGCAGAAACCAAACTGCCTGTATTGTTGTGCTATAAAATAAAACATGAGTTAAAAAAAACTTAGTTCATAGGGGATTCCCTAGAATTCGACTTATTGAAAGTGGCGTCAAATATTCTGTTCGAGTTATCAAGATATTTGAGTAATAGAAGTTTGAGTTAAATTTACACATAATTCTTACTTTTGACGCTATTGCCAACCAATTTAGTCAAGTTATCAAAAATTCGAGTTATCGCAGTTTGATTTATTAAAGTTTGACATCACATACAAAGACATATAAGTCATTGTTACAAGTTACAAAACAACTTAACAACTTAACAAAACCTCCAAAAGAGAGCAATGCAAAATCTTATTTGAAATAAACATAAAAACAAAACATAACAACAGCAAAAAATTTAAAAACTTACATAGCATACAAAACATATCAAGACCCGATGATACCGCAGAGAAAAACTACAACTAAAGAGCATAGAAATGAATACCATTAGAATCATCACATAAAAATACAAGATAAGTGCAACATTTCAAACATTATAAAATGCAGACAGTAGATAAAGCATGTATTACGCATCAGGGATAAACAAATTGACAAGATCGTGCAGGACGGCCGTTCGGTAGACTAATGGAAGAATAAAAAGACAGCTTGGCGTCAATATCACAAAAAGATGACCCAGATAAGCAGCTAAGATAAACCATTAAACTTAAAAAAAAGAAGAAAAAAACTCAATAATAATGTTATAAATTAAAGTTAATAATAAACTTCTCAGGTAGTCTAATTGTTAGCACACTCAATACCCTTTTTGGGCTCAACGCTGACGGAAATTTTTAAACAAATAAGCAATAAAAAAAACTGAAAAGAAAAAGACTATAATTAATAGAACAACCTAAAATGGGAAATCAACATATTCAAACTATTCAAGTTGCCAGAAACCGATTCAATTTATCCTATCGTGCTACAGAAGAGATTTGCAGTGCTGAAAACGCAAAATCCTCAGAACAAGATTAACACTTTTACAAATACTGAGCAGCTGGAAATCTGTCAAGATTTATACCAAAACCAAGAAAACCCACGTATGCCCTGGCTAAATCCTACAAACTAATCAACTAGCCATCCAGTATGCAAAACCAAAAAGTTAAAGGTCTAAGCACTGCACCAGCATCAGTATGCCTACCAAACGGAAAAATCCTGCAAACTAGCCATACAAATACAAATAGCTTTGGGTGCTTTCCTAAACATTAAAAGGGCATTTTACAATACTACCTTCAAATCCTTTGTCAATATAGAGTCAAGTAATAGACCCTATTGTCTAACAATGAGTTAACTCTATGCTCAAAAACTGGAAAGTAACCATAACATTATATAGAAAAACTGTAGAAGCTAAAGTTACCGGTTGGTGCCCACAACATCTACCCTTACTGTGATGCTTAATCATGGACGACTTACTTTACATAGTTAATAACATGGGCATCTTTGCACTAGGCTACGCAGATAATCTCACTTTTTTCTTCTTTGCACACAAGAAGATTGGACATTTTTATTTAAGAATGAAACACAACATAAACCACATGGCTGGCTTAACAGTAACCCATCTGATTAACAAAATTTTTAGTACATTTTTATCGTTTGGCTTCTAATCGCATAAATGGCAACTTTAATTTTGTGTTTCAAAGCATCAATTGTCTCTAGATAGTTAGCGTAACACTTATCCTTAGAGTATCCCTACAAAATAAAATCCAACGGGGTCAAATCACAGTTTCTAGGCGGTCAATTGACATCAGCATTTTTGCTAATTATTTGATTTCCAAAAACAGTGCGCTAAAGATCGATGGTTACGTTGCCTGTATGGAAAGTGGCTCCGTCCTGTTAAAACTAAATGTCATCCATTTCATACTCTTCAATTTTTAAAAACAAAAATTCGTTTAACATGGCACAGTAACGTTTGTTATTAACGGTAATGGCGGCTCTTTGCTCGTTTTCAAAGAAAAATGATTCAATAATGCCGCCAAACCAAAAACTACACCAAACGGTTACTTGTTCTAAATGCATAAGCTGTTCAATAGTCATGTGTAGATTCTCTTATCCCCAAATGCAATAATTTTGTTTATTGACATAGCCTCTAAGATAAAAATAAGCTTCATCGGAAAACACGATTTTTTGGTTCATCTTTGGCCAATCAATTTTTAGCTTATTGGCCAAACTGAAAACGCATCGGATAATTATGAAGCTTTATTTGAACTTTTTAAGCCTTTAAACCGAGGTTTTTATGCAAAATTCTCCTCAGAAAAGTGCGAGAAATGTTCAGTTTCTAAGAACAATGACGAGTTGATGTTAATACTTGTTCACGCACACTCTGAGCAACAGCAATAATTTTATCGGCTAAACCCACTAAACAAGAACGTGAACGTGTTGTTTTATCCACTAACAATCCAGTTTTGCAAACTCGCTTCACAAATTGGTCTACAAACTGCGTTCAAGGCACTTCTTTTCTATCAAATTTGTTTTCTAAATTTTCACTGTTTGAGTATAAGACTTACCAGTTTGGAAGTAAATTTCCATTATTTCCCAACTTTGTTCAAGTTTAAAGCGTCCTATTTTGTAAATTTCAAACATAGAACTAAATTTCTGTCATCTCATAAATATCACCTTTGAAAAACAAAATAAACGCTAGTTCAAATGTAAAACGTTACATAGCCCACCTTTTATAACTACAAAATTTTATTAGGGTGCTCTTTGCAACCAAAGTGATGGTTGAACGTACATGAAGACTAACGCTTAATATTCCAGATAGTTGTATTATTACATACAGGTTGCAAGTATAGAGAAAAACTACTCTTAAGTGTACGGCCAACAAGTTTAAAAGTTAGCATGTTTGTTGATAACGGAAGCAATAAAAACGTCTACAGCAGCTATAGAAAAACTATTATTGTTACAGCGAAATTATCTGGTACAGTTGGGACCAAAAACCAAAATGAACCAGTGGCTAAAATATACAAAAACAAATACAAACATCTTTAGATGGCAAACTTTGCTACCCTTGGGCAAATATGCTTTGGCTTTCCAGGCAATAGTGGTTGCCATTGAATGGTGCACCAGAAACACAATTAAAAAAAAACTAAAACCTCACAAACCGATAACCATCATGTCAAATAGTTAAGCGGCTTGCAGGCCCTGCAATTGTCAGTAATAATCATCAAACTAAGTATGACCTGCATAAACAATCTGAAAGCAGTTACCACAACCCGCAGAGCTTGCCATGATGGCAAATCAAGTTACCAAAATAGAAGGAAAGAAGACTTGGTGTCCCTAAAAAAACCGAAAAAAAAAATACAAAGCAGATTTGAGACAAAGCACAGCAACTTGTAAAAAACTATAAGAGATTGACAAATTCTAAAATACTTTTAACAGGACCATTGCATGATATCAAAACAGTGGTAACACAAACAAGATGTATTAGACTGTAAAAGTTTACAAAACTGATAACCAGACACTGTTGTCTTTAAGAAGCACTTGCTTAGAATAAAAATCAAAATAGACCGCTTATGCCGCGGATATATAAAAGAAGATGAGGCTGTGCTACACTTGCTAAAAGAATGTGAAGCTTAAAAACAGCAACGCATAGCCATGTTTGGCAAACACGATCTAACCAAAGTAGAGCTAAATGGAAACCTTTGGCAAAAGATATTGAATTTCATCGAAGAGACAAATTTGCTAAAGAAATAAAACATTAAGGTATGGTCACCTTATTATTACGTTATGTTTTAAATTATCATTTGCAACTGCTTTTAGTCGTAAAAAGCAATACTGCTATGTAAACAAAAATAAAGACCACCCCCACTCACCTCCCCCGTAAGAAATTGTTGTTTAATGGATGGCCTAATTAAAGTTAAAAATGCATTAATTCGTGTAAATAACTTATTAAATGTCATATTTAACTTTCTGTGGTAACATTGTTTAATATTATAAAAGATAACTTAGGTAGATAATGTTACATTTCAAAGCGTGAGTTTTGAAAACTGGCATCTTACATTTGAGCCCTGCTTGCCGCAAATAAGATAAAATTTTGCTATGGTTCAACGGAATAAGCTAAGTTTGCGTCCTAAAGCAAAGCTTAAGATCTAGTTATATCTTGCTGGAAAAGCCGGGCGTAAAATTTTTCTTTTCAAAATGAGACTAATTGTCAACGTATTAATACGGATAGAACTTGAAGATGTAACCTTAACAAACAAAAACAAAACATCAAAAGTTTAGTGGTGTCTTAACGCCATATTTGCGTATTGACATTGTATATTCTCCCAAGTACAATCATAAAAAGTATTGTCAATTGGTAATTAACACTTTGCACATGTATAAGAAGCAATAATTGTATAATGTAATTATAATAAGAAAGAAAATGATAAATAATAATTGCATTATTGAAAGTATGTATTGCAAATTAAGTTTATTATATTATAAAATATTCCATTTAAAACTGTTAAATGACATATTGTAGTGGTCGTCCTTGTCATGAATTTATTCATAATATTTTACTCTACCCATTTAGACCATTTCTTTGATTATATGCATTAAAATGTTTTATGACCACTTATCATCAGCACGGTAACTTTTCTAAAAACACATATATCATATTTTAATTAACAATAACGGATCGTATTTGTACTTTTTGCATTGTGTATAAAGGACAAGACAAATGTATGATTGTATTCATTATAAGGCATCAGTTTTGCACGGTCTGCTTTGCATAAAATATTAAGATAAACCAAACACAGTTCATTGTTAAAATGACGCTAATGTTGTTGGTAGTTGTCCAGTCAGTTTGCATTAATCTAGTATATGTTCCATTAGACTTATGTGGGTGGACTGGGCATATTGCAATACGGAAACCATTCCTGAGACTTTGTTATATGAACTCTATTCCCTTATCGTTATTTATGGCAATCAGCTACGCCACTGAGGAAGAAATACTTGATACAACAGCACTACCAGCACCATGTGACACTGACATTACCTTTCCCGAATGCAAAACGCTATTTTCTTACTGAATATACGGGAAAAATATTTATGCTAATATGAAAATTACGCCAGCCAAAAGAGCGAATAATTCAATACAGTTATATTGAATGTAAATAAATAATTATATATAAAAAATGCCCGTAATGGTTGTAAGCACGAATTCCCGTTTCCCATAATTAATATCGACAGATAAACAAACATAATGGTCCAGTTCATAAATTGACACCGGTATTTCACAATCGAAAACTATGACTACTTGTCACGACTGGATTCACGTCGCATTTGAATAACTCTTATTATTGGTACTTGCAACAGTTCGAGTTGTCTGCATGACCACGGGTTAATTAGGAATTTCTGTATTGCAGATGCCAATATGCAACTGTTAATTTCAAATGTAAATTTTGCAAAATTTATGTAAAAAATTAATCGTCACATTGAACTTGTTGAAAAGTTTTGTGATCATCGCAAGCCATTTTATGTTTATTAATTCGAATATATATGAATAAATAAGCTATAAAATAAGATTCATTTATTAATTTTTATAATAATAACGTAAAATACTTTTTTTGCAATAAAATTTTCCCACAGTTCTATTAATATTCATAAAAATATAATGTATTCAAACTGGATTCAAGAAGTTATTTAAAATATCATTAGTGATAAATATTAAGGTTTCTTTTGTTTTGCTTTCCCAGATTATATTTCTTTCAAATCAAAATAAAGTAACAATAATGTTTATGAATTAATGTGACAAGCAATGATAAATGTAGAAGTTCTGTTCTATTTAAAAATAATTATATTATTGCAATATTAATTACTAATATAGAGGAAGTTGATTATGATTCTCATTTATTTAACTGACAGAAGAAACAGTAAATTTAGTTTCCATCTTTCGTGAAATTTCCTGTAAACAAGGATTTATAGTTCATAACGTAAATAGTAAATTTTGTTTATTTTGTTTTGTTTATTAACATATTTTTATATTTGTCGGTACAATAAATCTTGACTAAAGAAAATATAATAAAATTATTACTATAATAAATTAAGATGTTGTCTTGTATTCTATATACATTTAATGTTTGTGTTCAACTCATTGAAAATTAATACATATATAATAGTGCAGATGTTAAAACTGAAGTAACAAGCAATAAATAAGCCTTTTTAGGCTAAATCTACATACAGTTACATTAGAATGCATTTCTACATCCATTCGTGTTAATGCGAATAAACTGAATATTATTTCTTGACAGAAAACAATATAGGACAATAGAATTACTACTTTTATAACTATTATTATATAGAAAGGATGATATAATAAATTACCTTAATGTTAATGTTTATGGTGTGTCCTAGGCGACATCAGATTCATCTGAAACAATAACACAATTCGGGTTAATTAAAATAACAAGAAAATAGTTTTGTATTTAAATGGTGATGATTCCAACCGCTACCTTGATTACTTTGGCGTTATTCACTCATATTGAGTTGCTGTGTATGATACAATATTGAAAATCAAGGTAGCGGTTGCAATCTCCTTAAAGACAGTAGCTAATGTTATTTCAGTATAAAACTTTTCTAATTACCATCTAAATCCGATGAATAATTCATTAGGATACAATTATAGGAAAACAAAAATAAAAATGTCGTCTACATATAAATGGATTGCAAACGCGGTTGCGCTTTTTTTACTAGTAATATGTGTTTGTTCTCTTTATCTAATTCACTATTTAGCCTTGATTTGCGGTTGGACGGGATTTCTTATGCATCCTGTCATTGGCATTATTTTTCACGTGGTTTGTATTTATGCTTGTAGTAAACACAGTGAGATGTCAATTGTAATTGATTCAGAAATTAATTGCAAAGCATTTTGTAATTGAATAGTTTTCTTTCTTAATTAATATAAAGTTAAAATGACATTTAGCTGATAATATAGATATTAAATTCTTCATTTAAAATATATTTCTAATGTTTATATATCGTGCGCACAAATATAGATTCCTTACACATATATTACTTAATGTTTTAATAAACGTAGAAGATACAAAAATCTTCTATGGTATGTATATATTTTAGAAAATTTATTTGTTTATCATATGAATTTCTATTTATAGTCATAGTGTCTGCTTGTTTTTTAATCAACTTTTGAGTCTATAATTTAATTGAAGTAGTACGTCTAGCGTCCCTACACAGCTAGCTCTTGGTATTGGTAAGAATATTACACATCTAGTTGCTACTTTTTTTCAAGTTCAAATTTTTTTGCCAAAAGACTTTCTTAACTTGTGCTTGCCAAAGAAGGCAATAAGCATCGTAGTTATTGTACTTCAAACATCCGCGGCATAGAAGATCTGCCAGGATTCTCATTTTACGCATGGGTTTGTTTAAGCTACAGCATCCAGTCATAAATCTTCATAAAACTGTAGCAATTGTTTGGCTCATTTGCATTAAAATAGTTTAATAATGTGTGACAGGTCTGTTACATTGTGTACTTTATTTCTTGGCCGTTTGTTTACAGATTATTGTGTTTTGTTTTAAACTTATTACAGATTATTTGTCTTCCCAAAAACAGGTTTAAGTCCAATAAAGGTCTTTGTGGTTTTATTGCTTTAGAACTGGCTATGAACTTCATCATCAGTTTGAATTTAATTACTGACAAGCATATTGCGTGTCGTTTGGCTCTCCGACATGATAATCATTGATCTGTTAAGTTTTGTCTTGTCTTCTTTATTGCGCGTGTTTACAGCTATTTTACATCGCCCCAGAAGTCTTACAACTTGTTTGAAAAAGATTTAATTATGTTTGTAGCTCACTATTTAATATCAGCTATCTGCGCTGAGTCTCATTATTGCCCAGTGATAATATAATCGACGGTTCTTACATTCATATATCCCAATTTTGGTACCAGTGTCGGTGCCGGTGTGATTCTTTTATGTATGTAAAAAGTACTTTGTTTAGTCTTTAAAGTTTTAATCTTAGTACATTTCTTGGCAAGTTCATTATGCCACTTTAAACTATACTACATTTACATCACTAATTGTTTAAAAGGTTTCTCTGTTTGTGAGACTTAAACAAACCAAATTCTATCTTTTGGCAAAATGTGAAAAATTCCAATATGGAAAATATAAATTGTTTATTTACATTTGACTTTATACATTAACAATATTTTGTTTATTTGTATTTCTATAAAGCATTGCGTTAGTCGTCAATCTATCAACATAATATCAGTTATTACTAGATCAATATCTGTTTAATTACATAGTCGCTTTTAAACTTTTAAAATCTATGTTTAAACTTTTGTCAGAATTGGTAAAGATATTTTAAAGCCTCTTCTGTTTAGACATCAACATTAATTAAAAAGTTTAACAAAATGGTTTCTTATTCTTGAGACCATTCAGCTGTGTAGCAACTAAACCGCGTGACAGACTTTATTGTCAAGAGTTTCAGACTGAAAAGAACTATAAGGGTAGTCTTTTTCGACGTCAAAAAAGCTTTCGACAAGGTTTGACACAAGGGCCTTCTCTATAAATCGTACAGGAACAATTTTCCTCTGCGTCCGAGGCTGATAGCTTCATATTTAAGCCGCAGAACAGTAGAAGTCAAAATTTCTGACTACATATTTACTTTCCAGCAGATAGAGATAAGGCTCAATTCTATCTCTGCTGCTATTTAATCTATATGTCGCCGATACGGCTTTAGGATTGTCGCACGGGGTTAACATGACACAATATGCTAACCATACAGTTCTTCTTTACTCTTTAAAGTCACTCGCGGTGGTCTCTTTGAAGTTACAGAACGCCTCCTACAACCTAAAAAAATGGTTCAACAAGTGCTCAGTCAAAGTGAACCCGGAGATAACACACACACCCCGATGAATCACCCCCGATGAGAACGTCAATCTTAACGACGTTTCCATACCGTGGTCCAATGCTGCTAAGTATCTAGAGGTTATCTTAGACAGGAGGCTCACGTACAAATTGCACGTGCAGTCTATTCTCGATAAAGCCAGATTGGCAAACAACCTTCTTGTTTCAATGTTGCGTCAAAACAGCAAACCCGACTCTACACTTTTAAAATCTGACCTATACTAACGTACGCATACCCGATCTGGAGCACGGCCGCAAGCTGTCACCTCGATCGTCTTGAGGCATTCCAAAATACTACTTTTAGGAGCCTCTTCGGTGTTCTATGGTACGTTTGAAACAGAAAATTTGGACAGACCTGGAGATCCCTCCGCTGCGCGCCAACACATTGAAACTTTAGCCGCAAAATACTTCGATAATCTCGTGTATTATCCAAACCCTAATTTGGTCCAACTTGCCAAGCCAGACAGGAGGGTTTTCTGCTACAAGCTCCCGGTAAATCAAGTAGCCGCACTCTAAAGTTTTAACAGAGATCAGATCAAGCCACCATCTCATCCCAGCCTATAGGACGTAATAATAAATATCTCCACAACCTAATCTATAAAAAGAAAGTTCATAAGCCAAAAGGTCTCAAACTTTCATTGGCATTCAATATTGAGCGGTTTTTTAGTTGGTAGGCACTTCAACCTGAAGAAGTGAATCCGACAGAAACCAGGAAAGTCAATAACAATTCAATCCGAATGTGAATAATTATAATAATTGTGTTTTTTACAATTATCTTAAAAACATATTCTAAAATATAATTTTTTGCTCGAGATGAATACGTTTTTGTTTGTAAACTTGCCCCACTCAACGCTGGTGCGTCTCGCCAAATGTTGCCTGACAAAATAAAAAAAATAATTTTTTGTTGATAAATTTTCTATATTTAATATGGAAATTAGAACATATTTACTACTACTAGATTTTTAGTATATCATCTGATTTAATAAATTTGTAAATAACAATACCATATTTAAATAAAACATATCGTATATAACAAAATTAAATCGTTATAAATTTATTACATAATTTTTATTTATTTTTAGAACTATAAGAATTAGTGTATTTAGCAATTTTAATCCTACAGCCAGAAGTCATCACATGATTTCATATTTCATAATTTTTAATTGAAAAACGGAAGCACTAATAGAATCGCTAACTACATATGTTGATATGTACGTGTTACATTGTAGATGTATAATATATATTCGGGGAATCACGGGGAATCACATAGAAAGGGTCTCATTGTTCCCGGCCATAAGCAGGGGAATCCCTGATGTAGAAATGTAATACTATGCAGTATGCATGATGTAGAAATAGTTAGTTATATTCCAGACACGAGCTGCGACACTCTAAATATAAATATTAAACAAATTTGTGTTTAATTTAAAGCCCTTTCCAACAGGTTATGGGCCCAGGTCTTCGCGTGTTAATATAACAGTATTATAATTTAATTATTATTATACATAAACATTTAAAATTTTAAAAGTTAGTAATGGAACTTAAAGTGAATAAAAGAAACATTGTGCCATTTAATGGTGAGCGGTATGGTGTATGGAAGTTCAGAATAAAATCTCTATTATCCGAACTTGGAATATTACATATCATAGAAGAAGAAAATGAGGAAATTACAGAAGAATGGACAAAGAAAAACATACTAGCAAAAAACACAATAATAGAATATTTGAGCGATTCATTTCTTGGTTTTGCCGACAAACATGTATCTGCCAAAGAAATTTTAATAAACCTTGATACAATCTACGAAAGAAAAAGTTTGGCGTCTCAATTAGCAATGCGTAAGCGTTTATTAAATTTAAAACTGCAAGGTGATATTACATTATTGCAACATTTTATGCAATTTGAAACAATAGTTGCAGAATTAATATGTGCTGGAGCAAGACTAGATGAAATGGATAAAATTTCACATTTATTATTAACGCTTCCAACTACATTTGACGGTGTAATAACAGCGTTAGAAACGTTAAGTGAGGAACATTTAAATTTATCTTTCGTAAAAACGAGATTATTAGATCACGAAGTTAAATTAAATGCCGAAGACAATTCAACAAGTTTAAAAGTGCTCAGTAGTGAAGTTTTTAAATCATCTGGTTCTAACAATAAAGAAAAACGTTTTCCTGCATTTAAAAAGAACAATAAAAAATGGCAAAATAATTACAAATATAACAAAGAGAAAAATAAATCATGGAATAGAATTTCTCCCAATAAATATAAAACAAATAACCTAAAGTGTGACCATTGCGGAAGACGGAATCATGAAAAAAGAGATTGTTTTTATTACAAACAAACAATTCAAGGCCAGACAAATAGGAACCGGACCCTGCACACCATACCAACAAATGCCCAATGTGCGAACGGATCGGACGGATTTGCATTTATGTTTTCCAACAATGAAATGGACATAAATAAACCAAGTGAAATAACTTTTATTCTGGACTCGGGTGCCACCGATCATATAATTAACAGAGATGACGTCTTTACTAATTTTGTAAATTTAAATTTTCCCAAGAAAATTGCAGTCGCTAAATCTGGTACAAGCATCAACGCAACAAAGAGAGGGACCATCAATGTATCCACAAACCTTGGGTTCAACGGAACACTACAGGAGGTCCTTTATGCACCGGAACTTGCTCACAATTTATTGTCCGTGCGAAAAATTCAAGAAAGCGGTTTTAAGGTCATATTTGATGCAGATGGCGTCACTATTCGAAACAAAAAGGAAATAATTTTAAAAGGTAAGCCCTTAAATAATCTGTATTGTATAATTTTTACGGTTCAAAACATGGTAAATAATGAAAGTCAATTAAATATCAGTACTAATAAATATGTTAATATTAACTATCAATTGTGGCATGAACGGCTTGGCCATATAAGCCATCAAAAGTTTATGCAAATTAAAAACAACTCAATGATAGAAAACATGACTGATATATTAAATATAACACCAACACATAACAAATGTGAAGCTTGTATTTATGGTAAACAGGCGAGACTTCCATTTTTAAAAACTAAAATAAAAAACCATGTCAATAGACCTTTATTTATAATACATACAGATGTTTGTGGCCAAATTACACCTTCGACTATAAATAATAAAAACTATTTTATTACATTTATTGATGATTTTTGTCATTATACAGTCACATATTTAATGACACATAAATCAGATTCAATAAATTATTTTAAAGATTTTGTTTCTAAAAGTGAAACATTATTTAATTCAAAAATAGTAAATTTATATTGCGACAACGGTGGTGAATATATATCAAACGAATTTAAACAGTTTTGTGTGTCAAAGGGAATCACCTATCATTTGACAGTACCTTATACACCTCAATTAAATGGTGTAGCTGAAAGAATGAATCGTACGATAACTGAAAAAGCACGTACGATGATAATTACAGCTGAATTACCTAAAGCATTCTGGGGAGAAGCTGTTTTAACAGCTACATATTTAATTAACATAACACCTACAAATGCAATTCAATTAAATAAAACACCATATGAACTTTGGCATAATAAAAAGCCAAATTTAAAATATTTGAGGGTATTTGGTTCAACTGTTTATGTTCACGATAAAATTCGCAAAAACAAGTTTGATAGAAAGTCGTTTAAAACAATTTTATTGGGATATGAACCAAATGGTTACAAACTCTGGAACGTTATAACAGAGAAATTTATTACTGCTCGTGATGTCATAATTGATGAAATAGATTATAAGCAAACTAGGCCTCTACATGTTAAAGACATTGCTGAATCTTGTACAAAATCAAATAACCCTATTTTAAATTTAGATCAAATTACTGCTTCACAATTAGATGAATCCCCAAATTTAAAATTGAATCAGACTAAAAATCAAACAGAAAGCGAATATTCCAGTGATCCCTTATTAAGACGAAGCGATCGAATTAAAAATCGACCGACTATCTCATATGACGAAACTACTGATCAAAATTCAATAAAAGATATTTTATGCTCAGCATATATGGAGGTACAAATACCCAAATCATTTAAAGAAGTTAAAGATCGAGAAGATTGTGTTCAGTGGGAGCAAGCTATACAAAAGGAAATTTCTTCTTTACAAATTAATAAAACATGGATTATTGTTCCTAAACCGAATGATAAAAACATTGTTGATTGTAAATGGGTTTTTGCTATTAAACAGGATGCACAAGGAAATCCTATAAAGTATAAAGCTAGATTAGTTGCAAGAGGTTTTAGTCAGGAATATTTAGTTGATTATGAGGAAACTTTTGCACCAGTAGCTAGGATTGCCACTTTTCGATTTCTGCTTGCTTTTGCAAACCAGTTTGAATTATTAATTCATCATATGGACGTTGAAACTGCATTTTTACATGGAAATTTAAAAGAGGAAATTTATATGAAAATACCTGAAGGAATTGAAGGAAACCATAGTCATGTATGCAAATTGCAAAAATCATTATATGGTTTAAAACAATCGGCTCGGTGTTGGTATGAACATTTTGATCACATGTTAAGGGAGTGTGGTTTTCAAAGATCTCAAATTGATCCTTGTCTTTACTTATTAAATAAGGGTCATGTTAAAAGAAATATTTATATTGTTTTATATGTAGACGATTTAATGATCATAACAAGTGATTTCATAGCAATGAATAATTTGAAACAATATCTGATGGTTCAATTCAAAATGACTGATTTACAAGAGATGAAATTATTTCTTGGAATTAGAATTGACAGAAGTGAAAATAGAATAACACTAGATCAAAGTTCTTATTTACAAAAAATTTTAAACAAATTTAAAATGCAAGATTGTAAACCTACTAATACACCTCTACCAACTGTTTTAGATTACATAGGTCTGAATGATGACAAATATTACGATGCACCATGTAAAAATTTAATTGGATGCTTAATGTATGTAATGCTTTGTACACGCCCAGATTTGTGCGTGGCAGTTAATATATTAAGTAGATATCAAAGTAAAAATAACTATGAACTATGGAAAACTTTAAAACGATTATTGCGATATATTAAAGGTTCATTAAATCTTAAATTAACTTTTATTAAAGGAGATGATCAACATATACTTACAGGTTATGTTGATGCTGATTGGGGTAGCAATTTAAATGATCGTAAGAGTACAACAGGGTATATATTTAAAGCATTTGAAAATTGTACTATCTCATGGACGTCAAAACGTCAAAGATCAGTGGCTACTTCTTCTACAGAAGCTGAGTATATGGCTCTTTTTGAAGGTATAAGAGAAGCAATATGGTTAAAATCGTTATTAAAAAGTATAAACATAGATATTAAAACCCCAATTATTATTTTTGAAGATAACCTCAGTTGCATTAGTATAGCAAATAATCCCACCAACCATAATAGGTCTAAACACATAGATATAAAATATCATTTTTCTAGAGAGAAAATTCAGCAAAAAATTATAATACTAAAATATATTTCCACAGGTGAGCAACTGGCTGATATATTTACCAAAGCACTACCGGCAGTTAAATTCCAACAATTACGAAATAAACTGCAACTATTATAAATATTTTTTTTATATATATATATACATATATATATATATTTTTTTTTTAATTATTATTACATAATTTTTTTTTGTATACATTTTTTTTTTTATTATTCTATATACATATATATTTTTTTTTTATATTATTATAAATTTTTTTTTTATTATTATATATATTTTTTTTATTATATTTTTTTGAGTGGGAGTGTTGATATGTACGTGTTACATTGTAGATGTATAATATATATTCGGGGAATCACGGGGAATCACATAGAAAGGGTCTCATTGTTCCCGGCCATAAGCAGGGGAATCCCTGATGTAGAAATGTAATACTATGCAGTATGCATGATGTAGAAATAGTTAGTTATATTCCAGACACGAGCTGCGACACTCTAAATATAAATATTAAACAAATTTGTGTTTAATTTAAAGCCCTTTCCAACAACATAGAATAGTTCTGTAAATATTTGATTCATGCCATTTATCACTTTCACTGCATATTTAAAATAGTTTTTTAATGTATAGGCTACAAATGTTTTCACTGCACGAATTATATTTCTGAAGATATTTTTGTAACACTAAATCTGTTATATATTAAAATTTAAAAAATTGAACCAATCTTTGATTTGATTTATGTTTTTATTGTCAAATCTTTTAAAATAGTTAAAATATAATATAATTTAGTAAATAGATTACATATCCTATAAACTAAATTAGACTTTGATATTCAATTATACTCTATAATTTATTTAATATTTTAATTAAAATAATAATAGTAATTATTATATAATCATCATTAATCTATAAATTTAAAAATAAACGTATTGATTTATTAAATGAAACGTTCCCTGTTTTATTACATCCATCAGGTGTATATTGCGATTTTATAGCTATTATTCAGTGTGATATGCGAAGCCGCTCAGAATTTTTACCACGGTGATTTATTATCATACATACATTATAGAAACCCACAAATCTCACATTAAAAGAAGTTGACCATAATTTACAATTTGACATTTATTTAATTTATTTAACTGCACAGAAAACTCGTAATTTACACGTTTTATTAGCGGCCCACAGTTAATTCATTACAAGATATATAAAAAAGACAAAAAATAAAGCAAGATTTAATAAAAAAACGGACATTATTTTATTATTCCTGTCCTCGTTGGAAATTGCAATGTGGGTAATTGAAAGGGTTTCCTTTTCGTTATGGTAATGATCGTAGTGAAATTGGTAGAAACGGCGATTGATGTCTTTTTTTAATGTACTTGATGTCTTTTTTAATGCATCTAATTACTTCTTTATGATTTTATTTAGCATTCTCTTTTTTTGTACTACACATAAGAATTAGATACAATAAAAATACAAAAGCTGGTTTAATTAAATTCCGACAAGCGATGTAGAAGACATGCATCTACATTCTAAAAAATCAATTTACTAAATATTTATTTAACAGTTTTATAAAAATGAACAAAGTTTAATAAAATAAATCACATCAAAATTTGTTGGTGATTAAAAATTCAATTGTTTTGGTCCTTATTTGAATGGTTTTTTACTTTTTTTTTTCTACCATTTTAGTTTAAAATACTTGCCAATCGTTTTTTTTTTTTTAAGATAAGGCCGTAGATGCTTAGAAGTCGGAGAGAACAGACGTAGACTTCAATCAAAACATTCAAAAAACACTACAATGGGTAAATATCACATTGCCTCGTTAGCACTTAAAAATAATTGATTGGGACTAAATAGTTATATATATGACTACTGTTTTTGTCCGTAATTTTAGCATTATAATTATTGTCTATTTGTGTGCCCACCTTTTACTATATATATAATATATATATAATACGTTTATTTCTTGCCTTTTCGGCCTTGAAAATTACATTTACAAATACATTTATAACTTCCCAAAATTATAAAACCTAATCTCTATAAAACTAACACAACTAAAAGTATTTTCTTTTCTGGTCATCTACTTTTTTCTTCGTTTTTAACTTTCCTCATCCATTTTATCCCTATCTGTTCTTCTCTCATTTTGTTACACTTTTTCAACATATTTTCTATAGTTTCTTTAGTCTCTCCGCACATTCGGCACATATTTAAATTCTTTTCCATCCAATATCATGTCACTCGCACTTTATTACCACATCTGAACCTTGCATTATGTTGTTTTATATACATATATTAAGGTGAAACTTACATTTATTTTTGTTAAATTAAATTTTAAATTTTAGTTATACAATTTTGTTTTCTACAAAATTTTATGTTTACAAATTAATTTTAAAGTCATTAATTAGAAGGTTATACAATGCACAGCAAAAAAGATATAAGTAAAAAAAATAGGAAAAAAAATTTGGTAGTCAAAATATATACAAAAATAACTATTAAGGCCCACCCCAGTATGTTATTATCGTATATGTATAAATTTATAAATTAATAATTATTTAAGAAGAAAATTATAAATATATATATATATATATATGTATAACAAAATAGAAAATACTTCACTATATTTAGCTTTACATTAAAAGCTGTTTATACATTGCACTATACTTAAACTACTATAATTATATTATTTACTTTAATCGCTTCATTTTTTATTATAAACTTCCTTACATGTACAAATTTGTTTATTTATTTGTATTGTGTTGAATTTTCGAGAAGTTATTACAAATTTTTAATCAAGTAATTTTTATTGCCTCTTCATAATAACTAACACATTGGAATCAGCAATGACTTGTAAATTACATTTATAAGTGCATGATTAGATTTTTTCTTCGTCGTAGTTTTATTATATGTATCGGTGCGAATGTAATATGGACTTAATTTATAACCTGGCTGTTGGCGCTTATTTTACACGATTAATATGAAATGAAGCAATATTAGTAGATAACTAAATAGTTAACAGATGCTTTACGATGATCTTTACGTGGTGTATAATTAAGTAATTTTTCTACATCCCACTAGTAAAATGGATAAAATAAAAGAGGAAACAAACACATAATACGAATATAAATTAATGCAACAACAATATGTAAATCAAAGACAATAATTTCAAAATAATACTGCATATAAAATGAGGCATTGCCAATTATGCAAAACAATGCATAAATGCGAGTTTTCATCTTCAGGTTCAATTATAATGTAACATCCCATATAAGTATTATGTTTATGCATGTAATTATTACTTATAAGTAAGGTTTGTTGCGTTTTATAAGTACTAAAAGATCAAAAGCCCACGGTTAGGGTCAAATTACGTAGGTATGTGCCTGTTCGACCCGTGTATATGTTATGTCACAGGAGAAAAATGACTTATATATACATATTATGCATTGTATGTATATGCCTTTTTGATAAATGGAGATAATGATCAATAATGTTTAATATATAGGAAGTTGAATTGAGTGACCTCTTGTGTGGGTGTTCCGAAATCGTTCAGATTCACCAATCAATTCTCACTCAATCACCTATACGTTGGATATTTCACACACTATCATTACATAACTTTTACCCATAATTTATGTATAGTTAATGCCATAAGCGGGTATGTAGAATCAAACTAAAATATTCAAAATATTTCAGTTTGATTCTACATACAAATAAAAATATTTGAATAAATTGATGTTAGACCAAACGAATTATAACAATTTAATATAAAATAAATTTCAAATAACAAACAATATTGTGCAAGAAATAATTAAACAGTATTCTTTTTTTATTATTATAACTTTATTGATTGCAAAATATTATTGTTATATTATTTAGAGTATTATTGTATTTATAATATACAAAAATTGCCACACCTATCTTATTTTAATGCATGAATCAATTCTTCCATTAGTGTAAAAAATTTATTATAAGAAATATATGGTGTAATTTAATATAATTAAAGAAATAATAGATAATAAGTTTTTAATATTAAGGTAGGTACTCCTTTCCAATGACAAATTGCGCAATATAAAATTGCAATAATATTATTACCCTGAAAGATTGAATTTACTTTGCTACTTTTAAAGTTACACTCAGAAATTATGTAATAATATAGCTTATTGCTATGACGATGTTTAAAAAAAATGTTGATTTTACTTAGATTAGGTGAATACAAACCAATTATGTATGACATGTTTTGGTAATTAGATTGAGTTTGTGTAAAATATTTAAATACTCAATTAATGTTATGTTGCTTTGAAAATATTGTATTAATAATAGTAGAATCATTATATGGAAAATTACAATAATTTTCTATATATCCTTTTTTTTATATTTACTTAATAAATTTAGTTTTTTCCAAGATACACATTGATATGATGTTTAGAGTTTTACCTGTGTTAGTAAGAATGCCCAAATAGATTAGATTGATCTACTCTTTTTCAATAACACTTTTGATTGTTATTTGCCGTTTATCTAACCAGTCGTAGGTGTTCTTTTATAATTGTTCTACATATCTACATGAACTTACAGTTGGACTAATACTAGTATCGTATTTGACAAAACTAAAGTTTGTATGTAAAATTGCACAATGACTATCAGAAAGTCGGAGCTGTACCACACGGACTGTGGTATTTTGATGGCTAATTTTTGTTCTCTTGTATTAAGTGTGTCTACCTTGTTGTTGTAAACCTACTTACTATCCTGCGGTAGACACCTGTCTAAAACCTCTCTCGAAAATGAGAGTTGATGGAGAGAAATAAAATAGCTCCCGCTGATCAAACAGGATTGCACAGAAGATCAAAACTTCATAGATAAAAATTGTTCTTTTTACCTATAGTCATTCTCTCAATACATCCACATCCCTATTTTCCTATATACAAAAACTTATCGACAGGAATTAAAATGCAGTATAAATATATCGTCTAGTGATAAAAATATACCTCAAGGAGGTTCCACAAACAGTGAACAATTTTTCTCCGGTTGGAAACGAGATAGCTCCAGCAATTCTAAAAAGAGTAACAAAACGACTAAGCATAGAAATGTTTTTGAGAAAAAAAAACATTAAAGATAGTTTGAGCGTCCGATGTATGTGACGGTGAGGATCTAGATGAAAGAAATTCTAAACAAAATTAAACTTATAGAGTATGAGATAAAACTTTTAAATACTGTAAATAGAATTGTTACTAGAAACCCAGAGCAAAAGAAAAAACAAAAACAAAAAATATGCAAGTTAATCTTGCAAACGGAGTATAGAAGAATACTTTTAAGTTTGATTAAGAAAAATGTTCAAAAACCACCAAATGCTTGTAAACCAGAAGTACAAGAAGAAAAAATACCACAAACAAGTACACGGTAAGAATAGAGAAAACTTATTGACTAAATTCGATCAGATTTCAAAATCAATAAATAAAAACAATGATGTATATACAATGTAATACAAAGAATGATGCTGATCTAGACCATCCATGTTGAAAAAGGCAAAACTATCGGAAGAGGGGGTTAAAAGACAAACAACAGTTTACATTGTTAACTAGCAATATATCTTGCTTACTTTTAGCATTGTGCATAGAGAGTTGCCTTAAATGACTCTGATGTAAAAAATGTATACTTCAAGACAATCAAACGTAAATTTTGCACTTGCTTGACACTTTCTTATGCAAGACAATCCAGGTTTACACCATTTAAGCTTGCTGGGTTTTTATGCAACATAATGGTTCATTACATTGCATGCTAGGTATAGGATACCGCCTAAAAAAACAGGAACTACAAAACATTGAACAAGCACTTGCAGGTTTTTAATATTTTGTTTGCTCAAAATTATTAAAATTGTATAACAAAGTATTAATTTACGTTTTAGCACATTAAAAAAAAAAATAAAAACTGTATGTAGATTTGAAGCAATTACGAGGAATTTAATTGTCAAACTTAACGATGTTAAAAATTTGTATATAATAAAGTGTCCAATACATAAAGGGTGTTTTTTTTTAAGTTTGATTAAACTTATAACAGAGTTAACTATAAAACTAGCTGTCATGCTGTGCTCACTTTTTGACAGTCATAATCAGAAATGTTTGACTACTTTGTAGTTTTATAGCGTATATAGCCGTGTATCTCAACAAACTCTACGTCAATTTGTAGATAGATTGTACCATATACTCTCTAAATGATGCAAAAATACCAACTTGTTGAAAGAATGTGATTACTAAAAAAAATATTAAACAATTGGGACTATTTTCTTCTACTAATTAGAATGTTGCGTAACAAACTTGGCCTACACCCGTATATAATCTAGCTGAAAGATTTAAAACCACATGATCATTTTATGCGTCGTTCTTTTGCCAATACTGCACTTTTATCGCAAACTTGTATTTAGCAAAAAACCAGATTTTTTTGCTATACAGCTAAACAGGTATAATAATAGACAAAATTGCCAAACTTCATTGCATCCAGAAATCTAGCACTGTTTGTTGTAGTTTACACACTTGTAGCATTATTAAAACATAAATTTATACAATAAAACAAATAAAAACGTTCATATATATCTGGCTTTCATAGATTTTCAAAAAGCTGTTGGTATAGAACTTTGAATTAAAATGAAGTTTATAAAAATCACGTTAACGCCATGGTATTGGCTTTATTGAAAAGATTATGTTATGCCATTGCGGCGTAAATATGATTTGAGACATATGAGCATGGTTCAAATGAAGTATAATCTGGAAGTCCAATTTTAAACCACTTTTTTGAGCAGCCGGGGCCGTATAATGGCAATAACGCGGCAAATGCTAATTTTAAGCTAATCCAACATTGTTTATTGGCGTACTCTAGCAACTAGGTGTGATATTTCACGATCGTAGAAGCCAACTCACGAGTCCGTTATGCGAGATTATGCAATCAGCAAATAATTCCTGCAATAAATTGATTGTGTCGCGCGCTGTGTGACTTGTTGTGCCGTATTTTTAGAACCAAAGCTCCTCCACATTAACGCCATTCAACTGAGGAACAAAAAAGTCAGTAATCATGAATCGATAATAGTCTCCATTGACTGTCACGTGTTGGCCGGCATCATATTTAAAGAAATATAAGCCAATAATTCTACCAGCCCATATAGCACTCCAAACAGTGTATTTTTATAACAGCGTCTTAATAATGGCTTCTAGATTTTCCTCGCTCCAAACCCAGCAATTTAATCAAGATACTTCAGTTCTTGTACAAACTGGATCTTGTAAGCTCGTAAACCGAGAACTTTTTGCAAAATCTTCCATAAAGTGGATGGACACAACTCTTGTGCACAACGGCAAATTGACTTATTCTGGTCCTCCTAAACACTACGCTCCACAGCTGCAACAATTTCTTTGGTGCGCACTGTATGCGTAGTGCAAAAACGATCCATTATTTTCCAAATAGTGCACGGTAAGTTTTGCAAACTAAACCATGATTTTTAAAGTAAATTTTCACAATTTGCAAGCGTTGTTCTGGCGTAAGTCTATTTATGATAAAATTGCAAAACATGCTAATTACTCAGCAGAAACCAGCTATCAAATTGATTGTCACTAGAAACAATATTGCCAAGTCAATAAACAAACGTCTAAAAATAAAAACTTTGTTATTTTAAAATCATTGAACACAGCACAAATTGATTCTAAATAATTCAGCATTTTAAGAAACATCTACAAAAACGCGCATTACATGTCAAAATAGATAAAAAACTAAAAACAAATAAAACTCCTTTACATCAAGAAGTAAAGCAAGAATATTTTATATTCCTACAATTGTTTTCTCTAGCGCTAGAAGACGTATTCAAACAACTAATATGGATAAATAAAAGCATTAAAGTAGATAAGATTTTTCGACGATATAGTGCTCATCAGCAGTGATATTACAGAACAACATAGGTTTAAAAATAAAGATTATAAAACCAAAATTATGAGTAGCAACAAAATAAAAGTTCTAGTTAATTACCAAATTGAATAAGTTAACAAATATGTCTATTTCATAACCGCTCAAATCACAAGACAAAACGGTTAGCTTGGGCTGCACTTGAAAACTTAAAACACGTATTAAAAACGGGACGATCCCAATCAACATCAAAAGAAGGTGTATAATCATGCATTCTACCAGTAACAACATACGGCGTCAAGCCATTATCACTTACAAAAAAAGCACATAATCTAAAAACAACACGAAAGACCATGGAGGAAGCAATATTGGAAATTACACTAAAGATCAAAATCAACAAAAAGATCAGAAAACGAACAGAAAGTCACTGACATCATGACACGCTTGGAAAAGCTAAAATAGCAATGGGTAGGTCATATCATAAATCAAAAATAACAACTTAGCGCCCAAGAGAAACAAAAAAGAGCTTAAGAAATCCGCAAAAATATGGATTGACAACATCAAACAAGTAGCAGAAAAAAGGTGGTTTCAGAAAGCCTAAAATAGAGACAAATGGAAAAAGTTAGAAAAAGTTTACAGTCCAGGAGTAGATAGTAAACAGCTACTAAAGAAGAAGCAAAACAAAATACTAGGCTATGAGTAACTTATTGTTTGAAAATATAGATAACATTGATCCGGTCAAGATGTGATTTTAACAGAATGGCGCTACTTGTCATACAACAAAATAAATTTGTAAATTGACATCCAAGATAATGCAATTTGACATTCCTCAATTACTTCTTGTGACGTTACGTAAAGTTATTGGTTTATGTTAATAAACTAAGAACAGTTGATGCTTTGGAAGTTAACTTTGCTTAAATTGTTCGTGATAACAGTGATAAGAAAAGTGATCTAAAATTGGTCTTAAAAAAACATTCTTTACAATCAGATCATTATAAATGTCGCATTTTAATTTACATATTATGTGACGTATTAATTTATGTATTACTGTAGAATTCAAAAGTTTGAGACATTTTTGGAAAAGTTATAGAAAATGCAATAAAAATAGCTCACTCAATATTTAATAATACTATTATGTATTATAATAATAAAATATACATTTTGCGGCACTTTCCATAAGTATTCTTTATTATTCACAGGTTATTATAGTAACTACAATTTAACAATTTGATTGTCTGAGTTATTTGAATTAGAATAAATCTCAATAATAATTTATTCACTGGGAATAAATTCTGCTCCTGATTTATCTACACCTGCCCATTGATAAATTAATTAATTAAAACGTAATTTATTTGTCAAGAAATAGAAATCACTGCGGTATCAGGAAACGTCTAATTTATTCCCGTTGAGTTAACGAAACTTTTAATTACATTCTCATCGTCTAGCTTCGTCCACGTTTTCGTATTAATTATGCAAAAGCTTTATAATAACTGTCATCACCGACAAAATCAAAATCATTAATTAATTTGCAATTATATAACTGCGCTACTCCTTGACGATCTTCTACGCCACAATTGAAATCGAATTCCCAAGTAATATAATATTACATAAATTAAATTGATATTAGAACGTTACAGTAGGTTAAATCTTATTCAATGTTAAGTAACATCATTACATTGATAATTATAATTATTTTGAAATACATCTTGTGAATATGTTATAATTACATTCAAATTGTATATTGATTTGAGTCAAGTTGATTAGCATTATTTATACTTATTTAAATGCCCACCTATAAAAAATAAAACTTTCGATTTGATTCCAATAATATATATTATAAACAACAATTAAAATCGAATCATAGGTGCGCTGAATACTATCGATATTAATTTATGGGTAGGCTGCATCTCAGGCATTCGGATCTTTAAATTCTTGTGTATGAAGACGATGCACAAGAATTATTTAATGCACATAACTTTGAATGCCGGAGTTACAGTTGATTTATCTTCCATATAAGAGTAGACATCGACTTAGACTCCTCTCGTATATGTGCACTAACTTTTTATTTCTAAACTGGTTGCCATCTTTCTTCATGTAAATATGTTCCACTTATATTGGACATAGACATGAAATATAATATACACTATTTTAATAATAATAATATTTATATACCATAAATTATGATTTATTTTTAGTTGTATATTATTAACGGGTGTAAATTATTGGGCAATTTAGTTGTTTATGTTCCATGCTTGCAATGAATTGATATCTTGTTAAACTAATAATATAGTTGTATATTTAAGAATTTGATATTTTACTGAGCAAAATGTTTAATGTTAGTTCTAATTACAATTATTACCATAAACAATTAAATATTTACATATTAAACATTTTCGTAATTAATTATAAACAGAACAAACTTTAAACTAACTATATAGTGATATATTAAATTAAATAAGAGTAATTTATTTTGACACATAATAGTTCTTTCAAATTAGATACAAAATCGAGAAATATTACCTACAGCTTAGCGACCTGTATACTTAGATGTATTTGGACTGTCTGAAGACTATTTTCACCTAGCGCACGCATGAAGAAGGGTGGTTTTGAAGTAATAGACATATCAATTTTTGCATTTTTGAATGTTTTTTTTGCATATTTAGCAAAAACTATGCGTTTTAGGCAAAAATTACCTTTATTAAAAGTTGTAGAACAAAAAATTTCCAACTGATATAGGCCATTTGAATTTTCCTATAATTTTTCGTTTTTCCGCTAGAAGACGAGGAAAATAAAGCCACAATTTTGCGCGCTCTGGAAGGGCAATGCACGCATTATTGGAAAAATTAAAAGACCTATATCGATCAAAAATTTTTTGTATTAAAACTTTGGTCTCTTACAATTTTTCTAGAAAACGCATAGTTTTAGTTAAAAATCCAAAAAATCAGCAAAAGGTCACAATTTGCGACATTTTTCAACATTCCTTAGCGGAAAATGCTCTCATTATCGGGAAATCTAAATAGCCAATACCAATCGGAAATGTTTTGCTCTACAACTTTAATCTCTTGTAATTTTTTACCAAAATGCATAGTTAGTGCAAAAAAATAAAATATATACTTTATTTTTTGTGCTTTCTTGCTTTTTGCTCTACCATTTTTAGTACAGATAATTTTTGGCCATAAAGTATACAGGTCGCTAAGTTGTGGGTAAAATTTTTTCTGAAAAATATCTAAGTTGAACGGACTATAACTTATTTTTTTTAGAAAAGGTTTTTTGTTCATATTGTAAACGTCTCAGAAAAATAACTTTATCAAGGCAATAGATTCCGATTAATTCAATCAACGCCAGTCATTTCAAAAGCATTTGATAGAAACATGCTTATTAAGTTTAAAATAAATGTGAATAGATTTATAAAAGGTTTTCCAATAAAAAATCTTATTTTAAATTTTGTGGCATTTTTGATCTGTTGCATAGCAAGTTTTTTTTCCTTGACATTTATTATTAAAATCTATACAATTTAAGTACGCTCCAACAACGTATAAAAATTATAAATATTTATTATAGACACAAACAAGAAAATTTTGCTAGTACAGTTTGCAGAATTTGTGGTAATTTTGGTTAGTATAAATCACCTTTCCGTAAAGACATTGTAAATCTAATCGCAAAATTTAAGCAAAATAGTCACTGATGTAAAAATGCTAGTTCCAATACGTACTGTCAGGTCATTCCAAACTATCACAGTCCAGCTTTTATTGCATACTGTATAAAGATCTTAGCCTACATGCGTATAGAGTGCAGCTGATGCAAAAACTGAAGCCGGCTGATTATGAACCACACCAAACTTTCTATTATTTGAGTGCTGAAAATGTACGCAAAAATTTTTGACTTTTTAGTAAAATCATTTTTAGCAACAAAACCCATGTGTGGTTTTGTCGGTTTTTCAAAAATTCTAAAACAATCTTCAAGAAACTTCTTTATCCTTGACGAGTTTTTGTTTGATGTAATTTTTGAGTCGGCTAAACCATTAGACCTTAGTTTTTTTTTAAACAAAAGTGCAATTATGCAAATTGCTACCGTAGAACGCTAACTGATTTGTTGTGGCTTATATTAAACAATTTGAGCATAGACAATCTTTATTGTCCGTAAGATGTCCCAACAAGCCACACAAGCCGTAAAACAATTGCAGTGCTACACAAGAAATTGCCTGGACGCATTATTTCGTAAAGCTTGGATATATAAATTGACCGGCCAAATCATGCAATTTAAGTCCGCTAACAATTCCAACCCTCAAAAAGCCTCAGTTGCAAAAATGTCTTGCAAAACTTCATCAACAAAAAAAGTTAAGCTGAGCATTTACTGGATAATTGATTCCAAATGTAACAATAATATTCTTTTGTCGATGTTTTCTTTTCTTATTTTACCGACAACTTGCAATAAACAAATGGTTGTGTACTATTCAGAGTTGACCATTCTACGTTGGTGAAAAAACACTGTAATTACATGACCATTTATACTGAAGAAACTGGCCATTTGCATCAAAGTACTGCAAGCACAAACAGCTTTTTTTTTAATTTGGGTAATTTAAAAGACCCATACAGTTGACTGATGTTTAGTTTTAAGCTCATAACAAAAAATTCAAAGTTTGTCAACAATTTATTTAATGCGCGGTTGTATTTGACATGAGTCTTTTTTTGATTAACTGTTAAATTGTGCGAAACTCAACGCAAACAAATCTTCTTGACGGCTAAATGTTTAAACAACATCTTATGTATGTTTGCCCAAGTATACTACAATCTTACATTAGACCACATGACAATTTTGCATAATTAGTTTGTACACAGCTACAATGTTTTCTAGTACAACGACTGGTTTTGGACAACCGCCAGAGAAGTACGGCCACGTTTGAATTTACTAAACTATCAATATATTGTGGCCTTGGATGGTGTTTCATTACCAAAAGTTGCAGTAAGTTGGTCGGCACACTGCTGTTGAGATAATCTACGTGAAAAATTGTAAAAAATCATCGCACAACAATGTAGTCAGTTTTCAATACATAAATAGCAACCTTCGTAAGCATTAATTTTAGATTTCTATAACCCTAAAAAAATTATTAAAGAATATATCATCTATAAACCTTTTTGTAAAATAAGAAGTTAAACTTAGAACAGTTTTAATTAATTGGCTTATTAAATTTAGTTTTAGGTTGAAGAATTACTTGATAATAGATAGAAAGTTTACACTATGCTAAGGTTTAAAGCCTGGCAGTATACACTACGTTTGCAAAAGTCTTTTATTTGTAGCTATAAAATCTATTGGTTAATCATGATGACTGAATCAATTTGTAATGTAGCGTTCCATATGTGGTTCTGTTTTAGATTGGAAGATTGAGCAACAAAGTTAATGGAGTTTATTATGATATAACTCTAAACCTCTATCAAAAAAATGTTGTCTAAGTAAAAAATTGTAAAGTATCTGATTATTTGAATAGAGGCTAGAGCCTTTACTGTTAAATATAAAATGCAGAGCAGTAAATCGTAGAAATGAAATTTTTTTAAAAATATTGCATACATTTTTAAATATTTTCATAAAAATTATTGTTTGTGATCAGCTGTTACACATTATTGGTAAAAATTGTTAAAAAAAACTGACAACGTAAACTGCGGTTAACCCATAAAAAATAATGTGGTCAGGTATACAAAATCTATGATAATGACATTTGATTCTTAACAATTCTCCCAAAAAAAGTGACATATAATTTCTGCTTGGTTTGAACATTTATTCCAAATTTAATAAAGTGCATTGCAACGTGTGCTAAATGCAATAAAAAAAAACAAAACTTTAATGCATGCACCAGTTTACCATGAACTGCAATGGTAAACACTTAATTTAAAATAAATTTTCTTACTTTGATGCTAAAAAATAAAAAAAAATAAAACAATTACAATTTTTACTTTATTAGCTTGTTTACTGGAGTTATTGTACCCCAAATTGTTTATTCAAACACCAGTTATGATTTTTACTAAAATTGCAAAGAATACTTTTAATAAAATTGTAAATAATTAAAAATTGGTTGCGGGCTTATCAAAACCAAAACTGACTATCGTCCAATTTAGACTAAAATAACCCATTCTAACATACTAAAAATTGTAGTTTATTTTAAGTCAAAACTATGTATCAGGCTAAAACCAACAAGCTATTAGTCAATCTAAGCTGAAGCCCGATAGACTCTACATCCTTATATGCTACTTCTAAAAAAAATGCCCATAACCCGGTGTAGAGCTCAAACCAAAGTAATGTTGGGTGAAGCGCCTAACTCAAACTTTGGCGCATACATTTTTGCAGATTTAAGCACCAACATTTATTAATTTAAAACATTGGTCTAATACATGAATGTTTATGTAAACATGGTTACAATTAATGTGAAAGTGTGAATGGTCCAGTTACTAGATTTTGTTAGTATCTACAGCGCCTCCATTCTCTTAATTAACGGGTTTGGTAGTATAGAATATGTAATTAAATTACAAGTAGTTATAAGGTTATTAAACAAGCATAAGCTCTAGAATAGTAAACCATGGAAAATAAAAGATGCAAATTGGGATATGTTTGCTTAAGTATTTGATTTTAATAATATAGTTTCTACAAATTAAACATTTAAAAAAAAATTACTAACAGCTTAGCAACCTATATACTTAGGTCTATTTGGACTGTTTGAAGACTATTTTCACCTAACGCACGCATGAAAATGGGTGATTTTGGAGTAATAGATACATATATATATATATATATATATATATATATATATATATCAATTTTTGCGTTTTTTTGGTTGTAGTTGTAGAGCAAAAAATTTACAATCACTATAAGTCATTTAAGTTTTTCTATGTTTTTCCGTTTTTTTGCTAGAAGGCGCGGAAAATACAGTATATACAGGGAGTTTATAAATGAATGGGATTATGTAATCACTATAAATATGCCGCCTCTTTAAAATCGTCCACTATACTACATATGTTTTCATATGTTTGCTTGACAGCTGTCAAAGTTGATCTGTCAAAACAAATAGTTTAGTGAACAATTTAAAAAAAGCGGCACATTTAAAGTGATTACATAATCCCATTCATTTATAAACTCCCTGTATTTTATTTTTTACACTTGGAGCCAAAACTATGCATTTTGGTAAAAAATACAAGAGATATTGATATTGGCTATTTGGACTTCCCGATAGTGACAGCATTTTCCGCTAAAGAATGTTGAAAATGTCGCAAATTGTGACCTTTTGCTGATTTTTTTGATTTTCAACCAAAACTATGCATTTTCTGAAAAAATTATAAAAGACCAAAGTTTTAGTACAATAAAATAGTGACTATATTTTACGCGTCTTCTAGCCGAAACGGAAAATTATAGAAAAATTCAAAAAACCTATATCGATTGGAAATTGTCCGCTCTACTTTTAATATAAGTAATTTTTGCCCAAAACGCATAGTTTTTACTAAAAATGCAAAATACCATTCAAAAACGCAAAAATTGATATCAATATGTCTATTACTCCAAAACCACCTGTTTTCATGCGTGCGCTAGGTGAAAATAGTCTTCAGACAGTCCAAATACACCTAAGTATACAGCTTGCTAAGCTGTGGGTAATATTTCATTAAAACGTCGATTTTTTTGTCTAATTTGAAGAGACTAATAGTGTTCCCGCCATTATAGACAAAAGTTAAAACTTTTACTTTACAAAACAAACTCCTCATGGTAATCCTTTATTGTATCTTGAAGAAAAACTTCTTCTTATACAGAAAATGTTTAACAAAATTGAGCAAAACATATTTGCAAATAACCAAGCACGCGTGTAAATGTCGGTTTGATATTTAATAATGGCTCAACAAGTAGCAAAAGTTTGGGTTGTGTTTTTGTAGTAGATGTAGAAGTGTATGCTATCTATCAGGCTCTTGTCTACATCCAACTAAATGCAGGTGCATTTTATGTTATATCTACAGATATGTTGACTGCATTAGAAACTATAAAGAACCATTATCTTAATCATTACTTGTTACATTATTTTTTTTTTTTCAATTTTGCATTAGATGTCTAAAATAAATGTCACTGTTTACTAGCTGGCAGACGGAATGGTTTGCTATTTAAGACAACAAGCTGCAATGTACTAAATATATAAAAATACCGTAGAGTTTGTTATGGCCACCTAAAACACCAAAAAATAAGGCCCTGACTTCTTTCAAAAAGGCTCTAAAAATCTCAGCATCTTTTCCAGCAGCTGCAACACCGTTCTAGTTTAATAAAACGCAGACGCCCCGGACGCTCCGCTCTTAGACAAAAGATGAATGAATCAAGTGAGTCTTTTTCAGTAATCCTATCTAATAAGTCATCAGCCGGCTAATCACTTCAAATACATTTAACACCAAAAATAACATCAGCCACCAAAACCAATAAATCCTCAACCCTGCCCAGACGACCACTTTAAATCCGTCGACTATCTCTTTACAAACCTTTTGACAGCTTGGCTATGTTAAATGATATGAACACAGAGCCGCAGACCGTAAGCTATAAAAGCTGACTAGCTCATCTCAAGCTAAAGGCAAGCCAAACTTTTTTTTTAAGTTTTCAACCAAAGCACCTGCTTCTCAAAGGCAGACTCCAGCTCTTCCTCGGAGCGCACCCAACACTCACAAGAAAAAATCTTATGCACAAGCAACGGAAAATTTGGCATCTACTAGACTAAAAAGCTAGAAACAGATAATTTTTCCGTTAGCCTGAATTCAGACCTAGACTATGCAACGCCTATACACACTATATGCATTAAAATCAATATCATTTATCAGCCAATGCAATCATAATTGCAAACTTCTAGTAAATTCAAACAAAAGAAATTTAATCGGTGGACGCTGTTGAAAGTGAATCTGACCCTTGTACATTTCTAGGAAGATTTTCTTTACAATTAAAAAAAAAACGCGAGATTCTAAATGTGCGTGTGAAAGAAAATTGTTGCTTCGTATGCTTGTAAAAGCCAAGCATTGTTCTTATACTTATTTTGATTTTTAGTGTGTTTATATTTGTTTAACAATACATAAATAGATCTTATTTTAAGTATATTAAATTATAATAAATATAACGACGTTGCCTTAAACGTTTAATTAATAGATAGTCATGCTATGGTGATATTAATAAATAATGATAATTATTTATTTGAGAAAAATAAATCATTTTAATACCGTTTATTTGTTTATTTGTTTCTAGTGAGTACCGATTAACATTTACCATAACAAGTAGTGTAAATCGATCTATTTTTTGAAAGCGTATTAACAATTTATCCAACTTCAACACTGTCATAAATTTGACATTATGTATCATTAATTACTACATTTTATTAATGACACTAATGACCAATTCATTTAAAGATTAATATGAAAAGAGAATTAATCTGTCTATTACGATAGATCAAAATGAACTTTGATTACAAAAGGAAGTAGATATTCCTTATTTATTTATATATTACGTAAATAAACTTTAGAACTTTAATTATCCCCTCGTGTGTGATTTCATCAAATACTATTTGATTAGAATATTAAATAATGTTAAGAAAATTAATGCGGTTTGTATTTTAATCAAGCTGCCTGCTTACAGCGATTGGATATATATTTAAACTAATTATTATTAATTGATCAATTGATGTGTACCTATATCCGGGTGATTATAAATTAAACATATACCGAGTTACCGTAATGAGTTATCAACACGATGTGAAGATGTGTTCGACCTCGCATCGTGCATTGTTTATAAATAATGTTCAGATATTGCATCTCATGGTGCTTCCTGAAAACTATTTTTAGTGCAAAACAAGACCATTCGATCTTCGGACAAAAACTGTTATAAAATGAAACAGTTTACAAGTAAAATGCCGTAGATAGTGTGTAGTATACTACTCGAGTTCTCAATATACAGATCAATGTACAGTTAAGCAATATCCCTTTCAGCAGGTCAACGATATCTTTGTTGACGAGTTCTTCTATATAACAACAAACAAAGAGAAGCAATTCTTGTAATCGTTAAACAATGACACTTTTCTACTGGAAAGTGTCTCAATGTTTCTTTTTTAAATTCCTTGTAGTAAAAAGTGAAACTTATAGGCTAACATGCAATCTATACATTTTTTTAATGGGGATGTAGAACAATTTTATAGGTTTCTTATATTATGTTTTATTGACAGCAATGATATTTAATAGAATTCCTACAATTTTCAAGAAAAGTTAACTATTTTACAATAATAAATAGAAAATAACATTAGCTTTCGATTAGATAAAAAATAATTGTTTAATAATTAAAGAAGCAATAAATATTTTTCAAAGACTGCGCCTACTAAATTAATTAAACTTACATAATTTGCTTTTAAATTATAATAATTATTACACTTTTAATCTCGGCTGAAGACTATTAATAAAAATTAATTAATCCCAACTAACATTAAGTCACGATGATTTTTTCTTCTTCAACAGATAAACACACAGCCAATATAACTGAACAAATAAATCCGCTTTGAAAAAAAAAACAAAACTTAATTAATAAACATTTTATCTGCACGATATTTAATCACCGCCAATTCATACACTAATGTGTTAAAAACCCAGACAAAAAAATATACGGGCTTTTCAACGGTTCTTCCTAAAACGTTTTTAACTGTGTTTAGTGTAAAACCACTATAAAAAAAAACTTGCCAGAGCATTTAATTTTTATTAATTTATGAATAGGATCAAATTTCTCACAACAGGAGTACATTGGCCTTCGTCAACTTAATTAAACTGTAAAATTAAAAAAGCTTTTAATAGAATTTAAAAAAAAAATAATCTAAAAAGTGAAATTACTGCTGAGTAATTAAATTTGTTTTATTTATGCTAATTACACTAAGTAATAACCGCAAAATTAAGTGCAACGTGTGTGTGAAATTGCAATGTAATAGATTAAGAATGTTATCGCTACATGGTCATCTTAGATAAAAATAACTATTATTATCTTTATAAAATAAAGACATTTATATTTTTACATGTTTCTAAGTTTTTGCATAAGATTATTGTAATATATGGTAATTGTTTGTTTGTTTGTTTGTAGATGCAAGGACTTTTTATATCCTTTTTGTAATTAGTATACTAAATTTGTTTGTTTGTGTAATAATTGGTAATCTTTCACTAAGATGTTATTTGAATAATATTTTAAGTGTATAGTTTAATGTTATTTAATATAACAGAAATAATCATGCCTATTCAGTAAGCAAATCTTTAAGAGTTAAAGATGTATAAAGTTGTTAACTCAAGGACAATTGTTAAGTTAACAACATCGAAAAGAATTCGTATTCAGTAACGCGTCCGCTAAATATTTTGATTGTCAAATTAAAGATTTGTGGTTATGGATAGTCTTTAAGTTAACAACCACGCTCACTGTGGTTGTTAAGCTTTAAAGATATTCTTAACCTAACAATTCACTTCTATAAATGTTCGAAATAAGAATTATTATAATATATTTTATATATTTCAAGTAGGAAACCTGCTTATATTAATATTTTCTCGTGTTGTAAATCAGTAAAAAAATATTACGTATACGTAATAAAATTAATACTTTTAATCAAATCTAATAAAATTTGTATTTGATTTTACATATAATTAAACTTGTAAAATAATTATTAAATTAATATAAACATAATTGTTAAATAATTTCATGTATCTGACTTTATGCAATTTATTACTTTGTGGAAAATAATTTCTACATTTAATTATTTTAATAATTTTATTACAACTATTTTAATTCACTAATTCACTCATGTATCCAGCGTCTGCAACTTCTAAGTATTTTTATTATTTAATTTCTATATGAATTTTATATTTAGCTGATATTTTTATAAGGTGTACACGTTAAGAATTTGTAAACATTAAAAAGAGAAACATCGTCGAAATGCGACAGATGCATGCACGCACCAATCGCACGCTTGCAAAGCAGTGATCGAATGCTAGCTTCATGCAGTTCTATAAAGATAAATTGTTACGGAAATAATTAACGATGTTGTCCTTAGTGAATAAGAATACTGAACATTATTGTTAAGAAAATCGTTACGAGTTTCACCATAACGATGTTGTTACTGAACAATATCTTTAACTAGAAAAGTTACAGAATAGGCCTGAATATAAGCTAAGTTATTAAGTAGTTTTAAAATTTATTTAATAAGAATTTGATTAAAAGATTGATAAAAATTAATTAAGTTAATAATTAAATAAAGTTTGATTAAGATAACAATTAAATAAATTAAATATATTTATTTTTTTGGTTATATAATTTTAAATCAATTTAAAACTTTGTCCAAAATTTACTTAATATTATTTTGCATTTTATTGATTACATGTATACGTGTATGGTTTGAATGAATTTCTAAAAAAAACTGCAAATATATCAGAACTGTCAAATACCATTGATAGTATTTTAGACAACAAGTTTTTTATCTTACTCGTAACAGAGCAGAATATCATGCGATTTAAAAAAAAAATTATGTGAATGTTGACAAGATACTTTTATAAAGTTGATTAAAAGAAATTTTATCCTTACTTGAAACGGAATTGTGATTGTTTTGAAATAATACGTGATTTTCTAATTTTGTTGCTAATGTGTAGCACCTTGTTTTAACTGTAATCCATTTATATTTTGAAAACAAAATTATAAATAAAAAAGTAGTTCAATAAGAAAACAAATTTATATCTGCTTTTTAGCAGTAAATTTACAACTGGTTATAATTTTTCAGCTAAATCAGCTATTGGCTATGTTCAAAATGTTCTGAATGTCAACAATGTAAAATAAAATAAAACCGTAGAAATTTTTGGAAATATAAAAAATCAATGTCTAATCAAGTAAACTAAACTTGTTTTTAAAAAATGTTTTAAGCCAGTAGCGGTAGCGTATTTGCTAATCCACTTGCAACATTTCATCAGTTAACAAAACTTTTCTTGCGATCTAAATTTGCAATCTTTTTTAATCCATTTTAACCAAATTGCATTCCTACAGGTTCAGACAGCACTGCAAAATATAAATATAAAACCTCGAGCAAAATCTGACGTAATACCATCTCTAATACTTAATTTGTGCAACTTTATTTTATATATTTTATTGCATGTTTTATTTCCAAATCAGGAGGTCAAAAGAAGATCAAGCAATTTGTATGCTATCTGCAATTCCTAAAGTTTTTGAATTTCTTATTGCAAATTATATGAAACAGGTTAAGTAACACTTACCAAATTTAAATTGCAAGAGAAATTTATTTAAAAATGTTATTAAACCTCTTGGTTTTTGTCAGTTTCTTTATTAGTGCATATTGCAAAAATCTCGCCGGTTTGCCGGAAGGAACCGAGGTATTAAAATACTTGATGCGGCAAAATGTGGAATCCCGTCGTAAGTATGCTACTGCATAACCTCAAACAAAAACAACGGTAGCCTACATAGTCTTAAAGTCCCTAAAGACGGTTTGCGAACGTGCCCAAACGTTCGTGATTTGAGATTCGTACAGGTTCGTTAAACGCCCGTTCGTATACCCTACACACGATGCGCGCACGTCCCCCAATGTTGGCATTTACAATATATGGAAAACTTGTCTACTAACGCGACTGAATACTATGTCAATTTTTAAAAACAACTACGTTGTACGATGTGTGATATAGAGAAAATTATAGCACTATAATACTTACTTCTTGTGCATCTTATGATTATAATACTTACTTTGCGTGTATACATGCATAGGAGTAGTAATTTGAATTTAAAGTAAAATAATGTAATCTTAAATTATATAACAAAAAAATAGCATAAGCATCTAAATGTTAAAATCCATAATAATTAAAAATAATTTATAGTAACCTATATTATAATAAAATATGTTGTTAGAAACAGTAACTGTTTTATTTTTATATAAGAATTACTACACAAAGGTCGAAACCATCATTTAATCATAAATAATAAACGCACAATTCACTGCAGATAGACAAGTCTAGTCAATAAAAAACTAAAACACTAAATAACAAAAAAATACAGGTCATATCAAAGCAAATAATCTATATCATTATAAAGGTTTCTAACCAATACAACCCTAAGCCCACCCCCCACCCCCCCCTAAGCATTGCATCTAAATAAACTTTCAGAAAAAAATAAAATCGATGTACTAAATACAAACAAGAAAGTATTTGCACGACATAAGTGCTTCTGTGGAATAAAAATAGTAATACACGCAAATCATGTTGTTTTTAGTCAAAATTGTTGGCTAGCAATAAGTACTAGTAATATTTTTTCAATGCTAATGGTCACATAGCGCCTGGTTGTTTATAGATCAAAATTATGACAAAGTAGCTTCTTTTTAAATTGTAGTTTTACATCATTTTCGATAGAATAAAAAACAAGCAAAATGTGATTGCATTAAAATACTTTTTGAATTTAATGAAACGAAAATCAAACAAATATTGACAAATTTTAAAAACTCTTAAAAATAGACTAACAAAGAATAATAACAATAATAAAATATTTTTTTAGTACTTATACATTTAAGATATAATGTTGAAGCTCAGATATGACAAACTACTAATTAAAACGCACACAAATAAAAATGAAACATATTATGAGCTATTACAATCTTAATCAAAATATTAGAAAAACTAATAAATTATTGTACAATTTTTTATATAGTAATCATATAAAAAATAGTCAATAATTCGTTTTCTTATAGTGCCTATCCTTTTCGGATGTTAGCAATCATTGTTGCAATTCTGACTTTATTGGTTGCGGCCCTGAAGAATCCCACCGTTGTTATGTAAAACCATGTTTGCAAGTTTTTTAACCAAAACGTTTTTCTCTTTACTTTCTTTCCTTCCACTCTGTCTTGCAAAATCAATTGCATTAATTAGTATTTTTGATTGTTCCTCATAATGTGTCCCAAGTATTCTAAATTTTGTGTTTTTATTTTTTGAAAACATCTTTGTTGGTCACATGCTCTGTCCTAGGGATTTTCAAATGCTTCCAGTCTTGTGCAGTTAACTTCTGTTAAAATCCATGATTCCGCTCCATATAGGCAGGACGTAGCACTTTAGTAATCTGATCTTGATGATCTTGATGTTGATAAGGGTGGATCGTAATTTCTAAATAGTTTTAACATCTTGAAAAATGTAGTTTAAAATTTTTCTATTTGGCATTTAATTTCCAGTAAGTGGTTCTATTTGTTTTTGATTGTTGTTCCAAGGTAAGTGTTTGTACTTTTTTGATCATTTTACCGTTCACTATCAGTTGGCCAGAATGGTTTGCGTCTTTGAATATTATCATGTATTTTGTTTTCTTGATATCAAGTGAGAGTCCATATTTTTGACTAGTTTCCGCTGTACTGCTCATCAGCTCTAGAGGTTTTTGAAACTGTTCTCAAATACTCTCGTATTATCAGCAAACTTTATATGGTTTATATTTTCTCCGATTATCTTTATTCCAGCGTCTATGTCTTCTAACGCTTTATTGAAAAATTTTCTCTGAGTATATGCTAAATTTATTGATGACAGTACTCGTTTTTTCAGGACGTGTATTTTAATCTATATGTTTTCTGAAATTTCTCTTTGGACACGTGCAGAAGCAGTCTGATTCTAGTATTGTAGTTGCAGATAACTCTTCTTCTTTTGTTAAGTTATACGTTATAAAAGCCTACTAATAGTCAATAAAGCATGTGTAGACATTGCAATCAAAGTTTCTACATATTTGGACAAGGACTTGAACGTTGATAAAAAATTCTCTTGTACCTAGCACGTTTTTGAATCTAAACGGTGTACAACTGATGTGTTTTTCGCATATCTTTATTATTCTTTGATAAATTATTTTCAAGAACAGTTTTAGGGCTCATGTGCTCAAGCTGATTGTGCGGTATTTGATACAGTATTTAACACTTGGTTTTTTAGGTAGAAGTATGAAGGTAGATTTCAACCATAATTTTGGTATTTTTCTTGTGTAGTATAAGTTATTAAATATCTGTGTTAACTGTTTAAAGCCTTTTACATCAAATAATTTGAAAAACTCACTGTGTTATCTGAGACGAGAAACTTTAACTTGCGTTATTGCTTTTGTGATTTCATCTTCTGTTATTGTCATGCCCTTAAAAATTCTGACTTAGAATAATAAGTAAAAAATGCGCAAAACCTATTATGCAAACACATTGATTAAAATTTATTACAAAAATTAATCTAATGATCACCTTTGGTAGGACAGAACTTTGTTATACAGGGTGTTAGACAAAAAACGTACGGCTGAATATCTCCGTTATTTTTTAACCAATTTATATTATTCAATAACCATTTTAAATGGTTTTTTAATATATATATAACAAAAATTGTTGATAAATTTAAAAAACATAATATTTGTTTTTTATTTAAAATGATCGCAAATGAATAGTTGGCATTGAAGTTAATAAATGTTAATTTTTTTTGAGTGTTTTTATGTTATTATGCATAATATAGTAACTAAAAACAATTACTTTTTTAAAATTAAAAAAAAAAAAGTTTTTAATTTTTAAATATGTCAATTTTTTGTTTTTATATTATGCGTAACAGCGTAAAAACACCCCAAAAAATAAACGATGCTTATTTTCAACGCCAACTATTTAATTACGATCATTTTAAATAAAAAACAAATATTACGTTTTTCAAATTTATCAAAATTTTTTGTTATTAATATTTTACATGGTTGTATTAAGAATACCATAAAGATTTAAAATATAAAATAAAAAATGTATGCTGCTATTAAAAAAAACAAAGTTGGTTGCTATAGCAACTATACTAGAAATTAAAACAAATATGTGTGTACCTGCCTTTATAATACTCAAAAAACCATTTAAAATGGTTTTTGAATCATATAAATCGGTTAAAAAATAACAAAGTTATTCAGCCGTACGTTTTTTGTCTAACACCCTGTATATCATTTATCAAAACATTTGCTGCTCCAATCATTTTGATGGTTAGAATCCATACAAAACAAGTTAAAAAAAATTGACACTTTTTTATTATCTTCATTTCATCATTATGTAGTGCGGGATCACATAACTATTATTTATTGCCCAAAGACCAAAATCAACAATAAAAAATGGTCATATACATCAAAGTGTTTACGGTTTTGTGATTTTATTATTAAAATTAACGCCAAAAACTTTAATCAAAATTAAACAATAAAAAAATCGCCTATGTTTATTAAAACTAGCTACACCTTCCTTCATTATATATATATATATATATATTTTAAATTTAATTTTTAAAAATTGTGCAGCTACTAAATGTTTTAAAACTAATAAACAGCAATTTACAGCAGTTGTTGGAAGCTATTGTCCTGTTGTTAAACCTAAAGTCTCATTCAACGTATCCATAAATTGGCATAACTTGCTAAGTCTATAAAAGGTTATCTTAACAAATTCATTTATTTACAAACAATAGTTTAAACGTTGACAGACTAAATATGAAAATGCGGTATCTTGCAATGTTTCAAAAATTACCACAGAAATTTTTAAAATTTTTGCAAATAAAGTTGCAAAAAAAGAGTGGATAGATTTAACTTCACAAAAAAACCAATAAGTTTCCTGTTGACTAGTCTGGCTCAAACGTTTATCGACCTTTTTTGCTCGAAATAATTACAACAAACAACATGTGATTTTTAATTGTTCAGATATGATTGGCAGATGTCAACAAGTTGGTACTGCATATGCATTCTTCACAATGACAAATCAAAAATAAGCTAAGAATTTAATTGCTTTACTTGAGGAGGCTAGCTGCATGAGATGTTTATGTCTGCTAGCAACAACCAAAACAACCAAAATTGTTGGAATAGTAGAAATAAAAATAATTTATCACCAAACTGAAAAGTATCTAATAGACATACTAAGCAGTGGAATAATAAAGGTAATGATCAAAGACCTAATAGTAGAAAGCCATCAATAAATCCAAACATAAAGAATAACATAGACGGTGGCTTTAAAAACAAAACAAAAATATGTTCTAAAATAATGGCTACTTACCAGCCAACACATACCAAAGTACTCTGCATTACCAAAATAGTCAGAATTACGCTATGAATACCTGTGAACAACAATACCAACAGAGTAATAGACTACTTATAAAAAAATAATTATTGTAAGTTTACTTAATTATGCTATTACTATAATTGTATTGTATTAAATTATTAAAGCTATTTAACAGCCTTTGAAGCAAATATTAAAAAAGTTATGGCCTGTTTTAGTTAAATACTGAAGCAACCAAAATAATAAATAATATTAATTAGTACTTAATATAAACTGTGTACGTTATAATAAAAAAAAATTACCATTAGAATCGAGGACTTAAGAAAAGAATTGTAAAAGTGGTCAACTACTAGAATTAATTTGGATAGAAACAACCAAGCCATATCAAACTGCAAGACATTAGTTTTTTAAGTTAGTTATTTGTAATTTAAAATTGAATAAATTATACAGTCCACATATCATCCCAAACACATTATATTACAAAAGGTTGAGATTGTACGTACAAACGTATTTGTACGTATTTGCATCATTTGATTAGATTAATTTGTGCAAAATGGGCATGAAACCATAAGAAAATTGACACATAAAAATTAATTATTTTTGTATAGGTTATAAGTAGTATTATAGTATAATAGTAGTTTAACTTGTACGCTTTAAACATTTATACTTGTAGATATGTTGAATATCATATGTTTGTTGCACATTATTTTATCCTAAATCAAATTTAATAAATTAATTATTTTACTACAAACTGTTGAATTAAAATCCATCTTTTGATTTGAGAAAACTTGCTGAATTATCTACGCATACAAAGAAGTTTATGACATAATAATATTTATATATAAATGGTGAATGTAAAATAAAAATTATGTCTACTATCAAAATTTAACTTTCTTGTGCCAATGTGTTCATGCTCATCACTTGACAGCTATTACTTCAATTTATCGCAAACAATACAATGAGAATTTTTCTCATTAAAATTAATGTGTAAGCATGTTAACATGTGCTGTCATAATATTGAAATAATTCATGTAAATGAGAAGGAGTTGTTTGGTGTTTTCTATGAATCTTGTGACTGTAGAAATTATTATTTCTTTTATTCATACTTGCATATTTTATGTCTATTATCGATTATTATTTATTCTTTGAATATATTTATTTTAAATCAAAATACATTCATTTAATTTTTTTGAATATTGTTTAAAATATTACTAAAAACAATTTTTTTTCAGAGTTAACAAATTTGTTACTTGTTTTATTGTAAAACAATTAAAATAAATTTTTTGCCATCACATGTGTTTTGTTGGTATATATATTGTTGGTACATATAAGTCTAATATAAAACCGTATTTTTTAATTGTTTGTTAAATATAATAAAGTAACTTAAATGCACCTAGTAGAATTGAACCCATAATTTTTTGAAGAAAATTTGTTTCAGTGTTTTGATTTGAAAATGCTTTCCATTTGTTTTTCCTAACCATTTTCATACTTAATTAATATTGGTATAAGCCTTTAGGTTTACCAACTAGATTGCCAGATCTAACAATAATAGAACGATTAGTTTTTGAGATATGTAAAACAGAGTTTAAAAGCGTTATTTACAGCATTTTTAAATCCGGAATTTTGTAATAAAAATTGTAATAAGAAGGAAAGTAGGAAGGAATCATGTAGAAAAAATAATATACTAAACTACAATTTTAAGCAATCAGGTCAGCTATATTGTATTTTAATAACTTTGACACAAAAAACAAAAAAGTTTCTTCAATCGTCCACTCTACTGTATAAATTGAATAATAAATACCCATATAAGTTAAAATAAATGTTTGCTTCTCAGAAACCTTTGATTAAGATTAATACATTCAAAGAAAAATTTAATTGCACAGAAGATCTGGTTGTTATTTATGAACAACTTTGTTGCATTCGTTAGTTCCGTTTTTCAGTTTCAAAGGTCAATATATAAGATCGTATAACTGAAGTCCATTAAGTATTAGTATTGTAGGAATAGTTTCATAAATATATAATTAAAACAATTTATGACTATTCCTGTTGTGATTAAAATAAATAAATATGCTATAAACTATATGATGCAACTATGCAATTAAATCGGTTTAGGTAACAATTGCGAATGCACACGCTTTGAAAGATAGCGATATATTCAATGTCACGTTTTTGATTCCCTTACAATGCAATTAAATATTCATTTAAACGTGTCTCAAGTCGAACGGATGAAAAAGTAACATGTATTAATGAAGTAACTGTTATCTAATTATACAGAATCTCAAGTAAATATCGTACGTTTATTGTCAGCGCATCGATACGCGAAGAAATGCTGTCCGACTACACTCGAACATATGTAACTTCCATTTAAGATGGTTCGTTATTTAAGATGTTTATGTACTTGAACTCATTACCTATATATTGAACATATAAAATTGCAATACACTAAAATTCAACAGCTTAATTCCACCCTATAAAAAACTCAACTGTAAAATGCAGCAGTAAAACTTCTTTAAATGGTAATAAATTACTTATGTTTTGTAAAATAAAAATAATAATCAATAAACAAAAGTCTTTTCAGGCACACCTATTAAAGTATATTTAAATGTTTCTACATCGTAAATGGAGAAAAATGATCTACTCCGCGATGCTACACATTTATCGTTTCGGAAAAAATGCATAAAATTATATGTGATTAACTATGATGGGCCGGGGAATTGATGAAACTATAATTTCATATTCAAATATTAAGATTTATGAAGTGCTGAAAAACTACATGCACGTTCGAAAGTTATTCCGAATCCCCCGAGCGCCATTATCAAACCTTGGAATATATCCAAACTCGCATTTATTATATTTATTTGCATATTTAAAGGCAAATTACATCTTATGTACTCGTTCAAATTTTATATGTAGCGCCAATTAAATACGAGATTTATTTATTTAATAGGCTACTGTTTCTAGTAATAAATACTCACAAATCGTACCTTTAACATTTCATGCTGTCAGTTCGTATACGAAACGAGACTGAAAGTTTATGGGATAATTATCATTATTTTATTTCATTAATCCTATCAAGTTTGTTTATTTATATCCATAGCTTGAAGCAACCTTAATTTAAAATACGCATTGTGACATGAATAGAAAACATGTGGATAGTTTTGAATTTGAAAGAATAATAATGGAATTTAGTTCTGATTATTAGTTAAGCTTTGATTCAATTTATGTCATTCAATTTTATTTCATCACAATTTCTTAATTTGTTATTATATAGCTTTATATAGATGTGGCCATTAAAATTTGCACAACTTCAAAATTAATTAATTGACATTTTTTAAATCTTATAGACTTATTTGGGATTTAAATTTTTCTATTTACAACAATGAAAATAAAAGTGAAATCTAATTAAATTTAAATTGTTTTTGATTATGTCACTGAGAAAACATAAAATCTCGATTTGTATTTTATATTGAACAGTTATATTAGTTATATTAGTTATTAATAATATTTGTTATTATTATTGTTGATAAACACGTTGATAGTAAATAAAGGGCTTTACAACTGTTATCACCTATTTTTAGTAGGGTATTACAAAAACAATACTTTGTTATTGACAACTCTATGCTTAGATTTGAATGCGCTAATTTGCGCTGTTTAATAAATCATGGATAAGTTTTCAATTAATCAACGCGTATACGTGGTTAAATACTTCAATAATTTGTTAACACTCATAGGCGTTTTTGGCAAGTTTAATGTTGGAAGACACAGACAATTTCCAACACGAAAACAATAATTAGGTAAGTGCAAAACTTTGAAATTAGCGGAAATGTTGGCTCAAAATTTACTGGAGGCGTACGTACAGTAAAAACATCCAAAAACATCGAAAATGAACAGACAAGAATTTTGCATTCTGATTTGCACTTCCCAAATGCAAATTTTGAAAAAAATTAAAAATCAATTGTATCTATTGTTAATATCGGGTGAAGCTAATTTCTATCGTAACAAGCAAAACTTCCGCTACTAGGCTAAAAAACACGCAAATTCATCCTGTGGTGCAGTGGTTCAATATTTAAAATTGTAAGACCATAATTTTTTTAAAATAAGTAAGCATTTTTAAACTTTACTTAAACTTAGGCAAAACCAAGTATGGTTTTGACCAGAAGATGCCAAAGTACGGCAAACTTTAATTGTGTTGCAAAATATGTTTCTTAATCACTTGATTTCAGTTTAGTGACATAACATGGTCGTACAATTCCACCAATCAAACAGCTTATTCTTTTTTTCTATGGTGATATCTGATGGTCTATAAAAAACGTTGTCAAACAAAACAAGACTTTACATTTCGTATTTAAAAAAGAAATACAAAGCATTAGACTAGAATTGTTAAGAAAAATGATGCAAAGTTTTAAACAAAGATTCGGGGCTATTCTCTATGTACATTGCTAGAATGTAAGCAAGATATATTGCTAGCTAACAATATGAATTGTCATTTTAGCAAATCTTGCTTGCTAACAAAATGACCTGCCATTTTAACAAATTATGATTACAAATCAACAATACAAACTGTCACTTTAACAAAATAAATTTGTATATATTATATTATTATTTTATCTAGAGATTTGCAACGCTTCCTGGTGTGATAACCGTTTATATCGTTAGCAAACAAGATTTGTTAACATGACAGTTCATATTGTTAGCTAGCTAGATTTGTTAAAATGACATTTTATATTGTTAGCTAGCAATATATCTTGCTTACATTCTAGCAATATGCATAGAGAATAGCCCCGATTGTCAGGTCATGTAACAATATGCGCATTATGCAATGAGCCGCACACCGCAAACTATAAAAGCTGTCCAGCTTAAATTAAGCTGAAGACAAACCATTTTTCTCCAAAAGCTCAGCTCAAAGCACCAGTTTTTTAAAGGCAGACTCTTGCTTCTCCACGGACCATTCCCAACGCCCGCTAGGAGAAATCCTATGCACAGTCGGTAAGCGCATGTGAGAAATTCACTTTAAAAGCAATTGCCAATTTTGTACATAAATATTTAGGTGAGTAAACAAGATACACTTTTTATTAATTGTTATGTGGTTTTTAAACTTGAAACACGCTCCCAATCAAGTGCCAGACATTAAAAAGTTAGTATAATCTTATACTTGTGAGGTTCCTATAGCATATGTAATAAATGTCATTTATTCCTGATACGTCAGTGGTTACAAATACCAATTTATGTACATAAACACTGGGATAAGCATTCTGATTCATTGATTATTAGAGTGTGGTTTTTAAACTTATGGCCAGTTCATTTGCCTAAGTGTCAGTAATCAAGAAGTTGCATCATTTTCACATTTATGAAGTTCCTGCAGCTATAATATATAAATAGTAAATGACAATTGTTTTTTACAATTTAAAAGTAGACGTAATTACAATTTTTTGTACATTAACATTTAATTGATTAGTAAGTAGACCGTATATTATTTGAAATAAAGTTGATAGTATCATAACATTGTGCAAATGTCACCGCTTGTTGTGAATAAAAAATTGTTCTGTGATAAGTCTTGTAATTATATGTATTACGTAAAATTTGTGCGTATTAGCATAGTAAGTTTAGGTATTTTTTTAGGCATTATCAGGTCTGTTGTTTGTGTAAAATTTTCTTTTTACAAATTTGTTAAAAAAATTGTAGTCATAAAATTCAAAACTTTTGTAAACATTAAAAAAAAAATAAACAAAAATATTAAAAATCAATGAAAAATAGAAGGACGGGCTTCAAGTATTATTAAAAAAATATTTTAACACGTTTAATTTTATTAGCGTAATTTCTGCAACAAAATCAAAATCGGAGATCTACCAGCCGTTTATTCGTAAATGTTAATTTGTAGAAATTAATTGTATAAAACACATTTGCAAAAAAAACTCAATAAAATTTTCGTATATCAGAAAACTCAAATATTTTTGTTTTACAAAACGTCGATTCGGGGCTATTCTCTATGTACATTGCTAGAATGTAAGCAAAATATATTGCTAACTAACAATATGAACTGTCATTTTAACAAATCTTGCTTGCTAACAAAATGACCTGTCATTTTAACAAATTATGATTACTAACAATATGAACTGTCACTTCAACAAAATTAATTTTTAATTACATTATTATTATTTTATCTAGAGATTTGCCACGCTTCTTGATCTGATGACCATTTATATTGTTAGTAAACAAGATTTGTTAACATGACAGTTTGTATTGTTAGCCAGCAAGATTTGTTAAAATGACATTTCATATTGTTAGTTAGCAATATATCTTGCTTACATTCTGGCAATATGCATAGAGAATAGCCCCGATTATGTTATCTCTTAGCAAATATATCATTCAAGCAAAAACAGCTGCTATTAAAAGATAGCAAAACACGCCAGTAAAAGAATTCAAATAAGTGATGCATCACAAACAATCTAGAGGTATTAGAGACAAACAACAAAGTACGTTTTAACTTGTGACCAAAAGATTAAGTTATAAAAGGTAAGCTTAAAACGGACAAGCTCGCAAAAAAAAACCAGAAAAACGTTTGATAAACCTAAACCTACTTTCGAGATTTTATACAAAACCTGTAAACAAATAATCTAAAGTAAACTTGACACAAAACTCAATGTCTGGTAAAAAACTGTCAGAAAATAAAACACACAACGCTATTTCTAACAGGACCATCAATCATAGCAATATGGTAATGCAGATAAAGCAGATAAACAAAACAAAACTTCAGAAGCTAACAATACTCATGATTGAATACTGTAACTTAACCACATGCACAGAATAAGAGTTTAGACGGATGCCCAATGCATATATGAGTAAGTGCAAGACTTATAAACGTTTTATTTGCCAAACACAAGCTAATTAAAAAAAGCTCAAGACAGTCCTTGGCAAACAAGCGAAAAGAGTAGCAACTACAGCTACACAATATAAAAAAAACTTGTACGCATTTATATTACAATATATTAACGGGTGCCCCAAACAAGAACTGGCGTTTATTTAAATACCAAAATTTTGTTTTAATCATAAAGTGAGACTGACACATTTGCGATTTTTAAGCAAATTTTTTAATTGTGGTTTTGGTTTAACTGTAGTTTTTAGTGATATATCCATTTAAAGCACAAAAAATAGGTTATTAATCCTTGCAGTTTCCGCATTTCCGGCAAAGATTTTAAAGAAACTTGTTCTAATAATGTTCCCAGCCCAAAATCTATAGCGTGACACATTGAATATGCATTTTATTAAAACACATGTGGAGTTCTGTCTCTCTAAATGCAGCAATTTTGTTTTTTCAAAGTTAATTATAAAAATGAACCTTATCTCTGAAGATGACTTTGTTGAAAAACTCTGCTTGCGGCAAGAAAAATGGCACATTTACTTGTAGCAAGCAGTTTTACAACCAACATCATAAACATCCACGCCAATCAAACAATTTATCTGTTGTCCTAGTCCACCACAAACAAATTGGCTTGTTTATGGGCGTTTCTGTTAGTTTATACAACAAACTAACGTGGCTCTTTTTTTGGAAATTCTGAATTTTTACAAGCCATGCCAACTGCATTTGCAGTTTATAACTTAATGTGTGCGTAACTATTTCAAAATAAAAAAAATCAGAAATAAATGCACGCATTTTCATAAAAGATTTACGTTTTTCTGACTACAAAATTTGACTAACTTAATAACAAAACTTATTAGCAATACTTCTAAAGTCTTGGCTACAGTCGAGCAAATATCATAATGTTTTCTGCTGAATAACTTACTGTCAATGGTCTAACATTATTAATCGACTAACTATCATAAACTTTTTTGATTATTTTTTTTACAGTTGATGGATGCACTTAGAACGTTTTGATTATCAAAAATTATTAAAAAAATTTAAATTGTAGCAGTCAAACTAAAACAATGTTGTGTCAAATAGAAATTTATTTTAAATAATATTAAACTCATACCATCAAACTCATAATGATTTAGCTGTCAATGCACAATAGAAAAAAATGTTGATACATGTAAATTTTCCTGCATCTGTGCAAAATGTAATGCAAAGTTTTATACTTTTAATTTTTTTTAACTATTCTACTAAAAAACTAACGCATTGACCAGATTGTTTAATTGTAAACTTAGTGTTAAAAAAAATAACATATAAAATATAATTAAAAAAATTGAGAATATCAAATAAGTTTTAAGAGTTACAGTAGTAGTCTAACTTTCTAGCAAATATTGATAAACTTATAGAAAATGTTTTAAAAAAAGTGCTTTGATTTTGCGTAGAATAAAACTTCCAACAAATATTTGCCACAATTTTATTGGTACGTTCTTGCTTTTTTAAAGTAGTTGCTGATCACATTTTTGTGTATGTTTTATTGTGCATTTAAGGGCTATTTTATATTGCTCAATAAGTCTACGACTTGTTTAAAGAGAATAGCTTTTCAATTTTGCCAACAATTTAAGTTTTTTCTTTTAGCTCAAAAGTTGTAAAATAGTTGGCTGATATAAGCAAAAAACTGTACAAAAATTATCAGAAAAAAGTCATACTGCGTTAAACTACACAATCTCGGTGGTTAACTATGGTTGCCAGTGCGTACAATTACACGACCAAAGAGCAGGTAATCTGTGTGACAGGTTGCTCCGTCCTGCTAAAACCGTCTAAGTTTATACCAATTATGCAGACCAAAAAATTCCGTTATCATATAACAATAACGTTTACCATTCACTGTTACTGCATTACTTGCGTCTTCATGCAAAAAACATGGCCCAACTACTCCACCAACACCAAACTGTGACTCGTTGTGAATGATTATAGTATTCCCACAGATATAGTGTCTTTACAAAATGGGTTTAAACTATCTCAGCGGATTACTTTATTAGCAATCGCCTTGGGAACGCAATTATGTTTATATTATATAAATAGCTTATAACGCCTCGGGTTCAGTGAAAAATTATATAAATATACAATATTTTCACCATTGAATCCTCCGGTTCCGGGTGTATAATACAATCATAATTAATTGCTAATAAAAAACTCCGTTGAGATAATTTAAGCCTATGTTGTAAGACAATATATCTATGGGCATACTATACTATTCAACATGTGGATTTACTGTTCCTCAAATTTGGCTGTTTTGTATGTAAGTTCAAGTAAAAGTGCGTTTTATTATTAAAATAAAACTGACGTTCATTTTTTGGTTTTCTATGATCTAGTTGACAAAGGTAAGTCATTGCGCATCGGCTGGCATAATTTTTATTCACTTACTAATGTGTATCTAATTTTTGGTAATACCGATAGTAAAAAATACACAATGTCATGTACGTCTAAAAAATTAATAAACATCAACAACTAATACAAAAAAAGCACTGAAATTTGTTTAAATTTTTATGCATTTTATGCTGTTTTATTGATTTTTACTAATCCATTAAACTAAGACTTAAACGTAGACAATTATATATTAGTAGTATTTTTTTGAACACAAATTAGTTATAACTTTGAAGTTAATTGAAGCGATTGCCATCGCGTTAAAAAGGCATATTTAAAAAAAAAAACATTGGAATAGAGAATTACTGCAAAAAACGGGTAAAAATAAAAGAATAGAATAAGTAACGTAGACAAACTAAGAATTTAATAAATTATTAGATACATCTGTGCCTGCAATACCCTCATGCCAGAAAATTCTTTTTTTTAAACGTTAATATTTTAGGACTTACCGTTGTAGTCACTTTACATTTATTTATATTTGAAATATTTGAATATGTATCTACTTTTAAATATATATAGGGTGATCCATTTAGAAGTACTTTTTTAAAAAGTAAAAAAAAGCAAACAAAAATTTTTTACCAGGTATACTTTATGATCATACAAAAAAACCAATTTGTACATTTATTTTTTTTTAAATTATTTTTTTATATGTTGGCTGTAACTACGGCTAACATGGTCCATTCAGAAGTTCCAATTTTTGATGACGCGTTCAAGCATTTTGAGTAGTATTTGGCAAATGACAAAAATAATGTTGGTTTCCAATTCTTTAATTGTATTCGGCTTACTTATGTAGACTTTGGACTATACGTAATCCCAAAAGAAAAAGTCTAGAAGTGCAATATTATATGATCTAGGCGGCCAATTCACCGGTTCGAGATTCGAATTGTATGTTTTTAAACCAAAATTCTTACGTAAAATATGCCAAGATCTTCCATATTTTCTTTACTACGTGCCTTGTGGTTTATTTGATCGAGTATTATCTAATAATGAATATAGAATTTTAAATTTTTTAATGGTACAGCAAATTGTGCGTTTGGTAGGCCGATTATGTAAACCATAAGCGTACAAAACACTTTTCTCATAGAGTGCTGATTTTCGTAATACAGTTAAATAATTTAAAGACGCTGTGCCGGGCTAATACTTTTCATGATAAAATGTTAATCATTACTGAACAAAAATACCATAAAAGTTTGACTCAGTGCACACTTTTATCTAACATAAAACCCCTACTGAAATAAGTACCTCTAAATGAATAACCTATTACAAATATGTACTACTCAACCCGTTAATTTAGGAATGTGGATACGCCCTCAGCATTTTAGATACTCAGGAGAATATTTTATCACACTATCATATTAAACATAAGATATTACTATAAAGAGCATCCGCATCTACATGAGACCCCGTCAATACTCAGAATATTAATAAAGCAACAACGATAGATGGAAGCAAACTTCACAATGCCATTTTATAATTTTAAATTTTATATGTATACTTTAAAATAATGAAGAATTCTAAATATTGTTATTATATTGCACAAGCTCCGACACTACATAAGTGGCTCTGCAATAACTATACTTTTTAGTAATTGTATTTACTAAATTTAAATGCACTTGTTAGTTTTTATTGCTATACCCTGAATATAATCTGCTATATAATCTTACAACAGAAATAAAAATATTGTACATAATATGTATTATTATTATCAGAAGCACTAAAATACTAATTTAGATAATCTCCAATTTGATTGTTTAAAATAATATTATTTCTGATTGTTAATTTACATTTCAAATTTACCGTATAGATTTCTCATAAACAGGAAGCAAATGAATGGAAAATAAAATAAAAGAATGCAATTGAAGAGTACCAGGAATAGACATAATTTTTATATGTATGACGCATTTGCAATTACCGCACATACAAAATTTCCGTAGAATCTTTTTCCTGTACATATTCCCACAATAAAATTTACCTATAAAATGAAGAAAGAATGAACTATTTACAATAAATAAAACCTAATCCGGACGTGAAGGTCTCTTCCCAAATATAGCTCTAGCATTCGAACATTTATTCCTTCCATGAAATTGATTTTATATTGTATCAAATAATAAATGTTTTATATTGTGACAATATCAATAAACTATGACATGCTTTATTTACTTAGTTTATTTACAAATATTTGTAATGGGTTTATTAGAAAGGAAGATTTACACTATAAGGTTGCCAGAAGAAACTTGACAATCAATAGTTTAATACCATTATTTAATTATTAAATCTATAAAAAGCATCATCTTATAAATTAGATAAGATCTACCAATTAATGAATACCGCTCTATCTTAAGCATCTTAAAATTAGAAAATAATTTGTTTGTCTAGATACTTCTTGTTGGAAATACTATTCTAACTATGTTCCAACTTTATTATAACACGTTGAGAATATTTTTTAAGTGTAAAATATTCTGTTATAATATGTTATAGGAAATAATATTTATTTACAAATTACAGGTGAAAATGTAACCTATTTCCATGTTTGAATAATAAAAAATATCCAGGCATTTTGAAAACATTCCCATCATTATCTTATTACATACTTATGCAAAACTGCAAGGAAATGCAAGCCTGTTTATAAGTTTCCAATGAAAATGCATATTACATATATTCATTGTTTGTTTGTCTTGTTGCTAATCACATTCAGATATGCGAATCTAGGGTAGAGTTTTTACACGGAACAAACACTTTCTCATGTGCCATTATTTTTTAAATAAATGCCAACTTAGCATATTGAGAGTTAGTTTCAATTATCATATCTAGATCTAGTTGTATTAACGCAATGGTAATAATGTATTTATTTATATTTGTTGTAGTTGAGAAATTTTATTTCTCAGCTATAAATGATAAATAACGATTTGGGTATCGATTTAACACATAAATCGTGTTTAATAGTTGGAGTAAAAGATCCCGCAACACATAAAAACTTCAATTAAGTTGATAAAAATGACCAAATAGAGACAATAAATTTGTTGCTTACACGAAGAAGACGCAATAGAAAGAGAAATGATGTATATTGCGGTTCATTGTATAAATTAATTCGATGTTATAAGTATCTTTTCGTGTTTCTTTCGGTTCCGTTTGTCGTTTCACTTTCTCCATAAAGCGCACATCGGATTTATTATTATGGTTTTTTATAAATATAGAAAATTGAGTAGAGAAAATTTTCATTCGATTCATATAGACATTGATATACATAGATATGAAATCAATGCAATTAATGGTTAATGTGAAAATATTTTCTATTTTTAATTATAGTTAATAATAAAATAGATTGACCATGATGTTTGATCTATTTAACTGGTCTTTATATTTAGACGTTTGTTATTTATACTCAACATAATGTCTTTCTAATTAAGTCTAATGTTATTATTTTACTCTTGTACTATAAATACCAATGTTATAATGATTATTCATTTATTACGCTTAAACTATAGGCGCGATTTGTGCTAATTACAATTTTGCATAATAAATAAATAGTTGATGAGGCCATGACTGATATTCCATAACTATTCAGAGGTTGAGTTTGTAATTGAGAAATTACGTGATGTTATCTTGCAACGATTAAATCAATTATTTAGAATTGAATGTTTTTAGTTTTATTTTGTATAATTTTTATATTGTTTAAACGTTCGGTAAAAACTTGTATATGAGAAGAATTAGTATAAAATTATATAAAATTGTGTTTTTTTTTTTATATAAATAATAAATTTCATAAATATTATACTACTAAAAAATGACAACAAATTTAATTTCTGAGGCTTTTCCCTACTCATGCTTATGAATATGTTCAATACAAAAGCACAGAAAAAAAAATGTGTGCAATTGTTGAAAAACTTTTCAAAAAGTTTCAAAAAAATATGCAAGATTATAACCCCAAAAATAAAAAGAAAATGGTTTATTATTTGATACTCCTGATACTACAAATATTGATTTTGAAACAGTAAAAAGTTGGATTTTTAAGAGTTAAAACTGATCATATCATTAGTAATGCTACTAAGCGTTTTGTCTTATTGATGTGTTATTTTTACAAAACTACTCGTATAAATAGAACTTTTGTTTTTTAAGAAGTAAATCCAAAATAAAGTTGGCATAAGTGCAGCAACTTCAGCATTTATAAACTAAGAGTCAATCAATTTTAACTATAATTTTGTTGTCAAGAAAGATATCAATAAAACTTACAAATTTGTAATCAAAATCTATACAATAACTCTATCAAATGCTTTAAGAATGTCAAGAACTACAGCACAAATGTATATTATGTCAGAAAATCGGAAGTTTTGTTTAAAATCAATATAAAGTAAATAAGATAAATATGAAAAATTTGACAATGTAAAAATATAAAGAATTGGATTTTTGTAATATATATACAATTTAAAAATGTGTTTTTTTTGTATATAATAAAACAAATATTTTGGTCAGAATAAAATATTCATATAAAAATATAAAAATGATAAGTAAAATGTTATCTATATTAGTTCTAGTAAATTGAATCCAATATTTTACTAGTAAATAGAACCAAAAAAAGTACTACTATCCTACAAGGTCCCCACATATTGGCAAAGCTTAAGTAGCGGTCGCAGCCAAACCTAATATGTCCTTACATCTAAAAATGTACTTACTTAAAAAATTACTATAAGCGTGTTAACTACAAAGTATTAATTAGTTTGTTTTGTTTTTTTTTGTTTTCATTATATTTTAGAACAAAATCTGTTAAATACTGTGCTTTTGTAATCCGGATGTTTAGTTGTCCATCCATCTTATAGATAAGCGTCCAAGGAGCTTTTTTGTGTTTGGTTTTGCTGTTGAGGTTTCTTTTGCTGGTCTGTTATTGCTCATCTGTAGCATATGCTGATACCAGTCGCCGCAACTAGCCTTAATCTTGTGCAGAGCAATAATGCCTGTGATTTCACTTTTTTTCTTGCATTGTACTCTATCTTGTAGGGTAAGATTAAATATGGCTCTAAAGATTTCTGTAAGTTGTAACCGCTCCTTTGTGTCTTTGGTGTCTGCTCTAGTATCAACTGTCATAATAGGTCTGACGCAAGTTTTATATATCCGCACTTTGAGGTTTTTCAGCATAAATTTGTTGTCCAGAAGTTTTTTATGATTTGATTATTTGTTGTTGCGCATCATTGTAAAGGTCTCTTTTACTGAATAATTTAACGCCAAAAAATTAAAGCGCATTACTTGTTGTACTGAAGTGTTTTCAATGGCCATTGACTTAATTTTCTTTATAGAAACCTGCATATTGTAGATCATCTTCATCCATTAATGATTTTGTTCATGATTGTGTTGAAGAATGTTGGAGTCAGACTATTCCCTTGTGACTAATATTTTCAACAACCGGTATGTTTTAAGTTAATCTTTGATTTTATCATAAGCCTTGTTTTGTTGCTTGTATTCAGAGTTTTAATTATTTTGATGGTTTTAAAGTTTGTATCTCTTGTTTTCAAGATTTTTTTAATATCAAGTAATTTTATTCTATCAAATGTTTGTTGCTTTGTTATACTCAATGAACTTTATGGAAATTTATTGTAGAGTAAATATTGCATTAATTATGGATCTATTTTTTTTTTAAATCGTTGTTGTTCCTAATCCTAAGCCATTCCAATTTGCTTAACAATCTTGTTTGTTAAAATATTAGTAAATAATTTTATTATTGTTGCTAGTAAGCATGTTCCTGGGTAGTTGTTAAAGCCTCTTTTTGACCTCTTTTTAAATATAACCATATTATTGATACTGCTTTTCCATTATTCCGGTATTGTCCCCGTACTCGGTATATTTTTCAGGTATGTTTTCAGTTTATGAAATTTGTATATTCAGCGGTAGATGTATTTTTGCTTTTATGTACCCCAATCTTTTCAATTTTGTTTTTCAAAAAATCAATTGATTTAATTTTGTCCAAGAAATAAACTCTTAGAAAGTTAAAAATAATTCTTCAAACTTTAGATTATGTTGTTTTCAGAAGATTGTGATATAACTGCAAATCTGAGATGTTAGAAAGTACATTCTGGTCAAAAGTGGTAAAAAATCCTACGGTATTACCTTTCCCACTGCATACATTAAATTATCATTTACATTTAATATTAAACGTTTCTTAAATTAAAGATTGACAGTAGTCTTAGCCTTGTTAACTTGACATCGTTGAAATGTTGCCAAATTTTATTATACCTACTCCATTAAGTTTATTATTCTTTATGCCCTAAAAAATCTTTTCCAAGTACAATGTATTAATCTTCAAATCTGATTCTAAATTGAATATAACTAAATATATGCCAATAACAATCTTATTAGTTAAAATTGAAAATATAATTATTCATTAACAACACAATTTTTTTTTTATCAATTCAGTTCAAACTTATCTATTTGTATTTAAAAGTGGAACTGATATTTATGCCATCTTTATAGACTTCAGATTCAATTCTGTTAACCAATAATAAAATCAAATCGTTTGTCTAAAACGTTTAAGAACTCAATGTGTATTCTATTTTATTCTTAAGTTTTATTAACAACAACAAATGCCCCGACTTGTTATTTGCAAATGACGTAAAAGTATTTTATAGAATTAGCATTACTGATGAACAATACAGAATAATTTATTAGCAGTAATTATTTAGTGTTTTCAAATCTACATAGAGTTCAATATTAAAGAAAAATTAATGCATTTTTAAAAAGCAAAAACTTCAGTCAGTCAGTTGTAATTATATTCTAAGCGGTACAAATTTAAAAAGAGTTCAAAACCAATTAGTTAGCAACCTTGAAGTTTTGCTTGACTCCAATTTATCATTCAATTTGATTGCATTTCATGATCAATAAAACTAATAAAAAAATTTAATTCTATTTAGTTTTCTGGTGAAATCATATCTAAAGTACTGTAGCGTAATATTTTATTGGCCGATTGGTGTCATTCCAAAATTAACTTTTGCAACTAGTAGCAGCGTTTAAACTTATTTTTACAAGACCGTAATTATGACCTAAATAAGCTTTTTGTATTTTTTCTTTTCATTTTCTTTTATTGCGCGTTTTACAACTATTTTACATTGCCCCAGAAGTCTTACGACTTGTTTGAAGGGGGTTGATGGGACCAACGGCTTATTAGGTTAGGTTAAGTTATTATGAAATGAATTAATAATTTATTCAAAATCAGTCAATCGAATCACAGCGGCCAAGGGTCAAGCATAGACCATTGTTTCGGTTCTACAAACCTCGTCAGTATGCCTTGTACGACCACGGCATCGCATGATAGCGAAGACAATTTTGAATAAATATTTCTGTTCTTATGAACACAATTGATATTATAAATAAATTGCAACTAAATGGCAAACCAGTCTTTCGTTTGATTATTTATAATATTAAGTTATTATTTTAGTCATATTTGGGAATCAAACCCCGGATTGTTAGCGTGTATTTAAAATAGTAAATCAGTTAATCTTTTCTCGGTAAATCCTTAAAAGCGTCTCGACCGCTACCTTGATTTCTAATATATTAACAAAAACAGCGTATCGACCGTAGCGCAATATTCTATTGCAAAGACTGTTAAGCAGGCAGCACGGATTTGATTTTTAGCAGCGACAATATCTAATTTGTTGTATATATTTCAATGCTGCCCTCTCCTCTGCAAGGCAATGGCAAACCAACAAAATATTTGCTCTTTAGTAGTGTGGTTTGAGTTTCATGTTAAATTGTAGATCAAGTAAGTTTGTGAAGAACTATTATTGCACACTACAAACACACAAGAGGTTCACGTCTACTATAAAGAGAAGAACAAAAACAGCAACTCTTACGTCATTCCTAGTTTGACACATAATTTGATGGTCAATTTATTTTTTACCAGTACACTTCAATAGAATTAATCTAAAAACATAACCAAATCTAGAAATAAATGCGTTTTTAAGTACAAGTAAAATACTTTGACAAAACATAATTTAGTCTTTTCTGAATGTACTGACAAAAAAATAAAACAATTATCAAATTATATGCAAAAATAAAAATGGTGCCAAAGATGCTATTTTTGTTTTTATTCTTTGCAAACGTTTTTTATTATGTCGGCAATCATAATTCTATTTGCTGTTCTAACAGCTCTGTGATGTAGTCGAACTATTACCGCGATGCGCCTTTCAAGAATGTTTCCTTGGATGATAAGATGCAAAATATTATATCTCTTAATGCCTTATAATATGAGCAAGATATAAAAACATTTAATCTTGATGGTCTTAATAATCTCTTTATTCTTGTTTATGCAATTCTTCACAAGGTTGTTGCTGACTCTATTTATTCAGCTGATGCAAAGCATGCGGCAATAACACTAGATTTTAAAAATTTCTATTTTTAAAGAGTTGATACTGTCAACGTTTAGGCTTAGTCCAATACATAAAAAAAACAAGGTATATCACCATTTTCAGAAGCAGCAGCAGGTTTAAGTCATGTTCTGTAAATATCTTTTTCATGCGGATGAAAACTTTGTTTTTTTTAATTCTATACAGCAACAAATCTCTAACAACTAATCCCACTCATTGTTTATGGTGCATCCTCATGTACTTGATCTTTTCAGCACGTTTCAGTAGTTCACTACAAACCTGGATTGTATAGTCAACTACCGGTTTTTTGCTGATTATATGACATATATTTTGTTTTTTTGCCGTTCAACGACCCAATCAATCAGTACTTGCATTACGTTCAGATTTTCTGCTATAAGCACAGTATTATTTGCATATCTTAAAATGTTGAATAAGATATCGCCAATTCTTATACCTTCTTCTGTCTCTTGTAGCAACTCCAAAAATAAATTTTTTGGAATGGATGTTAAATACAAACGGAGACAATATACAAATTTGCCTTACACCTCTTTGTATGTTTATAAATTTTGTGAGCTTGTCGCCTATTTTGGCGTTAACTGTTTGTTGCTAGTAAATGTTTGCAATTATTCGGAGGTCTCTATCGTCAACGACAGTTCTTAATATTTCTATTATTTTATTGTGTTATACTTTTTAGGAGGCTTTGGAAAAGTCAAAAAACAAACAAAAAAAACAGTTTTCATATAAGCATTACTGTACCATGTCGTGTAGGTCAAGTAGAGATTTTCTTGTTTCAAGACCGTTGCAAAAACCAAACTACGTTTTTCGTATTTCTCTTTCTATTTTGCAATAAAATTATCTGTTTTGGCTCTAAAATGCAGGCAAAACAACAATTTAGAAACTCAATGGCCACAAAGTCATTTGCAGTATTTGATTGGCTGTAAATCACAATTTCACATGACGTCGTATCTTAAAATCTGATAAATCAAATAAAGTTAAAAAATCTAGATGTAGTGTTTTTGGTTGGTGAAAAAATACAGATAACACAAACATAACATTGATAAAAAAAGCTCTGCTTTAAAAAGGTAATGGGTTTTAGTTGTTCGATTAACTAACATATTTTTCAAAATAATTTAAAACGTTATTAAAACCAATAACACAATAAACTTCTATTGGTCAATCAAGGCATTCCTAGGATTTAATAAAGCCATTTAGACTGTTTTGTATATTGGTTTTTGTATTATCTTAAGTGGTATTGTTAACATTATATATAGTATCAAAAATGTAAAAAAGTTTGGCTATTTTATTTAATGTTGTTCCAAAACATTAACAAGTGTTCACAAACACATTTTTATTAAGTTCTAAAAAAAATTTAAGTAAACGTATGCAAGTCCAGTGGTTTTAAAAGTTTTCTTCAGCTTTTTTAACTTACTAAAGCTTTTATATAACTTTAAAATGTCCATTTTCTTTTAACCAAATTAATCTAAAGAACACTTTTAGTATTAGTTATCTAAAACGCAAAGTTTTTTTTGATTTGCTTAAGTTTTTACCAATGTTCTTCTGGATTATTATAAGTTTTAGTCAACGTTTGTAAAACGTATTATGTGTTTACAGGTCTTTATTGGCATTTCTAAAACCTACTAATCTAACAAGCCCAAATCGATTAAGTTTTGAAGCGTTTCTTAATTTCTATTAAACTTTTTAAGTGTTTCTAGACCGGACTCTGTTTCCTTGGCTATTCATGTTTTGATCTACTCACTAAAGCTGTTACAAACAGTTTTAAAATTGCATGTGGCTTATAAAGCTAATCTAAACATAATTTATAATTATTTCAGTTTAATATTTAAATTGATGTACACTTTATTTGTTCGTGGAAGACCAACGTTTGATGACGATCCTCGCAAAAGTTGTCTATGTACTTCTGTTGTCGCAAAAAATATTGATGCTGTGCTTGAAATAATTTAGTCAGATAGGCATGTGACCTATAGTGAGATAGAGGCATTGTAACAAAACAAATACATACGTTTTTGCACAATCATTTACATGTCAGGAAGCTATGCAGTTGTTGGATCCCACACAATTTAAAAGAAGAACAAAAACAGGCACGTGTCAAGTGGTGCAAGGAAATGCTAAAGAAAGTCGTTCAAATTTGGTTTATAACATCGTAACAGATGACAAATCTTTGATATATTTGTATGAGCCTGAAACTAAACAGCAATCGACTGTATGGGTGTTTCAAAATGAACTTAAATCCACAAAAGTGGTGCGTGGTGTTTCTTTGGAAAAGCAGGATATGTTGAAACTGTTGCATTAGAGGATCAAAGGACAATTAATGCTGATTGGTATACTTTAATTTGTTTGCCGGAAGTTATCGCTATAATCAGAAGGAACAAAATAAACTGGCAAACCATTAATTATCATGACAATGCACAATCACACAGCACGACAAACTGTAGAGTTTTTGACCAGTAACAACATCAAATTAATGACTCATTGCCCATATTTGCCGATTTATCGCCCAATGACTTCTTTCTATTTCAAAATAAAATGCGTGGCGAGCGTTTTTCATCGCCTGAAAAGGCCGTTAAAGCATTTAAATCACATGTTTTAGAGGTACCTCGCTCAGAGTGGCAAAATTGTTTTGAAGATTGGTTTCATCGGATGCAAAAGTGTATATATTTTAAAGAAGAATATTTTGAAAAGCAATAAAGCAATTTACATAACGTAATTTGTGTTTTGTTATACATTTTTCTCAAACTTTTGCAGTGTCCCTCGTATTTGAAAAAAACTATACTCAAGTTATTTCACCAAAGATCTTATTTAGTAGATCGATGGCAAATTTGATTAAATAGTAAGAAAGAATTTGATCGACTATATCATAAATACATCAAAAGTAATAATAATCAAATAATATATAAATAACATCCTTCTTTAAACTAAACAAAAAAAAAAACAAAAATAAATTAAAAATTTAAAGCTTTGCCCTGTAGGATTAACTTTGCCCTCTTTAATCTTTTTAAATATTTTCACCCCTTTGTCATTTTTATTTAAATGTTCTTTCCATTTCTTTGCCTACATTTGCTCATTATCATCCCACTTTAGTCCATTACACTCATCTACCCAATGATTCCAAGTTTCTTTTCCATGTTTACAAATCTCACACTTTTTATATTTTTCTCTTCACCTGAGCAAAGTTTATTAATTTTTGCCAGATTGAGTAGATATAAAACCAAATTTATTTGAACAAATGAGCGGATTTATTACTTTTTAAGTTAGATTTCTTAAATTTGAGATATAATTTTCTAATTTATGATCTACTAGATTAAAGATTTAACGCAGTATGAAAGCCATATTTATTAATTACTGGATCCCAACACACAGTTAAAAAAAAATTTTATCCATTTTTTCACACACAAACAAAATTTTCTTTAGGTAATATTTTATTTACACAGATTTAAATCACTACTTAAAATTTAACTTAAAAAAAGTCAAATTTTAAATGTTACTATTAATTTACATTGTGAGAGTAATTAAATAATCATTAAAAACTAAATAGCATTTCTGAAAAAATAAACTAGCAATTATTAGCAAATATTTAAAAATTATTTATTTTTAGTGTATGAGCCACAATAAATAATAAATCTAAAATCAACAAAAGTATATACATACTTCATATTTAGCAGCAACACAGTTCAAAGACCTCAATCTACTATTTTGGCAAAGCTTGAGCTTGACCAAAAACATAATGAATAGTTGGATGTACATATGTCTGTGCATTAATAAATTATTCACAAGAAATATGCAAATAACCCCTATGAAATACTTAAAAAAACCGTAATAAAATATTACTGATATGCGATTAGTTAATCATAACAAATAATAAGCCATTAGAAATAGCATTGAAAATATATCATGAATGTCTCACACTAATGGAGAAATGTTATGGCAGCACGTGCATCCAAGTACCAGTATAAAACTAATTTAAATGAACAGTTTATCTAAATGTAGATTAACAAAAGGCTACAAGCTGCTATCAAGCTTGATCCAACAACTACAAAAAGGCACATTTATGGCTCATCCTTAATTGAGGAAGCACTTAATACGTTATTGTTCAATGCAAAAAGTCACATTAGAATATACCCATTTTATTTGCACATAACTTTAAAGTCTCGATCCAACGGAATTAGCAAATGATATACACTTATAAACTAAACATAATCTCGCACATCCTTCGCTAATTAAAAATCAACTCTGAATACATCCGGAGTTTAAATATTGATAATTATAACGGCATGAGTATATAGATAAATACGGCATGTTAATTATATTTTCATTAACTATTAATGAATTACAGGCGGAAAAAAATGTGCCCACTCACCTAGCTCTATATGCTTATCCCGGCCAACGAATCCAAAAATCAAAACCTGCAACAGAAGAAAAAAAAAGATAAGCATCATCAATAGATTTAAGCCGTATTATAATGAAGACAAAAAGTGATTACCAAGGCTTTGTTACTAGTAAGTTGGTAAGAAATCGATTATTCTGATAGTAATTACTGCATCGCGCTTCAATTGTTTCAAGATTCTTAATCAGCCGATTCTAATTATAAATAAAAATGTAAAAAACATGTGTTGCATGCTGATTACTTTACAGTTTTGCCGATGAATAATACATAACTACGCCAAGCGGTTTTTTAATTAGTCGTCAAAAAATCGAATGTGATTCAATAAGTACCCAATTATGACAAAACGGTTCCTTCTGCTTAATTAATTTATGTAAAAACAACTAAATTATATCATCATCACCGAAATGGTCTAACTGTACAGGTTAATTTCTCACGCCGTGTAAATAATCAACATACCCAATCGCTTCATTATGAAATTCCCAGTGAATATAAAAAAAATTAGCAAAATAGATTAAAAATTAAAAAGAAAGAAAAAGTTGTGTTGACTTTCGTCAAGCTAAAATTAAAAGTAAATTACTACATTTTTCAATAGAGCATTAGAAATCGCACTTCTTTTAATGGTATATTACTTTATATTCATTAGTTAATCGTTTTTTATTGCAACAGGTGACAAGTTTGTCGTCTAGGGACAATATGATAAATGTTTTATATTATTTTTTTAAGCATCACTTTCCACTAATAAAATATCAGGCGTTTATAGATATCTATGTAATAAAACCTATTAATATTACCTATTAATTAAAAGCAATGTCTATTTAATGTATTATCAACAACGATTGATTCTCCCCATTAGTATGTAACGGTAAAAATCGAATAGTGGAGAAATTTGTCGATGAAATTATTATTACTGCTTGTTTATGAATATGTATTTCGCCTTATGTTTACTTACAAAAAAAAAATTAAAACCTGCGCCTTATGACTCATTTTGCACTCCATATGTATTAAAACTCTTACATAAGTTTTCATTCAAATGGATAGACCCATTGTAAAATTGCTTCATTTAAATTAAGCACTGTCTGCAAATGACTGATTGGAATATTGTGCAGAGATAATAAAGTCGAATGCGTTATGGAACAATGTAAGAGTGCTTAGATTTAATTTTATAAAAGTTTTTGAAATATTGTCATTATTAATGGGTGAAAGTGTTGGCGGAAATAGTTCTCTTTTGTGGGGGCTACTGCTCATTTTTCTTTTAGTCGGCAATTTAATTGTTTGGATTAAATAATAAAGAAGTAGTGCGATTATATTATTATAATTCTTTTGTACTTTTGAGATTTAGATTAATCATGCACCAGAAACGGTACTTTATTAAATATATTTGTTTGATTGTAGTATTTCTATACTATTAGTGTTATTTTATTATGTTATGAAATTTTAAAACTAATTTTTGCTATAGTAGTGTTTACGTAATATTTTATAGTTTATCTTTCTAAAATTTAATTAAAAAAAAGTAATTAGTCAGAAACTAAAACAATTGAGAATCTATTCTGTTCTCTCTATATAAACGACTCTAGAATGAGAGTGTAGAAATTAACCGTGAAATAATTTACTAACTGCTGCTTTGAAGAGCAGATAAGATAAGGCGGCGATTAAGTTTAGTTAATTTAATTTTAATTAATTTATAAATCAGTCAGCCTTTATAGATTAGAACCAGAGCTATCGCTGAAAAAACACAAAAACGGAGCTACTTGCAATGCGGAAAAGCCCACAGGAATAAAGGTGCCTCCTGACAATTATTTCAAAATAAAAGTTAAATAAATAATAAAATTGTATTTTTTTTCAGAGTCGTTTTTAGCCTTTTTCAATATTTTGCGGTGAATTACAAAAATCCTTTTTTTGAAACATGGGTTTAAAAATTGTATGTCGATACAAACAAGCTCTGTATCACAGTACTAAGCTTCTCATAAAAAACAATCAGGGTAGAAAAGTTTTTGTGATGATAGGACTGCACGTAAACCTCACACTTATAGAAATAATTTCTGATTTTTTTGAAATATATCAAATTTAAAAAAAATACTAAAATAAATGAAACCAAATTTTATATTTACATTTTGACTACCTCAAACAAAATTACAATTAAAAAGCTGACTGGTAAAGTTAAGTAGTGTGTCAACAAAAAGATTATTAACCAGTGCCAATGCTGTCAACAAGTAGGGCCATGCAATAACCAACTGTTTTGTAAATGCACGTTGTCTAAAGTTTACTGAAGCTCACCTTACATACATGCATCAAAGCAAGAGAAAATGCTGCTATGTAACTGTAACTACAGTGAACCCCACCCAGCTAACTTAATCAATTATCACCTTACATAAAAAAACTACAAAGGATGCAGCAATCAAAAAGACCGAGAACATCATCAGTGTCAGGACGTCTACTTGCAACTAAGTATATAGATGCTCCAGTCAACAGCAACAGCAGCAAAAGCAGCAACAGCAGCAGCAACAGCAGCAACAACAACAACAACAACGACAGCGGAAAGATTTTTCTTTTCCTTTCAACGCAATTATGTTTACAGACAATGATTACAATAATGTGATGGTCAAATTAATAGGTTAAAGGTTATGGTAGACCTTTCAAAAAGTTTAGTCTAATAAGAAACATGAACAATAGACCACAGTGCTGTCGCCCAAAGACAAAAAAGTTTTAAAAAAACTTTTATGTTTCAATTAGATTAAAACAACAGACAGACTAACCATTATTGATAAAATCATACAATTTAAAATTAAAAATTTGTAAAAGAGTTTCTCGCAATACTGAATGTAGATATTTAATTATAACGGAAACAAATATAAGACTATACACATGTCTTCTCTGTGGCTCGATGTGCCCGACACTTCAATTGCTTACCCTGAAAGAAAAAGGCGTGACTAGGTATACAACGGACATTAAATTAGATCCTACTGTTAAGTTCAATGTAGCAGCATTGAAAGACAAAACCGTAATATAGCCAGTAGTAAAGTGGCCGTTCTTTTAAGAAACTCTAAGTTACATGCAAATAGTTTGTGTTTGCAATTTTGAGCATGTTGCCATTAGATTTGAGAATGACATGACACTGGTGAGTGTTTATTTTCCTCAAAATTTTTAGTTTAGGGAGCACAATGTCCTAAACCTACTTAACAAGAAAAACATGGTTATTTTTGTTGGGGACCTAAACGTCAGGCAAGGTACCTAGAATTGTTATCGTAACAACACCAATGGCACGTGTCTATACAACAATTTTACTGCACACTACCTTCATATAATGCATCCACCGTCTCGCACACACTATCTATCAAATTGCATGACTCCGACAATAATCAACAAAAAGGTAACAAACTCGACGGACCTCAAAACAGTACATAAATTAAGCTCCGACCACACACTTATTACATGTTCTTCTACTTCTTTTTCTTTTTCTTCTGCCTTTTTTTTCAATTTTCTCTTGGCAGAAAAGTCGTACTCATATTTAGCTACTGAGTAGGAGCAGTAGCTCTGTAAACTATATCACGCCAGTAACTTTTATGTTTGTCGTCCTTGGTAACCTTATTTAGAGTAGAGCTTGTTAAATCTTTTATTTTGTCCAACCATCTTTTTGGAAAACGTTTTCTTAGTCTTATGCTATCCATTTTTCCCTGGATTATCAGTCTTTCAAAGTTGTTGTCTTCGCTTCTTGTTACGTGCCCAAAGTATCTCAGAATTTGTAGTATACAATTTGTGAGAGTTGCTGCGGTTCTTTGTTCTCGTTAAAGATGAACACGTTTGTTCGTCTGGCCGTCCAAGAAACTTGGAATATGCGCTTCCAACACCACATTTTGCAGAAATCGATTTTCTTTCTGTTTAGTACTTTAAGTGTCCAGGCTTCTGCACCATATAATATGACGGAAAATATGAATGTTTTAATTATTTGTTTCTTTGTATTCAGTGTTATGCTACTATCTACTTATGTTCTTTGTAGCTCTCGTACGTTTTTTTTTTTTGCAATCTCACACCTCGTATTTCTACAGAACATCCACCCTCATTCATAAATACTGCACCCAAATATATAAATTGGTTAACCATTTCCAATTGTCCAATATGTGTAATGTTGAGCCGGTTGTTATTTAAGCGGTCTACAATCATGACTTTTGTTTTATTGTGATTAATCTCTAGATGAAGGATGACGCTTTCTTGTTCTAATTTTTCCATTAATTCTAACAGTTCTTTGGCCAAGCTAGCAAATAATACTGTGTCACCAGCGTGCCGTAAATTGTTGATTTTTACACCTGCTCAGTTTTCCAGTGTTTTTCTCATAATATATTCACCATATATATTAAACAGCATTAGTGATAATATGCATCCCTGCTTGGCACCTTTACGGATTAAGCATGCTTTGGACAGATAGTTATCAATTTGTACAACAGCTTTACAGTGGGTGTATAGTTCTTGGATTAAAAGCATCAGGTAATTTAGCACTCCCATCTCCGTTAATATGAACCATAAATTATCCCATTTTAGGCTATCAAAGGCCTTGCAATTGTCTAAAAAGCATATGTACACTGGCTTATTAATTTAGCAAACTTTTTTGATAATTAGCTTCAAGTTAAGTATTTGTTCCCGGGTACCACGTCCTTTTACAAAACCTCCTTGATCGAGTAGAATTTGCCATTGTAAGAAGGTCCTAAGCCTCTCATTTAGGATTGTGATGAGAGTCTTACTTGCGTGTGACATGAGGGCTATTACTCAATAGTTGTTACATTTTTTACTTAAACCTTTCTTAAACAACGGAAGAAATACAGAACTAGCTCATTCTTTAGGCCAGATTCCGGTTGTCTATATATTTTGGCAGATACGATGGAAAATGTCAATACTTTTTTCTCCAGTGGTCTTGATGATTTCAGCAGTTGTACATTGCACAACACTATTAACAAACCTTAATAACATTGACAGACATGTTAAGAAACTGATTTAAATTTTTGAACAAAATTCAAAAAGTTTGGCAAACAGAAGAGTCCAAAAAAAAAACAACATGACCAAACTAAACAGACAAATTAAATTTGACATTAAATAATTTAAGAACATAATCAAAAGAATTGAGAGACTCTTACACAGAGATCATTTAATTTGAGCCTTGGTAAAGTTAATAAAAAAAACAATGACAATACCAATATCAACGCTGATAAGTAAAGACAGTATTACTACCGCTTTTACTGACGTTGACAAAAAATGCTAACGGAAACAGTACTCGTTTTAGAGCAAGACAAATCTGACAATCAAAAGCAAATTACTGCGGAAGTGAAACGGTTTCTATTGGAGTATCAATCTTTTTAGAACGAAATATTTTTAAAAAATCCAAAAAAGGTTTAAGAAACAATCAGAAAACTTCTCCCACTTAAAGCAGCGGCACAAAACAAAATACAAAATATTATACTAAAACACGTTATACAAAAAACAGTAGTGCAACTGCAGTATATCAGAAATAAAGTAAATGCATTGGGTAACTTTCCAAAATTTTAGAAAGTAGCGCAAGTGATGTCTATTTATAAACCTGGACAGACAACCACCCGGCACATATTATCCAAATTATTTACTCACAACGTTAAACAAAATGAGAAAAAAAAATTATAATAAAAAAACTAGATTTATTTGATTCCAATAACCAAACAACAACACCAACAATTTGAATTTAGGTTCAACAAATTGCTGAAATTGCCGACAATATTAAAATCAATTATAATAAAAACAAAGTGACTAACATAGTTCTGTTTTACGTCAAAAAAGCATTTGACTAAGTGTGGACCGATGGACTGATCCATACATTTTCTACTCATACCGCCAACAGTATTATTTAGTAAACTAGGTTGTTTGACAAAGCAACAACAAGTACTAAGTAGCCAGTCTTACAGCAAATATGTTTGTCAAAGAATCAATGCAAAAACAACTGTAGACACATTTTAACGCTGACAAAAAGATCTAACTATGAAAACCTTGAAATGCATAGCAACAAAAGACAAACAAAAAACATTCAGCAAAAACAAACGTTATAGTAAATTATGTTACAGAAAATTTATTGTTCTAAGAAGACTTTTTATGTCAAATAATTAAGTTGATATTTATATTAAAGCCAGGGTAAGCAACGTATACACTGGCCTCTGCAGCAATACTAATACGCATACCTATAAAGAAAACCCTGCAAACTGGTGTAAAAAGGCTATACATTGCAAAGAAACACTATCTTTGCATTCATTGTATTTAAGAATCAAACTTAAATTACTCAAATGTTACATTTTAAATTTAAAAAACAATCTTCAACAAATTTATAACCATCATGTTTGACAGTAAAAACGGCATTACAGGTAATTTGATTGCCAGTAGTAAAACATACGTCTAATCTGAATATCAAAGAAAACAAAGATTTTAATTAAAATTGAACCTACTTTTGGAACTACATGCAAAACCGGAAATAAAATAACTCGTAGTAAACTATGAATGAAGTACACAGGTTATCCAAACATGGCCATCACACATTATGGATTTAACACATGCATCAAATGAGAACCCAGATGGATACCCTATACTGCAAATATCTGAAAGACAAACAACTCAGTTACATCTGAAAAGCAAGTGCAGTGCTTTCAATACGCAACGTAAAACCTTCTTCAACAATCACAAGCTAACAAAAAAGAAGCTTTAAGTGCCTTGGCAGAAGATGCTTCTTCTTCTTAAGTACTTAGTTTTTTTAGAACGTTGTTTACCAACATAGATATTATCACTGTCTAGACGGCAAGTATAAACTTTTGATAGTGATAAAAATATTGGTAGACTTATTTAGTTGTTTGAGTATTTTACCGTTGGTGACTTTTTTTGTTCATAATTTTTTTAAATATTTTTCTGTAAGCCTTCATCTCAAAGGTTTTAAGATATTTTTCTTTAAATTTGTTTATTTTCCAAGTTTACATGCCGTACAACAGGGTAAAAAAGACATCCCAGAAAGCAAATTCTTAAAGTTAAACTCAGGTCTCTAGAGCACAAGACTGCTCATGCTATTTAAATCTTTTTTCCTAGACTTCATCAAAGATACAAATATTCTTAAAAAGTGGATGTACAATAGCAAATATAGATATTCTTCTTTACCTAGCTGGTTATTTTCATTAGATTATAAGCTACATAATATTATGTTTGATTTTTTTCATTACATGACCTAAATAGTTTTCTATGACAATAACTCTTATCACTTTCCAATTGTCCTTAGCACTTGATTTGTGACATTGTTAACTTGCTCAATAATTTATTGAAAATCTTTTATACATTTAATACTGTAGTAAGTGTATCAAATTTATAATTCAACATATAATTAAAAAAAAAAAAGTTTTATTAAACAATGTGTACTTATTTATAAAGTTAAAATGTTACCTTAAATTTTGATTGGCATGTAATATCATAATAATAAAAATAATTAAAGAAATTATATGCTAATAAATTAAATGATGTAGTTACTATAATCACCCGTTAAATTAAATTAAAATAATATCCCGTTTGTTTTTGCTATAATTTATATAATGTGTACATATGGTAAATATTTAAATTACGCATAGAAAATTATGCATTGCCGAGATTAGTTTGTTTGATAATTATATTAATACAAACTAATGATAAATTGATTTTTATTACAGGAAAACCATAATAAAGTTCATATTAATTCTTTTTGGTACGCGATATGTGTTTATTAGACACCTCCTGTTTTACATGATTAAAGCCAGGTCCGGAGCATAAAAATTAATAACATGTTATTAAACGAGTTATTAATTAATGATCCAAGCTGTACGTTATAAAGCTTTAAAAATAGATTAATAATGTGAGAACATGGCGAAATATGTACATATTTGGTAGTTGCATTAGATGAAGGAAAAAAGAATATAACAGTACCTCACGGGTGTCACAAGGTTAAAAAAAAGCTCATGTATTCTTCGATAATGTAATAAATTGAAGCAAACAACATGGTATTAGTCCATATTAAACAATAAATCACGTGTAGTGTAACGAGGAAATTAAAAATTCAAATGATCCGTTAGAGTTCATAGTACCTATCCAAAAATACCTAACAATAGAGGTCGCGATGTTATTACGGGTTATGTAACTACAAGACCTTCAACTTCCTTTGTTATTTCCGGTCAGACATGCGCAAATGAGCACAAATATAAACTCATACACCGGTAAACGTGCTAAGTAACGAACAATAATAGCATTATTATACACGTGAGACGTCCTTTGCTTTAATTCGCTGGAAAATTTACGAAACCGCATCGCAATCGAACCGTTAGTAGCCGATTAAGCGGAAATTTCACTAAACTTTTAGCATGATTAGAGTATATTTTTATAAATAATAAACACGCATCGTAAATTCCTGAATAATTTAAAAGTCTACGTCCAATTAAATAGTTTAATTAAATTTTATTTAAACATAACGGCACAATATTTTATAATTTAAATGACTATGCAGCTTCTATTTTATCATATATCTCGAGATGTTTGCACAAAATAATTTTATTCAAATTCAAGGTGCTGGCATGGAGTATCCAATAATTAGTAGCTACGGGTACAGTTAAACATGTTTCATGAAATAGGGAAATAATACAAAGGTTTATTATTTCGTATGTAACTTTAATGGGCCTTTTACTTGCTGAGCATATGGTAATATATTATTTTTAACTGCTACCAGTAGGAGTAGATTACGGAACATTGTACAATTCACTGCATCCACTCATTAAAATTTATTGGAATGAAAATGAATTGAATAAATTTCGCATCAATTAGCGGCGAGAAGCCGCCGATTGTGATTAGGCAATTTGCCAAACGGGATATGTATGCTGCTTTTTGCATTATAAGAAAATTTGTAATATGGATTTATAATAGAATGGTAACTAATTATAATTATAAAATATTAAAACTATAATCAAAATATATTTTATATAAAATATAGAATTATGCAGACATTATTTTTAAGAATTTTTCTTAATAGACGTCAGTTATCTTGCGTGTATTTTGTATATATTATAAAGATTACAATCTATACTGCACGAGAAATGCAGTGCAAACCAAGTATTAGTATTATAAAAGTAATATTACAACCCGTATGCAAGTTTATCAAAACTACGTTTAGTGGAGATCGTATAAAAAATGTTGATCATTATTAGCATGTTTATCAATTGCAAATTAGAAACATATAAAAAAATATAATTGAACATTACAAAACATTTTTTTTCAATAACAACAATAAAAGCCGGTGCATTACTATAAACATTCCGTGTTTGAGATTCACATGATGAATTTTAAACATTTTTGTAATTTTTTCTTTACTTTAACATTTGAGTCCAAAATAAAACTTTGTTAAAAAATTAAAAATAATAAAATGCGAGCTATAAATAAAATTGGCGTTTCTATCGACCTGGTTCTAGCAGGTCGAAGGTCCTTCCGAGTATGAGTGGTAATGAGGTCAGATGATTAATGTTTGTAAATTTGTTTGTCGCTGAAGCCATGAATGCCGAATTTAATTCTCAAATAATATACAGCAGAGTAGGATGAACTCAGTACCCCCAGCAGTACGAGATATATTATAGGTGATTATCTAATTTAACAGTGAACAATAGAAATTATTTGTATAAAACACCAGCAAAAACATATCAATTTAGGAACTAAAAATGCCATTGACCATACAGAACATGGGCTGGATTAAAACCTTAAAAATAAAAAAAAAAATATCATTCATTTCCACTTATACACTTCAGTAATTTAAGTGTTACATCTAACTGGATATAATCGATGTGTGAGGTATTGCAAGTAGTTTAATGAGCATTTAAACAATGATTTAGTATTGCTCTAAACTTTACGTCATTGTTTTCAACTTGATTAATGTTATTTCTAAAAGAGAGGTTATGATAAAGCAGCTTCTAAGAAATTGTATTTTAAGTAAAACTACTTGACAACAGAAATCGTTTAATAATGTATTTTTTTATTTGTCTTTATTTAAAATATACCGTAAGCACCATTTAACTTGACAAATCAAATTAACTCAAAAAACAAATATTGTATAAAAAACCGGTCACAGTCAAGAAATTTATAACTTCAGAGGACATCTTCCTGCCCCAAAATCAGCTCCCCGTCGCCCTCAGTAGGTAGGGCGGAACAACTTTAAAATTTCAAATAGAAACTCAATGTTTTTTATAGATTCAAATTTGATTAAAAAAAAACATAAGTTTTGTCCAATTTCTTTTTATTTGTTCAGTAATTGCAAGAAATAGTATTTTCATAATTAATTTGATACTGGTGTCTCTCTATCATCCGTGCTTAGCGACAATCATTATTAGTGACTTACTTTTTAAACCATCATTTTTTGTAAGAGTGTTCCATGTCACTGTCATTCTCTCCTATTTTTACATTACGGCTTATGTAACTGTACAAAACAAAATAGTAATGATTTTTTATTATAGCAAATGTAAGACAAATTTTGGAGCTGTCAATTGGTATGTTGATCGTTTTCTTAAAAGAGTACGATCAAATTTATCTTTCGTTAAAGTTTTTAATTAGGTATCTACTAACAAAAATGTAGGACAAAAATAACTTGCAAAGCTAATGTTTGTGAAAAAATAGTCAAATATCAGTACTAGCATCTTAAAATGTTTGCACCATTCAACAATTCATTTTATAAGTGTTTGTAAAATTCTTAAGTTTCATAAATTTTATCCATTTAATAAGTTCTTGTATCAAGAGATAATTTTCAGAACTAACTAACGTTTTATTAATATACAATTTGAAATAAATTAAAAAAAAAACGCTATGTAACACAAATAAAAAAAAAAATTATAAAAACTTCATTTAAAAGTGTTAAAGTTGCTCTCCACTCCTCTCTCTAAAGACGAGTAAGGGAACAAGATGATGTTCCTTTTAAAAATATTATTTTTTTGTATAAAGGGTTTTTTAATAAGAGGTTTAATTTTGATATTTTAAAGAAATAAATCATGTAAAGAGGAAAGTATGCCATTAAGACTTGTAAACAATATCAGTCAAATGGCCGCCACGGTTACGAATGCAGTACCACATTTTTTTTATAAAATTTTCCATGACCAATTCGCACATTTGCGGCTGCATGTCCTCGATAACTTCACGGATTCCATCTTTAAGGTCTTAAATCGATTGTGGACCTTATTTTTCACGTAGCCCCAAAGAAAAAATTCTAAAGGTGTTAAATCACAAGATCTCGGTGGCCAATTGTGATCATCTCTTTGAGAAATAACACGGTCCGAAAACTTTTCTTGCAAAAATTGCGATTGTTTCGTAGCGCCGTTTTGCTGAAAATAAACGTCGTCCACATCAATATCTTCCAAGTCCGGTCGAAAAAAATCATTAATCATAGCTTGGTAGCGCCATCCATTCACCGTAACAGTTGTACCAGCCTCATTTTCAAAAAAGTAGGGTCCAATCACACCGCCAGCCCAAAAACCGCTTCAAACAGTGACACGTTAAAGATGCAAAGACTTTTCAACAATCATTCCTGGATTTTCTGAGCCGCAAATGCAACAATTCTGCTTACTAACGTAGCCTCTGAGGTGAAATTGGGCTTCATCACTGAAGATAATGTTTCGATGAAATTCCGGATCATTTTGATGCATTTGATAGACCCAATCAGCAAAGATACGACGTTTATGGTAATCGACCGGCTTAAGTTCTTGTGTTAACTGAACTTTAAAAGCCTTAAGACTTAAGCCTTTATGCAAAATACGGTGTAATGTTGTTTTTGGAATGTCTAATTCCAAAGATCGACGAGGAAACAACAATCCTGTGTTTTCTTCAACACTACGGGCTACATCAGCAATATATTAATGTGTTTTTGAGCGATGCACACTGTTTCGATTCTTTACATTACAAACTTCTCCCAATAAAACTTCTTATTGGAAAACCCTTTAGAACATATATATAATATAATTTTCACAACTAAAATTAACAAATAGACGCAAAATACGCCTTGAGATTTGACAAATGGTAAACTTGAAACCAGACCCAAAAGAAACTTAACATATTCTACTAATTTTTTTACTAAAATAACTCTACCGTCACTGTCCCATTCCAAAATAAAAAAGACGCGTTTCTTTAAAAAAGCAATAAAACAATAAAGTTTGACAAAAAAAACCAATAGTACATAAAAATATTAAAAGTTATGCAGATAATTGTACATTACTGCAGTGCAGCTTACGCGGCTCTCAGCCCGTACATTAAAAAACATGACATCAACATTGTTCTTATCTAAAAATCCTAAACATACACTAACCTTAATGCTATTATAAAATCTTAATTCCAGAGACTAAATAACAGCAAATGCTGCCATAGTAGACAATTAAATTAAAAATGTTTAGATTTAAAACTTTTCTACGATTGAAAAAGTCATCTGCTACCAAAAAGGATCTTAAAGCTGATTTCTGGCAAAAACACTAAACCGCTTATTGTTGGCTAAATCGCCACACCATACTGCATGAGAGAAGACCAACATCAACTTGAGAGACAAAAAACATAGTTATTATAATTAATGGTAATTCAACTACGTTTAGAAACGCAATGCTAAATAACTAGCAAATTATAAAGCAACTAAAGTAATCAAATAGTAGCAAATATAAAATTTGCTTACTTACTAAACCTTTGCATGTCGACAATGCATACATCCAATTCAACATTGAATCTCAATCAACGCTTCTACAACTATACAAAAACTCATAAAAAAATTAATTGTAATTTGTATAACTAAATACTAAAAGGTTTTTCAACAAGGGCGGGTAGATGTTGAAATGGAATAACACAAGCTGTGTGTGAGTTATTAAGAAAATGTTATATTTATTTAAAAGGCCCATGTATGCCATTAAGTGTGGAATATGACATTGTTCAAACGGCTTCTTATAGCACGGATCCGAGTGGTCCAATTTTCAATTACTCTTTCGCATAGATCCGGCTGAATTTGAGCGATGGCCTGTGTTATGTTCACCTTTAGGGCATCGGTCAATTGTGGTTTATTTGCATAGACCGGCAACTTCAAGAAACCCCACAAGAAAAAGTCTAGCGGGGTTAAATTGCATGACCTTGGTAGCCAATTCACATCACTCCTGCAAGAGATAACCTTACTCTCAAAACGTATATGCAAAATGTCAATTGTGTGGCACGTGGCGCCGTCCTGCTGGAACCACATATCCTCTAGGTCTAGATGATTCAATTTGGGCTATAAGAAATTGGTTATCATTGTTCTGTAACGCTCGCCGTTAACAGTGACAGCCTCACAAACGTCGTTTTTAAAAAAAGTACGGACCAATGACGCCGCCGACTCAAAATCCACACCAAACGGTAACTTTTTGAGGATGCATTATCACCTAGTAAACCTCGTGCGGGTTGGTGTTGTCCCATATACGGCAATTTTGCTTGTTAACATAGCCATTCATTCAAAAATACGCCTCGTTGCTAAAGATAATTTTCCGTCAAAATTGGGGTCCTCTTCCAAACGATTCAAAGCCCTCAGCAAACAAACAGCGTTGTCTATAGTCATGGGTCAATTGGATCTTGTACAAGTGTATGCCTAAATCCCAACGCAAAATTTGCAAAACTAAAGCCAGCAAAAGCCCAAGTTATTGTGTACAGCAAAAAATTGACTGTCTCTAGTTCTGCTGTACACTTTCACAAACCGCGGCAATGTTCTCCATCAATCTTGCGTTTCTTGAACGTACAGGTGTTGGATGATTTTTACCAAACCCGTTGTCTTAAATTTGGCTACCAAACGTTGAAAAGTCAACTGTGAAAGGCCACTACGTCTACCCTAAAATGGGCGCACTAACAAACACTTATTTTAATAATTAAGTTTGATCATTTAAACGTGCTGCTCAATCGTGTAACTTGCCATGGTGATTTGGCATAAGTAAATAAATAATTAACAACAGATTTGATAGATGTCACAAAAATAATATGACTGCCACGGGCCGCCTAAATCAACCCGCGCCAACTGAAAAACCCTTTAGTTAGTCAAATCGAGTGCTGTCCAAAAACAGCAAGAATGAATCACAAACAATAATAATACTCAATAGAAACAGCTTTTGATAAAAACTGCCCAAGCACTATCAAATATACTACTAACATTACTTAGTGAAATAAAAAACTTAAAAGAGTAAAGGCAAGAAATAGAAAATTGTTCAACAATGTCAAGCAAAATGGTGATTAAGTCTCATACAGAACTAACAGAACAAACCTACTTGTTTTTACTTGCAAAAAGATCTGATCAAATATTGCACTGCAAGTAATATATCCTTGCTAACATAAGTAACTACACAAAAGCTTCTAACCAAAGAAAACTTTAAAACGTTTAACAATAAGCAAACAAAAATACTGAGTAGAAGCAAACATCATAGTAAACAAAAACATCTTAGAATAGATTATTGGCACGTTTGAACCAGTCAAGTCACTGGAAGCTAGCGGAATATACCATGCTACAGAACAACTTGTTGCTCCAAAAAACTTCTATGTTTCAAAGTTAGCGTAGCATTTTCATATATACTAAGTAGTTACACGTATGCTTTGGCTAAATCTTACAGATCAACCAGTCTAACTTCTTTTTTAATAAATGTATTTAAACAAATAATTGACTAATATATACAAGACGGGGCATTATAAACTCTGCGTCTGCACTAATACATATGCATGCATAATATATTTGCTAGACTTTACACTGCAAATAAGTTGTTTTAGAAACCGTTTCAGATTTTAAGACAATATTCTAGAGCATATTGTCAAAAAAGAAATAGCAAAAAAAAAAAAAATATATGTTATTCCTAAACCTAAAGCATTTGATAGTATAGATGAAATGTGGAAGTATATGATATGAGAGAAATGAATTAGCAAGTATCTGGTAAGAAAAATGAAAAAAATGTATAAGGAGACAGCAAAAAGAATGTGCGTTAACAAAAAAATAAGTGATTAGATTTAGACAACAAAAAAAGTAAGGACTGCGTATTAACTCCTACTTTGCTTGCAACTTTCACAGGAGTATAGTAGTAAGTAGATAACAAGTGTGGTCGCCAGCGTATGCCGACAAAATAGTAATAATTGCGAAAAAAGCAAAAAATATTTAAAAAATTATAAAAAGCTTATAAAGAAATTATAGAAAAAAAAGTTTGAAAGGTAAAAGTGAAAAAAACAAAAATGATGGTTCAGAAAAGAAAGTAAAAAAAGTAAAAGACTAGAAATAAACTGAGCAAGGTATTGCAAAAATAATTTTTTTATAATATTTAAAAGATGACTCGACAAAAGATAAATAAAATTGTGGGATAATATGTTAAAACCAAAGAATAGAAATAGCAAGTAAAAAAGCAAACTTTTTTATTTCTGTTAATTTATAAGGATTGTAATTTTTTTTTGGGGAATTATGATTATATTTGTATATTTGCTAAAACATAAAAACAAAGGCTTACCACCTCTTATTTAATATTGGATAAGCGCCATGCCCAAGAATCAAAATGTGATGTTGTAAAGTTGCTAGCAAATGTCAACGGGGCGATGTGCTATTACTATGGTGCCTTGTTATAGACGGTTTACTGCAGTTCATAAATTAAAATCTTTGCTTTAAAGTACGCAAATGATCTCATCATCTTAGTAAGTGAAAAAATTGGGACAGATGTATCAATGCAGATTTATTCTAAACATTGTAGAAAAATAATGCAAAAAGGAAAGATTACTAATAAACTTAAGCAAAACAACACAACAAAATGACAAAAAAATATTTAAAACCACACTCACAATAAAAAAATAAGGTACTCAAGGTACCAGATGTACCTTGAGTACTTGATATCAAACTTTTTTTTTATATTTACTTAGATAAAATGACTACAAAACACCATTGAAATTTTTTGCAACCAAATCAAAAATTGACAACTTTGAAGATTAACACTTGGTATGACCTTATAGTTATATAGCGTAGTGATCAAACTTGCCATCACATAAAAAGCGCTCGTGTGGGTTTAAAAAATCTACTACAGCAACAAAACTAAATAAATCTTGATAACGGGAACAATAAGTACAAAACCCAAAGCAGCCATAAAAATACTGCTTTTACTACCACTATTGAACTTAGTTGTGATGATAAAAGTAGGACAAAGAAAACAAACAAACAAACAAACTGTACATTTTGGGGCTTACAAACAAAAAATAACTACTTTGTTATATATAAAGAAAAACACTAAAACTGAAACCAGACTTTGCTAAAAGTTATTTTATACAGGAGTCATTTGTTATAACAATACCGTTGCAAAACAAGCAGACAAATAAAAAATACCCAAACACAATCAAAGGAACCACCTAATATGTAGTAAGGCCAAAAATTTCAATGGCACAAAAACCAAAATATATAAAGATAGAGGGACGTTGATAACGTTAGCTGTTTAGTTTTAAAAAAACTACTTTTGTAATCCCATACAAAACCAAAAAACAAATAATCCATAGTTACTTTGAGCTGCCTGTAAAAAAACTGCCAAAAAATAAAACACGGAAAGTTATTTTTATCAAGACCATCACATATTACTCAAACTATAGTAATACAAATAAACCAAACAAGATAATAAAATAAGAATTCAGATAGATCTCTTATGCCGCAGATGTTTTAAATTCAAGAAACTCTGCTACATCTGATAAACAAGTGCAAAGTTTAAAATAAAAAATGTAGAGCAATCTTTGGAAAACAGTTGCCAAAAAAAAGGTCAAGACAGTTCTTTGACAATAGTTTCTGGACTTTATTGAAAATACAATATTCCTAAAGGAGTAAAAATCAAATGTGCGCAAACTAAAAAAATAATACTAATGTCAGTATTGTATGGATACGAACATACATTTTTTTTTTACATTGTGGCTTGTAAAAACAGAATATAAAAAAGTGTAAAGCTACTGTTCATAATGTGTTGTTGCGTTTTATATCAAAAACGTTATTTAATTTTTGTGTGGATAAATAATTACTTAAAAAATTTGGATAGCACCAATCTTCCAAAATAATTAATTGATAAAGATTAGATAATGTTAGATTGAAAAGCCAGAGTAACTAATCCAAACTACTTCCAAGTAATTTTGTCTAGTATGTCCACTATTAGTTGCTTAGTAACACCTGGTTTAGTTAAATTGTTGAGGCTGATACGTCTTTAAACTCCATTATAACTTTTTATAATAAAACATAAATAAAATAATAATAATAAAAAAATAGTGTAAAGGTTGAAATTTTTTTTATTGTAATACTACATAACTGTTTCACAGTGGCTTCATCAGGTGTAATAAACAATTATATTATTTGACTTTTGTTATAAAAAATTACTTGGTATGGTATTTGAAACAATAGTTTCTAGTAAACATAGACAAACAAACAATAATTTTTACAAGATAATTTTAACTACAGATTACAATTGAATAATCTTGTAAGCAAAATATTAATAAAATACTGCATATAACCAGACAATTTATCAATTACCTAATAGAAAAGCTCTAAATTGTTAAAACTAATTTGAGACATGTCAAGTGATCTGTTAACACTTAGTTAACCACTATAAATCATTGCATAGGGCCAAATGTAGTAAGATGTACAAGACAAATAAATACGGAAGTTTGATTCAAGTTCAAAATTTTATTTTGATTCTTTTCAATTTTATGGTGTGACAAAAACAGATGTATGTTTTGTATGCTATGTTTCTGTCTCTAGAAGAAAAAGTGTAGCTGTTAAATATATCAGTGCGCATCAAATTTTAAGAATCTGCTATATGATGAAAATTTTAGAACACAAATGACTTTTTATGACTTTATTGATGTGCTTAATGTACTTATTTAAACAGTTTGTTAGAATTATAATTAAATATGAATAACAACATGGATTTTTTTTAAACTATAATGTTGAATATAAAAAGTATTAAAAGAAGTGTGTTAAAAAAATTAATTGTTATGCGATGTATAGAATAATACATATTTTATAATTACCATTAAAATTCTAGCTTGGCAATGGCAACAAAAATTGTCAAATTTAGTCGCTAATAAATACTTTTAAAGTATGGATATACTATTTTATAATTAATCATCAAATTAAAATATTATTTAATCACAAATTAATTGGAACAACTCATCAAATTTAAATTAATGATACTTAAGTTATTACAAATCTTCATGTCATTTGTCCTTAACTAGAAAAAAAAAATCATAATAAGCATCGCCTTTATCAAGATGCTTGTTAATAATTCATTTTACTTTACATATTAATTAATTCATTATCTAATTCATTCACATCGTTTATCGCAAAGCGCAGTATCAATCTTGCCATCATTTATTCATCATTAAGAAAACAGTATGACAATTATAAACCAGGACTATCTTAATTGCCCCATTAATTATTAACGTACATACACGTTATGGGAAACTAGTAATAACTGTAAGTCGTGTAAATTATTTAAAGTTCATCTTCGATAAAATTCGTATCTAAGATTCTAATCATTGGATTAGTGAAATTATTTTGATAGTTCTCACTTTTTTATAACCCAATAAAAATAAAATGAAATGAGTGAAAATAATTATTATGTATAATAGATGTAACGGTATATATTTCACTCCATTTTACTTTCAGATATTAATAACTGTAGATATATGATAGTGGTTACGAAATTGAGATTCACATGTAATAAATTATTTAAGATTTATGTGCGTTTAATTGGAAGATTTTTGATGTTGAATAATGATTAAATGAACTGCCCAATTTCAATTTAAATTATGTTTTAATTTAGACAGTTGCATTTTTATTTATTATTATATTAAGAAACAAATTGCAGTGTATTTCTTGTTGTTGAATGTATTAACATTTTACATACATAAAAATATTTTGATTATGTTGAAAGGCTTGATTTATTCATCGGTTGTATTACAACATAAAATTTTTATCCGTGTTTTAACTGATTAAAAATAATACTAGTATAAGATAAAACTTCAAGTTCAATTATTGTTGTATTCACTAAACAATTTTTTAAGTTTTTGAACACTATAAATTATTATATTAAGTTTTATTGTATAAATTCAAAATATGACTAATAAATGATGATTGATGATGTTTATCTTTTCCATTTCGCTTGGTGTATAGAAATCCACCTTGTTGTTAGGATTTAGAAATATTTATTTCTCTAGCTTAACTCCTTACAGTTAATCTCTACAACTTACAATTGAACAATATTATAACGGAATATTTAAAAAATATTTCTACAGTATTTAGATTCAATTGAACGTACAAATCTCTAACTAATTTATAATTAACACGTTCATTAATTTTTTATAATGTATACATATTTGCATTATGGTGTAATAAATAATGTTTATTGCACTTTTATTTTTATTAACTGTGAATGAATATCATTTGTGGATGAATGAATTCTAACCCATGCAAAAACAGCATTAAAAATGCATGATGTGCTAAGCATAATAGTCAATTAGCGTTTTCCCTGACCAATTACTCCATTCCATAAAATGCAGCATTCTTTTTTTGCATTATTCAACATAATTTTAATCAATATCAGTAAGATAACCAGTTATAATATAATTGTGTTCTGTGTCAATATCTCTATTTTCTTTCATTATCACATTTAAATTAATGATTGCTTTTGCAAGAAACTTCATTGATAATTATCATTTTGCAATAATTATGGGCGGATATGCCTACACATACGTTCAATGATAATGATATGCGCAATATCAATATTATTTAAATCATACCCGATGAGAAAATGTTAAAACACTATTTGCAATTTTCAAGGTATTCATATAATTAATAATTACATGCCACATTATTGTTAATCGTGTGTGGTTTATGATATTAATAAATACAATCAAATCATTTATTTTAATAACAATTATAATGAAATAATAAATGATAAATTAGTAATGTAATTTTGTTAATGTATTAAGAATGCAATACCAGCAAATTACATAATTGATTGAAGTACTATAAAGGGTACAGGCAAAATATTATGATAATAAAATAAACATACAACAATAAAACTAAAACTTAATTTATGTCTATTGTTAAAAATGTAAATGTTAGTTATTAATATTGATTGAGTTCTAAAAGGAATAGAGACAACTTGAAAAAATATGAAATATTAATCTAATTTACTACGTTTTCTTTATCATAATATTTATTCCAACCAATACGTTACTAGTTTAAACCAAACTAATTCTTTTTGGAAAAATTTCAATTGCATAAATAGAAAGATTTCTCATATAAATGCAACACAATAAGTGAGTTGAATTACACGCAAACAAGAAACAATTAAAATAAATCAGCAACAACCAACAACACTAACTTCAAATTTAAAAACATAAATAGGATAGTTGTACGTATTTAATCCACCTGAATATGTATCATATTCTCAAATTTTTTCAAAGTTAAATTTAAATTTTATGTATTTTATTTTGACAATAAAAAGAAATTATTATTAAGATTAATGTACAGGGTGACTCAAAACGATCTATCTATTTTAGATAAAATAAAACTGGTTGTAATTATTATTATTTAGTTCAATACAGAGATAACTAAAGCAATTTTACTTTATAAAAAAAGATTGTTTAAATAAAGGCCATCTAGTCTACATTGACAAAATGCCATTAAGGCACTTCACAACTGTCTAAAGTTATTCACACATAGGAGTCTTGGAAGTGTGCAAAATAAAATACATTGGCGTCATTGAGATACTTGACAGTTGTAGCATGCCAGAGTTGAGGTTGTACTAGGCAGCAACAGATTGTTATTCGTACACTGGCATGGAGCTTTGGGTTGAGGTTTCATACGTAACAGCAATTAAAAGCATGAACGTTAGCGAGAAGGTTTAGCATGGATTGCGTCAGTTATATAAATAAAACAAAATTTATAAACTGGGACATGATACTACTTCAAATTAGAAAAAATAACAAAAAAAAATAATTTATAATAAAAACTTAATTTTAAATGACGTTTTGGTCAATTTCCCAAAATTATTTTTAAATGTTTTACACAAAACGCTTCTTTGAGCACATACGGCAATGTCAGTAATAATTTAAAAATTACTGGTTTCTATAACCTTAATTATTGCTATTTTATTAGCATAAACCAATGACTCGCAAAAAACAATTAAGTGGTGTCAAACTGCATAATCTTATAGACCAATTTACAGGTACATTTCTCAAAATACAATTATTTCCAAATTTCAATTTGAATAAATTAATTGTTTTGATTGCTGTATGCTACGTAGCGCTATCTTACAACTATATTTTAACCGGATCAATGTGATCCATATTTTTAAACAAAAAAATATTGATTATGAAAATGATGCCATAAGCGTGTAAACCGCACTAAACATTGCATTTTTTGAACGTATTGGAGTCTATTAACGTACCTGTTTAGCCAAAAATGTGCTTTATTGCTGAACACAATTTTGCAATAAAAGTACAACGCAAAGAAATATTTTGTAACTTTAATTCTTGTACCAACTAGATCTTATATAAGTGTAGACCAAAAAATTTGCGTAAAATTTTTTTAGTAGAATGACCAATTCTCAATAGCTGCGACTAACAACAAATTGATAAATCATTCTATATTTTCATTTACAGTAGTAATAATCTCTTTAGTTAGCACGTTTTTTTGACAAGTTGATATTTATGTGGTACAAAATTTATTTACAGTTTGACGGATGACTTAGATAAACGGTTATGTATGCCATAAAAATTACAAAACTGTCTATGGGTTGCATCTGATTTTCAAAGTAAATTTTGATAATTTGGAAACGTTGTTGAAACGTGAGTCTATCTATGATAATATATAATATATTGTCTTGAATCTATCAAGCTATAATATTGACAATTTTTATTTTATTTACAGCTGCCCGGAAGAGACATGTTGTTGTCGTAGAGAACCAGTTTTTTAGATTTTTAAGCCATAACATTGTTTTTTAGCCGATGCTAGAGTTGCGCATGATTTGTAGCTTCTTAGTTTTGATTGTGATAAAGATTTTTTTAGTTTGTCTATTCTTGTTATTGTTTTGTCATTGGTAATATGATATTTCTATAATATTCTCAATATTCTTCTATAGAGCCACATTTCGTACGTTTCCAGTTTTTTTTAATGTTTGCTTCTGTCAGCGCCCAAGATTCCATTCCGTATAATAACACAGATAATACGTAAGAATATCATTTTTGTAACTTTGGTTAGATCTCTACTTTTAAAAGCAGTCGCCATTTTAATGAATAATCTTTTACTTTTATAATTCTTTTATATTTTGTGTCTGGTATCATTGCTCATTTATGATTGTGCCTAAGATATACATGTTTCTTTAATTTTTCTATGTTACCCTGGTCTAACCTTAGTTGTTAGTAGTGTTTTAGGTTATTTTTACTTATAATCATAAATTTGGTCTTATTCTATTTTACATTGTCAGCAATGATCATGGTATCCTTTGCATATCTAATATTATTTATGCGTTTTTATCAATTTTTAGTGTTGAACTCTATCAAAAGTCTTCTTTAGTTTACAAAACAATCATAAATATCACAATTTTTTTGTCCCGATTGCGTTGCTGAATTCAAATTGTGTGGGTCCCAGTTGATCTTCTACTACTTTGTATATTCTTAATTTTTGTTTAGTAATTCATTTTGGTTTTGAGAGCTTTTTCTTAATCTTCTGTATTTTTGCGTTTACCCTTTATACCTCATCTTCTGCGGATGTGATATAGTTAGCTGATGCAAATATTTCTGCTATTTCTTTTTCTACTTGTGTTTTTGTGGTTCTTTTTTTTTACTTAAAAAAATCTTTTGGCATTTTTTTATTTGTTTTTACTTTTTTCGTTCGAACTCTCAGAAGTCTCACTACAATACATACAAATTGTATGTCTACTTCTTGGTATATTTTACTGAGGTAAAGCTCTTTCTGTATATTTGTTTTAGAAGAATGTAGTCGATTTGTTTTCTAACTATCGTTTTAGAAGTGTGTCCATGTGTACAATCGCCTGGTTCAAAAAAGATATTTAGAACTGTTAGTTTGTGTTCAACTGCAATTTTTATTTCATTTTGTTTGCTTAATTCGTATGTTTTCCAGTCTTCCTTTGCCCACTTTTACGTTAAAATTTCCTATAGTTATTATAATGTCCTGTTTAGGAAGTTTTTTCAGTATGTCTTTTGTTTCTCAGTAAAATTGCTGTATGTAATCATAACTGTTATCTAAAGTCAGAGCAAAAACTCAATATTTAAAGTAGTATTATTCTTTCTGATACAGGTAAAAAGTTTGTTACATGCATTCTTATGTTCTTTATCTGATAGTCTCAAGTAATATATTCTGTTAATAATGTTGGAATAGTTTGCCCAGGTCATCTATCGCACTGATGCCTTTTCTGCTTGGGCTATCAATATTACGTTCTACGAGCCTTATTTGATTGTGGATTAGTTTCTGTGTTTTTGTTTATATTATGATGTTATTTTCAGTACCTTGCCTTCCAAAAAACCGATTGGGAAAATAATTAAGGCTATTCTTTATGTACATTGCTAGAATGTAAGCAAAATATATATTGTTAGCTAACAATATGATCTGTCATTTTTTTTAACAAATCTTGATTACTAACAATATGAACTGTCACTTAAAATTAAGTTTTATATATAAGCAATTCTATTTCAAACAGAACAAAGCAGGAGGGGTGCATTAAGAAATTTGCTTTAGTATTTTTTTTTTTCAGTTTATATAACTTATTAGTTGTCTTTTGATCGGTTCATGAGAGTATGAAAACCTTAAAAAAATTGTTTTTTTGTCTTTTTTAACTCAATCAGAAAAGATTCCCCCGGTTAACATAGGTGAAATTCCTCCATCACGAGTATCCAAATTATCTCAAAAATTATTTTCCTAGTATCAAAAAAACATGTTAACATGTAAGATATTAAAATTTTGATATCCCCCCTTTTTTATAATGAGCAAAAAATACTTTTGGTTATCTACAAAATTAATTTTTTTAACTTTATAAGTAATTGAAAAATATACATCCATAATTTTTTTGGAATTTTTGCGTGTGGTGTGCCACTATTAAAAATAGGTTTTTTTTAGTTTTTTGCTATTTAAACTGTTTTTTTTTTGTTTTTGTGACTCTGCAAAGCATTTATTGCTTTCAAAATACCAAAATTCGGATTTTACAAAAAAATTTACATTGAGTAGAAATCCTGGGCATATTATTTTCATCAATTTGCAATGATTTAACTACGATTTATCGTATTTTTATCAATCAAAAAACAAATAAAGTTTGATTTTTCAAATTTTTAAATGTCAGATTTTTATTTCTGGCGTAAAAATTAGTTAGTAAACTAATTTTTATCAAAATCGGTAAAGGTAAAAAAAACCACCCTTATCAAACTTTTTTCAAAATTTTAAGACTTTTTGCACTAAAAAATTAAAACTCAAAAACGGTTTGTAATAGAGACACTGGACAAACTTCATCATCTTTAGAAGGATAAAATCTATCAAATTAATCGGTTTAATACTTTTTTTTAATTCAACTCTTCTTTTAAAAAAAAAAACATAAAATTCATATTTATTGGCTGTCATTTTTAAATGGTTCAACTTTTTTAATTTTTGTTTTTTATTTGATAAAGTTTATCAAAAACTTTCTAATGAAGTATAATAAAGCAGCATTCATAGGTGTACAGCACTTGCAAAAATCTCATAAAATTCATAAATGTAGATTTATCAATTGCTCATTAAATAAAAAAATAAAATTCGATGTAATCGGAGGTTTAGATAACCTAAAATTAATTTCTACTTTTCTGGACTGTGAAAAATGGCAAAAAACTGACTTTTAATAGTCTAAATCAATTTCAACCATTCTGGACCACCCAAAACCAAATGATGAATTTTTCGGGATAGTATGACCCGAAAACTGCTTTAGTATACATTTTTGGAAAAATTTGATAAACCTATCCAATAAAAAAAAAAATTTAAAAGTTGAACTATTAAAAATGACAGCTAATAATGTGAATTTCATGTTTTTTCCTAAAAAGAATAGCCAAAATAAAAAAAAATTAACTAATTAATTTGATAGATTTCATCCTTCTGAAGGTGATAGAGTTTGTCCAATGTCTCGATTACTAAAAGTTTTTAAGTTTTGATTTTTTAGTGCAAAAAAGTCTTAAAATTGTTTGACAGCAGTGGTTTTTTGACCTGTACCGATATTGATAAAAATTATTTTACTGACTAATTTTGATGCCAGGAATACAAATCTGACATTTTAAAATTTGAAAAAAAGTTGTTTTATTTGTTTGATGTTTTGTAAATATACGATAAATTGTGTTTTAAGCAGCCAAATTATGATGATTGATGAAAATATTATACCCAAGATACTTACTTGATGCAAAATTTTCCGTAAAATCTAAATTTCAATATTTTGAAAGCTATAAATGTTTTGCAGTCACAAAAGCAGAGAAAAACAGTATACATGGCAAAAAAGTAAAAAAAAATAATTTTTAATAATAGCGCACCACTTACTTATAAAGTTAAAAAATAAAATTCTATACTATCGAATATTTAGATAACCAAAAGTAAATTTCAACTTTACTGGATTTTTTTTAAAAGTTGTATACAGAGTTTGGGAGGCTAAAAAAATTGTTTGAAAACCATTCAATACGCTACTTTTTTTAGAATTTTTCATTCAATAGGTGCGGAGAAAAAAATAAAAACGAGAAAATGATATTTTTTGCCCCCTATGAGAAAGGGAGAGATATAAACTTTAAAACATGTTTTTTCGATACTAAAAAAATTATTTTTTAGTAATTTGGATATTCGTAATGGGGGGCTATTCACCTATGTTAACCGGGGGGACCTTTTTCCGTAGAATCCAAATCTGACTCCTTTTTAAGTCAATACTCTATCTACAAGCCGCAAAAGCCATAAAACCATGTTTGTGTGCAAAAGGAATTTTTTTTTTAACTTTTTTAAACCGCCAAATTCGACGTATTTGATGTGAATTAATTGAAAAATATAAAAGTTTGTGTATTTAGGTTTTAGGGGTCTAACACTTCAAAAATAAACCTACTTTTCAACATAAACTCTTACAAATACACATTTAGCAGTTTTCATAGGAACTAAATATTATTAAAAATTTGAGTTTTGCAAAAAATTCTACATGGAAAATAGTCAGTGTCTTGCTTATCTGGCGTAGAAAAGCCCATATAAATATGTTTAAACTTTTTTTCTTTACTTAAAAAATATTTTTATTTATTTTTTTTTTTAGATTATTTGGCTTATATATTTTTAATTTCAATTCAGAAGTTTAGAAGTAGACTCGATCTATCGGTGCCAAAATTTGACATTGTTATTATTTTTGGCATTCAAACATAAATCATAAAAATTTGGTAAAAAATAGTTTTACACCACACCCTAGTGTGTTTATAATATTTTTTGTAAATATAAAAAAATAATTGATTTTTAACTCATTTGTTGCCTGAACATTTTGTAAACATTTCTTTTTAGGTGGACTTTTCTACGGCCGATGAGTACAACACTGACTATTTTCTATATAAAATTGTCCCCAAAATTTATTTTTTTAATAATATTTGGTGTATTGTTTTTTTTGAGCGCGGTTAAATGAAAATTTGTAAGAGTTTATGTTGAAGAATAGACCTACTTTCCAGATTTTTCGAGTTTTAGACCCATAAAACTCAAATATACAGAACAAATATATATTTTCTTATTAATTAATCAAAATACATCAACTTTGGCGGTTAAAGAGAGCGGTTTATAGATAGAGTATAAACTTAAAATGGCACCAGAGTTGGATTCTATGAAAAATTTCTGATTGATTTCACTAGTAAATTTTTTTTTATTTTGCGATTTAAACAAAAAATGCGTTTAAGTTAAAAAACGACAAAAAAAACTAAAAAAAAATGTGGGATTTTTTTCAAAAGTTTCATACCCTCATAAACCGATCAAAAGACTACTAATAAGTTGTAGAAATTGAAAAAAAATACTAAAGCAAGTTTTAAATGGAATTGCTCATATATTATTATTATTTTATCTAGAGATTTGCCACGCTTTCTGATGTGATGACCGTTTATAATGTTAACAAACAAAATTTGTTAAAATGAAAGCTCATATTGTTAGCTAGCAATACATATTTTGCTTACATGCTAGCATTATCCATAAAGAATATATTGCTATTTTTAATCTTTAAAAAGTATTTCCAGTATGGCAGCTTATCTAACTCTGTTATAAGTTCTATTGGGCTTAGTAGTATGTTTTATTTAATTTGACAATAAAAAGTACAATTAAACAGATATATGTTTCAATAAATGATAACATATACACGTGTTAAAAATCTCTAACATCGTACAAGCATTTGTCAATTTTATATTGTCTTTATTTTTAAATATTTTTTTTAGTTTATTGGCAATTTATTGTATAATTTAAAAACATTACTAATTCTCAGAACTATTTATTTTTCGAGGTTGAATTGTTCTCACAAATTGCCAATATATTCAATTTATTAATGTTTCTATGTGAAGTTTAAAATGATTAAAACACTTTGTGGAATTCCCTATTGAATGCTTACTATTCAATTTAAAAATTTACTGCAAATATTTAAAATCGCATAAAAAGAATCGATAATATAAAGTTAGTTTTTAGCTTGAAATTTAATAAACTTGTTTAACAAAAAAAATGAAAACTTACATACATCATAAATTTCGTATTTATGGAGGTTTGATTTATGCTTGTAATGTATGGTCTAAGAAAATATTCTCAGAATCTAGAGCTATTACTACACAAATGAGCCTGCTAATAAAGTTAAAGTCGAGAAAGATAAAAATAACTTTATAAACAACGTACGTGTATGCACCAACAAATGCACACAATCGTGGAACAAGGATTTAGTGCAGTTTTATAGGTTATTATTGTACATTTTTAAGATTTTGCAATACTAGTTTTATTCAATAATATAGGCGATGCAACAATTACTCTGAAGCTGTAATACATCAGAAATGCTCATAAAGTATAATAAAACAGTCATAAAATATAAAAAAAAATATAATTAAATTCATATGACGATAGTTCAACACACTCTTATCTAATATAGGTTTGTCGCCTAATTGAGCATTGAAGATTTGACAAAAATCTTAAGACAATATTATTACGAATATAGTATTTAAAATAAATAGCAACATATTAATATAAACATAAAAGCAACAGGTATAAATTGATTTTTACAAGTAAATACGTGTTTTAGGCGCCATTAAAATTACCCACAACATTCATAATTCTCTGAAACATTCTTCCGAGCATTATAAATATTATGTTGTCACCGTGAATTCCAATAACACTCTTTCGTTGGATTTAGTATGCACAGACGCTAATGTGTTTTCTGATTAGCATTACTTGAAAATCGAATTAAGAATCTCAACTGTCTAGGAATTTTAATAAATAAATATCAAGGTAACGCGTTTCCAACGTTTGATAAGATTACTGAGAACATGACACAATTATTTAAATTTTGCTTTAATAATTAACTGTAATTATAATCCTATCAATGTAGTACAAATAAAATGATACAAAAATTAGTTGTTATTGAATGTCTTTCAAGTGCGTAGATTAAATATACGGAAGTAACACATAATTGACATAACAACTCTGGATTGTAAAAGCACATAAATGCACGCTTATTAAATCTAATGCGGGGCAATATTAAATCTAATTGTACATCATTCTAAGTTCCTAGCAATTAAATCCAATTAATGTTAGATTGTTTATTAGCACGTTAAATGTTAATAGATGCACCGGCTTTACATATTCAAACACGTTTAGTACGTTTAGTAAGAGATATGGATTTCAGGTGTTTTTAATTGATGCCATGCACGGAGCATCGCATATATCTATATTTTTTCTTAAACCCGCTCTTATATACCAACGGTAAATTGCTTTTCGAAATTCCGGATTATTAAAAATGTATTAAAAAATCGTTTGTTGGATGCGTTAAAGTGTTGTGCAACATTTTAAAAATTCAAATCTATTCTCGGATTAAATAATAAAATGTTTTTATATTTTTTTTTCTTCTTACGATAACGCGATTCTTGAATAAATTTTAATTATATTATAAAACATAAATCCTATGCGGTCAATAGCACTTTTTGTAATGTATTTTATAGAATTATAATATGATCGTGTTACTTTCTTGCAAGCACAGTATGAGTCTTGACATGGCTCTTATAGTTATGCAATATTAACATTAAATTTCTAAGATTTCTGTATTAAAAAGTGATAGTGATTAAGCTACGCCAATACATTTACAAAACTTAACTAGCCGAAATATTTTATTATGTTATTTGTATTAGTGTAATATGATGTATTCACTTTATCTTAATTTTATCAACAACATATATTTAAATGTATTTAATGTATGTTTATAATGGTTATAATAATTACGTTATTTTTTTGTTTAATTTTTAAATTATTAGAAAATAACTTTTACATAATAATATAAGTTAAAGATGTAAGTATTTGCTACATACGTCATTGTTAAATAAAAAATATTTTAGTCAATATGCATAAAAACTGTCCCAAATTATTTTTTTTTTTTTATTTATTTTAGTTTTTTTATGTATAGATGTATAGTTATCACAATGCTTACTCCGTAAATTATACTTTTTCTAATGAAAAACACAACGCAAAATGAATCATTTTAATCGAGTGCCATGTTACAGATCTAACCGAAGAAGATGGATAAGAAAAGGAATGCATAATCCATTGTAAAATCTGTGAGTAATAAAGACGTTGATTTAAAAGTAAAAACGGGCTGAAGCAGCTCCACCAGAAAAACAAAAAACAAAAATATAAAGAAACCACGTTACTTGTATGATGCCCGTTTGCACTTTTAAATTAATAAGAACTAATTGTAAGGAAACCTTTTATCTAAAAGTATTTGATAAAATGTGGAGCTTTTTAAAGAAGTTAATTTTTTTTAGAATTTATAAGTTGAAAAAAAAATGCATTACACCGTTTCTTAAAATGAACTTACAAAAATAAATTTATGAAGATTGTATGTGCAGACAAAGCACCCAAAGATTAGCTTCAATGCACATCCCAGACCCCAAAAGAACCCATCACGTCTTACTCATGAACAAAAGGAGATAAAATCCTAAGGTGCAAATTCCGCTTAGGTTTGTACAGAATATCTTTTAGTCACTGTCTCATCCTAAAAAAAATAGAATCAAACCAAAAAAGTGTTTCCTCAAAAAAAGAAAAAAAAAAGAAAAATTGCCGAATAATGACAAAAAAATGACGGTAAGTAAAATGTTGAAAGTTGTGCAAATAAATGTACATCACAACACTGCAGCCGTAGTCTTAAGCGCTTTATAAAATTATAAAACATAAGATTAACAAGAGGAAGATTCAAGTGTTAAGCATTCTGGGTAGATGGCTCTGATCAGCAAAACCCTCATGCAATCTCCGTACATGTATCAAAGCAAAACATATATTAAACCTAATGTTATAATAAAATTTTTGTTTCAGAGACCAAGTGACAGCAAAAGTGGCTATAGTAGAGAAAAAAAACCACAAAAAGATCAAGATACCTTCCCTACGATCAGAGTCCCGAGCTAACAAAAAAAAAATCAGAAGGTTGATTAATAGCATAGTTAAAACATTGCCAATCTATAAGTGTGAAGCAAACGCACATTACATCGCATGGGGAGCACCGACATCAACCCAAGAAGTGTAAAACTTTTAGATTATATTTTAAAAACTAATACTAACATTATAAACAAAGGTAACTTGCTTACGTTCAGAAACCCAACGCGTAGTAAAATTATTGACCTAACATTAGCAAATCACAAAGCATGTGAAGTTATTAAAAAGTGGCATGTGTTAGATAAACTTTTGCTGTCAGACCACTTCATACATTTAATTCAATATTGAATAAAAAAAAATCTCTTACAAGAATATCAAAACTCTAGCAAAACTGACTGAGATGTATATAGCAACATACTAGTTGGTCAAATTATAAGCTGACCCAAAAGAGCAAAAACAATTTAGACTTTTAACAAAATTATTTGGTAGAGCAAATGTTAGTACTAAGAAGCTGTTCAACAAATCCAAGAAAAATGGTGATTGGGTCTCATTCAAAACTAACCTTACAGCAAATAACAATGTTATAAGAAAAGCAACAACAAAATATGAAAAAAATATTGTAAAGGTGTACAAAGCAAACCTCTATGTTCTCTTGTTTAAAAAGTTTTAGGCTCTAGTAGAAGTCTCCAACCAAAATTTTTTAATAATCCAAACAAAAAAGACGGGCAAAAGCAAATTTCATAGTATACAAAAACATTGGAAAACTAGAAATCGGTACATTTAAACTATTCAAGTTACCAAAAACTAACGGTATTTATTCTATTATGTTGCAGGACTGGCTACTTTAAGATTGGCTCTCTAAAAGTAGCCAGCCCTGCAACAGATGTAAAATATGTAAAAAAATTTAGAACCAACTTAGCTTTTTTACATATTCTAAAGAGTAGTTAAAGTAGTATTTATACCAAATCCAAAGTGACCTACATATGCCCTGATTAAATCCTGCAAATCAATCTTTTATGCTAAAACTATTTAAAAAAATTGTTAATAGAAATGTATGAGAGAAAACATTGAAGCTCCTGCACCAATACCAATATGCATAACTATCAAGAAAATTCAGCAAACTAAACACACAGCAATAGAAAACAGAGTAGCACCTTTTGTTTAATACTGGGTGAAATCTATGCTCAAAAACCAAACTGTAACAATCACATTATGTTTAGACATTTCCAAAGCGTTTGATTGGGTACAGCATTCTTGTCAACAAGCTCCATTGTATAGGTATTGATAAAAAGACTGTATATGTCATCAATAGTTTTCTTGACAATAGAAAAATTATAGTTAGAATTGATGGTTTTAACTCTAAACTCTGACCACAAAACTATAAATACTTATGTTTCTCAAGGTTCTGCTCTTTTGCCAACTTTATTTTTGGTTTACATTAATGAACTTTTTGCAAATAATATCACTCTTTATACTTCATACTTTCCAAAAACTATATTAACAAATTTAGTATCTATAAACAAAGATTTGTAAACAATATCTAAACAAGGCGTTACTAACATTTTTAATTTTAACTTTAAAAAAACTAAACTTTTTACTGTATCAAAATCCAAATTCAAAGTATCATATTAAACTAAACAACAAATCCATATCTAAATCTTCTTCAATTTGTTTTCCAAGTGTTACAATCTCTCCAAATCTTTTCTAAAAGATGTCAACATAGCTACGAAAGTATCTTAAAAGCTATTTCATAATAAATGTAAAAAGTTTTGTACTTCTGTTCAAGTTTTGCATATAATATATAAAACTTATATTTGTCGTATTGAGTATTGTTCCCAAGTATAAGGAAGAACATAAGAAACAACACTATCTTTTACAACTTAGATAATTTACAACTCAGGTGAAATGTTGCAAATTGTTGCATTTTTTACTGATATTGTAATAGACATTGTTCAAACAAAATACAAGACGTTTTGCCATCTAAACAAATATTTACTCGTAGTACAAGATTTGTTAAGAATCCTAACAAATATTCACTGATAACTCAATGATGTAGAACCAAAACTTTTAAGAAAGATTTCTTTAAACGTACTATCAACAAATAGAACAAATTTCTATATTCAGTATTTTCTAAGACTTATAAGCCACAAATAGTCAAAGTCAATGTTCACAGACTGCTTAAATCTAGTCTTCCTATATCACATTTTAAAATTTAAAAAAAAAGTAAAAATGTAAGAGTTAAAGTTACTGGCGGGTACCAAAAAAGTAATTAGTTACCACATCTATCATAATGCTGTCATAGACAGCTTACCGTAGACACTGACCTCACTATCCTGATAAGCGTTAAGTTTAAAAAAAATGTTTTTAACATAACGCAGAATACACTGAACGCAAGAAGAAGGAAATATCAGTAAATCTAACCAAAACCGCAATCGTCTTTTCTACAAAACGACAAAAAGCCAACAAATTGAAAAAGTTGAAATAGAGCAACACTCCGCAGAAACGGAGTAAAAGAGCATAAGGAAGGAACGCAGAAGAAAAAAATAATACAATCTTTGATTTGCCGACAACGTGATAGTTTGCAAAAAACACAAAAAAACTACAAAACTTAAAGAAATAAATTAAAAGTATAGAGTGAAGAAAAAACACAAAAAACGTGAAAACTAGAGAAGAAGCACGTAGAACTTGCAAAAAGCAAAACATCAATGATGATAATAAATGTTTTTTTTAATCTTTAATCATTCTTTCTTCTTCATTTGAGTTTTAACGTCGATGAAAATAATATATTTATAAAAGTGGCATACGCAAGAAAGCAATAATATGTTAACCTAATCCACAAATACCAGTAGTATATTTGTTTTATATAGAATATAAAAATATGTTCTTTTCTAATATATTTATTTGATATACGGCTGAAATAATATGAGCTCAAGCCGTATAATTCTACATATGCATACAAGTTCATAAAAATTCCCTAAAGTAATAACTAGACAATTTTTTCTCAATCCCTAACTACATGTAATTACTACAACATTTAATTTAATAGATGAAATGTTTCTATTATTATTATTAATTACAAAATTATTGTTTTCATATTAATTTGTAATCTTCAAACTTAAATAAGATCACACTGTAATATCTCGAAGCCACAAGATGCACAGACCATTACTAAAAGCTTTCAACAACATATTGATAATTAACAATAAAATATTTTAATTTATTGCAATTTTCAAATTGCCAACAAAATCTTATAACAAATAAATTATTTTATATAATTTAGTTTTTTAATTTTAACTATTTCCAGTAATTTCAATAAAGTGTATTGCTTGTATATATTATGACATAGTAATTACTATGCATCTCTTAATTAAAAGAAAAATCTTTCATGAATATTAAGTTATGCACAATTTCCACTTAATTATAATTGCCTGATTACTTAATTCTACTATAAAATTATTATTGAGTATCAAACATGAACGCTTATAGTAATAAAAAAACTATTCCCTAAAAATATTGTCAAATAAAAATTTCCTAAAATCTGTAAATTCGTCAAATAAATCCATAAAATAAACCAGCGGGATTAGGTATAAAAATGTACATTCAATTAAAAAAATGTCCTTTAAAGAGATACCTATCTAATTTTCTCCATATAAGAGCGTGTTTTTATAGACTTTTTATGGATCTTTATATGTATTACACTATTTTATTTCGTATTAATTGAGCAATAAATAATGTGTAATGGCAATTTAAACGATAGCTACAAAGTGCTCTTATGAGGTATCTATGGATCATAAGAATAATGTAATTAATTGGTAGTTAATTTGCTGTACTTAATAATTTTTTATATAAAATTTATGTTGTTGATTTCCAATTAAGGCGATAAGGAAGATTTTTCAGTTTTCTGTATGAAAAGACATGGAATTTACTTAACGAGATTTATGTGTAATTTTACAAAGTATCAATTTTATAGCTTAAATTTCATTACTAATTTAAATGTTAAAAATGTAGGAATTTAAGAAAATTATGCACTAATTTATTTTCAATTTTAAATATATAATTACAAATTAATTTACATATATAAATTTATAACCTTGAAGCAGGTTACAATTGCTGTAAATATGTAACACACAACAGATTTTATTAGAATCGTGACAATGTTATAAATGCGTTCAATTCAAATTGTAATTTTATTCGGGCACGCAATTGATTTCATTACCGTCAATCTTTCATATTCTTTATAGCCTAAGGTGTCCATTTTGGCACATTATTATAACATATGGTTTAGCATGAGCCATAATTTATGATTTTATAATTATTAGACATTATCTCTGACAAGATAACTAATGAAATGCTAAATTGTAATATCATATATGTATGCATTGTGCCCGTAGGTGTGTTGCATTATATATTTTTTAAATTCCAATCCGGCAAGCCGCATTTCTGATTATTAGTAAATTGATTAGAGCAAGGTTAGATGCTTAATCAATTGTGTTCCAATTTAATAAAAATAAAATAAATCTATCTATAGCGGATATGAACGCTTGAAAGTGGAATGTTGTTAGTCTTGTTATGACTTTGTAGATGATTGAATAGGGGAATTAAATTAGTCCTTGTTAATTGTTTGAGAATACGTAATTGAAGAAAGTCGTTGTTTTCTTAATTATTTAAAGGTTACGTTTTTATTATTGTGATAAATCAATACGATTAATTTTTTGTCTTAAATTTTATGGTGAACTAATTACAATTTTATAGTAGAATTTGCTTGTAAACATTTATCCAAAATTGAGAATTCCTTAATCATCACAAAAATATAAAAACTATATTTTTTAACACATTTGTTTTGTGTTTTGTGATTTTTTGACATATATAAAGATTAGTCCTCCATATAAAAAAAAGCGCATTCTTATTGTTAAAACGCATTTAAAATGTTTTGCAAAAACAGTTTGCACTAAATACTTCATAAAATGGTTAGTCAATAGGGTAAAATGTACAAAGATTAATTGCAAAGTTTGAGGAAACACTTTATCAGTATTAACTAAGTATAGAATTTATTGAAAATATTGCTCGAGTGAAAGAAAGTAATATTGAAAACTTGAGAATTTCAATTTGATGTCGTTGACAATACATTTTGAGCAATTATGCGTCAACAATTTATCTATTAGTTTTAAGAGCAAGTGAATACTATTTTGACAAAAATCGATCATCTTTATTTATAAAGCGCATTACTAAATTGTTGAATACAATGTTAATAAAAACTGAAGCTAGAAATGTTGTAACTGTCAAAAACGTTACCGTATAATGATAACCAAAAATTTATGACATACTTAGAAGCATGCATTTTGAGCTAATGTAATTCTAGCAAAAAAGCGCTACCTCCTGTACTGCTCTAGTACAACAATTTTGTCCGAAAAATTTTAGAATTTTTTTTGAAAAAATTTGCAAAAGTATGAGTTTATATTTTTTGGTAATAGAGAAATTTGAGTTTTATAGAAAAAGTTGTTTTTCATATTTGGTTATTTAAAGAAAAAATATTAAAATTGAGAATGCCAAGTAATTAAATTTTAAATAATTCCAACCTAAATCTTTTAAATTAAATAAATTGTTTTTTTTAGTGTTTTGGAGATGCGGTAAACAACGTAATGTTTTTTCAATTAAATCACATACATGTTTTATACAGTTCAAATCAAGTCAATTTAATTAACGGATAAAGCAAACAAATTTTCGACTGCCAACAGCCGTCAACATTGAGAGCAACAACTTCAATCCCACCCAACTGAAGCTAAATCGCTTGTAATCATGTAAAAAAGTACAGATGATTTGAATGAATATTAATTTACCAATCAAAATCATTTATCTAATTAAATCAACTAAATTAGTAAATTAATTGATTAACAGTATTTTTTTGCAGCATGAACTCAGCTTCCAATCTGACCGACAGTCATATCATGAGGTTCCTGTATGTCCAACATCAAAAGCTTAAAGACCAACTGAAGAAAATGAACATGAAGATCTACGGACTAGAGAGATACGTTGTCAGGCAGATTGAGAACAATACAATCGACATCGTTGCCGACAACATCAAACAAAGCAAGCTAGATCTTTAAGAGACTATTTGCGTAAAGACATTACGCTGAATATAAGAAAAAGTAAAACTGTCTCCAACGCTTTAATCTCAAAAACACTACTCCGCCAACTAAGTCACCAAAAGTTTGAGCTCAAACCTCTTCCAAAAAGCCTTAAAAACCATAGCTTCTTCTTCAATCTTTATTAATGCCCCAGCTTACCAAGATTCCGAAAGTCCCGGCTCAGACCTTCGTTAAAAAGCCTGCCAAGGACCCGGACAAGTACAATCTTTTCAAAAACAAAAAGCCGATAAAGCTTAAAGTTAAAAAAACAAAAAAAAATTAAGTAGTCTTTTTTGGTTTCTACTCTTATTAGACCATCAGCCAGTTCAGCAAGTTAATCGCCTTCAGCGCTACCAAAGCCATCAGCAAACAAAAACAAATGGTCTACGACAAGACTGGTTACTAAAACCAATGCAGCCACTTTGGTAAAGATAATAAGTCTTTAAGCCCTCCAACAAATCCCATAACCTTTATCCACAGAAGATGCTATCTATTGTAATATAGGACAAATCTGTATTTCAAGGGTTGTCGATTGCATTCAAAAATATAAATGTAATTATCGATTGCGCCGTAAACGTGAACGATGGTATCCGCATGCATCCAAAACTTCAGACTGATTTTTGAGCTGCAATTACATATTGTAAAAGCAGCGACTTAAAGTTTGATGAAACCCCAAAATACAGTATCAAAAACATATCCGACTGCATAAAAGCTGATGCGGCGTAAGCAGAGTTAACAACTCTGGGGTATGTTCCTTTATCCATCAAACGCATAAAAAATGATGAAAAACTTCTCTCTATGCTATACGTTCAATTCCTTCAGAACACGCAAAGTCAAAAGATTATGTTTCTGACTAAGTTGTGTAAACTCACTGTGAGCGTTGCCAGCGTTATGGTCACACAGCATTAAATTTAAAATGCAATTCCTTTACGTATAAACCAAATGCGCTGAGTCCATCTCAATTTCACGTGCAAACAGAAAGAAAAAGCCATGTAACGTTTAGAATTTGATCTTCCGTTTATTTTGTTTTTCTAAAGTATAACATTTATAAGTTGACAAAAATTTAGTTTTATGTTTGACATTTACAAAATGGCACGAATTGAACGCTTTACACTTAAACAAAGTTGGAAAATAATGAAAACTTACTTCCAAAGTTGAATCTTTTACTCAAACGCTAAGAAATTTAGAAAACAAATTTTATAGAAGAAAAGTGCTTTCAACGCAGTTTGTAGACCAATTTGTGAAACGAGTTTGCAAATTAACTTCACGTTCACACTCACGTTCAGTGCGCTCAGCCAAAAAATTAATGCTGTTGCTCAGAGTGTGCGTGAACATGCATCAACATCAATTTGTCATCGTTCTCAAGAACTGAACATTTCTCGCACTTCTGTAAAGAGAAATTTGCGTAAAAACCTGGGTTTGAAGTTCTACAAAGTTCAACTAGTCCACGAAACAAAGTCTCATGATCATCCAAAGCGCAAATTTGTCGTATTGGAGATCAGAGAATCATGACTATTAAACAGCCTATGAATCCACAAGCAGTGGAGAAAATAACGTGAAACTGCAAGAATTGTTAGTAAAAGCCTTTGTGCTGTACAAAAAGTCACCACAAACAAAGATGACCATTTTTTAGTGTCCACAAATTTGAGGAATAAAACAGATTCTGTAGTTTATCTACAAAATCTTCATGAAGTTAGAGATGTAAATGTTAGTGATTAAACCGGACCGTTAGCTAAAGGTTTTGGGTTGCTGCACTGTTTTGTAAAAAGATAGCTACAGATCCACCTTTACAACGCCGACATTGTGTTGCAAAATTGGCTTTTTCTCGAAACCACCGGACATGAAATAATGAGGACTGTAGCAGGGTACTGTTTTCAAATGAGTCGCGCTTTTGCTTCAATAGATCAGACGGACGTCAAAAAATGTGGAGAAGACGCTTCAGTTTGTATTAATGAGTGACTTCCATTTGGCGGTTGGTCGGTTATGGTTTGGACAGGAATTTCTATCAAAACACGCACAGAGATGTTCTTTATACAGAATGGCTTCCTGACAGCTTAAAGAGACATTATGGAAATTCTCAAAAATCATGTTGTGTTCTTCATAACAACTATGAGCAAGCACGGCATTTTTATCCAAGATAATGCTAGACCTCAAGTAGCCAGAGCAGTCAGAGATTATCTGGATAAAGTGGGAACTTTGCGTTTCAATGGGCCAGCTCTCAGCTTTGACATAAATCCCATAGAACATGTTTGGGACAACGAATCCGAAAGTATATATCTGCTCCAAAAATTGTTTAAGAGCTAAGACAGTTGCTATTGCAAGAATGGAATAATATCAACTAAAATGTGATCCTTAATTTAATTAAAAGTGTTTCTTGTTGACTTCAAGCAGTCATTAATGCAAAAAGAGAAAATACTTGTTATTAGTTATAGTAATTATTAGTAAGTTTTTTTTTCATATTTTTTGTTCCATATTAGTCTTAGGAACAAAACTTTGAACTTCTTCTGAACTGTAAGTTTGTGATATTTCCAAAATACTCAATAAAAACAATGAATATGCTTTACAATTTAACATTAAATTTTTAATTTAATGTGCAAAATACAGTACATTTGTTTACAATTTGCTAACATAAGGTTAAAACAAAAAAATACCAAACTAAGACAAAATTTTAATGTGACCTCTATCTTTTCCTTGCCAGTGTATATTGTGCAAAACTATCAAACAATTAACAACTTGTTTACAACAATGAAATAATAAATTTTGTAATGTAATGTAACTGATTTGCACTTTTTTAAAACTAAAAGTTATATTTCTAACTTATTTAGTAAACATCTTTTTTGCATTTACGTTTTAGCGCCAATTTTCATAACTTCTTTTTATTAAGCAATACACACCACGATCTATGCATTATTTTTTAAACTATTTTTAAGCCAATATATGTAATAAAACTTTAATAAATATGTATAAAACATTAAAGAATAACTTTTTTCAACTACTTAAGTATATTTATCTACATAAAAAGAGCAATGTTATCTCTACGCATCTAAAAACATTAAGCAATTCATAGTTTATCAAAACAACAAAATAAAAAAAAAACAGACAAATAATATAAATAGATGCTTTCAACCACTGTTTTTGTTGCTTTTTCTTTATACTATAATTTGTCTGTAATTTTGCTAGCCTAGCAACACATGCCAGTATTCATGCAGACAAAGCGTATTCATTAGAATAGTTTAACTTTCGTATAAATTTTTTGCATAATACTTTTTATTGATGCTTTATTATTAATAAATACTTGATTATCTTTTTGTAATACAGTTATAATAAAATTGTAATTTATGAAATTTATTTATAGTAATCAATTATATTGAAGCAATTCCATGTCAATACATCTCAATTAGTTTGATAGACAACGTATGTAATATTTATTCTCAACTATGACTTTGTACATAAACATTATTGCTTCCGTATTGTATATTCATAACATAAAATAAAAGCCATGTTCATAACAATGTCTCAAATAAATAGCGTCAAAATAACGGTAAACATATTTGATTAAAACGTAATAATAAAAAATACATTCATCTGCCATATACCGCAAAGTAATGGCCATTTAAAAACATCACAATTATAAATAAATAAATTTAAAGAATACTAGTGCAGCAAAAATATAACGTTCCTCTTCACACGACTAATGCGATTAAAACAACATTAAAATTTCATAATAAATAATTTTAAAATATCATTTAAACAAACTTAAAAATAAATTATATAAAAATTAATATTGTTTGCATTATAAAAAATCAACCTTAATATTAATATAAATAAGCAATTCATTGTAGTCAAATTGGTCCGAATATTATTTCCCAGAAACGTTGCAAAATGCCTACAATACAGTTATGAAAATATCCGACATGCACAGTATTTCATAATTAATGTTTTTTTGCGTAAGGTGTATATTCAATTTCCATAATAATAAGCCAAGGTACAGTTTTTCTCAGCCTCTCACTAAAAATTATAATTGATACAGCCACATTGTTTCCACAAAATAATAATAATATAAAAAAAACAGAAACAATTAATTACATTCAAGGTCTTCTGTATAAATGTATAACAATTCAAAAGATTCGGTTTAAATTAATTGTTGGATTCAGGGCGGGAAAGCGTTTAGAAACCGTGTATGCCGAATGGAAATTAGTTGCAAATTTTCTATGGATTAAAATGGACAATGCGATAGGTGTGCTTTTTTTCAGAATGATTTTGATTTGTTACTGTGAAATGTATATTGTCTGGATTCATTGTCACTCGCATTATGAACGCTATAAATATGAGTTAGAATTAAATTTAGATTAACAAATTTATATAACATGTTTAATGGGCATATTAAATCGAAGTATGCAGACAGAAATAGATTTGTTTAATTTTATTTGTTTAATTTTATTTGTTTAATTAATCATTTTAATAAATATTTGAATCTTAATAAAACTGTAAATGTTTTATTTTAGTTTGGCATTCTTGTGACATTACAACAGCAAAAATTACTGTAGTAATTTCAATGTTGTTTTCTATTTTATATTATAAATCTAAATTAAATAGATGTTTACAAAAAATCATAATTTTCAACACAATGTACTACTTGTTCTTTTATGTTTTTTTAATGAAAACCCTAGAAAGAAAACTACTGTATAAATATTGTCAATTGAAAAGCGTGTGGTAATTTGTAAGATGATTAAGGTTATTATACCATCCAAAAGAAAACAATTGAGGGCAATGTTTAAGGCATCCGGATAATTTAATCAAATAAATTAGCAAAGCAGGAAAAGTATTTGCAACTCGAATGATATGAACTATTTCTGAATACATTTAAAATGTTTGTAGCTAATCTAAAAAAAATATTCCTTAAAATTACAAAAATTGTAAAAATAATTGTTTTAATTTTTTTCAAAAATAAAATGCTAATTTAGAATTCTTATTTAGAAACGGAAACGCTTCTTATATAAATTTTGCACATACTACTGCATATTATACAGAACGAGTCTATAAAGCAACAAATCTTTACTATATAAAAAAAGTTTTAAAAAAGCCTTAGTATTTATATTTCTATATCAAAAAGAAAGTCTACAAATAAACTCGAATCTAAAAAGCTGAATTAACATAATGTATAATGTGAATCCCAGATTTGTAATCCCGACTCATGCGTTATGTATCACCTAAATCTGAGATTCTGAATCTGCGTGTAAAAGAAGGCTAAATTTGACAAAAATTAGGTTTTGACAAACGCTAATTTTTACTGAAATTATATTAAGAGTAAAATAATTTGTGGTTTCAAGTAGCTACGCTGATAAAAAATTAGCAATGTGATGCCAGTAAATTGGTAAACAATACATAATATTAAATCTAAAAATTGTTGCACGTAAAAACCAAACAAAAAATAAAAAAAACAAAACAAAACAAGAACTGATGTTGTCTACTGAAAGTGCTTAAAATACAAAAACGAAAAACTATTTAATTTAAAACTGTAATAAAAAATGCTTCATTAAACTAGAATTTGTTAATATTTAGTTTCAACTTGCTCCACTGTCGACTGCAAGCTGCCAACGTGGCAACACTTTAAGATATCAAACTACACCCAACTGCAAAGACCCCAAAAAAAAGCTGTAATTAGAACTGTAAAATTGACCAATTGACCAATGACCAATCATCAATCAAGTAATTTATTTGTTTGAATAAATTTATTTGTAATTTCTTCAAACATAAAGCAAGGAAAGAGCACAGAACAGATTATAGATATGATGTACTTCCAGTAAAAAAGCCAAAAAAAAAATTATTTGTTTGAATAAATTTATTTGTAATTTCTTCGAACATAAAGCAAGGAAAGAGCACAGAACAGATCATAGATATGATGTACTTCCAGTAAAAAAGCCAAAAAAAAAAAATGGTCTCAAAACATTCATTGTCAGCCTGATTGACAAGTAGTCTGAACATATTCACATCCACAAAGACGACTTCAAACTGATCAAGCTAGACTATAAAAACTCCTCTTTGAATTACGTAAATTTTTTTGCAAAAAATAAAAAAGCCAAAACTGCTTCCACCACGGCCATAATGTAAATGACAACTAGGAAAACCACCCTGCTACCCAACATTGACCCTGACTTTTAAAAAAGCCCCAAAAACCCCAGCGTCTTTCCCAGCAAGAGTCGAACACATTACTGTCTCCAAAAACAAAAAATCATAAATGTTAACCTGGATAATCACGTCACGCTCCGCTGCCCTTAAAAAAAAAATTACCTAGTAAAACACTAAAAAAGTTAAAAACACAGAAAAAGAACACGGGTGAGTCAGCTTCTGCTATTTCTTCTAATTAGTCATCAGCCGATCCATCACGTCAAGTGCTTTCAGGCCTTCCAAAGTTAAAGAATCATCAACTTAATCTGCCACTAAAACCTAAGCAACCATTTATGGTATGTTCAAAAACTTAAACGTTATCATTGACCGCGTCATAAACGTATTTAACGGTATTTGCATTTGCATGTAGACTTCCAAGCTGCTATCACTTACTGCAAAAACAACAACGTGATTTATTACACATTTTAGTTAGAGTCCAAAAAAATCCTATGTTATAAAAAACAATCCCGATTGCATCAAAACTGAAACAGCGCAAGTAGAGTTAACAGCTATAAGGTATGCCCCTTATTAGTCAAGCGTATGGCAAAGAATAAAAAGCCTTTTCCAATGTTCTACGTTCAATTGCCAACAACTTAAAAAGTCAAGAGATTATGTTTTGTTTTGTTAAAAATGAAGCATTTATTTATCTTTGATGCATCTATTAACCTAATAAGATAGAAACAAACTATTTATCCAATTTAAACTATTCAATCATAGTCGTGGTACAAGTTTTTCACAAACACAATGTGCACTATTAATATTTCTCAGTAAAATCATTATCAATTAGGCAGAAAGTTCAAGCAACCAGAATTGCAAACTTATAAAAAATTCAAACAAAAAAAATTTATTGAGAATAAATCCGACACTTTTCTTTTTCTTCTCAAATTTCTTTCTAATTGCAAAAAAAGCTTTATTTGTAGGTCACAACTTTACTTTAATGCACAAAAACGCACAATTCATAGTTAATTCAGCAATATTTACACTACGTTAATATTTGCGTTGGCCAATTTAAGGCACAAACTTAAACTTTTTCAAAAATATCTCGAATTTATTAAGGCAACATGTTTGGCACCAACAAGCCTACACCGATAACTATTTAGAATCTTTTAATTAACATTTAAGAAATGAAAAAACATTACGCAATAAAAAATTTATTTATGGTTTTATAATTTTTTCTTATTTAAAAAATGTTTAGTGCCTTTTTTATTCTCCATTCTTATTTTATAAATGATAAACTTTGTTACGTTTGTTACAAAAACTGAATTATTGGCCACAAGTGTATTAATTCTCTATACATCCACCGTTTTAGAAGTGTTAAAAAAAAATTTTGGTTGTACGCACAATTTTTACTTTTGGCTAAAGCAAAGAAGATGTGCTAGACAAGCATCAACACTGTTAAATAATGTAAACAAATATGGTTACTTTAGTAGTAGAGGCAATCAAAGGTTCCGAAAGAAATGAATAAATTAAAGCTATCAAAAAGGAAATGGAATCACGCAAGCAAAGTTTGGATAGAAGTTGACAAAAATGAAGCAAAAAACAAGAAAATACTCAGAAACAAATAAATCTTAAAAGTGAAAAATGATGGAAAATACAAAGCAAGACCGGTGGTTAGAGAATGCAAACATAAATATGGAATTGACTACAACAAGATATTTAGTCCCGTGGTAAATAGTACTTCACTGAGATTACTATTTGCATTAGCTGAAGCTAAAACTACATGACGTAATCTACATGCAAATTCCAAAAGGATTTGATAATCAGAACAAGATATGTAAGTTGCAAAATTTACTATATAGACTTAAACAAGCTCCAATGCTATGAAATAAAATCTTTAACAACTTTCTGAAACGCAACGGACTACAACAGATCTCATGCGAACAGTGTGTCTATAAAAGCAAAAACGATGAAATAATATTTGCTATATATGTAGATGATAAAATCATAATTAAAAGTGATCAAAACAAAATCGATAAACTGCTAATAAATCTGACACAAGAATTCAAAGTAACAGTGTATACTGAACTTAAAACCTTAATAAGGATAGAGATTGAATAATGTGCAGATGGACTCAAGCCAAAACAAACTGAATTTGCAAAAAAGAAGAGAAAAGATTCAAATAACCAAAGCCAAAACAGTAACAACCCCATAGAAGCAAAACGTCCCGAACAAGAGATGGAAATACAAAAATGTGCATTTTTGTATAGAAAAGCAATAAGAAGTCTTCTATATCTCTTTACTAAAACCAGACCAGATTTGACTTACGCTGTAAGTTCTTGCAGTCGTTTTGTGGAAAACCCAACTTTATTGAACGTAACTGACCTAAAAATGTGGTTAAAATATTTAAAAGAAACAATAAACAATGGCATTGAGTACAAGATAGAAAATGACATAAATAACCTAAACACATACTGTGACTACAGGTGATATAAGTACAAGAAGAAGCACAACAGACTACGTAATATTTCTGGGAAATGCACCAATCACCTGGTGCTCAAGATTGCAACCTGTGGCGTTATCAAACACAGAAGCAGAATTCATCGCAGCAGCAGAGTGTACAAAAGAACTTTTATACTTAAAAAAATTTGTGATCAAATTAACAACTGTACAAGTAAAACTGAATCTACGAATTAACAACCAAAGTGCAATGTCTCTAATTAAATATAAAATTATGAGCAAACGCAGCAAACACATAGATGTGCGCTATAAGTTTATTTGTGAATATCGAATATTGTCCCACAGACAGACAAATCGTAGATGTGTTTACTAAACCTTTAGGGCGTCTTTAAAGTTAAAAAAAAGTTTAAAAAATGTTTAGTTTGAAAATGTTTAACTTTAAGAATGTTTGTAAAAAAATATTTTTTGTTAAGAAAAGTTTACATTGAGAAGGAGTGATAAATAATGTAAAAAAATATAGTTACTTTAGTAGATTGACATACTTGTCTTGGCAACAAAATGTAACTATATGTTGTAAAATAAGTAAAATACTACAAATACGGTGTTTTATTTAATCCCAATCAACAAACACGTAGTAGTTTTAATTCTTTTAATTGATTTACCACTTCTTTTACTAATACTTTACAGTACTCAAAACAGTTCACACAGTCTCGACTAAATCAACTGGGGCTACAACACAATTTAGTTAACCAAGTCGATAAAAATTAGCTACAAAAATAACCGTTTTTAAATTTGTTGTTCTATTCACAAACTAGCTAGAGTGGCCAACATAAATTCCACACCATACAAGAAACAAATAACATGACGCTGCTCCTCCCTAGTGCAATACTTAAGTAGAGTTGTAATTTTTTATATGACATATCAACACTTTCTTGATCCTACAATATCAGAAAAGCCTTCTACATCTTTGCCAACATGCAAAACTATAATATATTGTTGATGCCTTTTTAGAACATTTTTAACTTTGCTTTATTTTCATTTTGTTTGATTAAATTAAGTTTTATATGAAATTAAATTGAAACGCCAAAAAAAAAAATATATATGAAATCTCTATTGCAATCTTATTGTAATATTAATTACCACATATGTTCATTGAAGTTAATTGATAAGTCAATAATAAATCACATTTATTACAATAGAAAACAACATTTCTTTAAAAATTTATATAACACAAACGCATAATAAAATTTAACGACTAATATTCATAAACTAATTGCTCCAGAAAAGTATTTTTAACTCATAAAATTTATCAAACATCCCTCATTAATACATAAAATGCATAATAGATTGATTAGAAATTGTATTGTTTCTAAATATTTACAATAAACCGTTCTTATAATTTATGTATTGCTATTCTTTGTTTTTGAGGTCAAAATGCACAAATAATCGGATAATCATAAAAAACATTTACTGTATAAAATATAATATACTAAGTTGCTCAGAATATCTGTTCATTGCAAAAAATATATAATTGAAACCAAAAACCAAATGTAATATAATAGTAGTAGAAAATGAAAATACTGGAGCCAAGTTGATTTAAAAATGCGTAATTATAGTAAACGCCAATAGTTTAAATATGTTTAAAAATTTAAAATAAATATAATTAAAATTTAAAAGTGATATCTAATCGTGGTAGCTTGCAGAAAGCGTGGTAATGTAGACAACTATAGATATAGTGCGTCAATCGGATACGACACATCTTCCGCCTCATGTAGCTCATAAAATGTAAATATTAAATGTAAAAATGTATATAAACTTTTTTTATAAATAATTTAGTTACATTTAATTATTTGTAGCAGGACCACAGAAAACCAAAAAAATGGCAAAAAATTAGCAATTGTTTTGCCAAAAATAAGAGTTTTCAAGGGAGTGCGCAAGAGAAACAAATGAGTTGTCTAAAACAAACCAACTCCAATAGTTAAATCTATTCCCGGTTAAAAACAATGTCGATCTTCTAGACGATTAACATAATAGCACAACTTACGTTTAACAGCAACCAAACTTTCAGTAGTTATAATATGTGCTGCTTACCTGAAACAAAAACAGAATAAATTTAGTTGCTCAATCAAATTAAAACTAAAAGATAAAATATTGTGTTAAAAATACGATAGAATTTAATATTTGCAAAATTGGGCACAATTAAAAAAAATCAAAAACTTAATTATTGTTTAGAATGTGTGATTTTAGTTACAACTAACTGTTATTAAACATCAAATTAATTAAAACTAAATAAAAAAGTACTAAATTTCAATCTTGTCAATCTAATTTTATTTAAAATTTGCATCAACTCATTATTTTGTTATAAGTAGTAAATTGTTATTACATGATATAAATCCCAAACAAATTACCTAACAAAAAAATATTTTATTAGATTAAATTCTCCGTAAAAGGCATATAAGTGTTGTACTTAACATTTTTATGAATCTACCTACATACAAATATTGCAACAAAGAATTCATAATGAGAAACCTATAACTATGAGAATTAAATTAAATTATATTTACATCATACCTTAATATAATAAATGGGTTTATAAATAACATTTAATCATTTCTGCGTTCTAATAATTAATTTATAAGAGCCCAACCCAATAGAATCCAATAACACCGCGCTCGTATCGGGTTAAGTATTGGAAAACGTACAATTATAACTAATAAACGGTTACGAAAAAATACACCCCAACCAAGTAATTATTATTATTAGACAGATATGCTTACAATGGAAACTAATGCAAACAGTTTATTAAGTGGTAATTTCATGTGCACTAGAAACAATCAATTATTTATATTTTTATTTGTATTTTATGTCAAGGTAATATGCAATTTATTATCGCATCTATAATAATGAATTGTTTAATATTAAATCATACTAACAGTTTAGTTGCCTAATATCTCTCTGACAATCTGTAATATGTTTTTGAAGTGTTACATTATTATAATATATTTAATTCTTTTTATTTTTATTAATAATAAAATATAAAAAGCAATACAAAAATATAGTACATTAATTAAAATGTAAACAACACATTATTTATTAATTGGAGTTCTGTATTAACATGATGTCGTCTTGTGGAATTTCATTTTTTGCAGTTCAAATATTAAGTCATATTTTTCTAGTCTGTAAAGCATTTTTATAAATTTTCTTGTGATTACATATAGTCTAGAGATCTTGATTGTCAAAGAAAACATGAATGCATTCCTTTTAAAAATATTGTGTGCATTGTTTGCAAATGAATAAATTTGACAACTTCAGCGCAGTTAAACACGATAAATTATGCTAACTACTAAGTAGAACGACAAATTGCTTAAAACGCAACCATCCGTCTGTAGATTGCAATCAAGTTGCTGTCATGGCAACTGCAGATCAAAATTGCATTTGTCTGCAAGATTACCGAGGAGTTCTAAAAAATCCTGGAATTTGAACCGGACACAACTAAAATTTATCACGTAGTTTTCGAAGAGGTTGAGGACGGTCTTGTGCAACTACTTATAACCGCATAAACCAAAATTGTCAATACCAAGTACCATAAAAAGCGGAATGCTTCAGCTCGGTGGTAACTGCAGTTTCTATCATCAGCAACATACCCAAACAAAATTCGCTTGATAAAAACTTCTTCACGGCCAACGTTCAAAAACCAAACGCGACTTAAAAAGCAATGTGTTGCACGCAAGAGGAACCGGAAGAGATCCAGACTAAAACTGTTTTTCTCAAAACGGACGCTCAAGAAGACGTTACTTGCAATCACTTAACGCAGACCATGTTAAGCAAAAAACGTCGGAATAGAAGCCCGACTTTAGCAATAAACATTGGCAAACGATCGCCTACCCAAATAAACTCTGTGTGTACTCGCAACGCCGTAACGCAAGTAGATCACTAAAACAAAAACATTGTTAAGCAAATGCCACTGAAGATAGTGTGCTGTAGAGACCTCAGCTTAAACTGTGTTTTAAACTTTCCAAACTACCGCGCACCCAGACTCCTGTAAATATATTTTTTACAATAGACTATTCTTGTTCTTGTGCAATAATATCAAAAACCAAGTCAACTTCATCTAATTCCCATTGCCAAACATCAATATGGAAATGGAAGCTCAGACTGAATTGTCTGTCTGCTGCCAAGATCTAAAGCCACCACCATCTCCAATCTGTAACTTTTGCAACTACCACCCACAATGCCGTCAACCTCAACTACGTTTGACCCCTGGAGATTCTAGAGCAAACCCCAAACCTAAGTGTGCAGACACAACGGCGATCCTAACTCCAATCACCAAACAGCGCTCCGATCATCTCTTGCTCATTGCTCAAACTTCGTATTTATATTAAACTGAAACTTTTTTAGCGGCGTAAAAGTAAAATTATTAGTATAAGTAAAAATTGTAAGACGCTTCTCCCTTTCACGCCGCTAAAAATAATTTAGTTCAATATAAATACAAAGCTCAAGCGGTATGCTCGGAGCGGTGTTTGATGATGGGAGCGCTGTTCGATGATTAGAACTAGAATCTCCGTTGTGTCCGCACCCTAATACTCTGTACTTGCACACTTTGCCAACGTTTCAGGACAACCATTGACAGCTGTTATATAGACTTTCACAACGCTCTACAATAAAATCACGTAGTTTTGGACCAGCCCCACCTGTAACCCTTTGTGGACGCAAGCCGGTAACATATTACCTAAAGAAGCAGAGACGCAATTTTGTATGCAAAAAGTAATGGCCACAGTATTTTGAAAAGATTTTCTTAATTGAGTGCATGCCAAAAGAACTACAATGACAAAGAGGAATGTCTATAAAGACACAATTGAGAACTTAAAAACGGTTATATAAAAAAAACAAAGTTATGCAAAAAACTTAACTATTCACAATTACAGAATATCTAAAGCACAAATTACAAACTTAAGAATAAATGCGGTTTTAAGACATTACAACATCTACTTTACAGTCTTGACCACACCACCAATTATATATGTATCTTTTTTACATTTAATAAACAACATAACACCCCAAAAAAATTTTTTTTCAAAACTCAAAAAACAGTTTTTTTTTCAAACGTATAGCGTAACTAAAAAAACGTTAAAATAAGTGAGTTAATGTAAATGGTTTTTAGGTTGCAAAATAAATTTGTGTTTGTTCTGCAACTTTTTGTTTTTGTAGTTAGATGATTCCTTATTTTTTTTATTACTTTGCCCAAATAAAAACAATTTAGTATTACATTACATAAGATTATAAGAGAAGTTACAGAAAGTTTGCAATTTGTCAAATGTTAAAAGCTTGGCCGGTAATATATTTTTAAATTTCAATATTTGAATCACATTAAAACAATCTAATCTGATAAATATTTTACAAAAAAACTGCCTAATTTAAATTAACTCAAATACAGAATTAGCAGTTTATTCAAATCGATCTACTTAATCACAACCAATAAAAATAAATTAATTGTGTCAATTTTAGCTTGACATTTCTGTCGCTTTGTCTTCGAACTAAAAATGAACGTATAAATAAATATTAAATTTGTTTCAGCTGATTAAATAATGTATGCGTGGGTAAACGTGAAATGCAATCGGCGCCATTAGAATCAGAAAAAAATAACCTCATAACTTTTCTATAATATATAGCTGTAGAAAAATTAACGGAGCAAAATTTGTTTTACATAATTCCGACATTATCAAAAGGCCATCTGGACTCAATTATAAACATTTATAAATTTGTTTGTTTATAAAAAATAGTCTAATGTTTCCATTATCCACTTTTATTGTCATTAATATTACATTTAAGGCGAAATTGTTGCTTTAAAAATAATTTATACGTTGACAATTTATATAATTATATGTTTTATTCATCATCTTTTATATAATAATGGGTATTAATAAATATGTATGTATTTTGTTTATAGGAAATAGTATTAGTGATTAGCATCGTGTTTCGAATTTAATTGGACATTAGAATCACTACTAAATCACATCAATTAGTGTTTTCAGATATTGTTATTGATAATCTTGTTGACATTTTACATACATATTTTTTCTTAATTTTTACACAATATCTATTAATATCTTATTTATTATTTGTTGATTAAATTTGTTTCTTGATCTTAAAATTAATATTAAGAAATTATCTCAGATTGTTCAAATTGCATTGTAATAATTACAAACATTATAATTAAAAATTGATCATTTTTATCTGACTTTTTATCACTTTAATGTGAGGCACCACCGACAAAAAACTTTGCTCTGCGTATGCAATATGTGTTTAAAACAAAAACCCAAATGCAGTAGTAATAATGAGCAATAAATCTAGTGACGTAGCTACTTGTAAGCAAGGGTTTGCAGTGCGGAAAGGCTGTTAAGGTTGAATAAAATAAATGAGCCTTTTTTGTAATAACTCACAAACTAATGTTTTGCTTCATTGTGGCCTTCCTGAGGAATTATCAAAAATCGCAACCTTTCTTTAGTTCTTTTATGCAAAGCTGCCTATGGTTTCAAGCTGGTTGTCTAATCAACATTCCTAAAAGCTGGTGAGGTTGTTTTTGTTGATGAAGGTAGTGTCATTTATATCTGCGACATAGATAGTCGTTTTGAGGATATATTTCTTATGCTATTTTGGGCTTGCTTCTTTGTAGATAGCACTTTCCTTTGTTTTATAGTATCGGCATTAATAGTTTTTTTAGGCTAATATCTTAAAAAATGTATACTAACTAACTTGGCTTAATATTGGCTGGTTTCCTGCTTGATTTTAAGAGTCGTAGTCAAACATTAGAAGCATATTTAGCTAAGATTAGTTAGATAATAATCCCAAAAAAATTGTGGCTACACTGTTTAGGTTTATTGAAATTTGCAACTTTTGATTCTTGCAGTTCATTTCAGTTTTGAATGGATATAATGACTTTATACACCAACATAACGCAGTTGATTTAAGTATTCTGTAGTTAAGCCCATTTATAGCCTGATGTCGATTATTGTATCTTGATTCCATACTGAGCACGTAATAATATTCTTCTCAAGAGTTGTTTGCAGTAATCTTAGCGTGTTAGCATAGTTTTAGCTTGTTCCAGGTTAACTGACCTTTACATACATCATTAAAATCGATGTCAACGAAAAAATTGTAATATGCGGTCAACCATATTGGTTTATTGCGGAAGATTGTGCAAAACCACTTCTTTGATAAAAATATTATAAAATTTTTGTAAAACACCAAATTGACGCTTTACCATTAAATTAAATACAGTATAGTAGTGTTGTATTTTATTTTACAATAAGTGTTGATAAGAATTTTAAAAATTGAAATGCATTTGTCTCTCATTTTCTCGGTTGTTGCTTTAGGTTACCTCTTCACAAAGAGTAGCTCTAAATCATTCTGAAGATTGCAGTTTCACTTAGTGATAACGTAGCGTTTTTTTCTAAAAGTAGTTTGTTTGTCTGTGATTGGTCTGGCAGTGAATGCAATCCATGGTAGCAGAAAAGCATTCCAGGTTTCTTATTTGCTGTTTGTGTCATATCAAACATAAGGAGCACTGTCAGTTTAAGTTTTCAGCTGGCTTTCGTTCTTCTCAATATCAGTCTGCCAACAAAAGCAGTTTGTTGATCAAAGTTGTAGATACATACTATAATTGACCACAAAATGTTGAGTAAAAAAGAAAACGAATTGATTCACCACTTTTCAGTTTAGTTTTATTGGGTGCTAGTCATCAAATGCTGCAGTTGTTACTGTTGTTGTAAACATATCTTAGTCACACTGACGTTACAGTGATTGACTATTGCAGAGTTTAAATTTGTTGATCGATTGCCGTTGTTCAATTCAATCTTTAATAAAAAAACTTATTGGCATTACGTTGCATTGTCAATAGGTAGTTTTCTTCTTTAACTTGGAGGTTAACGGCATTGTTTCCATTGCATTTTTGTAAGTTAAGAGTTGGTACAGTTGGACACATTTTGATGGCATTATCAATACGTCAATCGTTGCGCAGGTTAGATTTGTCTAACGAACACATTCGACATTGAGCAATTTTTTATCTGTCTTCATTTCTGCGTTCATTTTCTTTGAAGTAAATATATTCTTAAAAAAAAAAAAAACAAATTAGCACAGTCCTTAGGTGGTGTTTAATGCCATTAAAATGATGTTTGTGTCATTTTTGTAAGTTAAATAAGTGTTGTTACTATTGAACACATCTTAGAGGCATCAGAAATATGATCATTACAGTTTGTCTAAAAACACATATGGTACTAAGCAGTAGATTGCCGTTGATCAATTCCATCATTAATAAAAATCTTAGCTGATACTGGCACAGTGTTGCATTCTGGTAAGTTTAAGCCGATATCTTCTTTGAAGAAAACATTTATCAAATTCTTGTAAGACGACAAATTAGCGCAATGGGTAGGTGTAGTTTTTGTTTTTAACTAAGAATATATAATACCGGTGTATCCGCCTACACAGCAATCTCATTTTAGTTCAAATAATGTACGGTAGTCATGCTAGTTTTGCCAATAAATTTGGTCTCATCATCGCATCAATAGTCTCGATTCGCTCTGGTAGACCGTGTAAAAATAAAAAATTGAAATGCTTTTTTTCCTACGTGCTTATTGTAATTTAAATCAAACTTGACATAAAAAATTTTGATTCCATAAAGATGTTTTGCAATCTTACCTCTTTAGTTTTTGCACATTTTCCTGGGTTTTATTCAACATTCTTAAAATTCTGTAAATAATTTTTGTTAGTTTTTTCAAATAGTTTTACTTGTAGGACATTAACAAGCCCTTTGCGCTAAAATTGTAAAGCAATACTTTTAGGTTGTTCCCATAGAGGCTTTTTGAATATAATCTCAGTCCAATTTCCTCGGACTTTGGTGAGTAGAAAATCTTACAGGAAATGGCGGCTGCTGTAGGAGATTTAGCAATAACATTACAGTATGCGCGTAAAAATTGACGCAACTTGACAATTTAATTAAGATTTTGTATACATGCTGATAATTGCATCTTTGAACTTGTCATGCATTTGTCTATAAGCACTTTTTAGAATTTTTAAGTCTTCTCATGCTTCCTTCCAATTCTAAGATAGTAAACTTATAAAGAATTATATTAGATTATAAATCTAGTGCTTTACCTTAATGTTGAATATATAATCTATAGTTTTCTCCTTGAGAGAACCTGAAAGTGTATAGTGTACAGAAGTAAGAAAATAATGCAACATCAAAATTGACTACGTGATCATCTGTTCTTTATCCGTGTTCCTTTTTAAAACTAAATATACAATAGTAATTTTCTTAAATAATTTTTTTTTATTCTAAAAAACCCACAAGCACAGGAACAAGCAAAGAAAAACTTCATTTTTTTTTAATCCGTCTCTTAGAGGGCCTTTCACAATGTTTTGAGGTGGGGCCCAAAAATCTTAGCTCCACCAATGTATAAAAATTTCAGTTAAATGGTATAAACAAAACATTTGTGTAAATCTTTACAACATTCTTGAAAACCCTTTCCATTTTAACAGTTTAGTGTGCAAAAAGGTTACTTCGTGTTTATAAACCCTGTACTTTAATCAAATTAAAAGATACCATTTCAGAAAAAATGCTTTTGATTAAAAAGAGCTGTTAGTCAAAGTTATGGATAACTTCTGACACAAACTTAAAGTGAGCATTCAAAAGAATGCCGTCTAAGTGACATAATTGTTCATATACGTAGATGATTCAATTCTTTTGTAAATTTTTTTTTTTATCATAATCAACTTATTATATTTTAATTTCAAAAATTTCTGTTTTCTATACCTTGTACTACAGCCAAGTTGATTTACTTATAACAAGGTCAATTAACATCATAACTAACACAAAGTTTTGATATTGCTATAGCTGATGTTGTATTAAAACAAACTTTGTATTGTTAATAAAGTATTGCTAGAACAGTTTTATATTAAAGTAATTGTACTAATCTTTGATTATTATAATTAAAAAAAAATCTGATTAGTCCCAACAAAAACAAAAATTACGTACAAAATAAAAATTGGTGCAAAAAAATGGGGTAATTTTCATTCGTTATCACAATAATGATCTAATTTTAAAATTATTAAATAAATAACTACAAATTATTTGTTTCCACTACAGACAATAATCTAAAAAACAAATAGAGAATTTTTTTGTAAGTTTTATGTATAATAATCAAAACCATACTTTAAATACAGTTTCTTTTTCAAACACTGTCAAACCTAGATCTATATTAGAGCTGAGTTCAATTAACACTTTCAATAGGATTATGCAAAGTTAGCGAATCACTTAACCAGTATAAAAAATCATGAAATTGTTTGTTTGCAGCACATGCAAGTTTCATAGACTTTTTGTTCCTCTTTCCCCATTGCAAGGAATTTGTCTCGAGATTTTACGACCTGAAGGCGCCATAACTCTTGATTGTCTAGTAAAAATGCACTACCCCTACAACCTTGGAACTTTTATCTGATGTTTTTCAAGTTTCCAGTTACAATAGGACACGTATATTGATAATAAATGTTATTAATAAATCAAATTTATATGAATAAAACATGTTATCAATTATAAAATAGCTTATTTTTTTAAGCAAGCTCAACAAAATTTGATTTATCATAAAAATGCAACCAATATATTTTTTTGCAATTAATCAAATTTCTAATTAACTTCAAACAACAATACTAACCTTTGTTATAAAAATATTATTTTATTCTTTGTTAAAAAAAACAATTTGACATTGTTATCAAGTTTTAAGTACCTACAAAGCCGCAAACACTTCAACTCCTTTTAAGCCATAATTAGTTCATCACTAATTGCCACAATTTAATACAGTATCAATATTAGCTTGCTAATTAAAAGATTCCGACGGAGATAAGCGTTTTGTATTTAAAAAAATGGTGCGTCCTCGTCCAATAATTGAATTTCCTTTTGCAATAATCCATAAACAATGCGCCAATTATATTCTATAAAATGTTTAAGTAGACGAACGATACGTCTTATTAAATAAAATGGTTAACAATAATATAAAGTATAGGCATTGGGTTGTGTTGCTGCTGGTAATGTGCATGGGACACGACATTATGCCAGAGTTTGCAATCAACTTTTTCACCGTATGCAGGCTATTTTATAATTACTCCGTGCGGACTTTCGCAATGTTAAATTGTCTCAATAGATTTCATGCGCGCTTTAGTTTATTGAAAAACTAGTTCAAACTGTCACTTAATTTCTTTAGGTCTTGCGGTGGTATATCGAATCGTTTTAATGTTTATGAGACACGAGAACAAATTATTTGTCTTGGCATTTTTTGTTGTTCATAGATTCTTATTGCTCTAAATGTGCGTAGTTTGTTACGAAATGTTCAATGAAACGTAGAGAGTATATTATTTACTATATTAAACTATTATGTGTATAATTATAATTTGATTATAATTTAGCTGCGAGTAATTTACTAATTAATTAACTATAATAACAATCATTAACATTTCTAATTAATTGTTGTGCGGATATTATTGCAGTTTTTTTTTAATAGTATTAAACTTCTTTTAGTAGAAAGTATCATTATATCCTTAACAATCCTTTTAAATTTTAGGACAAAAACTATAAATTAATTTTTTGGGTGTTACATTCAGTATTAAGTATTATATAGTTTATGAATTACTTAAATAAATATAAAATAATATTAATATGAATGAATTAAATAAAAATGTATTTATTTATACTTGAAAACTACCCAATACAACAGTTATAGAAACAAGATGAAGTGAATGACCAATGCCGTACAAATGGAATAACAATATTCTACTCTGGAATAATATACAAAGTTTAGAATCTTTAAAACTTACAAAAAAACACAAAATCAATATTCTAATAAGTAACTTTAACTAACTAACTTAAAATGAAAAATAAAGTCAATCTTCTCCAATTTTGTCCAGAAAAAAAGTTTTGGTTTGATACGCCACCAAAAAGATTATACATTTGAACATAGCCAGAAGATTCACCGCAGACTTCAAAACTTGATAGACTACATTTTATTAAATACACGTTTCTACTCTTAAATTAAAAATATACCGTGTTTATTACGAAGTAAACCATAAAAAAATAAATTATATACACAAAAATAATAATTATGAAACTCCGGCTTGCAGCGTTTTCCGTAATGACGTATGCGGGTTTGGATTTTAAACAATCAATTGACACTTAGACTTGTTTACCTTTGATAAGAATGATAAATATTTTGTCAAATTGCTTGACTGCTAAGTCCCTATATGGCATTTGTAAGGTTTTTTTGAAACTCCCAATTTGTACAAAAACCTGGTTACAGAAGCTGAGATCTTTGATCACAAAAATTGCTTTATTTCCGTGGTGTAAGCCAAGAACTGGTTTTAGGTCTGCAGAGTAATTTTTTAAATTGTGGATAAACTCAGACGTTGCTTTAAGGTTGACGTTTATACTAGGTACCAAACGTTGTAGTAGTAAATGCGTAGGTTCAAAGGTTTATACGTTAGTTCAGCAATAGTTGATTTGAGATTGTCGTACTAAGCAGCTCTGAAACCAAAAAAAATGATTAAAAAACTTTTCTCTATTCTTGGTCAGCATGACACTTATTTATCTATTTTGAGTAGGTTTTTTAACTTCTTAAACGTGTTGGACTTAAACTATTTGCTTTGTTTAGTTGTAATTAGCAACGGTACTCTAAATCTGACAATCCATTTGCTGAATATTGTTTTGACAACGGTTTCTACCAGAGTGTTATCTACAGGATACGATTCTTTCCATTATCAAAAACAGTCAACATTTCTAAATAACCGTTTGAAAAAAGTAAATGTGAACGTATTTGAATCCAATAGATTCAAACACGTTCAGTGTAGTAAAACTTTGTATTAACAATAAAACGTAACAAAAAATCTTTGCTCGCTGACTTAGTAAACAAACGCGTGCCCGTTTCTTAACGTGAATGTTTATAGAAAACACACGTATTGCTCAGCTATTAACTTTACAATGGCCTTTTAATGTTTGGATATGCTAAGTTGCGCCAAAAATTAAAAATAATTTGTTAAACGTACTTTGTGACAATCGGTCAATCACGTCGCAATAGAGTTTTGTAACAGTTTCTGGAAGTGTCACTACTTTTAGTTGAATAACTGTTCCCAGTTGTAGAAATGTTTAAAGCTCTTTGTTAAATCTGCAAAGTTGATCCTTTTGAAGATGTTTTCATTTGTAAACAGTGTGCCTGCCACAACATTTTTACTCCCAGAAATGTGTTTGAAATCGAGGTATCAAAATTGATAAAGTAGATACTTATTTGCTTTTTGTTGAAAAGCAAAAGTAATAAGCTTGTAGTCCGTATGTTTGAAAAAACCTCATAGGCACAGTATTTCTGTTTGCCTTCAACTTAAAAAAAAAAAACAGTGGTTGCCATTTACCCCAACTGCAAAATCTAATCCATCGGTAAAGATAGCAAGTTGTGCTTTTGATGCTAGATATGTTAGCAAAGCGGCTTTGGCTAAACTACATTTACATTTGACAAAAGTTATTTATGCCTCTAGATTTCATAAGATCAATATTGTATTTTTAAAGTTTTCTTGTAAGACTTTGTTGAAAAATGCTTCTTTTAGAATACCAACTTTGTAAAAATTGATAGTTGCTAAAAAAAAATGTTTGGTATTACGCTCTAACTAGAGTACTGGATGTTTCTTAAATTTAACTTTCTATAATCACTACACAATCTTCATTTACCACCTTGTTTAGGTACCATGTTAAGTGAAGACGCATAACTACTTTTTGCTATGTTCATTTGAAACATGTCTTAAAATTCTTTCAGTCTTGCAGCAGCAAGACGTCAAAGTTTTTCAGTGACAAATATGCTGGGAAAAAAATTATTGCATGTTTTGTTAAATGCTTAGGTTTGTTAAATACTTTTGCTGGGCGTGTTACTTCCCGGTACTGTTCAAGAAATTGGTGCTACATAGAAGGTTTTTAAACAACACGGATTCTTACCTTTTCTTTTGACAGGGCGATACTATTCCTTAAATAAATGGAGTAGCAAACTTGTCAATCAAACGTTAGTATTTGATGTTTACCAAAAGTCTATAATGAGCTAGAAAATCTGCTTCAATAACTGGTTTCCTAATGTCGGCAATAACAAAACGGCAGTTGAGCACAGGCCTAAGTTCCAATTCTAAAGAAAGCAATTAAAGAATTGTTGACAGCTAGCAGAATATAGTTTGTGTTTGGTCTTTGTCCGTGAGTTAACGACTGTTAAACAATCAGATATCGGCTGCTGTATCAATCAAATGTTGTACTTGTTTTTATTTATTAGAAACAAATAAGCAACTACAATGTCTCTATTCTCTCAATTAGCAAGTTTAATAGTATATATTTGTGATTAACTCCAGGTACAAATTCAAAGGTAGTAACAGAAACGTAAACCCTAAAATTTTGACAAAAATGCATACTGTCTCCAATACTGTTCAATTATTGTGTAATGTTTCAAAAAAATTGAAAAAAGTAAAAACCAATAACATCCAAATTTAAGATAACATCGAGTAAACAAAATAAATATCTACAGTAAAGAAATGAGACTAAATATAGACATCAGCAAAACCAATTTTATGATGATAAATAAATATGTAATTGAAAACTCTCTTATAGAATGGGTAACAAAATTTAAAGAGTTTGAAAATAGTGATATGACAAAAAAAAAGTCGGACAAAAAAATAAAATATTGCATAGAAGCAGAAATTAAAATTAAATCGCTTTAATAAAATTTTATTTTTTAACAAACAGTAAGTTTAAGTTCTTATGCTTCCAAATTCAATTTTTAAAATGCTAAGTATAGTCACTGCTGCTTTATGAATTAAGTTTGCCAGCATAAATAGACTAGAGACATTTGAAACGTGAAATTTTATCTGTATATTAAACATTTCATAAATGGATAAAATTTCAATTGGTTATGGTTCACAAAAAAATAATTAACATAAGATAGCATCTTCAGAATAGCATCGACCAGACAGCCAAAATCAAAACCCGAATAGAATTGGCTAGAAATGCCATGAGAAATCTATTCCTTCAAATGCAGGCTTTTTTATGTAATCGGCAAATAAGAATAGAGCTAAGAACCAGAATGGTAAAATGTTACGTTTTATATAGATATAATTAAAGTGACGACTTTTGAAATGTGGTGCTATAGACGCATGATGAAGATATCCTGAACAGATAAAGTGTCAAACATAAAGGTACTAGAACGTATAAATAAACCACTGCAGATCACACTCACAATTCAACAAAGAAAGTTACAATATCTTGGTCACATAATAAGAGAAAAAACAAAAAATACAAACTGCCCCAGCTGATCATGCAAGGAAAGATAGCTGGTAGAAGAAAGTAAAATTAACAATGATGATTGCAAAACTTCTGAAAGGAGATGCCATTGGAGAAGAAGAAGAAGCGGTGAAGGTGTAGTCGGGATTACCTTGAAGTTGGCAACGTTGGCAAGTACGGCAAGCAGTAATTTAGATTTTGTATTAATATTACTATAATTTATATATAATATTTGGCTACAAAGTCAATAAAATATATATGATATGACTATAAGTCAAAGTAAGGATTGATGTTGATAGCTATGACAATAAATAAAATGTGAAGTTTGTAGGTTAAATGGTAATCTATGTGTTGACTAGTAATTTTATGTGTATGAATTATTAACAAATTGTAATGTTAACAAGAAAATGATCTTATATGTCTGATCATTCTTTTATGTTTTGATGTTTCACATAATAATAGTAGTGGGTGAATGGAAATTTGGAGCTAATTTACTGGTCGCCGTACTTCGTTTTCAACTTCAGGGAAATCCCGACCTACACCTTCACCAAAGAAGCATTTTCAGCCATATTATAAGCAACCTGAAAACAAAATCTTACAACTCATGATCAAAAATAAGATTTGTAGTAAAAGGTGTACAACAATAAAAGTCCTGGTTGCAAAACATCACAGAATAGACAAAACAGTTCTATTGTATTATTTACATTAATAAAATAACATTTTATTTATTGTAATTTATATTATATTAAAATCATATTTTTTAATTAAATTTATTTATATACTTATTATTTCTATTACGTTAAAATAGTACAATTTTTTTAATAAACTTGCACAAACTTATTAGTCCGGTTATGGCATCTTAATTACAGTAGCATCACCTTTATCAATAACTCGAATTGTTTTCCTGTTTGTTAAATAATATACGGCTACACCAGTTCCAGCACCTAACATTATTACAATTGCAACGATTAATCCAATTATTACATATTTTGTTTTTCCTGACCATCTAAGGAACAAGCCCTGTTGTCTTCTTAAGTAACGACTGTCTTGCATTGGATTTTATGCATAACAATAAAACTACTGACAGTTTATTATTTTGACACTAGAAATTATATTATTATATATTTTTTGGTTAGCACACTCAATACTTCAAACGCAGTAATTTTGTTGTTGTTTTGATTAAGTTTAATTGTTTTAGTTTTTGCAATCTAAACTAAAAATTTATCATTGTTACAAATTTTTAAAGTAGATATGCGCTGTAAATTATTAACTTCATTGATAGCTAATACTTATAAGCTCAATAAATTTAACATTGCGTTGCGAATAAGGCCACCGCATCAAAGTTATAATCAAAATAGCAGTAGCTATTAAATATTATCTGAGAAGACAAAATAAATTTGTTGATTTCCGTATTTTATATTTTTACAGTTTCTCGCTCACATAAAGAAATAAATAACTGAAACGAATTTATTCAAATAAAAGTCTTTTTAAATGAATACTTATGCAACTCTATAAATAATGAATAATCTGCAAAATAAATGTTACTGTAGAGGTTACGTAACGTAAATACTATACTACTACTATAAAGTCCTTACAATACAATAAAATAAACAATAAATTAGAATAAATGTTGAAATTGTCTATAAACTTTCTACTAGGGTAGTTGAAAATATATTACAAATAATTTTAACATGAAATAAAAAAATTTTAAATCAATTATTTATAATAATTTCTTATAAGCAAACAAAATCAAGCAAATTATAAAAGAATTTTAATTTAAATCACATCAATTAAGATATATTTATATTCTTTAACTAAAAATATATGCTCCAACTCTCAAGTATTTTTCATAATAGCTATAATTTGTCCATGGTAAACATAACTGTAAACACTGCATCTATAATTTATTCAAAATTCAAATTGGTAAGTAATAATTTTCGACACTTAAAATTATTATTATTAATAATAAATTATACTGAAAATAATCAATAATCTATGTCCTATTCGAGTCCCCCTTGGGGCACAACTACGCCACAATAAATCACAATTTGTGTTCTCTGAAATGTGACGTAAATGATTATAATGTCTGTAAATGGTTTAATTGCATTTCATTCTATTTTCCTATGTAGGCAATTATATAGCGGCTAAATAATTCATACACATAAAAAATAAATATTACTTAAGACAATATTAAGTATAATATATAAGAGGCCATTGAATATAGTAGCGGTGAGTAATAGAATGTGCAGTGGACCTTAAAGAAACCAATAAGTGAGTAATTATCATAATGCATTGTGTAATTATAAGTTATATCTTATACGCTACCTGATGTCTTAGAACAATGATCGTTTTTTATGAAATAATCGAGTCTATTATATTCGGTTATTAAATATGTTTGGTGTGGCACCGATTGCATAGACAATGCCTATAACTATTTAGGTTACTGGATTTATTTTTTTTCTTTGTAAACTCACTCACGTAAAGAAAAGTGTGCTGTTGTTTTGTTGCAAGGCGCAGAGAGTTTATTAGGTGGTTTTTAATTACAAGATATAAATATTACTAATGTTGGCGGCACTCCAATGATACTAAATATAAAAATTGACATGTGGTTACCTCCCATTTAAAAAAAAAAGTGATATTGTTTGCTGTTATTTAGTAATATATCTTTGATAACACAATGTGATTTTGCAATAATTAAATAAATAGAAAAATTATTCTTCGCTGCATTTTTTTTTTAGAAAAAAGAGCATTATAGATTTCATTTATTACTCAAGCTTAGTAAAACTTTGTTTTGATTATTTTGTAAACTATGTGTCATCAATTGTAAATTTAATTAAACGTAACCCAAAATAATACAAAAGCTATAAGAAATTTGCCATGGAAGCTGTGGTAATTTAAGTCACGGTTGTACCATATGTAATTAACTCCCCAGATATTTGAACTGGCAATTAACTTTGACTATAGTTCAACGCCGCTCGGGTTTTTCTTAAGCTTATGGCAAGAAATCTAGAGCTATTTTAGGTATTTCCTAAATTTATATTTTGTGCTGAAATGTTTAGTTTTCTAAAGTTACTTGATTTTAAACTTGTGCAATATTATAATATATAATTTAATTAATCTTTATGTTGTGGATTATTATTGGATATTATAGTATAATGAATGTTTAAAAAAAATGACTAAACTTTATTATGTTTATATTTACCTTTAAGAATAATTTGATTTGTTTCTAGAGTTGAAACTAATCAAACTATTAATTTTGTTGAAGGAGAGTCAGAGTTAGTTCCTGTATAGTTAAATCAAAAGGATTTGCATTAATTTTTTTAGCTGCCTCACAAGATCCACATTTTTAAATGAACAACTATACCAGTAATTAATAGTTTCTTAAATTAACTAATATATAATTTTACGATCAGATACATATTTTACTATTTGTTAATTCAATTTCATATATCCTGCCGTATTGATTAGTTACAACAATAATCGGCAAAATAAAACGTAAACTAATTCTTGTATTCTTGTAAGTGTCAACAAATAAGAAAAGATATGTTTAACAGCAACATTTATAGTTAACTGTCGGATGGCAAGATCAAATTAAACGGAATTGTTAAACAATACATAAATTTAACGTTGAACTTTTTTTAAGCTATAACTACAATGGTGCAACTAAACTTTAGTAAACAAATATATTTTAGTGATTTGCAACAACACAGATGGGCAATTCCACGTCAAGTGAGCGGTCCATTTCACGCGACCTTCTCCAATTTAGTTCAAATTTTGTACACTTGTTTGAGTACCCAAAATATGACTTCATGTCAAATTTCAGATCTCTAGGTCACATAGTTCGCCTCGTAGAGCCAATTGATTTTTAAGGCAATTTTTTAAGTTCAATTTTCATTTTTTTTTTAATTTCATTTATCTTAATTGCATTTCAGTCTGCAAAAATTTTAAATAGAAGAGTCAGATTTTTGATCTTGTCGCGCACGCGCAGTAAACGCAAAAATTCATTTCTCAAAAGTTGCCACCGATTAAAACTCCAAATTTTGGGCAAAGTCAGCCAAAAGTATGTACTTTAAGAAGTTTGAATAAAATGTTCCTACACTAGTGGTAGTTTTTGCTCTAGAACCTTTTGAACTCACAAAACCATTTTTCAATCAAAATTTTTGTACATATTGATTAATATACAGGGTGTTAATGAATACGGGTAACAAGCTTCTAGGGTGAGTAGGGAGTTCATTTAAGACACTTTTTAATAATAAATTTATAGGCAAGGTGAACATGCACCCTAAAAGCTGCACGTCAAAAACTTTTTAGTTTTTTTATTTAATATTCAAAATATCTCTCTTAAACTCTAAATAAAAAAAAAAACAAGATATAAAAATTGTCTATCTTTTTTGAACAGCATATCTGGATCTATCTCTATCCGTACTTAAGTCATAAATCAAAAAATAATTTTGTAATTTTTTTTGTTATTTTTGTTAAAAATCATGCTTAAAAGTTAAAAAAAAAATTAAATTTGAAATTAAAGGCCATTCAATTGCGCTTTTTTCACTAAAACATGTTTTAATGTAGCTCCTACCGATTGTGTGCTATTTACGAAAAACTTCAAGGGGAACATTTTTTAACCTTAAAAAAACATTAATAGAATGTTACTAATTTAACAAAATTAAATATTTATTTTAAAAGTTTTCTAAACTAAAAAAAAATATAGGCCTATACCTTATTAAATTCTAATAATTTTAGTTTACGAGTCTAATTTTATGTTCAAAATTTAAAATATAATAAAAATATTTTAATTAAAAAAAATATATATGCAGAATATATTGATGTAAAGTTTTATGTGGAACCTAATTAGGTTAGCAATTGCGTACTTGCTAATTTGCAAGTACTCAATTGCTTTTTTTCTGAAAGCTAATGATACTTATAAATTTTGAAAAATCAATGTTAGTGCAACACGTGTTCTTTTAAATCTTAACAGTTGAAACTTAGAACGGCATACTTTTTTTGGATTGGGATCACTTTTTGAAGGTGCACACAAAAAAAACTCAAAAAAAAAAATTTAAGAAGAAGTCTAATATCAAAAATTTTTATTGAAAAATGGTTTTGTGCGTTCAAAAAAAAAAAAAAAAAAAACTACCTAAATTTTATTTAAGCATCTTAAATTACATATTTTTGGCTGTCTTTGCCCAAAATTTAAAGTCTTAACCGGTGGCAACTTCTGAGAAATAAATGTTTGAAAAAAAACTGTTTTTTGAGTTTTATGAGCATGCGCAACAAGATATCAAAAATCTGGCTGCTGCATTCGATTCCTTGGGAAATTTCCTATCGGTTATGACTATTCTAACATTTTTCCAGACTGAAATTCAATTAAGATAAATAAAGTTAAAAGTTAAACTTAAAAATTGCCGTAAAATTCAATTGGCTCTACGAGGCAAACTATGTGACCTATAAGTCTGAAATTTGACATAAAGTCATATTTTGAGTACTCAAACAAGTGTACAAAATTTGAGCTAAATCAGAGAGGGTCGCGTGAAATAGACTGCTCACTTGACTTGGAATTGCCCAAAAACGTTTTACATTTTTGATCAAAAGAAGACAGTTGTTCAAGATTGTGCATAAAAAAAAATAATCCGTCTTATTTTTAAGTCAAATATTGATCCAAGCAGTTTAAAATTAAATAAGTAAGAAATCCATACATGATGACCTAAAATAAAGAAAACTTCTAGAAGCACAAACTGACAAAATCATTAACATAGCTACAAAGAAAACGACAAGTAAAATAAGGCAGCAATATAATTTCTTTTGCAAAATTTGGTTAAGAACAAACAGCACAAATCCAATAAAAATTACAAAACTGAAAGAAATTTTACTTTGATAAACAAATAATAATTTATTAAACTTTATCTGCTTGATTAGAAAAAAAGGTTTAGCCAGCCTCTAACTTAAATCTTCAATTTATTACTAGAGCTATAGTTACTGTACACATTTTTGTACTTTATTTTACGGACATTTTAAACAATTATTATAACAAAACAACTTCTATTAAGTTTCCTTGTCTATAATGATATTAATATTTCTCTTTCTCAACCCATTTCCCAAGAATCTCCTAGTTAGTAATGTGAACGTACATGTGTTTCAAGTCTTTTCGGTAAATGCTGTCAGAGTCTAAGAGTCTACTTCGTATAAAAAGATAAAATATATCGTTGGGAAGTAGTAGGGTTTCCTGTGTATTAGCATTTATTTAGTAATAATGGACCAGTAGACCCCTCCGCAGCGCGTACGCTGTGAAAGCGTTTTATCAAAATAATACTTGTTACGTACAAGTGCGTCGTGCTTTTCGTAACCATTTCAATATCAATCGCTATCGACCGGTTCCGTCTGCCTGTGCCATTAAAAAGTGGGTTGGGAACTTTAAGGAAACTTTGTCAACAAGAAGAAAGAAGCCTGAAAGACCAAAACCAATACGCACTCCCTAGAATATCAAACGTGTAAAAATTGCTATCGAACAAAGCCCGCGTCGTTCAGCTCGCCGACATAGCATTGCACTTATAATTTCAAACAAAACTGTCAGACAGATGTTGCACAAGGACCTACATCTCCATCCATACAAAATCAAATTTGTACAGTCTTTTAAAGAAATGTGACTCAACAACGATTCTGTGAAAACAGTTTTTAGATTTAATTAATCAAGATAAAAGCCTATTTCTATTTGTCCGTTTATGTAAACAAGTAGAGACAAATTCATCAGGAACTTGTTAACTCTATAAAAGTTACTGTGTGGTTTGCTATGTCTTCATCAGGGATTTAAGTGCCTTACTTTTTTATAGATGCACGTGGCATTGCTGTGATAGTAAGCTCTCAAAAATACGCTCACATGTTAGAAAACTTTTTAGCACCACAGCTTGCACAGTACAAATTTAACAAGGAAACATGTTTTCAATAGGACGGAACAACCTCCCATTCGTTCACCGGACTTCACAACGTGTAACTTTTTCTTGTGGGGTTACTTAAAGACTAAAGTATTTCAAGATAACCCACCACATACAGTTCAAATCTTAAAAAAACAAATCCGACAGGAAGTGGACCAAATTAATCAAGCAATGCTGCGGAACGTAATAAATAATTTCAGATCACGATTAGAAGAATGTGTAGGCCTAAACAAACGTCATCTTTCCGGAGTTATTTTTATGTTTTTTATGTTCTTTGACTAAACAAAAAAAATATAAAAAAAAACAAAAATCTGCTTTTTAATAGACTTTTTAAAATCGCTCTTTAATCTGCCCCACCCTATACTTGCCATTTATTTTAGTACTACTTTTTATTTCTTTGCTTCCTAAAATATGCGTTCTGAATATATGATAAACAATGTCGGTAATTTAGTATACTTCTTAATCAAACGCTTTTTTTGATTTTGATTTTGTTTGCTTGTTGTTTTGTTTCTTGGATGCGTAAAGCAGTTTAAAGTACAGATTATTTTTAGGTTTCTGTTTTCTAGCCTTATATCTTTTATAATAGCTATCAGTTTGTTGTGTTGTAATTTGTCAAAAGCTTTCTATTAGTTGATAAAGAATATATAAACATCACGGTTCATATTGCTGCGTTTTTGTATCAAAACCTTAAGACTGAAGTGTGCTTCTCTACTTCCTGGGACGATTCTGAATCCAAATTAGGTGCGGGTAATGTGTTCCTTGCATATTTTAGTTATTTTTTAGTAGATTATTTATATTTCTCTATTAAATGTGTAATTTTTTTGTTCTAAAGACTCTATTTTGGCACATTGCATATTGATCGAGCTTTTTTTTCTCTTCTTTACTTATTTCATGTCTTATTTGACTTTGCAGGTTTTTGTAACTTGTCTTGTTGTTCTATGCTTTCCTTCTTTGAGTCCTAATACTTTTTTGGTAATACAACTCTTCATTTTAATTTTTTTCTAGATTAGGTAATTGTCGATTTTTTTAATTTACTAGATTTTGCATTTTTTTTTCCTATTTTACTTTTTTTTTCGGTGTTTTTTGTGATTTTTTTTATTTTTATTCTAAACGTTCCTACTAAAAAACCGTCTGAAGCTATATTTGCCCTTGGGTATAACTTCACTAATATGTAACTATTTTGATTTTTTTTGTTTTTGTATGTAGTCGAATTGATTCCCGATTATGTTGTCTAGTTTGCAAATTTACTCAATAGAAACTACAATAGAAAGTGAAATTTGTTTTGTTAGTATAAACTAAAAAGTTATTAAACTAAACTGTCACATTTGTGCTACAGGAAACAGTTTTTTTTCTTTTATATAAAATTAAGAAATTTTGCTGCAGACAGTTATCATCTCAAGTCAACATATTCAGTCCTTATACGCCTTTGCTATGCTAAGCAAAATCTGCTTATCTATTGCATTAAAACCTTTTGTTATGTAGTAGAAATAAAATGACAAACATTATTTGCAATACATAGCTAATAAATAGCCAATTGCATACGCATACAGTATGTAAAAAGTGTTTTGTTAAAGGTTTGTTTTTTGACCTGACAAAACAGTCAATAGGATAGGTGACAGCTGATTTTTGCTCAATCTGTTTTGCAATTTTATCATAAATAAACGCCAGAACAACGCTTGCAAATTGTGCAAATCTACTTCAAAAGTCGTAGTTCAGTTTGCAAAACTTCCATTGTACGGTTGACATAATCGTCCATCCAAGCAAATTATTCAGAAAATTATAGATTTTTTCGCACTACGCATAGTCTGATTGATAATGTGCATCCGCAGAGACGTCGTACAGTGCGCACCAAAATAGTTGCAGCTCTAGAGCGTAGTGTTGAGAAAGACCTGAATGAGCCAATTTGCCATTGTGCACAGCAATTGAAGCTGTGTCCATCTACCTTATAAAAGATTTTGTGAAAAGATCTATCTTGGTTTACGAGTTTACAAGTCACAGGTCGTGCAAGAGCTGAAGCTGCGTAACTTTTATATGCGTTGTACGTTCGGAGAATGAACCAAAAACAAGATTGATCTTTATCCTCATTTTCACCAAAAAAATTTGTTTAGTGATGAGGCTCATTTTTGGCTCAATTGGAAATTTGGAAAATTCAGAAGCCATTATTGAGACGCCGTTACATCCACAAAAACACACTGTTTGGTGTGCTTTATGAGCTGGTGAGACCATTGGCTCATGTTTTTTAAAGATGATACCGGTCCACACGTGACAGTCAATAGATAGCGCTATCCATGATTACTGACGTTGTCGTTCTCCAGTTGAATGGCGTTAATGTAGAAAAGCTTTGGTTTCAACAAGTCGCTAGTGTACGCCAATAAACCTACAACGTTAAATCAGCTTGAAGCCAACATTCGCCGCGTTAATACCGATATACGCCCCCGGCTGCTCAATAAAGTGGTCAATTAGACTTCCAGATTGCATTTCATTCAAACCAGCCGCGGCGCCCATATGCCACAAATCATATTTAAGCAGAAATGGCATAAAATTATCTTTCCAATAAAGACAAAACCATGGCGTTAACAAAAATTTTATGAGTTTCGTTTCTGTTCAAAGTTATACCTTTAAAAAAACACCTATTATAAATAGCCCATTGCATACACATACTGCATGTGTAAATAGCGTATTGTACTGTATGCATAAATTGTCACATCCTGATAGTATAGTTATAAAATAATACACAAATATTCTACTTTTTGTAAAGGTAGTAATATAATTTATTCAACCCTTGACAAGTTTTTATAATTTCTTATTAACTTTATTTCATGTTTATTTTCTACACCCGAATTATGCAACAAAATTACTGAATGATTGTTATTAACTAACGAAGATGATAAAGCAAAATTTGTTTTTATTTGAACAATTCAATGACATCATATCGCATGAAATATATTTCGCGATATTGCCTTTGGTTGCAAATTCTTGTTGGAAAGTTAAAGATAAAATAATATGTCATTGCCATTCGTCGCTTTAAATCTATGAACACATATTAAGTAACAACAATCTATTAAATACCCTTTATAATAAAATTGCATTCCACACGTTTATTCTTCAATGCAAATTATATACTATTAAATAATTTTACCAAAATGAAATGTATTATTGTACAGTATTTAAGCCAAAACTATTTGTACTTAATAAAATAATAATAGCTATTGTGTATATGAACTTGAACGACTTTCTCTATTCGCATATAACCTTCACAAATAATTTTTGTATGACATAAAAATATAACGGCGACAAACATAATTATGTATTTAAACCGTATTATAAAGGGTTCTCTATTATAAACTTTGATGATATTATATTTTATGTAGTAAAATTTATTTAATATATAATGTTAATTATTTAAATAATTCAAAAACAACAACTATTATTTTACTTACATAATAATGATAATAATAATTTGAATTAAACTGCAACATCATTTTATAATAATTATATTTTTTACTTAAAGGTTATACAGATCATATAAATTGGGTTTGAATAATACACAATTGACCTTCTAACAAGAAGAAACATGGTGCTGTATTCTCGGTAATTAGAATAACATGCATACATGAATAGCAAATAGTTGTTATTTGCTGCTCACTGTATTACTTCCTATATAAATAAAGCAGTTTGTACTTCAAGTTTCAGGTCTGCCTGTGAATGCTGCACATATCATATTTTATATCTATGAATAATGTAAAGAAATTAATTGAAAAAAGTACTCCTACGGCGGTATCACTTTCATTTTAACTTTATAGTCGGTACGTGGATATGTTTGAATATGAGTAGGATCCCTTGGAAATAATAATGAATTGTAAATTACTTTCATAAGAACCTATAAGTTTATATATTAATACTTATTTTCTCCATTATAGTAATACCAACGCGGATATTTAGTTTAAAACAATTTTCAGTATTTGCAAATTATTTAGTAAAAGATAATCTATCACCAGGTTTGGAGTATGCAATAAAATATTTTTGTGACCTAGGAATCTCGATATAATCACCTCTTAAAGTACACATAAAATCGTCAACGCCTTAATTTTAAACACACATATATTTTATAGATACTTAATCTTAGCTACCGCAATCCTTTACGAGACTACCAGCATTTATTTGGCCGCAAAATAGGCCAACCGCAATTGATTTATTACATAAACGTTTTCCTTTGTTTGACATTTTCCGTAAGGTAGTCGCTGAACCGAAATTGGAATTGTTAATGATTACCTTATAACTTGTTGGTCCGCAATAGAATAATAGTAATGGTCCTTACCTAAAACAAAATAAAAAAATAATAAAACATTCATAAAATAAATTTCAGTTTAATTAAATGAAAATAGAATTATCAATCTTTTGTACATCCCAAATAATGTAACTAATTGCCACTTTTAGTTGTTGGCGTGCTAGAAATAATTACAGAGGCTACAAATATTTTAAAGATTACTATGTTTAAAGTCCTTACAAGTGACTAGCGTGATGTGTTTTGATTCCTTTTGCTATGAAGTATCTATCAGTCATATCTGGATATTTTATTTAAAGACATAATTTCAAAATAGTAAAAAAATCAATAAATAAAGTTTAAGAACAAAACTACTATATATTACAGAATTCATTCATTTTTTGATTTTAAAATTCATAAATTATAACAATAAAATCTATTAAAAATATTAATAAACTAAAATAGAATTGAGTATTAAAAACTTGATAATAAAATCGTTAATAGGTTATACTAATAATGATTTCATAAATAAATTTATAACTTTATTAAATATTATTTAAATTTTATAACAATAGTGAACCATTATATTATGCTTACTTGGTATATGATTTTAAAATTTCCTAATAGTTTAATAACTTATAAACTTTATTACAATATGTCTGAAAAACTTATTGTTTATTATTAAACATTTTACAAGTACAATGCATGTTGGTCATACCAATAGCAATTGCACTTGCAAAATAGTGTCAATGACTTTGTACAAGTATGACACATACATACATATAAGTTGTACCCAAAAATTGTAAACAATAATAATTAACATAAAAATGTAAAATACTCTTTTTGAATTTTTTGGATTTTTTAAATTATTGTAACATCAGACAATTTAGTAGCAAAAATCAAATTTTGATGTCTAATAGCATTGCCACAATTTAAGCAATACAAAAATCTATAATGATGTGTGGCCACATAACGTCTCTGCAATCTTAAACAGTAAAATTTGCATTGCAAAATTTGGTTGTCAGAATTGTTTTTATTTGGTTGACAAGAAAAATAGCAGAATAAAGAAAAGATTACCATTTCAGTAACAACATAAGCAATAGTATAATATAGAATTTATAATAAAATAGCACTAAAAAATTAAGTAGAACAGCTGTAGAACAAATAGCATTAAATTGGTTGTAAAAAATGTTTGAATGCTTTTTTTTAAGTCGTGACTTTTTTTTAAATTTTGAAATATGATATTTAGGAATTACTTAATATGTCGCAATATTATAAAAATACTTTTGAATCTCAACAAGAAAAACCACACTCGCTGAATGTATTACATTAAAGACTAGATTTAAGCAGTTTGTCAACATTGACCTTTGCACATTTACTAAATTGTCTACTAAACTATTAAAGTCAGCTTAAAAATTAATGCATTTATTTAATATTTAATTATTGAACTATTTTACTAAGGCCCGTTTGCACCAACAACGCTTAAATCTTAAACTGCCCTTAAAACGTTAAGGGTGGCTTATTTCGTTGCACAACATATTTAAGGGAGTTTAAGGTTTTAAGGGACCCTTAACTTAAGCGGTCAATATTGTCGGCTTAGTAAAAACTTAACCTAAAAATATAATTCAACGTCAAGATTTATTTTTTTTCATTGGTATTCTGGTTATTTTAACGTTACTAAGCAACAATATTAATTAAAACGTACAAATTTAATATAATCTACACTGACATACGCTATTAAAGGTTAGGTATTATGTTATTTAAGCATTTTTATTATAGAAATAAACACAAATACCAACAGTTTTCGTAAAATAACTAGAAATGTGCAATGTTGCCATGTGTAATCTATTTTAAACTTCAGTTTGCCAAACTACGCTTAAAACGTGTTGGTGCAATGCATTGAAAATTAAAACTACCCTTAAAATTAACTAGAGTTTAATTAAGCGTAGATTTAAGCCAACATGGTGCAAACGGGCCTTAAACCCTTAACTTGTTAATAAGCGTATTGTGCCAAACATCGTCAAAAACTAAAAAAAAACTGTATAAACCGTATCAAATTCAAATCTTTATTCCATAGCTTTAAAGATAAACGTTTGATACTCAATAAATTTGTAAGAGTTGATTTTTTTTGCAAAATCTTGTTGCTTGTTAATAATTATATTTCTTGTAGCTCTACTAATGCTGATTAAATTATCAAAAATTTTGAAAATAGTAGATTGAATTTACCATTTTTAAATAATGTTGTAATGTAACATTAAGCGTTTTGCCATAAAATACCGTTGATATTGTGGTATCAAATAGTTTTAAACCGTTGCGATTTACCGGTTATTTACTTTTAATTCCAAATGTACCAACCAGCTAGGTAAATTTAAAACCGCTGTTAAAAGAAGTTTAACAAGCGTTATGTGTTGTTTGGTATATTAAATGTGTCACCTGTCATAATCACAAATTTGGTAATAAACGTCAAAAATAATATAAGTGAAAAAAAATTACACTACTGTAAAATACAAAGAAATTGATGTTCCAGTTAAAGTTAAGGTCTCTACTGCAAGTGTTCTACTATTTATGTATTTGGTAATTTTAATATATGATTTTTGTAATAAAAGGTTTCAGTTTGAAATTAAAAAAAAAAACGGGTATTTTTTAAGAGAAATCAATAAATGTTTATTTCATTGTAAAGAGGAAAGTATGCCATTAACATTTGAAAAAGATATAAGTCAAATGGCCGCCACGGTTACGGTGCAGTACCACATTCTTTTCATGATATTTTTCATGACCAATTCGCACATTTGCGGCTGAATGTCCTCGATAACTTCACAAATTCCATCTTTAAGGTCTTGAATTGATTGTGAAGCATTGGCATAGAATTAACTTTCATAAAAAAAGTCTAAAGGTGTTAAATCACAAGATCTTGGTGGGCAATTGTGATCACCTCTTCAAGAAATAACACGGTCAGGAAATTTTTCTTGCAAAATTGCAATTGTTTTGTTACTTGTGTGGCACGTAGCGCCGTCTTGCTGAAAATAAACGTCCTTCACATCAATATCATCTAATTCCGGCCATAAAAAAATATTAATCAAAGCTCTGTTGCGCTATCCATTCACCGTAACAGTTGAACCAGCCTCATTTTTGAAAAAGTAAAGTCCAATCATACCGCCAGCTCAATAACCGCACCAAACAGTGACACGTTGAGGATGCAAAGACTTTTAAACAATGATTCTTGGATTTTCTGAGCTCCAAATGCAACAATTCTGCTAATTTACGTAGTCTCCGAGGTGAAAATGAGCCTAATCACTAAAAATGATTTTTCAATGAAATTCCGGATCATTTTAATGCATTTGAAGATCCCAATCAGCAAAGATACGACGTTTATGATGATCGACCGGCTTGAGTTCTTGTGTTAACTAAACTTTAAAAACTTTAAGACTTAAGACTTTAAGCAAAATACGGTGTAATGTCGTTTGTTAAATGTTAATTCCAAAGATCGACGAAAAATTCTTGAGCGATGCACACGATTTCAATTCTTCACATTACAAACTTGTCCCAACAGCTCAAATTATTTCACCAGGTTTACTATTGCCGGCCGAGGATGTGCTTTACGACAACCAAAAAATGCTTTAGTTTTGCGAACTGTGACTGAAAAATTTTCACCATTTTTGTAGTAAATTTTAATAATTTCAATGCGTTGTTGAAGTGTGTATCGTTCCATTTTTAATAATGGCGTAGTTTTTTCTTGTCAAATGTCAAAAGATAATAGCTTCAAAACTAACAGCTGCTATTCAAAATAAAACTTCTTATTTGAAAACCCTTTATATTTACCTCTAAACCCTTCATATATTGTAATTTTTATCATGTAGTTATTTCTTTTATTTGTATTAGCCACTTTTCACGTCACTACTGGGGCATTAGCCTCTTTGCTGCTCATAATGCTGGCAACTTACATTACGTGTGGGTTTACAGTTTTGAGTAAATTTGAAACTACTAAAGAGATTATTTTAAATCTACTAGAGACCAGAAAAAATGTTAATCATAAATCCTTTACGCAAAAACCCAGAAACTAAAGAACCAACTCAAGAAGTTACTCGCAAAGATTGGCAATATGGACAACCACTACTAGAAGCACATAGAAGCTGAAAAATACCGGATAGGCTCCGTAATTAATAACGTCCGTCACATAAAGCACAACATCGCTTTGGACGTTGTGGGTGTAATTAAAGCAGACCTACAAAACACCTTTACCCAATTTAAAAAACATTTTAAACTGGCCCTGCGTCAAAATAAAGACGCTTCCTTGATAGGCTACAAATTAGCTTGTTAAGCAAATTCTTGCCCGGCTATTCCCTGAAGAAGCTCCAACTTAGGCCTCGCCTAAAATAGCCGCGATGTTACTACCGCCCGCCAAGCCAAGACCCCAGAGCTTTAGGTCCAAGCCTCTCTCAAAAAGTCGGTCAAAAATCCGGTAGACTCAAGCACGTCCGACGCCAAGGAACCGATGGGCATCTAGCTGAAAAGCAATGTCCCCTCTTATAAAAAAACCTTGCCCTCAGAGAAGGATTCAAGAAGGTAGAACTCAAAAAATCTACAAAACGCAGGAAAAATGCTAGTGAGTCTTCCCTGAGTAATTGCAATCTTAGACCTTTAGACAACCCAAGTCAGATGCGCTCAGCGCCAAAAGTGTCTTCAGCCACCATTGCCAAAGGATCTTCAACCCAGCGGCAAATCCCTAAGACCCAGTCGGCCAACTCTGGTCTGCCTAATTTATCTTTAAGCCATCCCTCACGTCCCGCTAACCCGCCGGCCCCCATATAGAGCACTGGCACACATTGCCCATCTCCCATAACCATTCGGAAAATTTCTTTGTTTCCAGGGCTATTGATGACTTCTAAATTTACTAAGATTTCCATCAATCACGCCGTCAACGTAGTCGATATAATTTGTATACAGCCTCTTACGTATATAGATTTTTGTGATGTGATAGAGCACTACACCATCTTTAATGTAGTGCACTTTACTTATCAACTAAGAGCTAAAAAAACTTTAAAGTATGTCATCAGAAACATACCTGATTGAAAGGAACGGAAAATCGTTTCCAATGTTATCTGTCCAGCTTCCTTAAAAAGCTCTAAAAGTCAAAAGATTATGTTCCACACCAAGATCTGCAGGCTATCTTGTACGGTCAAGCACAAATAGAAGTTGGCAGAAAATGCACAGTGCCATTGTTGCCAGCGGTATAGCCACACTGCTATTACATGCAGGTGTTAAGTGCACCTCGATTCATCAAAACCTCGTATGCACCTTCTCCAAAAAGTCCAGGCATCTAGATACTTGCGCATGTTATAGGACACAATTGCAAATTGTTTGACGTAAATTTTAATATGACCAGTTGTCTACACTACATGCAAACGTTTTTGACGTCAATTAGTGATAAATTTCAATCGGTCTACGCCTTTTACATTTAAAATAAATTCGGGAATTTTGCGTTTGATGTTAACGTTTTACAGCATTTTCAATGGCTGCCAAGCCAAGACTAAACTTCCCAATTCAGCAAAGCTCGTAGTTGCTTGTTTGGAAATGAAGGAAACAATACAAACAGTTTTTTTGTCTCCAAAGTTTTAATCACTTTACTTTACGGACCACCCTCATACTACACACCACTAATTGTATTTTGTATACTCAGTGGTATAGCTATCAAAACCTAAAAATTTTAGCTGCATATGATTCACTTTTTTTATTGCTATAAATTTGTTTTAAAGTTTCAACAAGTGTCATTTATCCTACTCTAAAAGCTGATGAATGAACGCTCTGAAGCTGATTACAGTCTCAGGCGGGTGTGCGTGGTCTCGTGTGAAAAAAAAAATTATAGGTTTTATTAACTTCTGTTTTATTTGTCATGATGCGTTTAAGTAACAAGCAGCATGCATTTGCTTTAAAAGCTTATTTTCCCAAAGACCGTTTATTAGTTAGACAAATTCTAGACGATAAACTTCATTTCTTTGTACCAACTAAGGTCATTGTGCAAAAACTTTCCAAGCGCAACTTTAATGTTAAAAGAAATGCGTGTGAAGCACTTCTTGATCACGTATTTCAAGACGCGCATGTGTTTTCAATTATAAAGTTCATTTTAACTGGATATGTCAATAAACAAAGCAAAATTCAGACTGTTACGTGAATCTGCTCAAGAATTTTTTTTTGCCATGACTTAATAAAATAAACTTAAGCGATATATGGTTTCAACAAAACAAAGCAACGGCCCATACTTTAAGAATATTGCTACGTTGCAAAAGCTCTTCCCAAAAAATCTCATTTTACTGAGAAGTCATTTGGATTAGTCTTTCACCCGATTTGACCCCTTGTGATTTCTATTTGTAAAGATATTTGAAATCCTGTATTTATCCTAACCGCCAAGAGATTCTGAACAACCTAAAAAAAAACATTTAAGAAGAAACGACCAACACACCCATCAAACGCTGGAGAGTGTAAAAAAAACAGCAAAATTTGGTTCAACCAGTGTATCGACAATCTGGGCGTCAGTGTTCAACTTATTAATAAAAAATATTTAAAATTTATCTTTAGTACTTTTTTTGTTTTATTGCATTATAAAATTAGGAAGTTATTCTTGTATGTATTTCTTCCATCTCCACCTTGAATAATATATCAGTAGTATTGGAGAATTTATTTTTGTAAACAATAGTCAGTCAATCTATTTCTAATCTAATTAAATTTTAATTTGCCAGAACTGTATCTCAAAACAATTGTTTGTTTTCTTAATCTAACTAATGTTAAAGCTTGATATTTTGATTAGAATATAAATTTGTTAGATTAGTTACGATACTTACAATCATTGCAATGTGCATATGAAACGGTGTGATAACTCAGTTATAGAGCGTCAGCGTAGCACGCTAACAGTCGGGTTCGATCCCCAAAATATGACTAAATAATACACCGGGGTGATTTGAAAGTCACCTATTAGATAGCCTAAATTTAAACAAGTCGTAATGTAAAATAGTTGTAAAACGCAAAATAAATAGAGAAATTTTTTGGGAACAGCTTTATTTATTGCATATTAGGAATTCAAGATAAACTTCTCAACAATTTTTGTCTGGTGTCTCTACCAATAACCATAGCTTTGGTCAATTTTATAATTTTATTTTTATTTTTCAATCTAAATACTCACATTCACAATCAAAAACCTTTTAAGTAGTTAATTTTTTTGTAGATTGAATTACAATACTGTTTTAAAATAGTAGGCATCCATAATGCGCATTTATTATTACATTAAAAATAAATTGCTTGTAAGCTTGGACAAATAGTATCTGTTAATTTAAAAGTCATTTTACATTCGTTTTTTTGCACATATAAAAAACATTAAACAGTTATGTTTTAAATGTTGAGAAAAGTGTAAACTTTAAATTTGATGTACCTTTGAAACACTAACAATAATACATTTATTTATAGCAGTAATTATAATTCATATTTTGCACGTATCTTGATAGTCAAAATTACATTGAAATCAAGCTTGTTTAAATTCTCCCTGCTGAAATTTGTATACAATTTTTATGTTGACAGTGATGGATAAGGCAGCATATCGAGAAAAAAACTATATGCGTTTATTGACATTGTAAATCTCTTGTGTTAAAAGACGATTAATCTTTCTGTACAATCATTCTCCAGGGTTACACAATCAAGCTGATCTCAATATTTAAATTTTAAATGCTGCCGTTACCGTATGCAGTTGGAAATATTAAAACATTTTGAAATAATGTTGGAATAAATATTTGGCTATTTGCATAATTATTGTTTTAAATAATTTATTCTTCTTGGTTATACAAATTTAATTGATAATTTTAATTTTTATCAATACCTTTGCATAAATTATTTATTACATTTAATAATATTTAATAATAATTATTATTTTTATAAAGTTATTTTGTTATTTATGTGTATGCATAATTAGTGCTTATTTAACCGGTTCATTAACGCCATGTAGTTTGATTAGCTGTTGAATATTAATTATTAATCATATTGATTTGATACTTGACAATGACATTAAATCATCCTGCTCATCACTAAACATAACAGAAAAATCCTATTGTTAAACATTTAATAATTTCATAATCCTATACATGATCCGTCTCGAATGTATGCGTTTAATTCTATGCACATAATGCTATATTCAGTTGTAATTTAATGTAGGACTTTATGGTTATCTGGTACATGTTATAATACGTAGACAAGATCTGTTGAGTAACCTCGCCATGGGGCAAGTGAAATTTCTTTAAAGAGGCCCTGCCTTCTTCCGCACATACATATTGAAAAAATCCGGCAGCTTTTCGCGCCATTTTTTTTTCTAATTTACTAATATCAACAGCGATTTCTCAATCGAGATGATGTAAAGAAAAAATATCACACCATAGGGGATATTATATCGACCTTCTTAATCGGGGTTAGTTGACATGAAAGTTACACTGCTACTGGCACTGAACTTATATATACTGATAAATTATATAGATACAAATTTTGCAATTATGTTTTTTGTTTCGTGTAGGCATACAAGATTGATCTTTGTATAGGTTCTCAAATGTAAAAAAAAAACAATGTACACCTTATTGCATAGTTAATTGGACAATTTTGCAAGTGATTGTTGTATTTTCTAGTGCAGATTTTGAATATGAAAGTGTTTTTGCATGTGTCACAGAGTGTCTATCGCATCTACCTACTCACCTAATATATGTAAATATGTATATTGATAACATTAAACAACAAACACATCTATACATACTAGACTGGTTCTTAAATATATTTTTTTTTATTTTCTTTGTGTGTACCCTCAGAAAGTGATCTTTATGCAAAAAAGTAAGCCATGCCAAATTTCAGCCCATAAAATTCAAAAGAACACGTGTCGCACTACCATTGTGTTTTAAAAATAATATACTTAAAAAGTATCTTAGCTTCCAGATTTGAATTAGATGCATAATCTAGGTCTTCAAGGAAGCAATTAAGTACTTGCAAATTAGATTCTACCTGAAATTTTACATCAAAATACTTAGTTTTTTTTTTTATTAACATATTTTTCTTTATACTTTAAATATTGAACATAGAATTAGACTTGAAAATAAAAATTATTAAAATTTGAAGGTTAGATCTATATATTTTTTTTATTTAGAAAACCTTCAAAATGACGTATTGTACGTATTTTTTTCATTTTGTCAAATTTGTAGCATTCTAATGTTTTTGATGACTTGTTTTTTTATTCTTAAACGCTGAAATTTATCATGGGTTACTATTTTTTCATAAAGATTACTTTTTGAAGGTCCACACAAAGAAAATCTAAAAACATAATTTAAGAACCAGTCTAATACATACACGATTTCCAATTTGCTTAAGCATACTATTTCTATCGCATAAACACTAGGTTGAGTTTTGCTACAAAATTAAGCAAATGAATTAGGTATCAAAGATTATCATTTTGAAACCATATTTATTATATTACATAATAATATTTTAAGTGCCTTTAACCTTAGGTGGGTCGTGTTAAAAATCAGGCATCTTACACTAAAAATTAGGCTGCCTCACGGAGTCTGAGAGAGGCAAATCATTGATAAAAAACAAATAAAAACTAAACACAAAAATATGACAAAACTATTTATTGCAACGTAAAATATAAAAACAATGAAGTTGGAAAAAGGCTAAGAAAAACAAAACAAGACTACAAAACAAAAATTCTACGACACTAAAAGCGGGCACATACTCTACAAAACTTCGATATCAATTCTCACAATAGCAGAGTTGCTTTTCATATCAACAAAACGGTAAATCATCTGGTTACCAAAATGTGTGCAATTTGTCATATACACCACGCTTAGACTCTCAAAGTGTATCTAAGTGTATTGGTCTTAGACGATAAAAGTATAGAACAGCTATACAAACATATTTATAAAGCCAGACACAGTTATGTCTAGTCATCAGAAATCTTAACGCTATCACATTGGAAACTTTAAAACAAGAGTTAGGTTAGGTTAGGAAAAGTGTATACCAATTATACAAATATATTTTTAAAGCCAGACACAGTTCAGCCTAGGCATTGAAAACGTTAACGCAAAGTTAAGTAGAAAAGATGAGAAAATTATACAACACATTAAAAACTTTGGAATAAAAATAAAAAATAAAAAGGATAAAACGTTGTTCAACTATATGCAAAAAAATACTTTCTTTGATAAACAAATTCAGAGGAAATAAACGTGGTTATACCCAAAAAGAATAAAAAAATAAAATAGATTACAATATCTCAAATAAGAAACATTAAATTAAAGTTTTAGTAATAAATAGACTAAAAACCTACTTTCTCAGCAACATGACAAGTTTAAGGACAAACTACAAAAATAACTTAGTAACTTTAATCCTCACTCTATCAACTTTGACCAAATAATAGATAAGATTACACATAACTACACATTGCAACCAGAAAGATATGTACAATAACTAAGAAAAGTTTTCTCACCCAACTAATAGAAGAACGGAAAAATCTAAATAGAATTTCAGAAGAGAACAAGCACCTCAACAAGATAAAAGATATTAGTGGTTACAACACAAAAAAATTTAAAACACAATCAAACAAAACAAGAACATCGAAGTATTTAAATTCAAACTACAAAATAGCAGAATTAAAATCAACCGCATAAGAAAGAAATAAAGAGCTATTGTTACATAACTAAAAATCCTGAAAGTTATAAAACAATTCTATAAGCAATTATACTTCTTAGAAAATAAAACCAAAAAAATAACCAAAGATACAAAAGCAAAAATAAGTCAAAAAAACTAGACCCTGCCCTTAAACAAACAAAAAATGTGCAATCACTTAAAGAAAACCAAATCACGAGTGACATGCTTAAACTCTACCGCCTAATAAACAATTTATTGCAACTGTATAAATTATTAACCAAAATAATCACTAATCATGCTAACATGCAAGATTTGGATAAGGTTACATTACGGCAGACCATCTGAAAACAATACAAACTCAATTAAAAAAAACGTAGAATATAAACCTTCAATTATACATAGCTTTGTGCGGTAATGCGTGCAATGTCTGATGCAAAAATCATTTCAAGTTACACCAACATAATAAAAAACATCTACCAAAACTTCTCATACCAAACTAGACAAAAATACAAAAACTGACCCCATAAAAATTAATCAAAGTTTCCAACAAGGTAATAATTGTTACCCAAACTATTTACTCTTGCGTTAGAAAAAGCCTTTAAAGAGCTTAATTTAAATAATATAAAATGTAAAAATTTAATATATTTGCAGATAACATAGTTACAAGAGCTTAGACATGCTTTCAAGAAAGTCGGTCTAAACTTAAACTAAAAAAAACAAAGATAATGAGCAACACCAAACAACCAATATCTGTAGATAACAGTAACATAAAAATCGTTGATAAATATCTACTCAGGACACTAAATTAAACTAAGAAAAAAAAAACACCAAAATTTTCAGGGTAGTATTAATTTCGGTTGCATTCGAAAAATTGGGATACATACAAAGATATTCCAAGACCAAAGTGTTTGATGCATGTATATTGCCAGTAATAGAGGATAGACTAAAAACAACCACCTCAACAAAATAAATGTAAGAAAATTAAAAACGACGCAGGAATTCATGGAATGCACAATGCTCAACATAAGGGACAAAATTAAAAACAAAGTAAGATAGTATAAATAGTAATAGTCTAAAGGCCTGGTTACACAGTGCGAGCTAACATCTGAGCTGGCTTAGTCAGTTACTGATGTGCAGCTACTTGCACTGTGTGACCGCATACGAGTTAATGTCTCTTGCCATTATTGTATGATGGGGTCACACGGTGCAAGTAGCTGCACTGCAAGTATCTGACTAGGCCAGCTTGAATGCTAGCTTGCACTGTGTAACCAGGCTTTAAGACAACCAACATCGTAGGTAACAGTTCGAATGCAGTTCTCTGTTCTAAAAACTGATGACAATTTAATAACTGACAAACAAATAGCTGAAGATTACTTTATATTACAAATATCACAAATTAACTCCTCAAACGACAATAGATCCATCGGCAGTGACCCATGCGCAGTTGCGTAAAAATAACCTTTTCTCTACGCTTTTAGCAACCTTGATAATTTTATTCATTGCTACTTATAGCTACGTGACTGAAGATTTAGACATAGTAAAAAAAGGTCAGGGTATTTATCATCTATGGCTTTTAATGCACTCAACAACTCTTTTACTTTTCATATAAAAAACGTAATATATATAAAACACAGTTTTGCAATATAAACTGCTAATACTTGGCTACCCAAATATAAACTGCAGCTCATTTACCACAAAAACACAACTTTCTACACATTTGCTATGTTTTTGCCATTGTAAAATATTTAAATGCAATTTTTTTTGCAATTTCAACCCACTACCCAACTAGTAAAGTTAAAGTCTTGCTCTCGTTAAAGCAAAATTTGTGTTTATATTTATATTTATAATTTTTGCAAACGGTTTTTTTACTCTATAATTTTTTTGAAATTAAATTATAAATCGAGGCTTTGCAAACAAAAACTTTATGTTACCGAAAATGCCAGCAAATGTTTTCCGAAGATTTTATTGTGTCTTTGAAATTCTCTGAGGTTGTCTGACATTGACTGCCTTGTTTTTGGAAGCCTGGTCAAGGTGGTAGGTCTAGTAAACAAGCTGATGTTGGTAGTCCGTTGCTCACTGTGCTCAATTGAGATACTTGGCAATCTCTTCTTTCAACATTAGATAAAGGTTCAGTCAAATGAGAAATAAACGTTAAGCTAGTTAAGCTTCCTAATATATCTCTAGGGCCAACTAAAGGAGACCGCAGCGTTCTTCACTAGAAAAACTTCTAGGTCTTCACATTGCTTGCATTCTACCTACAACCAAATCAATATGACGTCTATCCTCCTATTGAAAATCTCCCAACAAGTTAAAGAGCTATCATTTACTTCAATAATATATTCTGTTCCATCTTTGCAAACAACTCTTCCAAGGCACAAATTTCTAATCCAATTGTTCTAGCATAACTAATTCTGTGTTAGTTTTTTCAAAAACCTAAAACAGATTTACGCATAAAGGCGATACAATTGATTTCAACTTTCTAGATATAGATATCGTATTTGGATTATATTTTAAAAGTCATTAATGTTATCTACTTTGACTTTGCCTATGCCACCAAGAGCATGACCAACTTTTAATACCACTGGAAAACAAGCAGTTGTTATCATTTTGCAATAGTTGGGGTAAAAAGTTTAGACAATAAGAAAGAACGAGTCCTTGACAATCCTTCGTTATAACTGTACCAAGTTGCCAAACACCCACGGTTTATCCTGAAAGTTGTAGATTGAATTAATGTTGTTGATGCTAGGCACTCCACCAAATTTTAAGTTTTGTCGCACCAACAAGAAATCAAACCTGAATAGTTCCTCCCTTGTACACCGCTATAGAAACATTTGTTCCAACAGCATTTGCGGTAACATTATTTATTTAAATTCTGCTTGTTCAACTCTAATATCATATTTGCCAATCTTCTTACCTTGAAAGTATTTCGACTAGTCGGTATTCTGATTGTCTAAAACAAGTAGAATAAGGTGTTTACTGGAAAATACTGATGCAGTCACCCTGCTAGCTGCTGAAACCGAAGCGCTTAATATGAAAGCGCCTTGCTCTCGAGCTTAGCCTGATAATGATTTGACCCATTAAAGTAGTGATTCACGTAATTTTTGCTAGATAGCTAGTTGCATTTGTCGTCTTTAGACTTGAAGACAAATTCAAAGACAGGTTGCAAGAGCTACCCGTTGTTGTGCTTCTTTCGCTTCCGGTAGCAGAAATCGGTGCTCTTGCCGGGGCCGCCGTCATTGTCAAAAGCAAAACAGCTGCCAATGTTAGCAGTAACACAATGTGTAGACTTCTAAAAGTTAAATATCCAGTTTTTAAAGTGTAAACTGCACAACTGTATTCTGTTGTTTAACATTATTCACAGCAAAAAACTATTATTCTATTTTAGTTCTCTTATTCTTTTTTTTGCGCAACAGTTTTGTATTTTAAATAATTTGTCATTAGTTAAAAACTGAATAAACCTACAAAAAAATTGTAAAAGTTTAACTTGTTCACAATCAAAATTCCACTAAAGAACTCTCTACAAAGTTACCCCAAAGACAACGAAATACATGTTTGTCAAAAATAGTTTTACACTGTTATTGTACTCCATATGCACAACAAAAAACTATAATTCTGTTTTAGCTTTTCTAAAAGTTTTTTGTGCAAAAACTTTGTGTTTCAATTGCGCTAATAAGTTCTTATTAGTTGCAAAGTTTCTTTAAAAACATTGGAGTGCAAGCTTTGGCTTAGATTAAGTCTTAGATTGTTGAGGCGTTAACTTAAAATGAGTTGCAGCCTTAGTTGGCTTTGGTTCAATACGTGCTAATACCTTGGATAGTTTTACCTCTTGAATAGTTTTGATTGAACTTTTACTGGTTGTGACATTAATTCGTATTAGTTCGTAGGTAGTTTTGGTTTTGAGTCGATGGTTGGCTCTTTTGATATTTATTAAAAAAAAATTGCATTGGCAAAAAAATTTATAGCTAGTGTTTGAACAATAGGTGTTTCAACAACGCAGCAAACGGTCAAGAAAAAGTAGGAGCCGTATTGTTCTATAATTCCATTGAACATTAGAGTAAAAAATAACTTAACATTTAACTTCAGTACGTACAAAATGTTAGCATTAGAAAAACTTACAATTTGAAATAAACCGGCAGACCGGGCAAATAATTCTTGTCCACTTAAACATCTTTTGAAAGTTGTTTTGAATCGAATGTCAAGATTATATTTGTTTTAACATTGACCTTGCTATTCTTTATATCGGGTAAACGCCTACAGCTCCGACAACACTTTACAGCATCAGTTTTTGTTTTTTGTACCAAAATCTTCATTTTCTGCTTTTTGATAAAAGTACAAAATATTGTGTAAATAATGTCAAACGTCAACATATGCCTTTTACAAAGAGCAAAGAGTTGTATTATTGTAATGTTTGCTTTTTTAAACAATTTGCCACTACGTGGTATCAAAATAATTTTTATCTATTCTTTTGGTATTTTGGATAAATCAATCATTTTAATAGAAACATTATAAAACATTAGCATAAGTCAACGTTCAACGTTTCTCGTAATAGAGGGCATTGCGTTAACACCTTTGACACATTAGTAAACATAAATTGTTTAATAGTTACTGTGATTTTATGTAAATAGTAAATTGTAATAATAATTTAAATTAGTCAGTCAAATGGACAAACAATCAATTCAAAAACTGCCAAGCAAAGCATAATAAAACCATAAAAAAGATGATTGGACAACATTAAAACTTTGCTTTGCTTTGGCACCAATTATTATTATTAACATATCCAATTTTTACTGTTTATTATGCAAAATATGCAATTTAACTATGCAGAAAAGTTCAATAAATCAATAATATTTTAATGCAAATATTCTAAAGATTTATTAATAATAATGTTTATTATATAATCCATTAAAGATCAAAAACATCTATACATTAAGACACAAGAACTCAACAAAACTCAATGGCACTTTAATGTATTGCTCTTTTATGTTGTAAAAGTCATAAAGGCTAATATATATTTGAATTTTTAAAAAATAAGATAACTTTGTAGTTATTCTTAAGTAGTTGCTGATTAGCAAGAACAATTTTGAAGAAGTCAATTTCAACTTAATAATAATTTTAAGATTAATCCAAAAACATACTACATATATCATTTATGCTATTTATACAATAAGAAAACTAGAAAACAATTTCTTTATTAAAGCACAATGCACATGTGTTAATTCTACAACTGTTTCAACGTTTGTTTGATCTGTTAGACATATTTATTAGTTTTCAAAATAAAAATTTCAATCAATGAAATCATTAATCATTGAAACAGTAATTTGTAAATGTGTGCAACAAATTATTTAATCATGAATTAATAATAATAAATTTTAATTTCAAAATTAAGTAATTAAGTGTTTACATATAATTAAGTAATGTATTCTTCAAATTTTGCATAATTTTGTACGGAGAAAATATATTGAAAGTGATAGAAACCGGAATCTATCTATTCCAATAACTCGTTATAAATTACAATAAATTATAATTGTTACTGTTATGTTAATAACAATATCACATGCCTTCGGTACTATTTATATACAATTATTTATTATTGCTAAACATCACCTAAATAATACAATAATTAGATATTAGAATGTATAATTATATTCCATTATAATTAGATTGGTAATAACAAATGTGGTGATAAATTATATCATCTTGTCCACCCAAGATTGAAGCAACTCAATTACTCATATTAACATATTATCTACATCAACTTTCATTTCGCAAAAATGAAGTCAACATATCTATCTAATTATACAATATAAAAAAGTTTTCAGAGCATAAATGTTCTTTCAAATAAATCACACAAGATCTTTAGGTCACACTCTCTACTGATCATTAAGTTTCATCTAATAGTCACAAAAAATAATAATCATCTGATGAGTGATACTTGTTCTGTGGATATGTGTAAACACAATAATCTTTCTAAATATTACCTAGATATAAGCAATTTATTTTTTGTTAATAATTTCTCTATGTGTGTCAAATAAATTTGTTATTGGGTTAATATGAATTCCAATCGATTTAAAGCCGTAACCACAAAATTACATAATACTGAAAATAGTATTGATGATATTTAAAAATATTATCATTGCAAAATATAATATAGTTAAATGACCATAAATTAATTGATTTAAATAATGTAGCTGATTTACAAGGCACGGTGCATGATTTATTGTTAATACGTAGGTTCGTACTTTATATAGTTCAATATAAACGAAAATATATAAAACATGTCCGCGCAAACGGTATAAATCAAAACGTTCGCTTGTCAATTAAATAAAAACGTATTTTATTTATAGCCACACTGAAGAAACAATACCTTGATTACCTTCAGACTGCACACACGGTGGAAAATATTTAGAAGAAAAAATATGCATTGCATACATTTATACAATACATTATCATTCATAGAATTGTATCTATTAAAATTATAGTTAAATTATGCAGGAAATGAAATTTGATATTGAATTTAAAAATTAACATTAGCATATTTTAATAAGTATCAATCAATCATCCAAGCTATTATTAATGTAGACATAACTTACACATTCATTGACACATATAATCAATGTTGTGCAAGACATAATATAATTGCACCAATAATATTTTAAAGGGCAATTTCTCTAATTGATTATTTAATTCAAATTTAATTCAACATTACATAATTATCCATTCAATAAAATTGCAAATTAAGCATTGCTTTATTATTCTTAAATATGTTACTTCTGATTCTAATGATAGCTGCTGGTGGTATTTAATTTTTTTATTGCAGCCTATAAATTGCAATTTCATATTCTAACAGTTCATTAAAGTGATTCATTAATTATGCAATTTAATTTTAAGAAATAATCCTCTGGGTATATACTATTCACACCTTATTACGTAACGGAAAATATCACACAATTTCTCCGAAAACGGTTTTTTATTAAAGATTGCAAAAATTTTATTTTTATAAAAAAAAACGTTTTGAATAATTTATACATTCCTAGTAAATAACATTTCAGATTTCAAAATGAAATTTATTCCTGCAGATTCGCTTTTATTTCGTTATGTATATAAAAGTGAGAATTAAATAGATAAATATTTGCCTCTGGCATATAGAAGGAAATGAATGCGCTAGGAAGAAAAATCAAAAGCACCTTTAGCGAGTTTTATATGCTCACTTTCAATATTTATTCATCCTGTCAGCTCATTTCCGTTATTTGAGTTTACGGTTTCGTGTAAAAATCGTAGACCATTATAACGTTGAATATTATCTGGAAAATCGTTAATGCACAAGGTATTATATAACGTGTACGGTTACAAAATTAATGCCATTATGAAATAGTTTTATGTTCCAAATCGAAACGGTTAAGTATTGATAGAGCTTCATTATTAATATTATAATACTTTGTTAATTAACAACTCATTAAACGAGGATCTTCTGATTGCATATTTTATATATTTAAAGTGGCTAAGGTAGTTGAACTAATATAATAGTACTGGGATATATATTTTTAACATACTCATAAGTTTTCATTGTTTTCTCATTATAATTTAGATAATTATAATAACAAGATTATTATAATAAAATTATTTTAGGGTTAAGCCTATTTGTAAAGATTATTTTTATAAAAAATCTTATTACAATCATGTCTAAAAAAATACCAGATCTAACATAAAATTCCAACCCAACAGTTAGTTGATTATAATTTTCAGTTTGTAGTATCAATACTAGTACATAGCATAACAAGTTTTGACATATAGCACCAATCTAAAGCTGTAGAATGCTATGAGAACCTTACATTTTAAAAAAGCTAAATACCTGATAGGAAGAGCTATTAGAACTCTGTAGAAACCATGCAGTAAAGACCTTCCCAAATCTGCAAAACATTTACAAATATACACGCAGCAGGATATTGTGTAGCAAATATACAGCTTTTCCAACATGACCATACTCACGCCTTCCCCTGTCGACGCTGATAACGTTGAGATCGTTAACTAGCTCAGAACACCAAAGTTAGTTGAAAAATGAAAAAAACCATTAATGTCATACAAAAATGAACAAGCTCGCTAACAACCCTTGCAAACATAGCGGTTTCAATATTAAACTTTACGGATTTTAAGGGAAGCAAACATTCATCATTACCAAAAAGCACTAAACTAAAACAACAACAAAAAAACAAAAAACGTACGTTACTGCCTACAGCAATAAAAAATTAACTAAGCAAAACCAAACTACTAGGAAAAAAGTGCACGACATTAAGATTGGGACAAGTGCTGTACCAGACAAACTTGGAAAGAAATTCCTAGAACAAAGAAGTAGGTTTACTAATCAACAGAAATATCAAAGCACAGGTAACACAAATACAAGCTATATCAAACAAGATAATATACCTAACAATAAACCTTACCAAGAGATACATACTACATGTGATCCAAGCATATGCCCCAACAAGAGCATCAAACAAACAAAAATCAATAAAATTTGACAAAGATATAACAACAGCAAAAAGATTTGAAAAATCTAGATACATACTACTAATTGGCAACCATTTAGGCAAACATTAACATAAAGAGAAACCCAAAAATAAGCAGCATAAAAGAATTTGGCATAAATACACAAAACTTAAAAAGTAATACGTTTATTAATTATTTGCAAAACAAACCTCTATACTGTATGAATACATGTTTCAAAAAATCAGCACTGAATAACCTGAATAAATCTGGACCGCAAAACCAAACATTAAATTAACTTCATCATCTCAAACAACAGACAAATTTGCCCTAAATAAAATATACACAAGAACTGATTACATTTCACTAAAAACTAAAGAGATACAAACTTATGCAAAACAAAAAATTCATACAGCACAAGAAATCAAACAAAGCAAAAAAGAATGTCAAACAAAAGTTAACACCAATAAAAAACAAAACACAACCTATAAACATACTAACAAAAATTACCGAGGCAGTAAAGGTATATACTAAAAAAAACATATATGAAAACAAAGACAAAAAAAAACCTATCGTTTTACAAATATTCCAATAAACTAAAGGGTTTTTCAGTTGGCGCGGATAGATTTTGGCAGCCCGTGGCGGCCATTTTGTTTTTGTGACATCTATCAAATCTATTGTTTGCAGCACATTAAAATGATAAAACTTTATTATCAAAATAAGTGTTAGTTTGTTAGTGCAAACGTTGCCCGCATAGCGCCCATTTTACTGTAGACATGGTGGCTTTTCACAGTCGACTCTAAATTAAAGACGACGGGTTTGGTAAATAATCAGCCAACACCTGTACGTTCAAAGAACGCAAGATCGACGGAGAACATCGGCGCGGTCCGTAAAAGTGTACAGCAGAACCCGAGACAAGATCCAATTGACCCAGCAGTTTAAAGTTTATAAAAATAAACAACGCTGTTTGATCGCTGATTAGGTTTCAAATCGTTTAAAAAAGAATTCCAGTTTAAAAAAAAAATTGATGAATGGCTATGTTAACAAGCAAAATTGCCGTATATAGGACAACACCAACCCACACAAGGTTTACCAGATGATAATGCGTCTTCAAAGAGTTACCGTTTGGTATGGATTTTGGGCCGGCGGCGTCATTGGTTCGTACTTTTTAAAAACGACGTTTGTGAGACGGTTAAGGTCAACGGCGAACGCTACAGAACGATGACTTTCTTATGGCCCAAATTAAACCGTATAGACCTAGACCACATGTAGTTCCAGCAAGACGGCGCCACGTGCCACACATCGGACGCCACAAATGACATTTTGCATGAACGTTTTAAGGGTAAGGCTATCGCTTGCAGAGATGATGTAAATTGGCCACCACGGTCATGCAATTTGACCACGCTAGACTTTTTCTTGTAGAGTTTCTTAAAAGCGCAGGTCTATGCAAATAAACCACAATTGATTTATGCCCTAAAGGTGAACATAACACATGCCATTGCTTAAATTCAACCGGGTCTATGCGAAAGAGTCATTAAAAGTTGGACCACTCGGATCCGTGCCACCATAAGAAGCCGATACGGGAATTTAAACAATGTCATATTCCATTCTTAATGGCATACATAGGCGTTTCAAATAAAAAAATAATTTTGTTAATACCTCACACACAGTTTGTTTTATTTTATTTCAACATCTATCCGCTCTTATTGATCGGTGCGTCAAGTGCGCCGGAGCTCATCTGAGCGCCGGTTGCACTCTCACTAAAGAGAGCGACCATTTAGCAAAATGCGGTGGGGACCACACGGGAAATTATAAGGGCTGTCTGGTTTACCAAAAACTAAAGGCTAGCCGCAACAGCCAGGCCACCGGTAAGACACCTGCTCCCCGTAAGCAGTCTCGTGCTCCTCCAAGGAGCGGTCCCAACGTAAGCGGGGAAAAATCCTCTGCACAGGCTGCTGGATCGGCGCCTAGCGCCCCTCTTCTATCAGCTAAAGATCACTTCTTTGCTTATTGCAAGCAAGTAATGATGACTTCGTCAAGCTATTAAAAGCTTCAAATGTTCTATTAGACGACTAGACGTCTAATAATTCCAGACCCGGCCCGACAAACTTCCAGCAGTCAAAGTCGGGGGGAGTTTAGTCGGTAGGCGCCCGTGAGGAAAAACCCGACACTTTGCGAGTTTTTAGGAAGATTCTTCTCCTAGCACAAAAAAAAACTAAACTTTTAATAGAGCAAAAAAATGCTACAAGCAGACACTTTGAATATTTACAAGAAATGATAATAAACAATAAATCGGTAGACTTACTAGACACAAGCCAATAAAAATAAATGCATAACTACAACAAATAATGAACAAACAAATACCAGCAAAAGATCAAATTACCTGCAAGATAATTAAATATAGATTCAAAACTCTGATAGAAGCTATAGAAGTTCTATTAACTAAATTTTTGACATAGAAAAAAAATACTAAGCACATGACAGAAGACTGGAAAGATTTTGAAAAATTTTAGTACAGTTAACCACCTTAAAATATAAAAGAACACTGAATATAATATTGCTTTTGTAAATTTTTGGCTTTTAATTTAGTAAAAATATAAGTTCTTAGTAAAGCATTAAACAAAGCAAGAATTGACTTAAAATATACAAACCTACTAAAAAACAACTATAAAAATGTTACGTTTTAAATAAAACAAGATATAAATACTACACCGAACAAAATCAACACCAGAAAAGGGGCACAACAAGGAGACACAATGCCGCTAAAATTATTCATCTTTGCCATAGAGAAAAATCTTAAAAATTTTATCTAAGAAGGAAAACGGTATCAACATTTACTTAAGCAATTTTCCTTTTTGTAGACAATGTAGTCCTTAAAAGCCATAGCATCAGGGAACTAAAAACAGTGCTACAAAATCTCATAAAAGCTTTTAACGCGGTAGGTCTGGCAATAAATTTAGCTAATAACTCAAAACAACATCCAGATAAATATAAACCACAACACCATAGAAACAGTAGACAAATATATAAAAAGTGGGATGTTTGGAATTTGAACTACCGTTTATTTTGTTTTTCAAAAGTATAATGACGTTAATGAGTTGACAGAATTTAGTTTGACATTTACAAAATAGGACGCTTTACACTTGAACAAAGTTGGGAAATAATAAAAACTTACTTCCAAAGTGGTAAACCTTCTACTCAAACAATAACAAATTTACGAAACAAATTTGATAGAGAAGAATTACCTTCAACGCAGTTTGTGGACCAATTTGTAACACAAATTTGCAAAACTGTATTGTTAGTAGATAAAACAACATGTTCACGTTCTCGTTCAGTGCGTTAGAGAGAATTTTGCAAAGTCTCATGGCTATCCAATGCGTTGGCCAAAGATGAGCATTTTTATCAAAAAATCGGAGGTTATGTCAATAAGCAAAATAATTGCGTTTAGAAATCAGAGAATCCTAACATAACTATTGAACAGCCTATGCATCCACAACAAGTAACCGTTTGGTTTTTGGTCCGGCAGCATTGTTGGAACTTTGTTTTTCAACCGTCGTTATTGTCAGTAGCAAACGTTACAGTACCATGCTAATCAAATTTTTGTTTCCAAACATTAAAAAGTTAGATATGGATAACATTTGGTTTCAACAGAAAGGTGCCACTTGCCATACAGCCAACGTAACCATTAATATTTTGCGCACTGTTTTTAAAAAACAAATAATGTCAATTGGCCGCCTAGGGGCTGTGATTTGACTCCCTTGGATTTTTTTTGTGAAGAGACGTTAAGGATAAGTGTTACGCTAACCATCCAGAGACGATTTATGCCATAAAACACAAAATCAAAGTTGCCATTCATGCGATTAAAGCTCAAACAATAAAAAATTTACTAAAAAACTAAGTTTATCAGATAGGTTACTGTCAAGCTAGCAGTGGCAGTCATTTCAATGATGTTGTGTTTCAATATTAAATGAAAAGGTCTAATTTTTCTAATAAACTTATAATTCAATATTCATTAGTTTTTTTATTTATAACCAATTTAAATTCCAAAAATTAGATAGCCCACCCATTAGTTCAAATTATCAAACTAGGTAAAGCCAACCAAACAACTAAAACATTCAAAAATAATATGCTCGGATAAGCTGCGTTAAGAATCAATAAAAACAAAAGTGTGCACTACATGTACCCATTAGTAATCACATATGGGCTGGAAAAAATGACTAACAAAAATTACTTTAAAAAAAGAGAGTTTTGCAAAGAAAGAAGAATAAAAGAATGGTACTTTAAGCTCGGCGTAAGTTAAAAAAAAAATAAAAAGAACTACTTATGTTTAGTTAAAGTTTAGTTAAAGTTGTTCACAACGTGCAGGCAAGGTAAGAAACCTATCTGACTACAGCTACTGCTTAAAGACAACATCTATGATTACATTATTATTTAAACAATAAAAAACACACCAGTTCTTAAAGAATATGTATGAGAAATCTGCCTAGAGTTTAACAAGAAACTATAAAGGCGTTCTATCTATGCTGTGTGTCTCCTGAAAGCCACAGTAACGTCGTTGTATAAACAGAAATCACTTACATTATAACGGAGTCCTAATAGCTGATAAAGAAAAAGTTCAGAATCTAGTAGATCTAGATCTGGAATCTAACCTAAAGGTTTGTTTCAAAACAAAATCAATAACGAACAAAAATTGTAATGGTTCAAAGTACAAATACTAAATTGGCGGCAGCTTTATGTTACAAATAATAGTTTGACTGATATCATAAAGCTAAATGGTGTAAAATAACTACAACCTAAAATAATGTGTGAGCAGATTTAAATTAGCTTGGGTAAGTTCAAAGCTGACTCAGATCTCCGCTTTAGAGTATTAACCAAAAGCCCGCCTCAGATTCAAACTATTAACAAAATTTGATAATTTGAAGTCTCCCAAAACTACAGAAGTTCAATATATTAATATACATATATATCTTCGTTTAGCATTAAGTGTTTTATAAATAATGTAAACAGTTTTAAAAAATGCGTAGGTAAACTTGATCATTACGATTTAAAATCTACAAAAACTAGTAATGATTAATTATAAAATAAAAAAGTTACATAATTTATAATAAATACGGTTTTTGCTTTAAATAGATTTTCACTAATATGGGCATTTTCATATTATATCAATTAATCATTTCAAAGTCAAAATTAAAATAATCGGATTCAATTTAAATAACTATTATAAGTCGACAAATTTAAATGATTGCTAATGTATACCGAAACATGATTTTTTAATTAACCTTCTATCAGTGGACCGGAAAATCTGTATAATAAAAAATGTGCGCGTTTATTTTTATAAATGATATCTAAGTGTGGGGTCTAAGCAAAATGACATAGAGCCCTGTGATTTAATTTGAATTAATAATGTGTCATTCAACTTGGCCAATGCTCGTGAATGACAATCGGAGTCGTGCAATGAATTGTTACTTTTTCATAGTCAACATACAGTTTTTTCTCTTCATTGCACACTTGAGTGAAAATCAATAGGATCATCATTTATAATGGGGAATGATAATTTTATTATGAAATTGCTTACTGAAGATTTTTTTTTACTTCAGAAGCTTTTGTAACTAAATTTGAATAATAGTTTGCTTTTCTTTTATTTTTAGTTCAGAAAAGAAACTTTTAATTTCACTAATAAAAAAAATCAATTTAATTTATACAATACGTGATGGTTAAATAAATATAAAAATAAACTAAACCAATTTTGTATTTTTTAAATTTTAACAACATAATGTTCTACTATAATTTATCTAATAAGCTCTTTCATGGTCAATAATTTACACCCACACTCCAATTATTAAAAATATCAATGAAAAACTAATTATATATTATTTATTACCACTTATATAACAAACAAAATATTAAAGTACACTGACATGATATAAAATTATTGTTGTAGGTGTAAACAAATTATTACATATCATTAATGACGTAATGTCCTTATCCTTATAATCATTACTTACTTCCTTTTACAACATTTAACACATCATGTTTTTTAAACAAGCATCTTGTTGTAATTATTTCAAAAACATTGCCCGCAGCAATTTGCTTTAGCAAATATATTTCTTTGTATCTTTACATGAAAAAAGTTGTCGAGTTAAAATGCGTTATCTACATCTTCACCCTTAAATATATTCTGTATGTATAGGCATAGTGTATTTTAAATGGATGGAAGAGTTGCATTATCAGTTAACTAATCAGACAGATATTTAGTATGCGACACGAGTTACATGAGGTTACTGGGTAGTCGAGTAAACTGCATATATTAATATGTACGAGTATAGGAAGGTCTTGAAGAATAAAAAGAAAGTTATATACAGAGAACATACTTTTATACTAGTCGTTATGTGGATTTACAATGTATATTTAGATTGGAAAATATGTAATGCATTAATATTTTTGCCGTGTTTTCATGTGAAGTATAAATATTATTAGATGTATATTTTATTGTATGTAAGATTACAACATTTATGTCAAATATTATTATATTAATATATAAACAATAAACATATATTTAATATTGCAAAAATATGATTTCCGAAATATATAAGTAAATTACAAATGTAAATGTATGAGACATTTAAATATAAATAATGCAAATGTGGTTATTATTTTATATTTCAAATAGTAGCATTATAATAATATTTGAAGTCGCCTATAAACATTATGTTCTTGCACAATGAATTTACTTTGGTATTTGTCAATTGTGCAATTTACTTAACTCTATATTATTTTATGAGTTATTTCTTTCTATTCCAAGACTGAATATTATATAGATGATTCATATAATATTGAAATTAATATTTAACATTAGTCATGTCTCATTAAATTATAATTTAAATATAAGTATTATTTCATTAGCAATGTTGTATTACTGATAGGTACTAAGTTTAGATACTATTTAATGAGCAGTAAATAGCTTATACCTAGATAGTTTGTTTAATTAAAGTTGTTTGATAAGTAGTACTAAATACCAGTTTGGATAAGATCAAAAATGTATTTACACTTTCAATCAAACTTAGATATAAAAAGTGAATATTATTAGCAACATGCAAAGATGCTGCTTTTAACTCAAACTATTACCATTTCCGCATTTAATTTTGGTATTTGATAATAATTTTATACTGCACCCATGTACATATTTTGAGTGAAAGTACATGTTATTTACTAAATAATGCATTTCTGTGATTTTTTTATTTCTTAGAATATGTTTTAGTAAGTACTCTTTGGTTAAAACGTTTGATACTGATAAGCAGTTAAAATTTTCTCAAATCCATACCGCGTTTTTTTAATATTCTGTATGTAATTACTTAAATGTTTTTTTTTATAAAAACATAAAGTGATTTATTATTTAATAAATTTATAATTTATTCAAACTAAATCTAACAATCACAGCAGCCACCAGTCGTTCTTTTGATTATATGTATATTATTATTTATTCAGTTCGTCTTATTTCATCTTCATACTTGAGATATTTAAGTAATAAAATCTGAATTTTATAATTGAAATGATCTAAATAAACAAACTGTTTAATACATTACTAAGTAAAGGCAGATCACCAGTGCCCATAATAGCATAGTAAAAAAATAGTTCATTATAAATCAAATTAGATTGACAGTTATGCTAAATATATTATTACGAACAATGCTAAATTTAAAAAAAAAAGAAGAAAGAGACGTATTTTCTTAGATAAGTTATTGGTATGGATGAAACTTCTTTATATCAAAGTTAGTGATTGTTTCTATACGAATAATTTACAAAAAATATAAAATTTAATTTAATATTAATTAAAGTCAGATTTGAAAAATATTGCTGAGTTGTACTATAACTCAGTATACTGTCGTTCTACAATTATGACATTTACATCCAAATATGTCCCAGTATTTAGTAGTTTTGCTGCTTTATATTTACTATAATAATAATAACAACCATATCTAAACAATTAAATAACATTACTATTGACAAATAGTATAATTCATAAAATTCATAATTTCCAGAGAATTCTAATACACAACTATTTAAAGTCAATGTTCATAGACTTTCAAATTTTGTTCTTAATGAAATAGTGTGGTTTTACTCGTTAAAACTCAAAAGTATTTTTATATTGCTGTGACATATTAAGTAATTCCTAAATAGTACAACATTTAAAATAAAGAAAAAATTGACCTATGAATATTAATAAAATAAATTTATAATACAAGCACACAAAAAATTGCATTTATTATCTTAGTTGCGTAGAAAGACTTAAACACTTTAAATAAAACAATGAAAACCAAGCAACCACGACCACTTATTTTAATATAAATTTCAGCGCTTTTTAAAACATTTATATGTATTTTTTTTGTTTAGTTACCAATATTGAAAGTCGTCTAGGTTGATTGTTTAGTTTTAAAAATTACGTAATAAGAAAAAATTAAGTCCTAATATCAATTTCAGTAATAGACATCTTTTCTGTTGCTGAAAACAATGCATATGTTCTATTCAAGTGCTATTTTATCCATATATATATATATATGAAACAAATTTTTTGTAAATATAATTTTTTTTATTGTTTTTTTTAATAAATTTAAAACTAAAAAAATAACTAATTATAAAGTTACATGCATTTAATTTGCCATCTCTAAGTTGGTAAACAAATACAATACATTTGCAAAAGCATTTTAATAGAAACGCTGCATGGATTTATTAAGTCGTCTCATACTACTTTGTAATAAAATTACGTTTTAAATTTGTACTCTAAATTTTAGACTAGTTTTTAAATAAGTTTTTGATTATTTTTGTTATTAATTTTATTATATTATAGGCTTCTGTTTATATATCTTTTAACAGTTTGCTGCACAAGAGTTCACACCTTTTAAAGAGATAAAATACACAAATATTTTTTATTTAAGTCAATTTTAAAAAATAACAATAAAACAAAATGTTTCAGATTAATAAAAATAACATAAAATACTGCCAAAATGGCATTTACCACGTGTGGTCTATATTTTACAACAATAATTGTAGTCCTATTGTTTTTAAAAACATTTACAGTACATATACATTTTGCGAGTGGATAGGTTGATAGGATAACCTTGCAACTTTTCTTCTAAATAGCTTATTCATAATTTTCTTCTTTTCTTTTAAGCTTTACCTGTTTCTCCTCAAGTAAACCATCTAGTACTCTTTGTCTAAATTTCTTTAGGGTTATAGGTAGCAATTTTTTTAGTTTATATAATATATGCCATAAGATCTTTATCCACCATTTCTTGTTCTTCCTGTTGATTTCATTTCATTTCACTAGATTAAACTTTATAGCTTTGTTTTATCGATTTTTTGGGCATATATTCTTTCAATGCACTTACTACTACTATACTAAACTATTTGTTAAAATTTTTCTTTAATTCAGATATAAAAAGTTGTATTTGGAATAGTCTGTCGTAATTTGTAATATTTCTACTTGACAAGTTTTTCAACTTTATCCGACGTTTTGACTGAAAACCACAAGGTGCTCATACTAACGTAATATTGCCAATTCTCGTTTGTATAAACAATTCCAAAAAAGGTATTTCATTCAGAATCTTCTCATTAATATTTGTATTTTATTCCCCATATGTCTCAGACACCCTATTCTAAACCACTTGGTATGTCATCAAGTAAATCTATTGCAGGCACAAAAGTTTTTTAAAAAAAGATCTTCACCGTCCCAATTCCAAGAGTCAGCATATCAATCGCTGGACGAGTGACCTCAAACATTAAGATTGCGGTTACTATTTGAATGCAGCTTAAAGTAATTAATTATAATTTAATTCTAAAAGTTAGTATTAGTGGAGTGCACCAATAGCAAACGAGTAGGGGCATATAAAGGAAATACAAATTTGTTCCAACGGCAGTTAAGAACAAACCTCCAACAAAAATGTACTAAGGACCAAACCACCGTCCTCAAGTTCTTTCGATAAAATGCTTTGATCTCTTGACTGCAAGATGGCTGCATTACACATCCGGTCTAGTAGACCATCAATCATCACGTCATTGCATTTATGCATTAAATCAAGTCCAACATGTGCAATTTAGAGTACGCACTATCAGTTGGGTTGCAATATTAAACAAATTAAAAAAAAAAAAGAATTTAATCAAATTTTAAACAAACATTGAAATTTACTGGATGATGTCAAAGCAGATAAATTTATCAATAATAATAAAAAGTCACCTCCAGAAATAAACTTAATGTTTACCCATATTTCAAACTAAATCTACAATCAAATCTTTGACCAATTGCAAAAAATTTAAACATAAACCATATAAAAATTGAATGGTGGTGGCCGTTACTCTGATAGTTTATTTAAGGGGGAAGAATAGTTGCGCTATTAAAAGGGTTTACAGCATCCAACTCAGCAAGAAAAGACCTGAATATAATTGAATAAAATTTTCACACATTGTAGAATAAAGTCTAATCTGTGTCCTCAAATTTGTAGAAATTTTATGCAATAAGTCGTTTCTTTGCAATAAATTTTTAAAAAGTGACGTTTTTAATTAGTTCTTTGTTAATTTTTTACTCGTTAAATAAAATTTCAAATCTTTAATTAACAACATGAAGACATAGAATATTTTATGTAGTTTAACATATAAATAGAGTGATGACTAAAATCTTATCGTTTGGATATTGAGTTGGTTGGCGTTTTGTCCTATAAGAACCAATTTTAATTTAAAAACGGCGCTGTACGTGTCAATATTTTTCTAGAGAGAAAGGTTCACCGATATTCTCGTAGATGTAATAGAATTTAATATTTTTCCATAACAATACTATTAGTGGCACCACAACAGGACGAGGCGACTAAACCCGGCAATTCTCTAGCGTTAAAGATAAATAAAACACATTTACTATGTATCTATGTATTACAAATATTAAATACCGTAACATGTTTTAACCTTCTACAAGGTCATCATAAGACAGTGATACAAACAAGTCTGATGATGACCTTGTATGTTTGTGATATAGTACATAGTAAATGTGTTTTATTTATCATAAACCATATAACATTTATTTTTTTCGATTTTTTAATCTTAAACCAGACAACAGCAAATATAGTGATACAAAAAAACAGTTATAGATTGCTAGGATGCAACATTATAGACAGGCTTTCAAACTGATCTAAATCTTGTAAAATAATTAAATATAAATTAAGATTAGATCTATATAGATTTTTATGATTTGACTATAATTTAAACTAGAATGATCCTAAACAATTTAATAAAACAGCATTTAATGCAAATACAAGATATTAATATTTTTATTAAAACCTTTACAATATCATTACTGTAATCAATTTTTTTATTTAGTTGTATAGTAGAATATATTAAGTTTTTTGTTTCAACAATAAATTTGGGGTCTTTGAGCCAACGACTAACAATATAAAATAATCTAAAAACCGACAATTTAGTGTAAAATTGATTGTGTTTTCATAAATAAGTAAAATTAGATTGCCAATAAGTATCTGTTACATGATACATCTGAGGACTGCTGTAAATATCCGCAACGGAATTTGTACTAACCAACCTAAAATATGCTTTAGAATACAATAGGATTTCTTTTACACATTTATAAATTATTTGGCGTTTTTTAACAAATATTATTGTTAACTTGAATAACATATAATGTAGCGTCATGAGGTGATTGGATATTAATTATTTTAATATTTTTTGCACTATAACCTTGAGTTGTTCAGTTAGATTTTTTGAAACTTTTTTTATTTGCGATTTGAACACAATTCAATTTAATTAGTCAATGTATTTAATTAATAACAATATGATATAAAGATTATTAAAAAGACAGTCACTACACTAATAAGGTTCTTGATTTTATTTGTAAAGGCAATAGTTTGAAACAGTTGTAATAAATAGTAAAACAATATAACCAGGAATAAAGTTAAGTTACTTAATTTGCATTTTATTGTAAAAATATAGCTATTAGAGCAGTACTATTTGCATGATGCATTTTGTCTTGTAGGTTAGCTCACATATAACTTGTGAGTATATCTATTTTTGAAACATTAAGAAAACGTCCAAAAATATTTTTCCAATAGTCTATAAATCATGAGTAAATTATGAGTTATTGCTAAAAATATTTAATTAATTTAATTAAGTTTTTCAATATAATAAGATAAGAAAAGTTAATATCTGTTGGGATTAAAGTATTAAATATAAAATGTTGAAATATTACTTTTAAAGTATTAAGCAAATCAGGCTATTGATTAGTCAGTAATTAATTAAAATAACAAATATAAAATTAAAACTATTATTATAAGTGCAATTTTATTGAAATTGTATGTCACAATAAAAAATAAATTTCAGATACAAGTAATTCAAATAATTTTTATTACACAATTATTGATGCTTCATGAACAATTAGATAAAACATCAACTTTTAATTTTTCAATTTTTTAAGTTGGTTACTTATTTTTAGCAAATTTCAAACCCATTTGCAAATATAGGTTATGCAATAGTAATAATCATTGAAATTGTTTAATATTTTTATGGAATATATAATGAAAACATGAGATTTTTCTTAAAAACGCTTATGAAATTCCATAGCGGTTACCAATTCATCCCACATTTGGCAACAATTCTGACGTTATTCAATTAGATATTGCGAAATAATAGTTAATGTAAATTTTCCAAAAGCATACGTAAATTAGGAGTAAATATGTATGAGGTATTTAAATTGAATTGATGTAAATACCCAATTATTTATTATTGGATATTTCATATGGTAGCAAAACATAATATCTTAAATTGCCCTTTCCATGTACAACGTCGATCGAATCCACCTTACTTTGTAATATGCATTACTTTATACCACAAATTTATTGTTATATCATTTTTAATAGCCAGAAGATCGCGTTTATTATACACATAACTACCACGAGTTATTTTACTCTGAATGTCAATTCCAATACATTTTAAAACAACTCGTTTCAAGATAATAGCAATAAAATGCATGAGACCATGATATTTATAAAGGAAATAGTATCTGGCAATTATAAATCGCCTATTTTATAGCAATCGTAAATTCCCCCGGTACATATCGAATTACACACACACACACACACACACGTGTATAATTGAATAAAAAATTGACTTACCAAACTAACTATTTGAAAATACCACTATTAGTAGTTATTAAAACACACACACATGAGAGCAATCACAACCTGTCTATCACTGATTTAACACGTTATTGCAAGTGCCAGTCTTCAGAGATCCCAACGCACGGCCAGAACAGTAACCCTAAACGGATCGTTATCAACACTTTTTAGTTTATAGCTTATTAGGGTCTCGTAGATGGTAATCGTCCAATTAGAAATCCAATCTAATTATTAAACAATTAGGAAGATTTGCTTTTTAGAGTCCTTTAATAAATCACTATTTCACACTCGTTTTATTTATAAGTTTCGGTCGGCGTGTGTCGATGATTGTATGAAATTCATCGAGGCAACGCGCACACCTTAAGAAGTTCAGTGCTCTCAATGTCGCGAGTGTTCGCGATAGACTGATGCTTAGTTATAGCACATGCCGAGGCAAACCGCGAAAAAAGAACGCTCGTCGTCGCGGCTGAAATCGTAACTAAATGGCCATTGTTAACCTACGCCGCTGGTTTTACTAATGAACCAGACTTTTGAATGCTTTGCGAAGGCGCGTTGTTTGAATTCCATTTGTCGGTACGGGAAAAAATCTCATTTCGGCGCACAGCGTTTATAGAAAAAGGCAATTGGGTTTAATCATCTTCATTTAATTAGTGGGATCAAAGGAGGGCGGGCAGCAGCACGCCTCGTCATTGTGTCAAAGTCAGAGTCGACGATTTTAATTATTATCTATTAGAATTTTTCTGTTATAAATAATAGGTTTTTTTATTCAAGTAATTTATTAACATTTGTTACATTTTTTCTAAATTATTCATTAATTGTTTGATTAAATTATTTTAATATATTAAATTGTTGCTTTAAATTTACAATTGAAACAATAGAAAAACTACTGTTGATAATTAATAAACAAAAAATAGAAAATCGCAGAGATAAATGATAAGTTTTATTACAGGACAAATACATACAATGTCAATTTTGTCAAATAAATATACACAACTATGATAAAAATAAAATAATTTAAATGTAATTTTAAAAAACACTTAGCATAGTAAAAGTATTTATTTATCTAACAATTTAAATACAAATATGAAACAAGTAATAAAAAACACAAGGTAAAATTTTATTATATTAACAGTGTATAATTAAAACTAAAAAAAACGCATGATCAGCTATCAATATAATAATAACACATTTAACAATACATTTTGTCGTAACATAGAAGTTTTAAAATTTATTATGAAAAAAGACGCTTACACTGTAATAACATTTAGACACCAACAATTTTCAGTCAAATCACACATCTATATAAAACTACAAATAAAATAAAATAAAGTACAAAACAATCAAGTACATTCTAACATAACATTATATAATGCTACAATACACAAAAAACTTTAAATATTGAAATAGGTATACCTCAAGCGTATAAAAAACACCCGTCAATGAGAAATGATTTTAATTTACATTTAAATAAATTCATCGTTTATATTAAGCGTTTTTTTAAATATTAGCAGGTTGTTTATTTTAGTCTGAGAGTTTTTACTTGATGACCGTGCCTAGTACCATATTGGTGTTTAATTAATTTTTTAAAATAGTCCTTTTTATACATTTAATTGTTATTTATTAATTTGCCGGAATATTTAATTATTTAAATTTTATTTTTATTTGAAAATTTGCGGCAGGGTAATTAAATTACATAGTTACTTACAGTATTTATTTTATTATTATTGTCAATGAAAACAATTAAATCAAAAATTACAATAAACAACAAAATTTTTGTAAAACTAACATTAAATATATATTTTAGATTTTAGATTTAAGTGGGAGAGTAAAATCATTTTTACTGCACTTATGCTTCATTAGGCTCTTTGTATCTTACCTAGTGGCAAACCTTACTCTTCCGTCACAACACACAGCCAACCTATGTGATTGATGTATGCTAAGACATGGCTTGAAGATGTTTTCTTTAGTCATGGCAAGCCAGCAGTTTTTTAATATAGACTCTCATATCTACCTGTCTACAGTGCCTATAGTATATATGTAATTTCTTAATTAAAAATACCTTGTCAAATTTTTGTTTTGAGATTTGCAGGTTCTTATTGGGCATTTTCAAGTCGTAGTTGGCTGTTTTCGGATTTAGGGCAATTATTGCATTTTTTGCTGTTGTACTATTAAACTTTAAATGCATAGCATGTGTTTAGTATGGTGTTAAGGCTTTTTAGTAGTAGTGCGGTTCAGGGTTTGGGTCCACACATTTTGAGGATTGATTTTGTGTGCGCCAATCTATTTTCTTTAACGTAACCTATTGTATTAGAGTGTCTTTTTGCTCAGCAAATCTTATTGTTATTTGCGGAAGTTGCCAATGTAAGAGCTCAATGGCATTGTAGTATAAGCCTTAATGTGATTTTAGACTTTTTTATAGCTAAAATTGCTGCTCTGCTGTTTATAAAGATTTGCACGTGTTTACTAGATATTTCTTTGATTACTATTTTTATTTTTTTACTCTATGGGTTGTTTTAGTTATATCTCCCTAAAAGATAGTTGTATGTGTTTTTAGTGGTATGGAAATTAAGATCTAGAAAGTAAATTTTAAAACCACAAAAAAGTTTTGTGCTATTGGTGTAAATTTAAAAAAAAAAGTTGACTTTATTTATTTCTTTCATTCTTGTTGTTCATGTGTGTGCACACTGTAGGGTCTTTTAAATACAAAGTAAGATGGTTTAATAACTGTTTGCGCTCCTAGTAGACAAGTATTTTACAGCTTCTTTTAAGAAAGGTTTGTCCTGCCCGGTTGCATTTGGGCACAATGCTTTTAATGTTGCTACTTCTTTGACATAAATGTTGATGGCTGGCAGACAGCATTGTTTCCATACCTGCAGTCGGCGTTGTTCACTTGCATACTTAGGGATGCTATTTGTTGCAACTAATTTAGTTGGATTGCTGACGTTTTCTGTTTAGTTCTTGGCCACCAGACTAATGCCTTATATGTAAACATAGGTTTTATTACAGCTGTGTATAATCATAATATTATTTTTAGAGACTGAGCCAACAATCCGTCTACATTGTCAAAACGATATCGTATAATAAGCATCTTACGTTTAAATGTAGTTGCTATAAGAGCTTGGTGTCAAAAATTACACTCAGGTATTTTACTTTGGTTAACAGCATTAATAATATTTAGAAGTTTTAGTAAATTTAATTGTTTTTTTTTTTTTTTTTTAAGAACCAGTTTAGTTTTTTGTGGGATAACCGTAAGAACGAGGTTTTGCACCAATTTTTTTATTAACCACTAACCACTGTCATTGAGTTGTTGAATTAGGCTTTCTATTACTATATTAAATGCATGCGTGCTAGTTTAAATGTATCGACTAAGAAATAAGAATCATTTTTCAAACTTATCTTTTGCACAGTGTCTTTAGAAGAAAAAACATACATTTATTGCAATTTTTACATTCGATTTATAAAAATTGATTTGATCTGAAGATCATGTGGTCGAAGTGATTATATAGTATTGTGTATTTTAAAACAACTATTTAAAACAATTAATTATGAATACCATTAGTGCAACAGCAATAGACACTAATCAATTATACGGTCTACTAAAAGAAGACCTAGATCTAATCAGAAAAGAAATGAAAGAGGTAAGAGACAAACTAACCTTAAAACTATAGAAATACGTTGATAAAGTTGACACACTAGAAAACAAAAATAAAAATTTAATAGATAAATTAAATTACATTAATAAAAATAAACGCAAAAACAACATAGTTGTTTTTGGATTGAATGTACAGAAAAACGCTCAGATACGGTACTACAGAATATAAATTTGCACTTGCAAACCGACTATACAAAAAGGGACGTCAATAATATATATATATAAACTAAGAGCTGCCAAACCTAATAAAATACAGCCAATAAAAATTAAATTTATTTTATTTCTAATTAAAAAGCATTTATACTTTTTTTTATTTAAAAGATATTGGCGTATCCATCAGCGACGATTTAACACCACAGGAAAGACAGGATAGAATAACAATTAGAACACATTATAAAGCAGCAAAAAACAATAAATATAACGTAGAATTAAAACACAACTCCATCATAACTAATGGAGATAAATTCACTGCAAAAGATCTTAATAACACTACAAGTTTCACAGAATCACTGTGAACTGCCTCAATTGCAAATAAAAATAATAACGAAGTCAACAACGAGAAGGATATGGATATACAAGAATTGCCAATTGCAAAACTTAAAAATACAACAAAGAATCTACCGTCTACGCAAACAACATCGAAAATTATTGGGTCAACTTCAGCCAGCCCCCTGCTGCTACATTTAAACAGTACCAGCACGCCAAACTCAACTCAATCTAAACCGGGGTCCACGACATCGGGACAAACCAAACCGCAGACGCAGAATATTAAACCACCGAGAGCTGGTAAAAAGTAAGATTTTAAATGTGTAGTGTAGTATGTATTTATTTTATATTTAAGTTTTAAATTTATTGATTATCTTCAAATTTTATCATTTTATTTTATTTTTATATATTTAAAAAACCACAATGAGCAGTGAATTAAGTATTTCTCCTATTAATGATAGATCTTTGGTAAGCAAATTCAATTAATTTACTGATAATGTAGCCTATTCTAATTACGATATAATTGCAGTATCAGAAACCTGGCTAAATAAAAATATAGCAACAAAAATTATTAATTTAAAAAGTTATACATTTTGTAAGACTGTTAGTCTTAGTCGTTATAAGTAACACAGAACAACTGTGGATCTCACTACTTGTTGAAAAAAAAAAACTAGCCATAGGTGTGGTAAACAGATCACAAACATGTAAAGTAGATAAGTTTTTAAATGAGCTTGAAAGGAACATCATAAATATTATACCTTCTGTAGATTTGATTTTATGTATAGGTGACTTTAATATTAATTTGTTGGATGTTGAACACCCAATTACAAAAAAGTACAATGAGTTATTAGAAATATTAAGCCTTGAACAAATAATAGAAGAACCAACACGATATACTTTAAAATCAGCAATTCTGATTGATCATATTGTTGTTTCAGATACAAAATATGTTCAATTGAGTGGCGTATTAGAAAAGTTTTTAGATCATTCATTAATATTTTGCAAATTATTTATTATGCATTACTGGAAAAAAAAAAAACTTAAATATATAAGATCTTTAAAGCAAATTGACATTGTACAATTCCAGAGCGACTTGCAATCCATCCCATGGCGTAATATTTTTGATTTGGTAGATGTGGATAGTAAAGTTACTTTTATAAGCGATAATATGACCATGTTATTAGATTTGCACGCACCATATAAAAAGATGAGAAATACAAAAAAGAAACAACCTCGGTATACAGACTACATTATGTTATTGACTAAACTTCAAAACAATGCTCTAATAAAATATAAAAAATCTTGCCGGAGCACTGGCAGTATTACAAAAACTTGAGAAATCAATCAAATGCTGCTGTTAAAAGAAAAAAAAAAGTTTATTTTAAATTCATATTTTCTCATACCAATAAAAAAAATGTGGAAAGTACTTAAAAATAATAATGTAGTTAAAAAGGTGAAAATTGCTATTCTATCTAAAATTAACAATCCCATGGATATAAATAATTATTATGTAAACAGTGCACTCAACTTTACAAATACTTATAAAGCTAGTTTGATTGATTTCTACAGTTCACACAAAAAGTATGACAACAATTTTATTTTTTATAAAATTAACAATAGTACAACAGCAAAAATTTTACAGTCTATTAAATCAAACGCCATAGGTTGTGACGAAATAAATATGCATATTTTACAACTTTACTGCCCCTTTATTGTCCAATATATTACTTATGTTGTAAATTGCTGCATTGAATCTAATATATTTCTATCTATATAAAAAAAAGCTATAGTTGTTCTTTTACCAAAGACAAACACACCAAAAGAATACAAAGACTTAAGACCAATTAGTATTCTACTATGTCTTTCTAAAGTATTAGAAAAGGCACATGATATTACGTTAAGAACTTATTTAGATTCATATAAAATTTTATTTAGTTTTAAGCCTGAGTATAACTGCACAACTGCAATGACCTCAATTGTAGACAATATAATTCGAGCTACAGATAAATGCAAAGTTACTGCACTAGTACTTCTTGACCATAGTAAAGCTTTTGATAGACCATAATATTTTGTTAGCCTTACTTAATTATATTGGAATATCAGTAAAAAGTATAAGCCTTTTTTGTAGTTTTTTGACAAAACAATTGCAGTCTGTAAGAATAAACAACCAACAGTCCAGTTTTATTTACCTCACAAAAGGTGTGGCTTACGGGTCAATTCTGGGCTCACTTTTATATATTGTTTTTACTTTATTATTTCAAAAAGCGGTAAAATGTTGCAAAGTTTTTTTATGCAGATGATACCCAGATATATAAGTCAAAATCCCTGCAAAATATAAATACTCTAGCATATTAAATTAACTCCGATTTGCAGAATATCATAGAAATATTTCATAAGCATGGTTTAACAATACATCCCAACAAGTCTAATGTAGTTCTTTTTAGAAGACAACAAGACATTGTAGTAGTAGAGCACAATCTTAGTATTTATATACAAAACCAACAAGTTCCTATAGTAAAAGAAGCAAACACTTTAAGATTTCGTAAGCATGTATCTAATTGTTGTCAGCGCGCTTTTTGTAGTCTTAAAGCTTTATTTTGCAACCGTCGTGTTTTAAATAAAAACACAAAAAATTGCTTTGTGATAGTATTGTTTTGTCTCATTTTAACTATTGTGATGTTCTATATGGTCCTTGTCTAGATTGCAAAGACGTACAAAGAATACAAACAATACAAAATTGCTATATAAGAATGATACATGACATACGAAAGAATCTACCAGTTTCAAAATTTAGAAAATTGATGGAGTGGTTAACAATGGCTCAAAGAGGTAAATATCATTTAAAAGTATTTATTCATAAAATAATGATTTTTAAATATCCAAGTTAACTTTATGATAAAGCTGAACACAGAACAAGCGTTTATTGTGTAAATATAAGAAGGAAATCATTGTTATCTATCCCAGTTCACCAAACAGAATTTTTTAAACGGTGCTTTTCTTACCAATTAATAAATCTCTAAAACAATATTAAATCGGAAATTAAAAAACTCTCTATTTATCGTTTTACTATTCTAGTCATATTTTTAATATTTTATCTATACATACGCATATTTTAATTTAATACCTAGCTCAAATTTTAATTATTTTTGTTTTATTTATCTTACAACATTTTATATATTTAAAAATGAACTAATATTTACATTTATTTTACTGATTTACTGTTTTATATTTTATGTTCTTATTCTTAGTTTTAAGTTTTTATCTATCTATCTAATTTGTATATAAGTAAAGTAGAAAGTGAGTACATGTATAGATGTAATGTTTAAACTTATGACTCAATTGTAATTTTAAATGTCTATTTATTTATTTATTTTAAATTAATGCAGCAATTTATGGTAACACGTAAACTTTGTGTAATTTTTATGCCAAAATAGTATTTGATTTTGATTCATTGTGGTTTTATTTATTTATTTTATTTTATTTTATATTACATTATTTTATCTCATTTTAAATTTTATTATTATATTTTGAAACTAATTAAGCTTGTTTAAATTTAGATAATTAAATTAGTAATAAGATAGTTATGTTAAATGGTTTAGTGGAAGAACTAGTGGAATTACTTAATTCCAAAACTTGAACTCTCTCTTCTCCCAATATTTGGTATGTTTTGTATGTATAACTATAAGGGAGAATAAAGATTATTATTATTATTATTATTATTATTATTATTATTAAAACAAACGTAATTGAAATGGCAATTAAGATAAATTTTATTAGGTAATATAATTACATGTCAGAAATTAATAATATATTACAAAAAAACAATGACAAAAAATTATTCCACAGATCTTTTTTATAAAATTATATGATATATGAATATAAACCTTATAAAAAGTTTGTTCTAACCGACATCATTTGGCAGTTTACAAACTGGTTGCAACTAATACATGTATTATTTTTGCGCAAGCGCCACTTTTTAGAATTCTTTGACTGAATACAAACCGCTTGTCGGTTAGAACGCACCACAACCAAGTTTTTGACTTCACTTAAAAAAGTAAGATTATAAGGTTATGTGATGTAAACAAATCGTAAAAACTAAAATTGTTTAACATATGACGCTATGTACTTCATTATTTTATTACTAGGTTTATGCAAATAAATAAATAATTTTAAACGGTTAATTATCTTTAAAAAAGTATTTTATAATTTAAAAAGTACGTAGGCAAGAACTGGATACAGACTGCCCAACAAAAATCAACATGGAAGCGTATAGAAAAGTTCAGGAATGGACAAAATCGGGCTAAAAAAGAAGAAAAAAATGAAGAAAGTTATAATTTAAGTTCAGACAAATAAATTAAAGTTGTTACCATTAAATTTAAATTACACTAGATAAATAAACTGCTGTAGATGCGGCAAAATTTATTTCAATTTTAAAAGCGGCAACATTCAGAATTTTTAACATACATACTTCTGATCATTGACTGCTTTTTGACGGTCCGCGGAGGATTTGGGGTTAGGTTAAAACGCCCGACCCGACTTCTATTCAGAATTATGTTTTATGTACGGTTGGAACGGGCAAATTTAACTGCGCACAATTCTGACAGTCCCAAACTGCGTTTGGTGTTGGTTGGAACAAATCTATTATTACCTGTAAGCTTTGTTTATATATAATTGTTTTTAAAATAGCCATAATTGTCTTGTAATCCAAAATATAATAAAAAAATTTAGCGCTGAAGAAGAAGATAGTCAAATTTCAAAACGTTTGTTTAATAGAGAATTAACGACACATATAATTATAATACATAACAAAACTTGTCCTAATTGCCATTTCAACTGCGTTTGTTATAAACCTAATAGAAAAATCCCAATAAGTTTATAATATTGAAGGACGTCATACTTTAACATAAAAGACATAAGACTCATCATGTCAGAGTATAATAACAACGTCCTGGTTTTGGTATAAATACAACTTGTAGCAATGAACAAAGTAGCAAAAGGCAATACTTGCCTTGTATACTCTCAACAGGTAAGCTCCATTGCAGAAGAACCAAGAAAATTCCGTTTAGTTTTGGTGCTTTGCGTAGTACAAAAAAATGATTGCCCAAGTTATACTTGGATCTTCTACAATGTGGTGTTGCAGCATCAGACCAACCTTGTGACAACGGTAATACAACTTGGGAAACAAGTTTTCAAAAGTATATCAGTTTTTTTTTTTTAATAGGTAAGCTGTGTATGTGCAATCCGAGCGTTTTAAGCAACCAAGTTGTTTGTGAAGTCTTTTAATTAAATTTTTAGCTTTGCGGCAGTAGCGGTGTTTTTAACAAGCTTGCAAAAAGTTTTCCATGTTTTCTTTTATCGTTGAATAAGTTTCTTATAATCTAGTCTGGTTGTTGTTTTTTGATTGTAAGATTTCCATGCGGCTGCTTTAAGTTGTTCAAATTTGTCACACCACCAATTTTATAACCACTTAAACGCTGAAATAAATTGTTTCAAAGAACAGTTTTGTTGATCAGTCTTAGGTTGTAGGACATATATTTTATTTTGTGTGTAAGCTCTAAAATTTTATCTATCTGTGATCTGACATTAAAGCCGACGACTTCAGATACATGAAAGTTTTGAATTTAACTTGAAATATTTATTACAATCTAGCTGCAAAATGTAACAAACGTTACACCAACGTATAATGTTTTTAAGTTAATACTGATAATAAAATCGTGTAAGAGCTTACCTTTGTCATTGTGTTTTTGTTTTTGTCCATACGATGTAGTAGAAGTTTGCATCATGTAACAAACCTCAGATTTATCCATAAACAAAATATATTAAATGCTGTAGAATATTATTAATTTAATTAAATTTTATTTTGTTGTTAGATGAATCCCAGGTTTTGTCTTAATTTAATGACACATTTGGGCCACCGGTAATGAAAGAAATTAATGTGTATGTAAATAAAGTTGCCTGCATTTCCAAATAATTACTCTAATTAATTATTTGGCAATTGTGCAACGTTGTGGAACTAAGGATATGTTAATCCGTTACATATTGCACTTAACCCACTTACAGTCCTCTAGAGACCCCGTAACACGACCGCCGTATCCTGCACGGCGCACTTGGCACTACCAAATTGGACTGAATGTAGTCGCGGGGCCCATAGGCGTCTCGTAGGGTTTACGTTAATTATTCAGTTGTGCCGGAAGATTGGAAACTTCCGGATTCCTGTTAACTAGGTTTTAGGTTAGTTAACTAAAATGGTAAAGTTTAGGTTAGACTGTAGGCAACCCGTACAGCTTCGATTCTTTTGAAAATAGCGTCCAAGTCAGTGGGCCGATTAAACCAGAAAACCAGCAATCCAGTCCAGTTTTGCTTAATAACCAAAAGTAGTAAGTGACCAGTTTAGCCGTATATTCCTGACACCTTTCTTTTTTTTGTTCGAGGATTGTGCGGCGGTCAAAAGACGAGCCTCTTCAAAATTTCTTGTCAATCTCCAGGTTTTTGCCGACGTTTTCAGAACCTGCCCTGTCTCCTGCCAGCTTATCTCTAATTCTTAAAATTTGTGTGTGTGTGATATTATAATTGTGGCTGAACAAAAATTTGATTTATTTCATTTTTATAATAAATATTAATTGCCGTTACCTGAGTTGTTTTTATGTCCACACTCTCGTGTGGTGGCGCCCGAGCACTTCCAATCTCCAGCCAACTAGTAAACTCTGTGATCACGCCTGTTGCTACTTTGGCTTTGGTGACTCTTTCTATTCAGAAGGAAAAGACGTCACAATCACATCCAATAACTAAGTTTATGTTGCCATTTATGCAATTCTGTACCAACTTTTCCATAGCTGTAATTGGTGGTGGGGTATGGTAGGGTTAAGTATGCAATTTGCATTTTACGCTTTTAGTCCCGTGGACGAGCTAATCCTCACAGCTAGAACGTTGTTGGCAGAGAGCTGGAGCATAAGAAACGCTGATTTATGTTTAGGTATAAATGCACAACCTTAGTTTACCATTTGTAGGGTTTGCATAAACATTTCTTTTTGTTAATTTTACAAACGTTAGATTTTACTATTTATAGTTCCTAAATTGTGGCTATTGCATTACGTTTAGTTTGCTGCAAGGTGTTGCCACGGCAACCAAAAAACTTCTAAAATAGTGTGAAGAGGTACATTCTTTTCCCAATTTTTGTCTGGGTGAGTTTTTGTCTTGGCCTTTACTACGTAGTTTTGCTTTCCGGCTTTATCCGGGAAAATTGACTTCTTGTTCCACTTCTATGCTTTCTTCCTGTTGCAATTCTTTAGTGACTACTTTAATGGTTTAAAAAACATAAAGGTGACTCAGCTGTCTTTCTCACTTAATTATTTAACGTCTTCTTTTCCTATACCTACAACAAAGGCAACTCAAGACCGTTTCAATGTGATCCGGTAGTCCAAATAATAACTAACTTAACAGTAATTAATAATAATAACAATTATAATCAAAAAACAACCGTTGCCGTTAAGTTATTCGACCGCATCACTTTACTGCGCAAATAAACATTGCGTTTATGCTAATCCGGTCTATATTATTTTCTCGCATCAGCGTTACAACTTGTTATTGTTTCTGCGTGTTTTTTTATAAATTGAACCAGCACACAATTACTAACAATCGTAGAATTTTTTTCTATTATAAAACCCAATAAGTCGATATGCCAAAATTTGCATTATAATATCAATAGGGTAAACGGCGTAGTTACAATTATAAGATTAAGTACAGGGTTATTAACAAGAGCTACAAACAGATATGTCTTTTTAGCATAGTTGGTTATTTGTTCTATAGATGACGGCTAAAAAGTATTTTTTTCAACGGTTATGACATCTTACATACTGACACAAAAAAATTAACTTTTAGGTTAAGGTTTACCATATATAGTTAAATTATAAACTAATAGATGTATGTGAAATTATCAGTATAATTAAGTATTTTTGTATAAAATAAAGGTAAGTGCCATTTATTCTTTAGTACTTACACCTTTAAAAGTTTTGCAGACTGATTAAGAAGGTGCCCAATTATTGGTAAAAATATAAACATAACAATTACTTATTGGCCACCCAGGCTAATAACTGTCTTTTGTGATGTTTTTTCTTAGACAGTTATTGGTTATAAGGCCAATAATATTAGAAATTTGTGGTCGTTTTAAGAAACATAATTTTGGGTTCAATCTCATCACGTCTAAAGCTCCAAATTATAGCTTTTTAAAAGTTGTGAAAGTTGTTAATGATATACAAAATAATGTAGAATCACTTAGATGAATTGAAGCATTGGGTGGAAAAACAACGTTACATAAAAAATGTATTTAAAATAATCGAATTTGAAAATTAAAAAAAAAAATAAACAACTAATAGCAGATTTTTCAATTGAATAATTAAATTTACATATATGTAAACAGCTTAATTTAACATAAAAAATATTGGTTTTTGGTTCTATATAGTACCATGCAAGTTTTAAATAAATAATAGGAAAATCAGCATTAATTAAATAACGATTGTTTTCCACCCAATGCATCAATTGCAAAACAGTACGGCATGCCAAGGGTTACACTGCAATTCAAGATAAAAAATACCTTGAACATAAAACTACCTTCACTATTACCTATTTTAACTATAGAAAGAAAAAAAACTATTGTTAAGTAAATATTAATTGTACTAGTTACATTGAATATCACTTACAGAGTTATAATTTAGATGGATCATTGAACTTGCTTAAGAAAATTTTCCAGAAAAAAAGACAAAATAATTTGTAGTATACAGAGCAATATTCAAACAATCACCCACGGCCAAATATTTTTAATGACAACCAACCAAAGTAATCCTAGGAAATAGTATATAAATGATTACTTTTAAAAAAAGCAACAATCGCTTTTCTATAATTTACTAAAAGTAACTCAATATACTTATTTGACAGACTTTTCTCAAAAAACACCCTAAAATTGTTTCAAGAAACACTGAAACTGTACTGGAGTTTGTGCCTGCGTAACAGAAAATAATATAAAAAAAGTAGATTGCAGACATAAGCAAATACATTTAAAAATGGATATATATTAATCGAAAGTCGGCAAAAAAAAATCACAGTAAAATTTGCTTTTTTAGCTGATGATCAGAAAATATTTAATTTTTTTTTACAGTACCAAGAAACTGTAGCATCGGCCATAGCGACAATGGTTGGACGAAGTCACAAACATTTTACGAATACATTGGCAATGCGTTTTTTTCTTATTTGGTCAAACAAGAAATAAAACTTCTTGTGATATTATTTATTTATAATCACAAATTACACCTATCGTACCAGCTAAGTGTGATGTTTTGTAAATTGGGCATTAAACTAATAGCTCTATATCTTAATGCGACACGGATCAGTTTTATGCCACAGTAGCACTCTGATCATCCTAGTAAAAATATAACAAAATTGACATTCACGTCATTATTAAATAAAGTTTTAATTAAAAGTACAAAATTTGAAACATTGAAAAATAATTTTAAATTTTGTGGATTATATCCTTTTGATCTAAATGCTATAGACTACATTAAGTGCCTTAGTAATTTTTCAAAAAATAATGAGAAAGAAACTAATCACAGCAATAATATTACTATAAACTATTTTACTATTCTAAACATAGTTGAAATAAATAAAACGACCAACAATTTGTTTTATTATACTAACTTTGGATGCATTATATCAACGAGGTAGATGATATAAACTGGGCACTCTCCAATTTAAAGCAAAAAATCACTTGCAAAATATTGACGATATATCTTTAAGATAATTTTAATTTTCAACTTAAATATAAGTCAAGCAATATCGGAAGAATCAAATAGCAGTACGGCAATGTAAAGGAAATTGATACCTGTAGACACTGCAAATACTGCTTTTACAACTACAGTACATCATAAATCAAATTTAATTTTTTTTTAACAAAACCACAAATGCAATGGTCAAAAATGCACCTTTACTGTAGTACCTGCAAATTTGTTCATACTAAGTGCAATCCAATACACCATCAGCAACATATTCCAGATAGAAGGTCATGACCTGTTTGTATGCAATAAATGTTATAAAAAAAAAGTGATAAAAGTGGTTATGAATACAATTTGGAAGATAAGAAAAATAGACCCAGCGCAAAAAAATAGTGTCAACATTGAAGAATTCAGAAAAAAACAGAAATTAGACGATCGACTTTTGTTAAAATAAAGATATTTTATATATTAATGGGTAATTCCATTACTTTTCGACCAATTTGAAAAAGTTGACCTCTTTGATTTTGCTCAAATTTTCAGCGATCAAAATATAGATGAAAAAAATGAGTTTCCCAAAATTTTGGACCTTAGAATAATGCCTGTTCAAAATGACACACATTTGAAGGTCAGAAATTTTACAATAAAATGTCTTTTTTAGCTAATTTTATATCTCAATTTTTGGGCTTCTGGAAAAAGATAAAAAGGTCCACAATGTCTCAAATTATTTCTTATTACATGTACTTTAAAACCCATATTTTTATGTTTAATATCGTGGCAGTCATTTTGATATATTAAGCTTCAAACATTATTCCAAAAAAACCCGTAAATTTAGCAGAATCGCAAAACTTTGCATTCTTTAAACCGTTCTAACTTTGTCAAATCTTTACAAAATTTAATCCACAAGGTCTAGATTTCTTCGTATTTAATCTCTTTTTAAAGTGATCACACAAAACTTATAGAATCAATACGTATACACCACTATTTTGATGCAGGAAGTTGCACATATTTTCGCGATCTTCAAAACTTGTAATTTTCAGGTCCCAAAAAAGCGCTGACACCCTATGTCGATTTTAGTCAAAATTTCAGTAAATACTCTTTGGAGCACAAGAAAAAAGGGTATCTACATGAGAAATGGTATATCGGGCAATTTCAACAAAATGTTAATATTCAAAAATTGGCAAAATTGGAAAACCGCACATTTTTGTATCTCAGTTTTTGGGCCTTTAGAAAATGATAAGAAGGTCCACGATGGCTCAAAATATTCCCTATTACATGTACTTTAAAACCCATATTTGTCTATTTAATGTTTGGGCAGTCATTTTGATACATCAAGCTTCAAACATTATTCCAAAAAAAAACCGTAAATTAAGCAAATTTGCAAAATTATGCTTTGTTTAAACCGTTCTAACTTAGTTAAATTTTAAAGAAATTTGATCCACAAGGTCTATATTTCTTTGTGTTCAATTTTTCTTTAAAATGATTACATAAGGCTTATAAAATCTATACATATTCACCACTAATTTGATGCAGGAAGTTGAACATGTTTTTGCGATCTTCAAAATTTGTAATTTTTAGGTCTCGAAAAACTGCTGTCACCTTATGTCGATTTCAGTCAAAATTTCAGTAAATACTTTTCAGACCACAAATAAAAGATTATTTATATGAAAAATGGTATATTAAGCATTATCAAGAAATTTTTTATTTTCAAAAATCGTCAACATTCAGAAAATCTAAATCACTTTTTGTCTATCTTGCTTTGTTTTTGAGATAGTCAACAATTACAAAATATTTAAAAAACTTTTTAGTTAGCAAAAAAACACAAACAAAACAACATTACTTTAACAAGTGTGCATTGATGCAAGCTTTTGATACTTGTTAAAACAGTTTTCTTTGGTTCGGTTAGTAAAATTTGATAAAAATGCTGTTCAACATAGAGAATACAACTTTTTTGACGCGTTTTTTAGTGAAAATGTTCACCCATATTATTATCAAAAGTAAAACACCTACAACCAGGCGACGCAGCACAACGACTTGCATTTTCTCAATGGCTTCTTGATAATACCCAATATACCATTTTTCATATAAATATCCTTTTTTCTTGTAGTCTGAAGAGTATTTACTGAAATTTTTACTAAAATCGACATAGGGTGACAGCGTTTTTTCGTGACCTGAAAATTACAAGTTTTGAAAATAGCAAAAACATGTGCAACTTCCTGCATCAATATAGTGGTGAATATAAATTGATTCTATAAGTCTAGTGTAACTACTTTAAAGAAAGATTGAACACGAAGAAATCTAGACCTTGTGGATCAATTTTCTTTAAAATTTGACAAAGTTAGAACGGTTTAAATAAAGCATAATTTAGCAAGTTTTCAAAATTTAAGTTTTTTTTTATTTAATGGTTAAAGCTTGATATATCAAAATGACTGCCCCAACATTAAATATACAAATATGGGTTTTAAAGTACATGCAATAAGGAATATTTTGAGCCATCGTGGACCTTCTTATCATTTTCTAAAGGCCCAAAAACTGAGATACAAAAATGTGCGGTTTTCCAATTTTGCCAATTTTTGAATATTAACATTTTGTTGAAATTGCCCGATATACCATTTCTCATGTAGATACCCTTTTTTCTTGTGCTCCAAAGAGTATTTACTGAAATTTTGACTAAAATCGACATAGGGTGTCAGCGCTTTTTTGGGACCTGAAAATTACAAGTTTTGAAGATCGCGAAAATATGTGCAACTTCCTGCATCAAAATAGTGGTGTATACGTATTGATTCTATAAGTTTTGTGTGATCACTTCAAAAAGAGATTAAACACGAGGAAATCTAGACTTTGTGAATCAAATTTTGTTAAGATTTGACAAAGTTAGAACGGTTTAAAAAAAGCAAAGTTTTGCGATTTTGCTAAATTTACGGTTTTTTTTTGGAATAATGTTTAAAGCTTAATATATCAAAATGACTGCCACGATTTTAAACATAATAATATGGGTTTTAAAGTACATGTAATAAGGAATAATTTGAGCTATCGTAGACCTTTTTATCATTTTCCAGAAGCCCAAAAATTGAGATACAAATTAAGCTAAAAATGACGTTTTATTGTAAAATTTCTGACCTTCAAATGTGTGTCATTTTGAACAGGCAATATTCTAAGGTCTAAAATTTTGGAAATCTCATTTTTTTCATCTATATTTTGATCCCTGAAAATTTGAGCAAAATCAAAGAGGTCGACTTTTTCAAATTGGTCGAAAAGTAATGAAATTACCCTAATACATTTTGTTAATATTTTTAAAATTTATGTTTATAGAATTAAAGCCACAATTAAGTGTACTTAACATAATTTTATGTTCTTAAGCAAAACTTGTTTTTTTAGTAAGGTACAATATAATAACTTTCTGCAAACAACCATACTTAAATTCTTTCTTATAATCTTTGGCTGTTTTATTAAATGTTTTACCTTTATCAACTATTTTTGTAATACTTTTTTATTGCAACAAAAAATTGATCGATATCAATAAAAAATCAAATTCATCCAACTATTAGTTCAGCTTTATTTTATTTTTTTTAATATTAAAATTACTTTTTTTATAATATTGTTACTTTTATCATTATATTTATGTGCAAAAAGACATTGTTGATAGCATTTTACATAATCATATGCATATACATTTTTATCTTATTTTGTTTATAAATGTAATATAATATTATTTTAGTTATAAATATTTGTAGTATAAATATGAAATAAACATATTTTATACTACTAGAAAATGTAAATGATCCACAGCCGTTTTTTTCATTTAAAGTCAGTTATAATTTATTTTTATAAAGCTATCCGCTAACGGAAGGTATCTACATTTAAAGATTAATTTATACGTGCCAGGTCAACTGTTGCGAATTTAACTTGTCTGAGTGTTTTGCTTTCCTCTAGCTTTGCTGGTTAGTTGAATCCACACAACTTCTTATTAAGATCTTAGTTATTTGGTGGAGTGTAAGAAGAATGCAGAAAATTTATTTATTTGCTTTTGAAAATTGACTATGCTTGTAGAAATTCAATACTTGTTGACAAAAGTTATCTGACAATTAGTTCATTTTCTTCAAATTATAATAATTATGTTTTTGTTTATTTTGTTTGTTTTTATTTTAGTTTAATTTATATATTATTGTATATTATACAATGAAATGTACTTATTTATTAAATTTATTGTATGTAAAAGCACGAGTAGTAAATAAAGCTTATTATTCTATTAAAGGATCTAAGACATCACAAAAATATGTACAATATAAAATATATACTTTTTATTAAATTAATAATAACATAGATTTATTTAATTACCAACAGTTAATAGTGCTAATACGTGTTTGTTTCTGATAATTTTACTGCTAACAAACTTGTACATTAATGCAGGATCGTACATTTTAGTAAAAACATAATCCTCGTATATTTAATTACACAATTAACGACTATGAACTTTTGCATTCAAGCACGATCAGAGATTTAAGTGGCATCTAACACCAACATATTCAATAATATAACTTTTAGCATTCTATTATAGTAAATATTAATATAGGGCATATTCTGTTACTAATAATTTATTAATGCTGCAATAGAACTGTATCAATTTCACTTTTGTAAAAAATGTTTATAAATTAATATTATTTAATTTTTTATCAATATAACTTGCTGTTAATAATTTCAATTTCTTTAAATACTCTGTTCCTTTTATCAGTATCATTGAAATGTCAAAATATATCATAATAAATATGTATCAGTTTGCCTCAATACATACAAGGCCTTGCATTTTATCTTTCCGATGCTATTTCCATTGTTTATTGTTTCTAGCCTAAGGAATTTGTCTACTTTAAATATTAAACTGGTGCAAAACAATATTTAATGCAGTAATTTATTGTCTTCAAGATAGTCAGATTGGATGCATTATTTATGAAACTATTTGTGTCAAATTTTGCATTAAAACATGTCCTGGAAAAAACTTCTATGGAATATTAATAAATTCAATTTAGAAACTAGATAATATGCAATATTGGCAATGATAATGTAAATATTAATGTATTCATTTTTAACAGTTGCAATAAGTGATTAAAAAGTTTAAATCAAAGTCTTGTAGTTAATTATTAATGCACACATGATTGCCCAATACCATAATAAACTTATAATTAAATTTTACTTTGCAACTGCCTTCAGTACAATATTAAATCTTTTTTATAATTGTATTAATTTGAACCAGTATGTAGTGATCTGTTAATTGACACATGCTTTCTACCTACTGCTCCCAGACAATTTGGACAATTCCATTATTTTTTGAATTTGTTCAAGATAACTTTTTATTCAGCTTCTGTTCTAAGAAGCTGCAATAATGTTAAATTATAGGAAATCAGTAATATATTTATGTTTATTTACAGAAAACTGTTCTTTAAAAAAAAAGTTATTATTGTTAGCATGCGACCGCCTGCAACAACCTCAAAATAAATTTGCCAAAATTGCAGCAACTTGAGCAGCAGCAACAATTGTTTGCAAAAAAATCCATTAACAATCAAATAAGCACTTGACAAAGTTGTTTAATACAAATTAAAAATTTCAGCTGCTCCACACAGTAGCGAGCAAACCCAATACTAATAAGCTTTTCTAATCAATACAGTTTATCGCAAACTGTATAAAATTAAATATATAATAATAAAACACAATATAAATTACAAATCAATTACAAATACTACTAATACAAATAGATAAACAATTGGTAATAAAACATTAAACTGATTCAAACATTAAAACATTTAACAATCCACCTTATTAAAATTAAGTCAAAAGCTTATCCGTGGTATTATTTATTTTTGAATAATGTTTTATTAGCATTAGAAGTATTTTTTTGCTGATCTTATTACAGATAATATCAGCACTGTTTTAATGTGTCCTATTTGTAATCGTTCTGATGTCAATGACAATTTATCCTTAAATGGTCTTGCTCCTTTAAGTCCCAACTTAATAACAAATGAGTGTGAAGTTTTATCTTGCAAATCTACCAAGTGCAACGCTCTTGAAACTGAGTTGCGTTTTTTGAGACAAGAGATTCGGTCTCTTAAGCGCAATATAATTGATCTCAAATCATTGCCAAGCTTGATGGCTCTTGAGAAGTTAATTACTGATAGTAATAAATTGATTTCTTCCAAACTTAATTCTTTATTTAAATCGTTTTTTCAACACTTACCAGAGCTTACAGTAACTAAATCGACGGCCTTGCCGTCAAAAAATCCATCAGGTATAATCCAATTCGACCAACCATTGCAATTGACGCAGCAGCTAGCAACTCTACGACAACCAGAGTTATAAAACCTACTGCAAAGCCTTCTTCCCAAATCAAAACTGTGATGATAAAAAGTAAAACCAAAACTCAAATACAACCAAGTATTGTACGTGGGACTGCCGAAATTCAAGGCATACAAGCGGCTAAACGACGCACTTTTTATCATATTAATAACTGTGCTTCTTCTACCAATGTTGAAGATATTAAGAAGTATGTTGAACTTAATATGGGAATAAGCGACCTTGCTTGCATTCTACTTACAAACAATAACATTTATTGTTCTTTTAAAGTTGGTATTGTTGCTGATGTTAACAACGAAAATGATGATTGTATATTAAACGCAGAAAAATGGCCTAAAGGAGTATCTGTCCGTTTATTTACTAATTGCCGCCGCCAACATAAACTGCCAAAAACTGATTTTTTATCAACAACAACATCCAAACCTTCGACATCGATGTAGCGTCTTCTCAACGTCTATCTTCATCGACATCGTCTGCACGTGCCTTAGATGTGATTTCCGGCTGTACAGAGTTAGAAAATGTGAAAATAATTTATCAAAATGTGCGCGGATTACGGACAAAATTGTTTACTTTAAATGCTAATATACCATTAATGGAGCATGATATTTTTATTCTTAGTGAAACGTGGCTTATAAGCTCTATTACAGACTTAGAACTAGGATTTTTTAATTATAAAGTGTACAGGTGTGACCGTAACCATATTACAACATCAAAATTACGTGGCGGAGGCGTACTTATTGCCGTGTCCAATAAGTACCATTCATATGAAATATTTAGTCATTGCTCTGTCTATGAGGAATTGTATGTTTGTGTTGATATCGGCAGTATGAAAATAGTTTTAGGTACTGTTTATATTCCACCTGGTTCGGAGTACTCTACTTACCAACGTCACTGTGAAAGTGTAAAATTAATTAGTTAATGCAACACTGTTTATATTATTGGCGATTACAACTTGCCACAAACGTTGTGGATTAATGATGAATTTGGTGTAAGAACGGAATCCACTTGTCCTAAAGGTACTTTAGTTGCAAACACGTTTGGGTATATTAATTTGCATCAATTGAACTACAAAATTTGGTTTTGCTAGATTTATTGTTTGCGCCTTTGGCATTTTCTTCAAACTTGAGCCTTACAGAATCGTTGTTTCCTATTGTACCATGTGATCTTCAACATCCTGCTTTAGATGTAGTTTTAAAACTTGACTCTTTACAGGATACACCTGACAACGTATGGTGTGGAGAAGATAACGTGATGCAATATAATTTCAAAGATGCTGATTATGTTTCCTTAAATGATGTTTTTCTCAACACCAAGTGGGATAACATGTTTGTCGATTGTAATATTGATGAAGCTCGTCACCGTTTTTATTCATTACTTTTTGAAACAATTGACCATTATGTGCAAAAAATAAATATGTGTTATAAAAAAACCTATAAATTTCCAATATGGTTTACAAGAGAGCTAAAAAACCTTGTGTTTTCTAAAAAAAAGTTACACAAAGCATATGTGTTGTCTAGATCAGCAGCTGACTACCACAAATTTAATTCAATACGTGATAAGTGTAAACAATTGGCTAATACGTGTTATTCTAATCACATTAAGAAAGTGGAAGATTCGATTAAATCTAAACCTAAAGCTTTTTGGAGGCACGTCAAACCTAAACGTAGCAGTGATCAAATACCATCTATTTTCACAAATGGTAACTCTCAAATTGACACTACTGATGGCATTGTAAATCTCTTTGCTGATTTTTTTGGGTCAGTTTACAGTCCGCTGACAGCATCTATGAGTCCACACAGCACATATTCTCTTCCATCTGTTCCTACCCATATAAATGAATCGCATCTTGTTTTAAAAATATCAGAAGTTGTCAACAAACTATCACTATTAAAACCTAATAACTGTCCAGGGCCTGATAGATTAACGGCTTTTTTTCTCAACAAATGTGCGTTTGCCCTTTGTCGGCCCTTATGGCTTTTATTTAACTTATCTCTGGTTATGGGTACTTTTCCTACTTGCTGGAAACAAGCTTATGTCACTCCGATTCATAAGTCCGGTGCTATAAATGATGTAACAACCTATAGACCTATATCTATTTTATCAGTTATTTCAAAAGTTTTTGAAAAGTTAGTTACCTGTCAATTGACAGCCATTCTGCAATCTGAAATTGCTCTCAATCAACACGGTTTTCAAACTGGCAAATCGACATCTTCCAACCTTTTGTTGTATGAATCTTATATAACAGATGCGTTCGAAAACAGATTCCAGGTAGATTCAGTTTACACTGACTTTTCAAAAGCTTTTGATACCGTTGACCACAAGATACTAATTATAAAACTACGTGGTATTGGAGTTAATGGCACCTTGTTAATGTGGATTCAATCCTATTTATTTAACAGATCTCAATTCGTGCGCATTGGTCAGTGCGTTTCTCGTAATATTGATGTTACGTCTTGTGTTCCACAGGGGTCACATCTTGGGCATTTACTGTTTAATATCTTTATCAATGATGTGGTACATTGTTTTTCTAATGCGCGTTGTTTATTATTTGCGGACGATATAAAAATCTTCAGTCTTTAGATGATGCTGTACTACTTAATGAAGAAGTACAGATTTTTTCTAGTTGGTGTCAGATTAATAACTTACTACTTAATTTAAAATAAATGCAAAGTGATGACTTTTTCTAGACGTCAGTCTACGGTGATGTATGGTTACTCTCTCATGAATGTAATGTTGTTAAGAGTTAACACTATTCGTGATTTAAGCATTACGTTTGATTCAAGCCTTTCATTTACACTACATATCGATACTGTTGTGGCTAAAGCTTATCAACTTTTAGGGTTTGTCAAGCGTAACTCTAAGGAGTTTTGTGACCATCGTACTCTAATTATCCTTTACAACGCTCTAGTACGTCCCCATCTCGAGTATTGTTCCAATGTGTGGTCACCATACACCGCCGTCAGTAAAGAAAAAATTGAACAGATTCAAAAAAAGTTTGTTCGTTTTTTGGCGTATAAATGCAACATTGCAGGCAGCTACACGGAACTGCTCTCTACATTTAACATGACTAGTCTTGAAAAAAGACGTTTTAATTTTGACGTGACACTAGTTTTTAAAGTGCTTCGTGGGATTATTGACTGTCCTGACTTGCTCAGCTCTATAGGTATCCATGTCCCAGCTCGAGTTTTACGCAATGACTATTTATTTTATATACCGTTCAAACGCACTGATTATGCGGTGCACTCTGCATCTACACGTATTTTGCGGCATGCCAACAAAGTTAAAGTGGATTTTTTTTAAGATTCTTTTAATACCCTGCGACGTGCACTTGTCACGCATACGTGACTTTTTTTATATTTTGTAACTATTTAAGTTTTATTCTTATTTTTAATATTAGTTGTTTTATGTTTAATTTATGTTTTTTAAATTGTAAATATATACTTATTTTGTAATGGCTGCCGTTGACTAGTAAATAAATAAGTAAATAAATAAATAAATAAATTTTTGTTTGGCTACATCATGTACATGTAGGTTAAGTCTACTAAAATGTTGTTCCAATTCATCAATTTTACTTTTAAATTTAATCTGTAGTGATAATCTTTGCATTTAAATTTGATATTTTGTTTTGCAACTGATTTATTTTACTACTTAATGAATAAGACATAAATAATAATATAATGTATGAATAACTTTCTCAATTGCAATTTGTTACCATGTAAGAGTCATTATGTAGCAAACTACTTACTTAAGAATAGTAATTACTTAAGCTAATCTAATTATTAATTTAGCACAATGTACACACATAGTTAGAAAAAGTCAACTTTGTTACATTGATTTTTAGCACTTTAATATTGATTTATAACGGACTTAAATACACATGCAACTACTCTGTCATACGGTTAGAAACGGTATTATATCAAAACTACGTAAAAAAGTGTACATTAAATTTGCGTTTACTTCAAAATAATTTGAGATATTAAAATCTCAATTAAATGATTGAAAACAATCAACAAAGGTTGTACAAAGTTCTACAAAACTTTATAGTGGAACACATTTATAAAATGTTCCACTATGAAATTTTGTCAAAGATTATAATAGTAAACTTTACAAGAAAAATTATATATTTTTTGAAAAAGTATTACTGGTTACAAATGTTTTATGGTGAAACAGGAAAAATTAAATAGAGTATTAGAAACTCATGTTGTCAAGAAATCATCTAACATAATCTTAACTGTAGCAAATTTGAAACATAATTGCAAAACTAAAACAATAACTGTATATTCTTTATATTGTAATTACGGTGACTATCCATTTAACAATACAAAAATGTATGCTACACTATCGCATAAAAGAAAAAATTTGTTTGTGATTGTGGGTGACCTATAAATCCTTTATTGATCAAACAGTGCAAAACCTGAATTATGCTGGTTCTCCAGCTATTCTTGCACACAAAACTAAATAATGTTGCACAAAAAATTTGTCTTCTTGCATTGCAAACGCTTGATTGTCTATGCTTGTAGCATGCGTTTGAAAGAATTCCATTCAAGCAACTTCAGTTTGGTGCATTATATTTTTACAAACAGTCGCGGCAGCTGTTTATTTAGTATTAGCTTTGAATCGTAAAAAAGAAAAAAACTACGGTGGTAAAAAACAAAAAATTATGTATAATAATAATAATACAGTTTTTGTAAAGCAATACCACTTTGTGTGAGGTTATTAAAGACATTGAGATATTTGGCTACTAGTTGTAGTTATCCATCACTATGCATAGCTTTAATCCACGTTATAAATGATTTTTTTAAAGTAAGTAAAAATATAAATATAGTAGTAAAAGAAGGTGCGCGCTAGGGCACCTCCCACCACTTTTTTCAAGGTCAAGGCCATTGCCATGGCCACGCCTCCTCAAGCCATCACGCCCCTCCATGGTCAAGGCCATCACGCCCTCTCCAAGGTCAAGGCCATTACACCCCTCCATGGTCAAGGCCATGCTTCCTCAAGGTCATCACGCCCCTCCAAGGTCAAGACCATGGCCACGCTTCCTCAAGACTATAACGCCCCTCCAAGGTCAAGGCCATGACCACGCTTTCTCAAGGTCATGGCCACACCCTTCCAAGGCCAACTTGGCACACTTCTTCAATACCACTTTTCTAAAGCTACACCTGTCATAGTCACCACTTTTTTTTTTTAAATCAATTTGATTCTCAGGCTAAAACATTTACTTATATAATGTTACACAACAACATTGATTATTGTATCTTTTGCCGTCGCCATGAATGTATCAACTTTTATTTTACTCTCTACAATTTTAAACAACACATTGTATGTGTCAAAACCAAAAAATACAAACGAATGTTATATTTCAATTAAAAATTCAACATGGAAACAAATGGATATGGACTATATTTACCATCCAAAAACATGCAAAACCTCAATAAATGCCAACAACCATTTAGGATACAACATCATTTATAGGTTAAAAAATAATACAAACATAACAGCAAGTTTTCAAAATACCATTAGTTTTAATAATTCAACATTGTACAATTTTGTTAACATATTATCAATTATTATTCTAACATTGTTTCTTACTTATATATTATATTTTATTACAAATAAAATGTACACTAAATATATTACTTATTAATAAATATTTTTAAAAAGTTACGAGTGCTTCATTCTCAACCACTTTCCATAATAGATCTATATTACTTTGCCAAAGTGATTTATTATTTACACTAAATAATGTCTCTACATTTTGTTCAGATTCTTCTTTTTCAATTTCTTCTGCTACTTCAAAAAACATATCAATATTTTGTTTCCAAGGGTCACTATCTAATAAATTATGCCCCCAAGCTAATGTTTTCATGGAATCAGGAATTATATATCTTTTATCATCAAAGTTGGTCAATGCTACTTTATTTTTTAATTCAGTGTACATATTGTGTAAATGTGACCGAAAAATAAACATTCTACATAACTTGTTATTACCTTTTAGAATATTTTGGAAATCATGCACCGTTAATTGTTTATCAATAGCACACTTTTTAACCCCTTTTGCTTTTTTTGTTACTGATGTCGGTGTTACCACACAATATGCCTTTGCTCCGGTACCATAGAAACTTTGAATAGGTTCACCAACATATTCATCTTTCATTTTACCCAAAATAGATTTATTTCTTTGTATGTCATGAATATTACCATCCTTGTAATTGGATGTGTCAAAATAATTTAAATTTTGTTTCATATCATCATAAAAATTATCAGTTTTTACATCTAATATTAGTGAATCGGTATCCGTATATAATAATGACACGTTTTCATTATACATTGGTTTTAAATAGTTATAATAAAAATCATACATAACTGTCTTTGATAAATCTAATATAGAAAATCCAACATATATTGGTTTATTATAATACACTTTTACTTTATTCATCTGAATTGCAACTAAATTTTCCGAAAATATTGAACAATTTTTAAAATTTGGTTTGGCTATAAATACTTCTGCTCCGAATTGTTTACCTAACTTACTCCAATGGCTAACAAGTTTTATATCAATTCGATTGTCTAAATTTTCCATTGTTTTCCCAAATACGCTATTGTTCATAAGTTTAAAGAATAATTTCTCAAAATCATTTTTTGATGCATTTCGCATCTTAGTATTTAAATCAATATATCCTTTAAGCCAATGTGATTGTTTGAATTGAATAACACGATGAATTTTTTTCAATTTTAAACCATTATTTAAACATTGCTTTAAGTTTCTGTAATGAATAATGTATTTATTTTTATCATATAAATTTGGAATCAATTTTGCAAATTTACTGTTTGGTGGAATTATGTTTTCTGGACAAAATGGAAAATCATTATGAGTATCATGTAATTCAGATGGATATTCTAAGTCAACTTCCAAAACATAACCTATATCGGATGTATCAGATATATCAAATACATTTAACTGTTCTATTTCTTCAGGTGTTAACCAATTAAAATCTTTTTCGGGTAAATATTCAGACATAGAACCACCATATAAATTAGTTGCATCAAGGTACATTAAAAATGAGATTAGTTTAGTGGGATCATAGTTTGGTAAAAATTTGTTGTTTGCTTCAGCTTGTCTACCAACACATGTACTAACACCACCACGGATACCCTTTTTGAAAAAATGTAACATATCAATGTCAGTTAGTAGTTTTAATTTTACCTTGGTAAATTTTAGCATAGCATCCCAACTTAAACCAGGGGCAGTAAAGTAATGTGCCGGGTCTAGTTTATAATTTTTCAAACAAATTTTACGAAAATTTTCAAAAACGTCTGCTAAAATTAGAACATCTGATTTTAAATATATGTCAGCATAATCACCAATAGTTTGACATTTGAATAAATCCCATACATCACAAGCTCGTTGGTAATCTTCTATCGAAATATTTTCTTCTCTTAATTTATCATAAAATTCTTCAATTGCAGGCAGTTTTCTTTCATTTAATTTTAAACAATTATCAATGTAGGAGTAAGGAAATACACCTTTTTGTCTTATAAAATTGAATTGTTTTGAATCTTTAAAATATTTTTTTACTTCAATACATTCTTGAGGACTTAAATTTTTTGATAATTTTTCTAATGATTGTGGCATAAATTTAAAAGAGTCTAAGAACCTCATTTGAATGTGTACGTTTTCTTTATTAATTACATCAACCAGAACTTGTTTTGTAAAGGATATATATTTTTCTTTTGTTTGTGCAATAACATTAATTTTTTCATTATTTAAAGCCAAATTTCTAATAAACAAATGAGAGTCATAATTTAAATTGTGAAAAAATATAGGTATATGATTTGGATTTTTATATTGTAAATTACAGTTGGAGTGAGCGGCACCTCTGAATTTTCCGGTCAAATGACAATGATCTCTTACTTTTATATCTTTATCAGAAAAGGTTGTATCACAAATATGACAAACTGTTGAATTTTGATATTCATTTTTGTCTTGCATCGTCATTATCATCAACTTTATTGGTTTCAAATGTTTGTGATATATATTTTTTAAATCAGTTTCTAATTTCTCAATAAATATTAGTTCGGGGTTGGGACCACGATAAATTTCTAATTTTGATAATGAATCATCATAATTACATTTAATATAGTATGCAAAAGAATATGGTTCATGTTCATATGTTTTAGTACTGAAAGACTTTGTTGGATCAGGAGAGCAAGTTAACATTGGTTTTAAAGCACATTCAAAGTCAGCGTAAACAACAAATGGTACCGATAATTGTTTTTGGAAATTTTCAAATTCTAATATATTTTCTGGCACTGATTTTCCAAATTTATTAATTTTTGTTTCCGTGCAAGGAATTTGTGTATACAAGTAATTGCAATCATTTTCTAAATGTCTTAATAATTTAAAATTAGTTTTAAAGTATTGTAGACATCCATCACAAAAGTGTTTTGCTTGATGATGATTAGAAATTTGAGTTGAAACTAATTTAGATAAGTTTTTAATGTAGCAGTAGTGATTAATACCATCATCATCACTGAATAATAGCAAATTTATGTGAATAGGTTTTTTTAATTTTGTGTAATGCATAGGACCAACAATTTCATATTTCCTGATTCCATCTTTAAAGTAATACTCTAAACCATAAACATTAATTGACACATTATTACTTTTTTCAAATTTTTCGATATCACTTAACTTAATTGGAAAATTTATATCATTAAAATTAAATACCTCACTATAATGTTCATATGATGAAGTTTTACTGGGGTTTCCAGTCGGTTGGCGTACTGCTGCAACAACACTCCATGCAAAACAGCAATCATCTTCATTTTGAATGTTTACAATTGCTTGCTTTCTTTTAATTTCTGTAGGCAGTGGAATGTATGATGAAGCACGGAGAGGATTATACTTGTTGAAGTTGACTTCTAAAAACAGTATTTTTTCTAACGCCCAACCTATAATAATATATTTATTAAGTTAAATAATATATAACTTACAACTTAGCACTTACCTGAATCACGTTCTTGAAATTCAGACATTTTTGTGTCGATAATTTGTCTAAAAGTATCATACAACTCTTCAAATGATGTAGAGATAGTTGCAACTTTGTTAGCAGTATTGAACGATTTTATTTCAAATAATTCTTTTTCACTAATTGTGTACATACCAAATAATTCAAAACTTATTTTAACAGCACAAAATTTATTTACAACTTTGTTTGTTAATTTATTTACTTTATCTTTAATTTCATTCATAAAATCAGTTAAATTTAAATAGTCGCGGTTTGATTTGACTCTATATGTAACAATTCTGCTTTTAAATGCAGTTGTTATTAACTCTACACCATCATCTATAGCCAGACAACAATTCTTCTTATGGTGAAAGCTTTTTAGATGACTGTTGTATGAACGTGACGGAATGATAGTTTTACAATCATTGCAAAACTTATCTGAAAAATATTATAACTTAATAGATTTAAAAATTATTAAAAAAATAAACTTACCTGGATTTGTTTTTTGTTGTTTGCTCGGAGGTTAATCATTGTTTAAACCACAACTCTCTTTATAGTGTCTTTTTAGCGACCTTTCACTTTTGTATAATTTATTACACTTAAAGCAGTTCATGATGTGTATTATGTTTGAAAGATGCACACTAAATGTTTCTATTTTCTTCGGAGAATTTTATTTAAAAGAAGCTGATCTTGGCGTTACCCAACAATACCACGGGGAGGTGTCAGCACATTGTCAGGAATGATAGGAAATAATGGAAAGGGTTGATGGGAGGTTACTATAAATAAAAAGGAAACTACTTTTTAATTAAACGTTCTTTTAAATCAGATAGTTCTTGATGTCTAACTATTCGATTGTCTATTGAATTTTCGAGAGCATGCATTTCTCGATCAATATCACTAACCGCACGCACTATAGCTGTGTCCATTACATTGTCTATTAAAGAAGTATTAAAACTTTCACTTAGATTAAATAGTTCAATAGAACCCATACTTAGATCCAAATCGATAGTATTTGGATTTAAATTTGGGGGGGGAATCTCCGACTCACTACACATTAATTTATTTGGAGGAAAGTCACTTCCACACGAGGAATTGTCAATTAATATGACTTCGGGGATAATCTCCGAGTCACTACACGAAGAACTGTCTATAGTAATCGCGAGGAGAGACTCACTACACTTATGTTTATTGTTAGAAAAATCACTACCGCACCAAGAACTAGTCGTGCCGTAGATGTTGTCCCCTTGATATGGAGTTGAACAACGTTTAACTCCATTTTCAAAATTGCTGTAGTTCTCACTATCATCACTATCATCACTATCACACGAAACACACATGAAATTGTCAATTGATGTTGTTGTTGAGGCACGGGAAGAAGAACCGTCATTGGGATTAATGACATTCATAATAATGCTGTCAATACTATATGAACAATCCATTAATCCCTCTTGAAGAATTGATGATGGATTGATTCCTTCTTGATCCATGCACACACTCACTATACTTTGTGGACACGGGGTTAAAACTATATTAGTTAAATTGCTGTTAACAGTTACAGCACTAGAAATATTTAAAATTTCAGGCAAAGGGGGTGGCCCGAAAAAGAATTCATAAAGTTGAGGTTGATTATCAACATTCAACTCGTAGTCGCACCCATCTCGCCTTAACGGAGTTTCTAACAATCCCCGTAAGATGGAGTTAGGTGCTTCTTGAGAATTCATTTTGCAACTATCTTAAAGATTGAAAATACACACGGTTTTATACAAGTAAAATAAGAAATAAAAAAGTATTGGAATGTGGTTTCGCCTTTATACAGATAGGTAGTAAAGCAATAAATAAAAAAAAGTATTGGAATGTGGTTTTAATTGCATGCATTTGCAGACTAGATCACCTTGTAAAACACCACCTTGCCCCCAGCCGCCAACTCACAGCCCCCTGCCCCAACTCACAGTCCATGCCCCTTGCCGCCCCCACCCCCACCGCCTCCGGCCGCCCCCACCCCCTGCCACCCCCGCCGCCCCCGGACTTTATTGGTCTCCGAAATGTTGTCCCCTATAATAGTAAATAACACCACGTACTTTCTAAACAACTCTAAAAGTAAGATTATAAAAGTGGGAATTCTTGCAGATTTTCAAGATTTCCATACAGTTATCCAATTAAGTGGCAACTCAAAACAGTGCGTCCTTTTTAAAGAAAATGAATGGATACAGTTCTTAGATCTGCAAGGTATTATTACCAACTATTTAGAGAACACTATTAATGAAAAATGGAATCCAATTTCAATGCAAAATTTCACACTCCATTTTAAAAGTTATAAAAACAAGAAATTTATTGAAATTTCTAAAACAGATACTTCATTTGTAATGTTAGCAAATGAATCAGTTATGGAATTGTGGAAATTGCTACCCCTGGTAAAAGATCTTCTAGAGAAACTGAAGAGGCAACAATTTTCAACGTTTTACAACAATTTAATTTGGAATTTGGTTAATATGAATGGTGATAGTTTGCAAAACATTGAGGCATTAATGGTACCATTTAATGCAAACGAAAATGCATATGGAATAAAGGAACTTTTATATATTTTTCCTGATTTATTGGAGCAAGATGTTAAAAAGCGTAAATTATCTATTAATGCAAATGAAATTATTTCCGAAGCAATTGATAATTTGTAATTTTGTTTTAATAAATTTGTGACCGCATTTTTTTTTTTTTTTTTTTTTTTTTTTTTTTTTTTTGTGCGTAAAATATATGTTGTGACCTTGAACTGCACATCTGCACTTGTTCATGGTCATCAACTTTGTTTTCCCCACTACTAAGAAAAATAGTGGGATTGATATAGTATAAATACTTGCACTACCAGTATGCATTTTATCTGCAAACAGTGCAAGTGCAAGTTCAAGTGCAAGTTCAAATAAAACATAACAGTTAAATAAAAATGCCGTGCTTCACTGATAGCCCCCAATTTGTTGCTGAGATTGGTTATCTCCTCAACTATTTAGACATTAAAATTTCATTATGGGAAGAGGAGAGAAGCCTCATTCCAGAATTATCTAACGATGTAAGTATATTTTACTGTTACTTTTTTTTTGTTTATTATCTTTATTTATGATTTTTTTTTTGTTTATATTTGTTTTTAACATATATGTTTTTTATGTGTTGCAGTGGACCAACAACCAACTTAAAACATTCAAACTTGCGACAATTTTTTGTCGCGAGTTTCTGGAAGAAGATATCTGCATGATGCAGTTTGTCAGTCAAGTGAGTGTTTATCCGATGATCCGGCCATTTTTGTCAAGGGCAGTCAGGTACATCCCTGAACAAATTTTAAGATTGGTAGGGATGCATGAATTCGAGGATTTTCCAATGGCTTCATGGGAGTTGGATTCGTTTTTGGTTGGAAACAATCCACTTCCAGAAACATTGATTGCTGAGTTGTCAAGTACTCCCGTGGACCCCTGGAGCACTACACCACCACCAGCAGCAGAAAATTTTTCACCACCACCACCACCAGAAGAGGAATAAAATGTTTTTATATTTTTATATATGTATTTATAAGTTTAATTTTATATATTTTTATATTTGTATTTTTATATTTTTTTTGTATTTTTATATTTTTATATTTTATAGGTTTAATTTTTTTTTTGTATTTTTACTTTTATAAATAAATGTTTAATTTTGTAATTATTTTTGTATTTTTATATTTCTTTTTGTATTTTATAATTTTGTAATTTTGAATTTTTATGTTTTTATACTTTTTATAGGTTTAATTTAATTTTTTTTGTATTTATACTTTTAAAAATAAATGTTTAATTTTGTAATATGCAGTTTATTTAATTATTTTGTGATTCCTCAATACACTTTCTATAGATGAGTTGGGCAATACCCCACTTTATACTGAGGACCCGTGGAGCACCACCAGCAGCAAAAGATTAAAAAAATTATATTTTTATTTATAGGTTTAATTTTATATTTTTTTTGTATTTTTAGTTTTATAAATAAATGTTTAATTTTGTAATAAGTAGTTTATTTAATTATTTTGAATCATTTTGGAAAGATAAGTAATAGAAAAAAAAATTTATTCTTGTAATTGTTGTAATACATTAAGTAATAATAAATGATAAATCTGTTCTGATGTTTTCTTAAACTTTTTTCGATCTTCTTTTTTTTCTTCTCCTTTGCTAAGTAATTTCGCAAATTTACAGTTTGGTGACAATCTTATATGTTCTCCCATAGCTGTATCGGTTGGTTCCCAACGTACAATACTGACTCCACAGCAAAAGCAACGAACGTGGTCCATGTGTTGTAAGTAGACAAAACCAGCTTCGGCAAGTGATTTGGGTGTTATAACTCCAACCCAATTCTTAAATGTTAGCAACCGTTCTTCAAATATTGAAAACCTTGTAGGAGAAACACCATCATCCAAAGACATTTTATCGAACACTAAGGTTGTGTACGTTTGAAATCTTTTATATGCTAGACATGGGAAAAGATGTTTATTGGACATTATTCTTTGAAATCCAAGAGTTGTGTGATGAGTCAAATCCTAACCACTTAACAAATACTTTATTTCCTTTTTTTTTTATTACTTTTTCAACCAAATATATATCTGGATATTTTACTTTCTGTAGTTCATATTCATAGAAACCACCCTTAATCTCTTGTTTACTTTGATCGATTAATAAATATGTTACTGGATATGTTGATTGAATTTTATGTATAGTAAATATTTCATTTGACCAGTTAGGAGTATATCCTTTAGCAAATTCACTTCTATATTTACTTATACGTACGTTGTCACCGACACGAAATTTCTTAGCTTTAGGGTCAACTAATTTTATATGATTGTATGAATTTTGTAAGACAGCTTTTTCTGTTTTATTGTCAACATTAATGGGTTTCATACCAATAGTGTTGTGTTTGGTATTATTGTATTTGTTAACAATTTCTGGTAAAATATCTAACCATTTATAATTTCCTTGTAAACTAAACTGTTTCCACATGTTATTTTTTAAAGTTCGATTAACTCTTTCTACAACGGACGCCTTTTGAATTGAATATGTGCTATAGTGATTTATGTTGTATTTTTTCATTAACGTTTGAAAGTCTTTATTGTAAAATTCCGTACCCATATCTGTTTGAACATTTTTTACAACATTTTTTTTAATTAGAAATATCTTTTCCATGGCAGATGAAACATCTTTTCCAGTCTTTCTTTTTACTGGAAATGCCCAAACAAGTTTTGAAAATACATTAATAACTACTAAAATATATCTAAATCCTTTATTGAATTTAGCATAGGGTATCATTTCCACTAAATCTGCTTGAATTAAATCTTTAAGACCTTTTACTATAACATGTCTTCGCTTGAAATTTTTACGAGCTGGTTTGTGAATTTCTTCAACAATTTCTTGTTTAACATTTGTTATCTTATTCTTAACCATTTTCTTCAACAACTGGACTATATTCTTCTTCCACAGGACATTTAAGTACTAACTCAGCATATAACGTTACCATATTTCCACCAACATATTGTTCTGGAAATTCTATAGTATCCCCCCTTTTTAAAGGTAAATTACGTAAAGCATTCTCATAGAATGGTGAACCGTTTATTCTTATTTGAGAATTATTACTAATGAAAGCCGATACAATTGTAGCCGATTTGTGTGGAAAAATGTAATTTGATAAAGTATTATATAAAAGATATCTATTGTTGAGCGTTGTATCACTAAAAAAATTTAGTGTAATTGTATAACTGTATTTTTTTGGTGATGTTGATTGAAGTATTATGTCGATATCGTTATGTTTCGAATATAGTGTTCTTCCAAATTTATCAATGGTCATGTTTATTTCTTAAAACTCAATCAGTTAATGAGAGTTTACATCTATGTTACCATTATTTAATAATTTTTGCTTCTCGCAACTCTTCAATTATTGAAGTAATTTCATTATTATGTCCAGTATGCCCAGCAGCTTGAGAAGAAATTAGAAGGCGCAGACGATTAACTAATTCATTAGGATTGTCCCAATATATAAATTCTAATGGCTTATTGTCGTATTCAAGTAGTGCTTTACCTGTACGAAATGATTGAGGTGTGAGTCTAACCGGAATTGCTTTTCGCCTATCAAGCAAAGGTGCAATTATGTTATTATATTTTGGTAGTTTAGTTCCTATTAATTTACCGGTTGGTATATAACCATGTTTTGCTGCATTTGTTTTATTAACAATTTCCATATAATTAGTTACATCCACACTCCTAAATCCTGTTGGTACCTTCTTGAATAATAACTCATACAAACCCGGTGTACCTGTATATATGCGTTCAAAAATTTGCCCATTTATAACTGTTTTAATAACTACATCATCACCTCTGAAGGTAACAACTCCATTACCAATAGCATAATTATGTTTGTCTCCATCTTCAGTTGGTACCACTCTTATTCCATATGTGTGATCCATAGCCCTCGTTGTATCAGATATCATGCCGTAAATGTAGGCTTTAGGTAATGTGGAAAATTGTTTTACATATTCATCCAAATCACTCATCTTTTTAGTTTGGACTTCAACATTTGCATATTCATCATCATCATCATCATCATCATCATCATCATCATTATCAGCAACATATAGGTCTTCGACTATTGGCTGTGTATTGGATGTAGAAGGGGTGTGCTCGTAAACTTGTGGAAGAATACTTGTATCAATGGTAGTATTAGTTGGTGTTACAAATTCTTCCATTTTAATAGGGGATGACCTTCTACCATACTTTTTCTTTTTTGGTGTTTCATTTTTAATTTCTTCAGTTTCCTCAATTTTTTCAAATTTTGGTTCCAATTTAACTTTGAGATTTGCAATAAGGTCTTCTATTGGTTTGGTTATTGGTTGATAGGCCGATCGCATATGTGACTGCGACTGTGCATAATCAGATTTCAAATCTTGAAACTTTTTTTTTACAATACGTCGAGTTTTTAATAACTGCTTGACTAATTGCTTGTCCATGATGTTTATTAAACTACATGTAGATGCAAACTGTTGGAACTCAAACATACAATATATTTATATATTGTTTATAAATAAATAAATGAATCAAATCCTTTTCTATAGCGTCCAGATTTTATTTCACTTTCTTTATCAATAACTAAAAATCCATATTTCTCTTTCCAACAATAGGAACAAATATCTCTAAATTGTTGGTATGACATATCTACACCTACATGATCATCGTAAATGTGTTTTAAATTGGTATTATCTTGCTCAAATATAATCAATATATTAGCATTATCTCTTATAAGTTGTTTTGGTATTTTAGTGTATGTTTGACAAATATAAAAGCAATCTATGTTATTGTGTCGAACAAAACTAAAATAATCCCTCATTATGCTTTGATTGCAACATACAACATCATCAAATATAAAAACTGAATTTTCTTTGGTTTCTTGTGGTGATGAAATCTGATCACTGTTATCATATTCAAAATAACCCATACCCTTTATAGGTTCAATAACTTTTTTTAAATATTGATATTTTGATTGATGTAATGTTTTTGAGTAAATATAAACATTTTGAAATCTTAAACCGTTTGGATGTAAAAGTAAACTAATTATAATATTTGTTTTTCCACACCCAGAACAACCAATAATCAATCCTCTTTTACAACCACCACTAAGCAACTCACTATGTCGTTGAAACGTATTCTCAGAACAATCTACATCTTGATTGTTAATTGGTAAAGATTGAGTTTGTTTTACAACTCTCATTATGCTTCTAAATCTGTAGTTAAACTGATCAATTTGTCAATACTTCATAGAATATATAAGTACACCTACATTCTGTATTGTTATTTAGTATATTATGTTAACTCGTAAAAGAAAGACTAAACGTACCAAAAAAATTAACGGACGTGGATTTGTCAACAAATTAATTAATAAAACTACACGGGAATTTCATATTCCGGGATACAATTTTTGTGGTCCAGGAACAAAATTAGAAAAAAGACTCAAAAGAGGTGATAAAGGTATAAACGTATTAGACGATCACTGCAAACAACACGATATTGCATATTCAAAATATTCTGATATTTCTAAACGACACGAAGCGGATAGATTACTAGCCAGACAAGCTGCAATAAGATTAAAAGCACCTGACGCTAGTTTTGGTGAAAAGTTTGCTGCACTAGGTGTGTCTGGTGTTATGCGCGTAAAAACCAAATTAGGTATGAGTCTAAGACGTCAAAAAACTTCAAAAAGAAAAATTTCAAAATCAAAGTCTAATGTAATGTCAGCAAAAATTAAATTAGGTAAAGGTGGTAAACGTAAAACAAAATATATAAGAAAAAGAAAAATACCTTCAAGGATTATTAAAATACCACAAAGCGGGGGTTTCTTAGGAGCTATAGTTTCTGGCGCTATCGGAATTGCAAAAGCTATAATAAAGAAAAGAGCATTAAAAAGACAACTAGAAGAACAACAACGACATAACAAAGTGGAAGAAGATGTATTAAAATCCAAAGTAAATAGCAAAGAGGGTTATAAAATTGGTGATGGTTTATATGTGAAACCATATAAACGTGGTCACGGTCTTTACATTTATCCTTATAAAAAAAACTAATAAGAAAGCTACCACAAAGAGCATTAACCAATATTGACTTGTATAAATATGCAAAAAACATTCCATATTTTAGAGGTGTATACATGCTAGATGAATTACCAACTAAAATGAATGCAAAAGAATGTGGTATTGTAAATTTAGAAACAAAATCAAAAATTGGTTCTCATTGGGTAGCTTATATTAGAAATGCTAATAATATTAAATATTTTGACAGTTTTGGTAATTTAAAACCACCTTTAGAATTAGTAAGATATTTTTATAAAGATGGTAAAAAGAATATTTTATATAATCATGATGCTTTTCAAAAGTATAACACTTGTGGACATTTATGTTTAATATTTTTATATGAAAATACATTATGAAAAATCCATCATTCGTATGTTTGATGTCAAACGAGTATGTCTTATAATATTACTTTTACTGGCAAAAGTTCAATCCTAGAGGCAGATTTCAACCCACCTTTATATTTAAAACAAGATGAAAATTTTGTCTTGGGCCTAACAAATTTTGAATCATTTTATTCAATTGCAAACATAGATGAAAGCAATAACAAATTTTACTATGGTGACAATAAAGAAATTACAATTCCTGTAGGATCTTATGAAATTACTGATTTAAACACATATTTACAAAAACAACTTCAAAAGCATGACGAAGATATCAAAATTAGAGGAAATAATAATACATTAAAAGTGCATATAAAATGTACAAAACCTATTGATTTTACTAAAGAAAATTCAATTGGAACATTGTTGGGTTTTAGTAAAAGAATTTTACCAAAAGATATTTCCAATGAATCAGACTTTTCAACAGATATTTTAAAAATAAATTCTTTATGTGTGGATTGTAGTATAACAACCAGCTCTTATAGAAACGGAAGATTGGGTCATACATTGTTTCAATTTTTTTCCACGGTACCACCAGGTTATAAAATTGTACAGTCCCCTGAGACGGTTATATATTTACCAATTAATACATCAACTATTAATAACATAACACTTAAAATAGTGGATCAAGACGGAAATATAGTCAATTTCAGAGGAGAGACCATCACAGTAGGACTTCATTTAAAAAAAATTTCTTAAATATGGTTGTGCAATATCATAGTATGCGTAATTATGGTTACAAAAACTTACAATATAACTTGACTACAACAACTAATTCCATCATTAGACAATCCGCACGCAGTAGATTAACATCAGAAAACATTATATTTTTAAAGTCTTTAGGATTTAAATTATATTAAATAATGAGTATACTTAATGTTAAAGAAAATGTCTTTATCGACAACTCAATCGCAAATTCTCAATTTCACACTCATCAACCATATGCATCAACAAGTTTCAACAACAATGATGAAATCAGAATTCCGATTCAACAACAAGATATGTACACATTGCCAAGTGAAAGCTACATTTACATAGAAGGCAAATTGCAAGCTGATGATTCTAAGAAACCAAAAAAAACAAAGTTTATTAACAACGGTATTGCGTACTTATTTAGTGAACTTCGCTATGAATTAAATGGTGTTGTTATTGACTCTACTAGAAATGTTGGTTTAACATCAACATTGAAAGGTTACTTATCCTTCAATTCTAATCAAAAATTACAAAACGCTGGATGGTTTTCAAAAACTGCTACAGAACAAGATGACATGGTAGATACGGATGGAAATTTCAATGTTTGCATACCACTTAAAATGTTATTAGGCTTTGCTGAGGATTATAAGAAAATTATAATAAATACCAAACAAGAACTGGTTTTAATACGCAGTAATACCGATCTTGATGCACTTGTATCTACTGAAGACGAAGCTGTTAAGGTGACAATTAATAAAATCAATTGGAAAGTTCCTCACATTTCTGTAGGATTGGCTGAACAACTTAGATTGACAAAATTGTTAGGAAAAAATGAGGATTTATCTATAGCTTTCAGATCTTGGGAATTACATGAATATCCTGCGTTGCCAGAAACAACAAGACATACATGGGCTGTGAAAACAGCTACTCAATTAGAAACACCAAGATATATAATTTTTGGGTTACAGACTGATCGTAAAAGCAAAAAACTTAAGGATATGAGTCAATTTGATGATAATGAACTCACAAATCTTCGAGTTTATTTAAATTCTGAAAGATATCCTTATGATAATTTAAATTTAAATTTCAAAACAAATCAAATTGCTCAATTATATGAAATGTATGCAAATTTTCAACAATCTTATTATCACAAAGAAATTGAACCTCTTTTTAATCGCAAGGAATTTAAGGAAACAACACCAATAGTACTCATCGATTGTAGTAATCAAAACGAAACATTACAATCAAATGCTGTTGAAATTAGAATTGAATTTGACACAAGTGTACCTACAAAAGCCAACACTTCTGCTGTATGCCTCATTCTTCACGATAAGATGATCAGTTACAATCCATTCACCAAAGCGGTCAGACAGTTGTAAATGGATAAAGAATTTAATAAAAGATTAATTATTCATAAGATAAAATTAAAGAGGTTAAAAAAACAAATTCATTTGTACTCTCTTAAAAATAAACTTTTTAAAGAGTTTTCTAAATTGAAAATAAAATGTTAGTTATTGACGTCCAAGGATTTAATATTGGTTCTAAAGAGTTTTCACCGAAAGAATTGGCAATTTTTAATGGCACTCAAATTGCCCACTATGTATTCAAACCTCCCTTTCCATTCCACTTATTGGAAGCAGAATTTAAAAAGCAAGCTATATGGTTAATCAATAATCATCATTGCATCAATTGGAGTCAAGGATTTACACCACAACATCAATTTAAAAATATACTACAAGACATCAAAGATGATACGATTTATGTTAAGGGAAGAGAAAAAGTTATTTTTTTACAAAAATTTACAACAATACCTATACAAGAATTTGATGAACATCCAGCTTTAACTCTAACGGAATCAAAATGTTTATATCACTCAAAACATGTCTCTATGTGTGCATTATCAAATGTTTATCAATTGTATAATGATTTTGTAATGAATTAATAAAACGTTTTTTGTAATATATATTTTTTATTAAAACATCAATACATAAATTACAGGTAAAGTTTAATATCAGCAGCAAAATTAAATAATACATCTACTTCTTGAAATCTGGTGTATAGACAATTCAATGAAATAAATTCATATGTTTATCAATTGTATAATGATTTTGTAATGAATTAATAAAACGTTTTTTGTAATATATATTTTTTATTAAAACATCAATACATAAATTACAGGTAAAGTTTAATATCAGCAGCAAAATTAAATAATACATCTACTTCTTGAAATCTGGTGTATAGACAATTCAATGAAATAAATTCATTTAAAAAATCTGTGCAAGTATTTATCCCATATTCATATTTTTTCATTAAAGTTTTTACATCTTGTTCAAAAAATGGGTGTATAATCCTATTATTAAACCGACCAGCATCCTTGGATAAATTCTCAAGTTTTTTATGTATGTTTTCAATTGTATTGTTCACTTCTATCATGTTGGGCTGATTTAAAATATCATCTGGAAGAAATTTTTTTATTTCTTTTAAATATTTAAATAAAACATTGGACTTTTCAAATTTTTGACAAAATTGTTTTAATGTAATATGATGTTCTAAAACTTTTTGACACAATTCCACCCCATGTGTATACATATCATCAATTTTTCTTAAATCCATTTTCAAATCTTCATTTTCTATACTTCTTCGCATTCGATCACAATCTTCAGAAAGTTTTTTTAATATATGCATTACTCTAGTAATTGACGAAAATAAATCCACTGGTGTTAATTCATTTTTTTGACGAATGTTGCATTTTATGTGGTTTGGTAAAAACTCTTCTATATCATAGATAAAATCATATAAAATGTCAATTTTTAATAATTGCTCACAAAACTCTTCTAATGAAATTATACCGAGATGATAATCGTAACAAATCTTCATCCCCAAACCATACTTTGTTTCTCTCATTTGATAAACTTCATCACTTTCAAAACTATCAAGTCGATTTTGGGCACGACAAGCATCCATACAGAAAATGTAAAACCGATTATGTAAAGTTTCTATTGCACTTTTTAAATCTGTTGGTGTTGGTAAGTTCATCTCAGCGTATGCAGCCCACATGGTTGAAACTCTAGAAATTCAGGTAATACTGCTCATTTATATCTATATTCCCCCACCATCAAAACGTTAATTACACTTTCCACTACCACTACATCGTTCAAGGTAAATTCTGTTCCTGTGTCCTTCATCCAAAACAGATGATATGATTTTATCTATTTTTTCAATACGTTGTGCAAATCTACTTCTATCTATTGCTTTAAGCATCCAAACCCCTTTTCTAGCTTGTTGATGTGCAAAGTTCCAAACATACATATATTTTATTTTGTTTTTGTCTACAAAGTGTACACGTTTCATTTTACAATATGGTTTATAGATCTAATAATAAAAATAAAACTATTTATTCTTAAATATATTCATTTAATATATCTTTCTCAAAATCATCTAATATTATTACAATGTGGATTTTATAACACTCATCATACAGTTTTAACCGTAATATTTTTAAATTATGATTATACACAATAAGATTAGGGTCTAGTTCCAAATTGTTCAAGTCTTCATCAGTAAATTCCACAATAATTTCTTCGTAGGCTTGTAAATCCACGTTCATCATACCAAGCAAAATGTATGCTTTTTGTTGAAAATATTCCGTTGCAATATTGGGGAGCATTGGAATTTCTACACCATTGTTTATAATAAGAACCTCTACAGGAGGTAAATATGCAACTTCTTCAAAAGACATTGATGTAGTGATGCTTAACGTTGAACTGAATAGTATAAAATTTACTTTAAAACTTATAGGAGTTCTAACCGATTGGTTTGTAAGAGGTCGGATTACAAGAATAATGTGTTTCACACAAAAATCACATAATAATTTTGTCTAAACACAACATACGAAGGGAAAGTGGTTGGAATTGTTTCTCAATAATCCTATTATGATATTTCTGAATGCGCATTTTCTTAATAAATTTGTTGTTGTGTAACAAATTTTTACGACATATGGACCACCATTTCCGATTTTCAAAATATATAGCACTCATACATATACCCATATCAAATTCTCGTATAATTGAATTTGAAAATGATTCATGTGATCCAAACTCCATATTTGTTTTAACTATTATATTGAATACGATGTGTCCATTGCATTGTAAATAAAAGTTATTCATTTGATCTCCTCCAGAATAATATTCTGTTTCAATTGGTGTAAAGTTAAATCCTATACTCTTTGCATATTGTATAACTAAATGTGCTTCTTTTGTGTTTGTAAATATATCAATATCTTTATAGGAATTTGTTCGGTTTAATAAATATGATGCAAATCCTCCACAAATACACCAGTACCCGGATACACACTTCATTAATTTAAGAACTTGATTTAAAATATTTATATCTTCATTCTTAATTACATTAATGTTTATTAATTTAGATATTAATTTTATATTAATTTTATAAAAATAATTAATGACATCCATTACTACTACTACCTTTTATAATTGAAGTTATATTCAATAGTTAAAATGCAGCTGAGTAACATTATATAAGTAAAATTGAACACGTGTGATCATGAAAAATGGGGTTGGCCTTGAAAAAAGTGCTGTTGACCTTGGAAGGGTGTGGTCATGGCCTTGGAGGGGCGTGATGACCTTGAGGAGGCGTGGCCATGGCCTTGACCATGGCAATGGCCTTGACCTTCAAAAAAGTGGTGGGAGGTGCCCTAGCGCGCACCTTCTTTTACTACTAAATATGTTAAACAATTTATTTATTTATTACCATACAAATACCTACATATTATTACAAAATTTCAAGTCAATTTGTCAAAAAGTTACTAGTTAAAAGTACTAGAAAAGACAAAAAGTTTTCTGAAAACTTGATGTTTTTTTTATTGAAAAATGGTTGATGCAGATGCTTCAGAGAACAGAACAGTGTAACTGTAATTGTTGTAAAAAAATGTGTTTAAGAGTGTACTAGTATAATCAGTTCTTGGTCCTAAAAAATAAAACGGTTCCACAACTACTACTTTTATAGTTCTGAAAAAGTGTACTTCAGGGTGTACTACTATAAATAGGCATATTTTTGGAAGATAAAACAATGCCATAACTATTTTTTATAGCTGTGAAGAAGTGTACTGGCATGACTAGGTGTAATTTCAACATTATATTTGTTTATAGTTGTTTCAAATAATGTATTATTTATGTGTTTAACCATTGTTTGTGCTTTAAAACTTAAATTGTGAAGCTCATTAGCTACATGTTTTTTATATGTTGAGCAATTATCGTTTAGACACACATTTTTTTGGATGCTATACTTTAAAGATAAATAAAGAAAAATAGCAAAAAAATTTAGTTTGTTGAATTATCCGTTTTTATTGAGGCTTGTGACAGAAACAAATCAAAAAATAGTGGCAGAATAATTTTCAACTACAAAAGGACTTTTAGCATTGTTTTAATAGCTATTGCTAATGCAAATTACGTATTTATATATACTCTTCTGCAGGAACACGGAATAAGAATTTTTCTTCAAAAGCGTGTTGAGTGCACTCACGTCTTTAACTATAAAAGTTGTCACGCCAAAACTTCTGGAATTTAAGGATACCTTATTTGCATGCCAAGAAAATCCGTGGATTGAAAGAAACTATTTTGATGCAAAACACGATAGAGCGTTTAGTTACAACGCTTGTTAAGAATTTGTCGGTTAGCAATTAATTTTGATTTTGTGTTGCAGATGGAAGACATCGCTGCCGCATGCAATCAAGAGGCCAAGCAATTTAATTTTTGACTCCTTCTCAGAAACTAAGAAGGATTCAGCCCCGGACCAACTCTCCGAGACTGTCTTTCCTAACGCACTTGACGGATTACAACCGATGGATGTTCAGAAACCCGCAGAGCCAGAACAGCCATCCACTTCTGAAGCCCGTCAAACTGCAACTCCTGTTGTAAAAGCCTGCAAATATCATCTGTTTATAAATAATCCGTCTTCAAAGCTTTCTTCGAGCGTAGTTGAAAAGCTTTCACCACTGGTTATTTGAAAAAAAAGCAAATTTAACAAGTGAAGCCTGTCTTTCAATGACAGCGGTGTAAAAGTTGTCTGCGCTATTGACATCAGTGACGGCATACTTTACTTTAAATTCTATGGATGACTTCCGTAAGACTACGGCACTCCTTCAAACTGCAAGTCCTGCCAAGTTTTACACTTATCAAACGCGAAGCAAAAAATCCGTCAAAGCGATTATTAAAAACAGCTCCAAATAGACTTACTCTGAAGAAGATGTTAAAAAAGAACTTGTGTCGCTGGAATACAACGTTCTTTCAGTAACTCGACTAGAAAATAAACTTTTCAATGTCAAATATCCAATGCTGTATGTTCAGCTCAAAAAGATAAAAGTCAAGAGATTTTTAACCTCTATTAGCTTTTTGGTCTGACCATTAAGGTTGTGACAACAAACTGACAAAATTAGCCACAGCCATTCATGTCAATGCTACGCCACACGGCATCCAGGTGCAATGGTAATCCAGTCTGTGTAAAATACGCCGGTCTGCACTATTTTGCGGAATGCCCAAAAGACGTAAACGCTCCGCCCAAATAAGAAACTACGGGCACAGCAAGCTAAGCAGCAGATTCAAACCCGCAATACGGTACAAAAACTGTCGACTGTGAGACACCTCGCACAATAAAAAGTGAGAAGAAGATGACAAACGTAAGCCATATCCAAACCAACGTCTATATAGTTGACGGTTGATACCTATTTTACGGTGCGTTATTTCATATTTAGTTGGGAAGGTCATGCACAAATGTTCTTTTACAATACTGTTATGTCCAACGGGGCGGATTTTAGTCGGTAGGCGCTTTATACAGAAGTAAATGTGACACTTTGTGTTAGTTTTTTAAAGAATTTGCCGCTCCAACCCAAAAAAATACAATCATGATCGTAAATTTTAAAAGTCCCTACATACATAACAGTACTAGAAATAAAAATTGCTCTAAAACAAATAAGAAAACAATTATATATATATATATATATATGTATATTAATCCGTCAAGTCAGGCTCTTTCTGGGTATGAATCCGGCAAGTCGGGCTCTTTTTGGCAAGTCGGGCTCGTGTGTCAACTTGCAGTTCACTTTCGGGAACTAATCCGGCAAGTCGGGCTCCACGGCACCTTCACCAAAAATATTTTGATATGTATTAAAAATAATTTGACTTTACAAGATAGTATACATACATCCAATACATTTTTTATTTAATTGTTAACAACTCTAAATTAGTATTTTGATAAATAAATTAAATAACAAAATTTTTAGAGTAATTGCTACTTGGAATAGCAATTATAAAGCACAATTAAATTTATTGTATTATTTTGCGCAGTTTACCCTTAACAACCCCTAATTATAAAATTCATAATTTTTAATTAAATTTGGTTGACAAACGGCTTTTGAAGTAAGCGGATTACAATGGTAGTGTTAGATTATATGTATTAGAAATAACAATGTCAAAAAGTTACAAATTAAGTTAAATACTTTAGAATTTTGCAAAATTCAACAAACATGCTTTTTTTAAGTTTTTAAAATTTTTAATGATGATTAAATTAGATTATGAGTTATCACAGTAGTATTGCCAACATTCTGACATTAATTATTAAAATGTTGACATTTATGTATGTTCAATATTTTTAGATTTTACTAAAATTTTGCATACAAAGGAGGATTACAACGATAGTGTTAAGTTATAAGTATTTTAAATAGTTGTGTCAAACATTTGGCATTTAAGTTAAATCCTCAATGTATCTATACATCAGCTTTTCATCAGATGCAAAAAGACTATCCACTGCAAAGAAATTTTTTTGGGACCTTTTTTAGACATTTAAGGAGCATTTGACAATACTTCATTTTCAATAAACTGCTACGGGATGGAAAACAAAAGCTCTTTACTTCTTGTTAGATATTGGGTGAACTTCATGCTTAAAAATCAAACTACAACAATTACATCATAGGAAAAGAGCTAAAATTGCAGGCGGATGTCCCCCCCCCAAGCTACAAGTCAACAACGCAATTAAATAAAGAAAGCAACAAGAACAACTCTCACAGCACCTATGGAAACACTGCTTTTGCTACCACTACTTCAATTATTTGTGATGATGGAGGGGAAGTAAGCAACGTATCAAATATAGATAAACAAACACACCGTAAATCTTGAGATTCCTAGACCAACAAACGTGTTACATGAGAAAGAAACACTGAAAATAATATCACACTTTATAAAAAGTTATTGCATAAAAAAATCTTTTCATTTAATACTACCGTTGCAAAGCAAAATAATTTATATGATATACAGATAGATCTAAACATTACAATAGCATCAGAACCGGAATTATCCCTGGACAAACATGCTCTTTCAAGCAAAATTAGCTATTATTAAATGTAGCTCTAAAAACATCAAATCCAGACAATACTTTAACTGACCAATAACTATCATGTCGCAGAGCTAATCGGTTCTATAGGCTATACGGTTGTCAGTAATTAAATGCAAACTAGTGATAAACTTCATAAACAATCTGCCACAAACAACAGAGCCCGCCTCATCTGCATACCAAAAGATTATAATCTAAAAAGGCTTACAATACGCAACGTAGAGCCTTCTTTGGCAAGCAGAAGCTAACCAAAGAAACGCTTAAAACAGTCTATTTCTTAACAAAAGTTTCTGAAGACAACTGGATTTACTAAAAAAGTAACAAGATACACAAGAAATTGTAGTCGCTAGACCACCTCAAAAACGAAAAGTTTTCAAAATTCTATCAATTATAATTAGAATTTTTGCATTCTATTGAAATTTAGCTACCATGCAGTAATAATAATAAACAATCATTGTAAACTGCACTTGATCTATAAATAACTATTTTGTATAGTTAAATAAATATATATATATATATATAAAAAAACATGCCAATTTTAATTGAATCAAAAAACGTAATTAATTTAAATTTATATTGTTTTTCTTAATCATTGTTTACTTCTGTATCAAATAAAATAATTTAAGGTAAAATCAAATTATATATTATATATTATGATTATTACATATTTGAATGAAAACATTGCCGCTTTACGAGCAAATGTTTAAAAGTATTTGACCCTAAATTCTTTACATTTATTTATGATCTTTTTTGTAATCAGCATTCACCAAAACCAACGACTTCGAGATTTAAAATCTACCAGCAAATGTGTATATTGAGTCGTGTTCCGACGGCAAGAAATTTTGTATATTCTTATTTTTAATGTTTATTCTAATTGTTTTATATGCATTGTACTGGAACATTTTATAGCTCAGATGTGCAGTTTCATTTGTAAAAATCTTTTATATTCTATATTTTTCATGTCATTACTAAGCCACAAGTTTTACCATTGGCTAATTATCTATTGCAATCATTTATCCTTATCTTTTAAAAACAATTTGTATTAATTTATATATTTAAGTATAACTTTTCAAATGTTATTTATGTAATAATAAAATATAATAATAATAGTATAACAAAATTCATTAAAATCTTAATATACCTAAACATAAATATAACAAAACTAACTATTTTCACCAACGTTTGTTTTTATTCTTCCAACGTGGCTTCATTATAATACACGTAATTAATTACCTCTTTGCAATTAAATAGCAATAACAAAAACAAAAAACTTATTTAAATATTTATTATTATTCAACTAGATATATATTATAAATGTAAAAATATTAACATTGCATTATAATACGATTCTGTGTCGGACATGAGAAGTTATCACTTTAATTTATGACACTACCTGCTGCTATAGACCTAATTGCGGCCTATAGAAATATTTTAAACACAAATATAATAGAATTATATTACATAATATAATGTCGTGTTGTTTTTGCAATAGCTACACAATTAAAAATATGTTTAACTTTTAGATAATGTGTATCTTACATTGATTGCATTTTCTTCTGATGGGATAGATTAATTTAAATTTCTATCAAAACAGGTTATTGTGCAATTTATTACAAATGCTCAAAAGTCAGCAGCTATCTTTTTTAGTTTTTGATTTTGTTGAAATAATGATATTGCATACTTATATAAAAATATCTACAGAGAGTTCATTATTTTATTGCATGATGTTAACATCTAATGTATGTATGCATAATTGAGTCTTATGCTGATAATAAAACATACGACTAAATATCTTTATTTTTCTACCGATTGCATCTATGTTTTTAATTTTAGTATTCTTCAAACTTTCATAACAAAATGTTGTTGACCCACAATATATATTTCAAAAACGAAATCTCTTAAAGAAAAACTGATTATTAATCTAGAACAGTAGCAATTTTTGATTCTTAGAAAATTATAAAATTCTAAACCAAATAGTTGTCTTGATAGTCCAGTTAAAAAATTCTTTGTAAAAGTTTTAGTCTTACATATCTAAATATAGTATGTAAGTGTTAAAATGCTTTGCTATGTACTAAGACTTTGTTTAATCATCATTGTTTTGAATGTTTTTGAACATAAATCATATTTATAACAATTTCAAATAATTGTGTGTACTTAATGCGCTAATCCACCATCACTGCTAAATTTAAGCTAGTTTTATTATTTTTTAAAATAAATTTTGATAACATTACTTTGAATAATATTAGTTTATATTATTATTATAATCCGTATACAGTAAAAGCACGGCCATGTGTATCAAAACATCAAACTGATTCTTTGAATGCTTATTATTACTTTTATATACTGCATAATTTAAAACCAGTATTCTCTAAATATTTTGAAATTGGAATTTTTATTTTTCATTTATTTGATATTACTTTTTAACATACATTTTGACATTTTGACTTTATCATTATTAGTGTTCTGCTTTTTGTAGGTCCTAAGTGTATCTTCTTCAGTTTTCTAGGTTCATTGTCTTTTGCTTTGTTCACTGTACCTTTCCCTATTCCTTAAAACATCAGTTATTGCATCTTTTTCTTTATCGTTTTCTTTACGGATTTGCACTTACCATTCTCTTGATCACGTTCTTTAATAAACAATCTCTTCTCATTGCATGTACTATCCGTCTTTTCTCTCTTACTAGCGCTCTTTCCTTCCCTGACATTCATAATACTCTTTTATTCCGGATCTTGTCTGACCACGTAATGTCCAAGCTTTACACTTTATGCTTAACATTTCACAATTGTTATTTGCAAATGTATACCTAACTTGCTACTCAAAATCTTTCTTTTCTTTTTAATTTTTTTTTTATTATTCCTATGCTAACTATTATTTATTTTTGTTTTTCTAATTCTTTGTTATTTTAGTAGTAGTACTTTCTCACTTGCTCCAATTTATCTCTTTTAACGTACGTTTTTTCTTTTTCATAACCTTTGTTTTGTTTTTGTTTATACTCAGTACTTTAGTGCTTTTGTGCTCTCTGAAAACACGATCATATCATCGTCAAATTAAATAGATTATATTCTTCTGTCTTCTATGCAACAAAGAAGTGATCTTTCCCTTTTCAGCACTTTACTACCATCTTTTTGGCATGCATATAGAACAACGTTGATGATAAACAACAACCTTCACTCTATTTTTTTCTATAATCCACTTAGTACTTTGGTCATTTAACCTCAATGCTACTTATTGTCTCATAAACACTTTCAAAATTTCAAACAATTTTTTTCACAAAACACAGTCAATTGCTTTTACTGATATAATTTAGTCAGACTTTTTTTATTTTGTCATTTTTATTGTAATCCGCAAACCATAAAACTTATGATTTCTAAATTTTAGTTAAATTTAAGATATTGCATATGACCACACATATTGGACCTGCTACTTTGAAAGCTTATAATTCAACTTTATTTTTGACCGCTTGCTTTGAAACTTCTGTATCAAACATTTTTGTTGAAAATGTTAATTAAGTCTATAGTAATAAAATCGTTGTTAACCAAATTTTAAGTAAATCCAAGATACTGCACAGGCATATCAAAATTTTGACCCTGTTACTTTGAATGCTTATAACTTCACCACATAATTGTAATTTGCATACTTTGAACCGCAACTTTTAGCTAAACCAATAAATGTTGTTATTTTGTCTTACTTTTAATACTCCTAATTTTACAAATTTTCTAAATTTTTATAAAATTTATTAATCCTTAAATTAATATCAAAGTTTTGTCTGCTCATAAATTAACAACTATTTGTCAAGTTAGTAGAATTTATTGTATTTGAACAAAAATATGATTCAAATTATTCACTTAAATATTGATAATTTGATTAAAACTTTGACATAATTTTGAATGCTCTTAATTTCACAACAAACAAACAGAAAATCATAAGATGATAGCCATGTAATGAATCACATGACTTAAGATTAAAAAGATAGTGATTCTACAATTAACAATATGTATAAAAATTATTTTTAAAGTTTTCAACCTATTTGTTTGTCGCAAATGCAAGTGGAAAATAAATATTTTCCTTTTGCACTATTACTAATTTATAGAACTTTTAATAAATATTAAAATTTATTTAACTTTTAATAAATATTAAATTTTAGGCTATTGCCGCTTGTTATTTTTTCAACTTTCCAGATGTAAAGAAATTCTGAATAATTTTCAGGACAATAAAGAAGTCGAAAATTAAAAAAAACATGCATGAATAGACTGACCTTAAAATAGTTTTACTGCTTTTAAAATAATTCATCATAAATTCATTGATAATAATAAAAATTAAAGATGTAATACTTTGAATATTGTTTATACTTGTTAATCAATAATATAGTAGTTTCAAATACATGCAACTATTTTGTTGTAGTCTACATCATTAAATTATTTGACAAATAAATATGCAAAGAAGTCTATAATAGAATATAATAAGTAATATTTAAAAAAATCAAATTATAAATTGTCGATGTTATGCATAAACATTCAACAAAACTTACTTAATTTATATTTTTTTTCATCGTAACTGTGTAAGTAAACTTTTAGCAACAATTTAAATTATTATAGATTATAAACATTTCTGTAAAACAATTTGTTATAATTTTTACGGTAAGAGCCCAAGTTGTCGAGTTTATAAACGAACATTCAAATAAACATTTATAACTTTTTTATCACAAATGTATAAGAAATATTTAGAAACAACTTGAATGATAATAGATTCTAAATATTTTTATAAAACCATTTCTTAACTTGGACTTATACGATAAATTCTAATAAGAGCCCACGTTGCCGAGTTTATACACGAATATTCAAATAAACATAGGTTATTTATAATTTTTTTTTCATAAAAGTATTAGCAACGTTTACAAGCTATGAAAATAACAATAAATTATAAATATATTTTAAAAATATTATACCCACTTTGAGTTACAATAAGTAGCAAAGAGCCCGACTTGCCGGATTTATACCATTGTGGCTATAACTTTTTTATTTGAAGTAATAGACAAGGATTTGTTTGTCTCTAGGAGGTTAGTTTGACAAAATACATTAGAATATGACATAATAAAAATATATATTTTACGAGCCCGACTTGCCGGGTTAACATATATATATATATATATATATATATATATATATATATATATATAACTGGATACCAAACTTCCTGTATTGATGCGTTTCTATAGTGAAGCAAATTATATTACGGAGGCCATTTTATGTGTGACTTAGTAATACAAAGTAAATATTAAAAACATTTTACAATTCATTATTTTAGAGATCTATACATTTAAAACATACATTATATGTCACTAACAATAACAAAAAAACATTTAAATGATCCGGACAAAAATTGGTAAATTTTGGATCCGAAGTTAAGACAAAATATGTGTTTTTAATAAAAAACTTATAATTTTTAAATTGATTTACCAACTTAAACTAAATTTTTTGACAACATTATTACACGTATTACTGACGTTTTATTATCATAGTCAAACTTTGTATACGCATTGTTTTTTTTTAAATTACCGTACCGCAAAAACTCTTGTATATACAAAGTTAAACTATTATAGTAAAACGTCAGCAATACTTGTAGCAATGTTGATTTAAAATTTGGTTTAAGTTGATAAACTCGTTTAAAAAATATTAATTTTTTATCACAACCGCATTATTGGTCTTAACTTTGGATCTAATTAACCAATTGTTGTCCGAAACATTTTAATAGTTAGCTAACAATGTTAGTAGCATATAATGCATGTGTTAAATGATTAAAAAACTAAAATGATAAAATGTAAGATGTTTTTAATACATATTTAGTACTATCAAGTCACTCACAAAATGGCCGCCGTAAAATATTTTGAGTCACTTTATAAACGCGAGTCAGGTATCCAGTATATTCATGCCAGTAACATGCTAATACTTAGGAGTTATACGCTATTAAAAACTATAAGTATGCTCTTTAAAATGCATTACAGAAGAAAAAGTTTTCCTTGCTAATGTAATAATACCAGAAAAAAGTGATATAAATAAAATCAAAAATTATTGTTAAAGTAGCATAAAAGGTACACAGTTGGGCGGCATTCAGAAAGACACATCCTTAAAAACCAAGATTAAGCTATCAAAACGTTAGCAAATAAAATCATTAGCATACGCTAGACTTTTATTCTATCTTACTTCCAAAGTAATCAATCCCAAATAATTAAAAAAAGATATAATCAATCCAACAAACAAAAAACTAAGACGTACCACACAGTCTTAAAAAGACAGTTTATGACAAATGCATACTACCTGTCAAAACGGATTGAAGATTATGGCCATTACTGTAAAAAGTGCTACAAAGTTACGAACAACCTAAAAAGCAATAGAACAAGCCATGCTTGGTGTAAACTTGAGAAAAAATAAAATAAAAAAATAAAACAAGCGTCACAGATTTGTTGGAACAAGTATCTGAACTCAAGAAGAGCATGTTGCAAGGCAGGACTACTCTAAAAGGATATCCTAAATTACAACATGAAAAGCAAGGAAAACAATACAAGACGTAGAAAGACTACAAAAAAAAAATGGCTAGATAACATCACAGATTTAGTGGGAAGAAGATAGAAACAAATAGCAAAAAACAAAAACACATTAAAAGGTAAAAAAATACCTACGTGTAGAAATGAACAACTAAAAGTTGAAGAAAAAAAAAAGAAGTTCCTCTGGAAGAACATATCATAAAACAGTATAATAGCTCAGTTGTAAAGCTTTAGCATAGCACACTAACAGTTTGGGATTTGATAACCAAAATATGATTGATTGTTTTTATTACGTATTTTGAAAATATAACAATTTACAGTTCAAACAAAGTTGAAATTTTTGTTTTTTGAATACTTTGTCCCAACTCATCCAAAACATGTTCTATAGAATTTATGTACAAGCTGAGAGTTGGCCAATTAAACCGCAAAATTCCTAATTCATTCAGATAATCTCTGACAACTCTGGCTACGTGAGGTCTAGCATTATCATGCATAAAAATGCTCATAGTTGTCATGAAGGGCATAACATGATCTTTGAGAACCTCCATAATTTATTTGTAAGCTGTCAAGGAATCATTTTTTATAAAGACCAACTCTGTACGTGTTTTGGTGGAAATTCCTGCCCAAACCATAACACAGCAAAATAAGAGTTGCTCATTATTACAAACTAAAACGTATCTTTCTCCGCGTCTACTCCACACTTTTTGAAGTACGTCTGATTCATTAAGACAAAAGCGCTACTTATCTAAAAACAGTACTCTGCTTCAGTCTTCATTATTTTATGTCCGGTAATTTTGGGCAAAAGCCAATCTTGCAACACTATGTCAGCGTTGTAAAGGTGGACCTGTAACCATTTATCTACAAGCCCATCTAGCAAGCCAAAGCTTTCTCTTAACGGTTACTAACATTTACATTTTTAACTTTATGAAGTTGATTTCGTAGATAAACTGCAAAAGCTGTTCTATTTCGCAAACTTGTGAACACCAAAAAACGGTCATCTCTGTTTGTAGTAACTTTTTTTTGGCCGGATCCTAATCTTCTGGTAATCAGGCCAGTATGCAAGTAACGCTGATACACTTTTTGTACAGCACAAAGGTTTTTACCAACTATCTTTGCAGTTTTACGTTTTCCTTGCACATCTTCAATCGACGCTATAATTTTTGCTACAACAATAGGGCCTAAAGGTATTATGTCCTGTTAAGTACGTACACCGTGTGAATGAAAAGTTTTGCAGAGAAAAATCAATACTAAGTAAAAAAATCACAACAAAATCTAGGTTTTCAATTAGAGCAAAATGGATGCTGTTTCATAAAGTCAGTAACACAGTAATAATAACTGACAGATAGATATATTATCTAATTAATGTCAGGAAATAAATTATTAAACGCTTACTTTGGTTTACAATTTGCAAACATAAAGTTTAAACTAAAAATCATAGTTTTAATGTGACCTCTATTTTTTCCTTGCCAGTGTATATTGATTACCTCTACCTAATTAGTTTTACTTACTTAAAAAGAACTCACTTCAAAAAAGAGAACAACTCTTCACTGCTAGTGTTAGTTGACAATGTTAATTGAAGTTCATTAAAAACTAAGGCTTAAATGAAAACCATTTTTTTATTTTTGTTAGAAGATAAGCCACTTTTTTTATTGTAGTTTTTTTGTCACAATATTATGCAAAACGCAAATTTATGATTTTCTTTTTTACCTCACTGTACAGTAGTATTTACTCATTTACTGTATTAATTTATTAATTTCAATTGTATTATCTTTATAATTACTAATTTTGTTGATCCATCACTGAAGCTACACATCATTCCATTGCTTTTCATCAGTTGACTATTATGTATTTATACAGCAAAGAAAGTACAAGGTTTAGTAAAAAATTGTTTTATTTTGCTACATATTGTCAGTGTCTTATGCTGTATGTTGTTTTTAGTTTATATAAACTTATCTGTGTCCAATTTTTTTATTATGATTAATTGACAAATATACAAACTTTGTTTTAGACATTACATATATATTCTAAGGTTACGTAGTATTACAAAATATAAATTTTGTTATTTAACCTGTTTACGCTAATAGAAACATTCATTTACTATTTAAACTAATAATAAAACTTTAATTACTAATTAATTATTTAATTGATTTTATTTATTTCTAATCAATTAATCAATTGAATAACTGTTTAAATAGTAATTAATTTTTAATTAAAGTAATTTGAATACTGCCATGTAAAAAAACCAATAACAATAAAATTATGAGGTATGTAGCTATTTGTCGGTGATATTGAGATTTGATCTAATTTAAAAACTCATATTTTATGAGAGCATGTTGTTTGTAATAAATGACTACAAGTATAACTCAGAAAGATATTATTAATTAACTAATTATTTTGTGACAAATAGTAAATCAACTAAATTTTATGATTACACTATATACGATTAAAATACTCTAATATTTTTATTTTGCATTCTAAACAACATTGATATAATATATAAATAGAGCATTTAAGACAAATGGTTAAATGACAGACAGAATAATATTAAAACCAGACTTATAGAAAATAAATAAATTAGGTATAAACATTTGCAACAGTTATCGAACAACTCAAACTGTTAATTTAATTGCAATAATTAATCATTAAACGTTTAATTCTTGAAATACCGATGTTACAATGCGTTTAACTATTAATTTCTACATAATCAATCACTATGTGCGCAGTCAATCAACCTGCAGATATGTAATATTATCTAAATATAAGAACATAATTAACTCCGATTGGTAGCAATGTAAATATGAGTTTATCGAAAGCCATTGCATGAGATTAATTGTTTTTACATTAAAGATTATTTTACAGTATTTAATAGTTATTCCTAATGTAGGTTTTTTAGTTGATGACAAAGCCAAATCAGTTTTTACAACAATGTTGCAATGTAAATCAAGATAAAATGTTAACTTATGAAAATAATTTTTATTGTCAAAAAATTCCAATTATTCATTTCAATTTATTGTATATTGCTAGTTGTGCATTATTTTAGAATTGAGTGAGTCTGGTAATCAAATTAATGGTTCAAAACTTCTACAGTAATAAATTTTATCGTTGTTTCTTAAAACACTACTATTGTTTTTTAAAGTTGTTACAAGTGTAGTACACTCAGAAACTAATATTAAAGTTTTTATTTAATTCAATAATAAATATTAATTTCATTCTTATTTTATAATAATTTGTATTTTGTTTAAATAAAACGTAAATAATAGTAAAGTTTTTAATAAAATCTTATACAAAATGCAAATAAGTGTATAAACTAACCAAATAAAATAGACAATCAAGTAATTATTAGTATGACCGTCAGACAATGACAAAACAAACGTAATTCATCATACATATTACAACAAAAATTTTACTACTTAAATAAATAATGCAGACAAATCTTGCATATGCATTAAGTATTTATTAATTTTAAAGTGACTTCATTTGAAACAAGAAAACCATTTACGTGCTGTTTTTTTTTCTGATATAACATTTTATCTGAAAACTGTACAAATAATTCCTCCTCTAGTTAACTTCATTAAACTCAAAACACGTCCAAAATGTTTAGTTTTTGTTTTTGGCACTTTGTTTTCTTGAGTCAACAATTACTCCAAACAAATGATCAATTTAAGAAAGATTCTGTAAAGAATATCAACGCATTCAAATTATATCTAACATTTTGTTTCGAATTGTTTTAAACTTGCATCAACTATACTACTGATAAAATACCTTCTACTGGAATTACTATATTAACATTTTATATATATATATATATATATATATACAATTATTTATTGGCTAATTATAAGAAAAAAAGTTCCTATTAACATGGTTCCGCAAACGCACCGTTTTCAAGTGTAAATTTTTTTATTTTATTTTATTTTTTGATGATATCTCAGGAACCGTTTGAGATACCAAACTCAGCTTTTGTATACATCTTAGCATTAATATTAGCTACTTTTTAAGCGCTTATTCAATTTTTTTTTATGTGCCATTGACGGAGATTTTAAGGTTGCGTGAGATTTTTATGGCTGTAATTTCTATGACACTTGAAAAATTGGCAGTCTGAAAGCACATTGTGAACCACCAATATTTTCTACACAAAGAAGGTACTCTTAGTCAAAAGCTCTAACGTAAAACGTTTTAGAGAAATACGGAAATTTATGATGAAAAACATAAAAAAAGTAACAATTTATCAAATAAGGTTTCCAAACCGACAGGTACCAAATGAAAGAACATTCATTCGTATTCACACGTCTACATCAAACTGGAAGTGTACATAAAAGAGCTGCAGAAAATGGGAGATCTCGTCTTCTACCTCCGCTAATTAAAAAAGAAGTTTTTCAAAAAATTGAAAACGATCCAACTAGCACTAGAAGAATAGCTTTAAACCTAAACCTTAGTCACGTTACAGTGTAGAGGATAATAAAAAGCCAGATGTTATATCCTTATCACATACAGCGAGCACAAACCCTTTTACTAACAGATTTTCTGCAAAGATAGGCTATGTGTCAATGGTTTCAAAAAAAAATTGCGCAAAATCTTCGATTTTTAGAACAAGTTTTATTTACGGACAAAGCAAATTTTTCTTGCAATGCAGTTATAAACTTCCATAATAATCATGTATGTGCCGACAAAAATCCACATGCCATAATGAAGGCCATTATCTGCAAATATTTTCCGTTAATGTTTGGGCAGGTGTAGTCAATAATATCGTAATTTTCTTGAAGAAGAGCTGCCAGGACTTTTAGAGGACGTTCCGGTTCGATTAGGAAACAAAATGTAGTTTATGCACGATTGTGCTCCTGCACATTTTAGTTTAGTTGCGCGTCAATTCTTAAATGAACAGTATAGGAACCTTTAGATAGGTTGAGAAGGCTCACAGGCTTGGTCTCCTCGGTCTGCAGATCTAAATGTTTTGAATTTTTTTTTTGTGAGCTCACTTTTAAAGTTTAGTTTATACTATATTAGTTAATACTGATAAAAAACTAAAAAATTGCATTATTGCACCTGCAATACGATACGAAACACTCCAGGCGTGTTCGAACGGGTACGTCAGTCACTAAAACGTAGGTTGAAAGCCTGCGTTATTATAGGAGGAAGTCATTTTCAACAATTTTTGTAATTTTTTCTTTTTATGTTATTGCTTAGTTTTGTAAAATAAAGGTTTTGTGATCATGTTGCTACTTTTTCTTTCCGTTCCTGAGATATCGTCAATAAATAAAAAAAAAAAAATTACACCCTGTATCTGAAAAACGGTGCGTTTGCGGAACTATGTTAATAGAAACTTTTTTTCTTATAATTAGCCAAGAAATCCCGCTTTTTATTTTTTGACACATGTTTTAAAACACCCTGAATATTATATATACATAATATTTCAGAAATTTTTGCTGTTTTATAATAAATCTTAATTTTTAAGCAATTAAAAACGTTTGGTTTTCAATCAGTTTTTCTACTTTACTAATTATGCCAAACATTTATTTTTTATTCAACTGAACACTACTTTTGCCTATATACACAATTAACTTTTTTAATGGATTTTATTTTTTCAATCTCCAAAATTGTTTTGTTTCAGGATGATTAACAATTTTGTTTTTTATAGTAAATAATTATCTTTTATACCTCTATTTGCAAGCCAAATTAATGTTATCTAATACTGATTATTCTGAACAAAAATTATCCAGTTATTTATCCGGTTAGTTTGTAGTCCTTGATCTTTTAAAACTTATTCAGTTAACTAAATAACACCATCAAAGGTAAAGTGACAACGTACATATTATAATCGTACACAAAAATACAATTAGAACAATAATGTTTTTATAAAAATATAGTAAATTATATAATCAATAATATTAAGATTGTAGTGCAAGCACCAGGTATTTTCTCCACCTCAAGGTTGTTGTTACAACTGCTACAAGGGCAATTCTATTTCAAACGGATCAGAGCAGCAGGATGGTTCATAAGAGTATAAAACCCTTAAAAAATTCTACAAATTTTTTAAGTTTTTTTGTTGTTTTTTAACTATTTAAAAATGCGATTACATTTTTTGTTTCAAAATCGCAAATTTAACCCAAAAAACAAAAATTTATTTTTTTATTTTTTTTAACCAAAAAAGTTGGCGTATCTTAATGTAAATTAATTAGAAAGTTTAAATTTGTTTTGTGTATTTGGGTTTTGAGGTCTAAAACTCGAAAAATCTGCAAAGTAAGCCTATTCTTCAACATAAACTCTTACAAATACACATTTAGACGCGCTCAGAGGAACAATACACCAAATATTATTAAAAATTTGAATTTTGAAGACTATTTTACATGGAAATTATGTTATTATTGCACTTATTGGCCGTAGAAAAGTGCATCTAAAAAAATATTATATTCACAAAAAATATTATAAACACACTAGGGTGTGGTTTAAAACTTTTATTTATCAAATTTTGATAAGCGCCGTGTAAATTTATGTTTGAATGCCAAAAATAATAATATTTTCAAATTTTGGCGCCTATCAATCAAATCTAAATTTGTGTCGCAAGCGCAAAAACTATCAAACAAAGAGTAAAATCGCCCAAAATTGGTTCAAGCAACAAAAGATGTCTTTGTTAAACTTCTAATATGAGCTTAAAATAAATATAAGACAAATAATCTTAAAAAAAAAATTTATAAAATTTTTTTTTAAGTAAAAAAATTATGTTGTACATTTTTTTTTTCTAGATGAGCTTTTTGACGCCAGATCAGCACGACACTGACTATTTTCTATGTAGAATTGTTTGCAAAACTTAAGTTTTTAATAATATTTGGTGTATAGTTTCTCTGAAAACTGCTAAATGTGTATTTGTAAAAATTTATGTTGAAAAATAGACCTATTTTTGCAGATCTTTTGAGTTTTAGAGTCCTAAAACTCAAATACACAAAACAAATTTATACTTTCCAATTAATTTACATCAAAATAATTTAACTTGCACTTAATTTTTTTTTTTTGCTCAGTCCACTGAGAACAAAAACATGGTTTTATTACTGTTGCGGATTATAGACAGAATATAGACTTGAAATGGCGCCAGATTTGGGTTCTACAAAAAATTTCTGATTGATCACTAGTAAGTTTTTTTTTTAGTTGAATTTGCAATTTTTAAACAAAAAATTTAATTAAGTTAAAAAACAAACCATGTGGCTCCGACAAGCCTTTGTAAAGTAAAACTTTGGAAATACTTGAAACAATTAAAGTGCCTGTTTGCAGCCAATTTTTAGACTAAAGACGCAAAAGTGATTTGCAGTCTGATTACAGTAAAATACATCTATATTTTGTTTTAGACCAACAAGCCGCCGTTTTGCCAAAGAATTAAAATTTACAGGTTTTTTGCCAATATAATTTTGCCAAGAATGGACTACACGTGTAATTTGTACGTAAGTTCTTTATCAAAAGTAATGCTAAATACTTGACAGCACAAAGCCACTGAAGCATTGTGGTTCAGAAGCAAATGACCAACTAGTAAAAAAACATAGTTTTATAGCAGCCCAAATTAGTTTCCAGTTTGTTGAATCCAATGTTCTACGTGCAGTTCTATACGTAGGTCTACTACATTATTGAATTGCTTAACGGAGTACATTTATAATTTTAATATAAACTTTTTTTACTATTGTAGAATGGGTTTTAAAACGTAATAATTTCTTTAATAATATTTAAGTTTATTAACATTTTAACAGAAAAATTAGTAGGTAAGGTGAATTCAATAATTAATTAAAATATTGGTATAAATATAATCGTTTTTTTTTTCCAAAAAAGGACACGTGCTTGTAGTTGTTCAATGAAAAAACTAGCATACAGTGCACGCAAAAATACAATTAGAACAATAAAAATTTAATAAAGTAGTAACAAATTATTTAATTAATATAAGACTATAGGCTCACCTGGCACCAGGTATTTGCTGCACCTCAAAGTTGCTACTACAATTGCAATAATAATAATAATAATAATAATAATAATAATAACAATAATAATAATTTATTAAGGCAACTGCATTTACGAGTTATTACATACAAATTGTTTACAAACAGTGATTACAAGTATGACAAACAAACGAATAGATACATACATACATTACTACATATTGGCTAAGGTGTTACAATAATCTCCTTAATTTAGTTTTGAACGTCTCGTATAAAATACCAACAAAGTCAACGTTATTTGATACACAGTTACCGTGTCGTGCAATACGAGACAGCTGTGCCGGCCATAGTTAGTCCTACTATAAGACATATGCAAAAGAAGACAATTCTTAACCGCACATTGAAGAACATGTATATCTATCTTATCTATGATCTGCTGACAGCAGATTAGCCCGCTCAGTACTTTGAACAAAAATTTCATGTCCATCTCATTTGTTTGTTTTTCCAACGCAGACAATCCCAAATAAATCCCAATATTTTCAAATAATAAATACACACCAGTAAAGCTGAGTTTAAATGATACCAGTTTGTAAAATTTATTTTGAACTGATTCCAATCTGTCAATAAAAGTTTGGTAGAATAGGGTTATATTACGTTATAGTACTCTAGATGTGATTTCACCAGAGATTTGTACAAGATAAAAAAAGTTTGTATGTTACTAAAATCAGCCGTAAATCTTATAAGAAAGCCTAGCATCTTGTAAGCTTTATTAACAAAATGAAGAATGAATGACAGTTTGGAATCAAGCAAGACTCTTAGATCACGGATTGAATCGACTTTTTCTAAACCGGTAAGTATAGATAAAATTAACAGGATTTTTGTTTCTTGAAAATGATGTATACATATATATATATATATATATATATATATGATATTTTTTTAATATTAAGATTCATGTGGTTAAGAACACACCATTTATTGACCGCTAGTAAATTCCTTTGCATAGTAAGACATATCAGCAATAGTGCTAACTCTACAATATATCTTTACATCATCTGCAAATAACAGGTGGTGACAGTTTATTTATTTATATGTCATTAATAAAAATTGAAAATAAAACAAGTCCCAAATGGGACCCTTGGGGTACACATGATGTCGCTTTATTGGAATGAAATAGATCATTCTTAATTTTAACTTGCTGGACACGTTTACTTAAATACGACGTTATTCATTTAAGCAATAAATTACCGACACCATATGCACTCAATTTGTTAATTAGCAAGTCATGGTTAACAAAATCAAATGCTTTACTAAAGTCCATGTAGATTGCATGGACTTCATCATCACTTTTCAATGCTTTGATTATATAATTAGTAAATACAAACAAGTTTGATTGAGTTGATCTTTTCGTAAAAAAACCGTGCTGTTAATAAATAATTATATTTTTAAAGCACCAAAGAAGAGCTTATATATTAATTTTTCAAAAAAATTTGGCAGTGCCGACAGGATTGTTATTAGCCTGTAATTAGTTACATTTAATTTAAAACCGGATTTAAAGTTTCATACAATATAAGGTTGTTTCAACAAATTGGGAAAGATTCTTGATAACAATGAAAACAAATAAATTTGGTGGAGAGAGTAAGATAACGTTTGGCAACAGTAAAAACAAGGAAAGCAAGTTATCTGGTCCAGGACTACTATCAACTTTCAGTTTTGCCTATGCTTCCAGCACACAGTCTAAGCTTACTGGAATATTAGTTAAATTCACCGAAATATTAGATACAAACGCTGATTGAATGTGTGTAGGAAGTTTATACACAGATGAAAAAAAGTCTGCTAAAAGATTGGCAATGTCACCTCCATTTGTAGCCGTATTACTGTGTAAACACATTAAGGAGGGAATACCGTTGGATTTATTTTTACTCCGGACAACAGACCAGAATAGTTTTAAATTACTGGGTATGTTCAACATTATCCAAATACTTCCTATAGCATAAAAAAGTCTTGGATTTGCAGTTAGATCTCAATCTTGTAAAGACAGCAAAGTCGGATGCTAAAAGTGAAGTTTTTCACTTTTTATGAGCAATTTTTTTGGATAGAATTAAATCAATTAGTTTTTTGAAAAACCAGAGTGAAAGCAGCGACGTTTGCTAACTGTATTTTTAGGTACATACAGATTGATTACAAAATAAATAACGTCATAAAATATATCAACTGCATCATTTACAAATTTACATAGATTAAGATTTCTACGTAGTTTGCACTTTTAAAATAATATTTTAAGTAAGTTCCATTATCAATAGCACATTCTTTGATTACAACACTAATAATAAGAGAAAGATGATATGTGTCGCATAAAATAATATAAGCGCATTTAGATACTTGCATAGTATCACTATTGCTAAGACATAAATCTAAAATAGTATTAAAATCATTGGTTTAAACCTAAAGCACCGACACTATCATAAAAAAACGTTTCCACCGTAGATGAAATATTGGTTGGAGTTAACCCAGCTAAGTTTTCATCATCAGGTAACCAGTTGATATGAAGCAGATTAAAATCACCGGTAACTACTATTCTACTTTCAGAAAACTTCAAGATGGCATCTTTAAGTACCTCTATATGACCAGCGTATAAATCTATATGGAATCTGGGATGTATATAACTGCAGCTAACAAATAGTTCAGACAACTCAAAACTAATTTTTACAATAACCATTTCAAGGTTATCATTCGAAGGTACGACTGTAAATTTTAGGTTTTTCTTAACAGCTATTAAGACTCCGCCACCACTGCTTTTAGAACTGGTGTTAACATTTCTGTCCATCCAATACAACAATGTACCGGTCATCAATAAATTTGTTATTGGATATAGAAGGGTGAAGCCCGGTTTCAGTAAGAGCCAAAACATGAAAATCTTCAGTCAAACACAAACAGAAAAATTCAACTAACTTAGTACGTAGACCTCTCACATTTTGGTAATAAACTGTGAGAGTGTTTATGGATTTTGAGATAGTTACTTCTGCGGTCCCTGGTAATTGCTGTCCGGCAATGCCAACCGGCCATTGATTAGTGTCTAGAAGTCAAGGAATAAGTGATTCTTTCACACCTAGCTTGAATGAACAGGTATCCTCATTGTTGGTAAGTGGGAAACATATAGCATCATTAATGCCGAGAGAATCACTCATATATTTGAGAATATCTGTGTCTTTTGTTAATGACACCCAATTAAAGCCAATGGCCGTGTTCTAATGATGCTTGTTACTACATTATTTATTTTATATTTACGCTATAGTACCATGAGTAACACCCAGTTTCTAAAACTTTACTCAAGCTTAACTAAGCTTAGTTTAAGCCCAATCACAGTTTATGTCAAATTTCCATTACACAATGCATTTAGAAACAGCGTTTTAACTAAGATCTAGATAGATTTGACAATGTTGCCAATACTTGTAATCGTTTTTGATAAGTAGCCAAACAAGCTTCTCCGTTTTAATCAAGTCTGTATATAACTTTTTTTTAATTACATTTATCAGTTTTCTAATTTTGTAAACATCCTATAAATCAAAATTTGACTTATATGATGATATAAATTAACATTAGTATTTTTTAGACCATCAAAAATTAAACCAAAAAAAATAACATCGTTTTATGTTACCTTACTTTTTTAATAAATTTCAGTTACAAAATAACAACTCCAAATAAGATATTACCTGGAATAGTTTATTAGGAATTTTCTTCTTAATTCAATATCAAGTAAATTGAACATTAAATTGTTTTTACGTTAGTATTACCAATGCAAAAATAATAATAGAAAACTATAAAACATGAAGAAATGCTGGTCGTGTGTATATAAATTATATGAAGGACGCTATATTTCCTTTAAATCGTGACATGGGTAATTGGTATAAACATGTGGTATTTGCTAAATTGATATTATTGGTTATACTAGACCCGATAGTCAATTGAGATTGAAAATAATTCTGTAGCCTAAAGACCAACCAACACAAATAACATAGTTCTTTTAATGAATTAAAACCACTTTATTTGATCTCATATACAACTATTAATTGTGTTATCGGCTTTTTACGATACATACCATATGTTGTGGGTCGGACTTCTTTCTTCGTCGCACACAGACACTTGATTGTTTACCGATCGTGGGGCAATATATATATTATATATAGCGCACAAATTGGTGAATAGGTTAAATTAAAATTAACATATATATGAAGTAAAAATTATTTATTTAGTACTTCGTCGAAGAATAGTTCCCCACTGACTTAAAACTAAACATGCAACATATATATAGGGAAGTTCCGCGGAGGGTGGTGTTATCAATATGGAACAAAGGTTTATTTGTGTCTGGGATATGACATTAATGACTTTGAAACGGATGTTTGTTTTACAATTTAAAATGCTTCACATATTGAGGGATGGCAATAAATTAAAAATGAGTATGACAGCAACTAATAAAAATAAGGGCAAAGGTTTATTTTTATTATGTTTGGGAATTGATTTATTTAATGAGTGGAGAAGGAATGATTATTTAGGATATTATCGTTATTGATATGGGGATATAACATTTCCTCCCTCCTTATCATAAAAAAAATGTATTCTACATTTTTTTGTATAAAATAAAAAAAATAGATAATAGGTAAAACCTGATAAATTTAACTAACTTAAAAATAACTAACTAATAAAATAATGATACCTGCTAAAAATAATAAAATTTAATAAGAAAAAGAAAAGTCATTTGCAACTGAAAAGTATGAGTTCAGAATACATAAACACACGCGCACACAAATCGCACTTAATTTTAAAGTCTGTTAAAAGGATTCATCCTTTGCTGGATTCTTGAAGATCTTCTGGGAGGTGTTGTCGGAGGTGTTGTCGCAAGTGGTCTTATAATTTCAGGTTGTGGTTCTTCTTGAATGTCATGTTGGGGTTCTTCAACGATCGGTGTTCGCAACATGTTTAGCCTTAAATTAATAGGGGCTGTAGGAGGTGTCATGCGCTGACGGCGTTGTGCATTTAAGAACATGTTCCATAAGGTGAACCTTGGGCAAATCCGTTTGAATATTTTATATAAAATATATAAAATTACAATCACTGAAATCACTAACGGTGTGAAAGTAATTGCACTATGGTGCCATTCCGTTGGTTCGTGAATTTCGTTGCTTGTTCTTATAATATCATCCAGTTTATGACTTGCAACGTTTAAGTCATCAACATGGTTTGATATCTTGTTGTAATGATGATCCAGTGTCAGTAGACTTAAGTTAAAATTTGAACGTGACCTAATTTCTTCGGATATCAGCTTGATGAAATCCAAATCGGGTAGGAACTCGCTGGGCTTAGGATTGCCCGAGATGATGTCATGAGGGTTTAGCATGACGGAGCTACTGTAACCTTTACACTTGTTATCGATGGTCAATGCACCTGTATTCCTCAACACAACATCAATAGTAACAGCTCTGTTTTCGCAACTCAACGTTATCGTTTCAAATTTTGGTATAACAAAAATCCAAGTATTTGAATTTTGCAATTGTATATAAATGCTCTTATTTAAATTAAATATTCTTTTATCGCAAATTTCAGGTATTATTGAAGTTGACTGTGTATAAATTTTAAATTCGCAACTATCATAAAGGTGTGCTAAATTTATGGGTTTGTCTTGTTTGCAGATAATTTTTGACGACGCCACGGTAATACAATTTTTTATTTCTAATTCCGAAAATTCCAAAAATTGTTGTTTGTTTTCATCTACGGCGAGAAATTTAGTTTTAGGTTGAATCATGACAAATTTATTTTCATGCAATTTAGATGGAAACGGTTGTAGTTTTAATAATTTGAATAAATTTGTCTCTATTAAGGGGATGCGAATCACGTACACTAAATTTCCGTTTTGCACATAAACAACTAGTTGCACAATGTCAACTAATGTATGCGCGTTTCCTAGTGTGAGAGGAACAGGAAAACTTAGTCCGCGCGGTATACTTGTTTTTGCCGAATTCAATTCTCGAACGAGAGTTGAGGGGCTTAGTACAGAAGGGTGGAGATTTCCCCGTTTTGCTTCTAAAATCGCGTTGGTAATTGTTATAACGTCAATTTGATGCTGGTGTAACATAGTATCAAAATCAAGAATATGCTGTTGTAAATCTGCTTTTAAACTAAGGTATTTAATGTGTTGAACTTCTGTATTTAAATGGTCGTTAATACGTTTTAAGTTTTCGGTTAGAATAATTTCGTTGTGATTTAACGAATCAATGGTAGCATTAAAATTTAAAATAGTTGATTTTACGACTTTGGATTGCTCTATAATTATGTTCTTCATAGAGTTTCCATTTGCAGCATATTCTTTAATAATTTGATCATATTGTTCAGCGTCATCATTATCTAATGTACCAAACAAGACTTTCGCGGCGCTACCGATTATATTAAACCAACCGCGACGTACGCGAACATGGTTAACCATTTCTTCAATGTGTGACATTTCTAAATTTATTTTATTTTGGATGGTTTTGGCATTTCTGACAAAACTGTTACAATCTCTATGAAACCCTAGTGTGTCGTTTATACACAATTCTGTGGTTTTTAACAAAAAGGAATTTAATAAACTTGACCGTTCTTGAAAGCTTGTTAAATTTACGTATGACAAAACTTCATAATTTTTTGTAAATAAACGCATTTCGGACAATTGTTCGAAATGAATACCAGGTGCTGACTTATAAGTGTGTATGGTGTAAGGTAGCGGTGTGTCGCTTAAACCGTGCGTGTATGGAATCAGCCAGACAAGTGTGAGGATTCTGAAAAACGTATATATCAGTTATCGGATTTTAGTATATATGCATCTATGTTATTGTTTACTCGCAAAAATGTTTTAATCTGTTTGCGTTTACACGAATTAATTTGCGATTAACTTTGATTGAATAGTTTAGAGGTGTATGTTTGCTATAAACTATGTAAGGTCCTTCCCACAAAGGCAAAAACTTTTTACTTAAACCCCGTCGTATAGTTACGTTTTTTAATAAAACTTTGTCACCGACATAAAAGGTGTTAGGTCTACAATTTTTGTCATATTGTACTTTAGATTTTTGTTTACTGTTTAATAAATTCTCGCGTGCTATTTGTCTAACGTTCTGCATTTTAAACTTTAAATCTTTGACATAATCGTCGTATGAGTAAAGAACTTCGGTAGGTTTGATAATAGATGAAGGTAAAGTAGCTTCTACACCATAGAGCAAATAATATGGTGTAAATTTAGTGGATGTATGTGGAGTGGTATTGTACGTAAACATTGCAGTTTGGATATGTAAATCCCAATCTAACTGATTTTGTGAACTGAAGTGGCGTAAATATTCGGCAAGAGTTCTATGGGATCTTTCCAAAGCACCATTTGTCTGTGGATGATACGCAGTAGTTTGAATTTTTTTTATTTTTAAAAGTTTGCAAGTGTTTTTGAATACATTGCTTAAAAAGTTAGTACCTTGATCAGTCAATACTGTTTCAGGAATGCCATGTCGACAGATAATATTATTGACAAATTCACGGGCAATAGTTACAGCTTCCTGATTAGGTATTGGAATTGCTTCTACAAATTTTGTTAAGTCATCTTGAAAAGTTAGTATATATTTATGTCCGTTCTCTGTTAATGTCATAGGTCCAACTACATCCAAATAAACTTTCTCAAAAGGTTTAGATGCGACGCTTGAAATTGCCATTGGCATTTTTGTGTCATTGTTAATTAGTTTATTTTTTTGACAACTTTCGCATTTACTTATGTAGTCAGATATGTCTTTTCTTAAATTAGGCCATGTATATATTTGCTTTATTCTATTATATGTTCTGTTTACACCTTGATGTCCTCCAAGAGGGGTATCATGGTATTCTTTAATTATATCCGTTTTTTGTTGTTCCGTCAGTTTGTTTAATTCAGTCATATTATCCTTAATACACACCTGCGTATTATAACCCTTAAATAGCAACCGGATCATTGACAGAGTTTTGTTCCATTTTATTTTTCCTTTTTCAAATTTTAATATTGCAATGTTTTTTATATTATTATTGACATGTGTCTCGTCTAACAACTTTGTAAGAGTACATAGTAATATCCATATCTGTTCATAATCATGGTTATCTACATCATATTCTCTATCGATTAAACAATATAGTTTTCCCTCAGAGTGGTCCAGTCTATTTAAAGTAAAAATGTCGTTTATATTCGGTTTGTTTTGATTAAAATCGTAAAATAAATTAAATTTTTCGTCTAAAAGATTTAAAAACTCATCAGAATCATCTAAGTTTTGAGGCATAAACATAATTAAATCTACACTATTTTGCATGGTCAAGATTGGTTCAAGTGTTTCATTAACTTTAGCGTTAGTTATTAGTTTGGTTTTCATCAGTTCTTCGAACTCAAAATATCCAAGTTCATTTATAACAGTATTTTTAGTATTAAAAGTGTTAATTCGGCTTAACGCGTCTGCATTTGTGTTCAATTTGCCAGCTTTGTACACTATTGAATAGTCATATTCTGCTAATAATAAACGATATTTGGTCAATCGAGAACCCGGATCTTTTACTCTAAAAACTTGCGATAATGGTTTATGATCCGTGATAATAGTAAATTTTGTTCCAAAAATATATGGTCTATAATGATTTATACCAAAAATTATCGCTTTCATCTCGCGTTCTGTTGTAGAGTAATTCGATTCCGCTCTATTTAAAGTACGACTAGCATACGCGATTGGTCTATCCGAACCTATTTCGCCTTGTGATAAAATCGCGCCCAAACCGTATTTACTCGCGTCTGTGGTGATTATAAAGGGCTTTTTAAAATCAGGATAGGCTAGTACAGGTGGATTAGTTATGTTACGTTTTAATAAATCAAAGCTGACTTGACATTCAGGAGTCCATATGAATTTTACATGTTTATGTAACAGTTGGTTTAAGGGATATGCTAATTTTGAAAATCCTTTAATAAAGCTTTTATAATAACCAACTAGACCCAAAAATGATCTGATTTGCTTTTGGGTTTGCGGAGTGTTAAAATTTATTACTGCTTGAATTTTTAAAGGATCGGGTTTAATGCCGTCTTCAGAAATCACATGTCCTAAGAATTTACATTCTTTTCTTAAAAAATTACATTTGGACAAATTAATTTTTAAATTAGTTTCGCGAAGTCTGTCAAAAATTTCACATAATTTACTGTTATGCTCATCCAAACTGTTTGCATACACTACAATATCGTCAACATAAACGAAACATTTAATGCCTTGCAAACCGCTCAGTACCGAGTTCATTAATCTTTGAAAAGTTGCTCCTGAATTTTTTAAACCGAACGGCATTCTATTGTATTGAAAGTGACCAAATGTAGTGCTAAATGCTGTTTTTTCAGCATGGTCAGGATGCATTGGAATTTGATGATAACCGGATGCCAAATCTAAAGTAGTGAAATATTTGGAATTTCCGAGTTGATCAAGGATATCAGTGATGTTAGGGAGAGGATATGGATCACTAATGGTGATTTCGTTTAGTTTGCGGTAGTCTACAACTACTCGCCACTTTGCTTCGCCATTTGAATCAGGTTTCTTTGGGACTAATAAAAGAGGTGCGTTGTACGGAGAATTGCTATGGCTAACAATTCCGTCACTCAACATCTGTTTCATTTGGGATTCAATTTGATTTTTGTGTTGGTAGGGTAGGCGGTATGGTTTTACAAAAATAGGAGGTTTGTTAGGAAGCGTAACTATTTTGTGTGTTACACTATTTGTACTACTTAACATGTCACCTTCAAGGTAAATTACGTCTAAATATTTTATACAAATATCGTATAAAGCGTTTATTTCTTCATTATTTAAATGATCTGTTAAAACTGATCGTTTTATTTTGTCCAGTCTATCTAATACAAAATTGTCGTATTTAATTGGAATATCTTCGTTTACAAACTGATCGTAGTTATTTATAGGTTCCAGCATTAATTTAGGTGTCGTTATTATGTGATCGCATTCAGATACATTCAGGATACCAACGTAACATTTATTGTTTTCGACATTTGTAATGCAAGAACCTACAATTAAATCATCATTTAATGTCGTTTTGTCACATAATACCTGTCCGTTTACATTCTGTGTAGTTGATATTTCTGTAATTAGTTCGCATCGAGCTGGTATGAAAATTAAATTATCAATTTCATTAGATGAGTAAATTTTAAACACCTGGTCACCTATTGTAAATGTTTTATTTACGTATGAAATGACAGCATGAAAATGTTTCATAAAGTCTCTTCCAATAATGCCATCTGCTTGGAGATTGCAATTATTGTCAACTACATGAAACTTATGAGGGATTTCTTCACCATTTATTTTAACCATTGTTGTTATTGATCCAATAGTAATGGCTTCGTTATTAGTGATACCGATAATTGTAACAAGATCTTGTAAATTTATTTTTGATTTGTTTTTAATTTTATTTATATTGATTAGACTAGTTTGAGCGCCCGTATCTAAAATCATTCGCGCGTTGTTCTTATCTATATCACTGTTCATACTTAAATAAATGATATCGCAACTACCCTCTTGGTTAAATAATATGGATTTATTTATAATTATCGGGTTATTATCTGTAACTGGCTCTATAATTTCAAACACTCTGTGCTGGGTAATAATATTGACATTTTCTTTGTGGTGTGCGATTACTAAATCTTTGTTTAATGAATTATCTTTTATACTAGTTTCTTTACTAATTTTTTGATTATTTATAGTATCGTTAATTTTGTTTAACGTTTCTATTTCATTATTTGTCAAAGTTTCAGTCTTATTAATTGCTTTATTTGTTTTAAATTGATCATGACAAACACCTGGAATCGCCCTAGCTAAATTCCGGGAGTTTTCATATTTTTCAATCCAACCCTCGTGATAGATATCAGGAATCGCCCTAGCTAAATTTCTAATACCTTCACCTTCATTATAGTCAATATTATTTCCATTTATCGTGTTAAAAGTGTCGCCAATTTCAAAATAATTACACCGACTCACATGAATTGGTGCACGGTTTAAACTTGATTCCTTGGTTGGACGTGCTCGCCCAAGGAACGTTCGTTTCCCGAATGATCAAATGTAACATCATCATAAGTTTGACGATTTACTTGACCGTGGCTGGACTGGTCTTGATGGGGATTTTGTTGAAAATCACGTCTTTGATTGGGATTGTTACGATTATAGCTATTTGTTTGAAAATCGCGTCTTTGATTATTAAAATTACCTCGATTATAATTATTTGGTGAAAAATCGCGTCTTTGATTATTAAAATTACCTCGATTATAATTATTTGGTGAAAAATCGCGTCTTTGGTCGTTGAAATTACTTCGATTATTATTGCCACGAAAATTTAAATTTCCTCTATAGTTATTACCGTCTCTATAATTGTCATAATTTCTGTAATTATTTCTGGTGTTATCTCTGTTATAATTTATAGAGCTTTGATTTTCGTTTAAATGTTTTATTTTCAACCGGCATTCACTTTCTATATGGTTGGGACGGTCGCAGTAATTGCAGTAAACGCGAACTTGATTAACGCGATATGAACCTCTTTGCTCGACTCCCAAAATATTTTTATGTTCGATTGCCTCGTTAATAACCTTTTCTAATTTATTTTCTTTACAATTTAACATTGCCGTTTGTAATTTTTCGTTGGCTATACCCCGTTTGAAAGAAGTTATTGCTATTTCCTCAAAATTATTTTTTTCTTCGTCCGACGCGCCGCTATTGTTTTTATAATTCGTTACTATGTGTTTTAAATTTTTTCCGAACGTTTCTAGAGATTCATTATTATTTTGGCGGGCGTTAAAAATTTCTGCAATCCAACCGTGCTTCGTTTTATGCGCGTGTTTAAAATTATTTATTAAAAATGACTGAAAATCGTCCCAAGTGGAATAGGCTTCAGTACTATTTTTTAAAACTGATACACAGTCACCTACTAATTTAAAACCCGCGAGCAATGAAACAAATTCATTTACTTCATTTGGGTCAGCTACTTTTGACACCGCAGTTTCACATTGTAATAAAAATACGTTTAACTTATCGGGGCTTCCCGAAAATGGCTCTACCAGCTTTAATAGTTCCATATTTGTTAATGGCATATTTAATTAATTTTTGTTTATAAAAAAAATTGCGAAATAAAAGAATATTTATATACCTATTACGAATATGTAATTGTGTGTATATAACAATTTTTTTTTAAATGTAATTAATTACGAATAATGTTGAGTTGGGATTTTTTATTGAAGCTATATATTGGTAATGTGTAAACGAAAAAAAATGCGGCAAATGACCAAAATAACATGCGAAACGTTAAAGCTACTTACATCGACATCATCCTCTACAATTATTTGTAATTGTCTCAATACAGGTGATGGGCAAATCCTAGGGTAGCTTGGATATCTCGGCAGAAAAAGGGCTTGCGTCGTCAGTTCGTTCTACCGCTGTCACCAAATCTTGTTGTGGGTCGGACTTCTTTCTTCGTCGCACACAGACACTTGATTGTTTACCGATCGTGGGGCAATATATATATTATATATAGCGCACAAATTGGTGAATAGGTTAAATTAAAATTAACATATATATGAAGTAAAAATTATTTATTTAGTACTTCGTCGAAGAATAGTTCCCCACTGACTTAAAACTAAACATGCAACATATATATAGGGAAGTTCCGCGGAGGGTGGTGTTATCAATATGGAACAAAGGTTTATTTGTGTCTGGGATATGACATTAATGACTTTGAAACGGATGTTTGTTTTACAATTTAAAATGCTTCACATATTGAGGGATGGCAATAAATTAAAAATGAGTATGACAGCAACTAATAAAAATAAGGGCAAAGGTTTATTTTTATTATGTTTGGGAATTGATTTATTTAATGAGTGGAGAAGGAATGATTATTTAGGATATTATCGTTATTGATATGGGGATATAACACATAAAGTAAAGCGTAATTAGCGCAATATTTATTATAGACCTACATTGAGTTTAGTACATCATAAAATATCCACAACCAATGAAATATATACATATAAAAACAATAACTTGAAGTAGGATTCATATTATTAAGACAATTAAACTTGTAGTGCAAATTACTAAATCACAGATTAATAAATAAGTCTACTTGCCAACCACTTAAAAACTTGTAATTCCTTACAATAAACCCTAACAAATTATATTTTTGCCTATAAATATCTAAATATAAACTATAAATTCATACTTATTTAATATACATAATAGTATTTAATTTATTTTCATTAAAATAATATTTCTACGTATTTTATTTCGGTAACGTTGTGTTGACAACTATATTCTCACAACTGTATTTCCTTTAACACTGCTATTATAATTATCTTGGAAATCCCCCCAACTTGTTCTCCGACGACAAATTGGGTTATTTTTTTGTGACCCTGTCTTATTATATGCATACTTGTTATAATTAGGTAAATTGTGAGAAATATATTTCAATGAAATACAAAAATGCACTAAGTAAGTTTTTTTTAATTAATTTCTTTATTTGGTGTTTTCTTATTATTATATATATAAAATTAAAATAATTAAAAACAGCAATGTATAAGAAAGAAATGAGTTTTTCATTTTAACATTAAGAAAACAGAACATTTATTTTTTCAATTTGAATAATGATTAAACAAAACAAATATATAATTTAAACTTTTGATTAATTTTAATCCGAAGTATCAGTTGTATCAAATATTGAACTAAACAAAGAATCTATTTATCTTTGTTAGTTTATTTTGAGTTACAGATAATCTCACATAATCTTCTAAAACGACCTTGTTGGTCGTATATCAAAAATATCTAAAAACTAGAGTTTCTTAATTTATTTAAATATTTTTTTACTTCTGTACAACTTTTCTTTTATAAGTCTTTGTATTGTATGTTGTTCCTAAGTATGAGAAGGAGCATCTAAAACTACACTATCTCTTCTAAATTCTGTTTGAGTGATAATTAATAAATTCTATTTAAAAGTATTATTCAAATTATTACCGAACCAAAATTGACTAATAACCTAGATACTTTACAACATCGGCGCAATGTTGAGATCTTTGCATTTTTTATAGATATTTCTATAAACATTGTAAAAAAAATACATAACATATTGTGATTTGTACAAATATTTAATTACTTACTCAAAACACATTAATATTTACTAGAAAGTGTCATCATAATATTAATTAAAATATGTAATCAAAAATTTATAAACTAATTAAGCATAGGGACATGTTGACATATCCAGCAGATGATAATTAATTTTCTATTTAATCAATGCATATTTAAATAAAATATCAATTTAGAAATCAGATACGCATTATACTTTTACCATACTCGCGAAGGACGGAATGACAATATTACATTCACATTATTTTAATTAATTAACTGTTCTTTAAAAGTGTATTGTGAAATATGATATATTTTAGATTGATTGAGAACAGTTTTAATTTATATCTAATGTTTACGGTTAATAATTAATAATATTATATTAGTTATAATAAATTGATGTCAACTCATTAATTAAATTTTTGACTTTTGTTGTCCGAGTCAATAAGTCCTACAATTAAAAAAAAACACATTTAAAGTAACACTAAAAAGGCTTGATATTTATTCCCTTCATTACGCTAATACGTGACTGCAAAACCGCGTTTAAATTGGCGGTTACATTTTTTAAGTAGAAGGGCAGTAGAGTGGAAAAATTTCTAAAACAATATAAAAATTAAATACTGGTTTGATCAATTTGTTAAAGAAATGAAATGTACATAAGTTACTATAAAGTTTTATTGGCTTAATTAAACTATTTTTTTAATAGCGTTTCTTAGTTAGTTTCTTTTCAAACGCACGCATTCTTAAAAGTAAGACATAAATAGTGAAGCCTAGTAAAGTTTATTTTTTTGGTATATTAAGCTCAAAAAATATGCACACACAAAATCACTGCTTTATTGATTGTAACGTATAAAGTAAAAATTAAGATTATTCCGGGTAATCTTTGTTTACAAATCTGCTACTTCTTATCCTGATAGCAACAATATGTACAACCTACCAGCATTGTTGTTAAGCTGGTAGAGAGACGCTACCAGTTAAGAAGAATACAAACAAAAAAACGGTACAAACAAGCTTTATGACTATTTGTTAAAGATGTTTCAAGATTACATAAATAAAACAAAAACTTTTTATGAATAATTCGATTAATTCAATTAGCAGCAAGCGTGGAAACACATTCAAGAAGCAGAGTAAATGCGCTATAGTCGACGCAACCGCAGTCTGGCACTACATTAAACTTACTTCAAATATATACAAACTATCACCCCCCAAAACAAACCTATGATAAAGTTGTCACTTAATGAAACTGTTCAAATGATGGTTGAAAATCAATTCTAAAAAAAAATATGGTTGTTTATCAAATGTGTTAAAAAATATATAATGAACAAACTTATGAGAGGACATTTAACAAATAATAGGCAACAACAAATTCAATAGTGCTACGACTACAAAAATTATCAAATCATAACTACTGGTTAAAAAACATTGTTTAACAGAATATTGTTTTTTAGAATAAACCAACAATCTTTATAAACTAATCATACTTTATAAACTTTTGCAGTTCTTAGTCTGACTAAAATGTTGGTCATAAATCATTAAACATTTTCAAATTGTTCAAAAATTGCAAATGTTTAATCTATACATAAAAAAGCCAAATCTGATTCTTCAAATTATAACGAAAATTGTTGTTTCCTTATTGCCAAGTTCTAAAAACAACATAATTTTATCTCAATATTTTGTATGGATTTTGATTAAAATGTTTGGCAACAAATTGTCTAACATATGTCAGTCACAAACAAAATTCTACTTAAGAAAAACATAGAAAAAATCTTGCAATAGCTCAAAACATTTGATAAGGTGTAGCTTCTTAATTGTACTACTAAGTTTTATTGTGTAGGTCTTAATCACAAACTTGTTAATCTTATCAATAACTTTCTTGACAACAGAAAAAATATAGTTAGAATTGATAAATTTAATTTTGATCACAAAATCACAAATGTTAGTGTTTTTAAGGTTCTGCTTATTTACCAACTGTAAAAATCTTATTCATAGTTTTACAGATGATAAGCACCTTTTATGCTTCATGTTTTTTAAAGGCCTCATCGACAAATATGACAAAATAATTCAATTGTCAATTACTTAATTTTAATTCTTAAAAAACTTAATTTTTTACTATTTCAAAATTAAAGTTCAAAGTATCATCAGTACCAAATATTAAACTAAACAACAGATTTATATTTAAATCTTTTTTAATTTGTTTTCTAAGGGTTACACATTTTAAACAAAACTAATATTTCTTAATAGATGTAAACAGTTTTTTAGTTTTGTGCAACTATATATAAAACTTATATTTAATGTTTACGGTTAATAGTTAATAATATTATATTAGTTACAATAATAAATTGATGTCAACTTATTATTTAAATTTTTGACTTTTGTACTTGTATTGAATACTGTTTCCAGGTATAAAAAAATTTATATAAGATATATCTTTTAAATTGTATTAAAGACCGCAGTATTTGAATTATTACCGATATAAAAATTGACTAATAACTTTACAACATTGGTGTAATATTGCAATCTTTGCATTTACTATAAATCTTTTTATGGATATTGTTCAAACAATATAAAAAGTTTTCCAATAGGAAGTCTTATTTTGAATAGCAGGCTATTTGGGCAGCTGTCAATTTCGAAGCTATTATCTTTTGACATTTGACAAATAAAAACTACGCCGTTATTAAAAATGGAACAATACACGCTTCAACAACGCATTAAAATTATTAAAATTCACTACAAAAATAGTGAACATTTTTCAATCACAGTTCGCAAACCAAAAGCACTTTTTGGTCGTCGTAAAGCACCGTCTCGGCCGGCAATAACAAACCTGGTGGAAAAATTTGAGCTGTTGGGTCAAGTTAGTAATGTGAAGAACCAAAACCGTGTGCATCGCTCAAGAACACATAACACATGAGAATATTGCTGATGTAGCCCGTAGTGTTGAAGAAAACCCAGATTTGTCGATTCCTTGTCGATCTTTAAAATTAGACATTTTACAAACAAAATTACACCGTATTTTGCATAAAGACTTAAGTTTTAAGACTTTTATAGTTCAGTTAACACACGAACTCAAACTGGTCGATCACCATAAACGTTGTATCTTCGCTGATTGGGTCCTTCAAATGCATCAATATGATCCGGAATTTTATCGAAAAATTATCTTCAGTAATGAGGCCCATTTTCATCTCGGAGGCTACGTTAATAAGCAGAATTGTCGCATTTTGGGCTCAGAAAATTCAAGAATGATTGTTGCAAAGTCATTGCATCTTCAACGTGTGACTGTTTGAGCTGAGCAAATGTGCAAATTGGTCATAGAAAATTTTATGAAAAAAATATGGTACTGCAACCGTAACCGTGGCTGCCATTTGACTGATATTGTTTTTAAATGTTAATAGCATACCTTCCTCTTTACAATAAAATAAACATTTATTGATTTCACTTAAAAAATACCCGTTATTTTTAAATATCAAAATAAAACCTCTTGTTGGAAAACCCTATATATTGTTAACCATGTCTGAGTCATGTGTACGAAACAAAAATTTGATTTTGCTAGAACCACTAAAAATGCTTTTCTCTATATGAGTCCTAACTTTGTGAATTTTTTTAAATTTTTTTAATAAACCATTTTTATGTAATAAGCCATTAAAATTTAAAAAAAATGGTTTTTTTGCATTTTTTTATATTTTTTGATCGTTTGTAACTTCTTAGCCTTGCATTCTTAGGGAAATAAAACTTTTTCAAAATTGTTTAAATTTTTTAGATTAGAGAAAAGATTAAATTTTAAATTTACACTTTTTGATCGTTTGTAACTTCTCAGGATTGCATTTTTAGAAAAAAATTATAACAAATTTTTTTTTTTAATTTTTTTTAAGAATAAGTTTTTACAAACAAAATTTTAGAAGCATTGCTATTTGTTTAAGTTTAATAATAGTTTGATCTCAAATGAAAAAAAAAATTACTTTGTATAAGTTTAAACATCGCAGTTTTTGCATGTATCTTCTGCTGTTAACCCTATTGACCGTTTTAAATTTTAATCTATGCAGCGTGCACTTAAACTCTTACACCGGGCGACAATACAAATTAACTTTACTACTACTTGTTATATCATATTTTGAGCTTTTTTTCTCACAATTTGAGACGTGGTATAGATTGTCTTTAGAGCAAATAAATATACAGTTTATTAGTTTGTTTACGGTTATTTTCCGCAAATACCACCATACGCCTGTTTACTAACGTCAACAAAACCTTAAAGTTTAAGAATTTCTATAAACAATTAACGGTCAAAGTACCAATAGGTTTGAGATGTTGTGTAACTCACTTGTAATGCATTTTTCTACCGAGTGTAAAAATTTAAAAAAATTTGTTTTAAAGTAATCTACAACTATTTTTGCCATAACTGTGACTGGGTCTAGAAGACCTAATAAAAACAACAAAATTTTTATATTCTCAGTACTTTCAAATTTTTTAAAATCTATAACTATGTAAGCTTTGTTTTTAAAATTTAATTTAGTTTTAATTATTTTAATCTGATACATGTAAAAATTGCAGGTGGTTGTTTTATACAATAAAAAAACAATTTTTGTTTCTTAAAGGGCAAGTTCCTTTAAGCACCGCGTAAGAATAAAACTGGCTGGACAGATTTGGTAATTAGAATTTTAAGTTTAAACACTATTATAAGCACGTATGCCGTAAATCTGTATAATTTATTATTTTTCTGTTAATCCGTATCTTATAAACTAATATGCAATTTAAATTTAATAGGTCATTTTAAAGAACTGACCCAACATAATTGTTTAGCAATTAGTTGTTTGGTTTTTGTGGGAATGTCAAAAACTACGCAAGTTTGTACTACAATGGCTAGACAAAAAACATCATTAGTTTGCAGTGCTCTTAAATGAGCTTGTATCTTTTTATAATCAAGCTCCAAGTATTCTCGAACAAACAAGTAGTAGTTTGATTGAATTTACTCTAATAAATTTAGCGGAAATATTCAAAATGATATTATCTAAGATCATGGTCTAAGATATAAAAACCTAAACCCGTACTAAATTTAAAAAAAATTTAACGTATGTTTGCGTTAATTTCTGAATTTGTTTTAGTAAAATTATTATTGACACCGACAATTGGTAAGTTTGTAATTTTTTTGTTAAAGTTAAGATATTGCGCAAGTTTACTAAAGATTATATTAATCTGCAAACCAGAATCTAGCATGACACAAGCATTTTGATCATAACTTTGCAAATTCAGTGTATCTATTAAAAATGTTCAACAAAACCACCGGATTTTTAAGAATGTTATTAGTGCTTTCAGGGAGGCCTTGTATAGATTCTTATCTTGTGACATTATTAATGTACAAAATTGTATTATGCAACCGATTGCAGGTTTTACACCAAGATTGTTTACAATCTTTAGTTTGTTGCCCAATTTGCAATCAATTTATGCATAAACGTTGTGCACGTGCTTCCAAGCATTGATTTGTGAAGTGGTTTGGAAATCAGCAAATCTCAAAAACTGATTGATAAAGTTGGAAAAAACTGCCCTAGGTAATCTAATATGTGATAAACTTTTGCTTTTAAATCATAAAATTTTATCCGTTGCCTCTTCAATAAAAGCCTTATTAAATAAATTATTGTGATTAGCATTGCAAATATTTTCTAATAATTTGTCACAAATTTTCCTTGCCAATATGTTCCAGATTGTTGAAAGCGTAAAAATGTTGTTGTAAGATGATTAAGCTACGTTTGAGAAACGCGCGTTTTTTAATGTTCTTAAATCTTTGTTTATGGAAGCGCAAGTACTCCTCTACAAGACAATTGGTTAAAATTTTTGAGGTTTCTGTCTTACTTTTTGCTTGGCGACTGTTCGGTTTGACTACACATTTTGTTGCATCAGTTACTTTTGATTAATTGCACTACTCGGATGCAAAAGATCATGTTTTTTTTACATTTTGTAGCATTAAAATAAATTACAACTGTTTAGAATAATAAATACAACTTTCATTATACTGTCCACATGTATGTGTGGTAGCGCCCGAGATACCCAGACAAGGCCAATTTGAGCTTTGTCTATTACAACTGTTGTTACCCCAGCTGCTTTCCAATCTTCAGAACGGAGTAGCGTTACAAGTTTGGCGCCCAAGCAAAGACTGTTTTTTTATTGCTAATTGTTTTTTTTTTGCTATACATGCCCGACCTAAAAAAAGACAAGTAGAATTAGTATTAAATATAAACACAGTATAAAAAGTAAGTAGTAGACATGACTGATGTAAGCAAACGCAAGCAAAAAAAAAGTGATGAAAGGTTCTTAACACTTTACCTTTGCCAGTTTTGGTCTTAAACCAACAAATTGCAACCTGAAAAACTTTAATAAATCAGTTACAAATGTGTTGTTTTAAAACTTTCAGAATGGTGCCGGCAACTACGTGGATACTTTGAAAGTGGCGTAACTGTACCAGTTACGGCATCAACACTTTGCGCACCTAAAAATAAAGCCAGCACGTCCCGTAAACATTTTGGATCCTGTGCGTCTTGTGACTTTCGTTTTACTAACCCAAATGCTTTGTTTTGCAAGCAAGTTTCTAAATAAAACTTACAACTTGACGGAAACCAGAGCCCTCTATTCTTCTTCAAACGGTTAGAAGAATTAATCAGTTTATACCAAGTTAATGTAGGACCTGCTACTAGTCGGCTTGCCCGAACACCTATAGAGGCGCTTTGCTTTGTATCAAAACAACCAAAGCAGCTAGGGCACGTAAATTTTTTTATCTAAAGTTTGAATTTTGAGGTAACGCCCGAGGCACCAAAACAAAGCCAATTTGGGGCCTGTCAATTACTACTGTTGCTATTGCAGCCGTTTTTTTAATCTCCGTAACGGAATAGCGTTACACTTCTTAAGCATATCTTTGAAACTGCTTACTTTGCCAAACAATCCTTACTTATGGTTTAGTATCTTGCGGCTATTTTAGCTAAAACATTCTAATTAGAAAATTTTGCTGTTTAGGATTGCAACATTTTGCAATAATGTGACTCTGTTTCTTACACTGCAAATAGCTATAAATTGTTCATCATTACGTTTTCATGTTTGTACTCTTTGGAATATCTTATATGTACAAAAAAATATTCAAAGCTATACTATTTACTCAGTTGGCAGTACGGCAGAGAGGGCATGTACAAATACCAGCGCTAACAAAAGTTAAGCAACGGCCGCTCTGGTCACAACTTGGATGGGTAAACCCAAAGTGATGCCGAGCGTAGCGCGTTCTTCCCAATATGGGTCCGTTACCTCATATAAGCATCCATACATGTCTTCTCTGTGGCTCGGTGTGTCCGACACCTCGACACCTAACGGTATTAAGAGGTTATTGAATATATATATATATATATATACTATTTACTTTGACTATTTTATCAACTTTGCACAAAATTTAGTAATCTTCTGATCCCTGGCTACCTACGCAAAGTTGTATAAATTTTTACAGGCCAATACTGTTTAACATGGTTTTTAATTATATAAAGACACTACTTATTAAAGCGTTTAAAACTACAATATAATCTTTTTTTTAAGAAAATTGATTTATACGAGAAGCACTGCTAAAGTTTGCGGAATCAAGTACTGCCTGTATTGCCAGCGTTCTGCGATTGTCATATTCGTAAAATTTGACGTTTTTTACCTATAATTTAGTTGACAGTTTAATTTCAATCTGCTCGGTTTTATTCAACAAAATTTAAAGAGAGTAATAATTGTGTGAAAAATGAAAATTTTGAATCGTGGCTTTTTAGTGATAATTTTTTATGATTTTTTTTAACGGTTTAACACCGCAGCATTGTGTGGAAAAACTTAGTTTGTTATTTGAGGATGAAGCACCATTCAAAGATTAACGTTTGATGAAGATCTTTGCAAAGGTTGTTCATGCACCTCTGTTGTCGCAAAAAATATTGATGCTGTGCGTGAAATGATTTTGTCAGATCGGCATGTGGCCTATAGTGAGATAGAGACATCCTTAGACATTTCAGCAAAACAAAGTCAGGAAGCTTTGCAGTTGTTAAATCCCACACAATTTTAAAAAAGAACAAAAACAGGCACGTGTCAAGTGGTGCAAAAAAATGCTAAAAAAATTCGAAGTGGTGCGTTCACAAAACGTTTCGAAAAAAATGGTTGCTTGTATCTTTGGAAAAACGAGTCATGTTGCAACTGTTGCATTAGAGGATTGAAGGACAGTTAATGCTGATTGGTATACTTTAATTTGTTTGCCGGAAGTTATCACTAAAATCAGAAGGAACAACATAAACCGGCAAATCATTGTTCATTATGACAATGGAAGCGCTCACACAGCACGGCAAACTGTAGAGTTTTCGACCAGTAACAACATCCAATTAATCCTATTCGCCTGATTTATTGCCCAATGACTTCTTCCTATTTTGGCATATCAAAAATAAAATGCGTGGCAAGCGTTTTTCATCGGCTGAAGAAGCCGTTGAAGCATTTAAATCACTTGTTTTGAAGGTGGCTCAGAGTGGCAAAATTGTTTTGAAGATTGGTTTCATCGGATGCAAAAGTGTATAGATTTTAAAAGAGAATATTTTGAGAAGCAATAAAGTGATTTACATAACGTAATTTGTGTTTTGCTTTACATTTTCCGCGAACTTTGGCAGTGTCTTGTATCATCATAGAATGGTCTATGTACTTGTATTTAGTCTGTAATAATGTAACGTCTATACTGTTATTTATATAACCCACAATAGTTTGGCTTTTATGATTTAAATAATATTTTATATTTACAATAACTTCAACCGCACTTGCAGTTTTGCCACATTAACTCTTATCTGTTAAAGTTTGATTTGGTCTTTTGTAATAAATTTAGAATCTAAATCTTCTTTTAATATAACAAAATAGTTATCTGTTTCACATTCAGTATCATTTTTTTTTTCATTCAAAAAACTCAATATTTGGGCATACCCATACACCACAAATTAATCATAGTTTTAAAATCGCCTTAATGCTTCTCTGACTTATCTCTTTAACCTAACTATTCAATTTTAATAACAGTTTATTATATTTTTTAAGAAAAAAAATATTTTATTGTTTTTATTATTGTATTATTGTCTTATTACTACTGCTCGAATAATAATACAGTTATACTTTTGTTTAATTAAAATCATTATTATTATTATCAACCACATCGTATATGAATAACAAACACATTTTAATTAAAATTAATGACCTACAAACGGTGCAGACAAACTTCGACACATCATTAACAAAACAACTTTATCTAACAATTTACATACATCATTTATTATGCATTATATCTTATTTTAATAGAATAGAATACGTATTCAGCAATAATTAAATCGCAACAATCCAGTTCATGGGAATACAAATAAATTAAAAAAGAGCGACTGTATCTGACATAAGATATTATTATGTCATGACATCTGCATGTAACTGAATTATACAATTAACACAAAATATATTTTTAAACGGCAGATTATTAAAATATAACAAAACAACATTTCAATTTTGTTTTCATAAGCAGGAATTTATATAGATTTTGTTTTTAATAAACCTGTTTCAGGTATATGTGTTTACTTATCTGAAATTTTAAAACCCATATAATATAAGAATAAAACTGCACAGAAACTTGATAATAGCCCGTTTGTTGAAATCGAAAATAACGCAATAATTACTTTTCTCAGCGTATTATGCATTCAAACTTTAATGTTTTTCCTGTTTATAGTGCAATAATAAAACCATTATTCAAAGAATGCAATTTGCATTGTTAAGTGGTGCATTTATGACAATCTGCCGCTCCAGGTTGAAACTGTTTTAAAAACAAACGAGGTTAATCAGTTTCATGAAAACTAAACTCCTTTGCATCTCGTTATCGGATCGGATTGTGCGCTCAAGTACGGAGAAAATGGGTTTGTCCTGACAGAACGTTCTGTCACGCTCATAATGAGAAATTGAAAATATAATGGTTGATGTGTTAAGAGGGCGGTCGCATTCAAATATCACAGGTTAAACCGATATTGGTTTGATGTTTGATTGATCAGTGAATCGAGGAGAGAGTTTCTTTAACGATCATTTATTGCCATTTATTGTGACAGCAATGCTTCTGTAAGGATGTTTTTTTATTTCCAAATGGACGCGTACGTTGCTCGTGTTGCAAGAACACAAAATCAAAAGGTATTATTTATTCCCGATGTCTTTGTTACGTTTTCCTGCGTACTGTCTTTCATGTATTTAATTCTAATTGACAGATGTATTCTAAATGATTATTATTATTTTTTACTTTTTTTTTTTATTTTATTACTTAATAATAAGTGAATAGATAAATTAAAAAAAATAAAATATCAGAAAAGCAGAAGTTAAAGTGTAACCACAATTTATTAAAAGTATAATTCAAATCTGCTTATATAAGTAAAGTATTAAAACTAACTAAGCTTTGATGGAGACTTAGTTTATGATTGTAAGCATACTACTAATAATGTGCAAAATGTGCAAACCACCATTAAAAAATTTATAATTGCTTAAGATAATTGCCTAAATAAGTGACAATTCTGATGCAGCTCAGTCTGAAAACTGGCGTCAGTCATATGAGAGCTAATTACATAATATATACTATTAAACTGGTTATTTGAAAAAATAAAGGCGCTGTAGATACTGACAAGGCCTAGTATATGGTCTACCCATTTTTTTTTTAGTATTTTATTGACTAAAAACCCACCTTTCTCTATACTTTCTGTAAAATAGTTTTTTGGTTGTGTTTTCTCTCCCATGGAACACCAAAAGCTCTGGTCCAGTCCTTTTCTTTTTTTGATGAGCTAATTTGCTATATTCTTTTCTTCTTTTCTTTTCTGTTTCCTAGATAGTTCTCTTTACTATTTCTAGGTATCTTTTGTTTGCTTATTTGTTACGTTGTGGTATAATCACATCAAATGTTTAAGTTTAACTTCATCATTAAATTTTTCTTTAATGTCACATATTTGTTATGCTAATTCTATGGGTTAAAAAACGTATAGTGTGTTTATTTATCTGCAGTCAATTGTATACTTTTAGTCTTGCTTTTGCTATTACCATCAGATAAAGTGGCGGTAACAATAGTAATACTTTCATAGCTGCTGCAGGCGTCGTTCTCATTGCCACCGTTATCAGCAAACATAGTCGTTCTTAAACTTTACTTAGTTTGTTGGCAGTCCACTCGAAGATAGTTTTCCTTTATAGAATTGCTATATATGTAATAATAAGTCTTACCACTATATATATATATATAGAAATCTGGTCATTAGATGTTAGTCCCTATGTGCGTCTGACCATTATTTTTGTTGCAAAAAACATGTGTTGGTCTAATGTTTATTGCACTTCTTTTGTCGTAACGTAGCTCTATACACCTTTTGGTACACTCTTTGGTTTTTTAGGTCTGTGGCATCGTCTTGTGAACAGTATGATTGCCTTTTTGCTTGAATTTACTGATAGCTTTTATTTTGCACCATTATCAACAGTATTTAGTGCACTTTGTATCATATTTAACACAGTTTCCTTAAGTTTTCTAGATAGTGAGATTATTGGCGTAGCCTAAGGCAAAACATCACAGCAAAGGTGAAAGTACACCTTCCTATGAGCACCCGCCGGCACTTTAGCTTCTACAGTATTTTTGTATCATGTTATAGTTACCATCCGGTTCTTAAGCATTGAGTTGGCTCAATGCTGAACCAAAAGATCAATTTTTTTAGTTTTTCAATAGATTTAAAGGTAGTATTGTAAATTATTCCTTCAAGATCTTGAAAAGCACTCAAAGCTATTTCTTTGCATTTGATGGTGTTTTTGCACTTGCTAACCAGCTGGTGTATAGCGAAATTTTTCCGTTTAATAGGTATGTTGGTGTTAATGCAGTAGCCGAACCTTTAGTGCTCTTTTCTCGTATGTATTTGTCAACTATTTATTTCAATAGTTTTTGAATAAATGATGACAGGTTTATTGATCTATCCAAGGTTTGTCTAGAAAATACGTATAATAAATTTGGGGCAACGTGTCAAGGCGTTCCCCCCTCGCTATGCAATCTCCTTAAAGCTTAGTTCGAGCCAGAGCGCTCTGCGAGTAAGTAGGAGTTTACGTCTGCTTGTTAAAAGTAACCTTTTACCTGCCGTCGGCATAGAGCTTTCTCTGATTGAGGAACAGCGCATCAACATCAAGTTTCTTGCAAGCTAGGCAAGAATGGCTGTGAGATTTTTGAGTGTTTGAAACAAGTTTTCGGAGACAATTCTCTAAAAACAACTACTGTCAACAAGTGGTAAAAAGGTTTTAGAAAGGCCGATAAGACGCAAAAGATGATCTTTGCTTAGGACGCCCCTCCACATTAAGTTCTAAAATAAATGTTGAACAAATTCGAGTTTGTGTTCTTAAAGACCGTCGATTGACAATTAGAATGATAGCTGAAGATCTGTTAATCCCCAAAACAATCGTCTACAAAATTCTGAGTAAAAAACTTAAAATAAAAATATTGTGCGCAAAAATTGTTCCAAAGCTCTTGACTTCAGAACAGAAAGCAAGAAGGGTTGCTTGCTGTAAAAATTGGTTGGAAGAAGAGAAAAGGGAAAACTTTCTCAACCGGGTCATCACTAAAGACGTATCTTGGTTATACGAGTTTGATGTGGAGCTAAAATCTCAAAACAAGAAGTGGAAGCAAGGAGAGAAACCGTAAAGAAAAAAGTCGCAAAAACCAAGGTCCAATGTGAAAACAATGTTGATTGATTTCTTTGATTCTAGAGGCATTGTTCACCACAAATTTGTCTTTCCCGGTCAGAAAGTAAACAAAAAGTTTTGAGACGTCTCAGAGCTCGACCGGATTTGGCACAAGGAAGCAAGTGGATCCTTCATCACAACTTTTTGGCCCGAAGCTCAACCACCGTGACAGAACACTCGCCTTATTCACCCGGTTTCGGATATGTAGAAGCCATCAAGGCAGCAACGACACGGCAACTGAAGATCCTCACAACTAAAGACTTTCAGCAACCTTATCAACAGTGGAAACGGCGTTGGCAGAAGTGCATCTTGTCTCCGGGGGAGTACTTTGAAGAAGACCATATTAAAATACCTAAACAATTGTAAAATAAAGTTATTATTCTACTTTTATACGTATTTTTCAGACAAACCTCGTAGAATAAAGCTAACAAATATATTTGATATTATTTGCCGTTTGTGCTACGTTTTTGTTGCCTTTAGACAAACCCTAAATTGACTAACTAGTATTTTGTGTATAAATCCCAGTTAGTGGTCATTGAATTTCTGCATTTTAAAAACAGCGTTTCTTCAAATTTGATATTGAATGCGTAATCAGATAATAATTTTACTTGTTTTATGATTTGCTTATATAAGTATACAAGTTTATTGATTGCTACGCAATGCGTTGCAGAACGTTGGTAAATTACCTTTGTTTAAAATATTAAAACAATATTTTACTATAAATTTCAGAAGTTTTTCACCTGTTAAGTTTATGTCCTTGCTTTCTTAGGTTACGTGGTAGCCGTTGACGTTGCATCTAAAAATCAGCAATAATTCTGCAAATAGTGGTATTCTCTGCTATATATCAACGTGGGTTGAGCTACTAGTAGTCATCTGCCTAGTCTGCTAAATCCATTTGTTTTTCCCATGTAAATCTTAGACTTTTTAGATAAGAAAAATGTCAATATTGTATTTGACAATATTTTGCTACGGAAATTACTTTGCAATGATGTAAATTGATTGGTTTAATGTTTAACATTGAACTTACTTATAGTTATTGTTTTTCGACAACTGGCAATAGATTCTGATCAATATCTTTTTCAACAAATCTTTGTTTCTTTTGGTTTGTATCTATTCTTTTTGGGAAAGTTATTGTAAAATAATTTAAGTTCAGTTTGTTCTCTAAGTTAATTAAAACCTTTTTCCAAAGCCCCTTGTTAAGTTTTTTTAAATTGACCACTAGTGTCTTAGTCTTGAAAACGGGATGACGCCTGCTCTTTTTCCAGTTTATCAATCTTACTCAAATTGTAGTCTTGATAGTTTCCATCAACGTTAAGGTTACAATTAAAAAATCTTTTTGGGATTATTGCTAACGCAATGACCTTGAGAGTGTCCTTAAAGCTCATTTTTGAGGTCTTATTTCACAGACCTTGCTCGTTTTTGCCGTTTATTTGCGGTTTTGGCGTGCTGCCACAGATGTTTTTAGGCTTATTTGCAAAGGTTGAAACTAAGAAAGAGTAGCAGATGCAGGTATTGTAGTATCAAAAACGCTGCTAAACATGGAATTCTTAAATGCAACAGAAAACATAATAATATCTAGGGTATGTAGAAAACATGCCTGGACGTACTTTTTCTAATTTCCAGAAATGAGCACAAATACGCTAAGTTAAAATACGGTTTTAGTAGGTGAGTGTGGGGCTACACACAAGCTTTCACAAAACTACAATAAAAAAAAGTTGTAAATATGTTTATAACTAAATATTAGTTTTACAGTTAATTTAATTTTAGTTATTATAAACAATATTAAAAAGTTTTATTATATAAACAGTAATAGTATTAATTATATAATAAACTTTTTTTGGTTAGTTAAATTTAACACACCTGTGTTTACAAATTTTTTGATCTTTTTTTTAAATAATAAAAAAAAATTTATAACAAATATTGTTTTCTGCATTGTCAAAATATTTTTAACAATTAATATTTTTAGCAAACACTTCAATACTTATTTATTAAAAACAGTAGATTAATTGAAATAAATTTAAAATAAGTTATGCACACATTATCATATCTTTTACTTATATCTAAAAAACACATACATAAACATTTCTTTTAGAGTAAGAAAACTTGTTAGTATTTTATAACCATTTTTGAGTTTACCTCACATTATCTATCTAGTTGAACTTTGGTAATATTTTTAAGGGTTAAGAGTCTCAAAGACAATAGATTTGTAACTAAAATAAAGTCCTAATGATGATTGTTCTTTGGTGTAACTACAATCTTAATCACAAAATTAATCTTTTATTTTCCTTTCTTAACTGCATATTGTAAATAATAGTAGGTTAAACACACAACCTTGTTTAACACTTTGTTTTGTAGTAAATTTTACCAATTTCTCAATATTTGTTCTTGCATGTTTGTATTCTCTATATACCTGTTCCTAATAAGCTTAGTTGTTGTTTTCTTAATTCCGACAAAAGCTTTTTCTAGATCTACAAAACAAAGTATGTATTTCTTTATTTTAATAATTTTTTTGATTAATTGTCTTAATATAAGTCTTCTGCCTAAATTTACATTGGTTATCCTCTAATGTTTTTTTAAGTTAATCTTTTATTCTTTTTTGATTATTCTTGCTGACTACGCTTGTTGTTATAATTTCTTTGTAGTTATTGCAATTTTTGTCACATTTAATGTATGTTGGAAGTATGACTCCTATGTTCCAATTTCTTTAGGTTTTTTTGTTCTTTATTGATTTATTCATTAGATCTTTTGACTTTGTTATTTTTTTATTTTTTAATGTAACTAATCTTTTCTGGTAATATTTTCTCTACTTCTGCTGCTTTTTTAGTTTTCAGCCTTTATTATGTTTTCTTCTATTATCTTCTCCATTTTTTTATGTCTGCCTTATCTTGATTTTTTTAATTGTTTTCTTAGATCTTGCTTTCTTCTATTGTTTTTCTGTCAGATCTTTAAAGTGTTGTTTCTATCTATGCATAAATTTCTTTTTGTTTGTTATTATATTTCCTTATTTGTATTTCATATTCATTATATTGCGTTTTTTAAAAAAGTTTAAGTTGTTTTGTAAATTAACTTTTGGTTGACTCTTTCTTACACATACTTAAATTAAAAATAATTAAATTATTTATAAATACATAATAATATTATTAATAAACAGCTAAATAAATTTAAAAAACAAGCAAAATCGTTTATTCTTACCTTCTTAAACCTCTTTAGTGTTGCAATAACGCTTGCAATGACACAACAAACTCTTGTGATGATCCAGATAAAAATAAAAGAACTCATCTTAAAGATAATAACAAGTTGTACATTCGGATGATGAAGCTGACATTTTGAAGTTTTTGTGTATTCAATTTACTAGATACTACTCACAAAATTTAAGCAAAAAAAGAGGCATGTAAACAGTCAAGCTTAAATACTCATACGTTCAATTTTACTTAGCTACGTTCACAAATTGTGGCACATATTGAGTTAAGTGGGGCATTACTGATATTTAGTATTGCTTTTGAACATCTTAGATGTGTAGCTATACAATATGCACTCTATCGACATACACACTAATGTGTAACCTAGGTTAGGTTAGGTTACAACGTAAATAATTTTAATAAATTGAGTTAAATTTTAGTTTGCTAAATCAAATTTTATCATCTGCATTTTTAGTTTTTTCTTATTTTTATTTTAAATACATATATTATTTCGTAAAATATTTTATTGCCAAGACATTATTATACTAATTTAATAAATAATTAAACAAAATTACATTCATTGTTTTTAATGTTCACAGCATCAAACTTACTGCCCATACCATGTACCAAGCTTGGTACCAAGTTGGCACAAATGGTTTCAAATAATTGTTTAAACCGCAACCACAGAAATTTCTTTAAAAATAATAAATTTGTTTAAATTATTATAAACTAATATAAATTATAATATCAATCAATAGTAAGAATGCACCTTGCTTATAGCTACTTAAAACAATATTAATACTATGAGATTTCCTTATCCTATTCTCACTATTTACAATTTCCTATCAAAACCAAAGGCTTCCTCGCTCTTTGTTTTCTCTTTCAAATTTAATGGTAATCGGATATGCTTTCAGTTCGCTTTAATCCGAACTAATTTCAATTACGGATAAAATCTATTAAGGTTTTTGTTTTCTATTTGCAAAACCAATTATAATACATTATTACACTCCCAGTTTAATAAGGAATGATATCTGAAATGTTTATTAATATTAAGCAATCAAAATTATTCATTATATAAGGGCAGTGACATTTAATTAAAAATAATGAATTAAGCATCACATGCAATGCTCTTAATGTGTTTGATTGCCACATAATATTATTATTAATAAAGTAGAAAAAATATTACAAAATTGGAATATTAAATCGTGCGAACTGTGTAATTGCCTTCAATGATTCGATATTTTTGCATAATTCTATTTTTATATGTAGGACATACCCGTGCGTGCTCTTTTAATACGATTTATATAATTTGAAATTTCATACCGCATTCTCACACACAAAAAAACTGTATTGTTCTTCGTGTAGTTGCGACAAGCTTCATTTAATTTGTGCTAATTGTTACGTAATGTGCGTGGGGAAGATAATTACGTTAAAAATGTAACAACATAAAGTTGAAGAATACAGACCTTTCTGATTAACGCGAGAAAAAGTTAAGTAAATTACATGTTTTAAGATCAGATTATATACGAGGAAGTATTCTTTTATTTCCACATTGGGTTAGGAGTTTCTCTGTCTGTACTTCTTCCTAATAATAAGTATAGTTTTGCTATAATTTATGTTATGGTATTAAATGCATTCCTCAATTTATAATATATATTTTTACTGCCAACTGTATTATGCAACTGTGTTTCATTTCGGATATAGTTCCGCATCGTTATACGGATTTTTATGATTTTAGAGATTTTATGGCTGATAATGAAATTACTTTAAACTAAAGATTTAAATATTTTTATTAATATTTATATAAACTAATGAACTAAATTAATTTAATAAGTAAAAATATTTACATCTTCAATCAAATTAAAACTTTATAAAGTTAAATTAATATAATTGATTTGATTTATCTAACAATTTGCGTTATGAGAGATCCTAAAAGAGTCTTTTATAGTATTTTTAGTTCATTTTAAATTATTTTTAACTATAATATCTAATATGATTGTTGCATAATTACATACTATACTACAATAAAACTATGTTTGCATATTTAAAAATATTAAATTTAGAAACTTAAAGTATAACATTTTTTACAGATAAAAAACAATAATCAAGCTAATAAAATAAACCAACAAAATTAGACATCAACATTTTTTATGGTTTTACTTTTATAATATGCATCAACAGATAAAAAAATAAAATAATGTTTTAATCTACTTTTTTTGTGTTATTTATAAAAGTGTTCAACACGTTTCCTTGTTCCTTGCTATTTAATACGTTTCACGTTTCTTACAATTAGACAAAAAGCCATCGAAAAAGTAAAAATTATGGTTTTTAACAAATAATTTAATTCTTTTAGTATACGTTATAAAGATGTTTTTACATTTGTCAATTTATTGTTCAATTTTGATAACTTATTTTATTCTGATTAATTGAGGCCAATTTTACGGCAATTTATTGCGGATTTGAAACATTTTTACACTTAGCAATTTATTATTCAATTTTTAACACTGCCAACTGTTCTTCTTTATGTTAATTAATAATACTTTGTTTTTAAATTAGATTTTTTCCTTAAATAGTATAACAAATATTACTCAACACAAAAATACTCAACTTTGCCAATAAATTGAAGTAATGTTAATCTGATATTTTAATCTGAGTAGATCAATTGCCAGATGTAAGCCGACAATTTAATCTGATTAAAACTTCAAAGTCAGTAAGTCAAACAATATATAGACAAATCTAAAAACAGTTTTAGTAACATAGAAGAACATAAAGTACAACTTGCACTAAGTGCCTAAATTCCAATTGCCAAAGCTCGTTTGAAACAAATTCAGTATCAAATCGTACAATTTGTTATTCAATTATGAAGCGATTGCGTCCTCACATCGATATCTCCGATTTTGCTCCAATTTTGTCTTAATCTCTAGGTGCAATACAGTGTAAATAGCGGCCATTTTAATTTTTTAGGAATATTTTGTCTTCTTTCAGTTTTTGTGCTGTAAATAAGCAAAATAGTCAAAAATCATATTCAAAAGGGTGTATCTTATAGAATTTTTTTCGTAAAACACAATCCCGCCTTTGGTTTTCCAAAATTTTCCGCAAAAAATTTAAAAAAAACTACCATTTTATTGAAAATTTTATATCTTTGATTCCGCTTCACCTGGAGACTTAAAATTTGAATATGAAACAGTACTTTTGATCGCAAAAATAAAAAAACAAGATTTGCTTGACTTAGAGTAAAATATAACACATAATTGCTAAAATTGGGATATTTTTAATAAATTTTACTAATTTTCCAGTTTTTTTCAGGAGAATTTTAAAAAATTACACAAATTCAATGTTTTTTTGACCTTTTTTACAAAATTATAAAAATCAAAAAAAAAAATTTTTTTTCATAATGTTTTGTATGATATATATATATATATATATATATATATATATATATATATACAATGACGTAAGTGACAATGAGATAGTTCTTCAGAAATTGCGATTTAAAAACATGTATATAAAAAACATATATTAATCATTAAAATCAAAACTTAAAAATTTAGCATTGGAATAATGAATGGGTTTCAAAATGTTACGGCAAATTTATTCTTCAGATAGTGCAGGTTATTTATTAATTTCACAAAATATCTAAAATTTTTGGCCCATTATTGTCAACTAGTTTTTAGTTGCGGACAATTTCAACAATGATGCATCTTCCCTCTAGTAGCAAAATAACCTTTATTTACAGCTATCCGTTGTTCCCTTGTAAAAATGAATAAAATTTTTTTGGTACTTTGACAACAATAAATTTGCAAAAATTTGCGTCATTGTTTCTCCGGAGAAGCAATATATATATATATATATATATATAGATGTCTAAAGGGGTTTAGTCCTACATTTGTATAGAAGTTATCGTCCTACATGATTTGTGTAGCCCGATACCCCTTTAGATCTTAACACACAAAAATATGCCTGCGGGCATATATATTCTCATATATATCCCCTGCTGTGCGACCGTACCCGACCGTGCGACCTATAAAATTAAAATTTTTTTGTTCAAATGTTTCAATACAATACAGTTTACTTGTTATATTCATTTAAATATTATTACGTTTATATTAATTTATTTAATACATTTTCTAGTACAAAGTATTTATTAAAAAAAAATACTTTTTATTAAAAATGCCTTTTGTAATATTCATATTAATTAAATTGCTTACGATTTTCTTATTAAAAGTTGTGCCTTACCTTCGGTTACCGGCTGGTCTAACCTTGTATGCTATTGTAACTTATTACAATATGACCGAATAATATTTGAAAACAACAATAATAATATTTATAATTACTACATTTAATTATAAAGGTTCATAAGCGTACATATCACAACGTTAATGACAGTCTTTAAAACTGTAACAAAATCCTGAGATTATTTTACAAAATTAAAGATAAGTGCAAATTCTGTAGAAAATTATGTAATGTCTATAAATAATTTAAGCAAATTGTTTATAAAAATGTTCAGTACAATAAATAAAGTTAACTAAATTTAATGCATTATTAGCTGACTTGAAGCTTAATTTGAAATATATGTAAATTACTATAATTATAAAAGTATTATAATTTATATTTGCTTTGCTTTTGTTTTGTGTTTAGATTTTGTGGCATAGTAATCTAAATTTCATTTTGTTTCAGTTGTAAAGACTATTTTTTTTTATATTAAATAAAGTTGGTTAATTATAATGCAATTCTTAAGTTATTAAACTTTATTATAAGATAATTATAAAAATATTACACATAAAGTTAAAATGATTTATATTTGTACTGTAAAAACGCCTTGATCTGGACGTTGTTTTGTGTTTAAATTTTGTATGATTTTTTTAGTAAAAATGTGAGAGTAGTGAAGACGTGAAAGTAGTGAGAATGTGATACTAGTAAAAATGTGAGAAGAGTAGGAATGTGAATGTAGTGAGAATGTAAAAGTTGTGAGAAAGTAAGAGTAGTGACAATGTGAAAGTAGTGAAAATTTAAAAATAGTAAGAATGTGAGAATAGTGAGAATGGGAGAAAAGTGAGAATGTAAAAATAATAAGAACGTAAAAGTAGTAGAATGTGAAAAAATTCAGAATGTGTGTAGTGAAGATGTAAGAGTAGTGAGAATATAAGTGTAGTAAAAAAGTGAGATAAGTAAGAATTAGAAAATATTAAAAATTTAAGAATAGTTAGAAGGCAAAACAAGTGAGATTGTAAAAATAGTGAAAATGTAAGAGTAATGAGAATGAGTAAGTAATAAGAATGTAAAAATAGTGAAAATGTGAGAAAAGTAACAATGTGAGAGTAGTAAGAATGTGAGAGTAAAGAAAATGTGAGAATAGTAAGAAGGTGAGAGTAATAACATTGTGAGAGTGATAAGAATGTGAAATTAAAGAAAATGTGAGAATAGTAAGAAGGTGAGAACGTGAGAGTAATAACAATGTAAGAGTAGTAAGAATGTAAGAATAGTGAGAGCGTAAAGGTTGTAAAACTGTAAGAATAGTGAAAATATGAGAGTATTGACAAAGTAAAAATAGTGAGAATGTAAAAATAGTAAAAATTCGAGAGTAGTGAGATTGTAAGAGTGGTAAGAATGTGAGAGTAGTAAACATGTGATTGAAGTAAGAATGTGAAAATAGTGAAAGGTATAAGATGCGACAATTTGAGATTAATGACGGTAGTGAGAATGTGAGAGTAGAAACAATGTGAAAATGTAAAAGTAATGAGAATGTGAGAGTAGTGACATTGCAAAAATAGTAAGATTAGTGAGAATGTGAAAGTAGTGACAGTATGAAAGTAGTGAGAATGTAAAAATAGTGAGAATAGTAAAAATATGAAAGTAGTAACAGTAATAAAAATGTAAAAATAGTGAGTATGTAAGCATAAAGAGAATGTGAAAGTAGTGAAAATGTGAAAGAAGCAACAATGTTAGAGTAGTGTGAGTAGTACAAATGTAAAAATAAAGTATTAGTAAAATAAATAAGAATGTAAGAATGTGGAAATAGTAAAAAATAAAAGATGCGACAATGTGAGAGTATTGACAATAGTGAGAATGTAAGAGTAGAAAAAATGTAAAAGTAGTAAAACGTAAAACAGGTAAAAATGTGAAAATAATGAGAATATTAAAAATGTGAGAGTAGTGAGAGCAGTGAGAATGTGAGAGTAGTACGATTGTAAGAGTAGAAAAATAGTATTCGTAATGAGAATGAAAAACAGTAATATTGCAAAAATAGCAAAAATGTGAATGTAGTGATAATGTGAGAATAGCAAGAATGTTAACGTAGAGAGAATTTGAAAGTTAAAACTATAAGTAAGGAGAGTAGTAAGAATGTGAGAAAAGTGAGAATATAGTAGAAGCTACAATGTGAGTGTAAAAGTAGTGAGATTGTGAGAGTAAAGAGATAGTGAGAGTAGTATAAATGTGAAAGTAGTAAAAATGTGAGAGTAGTAAAATGAGAAAAAAATAATAAATTAAAAATAATGAAAATAAAAAAATAGTAAAAATGTAAGATTAGTGAGAAAGTAATAGTAGTAATTTTCACATTTTTACTATTTTCACATTTTTTTTTTTTTCACATTTTACTACTCTTATATTTTTATTACTATATTATTCTCACAATAATAATAATAATAATAATAATAATAATAGTAATAAAAATTGTCTATATTTTTGTAATTTTACAAAAAAATCAAAGTTCATCACAATGATGATCTTTCATTTAACCTAATTTTAACATTTATTTTGAAACATATAAATAAAATTTAACAAAAGGGTACTTTCTGATTTTTTGATGGCTGACTATCATTTTCTATTTTCCAGTTATTTTATAGTATTTTATCAAAAATTGTAGCCTATTACTTCACTAGATTATTACTGGGATTTCCTTATTTATAGAGAATATTTGCCAGCCCTGATCGCTAGCACGAAAGAGGATTAGCGCGCGTGCGGCTTAGAACATCTAAGGGCATCACAAACCTGTTAAAAACTCACTTTTAAGTTAGCAGTTTTGTTCGTTATTGGACTTAACCAGACAGAATCAAGAAAAAGCTCTCAATATGTCATTTCTAAAATTTTACTATTCTTACACTGTCACTAATCTAACATTCTTACTATTCTCACACTCTCAATACTTTTACAAACTTAATACTTTTATATTCTCACTACTTTTTTATTGCCGCTTTACTCACAATTTGCTACTCTAAAATTTTTACTCTTTTTACAATTTTATTATTCTCACATACTATTACATTCTCATTACTTTTACGTTTTTACTTTTTTCATATTCTTACTACTTTTACTATTTTTTTACTCTCAAAATTTCACTACTCTTACATTAAAGCTTCTCCCACATTGTTACTATTTTTACATTTTTACTACTCTTACAGTCTTACTACTCTCACATTTTAACAACTCTCACACTCTCACTAATTTCACATTATCACTGTTTTCTAATTTTTACTACTCTCACATTCTTACTAATCTCACTATTCTCAAATTGACACTATTCTAACATTCTTACTATTTTTACATTCTCAACTCTTTCACATTTTTTCTATTTTTTCATACTCTTATTACATTTACGTTACTTTCACATTCTACTACTCTCACATTTTTACTTTTCTCACATTTTTACTACTTTACATTTTCTTTATTCTCAGATACTCACTATTCCCACATTCTCACTACTCTCACATTCTTACTACTCTTGCATTTTTTAAACTGTTACATTCTCACTATTTTTACATTTTTATTATTTTCACATTATCTATGTTCTCTCATTCTTACTACTGTCACATTCTTTTTACATTTACTATCTTTCTATTCTTACAATCTCACTACTTTCACATTGTCGCTTCTCTCACATTCTCACTACTCCCACATTCTTACTACTCATACATTCTCATTATTATCACGTTGTTACTACTCTTATAGTTTTACTATTCTCACTATCTAACTGCTCTCACATTGTAGCTTTTTTCACATTTTCAATATTTTTAAGTTTTCACTAATCTTATATTCTCACTATTCTTACATTGTCACTACTCTTACAATCCCATTACTCTTAAGTTATCACTTTTCTCAAATTCTCACTACTTTTACATTCTTACTACATTCATATTTTTACTATTTTCACATAATCACTGTTTTCTCATTCTTACTACTCTTACATTTTTACTATGCTCACTATTCTCACATTGTCACTATTCTAACATTATTATTCTCACATTTTTATTACTTATTGTGAATCTTACTACTCTCACTTTTTTTTTACTCTTACATTCTTTCTACTTTCACATTCTCACTACTCTCAAATTTTCACTACATTCACATTCTTACTACTCTCACGTTCTAACTACTTTTACATTTTCACTATTCTCACATTTTCACTACTCTCATATTGTCGCTTCTCTCCCACTACTTTCAAATTCTCACTATTTTTACATTTTCATTACTCTCACATTGTCACTACTCTCATATTCTCACATACCCTATACTCTTACATTGTTGCTTTTATTACATTCTCATACTTTTTTATTCCCACATTCTCACTATTCTCACATTTTCACTAACTTCATATTCTCACTATTCCCATATTTTTACTACTCTCACTATACCACTACTCTCACATTATCGCTTCTGTCACATTTTTACTATTCTCTTATTCTTGCAACTCTCACATTCTCACTACTCGCACATTCTCATTACATCATTAGTTTCTACTCTAACATTCTTACTACTCTCACATTCTTACTACATTTTTATTTCTCTCACATTCTCACTAATCTCACATTGTCACGTTTTTCACATTCTAAATACTTTCACATTATCACTACTCTTTCATTTCTTCATTTCATTTTTCACTTCTACATTGTCGCTTCTCTCACATTCTCTCTATTCTTTAATTCTTATTACTCATACATTTTTACTCCTTTCACATTCTTACTACTCTAAATATTTTAAACATAAATATTAACATGCTGCGAAGGGTTAACAACTTACGTAATCAGTTTACAAAATAAAAATAATCATTACAGAATCAAATAATAATTACGTAATATTTGTAATCATTACATAATCAAGTAAACTTTATATAATTACGTAATTATTTTATAATCACGTAATCATTACATAATCTTGTAATAAATAGTGTAATTAAATATTAAAACACGCGTATTCAAATAATCAAATATTGATTACGCGAACTCAAATAATCAAATTCACATAATCAAATATTGGTTTTATGGAATCATATATTTGCATGGTAAATTCAGTAGTGTCCACTCTGTATCTAATTGTGCCGCTAAAGATTTATTTATTAGACAATTTCACAGGTGTTTTTATACAACCCTTGTCATGTGCATGTGCAGTTGTTTATTTATTATATTAAAATAAATACCAACTTCAGTCGAATATAATTTTTCACTGATACAAATTGTATTATGTATTGTTATTAATTTTGTTGAAAAGATTTTTATATGTTTATTTTTATTTATTTTTTAATATAATATATCACATTTTTATTCTTGGTTGTGGATTTTTTCTAATCTACATAAAACATGATTAAACATCAAAATAGGTATATTTTTAGTTTATGTTCTTATTATATAAAAGAAATTGTAGTAAGTACTTTATTGAAGATTATTATAAAACATAAGTATTATAATAATATATTAATATTAAGCATCAAAATAATTTTATAATTTATATAAAATAATTAATGCATGCAATTTAGAATTACAAAATCTTAAACAAGTGTGTACTTATTGAATAATCATGTATTCATTATATAATCACATAATCATTTTCATAATCACGTAATCAATGCATAATCATAATCATTTAATCATAAGATAATCACGTAATTATTACATAATCACGTAATCATTACATATTCACCTAACATTTTGTTCATTTGTACATTTTTTTACTTAGTTGTTAACCCTTCGTGTGATCGTTACTTTTATAACTTCAAATCTGTCTTTAATATTGTAATCCGCATATTAAAAACCTCATGTTTTGATCATCAACTTTATAACCTGCATACTTTAAAATTTTTGTTTACTTAATTAAATCTAAACATTTTGTACATTTTATTTTCTACGCCGTTTTGTAGGAGTAATTTAATATTACGTATTTTATAAAACAATTATAGTTGTAATTGAACTTAAACAACAAATTTTTCTTTAATAAGTTTATTTTTATGATTTTTTCCAACTTATAGTACTACAATAAAATATAAAAATAATTATCATTTAGGTCATATTTGTCGATGTTGTATTAAGCTTTAAACAGCCAAGAAATAATTAATTAAATGTACGCATAATTTAAATAATATTTGCATCCACTGCGATAAAATGTGTGCATTTTTCTTATTATTTCCTACACAATTTGTATTTGTAAAGATAAGTTGTAAAAACGAATTCCATTCACATGTAAACGCACGTGCACATTTTTATGGGGCCATAAATCTTAACGTACTTTAATCACTGACTTTAGAGCTACACGGGCAAGAGACCCGTTCAAGTTATTGATCCCAAAAATGTAGCGCAAAACCATATAAGTCGCAGAACTATAATCCTACGTAGGAGGAAAATCTCATGGTGGACTACTCCAGAATAGACGTAACTAATGTAGGACGAAAGTACTTAAAATAAACCTATATATATATATATATATATTTCTTTGTCATTTATAATTTTGGAAAAAAAAATTAAAAAAAAAAATTAAATTAGTGTAATTAAAAGGAAATTTATCCTAGAACGCAATCTTTATGTTTGTATCTCATTTTTCGCTGAAAATTTTGTAAAACCGGGATTGTGTTCTACGGAAAATTTCTTATAAGATACATCTTTTTGAATATGATTTTTAACTATTTTTTGCTTATTCACAGCACAAAAACTGAAAAAAAAAAACAAAATATTTAAAAAAAAATTAAATAACTGCCATTTACACTGTATTGTACCTAGAGATCTAAAATTTTCGGAATAGTCATATTTTGGTACCACAAACATGTAAACAAAATTTGAACAAAATCGGAGATATCAATGTAGGGACAATTGTCCGAACTTCCGTAGAATTACCCTTGCGTGTTATTTTATTAATTTTTCTATAAAACTATACGATTGGATTTTATCCCCATGCAGGAGGGAATAATACAAAAAAATACTTCTGCTAGCCCATTTGCTGGTCGTAAAATACTTTTTACATATTATCATGTAAAATCCACCAGCGTGTTTGCCGTGCGCGGTTTGTTATATTTAACTTTAAGATGAAGAATTATTTATGTGGTAAATGGTTCACATTGTGCTACAGTATGAAGCCCAATAACATTTCTAAAATTTATATCACTCAATTAGCTCTGGCGACTAAAGGATTTAATTGTTAAATGTTCGAAAAGTGGTCAGAGTCTAAAGAAGGTTTCTCCCTTTTTTATTCACCGGACCATGATTAACATAAAACACCTATTTAAACACCAGTTATAAAACTTACTGTTATTGAAAAACTCTTAGTAAAGATTCTATAATTTTGTAAAATGTCAAAAACTGCTTGCAGCCTCATCAAACTCAAAACCAAAACTGACAACGATACAATCTGAACTAAAGTCACAACAATTGCGATTTCAACAAAAACTATTCAAGATAAAAATTAATATTACGCCAAAACTATCTAAAATGTTAACCCCAAAAAGCTAAGACTCAATCTGAGCCACACTAGGCTACCGCCACTTGGAGTACAGGCTTCTAGCAATCTTGCGCTCACATACCCTAAAACTAACAAACTTTTAGAGTTGGTGTAAGTAGAAAATACTTCCGCTAAACCCAGTCTGACATAAAAATTGATGTCAAATAATAAAAGTGTTACTCTTACAAATAAACAAAAAGTTTAAATTACTTTATTATTATATATAAAAATGGCTTTAACTATTATACAATAAAACTGCAACGGATATAATGCATATTATAAACTATTTAAAATTTTATTAGCAAAAAGTTACCTATCTGCTATTTTCTTGCAAAAAAATAACTTTTAGGTTGAAAGTGTAGTCAATCTTTTTGGTTACACTTTTTATTGCAAAGATTGTACAAATGTTGATTGTGCGCAGGGCCTTATTGGTCGGTGATAAAGTGTTTACTACTACATCTCTTTTTCTTACTGACCGTTTGCTCAATTTTTATTTTGTTAAATATCAGTTTAGACGTTTGTTTAATTGATCAATTACTTAAACAACTTCAGTCCACATTTTTGAGGTACTTTAACACCTATAACACTATGAGAGGTTTAAGTTAAACCAATATGCAAGTTTATAATTTGGAAACCTATTTTTAGAAATTACCTTAAATAAAGATAACAATACTTACTTTTCCGTAGCCAAAAAAGCATTTTTGTCCTTACAATTTCTTTGCAGCGTTGTTGGATTGAAAAGTCTCAAAACATATGCTTATGATAGTAACAGCTTTCCAATATTCATTTGCGGTCATGACTTTAATAATAATAATAATCAAAATTAGAAAATAAAAAATGCTGATTAAAATACGTTTGTTCAAATGTTTTATTATAATCAAACTACTTTTGATAAAAATGTTGAAACCTTTACGAATTTCATCATACAAGCAGCTCATGCAAACATTTTCTGTCTTCAAAAAACTCTTGCAAAGAAACGATCTTACTAGAATTTTGATTGTTTATGTGAGTTTAATTACTGAGAAAAAATGTATTAGTTCATTTGGAAATACTAAAAAATTGCTCAAAAAACTTGTCAAAAAGCTAAAAAAGAATCATGATTGTTATCATATGCTACATCTATTAATTTAAAAACTTTTGTCGGAAAAGTGTAAAAAAAATCAGAATTTTTTTGGCCAAACCGCATCTGTACCTGTCAGCGGGTTATCAGGTGATCAAATTATTACTAAGCTTTTTGATATTTTAAATACTTTGGCCAATGTTTATTTTAACGCTTGTAGCAATGATATTTATGATACAAATTTCCCAAAAATCAAAATTAACATAGAAAAAAACTATTCAACAAAATGACATTTTTCTGACTTAGATGAAATATATAACGCACCGTTTAGTGTTTGGGAATTTAACTTTGTTTGATCAGAAACGCACAATACTGCTCTATGTAGTAGCATTTTGAGCTTTCGTGCGTAATTTATTTATTTATTTATTTATTTATTTATTTATTTACTTCATTGCCTTTTTACCTTTTGGTGTATAGCATTATATATAGCATATACATATTAATGGGTATAGTATTTTTCTCATTTCTTCTTATATTTGGATATTTCTTTTATTTCTTCCCAAGTGTTCCCTTTTCTTGTAGTCTTTTCCTTTATTGCGCTGTTTCATTCTTTTCTGGGTCTTCTTCTTTCTTGTTTTCCTATTACTCTTGTCTCATAAATTTTTTTAGTGTTTCTTTTTTTGCTCATTCTTCTGATATGTCCATACCATCTCATTTGACCTTCCGTAATTTATTCTTGTACTGGTTTTATATTTAAATTTGTCCTGCAATCTCGTTCCTTATTTTAACTTTTTTGTTTCGTTTTCAATCCTTCTAAGAAATCTCATCTCCATAGCATTTATTCTTTTTATTTGTTTTCTTGCCATCGTCCATGTTTTGCTACTATATGTTAATGTTGTTCTGATTATTTTTTTTACAATTTCTGTTTTTGTGGTTTTTGATATTTCTTTTTTTGTTAAAAAATGTGTTTTTTAACATGTTATATAATTTTGTTGTTTTTCTTATTTTGTCTTCTACCTCTTTGTCTAGTTTTCCGTTGCTTTGTATTATTGTTTGTAGGTATGTGTATTGTTCGACCTGTTTTATTATTTTTTCTTTTATTTTTATTTTGTGATTTAGTTTTTCTTTTGCAATTATCATTTCTTTGTTTTTTCATAATTTATTTTCATGTTTAATTTCTATAGTTGCTCTTTTTTGTCTCAGCAATTACTGCCATATCGTCTGCAAATAGCAGTTCTGATACTTTGGTTTTCATTTTCATTTTTCAATATCCTATTTTTACCATTTTTATTTTATTCTTTGATTGTTTTATTGCTTTGTCTATCACACTTGAGAAGAACACTGCGCTTAACACACATCCATGCTTTAATCCTTTCTTTGTTTGAAGTTTTTTTGATTCCTTGTTATTCATTCTGACTATGTTTCTGTTTTCTGTGTACATGTTTTTAATTACGTTTATTATTTTCTTTTCAATTCTTCTCTTTTCTAGTTCATATGTCTTCTCTTTTGATTCTGTCAAATGTTTTTTCAAGGTCAACAAAGCATAAGTGTATTACTCTATTTTTTTATCATCTTCTCACTTAGCTGTCTTGTTATAAATATTAGATCCTATGTGTGCTTTTTCCTCTTCTAAATCTACATTGGCTGTCCTCTATTGTTGTTTCTAGTTTGCCTCTCATTCTTTTTCAATGTTTCTAGTAAATAGTTTGCTTGGTATGCTTGTTAGTGTAATTTTTCTATAGTTTTAACATTTTCTTTTATCTCATTTTTTATGTATGTGTAGAATCATTCCTTTATTCCATTCTCTTAGCGTTTTCCCATTCCTGATTATGTTGTTTATTAATTCCGTTATTTGTGCAATTCCCTCATCTCCCATGTATTTCATCATTTCCGGCGTTATTTTATCTGTTTCCAATGCCTTCCCGTTCTTTAATTTTTTAACTGCTTCTGTTACTTTGTCTGTTTTAATTTCTTCTTTTTCTTTCGTTCTTTTGTCCTGTAGCACTTTTTTTTCTGTTTTTTGTTCTGTTAGTTTTGGGAAGTATTACCTCTATATTATTTTACTATTTTTATCTTTTATGTTCATCATATTGTGTTCTTTCTTTTGTTTTAGATGTTTTAACGTTCCGTAGAACAGTTTTTGGTTTTAGTTGAAGTTTTAATTCATTTCTTTTCCAAATATTGTCCATGACTTTATCTTTGCTTCTTTTATTATTATTTTTTGTTTCATTTTTCTTTTCTTTGTATTTTTTGTAGTTTTTTTTTTTGTATATCAGTATCTTTTCTATTTTTCTTTTTTGACTCTTATTTCTTTCTTGACTGCTTCTGTCTACCAATTATTTTTTTTAATATTTTTATTTACTATTTTTGCTGATTCACAGATCTTTTTTGCAGCTTCTAAAATAACTTGATTAAAAGTTTTCCATTTTCGTTCTATGCACGTTCTTTTTTCATTTACTTTTAATTTTTTTTGTAGTATCTTTTGGTATGCCACTTATATTTGTTCTTTTTTTAGTTTGTATAATTTCATCTTTATCTTAACTTTTTTCATTCTTTTGTCTGGATTAACTTTTGCTTTTCATTTCATGTCCATTTGTAGTAAATAGTGATTGCTTCCTAGGTCCGCCTGTCTTGTTACTCTTACATTCTTTATCTTGGTTCAGTTATTTCTGTTAACTAGGTAGTTGTCGATTATTGATTTCTCTTTTCTGGTTAGTTGTGTTTTTCTGTTTTTGTAAACTTTCCTGTGTTTGAATTTAGTGTTTGTTATTACTAGATTGTTTTAAATACATAGTTGAATCATTCTTTCTTTGTTGTTGTTTCATATTTCTTCTCTTTCTTTTCCCATTGCTTCTTCTATTTCGTTGTTTTAGTTTTTTACATTTAAGTCTTCTAGTATCGTTATGTGTTTTGTTTCCTTGTCTATTTGTTTTTATAATTTTGTATAGAAGCTGTTTTTCTCTTTTTTGCGTCTTCATTTGGTTTGTATGCTACTATTATGGTACATGTTTTGTTTTCTACTAGCTTCATTTCTACTGTCATAATTCTTTCATTTATATGTTTTTCTCTTATTGCATCTTCTACCGCTGGGCCACGAGCCATGACGCTCTGAGCGTAAACGCTCGGCGCTGCAAAAAGGAGCGTCAAGCGTCCAATTCAAATGCATGAGTTTATACGTACCAGGCCACGAAATAGCGCTGCTTGACGCTCATCTTATACTGCGTACACACTTGCAACAATCTGCCGTATCGCAACACCGTCGCGTATCATCGTCGCGTACCATCACTCCGCAACACAACTGCGAACCGCAACATGGTCGCGTAACATACTCCCGCAACACAATGCCGTTCCATTGCCGTATTGTTGCGCCCTGCCGTACTAACTTGTAAAGGGAGCTGCAACATCGTCGCGCAACGTTCCTTTGATCCGACGGCATAATACCGACAAGCGGTGGGACGCTAGAAAAGTCCCATGTTGCGAGAAAATGTTGCGCGAGGATGTTACGCGACGGTGTTGCGGTACGGCAGATTGTTGCAAGTGTGTACCGACTATTATTATATGCCTCTCAAAAACAAATTAATACAAATAATCAAGTACGTACACAAAAATATTTGACTGTTTATACAGTTGGAGCGTATTATTTGAGCATCAGCGTCTGAAATAAATCGGTTTGTTCTAAACGCTCCTAAATATAGACGCCAGAACGTTTTTTTTAATTGATTATTTTGTCTATGGTAATTATAAAAAAATAAAATTTGTATTTTATCAATATTATGATTTATGGAATTAAATAAATTATTATTAAATTTTTTTGTAAAATTATTAGTTAAGTAAGAAGAATAATGTATAATTTGATGATATGTTTGTATAAGTTTTGCACTACATAAAATACATTTTATCAGTTTTCAAAATTTTATATTAATAGTACTGGCAGATAAAGAATTTAAACTGGCATAATTTTTAAATCGATAACACACACTATAGATTGATAGATTATATTCTATTATCAAGTTTAATTTGCCAAAACCAATTCTGCCAAGATTTTGGGTTTTTAATTATTAAATTTGAAGAAATAAAATTTAACTTAAAATTTTATTATTTTTTATTAACGTGAAATGATGGGAGAACAAAGCTAGATAGTAACAAAAATCACATAGTGTTACATTTCTAAATGTAACAAAAATAAAATTATTAAAATTATTTTAAAAATTAATTTATTTAGATTTTATATTATATTGAAAATTAAGATTAATATAATTTACTTTTAAATGGTTTATTGGTAGAATAAATATAATTTGAATTAAAAAAATAATAAAATGTTTATATAAACAAATATAAATGTACCATAACTTTAAATAGAAATGGCAAAGATAATACGGAATTGAGCTACTGGTGTTTAGACACTACAAGCGACAAGATTATTTTTGTTTTTTCCGCATTCTAAGATTTTTTTATGTAAATAATTTAGATTTTTAAAATTTTGTATATTTTGAAAAGTAACATTAATATAATTTATCGTTAATGAATATATTGGCAGAATGAATATTTAAATTTAAAAAAGTGTTAAAAAGTTTATATAAATAAATATAAATGTATCATAACCCTAAATAGAAATGTCAAAATAAATGCTCCAACAAAAATTGACAGGCTCGTTCGTGGCCTTGTTTTTGACCCAGCGGACATAAGTCAACTTCAATTAATTATTAACCACCATTATAAACTTTAGCTCAGAAATGAATTCAGTTATCAGTAAAACGTTGCTTATGCCGACATAAGATTATGACTATTAGATACGCCGCAAAATTAAAATTAGAACGCTTATATACGACGTTTTATGTTGTTTATAATAATGATCTTGACTATGATCTTGACGATTTATACAAACCAAAACACGGTTGCAAAAGCCGGTTCCTCTAATAAATTGTAGTACACTTTGGGAACTATATTTTCAACTTTTTGATGTCTTGCTGCCGCGACCCTCATTGAATGTTTTAACGTCCAAAGTTAAATACCAAAATATTGAAAATAAACAAAACATTTGCTTTACCAGTTAAAAATTGTATTAAATTTCTAAAAATTTAATCAAAGTAGGTACGTAAATGCCACTTAAACTTTTACCAGCGGCTCAAAAAGTAGCGACGGTGTAGGTTGTACTTTTCTAAAAGATGCAGTTTACATTTGCCAAGTGATAGTTTATACTGCAAATTGTATAATATCTATCAAGCTTTTTTCTACATCCATAAAAAAACTTAAATCAATTTAAAAAATGCGGCAAATGTCACAGCTACCAGATCACACAAGGTAAAAAATAAATACTATTTAAACAACTGTTTTGGCGCCATTCAATTAAATACGGCGATTAAAGTATATATTAAAACATTTAATATATACTTTAATCGCGATATCTTGCAGCCGTATTTAAATAAAAAAATAACCTTTCAAGAGAATTTACTTGTTAGGTAACAGACGTATTTTGTTCGATGCTCGTTTTATTATGTCACTTAAAATTTTTATATTTGCAGCTTGAACAACGCAGTCTTTGTCCTTCTTCTGGACTGGGAGGTTTTTTCGACATATTTTTGGGTCGTTGTTGAAGTGTGTAAAAATACTCTGTTGACCATCGCTTTCAAAAATGCTGCCAACACTAAAATCTATTCTCCGGAATTTGTGACAAATTTAGTTGAGAAAATGCTGTTAATGCGGTGCCAATCATAAAATATCCCGGTGTCAAGTAGTCAAGATCATATGAATAACGGAAATAGAAGTCAAGAATTTAGCACCGCTTTCACTTTGCACAAACATGTTGTTAATTCTTTAAACGTTAGTTTTGTTTCTTCCAATACTTTCTTTATATAAGTATTTATGGATTGTACTGATGCTTTCCAAAATCCACCAAAATTAGGTGCGCGTGGTGGTATAAAATGCCATTGTATTTTCTTTGTATTGAGATGCTCCATGATTCTTATTTCGGATTGCTTTACCAACTGATATATTTTTTTTAATTTTGTTGTTGGCACCATCAAAATTGGTGCCGTTGTCACTGTATTATTATACTTCTTCTAGCAATGAAACGTTCCAGAGATGATAAGAAAGGTTCAGTGGTCAGATATGACACTACTTCAATGTGTATACCCTTTATAGTGAAACATACAAACAATGCCACAAACGCCTTGGCATGTTGCTTAAATGGTTTGTTTCCCATCTTGATTAGAAATGATCCGCAGTAATCAACACCGGTTACTATAAATGATCTTGATTGGTTTGTTCTTGAACTTGGAAAGTCTTCCATGATTTGCGGTGGCCAATTTTGATCACCTCTTCGAGAAATAACACGGTCTGGAAACGTTTCTTGCAAATTGCGATTGTTTTGTTGCTTGTGTGGCACGTAGCGCCGTTTTGGTGAAAATTAACGTCGTCCACATCAATATCTTCTAATTCCGGCCATTAAAAATCATTAATCATAGCTCGGTAGCGCCATCCATTTACCGTAACAGTTGCAGCAGCTTCATTTTTGAAAAAGTACCAAACAGTGGCACGTTGAAGATGCAAAGACTTTTCAACAATTATTTTTGGTTTTTCTGAGCCCCAAATGCGACAATTCTGTTTATTAACGTAGCCTCCAAGGTAAAAATGAGCTTCATCACTAAAGATGATTTGTTGGTGGAATGTCTAATTCCAAAGATCGACGAGAAATCGACAAACCTGGGTTTTCTTCAACACTACGAGCTACATCAGCAATATTCTCATGTGTTCTTGAGCAATGCACACAGTTTCAATTCTTCACATCACAAACTTGTCCCAACAGCTCAAATTTTTTCACCAGGTTTACTATTGCGAACCGAGAAGGTTCTTCAGGACAACCAAAAAGTGCTTTAGTTTTGCTAACTGTGACTGAAAATTTTTCACCATTTTTGTAGTTAATTTTAATAATTTCAATGTTGAAGTTGTTTAAGCGTGTATTGTTCCATTTTTAATAATGACGTAGTTTTTACTTGTCTAATGTCAAAAGATAATAGCTTTAAAATTTACAGCTGCCTAAATAGCCTGCTATTCAAAATGAAACTTCTTATTGGCAAACCCTTTAGTTATTGGACCAAATATACTGGCCATGTCGGATAATATGTTTTGCTTCGTTGGCTTTTTATTTCATTTAGATGATTTAGAATTAATATAATGAAGTGAGTCATTCGGTGCGTTCCACTGTAATCCAAGAGTATTAAGAATTTTGTTTTTATCAATGAATTTTCCATCACAAGTGTTGATCAATTTGTTTTAGAAGAGCTGGTTTATTTGATGCCCATTTGTGCAGTTTGAAGCCGCTTTGTTCTAGGAGTTACGGTTACTTAAATTTGTATGTTGTTGATTTTGGCAAATGTTTTGGCTCCCGTAAGGAGATTATCTACGTAGAAATCTCTTCTAACTATGGTTGGCAACCATTGAATACGTTGCACCTTCCAAAATTGCTAATTTGTTGAAACATCTAATGGCAAGGTATGCTGATGACGCCATTCTATATGTAACCGTGTTCAGTTCGAATGTCTTAATTTCTTCATTAGAGTTATTTTTCCACAAAATTCTTTGGAGATAAGTTTGTGACTTATCTACTATCTGGCAATACATTTTTTTGATATCAGCCGTTATGACTAATTCAAACGTTCTGAATCAGGATATTATGCTAAATAGGTCTTGTTGTATGGTAGACCCTATTTGCAAAGTATCGTTTAGTGACGCACCCGATGAGGTTTTGCATGATGCGTCAAAAACAACTCGCATTTTCATTCTCAAGCTGTCATCCTTTATCACTGGATGATGAAGTAAGTAATATAGAGTTATTGGATTTCTGTCTTGATTCTTTAACTCTTTCATGTGACTAAGTTTTTTGTATTTTTAGATCAAATTTTTGTAATTTAATTGCAGATGAGCATTAGAGCATAATCTTTTTTTAAGCATTAAGAAGCGTTTAAATGCTATGTTGTAAGATTTGTCAAGTGTAGGAGCATTTTCCTTTATCGAAAGCTTTACAATAAATCGTCCAAATTTATTTCTTCGAGTGTTTGCTGCAAAGTGTTTTTCAGCCTGAAAATAATTAGTAGATTAATATTTATAGAAAACCTCTTCAAGTTCCCAAAACTTAGTAATTTGTTTATCGATGTCAACTTGTGTTTGACATGACATTGTTGTCTTATTAATTTCTTGACGTAAACGACCCGATACAATCCAACAAAGTTTTGTTTTTTGAAAATATAATCCACCGATAGTTTGAATTTGTCACACCATTAGTAGATCCCAAAATATTGCAGCGCCAATTATTGCGTCAATACGATCCGACTGGTTATATTTGAGATCGGCCAGCTCGGTTTCTTTGGGTAGTTGTAAACCTCTTTCCTTATAAGATTTTGTAAAGAAATTCTCAGTTAATTTATCAAGAACCAAGAACGTTGCTTCGCTTACGTAGTTGTTTACCCAAGAATAAATTTTAGCTTTGGTTTTTTAACTAATGCTTAAGTTTCCGTTGCTAACAATGCTGATGTCAAGAAATCGGACTGGGATCCTGAATAACAGCACGCGGAATTTGTTTGGCATACCATTTTTATCCATTACGTCAAAAACAGCCGTAGATAATAAGTTTCTTTAATGTTAATTAATGCTTGATAACAATGTTCGGGTGTTGGAAGTCTAGATGTATGAGAGTATGATGCCTCTTCTCACAAGGCGCGCAATTCTGTTTTGAGTAGCATTTCTTCATCGAATGATTGATACCCAAGCAGTTCATGTACATTTTGTGCTTACAAACAACGTTAATTCTTTGTTAAACATCTTTCAATTTAAAGTTATCGCAAAAATATAAAGAATATTTATTCTCGCAAATGATACATTTTTGACGTGTTAAAGATTGTATGCTAGTTGTGGCATGGTTTACCGTTTTAAGTAGTTTGCAGTAATGCTTGAATTGTTTTGAGTTGAGTCGTGATATCGATTTTAACGTGTTTGCATTATGGTTTAGGAATTCTACCAACTTCGACACAGTGGGAATAGTGTCCTTTCCCTGTATGGAATTTTCCCATTCTTTAACAGTGAATAGATTCATTTTTTGGATAGCAATATTGATTATTATGGCATCATATTTGTTTATGCCTAGCGCGTCGAGAGCTCAATTGTGCTTTGTTATGCCGTTTCCAAGTTTAATTAAATTTTTTAATAATTCTCGTTTTAAATCAATAATGTCAAGAATAGAAAATTTGTACATCAATCACGTACAATCAATCGCTTGTTCTCGTACCGATCCTTTAGTAATTGCCAAGCAATTCCATAATTAGATGAAGTAACAACCAGGTAAGCAATAATTTTTGCTGATTCACCACTCAAGGAAGATTTTAAATAGTGCAGCCGTTGTCCGTCGCTGATGCTTTCGTTTTTGTCCAATAATTGAATAAACGTGTCTTAAAATCCGTACCAATCTTCAAGATTGAATCTAACAGAAACTTTAGCTTGGCTTCTGCAACTTAGGATTTTATTTGCCTTGGTTATTGCAGTTTCAAAATTCTCTTTAAATTGACCCATTTTTTTTAATGCATCTTCTCCCTTGGGTTCTTTCATTAAAATGGCACAATGAATTGCGCAGAATTCATTGTAGAAAGCATCGATTCGTACCTTTGTAGTGATGAGTTCTTGTACATCGTCAGTGTCGGCAAATTTGTTAAGAAAATTAATAAAACGAGTCAGTTTTGATTTTATTAATCCTCTCTTGATAAGAAGTTTCTTTGGAACCTTGTTTGGTTTTATGGTGGTGATTCCGTCATCGCCGGGCATGTTACCTTCCAGTTATTTGCGGATATTTTTATATAATTCTTTTTAGAGCTAGCTAAATAATTAATTATAATAATACATTATAATTATTAAAACATTTATTATATACTTTAATCGCATTAATTGAATGGCGCTAATAAACTGCTTACATTTATAACTACTATCATAACACAATTAATCACAAGACATACTCCATATATTAGAAAATAAAAATGGCTATTGTAAACATTAACATACTACAGTGAAATGCCCAAAGTTTTCAAAACAAATAAACCAAACTGCAACAATGTATACAGCAAAATAACATAAATAGAAACTTCAAAAGTACACAATATATAAAACTAACATAAGTAAAAGAAGTGTTTACAACAGTCTTGCCTAAAAACAATACAAAAACAACAAATTATATACAATCACAAAGCATAATTATCAACAAAAATATAACCAATACAAAACATTTTAACACTCTGAAACTACTTCCAACGTAACTTTAATCATTTTTGCTAGAACCCCATCCGGTCCGAGGTTTTTTGTTCTTCATTGTCTAGGCAATCTTTGGTTGTGCCAAAAAGAGTGTTTTCCTTACTTCTTCTTGAAAGTCGTCCGCCAATTTTATTTTGCCGGTCTTTTATTTTGTTACTTATAATTTTATACCTTTAATCTCCCCATACATTATCCATAAGTTCTTTATAGAGTTTTTTCACTTTTTCTCCTTCTCTAGTTTTTCTTATTCTTGTTAGTTCTTGCCTTTTTTTGTGCAAACTTTCTGTTTTTCCTAGTTTTGTTTCACCAAAAAACTTTTCCTATTGGGTGTATGAGTTTATTTTGCATAGTAGCATTCAATGCGCCTGAAATATTATTCATTAGAGTCATATAGTTTGTGCACTGGAACTCGCATTTTTGCCTTATAGTTTTCTTAAACTTTTTTTTATCCAGTTTCCAAACATTCCATTTTATCTTATTATATTTTGTCGTTGGTTTTGGTGTTTTGCTTGTAATGTCGTATTCTATTTGTTTGAGAAGGCTAAGAGTTTTGAGGTTCATCACGTGCCACTTGTTCAATTTTTTTTACCATATTTTGCGTACACATTGTAAGGTCAATAAAAAATGTTTTCTCTTTTGTACAAAAGTCTTTTTATCGTCATTTGAAATTACTATTCTATTCTCTTCTACTTCTGGTATTTTTTATGTCCAACCAAACAAAGCCTTTTCCTCTTTTTCTGCACCACGTTTTCAGTATTTTGTTGAAGACTTTAATCTAGGTTTGTATCAAAAACTGTTGATCTTTCCTTGTTTTGTTTTTTCTTATTTGGTTTGCATATTAAAAATAATAACATTAAATAATTTAAAAAAACAATATATCAGTGTAAATAAAAATAACTAAACTAAAATGACAATGTATTACTTAAATGTCAAAATGAACAAACTTAAGTCATTAAATTGTTATTCAAATAACAAATATTAATATAATGGGCGATTGGCGATTAGAAGTTGGTAAAATGATTATATATATGATGTTTCCGGTGGTAGTATTTCATTACTTTAATCAACCTCAGAATTTTGAAAAATGGGTGATTGAAACCAAGCGAGAAATATATCCGCACGATAGCAAGATAGCGCACAAAGAAATGCAAGAGACAATAAAGCAAATCCAAGAGAAACAGGATCTAAAAATGTTAGAGGAAGAAGAAAATAACGATAAGATTAATTAATGTTATAATTAAGTAAAATAATGTACTAGTTATAATTTTTAATATGAGAAACGAACAATGTTTAAAAATAGTATTAATAATTGATTGCCGAATAAATTGATATTGCGTGGAAATATTTGCTTCTATATAATTTGGTAAATTGTGCAATTTACTTGAAATACTTGGAAAATTATTGACTATTTATGTATTCTTCTACTAGGACAATGTGCATAAATATAAAAACTACTTTTCTTGCAGACAAAATTGTAGCTTAAAACTATCCAATTTGATAGATATATTATTTTTCTTGTAGATTATAGTTTAATATACTTCTTATAAAATCCTTAACGCAAGTGTAATTTAAATTTACATAATGGACCGTAATAAAATTGAGATGTTAACATTTTGAAAACCTGAATGTTCGTGATTTTGCATACAATTATACTCATAATTAGTATTCGTTTAGAATAAATTTAATTTCTATGTGTTTGTGGGTTAATAGTACATACGTCAAACATATTCGCAATGATAGAATAAATAGTACGTAGAAATTTAATGAAAATAAATACGCTTAATAAATAAATGTTTATTAAGTAGGAGTAATGTCACAATGTAATGGTGAATACTATTTATTTATTCGCCAATATTTATAAGGTAAGCAGATGCAAACAGGCGCATAGATCTTTATAGTGTAGTTGGATATGAAAAGAGGATGTATAACTAAAATAAATTGAGTTCATTTTGAATTTTTACTGGAAAAAATATAAACGTGTGCTCCCTGCTGAGTGCGAGTCTTCTAAACGTGACTGGACATCGTTCATTTCATCCTAGGTATATTTTACCGCACGTACATTTACGATGCATTATAAAGTACGCAGGTGGAATGAAATGGTGTTTTATGATTTTTAGCATGATTTACACCGAGAAACCAATTATCTTTAATATGAGTATGTGAAAAACGCCAATACGTTTGGCGCGCAGACATAAAAATATATTGGAAACCCCATCGGTAACAACTTCTTTACTCTCCGCTATCCTTTCAATAACTTTATGGGCTATTTTTTTATTACTGCCTGATTGCATGTGCTTTCAATCCGCCATCGGACTCAACTGTCTGAATTCATTTAATTCATAACCTCATATGATTTCATTAGCACTCACAATGATTTACACGCACTTACACCAGTAAAAATGTTTTCCCATTTACGTTTTTATGGCCTTGTTACAATTTTATTTTTGCATCTCCTTTTTATTCACCTTCTTCTAGACGCAAAGAATTATAATTAACATTATTTTTTATAACTAATTGCAGATTTGAATATCTCAAGAATTTTAATTATTCAACATTCTTGCAACGCAAAGTACTTAAGCAATTGCTTTATTTTGGTATAGTTACTTTATATATAAATATATTCATATTAAAGAACAATAAACATAACAAACTAATTGAGTAATAAAAAGTATGATGCATTTAAGAAGAATAAAAAGATCAGACTGTTTTATTCCTGAAACAATTCCATTAAACTAAATTAAATAATTTTTATATAATCTTAATCAGGTTTGATGCAAAAATATGTACATAATAAAGTTATATTAAAGATTAATAAAACTTTACTTAGTAAATGTTTAGCTAAAAATACCATTTTTGTACTATAAACTGGTTATTAAGATATAATTATGTTTTGCGTTTAGAATATTTTCTTTATAATTACGCATTTTTTTATAATTTTTGTAGTTGCCTTATATTAAAAATAATGCATAACAGTTAAAAGTAAAAGTAAAAAGTTAATTTTCTACCTGTAAAAATTTCCATCTAGTGCGTGCTTTTCAACAGGTTATGTGCCCAGAACTATCTGAATGGAAAATCAAAAATGCTGATTGCATAGCTGTCGACATCGCCAGCCATAGTTAGCCACTCAATAGTCATCCGTCACCATTAGCCGGCACAACAACAACAACAAGTCTGTCTTGTAGAAAATTTTGACAAAAAATGCTAAAAAAAAGTGAACTATGTTTCTTGACGTTTCAAAAATCTACCGTTGTAATCGAAAAGGTTATTGAAGTTGCCAAAACCTTCCAGTGGTCAAAATGATGCCGCTGTCAAGGCATGGGTAAAAAATATTTAGATGCCTAAGCCATAGTAAGATTAAATGTTGACGACAAAATAGCGCACAAAATTGCAATTCTGTAATGTTAAAAAAACTTTGTCTGTATATCTAAAAAAACAAAACTAAAAGACAATTTTCCAGCTTTGAATACAAACTACAAAATTAGCCGTGAAGAACTGCATCCAAGATACTTGTCAAAGATCTTTAAGCTAAAAGCAAAAACAAAGCTGTATAAGCTGTAAGCTTGTCAAGATGACTTTTTCTAAACTCGTCAAACGCCTACAATTAGAAAAAAAAACAGACAACCAAAAAACCACTAGCACCAAAGCTTAATTTTCTAAGTTTTTAAAAAACATTGTCAATTGAATGCTTCAAATGTTAAATAAATAGACGAGTCAAGAAGTTTTACAAAAATAAGTCATGTGCTAAATATGTGACTTAATGCAAAAACAACTACGGTTGTAATATAAGCAAACAAAAAAAGTTGTTTTGCCAAAGACTGTGATATCACTAAAATACTGGGTTCAACTATCATGATTGGGATCGAGTAACATTGAGATATGTTTTATATGTAACAAAACTGATTATGACATAAAGAGTATATACAGTCTACTGATGAGCAAGTGTCAATTTTCAAAACTCTTGATAAAAAGAAAATAGTTGACATGGTTAAAAAAATAGAAAGTTGTATAAAATGATATTTTGTTGAGAGGTCTAAAAAATGTCTGCTGCCGACTTCAATTAAACTTACCTTACATAAGATCAATCTAATGATAGTGAGGAAACAACCGTCAAACGACCCGTGGAGTAGTTAAGCAGCCACAAGGTTGAAGTTCCGAGACGTTTTTTCAGCATCTTAGAACCTTGTGCGGGTTTGTAATTAAAAATTAACGGAACCAGGTTTATTATGTCCATTAAAAGCTGCAAAGTTGCATCAAAGTTGTCTATGATGTACATTAATAGTATTTTTTAGCCAATATGCCAAAATCTAAAACTAACCATCTATGATGACCTTGTGTGTTGTCCGTGTAGTTTCTGCTTTGACTCCAATACTTGAATTGGATATTTATAATACTGAAAAACCTACCGGCTGCAATAAGACTTTAACAAAACTAGACAACAGTTGGCGCCCAACGTAAAGCGTTGAAGTAAAGGCACTCCAACCTCACAGAACCGTCACCACAAAAAACTCCCAATACCTAGGGAAGTTTCTTAAACCATCACGTTCCAGACGCTCTTACTACCTAGAAAACGTTTCCAAAAGTAAACATCTATCATATTGTACATCTTGGTTTAAACTCAAACCATTATTAACTTACTCTGCAAAACTTTTGATTAAGAAAAAATAAATTACATCGGTTTTGATACTGTAAAAAAAACTCTCACAGCAAAAAATGTATACCTATAAAAATTGAACTGTCAATCTCTAAAAACTTTAGATAAAACTAATAACGCCTTTTTTTTAAACCCAATCTTTAAGAGTTCAATCTGATCACGTCAATCTGATTGACCTAGACAACCCGGGAGCTGACCTCAAACTTAGCTAAAGTCAACTACCACTAATAGCCAACATGACTTCCATACTTTTAAACGCAAATACCTTATAAAACAGCACGAGGATTCCCAAAGCTTAGGTGCCTACATCTAGAAAGAATCACGTTCTCCAATATGGCAAACGTCGGCAGCAAAGGCCAAAGCAACACTGGACAGTTGTCAACATTAACTTTACAATAAAACAGCACCCAAACATGACAATACCAAAAATTACTCTTGAACATGACATTAACCTTAACCGGAACTAAGCTCATCACTTAGTCTATTCTTGAACATAAGGTTCTAGAAGGCTTGGCTTACTATTTTCTATTATTTACCATAAAGTGCAAGACATTAGTGCACAACTCGTGATACACTGGTTGATGAGTCTCAAAAGTGAGGATGGGACGTATTTTTAACAAAAGCTCATTTTGCAACGCACTTGACCAACCAAGCGCAACCGAGGTAAATACATTTTTTTTTTCATGGTTCATAAGAAACTGCGAGCACAACAAACAAGCAAGCAAAGTAAAACCCACTCGCCTTTTGCTACACGCGTAAATTCAGACATTACTGCATTTCTAAACAAATTGCATGTCAAGCAACTTTTCTGTCGGCAGTAAAAACCCTAACACAAACGTTAACGACGTAGGGCGCAAAAACAACAACAAGGTATTACGCTACCTCTTTTAGAGCACGTTACATATCTATAGACAGTAAGGTTTATGCACGATTTATGACATTTATATGTGCCACACCACACTAAGTATATCAACAATAAAGTAAAGTTCAGAAGGTAGGTACCGTCAGAAAGTGAATTCAAACGTTAAGATTTATGAAAAAAATTTATCTTGCAAAAAAGCTGCAATCAATCAAGCTGAAGCAACATACGCAGTCACATTGTTGTTTGAAACGGAAAAAGAGTCTTAACCAACACGGTACACGGTCCTTTACGAAAGGATAACGTTATCTCAACAAACCTTGCTACATTGACAGTATCCTGGCACTGAGAGTTACACCGGTCCAAAGTTACACCATAAACAAGTTGCCTCAACGACAACTGCCACGTCATTTCACATAATACTTGGTATTTTCTAAAAGCAATATAACCTTGGAGAGTATCTATGACAACCTCTACTAAGACTTAGTGGTACTCTATAAAGTAACCGCTGTCCCCCAGGGTGCTATTTTCTAGAACGACAGTCACCTTTGCAACTGTTTCCATTCTCTGTTGCATTTTTTCAAAGAAAAACAATAGCTAGAAACCCCACATTAATTCCTTTCTAGACCCAGCATAAACTGTATGAAAAAAAAAACGGTTATTCTTCTCTCACTAGGTGTTTTCCATTTGAGCGCTTCATGCACCCGGTGCGTTAGTAGATTTTTAAATTTTGCGGTTTACACTTAACAAACGCACCATAAAATATTTGGCGCTTGTAGAACGTTCTCTACCTCTAAAACACGTAAAAAATGTAAGACACGTTAACTATTTTGTCTAATGGAAAACAGCTACTGTTAGAAATACTTCATATATCTTGATTCTTTTTCCGTTTTCTTTGTTGATTTTTTAATAATATTTATGTTTTTTTTAGGCGGGGGCGTCAATTTTATAATTTGCAAAGGGCGCAATAACATTAAAACTCATATCCAAACAATCAAAAAACTGCTGAAAGTTTTAGATTTGATTTATGTCAATCTTTGCAAGACAAATGTTACGTCTTTAGAAAGAACCAAGTATTTCTTACTTTTCAAATATGATTTTCACACTTTAGTACTGTCTATTTCTTAAAGATCATTGACAAAATCGTAGCAAATTGAAAATAAAAATGCATTATGTAAATTTAAAAAAAAAAATATGGGTTGAATCTAAATAATATTTATTATTCAGATTCACATTGAATCAAACAATAACTAGCTCAATCTAAGGTCAATCTAACAAAACATTGGTTTAAACAATAAATAAAATTTAAAAAAAAAAATAAAATTTGATGTAATTGTTATGTACATAGTAAAAAAAAAGGCAAGATGGACTAGAAATCAGTCAAAAGTATCCAAGTTTGTTGAGATCATGTAATTTTTGTGGAAAAGGTCAGAATCTTACCGTCAATCAAAAAAAATCTAGAGAATCATAAAGCCTGCAATACATTAGATAAAAAAAAAATATTAAGTAGAGTATCTACGTAATCATCTTCTGCGCATAAAAAAAACAGATAAACATTAATTGCGTAATTGTCAAACTTTAAAATTGTTGTGCCCAATTCTCATACTTTGAAGAAAAAATCTAGCCAATTTAGCGATAATAAGAAAAGTGAAAGTTATCCCTGTTTTCAAAACACTGAAAGACAAATGATAGTACGCAAAATCTCTGATTTGTGGTTTAGCATTACGCGAGAAACAATATAGACGTTTGAAAACCGTCTTGTTGCAAAAGAATTTGAGCAGAAAGAGAATTTCAACCAACACTTTTAGTTCTGTGGCACGTCATGCGTCAATTCAAAATGCAGTATCCAAATGCTGGAGAACGACAACTTTTGATAGAGATGCTTTCTTATAAAAAGATCTTATAAGAAATTTGTATGTATTAGCCTAAATATTTATATGATGGCTCAAAGCAAATGTGCAAACTGAGAAAAGATTTCTATGGTTTAATGGAGAATTCAAATTTTTTAAAAACACTTTTTTTATTCACAACCACGTTTATGATTGAAAGTTTTTGAGCAACCCTATATAAATATAGAAACAATATAAATGCATATAAAAAAAACAGCAAGAATTTATAAAAAAAAAAATTTGATGACAGAAGAACAGAAAAGAAAGGCGTACAGGAGTTGAGCTGTCCAGCCATAATAAAGGACAAAGTAATACAAGCTTTCAAAACCAGCAAAACAGGCAAAGCATGTGGACCAAACCAGGTATACGCTGAAGTAATCAAACTAATAGATGATGATAATGTTGACATTATTGTAAAACTGTTCAATGAGCCAAATGTTAGAAAATGCAAAGAGTACAGACTAATCAGTCTTATTTATGAGTCATGTCTTAAATTTTTTTTTTTTTAATAATCCAACAACGTGTGTACAATATATGTGAAAGTGAGATCAATGAAACTCAAATTGATTTCCGTAACAAACTAGGAACATAAGAAGCACTATTTGCGCTGCAAATTCTTGTTCAAAAATGTCTAAACCATCAAAAAACAGTATATCTATGCTTCATTGACTATGAGAAGGCCTTTGATACAGTGCGCCATGATGAAATAATAGATATGCTAGAAAAGTCTGGATTAGATGGAAAAAACCTCCGCATAATACAATATCTATACTGGAATCAAAGTGCCACACTCAAAGTTGCCAACAACAAAACCAAAGAAATACCAATTAAGCGAGGAGTACGACAAGGATGCACTTTGTCCCCCATGCTGTTTAATCTATACTCGGAAACAATATTTAAGCAAACAGTCGACGGGAAAAATATAGGTATAAGGATCAATGGCAAATATGTGAATAATATAAGATTCGCAGACAACTCTGTAATACTATTCAACGAGGTGCGAGACAAAAGTGAGGCCATAGGTCTTAAGATCAATGCAAAAAAAACAAAAACTATGGCAGTCAGCAAGCTCGAAAAGATAGTAAGAATTACTACTGGAACTAAGGTTATTGAGCAAGTCAAAACATTTAAGTATATAGGCACCATGCTGAACAAAAAATGGAATCCAGCTCAAGAAATCAGATGTAGGATCAAACATGCTAGAAACACATTTTCAAAGTGGAAGAAATTGCTATGCAACCAAAACCTAAACCTAACAACACGATACCAAGCAGTAAATTGCCTTCAAAGTAACGGAACTACAAAGGATTGAAGCGTTTGAGATGTGGGTCTATTGAAGAATGCTCAGAATTTCATGGGTTAAGAAGGTGCAAAATACAAAAGTCTTAGAAATTATGAACCGAGATTGAGAATTACTGCGACTAATAAAACAACGGAAAACTGCCTATCTTAGGCTAAATGTGGGCAAACTGTTTCAGAAAGCTGCGGACAGAGATTTGTTTAAAAAAATAGTCGCAATCCTCCAGTAATAAAGATGCACTAGAAGAAGAAGAGGAAGAAAAAAATTAAGTTTTAGAATCTCGCGACCCCAGGATTATGCTAAGTAACCTCATTTAAGGTCGCAACCTATAGTATAAGAAACTCTGATATAGATGATGATCTATGCATTTTTTATAATAAAAACAGAAGCATGATCATCAATTAACAATAACTTTCAAATCATTTATAAAAAGAAATTTAAAAATTGCTTAAATTATCTTGAAATGCAATTCAACATTAACCTAAAAACAGTTTTTGTCTGCTAACCCAAGTACACTAAGAAGGGAATTCAACGTTTAGTTTTAATTTTGATAAACTACTACTCTACATCAATTCCTATTGAGAAAAAAATGTTAAACATCAAAGCAAAGAAAACTTTTTAAACAATAAGCTGTTAGTAATTCTACTGATTCTGGCAACAATTTCTTGTCTAGACATCAGTTTTGCAGTAAACTATTTGAATAGTTGCTGCAGTAAGCCAATAATTAGAAAATGAGAATAGAACAATAAAATTTTAATTTTCTTTGATGAAAATTATAAACTTTATGTTTAGACTGACTCGGACTATAAAAAGAACAAGCGCTCAGGACATTCTATTAGTGGAGTACTGATCATTTTGGGGACTCATTGTCTAGTATAATCAGAAGCAACGGTTGATAGCTATTTCATTAGCTAAAGCTGAGTATCGTTAAGACAAAACCACCAAAGAAAAAAGACATATTAAAACCGTCAACATGAGACATACGAGTATAAAGAGTTTTGACCAACTTTCTGATATATTAACAAAATTAGAATATTTTGTTTATGTTCTTATATTTAAAAAATAATAAATAATGCATGACAGTTAGTAAGATTAATTAAAATAAAAGACTCAACAACAAGTCCGGTAGATGTATTTTTTCTGGCCTAGGCTGGTAGCAACTAACAACGCCCTTGATGACGTCCGGGTAAGTAATAAACAATATTTTATTGGTTAGAAATAAGTTTAGAATAAAATGGATTTAAAATATTTTTTTATAACGGATTTTTTTACAAATACTTAAAAACATCTTGGTTATACATTTTATAACGTGATGTTATTCTACACTAAAAAGAACCTTAAATTTTGTTTATTGACTTTTCCCTCAAAGTCACAATTCAAGTAAAAATAATAAAAAAATTAAAATAATAATATTTAAGTAATATGAACACACGTATTGTTGAATACATGAAATATTAAAATAGTATTTATGTTTGGATGTTATGTATAACTCTAGTATTATCACAAAGTATAATATTTATTTTAGCGTATCTAGAAAATCGTCTATTCAGTACGGATCATTTTTCTTCAGTCTTAAATTTAGCTAGAGGCATATTCTTTATGTTTTATAGTATTTATATATATTATACAAATTTATATTTAATGCTTACTTTTTAAATTATCAATTTTTTTTTTTATTAATTAAAATTATAAATTACGGATTGTAATCTATAAAAATTGAGAAAAAATAAAATACCAATTATGGTTTAAATTCTTAATTTGACTATAGGCAACTTTATATACAAATAATAACTTCCGACTTGCATTGTCGTATCCCATAAGAATGTGGACAGATATTGGAAGAAATTAGATACTTTTATAGTGCTCTTATTATTGTTGTATCAATTGTTAAAAGAAGAAGAAGATAGATAACTAAATTATTTTTTTTATATACAAATTTGCGTTTAAAAGACCTTGCTCGAGCAAATTATTATTTAAAATTATGGTGATTAATTTTTAGAACTTTTATGTTATTTTATCTGGACATTGAACACTATTAATACTTACACGAAGTATTCCACAAATGACCAATATCCGCAAGGACTGCATGGTTCGATGGATAATCAAGCCCCGCAAGGTGTTACAGAATAGCCTGCGACAAATTTTATTACTCCACGGAAAGAAAAAAGACTTGCAACACTTCAAGCCCATGCCGAAATTGATTTGTTGGACGTCTCTTAACGATAATACATATTTATAAAATACTCAATGCATTAAATTTTAATTTTGCTGACAATTAAATCGGTGATGTTAAAACCGAATTAAATAGTTTCCATTCTGTTTTTAAAGAGTATTATTTGATATCAGAATTCCATTTCGATTTTTTTTACATTTCTATTTCAACAACTTAATTTTTTCAGAATAACAACCAGATTTATTATTATAATTATAGTGTTTATGGGTAATTGGGTTTTATTAATACATGTGAAAACATAAGCAATTGTTTAATCAAAAAGTAGTTACTTTTCATAGCTGAAATTGTATTGTTTTGTAACTTCGCTGGCTTAAAGATTTAAATCGGGTAAATATGACCAACAAGATTAGTCCTTTATAGATATGGTTTGGAATGTGGTACCCGTTTGTGTGACTTTCGCATCTCCAAAAGAGTAAATCCAAGTCTTACAAACATGGAGATTAAAAACCACTTCACCGAACACGTCTCCGGATACTTTGGTAAAAACTATGACGGGTGCGACCCGTCAATCAATTAATAACAGCACGGGCGCGTCCTCTTTGAACACTTTACTTGCAACGTCTGCGACGCAAATCCTACAAGGCCGCTTCAAAAACGACTTTGTAGTACTGAAGTTAAAAAACAAAAAAAAACGCCGTTTTGCTGATGCAAATTTCTTTTTAGGCAATATGGACACCTCTAATGCTAAGACATCAACATCTGCTAATCCTGTACAGAGGCCATCCAAACCAAGCTACAAGCCACTGGGCACAACAACACCATTAGAACAAAGAAAACAAAAAACCTTCTTCAAAAAACAACCTCCCACTTTTGGAGGATAATCACATACATGAGAAATCCTTTAAATCACTTGTAATAATGTTGAATCTCTAAGATGGCTACAAAATTCTTTTCTCTCTCCAGCCTACAGCCACTGTGACCAAAAACAAAGTTAAAAGTCGTGCAGACGTAATAACCACTAAGCAGCCACTAAACTGGTCTTAAATTGCCTAGAGAAACTCTACGTAAAAAGCTGTAGCGCCGTCCATATCACCGAAGACCCAAAAAGTCAGCTTTTTGTCGTAAGATAGGGATAAATAATGTTAAAAAAGTAAATGAAAAAATCCAAGTGAGCTTTGATGTTGTTGAAACAGCCATCAAGATTATTACCAACAAAAATGCAACTCAGCATGATGAGTGCATAGAAGTGAAAAAAATGTTAACTTACCAAGACAAATCCAAGAAGGGAGAGAAGACTATAAAAAAAAACCATTAAGACAAAGCCAAAAAGCACCTCTTTAAAACACCTCAAAAAAGCCAAATAACGGGTCTTATTGCTGTAGATTAGTGCAACCTTGTCACTGTCAAATAGCCGTGGTAACACTATGCCGCAAACGTAGAAATGATGCAGGACACAATAGCCTTAATCCAAAAACCATGGATAGAAAATTTCAGATTTTGTGGATTTGGTACTAACCTAGAAATGTCAAATCAAGGCGTTTAACCAACGTAACGTTTGTTACATTTTGCAGCCAGACTCTAATATATATTACACTGGCAAGTATAAGCATTTCAAACCAAATTCCAAAGTAACATGTATAAACGTTGGCCTAAATGTCAGATCACAAATAGATAAAATTCAAATTAAAACATACACACAAAATAAAAAACAAGTTTTACCAAAGCCCAAAACTAACTGACAAACAAATTTAAAAAAATTAAAACAATCCTTCAAAAACTCCTGCTCACTTAAGTCGGTCCTGGTTTTTTGGTGTGACAAGCTCGAACAACTCAACGCGGCTGCAAAGAAGCAAAAACTCAAAATTTTAATCAAACTTGGCGTCCTACAAAAACGTATTTGTCGACAACAAAAAATATAAAGATTGTTTGCGAGTTTTTGTAAACATCCCCACTGCCAAGGCTAAAAAGGATCTTATTAAAAAAAAAACCAACAACAACTTGGCTGCTTAAAATGCTTAGATCGCACATACACAACCAACCTATCAGAAGCAACTGAGATACTTAAAAACCCATTTTCCAGGCTGTACAACTTCGACATTTCGACACAAGGTTGGTCTGATGCTGCAACTCTACTCTCAACAAGAAACAATTAGAATGCAGCATACTACTTTATAGAAGAGATGCGCATAGCGTAGCATAGGCAATCAAAAAAATCTATAAAAAGAAAAATAAAAGTTTTTATAAGAAAAACCAAGAAGCTGTGACTACACCTGAACTAAATCCAATCGCCCAATTTGCCTTTTCTTCTGAAAACATTTGAGATACTGTGCTAAAAATCAATTTGGGAAACAGTGTTTATCACAACGCCAATACACTCAAATTAACATGCATATACACCACAAAAGACCACAAAATCAGACCGAATCAAAATAAAATGTAAAACCTTTGCGGTATTCATAGATATTAGAAGTACATTTAGCAAAATCACCTTTCAAAAAATAGAAATAGCCTTTACAACATATCGCGTTGACCCCATACCACTTGATAAATAAAATACATGCTAAAGAAAAAGACCGCAACAGTCACTGCAGGTGTCACGATAGTTAAAAAAGTTGTTGCCAAAAGCTTCCCTCAATTACCACTACTAGGAAATAGAGTAGTAGACAGCCTAATTTTACAACTCAATAACCGAGATCTCTACACAACTGGCAACACAAATAAGATATCAATTCTGCTAAGTGGCAAATTTAAAGACGTACTCTGCAACTTAATGTAAAAAGCCTTAAAAATAACAGAAAATTGGTGTAAACTCTAAAAAACCAAAATGGTTTTTTTAAACAAAAATATAAAAAAATTGGTAAATATAATCTAACAAAAACTAAACACCCTACTAATGCTGTCAATTAATGTAAAATACCAAGAAGTGATCTTTGACAACAAGCTCACATGTGAGCCACATCTAAATATAAGATGTAAAAAAGTATATACATATGTTGTTTTAGCAATGTAGACGGGCTGTTGGCAAAACATAAGGACTGTCTCCAAAGATAGTACTATAATCTGGTGATCAGGAACTAAGCTAAAAACCAATTAAATAAGTTGCAACAAATGACATATCTAAGACATTATTGCCTTCTGGAAAAAGCATAAAAAAAACACTTCTGCTAAGAGTGCAAAACATCATGTTACCCCTTATTGTATTTAAAAGATCTTACAGTCTACACACAAATAGTAGAGTTCCTCAGAACTCCTCAGATCTTTACCAATAGCTCAAAAACTTTTCAAGACTCAGGAACAGGAATCTACTCTCAAGACCTAGACATTTTGATATCCTTATCTCTAAGGACACATAGGATTCTATTCTTCAAGCGAAGATAACCCTAGGATTAAAGAAAATAGTAGAGAGCAGCAATTCTAGCTAAAAAGAAGTACAAAATCACTATTATCGCAGCTAGTATTAAAAAGACATTATATCCTCACATTAGCAGCTTATGTACTTAGCATTGACCTGCGTTAGGTAAAAAAGCACTCCAACACAATAAGTAACGTTAAGCTTAATGGACTGGCGCGCAAAGAGTTAATCCCCAAGATGTAAAGGCCTAAGCCTTGAACTGCACCACCACTAAAAAACCTCAACACATTACTAAAAGCAAATATATACAAAGTACGTTGGTACAACATCTCGGGTGTAGACAGTCAAAGTAAGCAACAATTGCTCCTAATTCCAAAAAAAACCTGCAAACTATTGACAGAGCTCCGTCGTTAAAGAACATATGCATACTACGGGCATTGTATACAGCCAAATACGTAGAGGATGTGCGTACTTGCCCGGCACCATCCTACGCAATATAGTTCATATTAGGAGATGGTTGGTTTAACATGGCCAGCATAAGGAAAAGCTTTTACTTGCTTTAGCTGGACTCTTGGTCTTTGATAATTAAACTCCAGAGTAAACGTGAGTATTTTTGACTTTATAAAAAGGTGATTATATATGATTTTTACAGTAGATATCTAGTTCCAAGCCACATACTTAAACAATAAGTTCAATTTAATCTTGAATTTTCACAATAATTTATGATCTAAAATTGAATTGAATTTGTTATTACACCGGCTAGTAATACTATCACTCTACATCCGCAGGAACCACCACCATATGCTGAAGTACTTACCGTAGTCGACTAATACACCAGAGGTTTCGGGTTCTCTTATTTGGAGAGTCACATGTTATTCCATTTTATTATGTAAAAGATATCCACTATCAATAATTTGCCCCAAAGCAAGACTTTACTTTGTATTTGAGTAAATACAGAATATAGATTTTGCACATGCCTTCTTCGGTAAAGAGCTACTAAAAAGATGTAAGTTCGAATTCTTTTATATCTTTGTTATACTGCTTTGGAATGCTCTTTAAAACAAAACATTATTATTTTCTATTTTCAAAACAAAGGTATTTAAAGTAAGTGTCACTTGATAAAAAAGCACCAAGAAAAATATGCAAATTATTTTAAAACAAAGTAAGATGTTTATTGTTATTTTTCTAGATTAACTTTGCAGTGACATTTCAATTTTATCGTGCAAATCAGTTGATTAGTTCCTCATTGGCGTGAAGATCGGGCTCTTCGGCTCCAAGCAATTTGAGATGTTTGGAGAAACTTAACTAATCAATAAATTTCCGTTCGATCAGTTTACCGAAAAATTCTATCATTTGGATTCAAATCGTACCGCCCTTTTCTTTGTTTGCCCTTAACTGATTACCATAAGAGGTGATGTCTAAAATTGTGTAATTAGAGACTACAATGAGTCGATCAATGGAAGCAAGTTATCTTCAGCAACAAATTGAAAATTTGTTTGTATGGTATGGGAAGTAATCGCTTATGAAAGTAAGTCTCTCAAATTTCTACATTATCATAATTCAAAAACCAACATTAATGCCCTATCTGAATAGGTTAGAAATCCCAATTTTCCAACATGATAATGCAAAGCCGCATATAGCTAGGGTTCCATAAACTCTTCGTTTTCCAGTCTTATCACCTATTGGACGCATGTGAGATACAATCGGTAGAAGAGTGGGTCATCTTCAGCCACACCCATTCACTTTTTCTGATATTCGGATGCGTATTCAGGAAGTGGATTTAATCTCTCAAGCAAAGTTTTGTAGGTCCAGATAAAATTACAGTAGAGATCCTCAAACTGATTGAAGATGACAATATACACCATCTAGTAAAATTATATAATAAAATCTATACCAGTTGAAACATATGGTAAGTATGGTTAAAATCTGCTTTCATACCTTAAAAATACATTTGAAGATCATTCACAAATGTATAAAAAAATAGATTGCAAAATTACCAAGACGCAGTTTGGATTCCTCAACAATCTTGGCACACAAGAAGCTCTTTTAGAAATGAATGTCTTAGTTATAAATGTAGATCTATAGCTATGCTTTATTGACTATAGAAAAATTTGATAAATTACAACACAAGATGATAAAAATCCTGAAACAAATAAAGTTAGATTCAAACGATACTCGGTTAATTGACAATTTATATTGGTACCAAAAAGCTGCAATAAACATTAAAGATCAGCTATCCAAAGAAATTGAAATTCGAAGACAGCATACTTTGCCCTATCTTGTTTAATATATTCGCAGAGCCTATTGCTAAACAAATTATGACAGAAAATGCTTGATGCATAAAGGATTAATAGGAACAAGTTTCATCAACCATCAAAATATGCTTCTAGAAAGTAATACTACATCAAACAACTATAGATTAAAACTAAATTTAAAAAATAACAATGATATCCCAGACCCGACTATAAAAACCAATAGAATTAATAAGAGTAAGTAAGTAAGAAAGTACCAGTATTTAGGTACTTAGTTTAAAAATAATAATAATCAAACTGAATAAGTAAATAAAAAAAGTGAAACCACAAGGGCTGCCTTTGTTAAAATAAAACAACTCCTTACAAATCGTAACTTATATCTAAAGCTAAAAACAAGCATGGTAAGACACTATTTTTTGCTTATTTTGTTATATACCATGAAAGCATAGACGCTTAAGTAAGGCAATTAAATTGTGGGCCTAATTTCACATGCCACGCTGTTCTGGGATTACTGTACTCTATACTATAATTGGCAAGAAAATATACGATTATTATGTAACTATAATTGTTCGTGCAAGGAAAAATAGATGGAAAAAGAACAAGAGGGCGACGTAGAACTTCCTGCCTTAGAAATCTTTAAAAGTGCTATAGACATACATCAACAGAACTTTTAAAAAAATTACCATAATAATAGTTAACCTCCGCCTAGAGATAGCACCCTAAAAAGAAGTAGATAGTAAAATAACAAGTCCGAGCTTTAGAAAAAAATCGTTATCAATTTTTTTACTGAGCAAAAACCAAACAAAGTTAAAATTTAGTAGAGTTTTTCAAGGTACTGTAAGGCAGGCCAAGAACAATAAACTGTTTTCGACCTTTTGCGAGGCAATCCCAATTGTCAGTCTAGCAGGTGGACTATTAGTTAATTAGTTTACAGTGATTTCTTTATATAGCAATAAGTAGTGAAACTAAAAACGTAACTATTTTTTTCATGAAACAAAAATTTAAAAAACAAATTAAATACTTACAAAAACGAATTTTAAAATATTATAAAACATGTCACACACCATTCCCAGATAAATATCCTAGGTAAAATAAAAGGTGAATGACGGAGACATATTTTTTTTATTCATACACAAATCTGGCAGTGTTCAGATGAAAATACAATATTTTGTTTTAATTATTAATTATTATATACATTGAGAAATACATTGGAATGTTTGAATATACAATGACAGTTACATATAGAATACAAAAAGAAAAGACTCTTCCTCTGTTATAGTTCCTGATTTTATATATCTACACACTTATCAACAATCACAGAAATTTTTTTTTTCAGATCTAGATTAAAGTTTCCGAAAAAAATCAATAAAGGGAAATAAACAATAATAAAATAACAAGTCCATGTGCTATTGCAGAAATTAAAACATTTTTATATAATACATTTATTTTACAAAAAAAGAAATTTGCCAATATAATTTATTTTAGACACAATCGGCGATAATGTTTTCTTTTCTTTAATTAAATATTTACATTTTCTTTGGTACACACCATATTCTTTTTTTTGTAAATAATATAATCATCAACATTTAGAGTTATCAAATATAATAAACATTTTCCCCTGTAATAAGTATAGTTATATTTTTCTTCTAAATTTAACTTCTAATAAATAAATATATAATTATTTTTTTAGGAATTTTTTTTGTACATATAAAGAACATTGGTTGTTGGCTTATAAAAGTCACAAAATTTTCACACACCTTCCGTAATAGAAGAAGCAAAAAGGTAGATTCTTTTTTTATAAATATAAACCCTGCTATATACTATGTAAGAAATACATATTTTCATCTCGTTTTTTTATAATCTTAACAATTATAAAAATTGTAATTAAATTAAAAAAATGTCGCACACCTTAGATACAATGTGCATTATGTTCAGTGCTTCTCTATTTGAAAAAGTTATAATTGCAAACAAATATATAATATATATAAAAACTTCTATAATACAATAAACGTTATAAAAAAAGTACTAACCAAAAAAAGTTATGGCAATTCTGACTACAAGCTCGTTTAAGTTCACATTTATACACTTTTGTTTATTGTTGTTGTATTAAGAGCTGCTCCAGTTCGTCAGCAGATCTTAGAAGAAATGCTGCAGACTCACGATAGCCTGTTATTAATTGCCTAACTGCTGCCATCTCACCTGTGCTCAATTTGTGATTTAATAATGGCTTCTGTTTCATACTTAAATCTGCAGGACCTGGAACAAATTAAAAAATCGTAAAAATAAAATATAAAATATTATTTTGTGATTTTAGATTGTTGGTGACATCAGTAGAATTTGAAAAAATTTATAGCTTTTAGTATAAATTATTCGTTTTTAGGAAAATAAAAAAAATAAGTTTAGAAAACATGCTAAAATATCAATGAATTGTTTGATAAATTATATAAAAAAATACTGTTTTCCTGTAAAGTGAACATTATATTAGTCATAACTTATAATAAAGCATGTCACATTCGTTTTCGAAACAAATTTAATTATAAAAATGTACTTAATAGGAAATTAGCATAATGTTCATAAAGAGGTATTTATGAGTTGATTAGAGAAATAAGTAAATGCTAGACCAAGTTTAGGTTTCTACTCCTTTCTACTAGACCAAGCGGTAAAAAATGCGATAATAATATTTTTGTTAGTCGACTACTGAAGGCACGTTAGTTTTCCATTTACGTTATAGATGTATATGGTAACTCTTTTCTGATTCAGAAATTCTCTTCAAGCATTTAGGCGTTTTGTTGGAATGCATCTACCCCGGTCATGATGTCTCCATAAGCTACGATTTTGTGCAGTCTTCTCTCATGAGTTTAGAGGTAAATTACATCTGTATATGTGCTTTTCCTATGCGCATCATAAAACAGCTCCAAATACATGATTTGCTTGAAAAGCTGTTAGTTTTCCATCCTGACCACATGTTCCACTGCACGGTAGCCTAGTCTTCATTAGCAGATATTCTATACCACATACTCCAGTTACGGAGTACTTCGGAATTTTTGACATAGTCACTCCATTTTTTGTGAATGATTACCTAATTATTGCTCTAACTCAGAGATATGTCGCCTATACACACACCAGGTTTCAGCTCCATACAGAAGTGTAGATACTACATCTGCTTAGTAAACTTGTACCTTTGTTGGTGTAGTAACATCATGAGATTTAAACAAACTTAATGCAGTGTACCAAAAGCAGAAGATACTTGTGCAATACTTGATCGGGTTTGTTGTTGGATATATTGTGCTTCCAACATATTTAAACCTGTCCAACATATGTGTTCATGCATGGATGTAGTTTCATATGACAAATTTCTGTCTGCTTGTTGCATAACTTCAGCCTTTTGAATTAGCCACTAAGTAGACACCATCTGCAAAACCTATTTCGATCATTCTTGCCAGTTGAAATCTGTTGTTGTACAATATCAAACATGCCTTGAAAAGCTTGTTTTATGACTACTGATAAGTATAGATCATATAGCGTCAAAACCAGTACATATCCCTGTTTGATAAATTTAGTAACATTCGGATACATCACCATCTATTTGTACTTTGCATTCCAGTTTCCTCAGTACTATTCAAAGAACGTCACGTAGTACTCGGTCAAAAGCCTTCTCCAAATCCACTAAACACTGATACTGTTCTAAACATTTTTCTCGTATTTGCTGTACACTGAAGATTGCGTCATAGGTGCCACGGTTTGTCGGGAACCCACACTGTGTTTCCTTTGAGAGAGACGAGAAGTTCAAAAGTATCCTTGTTAATTTTACTAGCTTTGTCAAGAAGTGATATTCATCTATGAGTTACAGTCAGAAACACTCCCTTTTCCCTTGTAGATATTGTAGACAGTTTCGCCTCCGGGCGCCTTTCCGTTTTCTATTTGAGACGTAGCATTCCTTAACTCTTTTAGTGTTGCTATGTCGTCCAAACTCACCATTGGTTTTCTTTCAAGCAATGAATTGATATAGTCCATATCCGCTATGCTATCTATGATATCTAACTCGTGCATTAATATCACCCATGGGTACATTTTGTCACTTTTAGATATTTTTGAGATTTTTTAATCTAAGTACTCATCAAATTTGTCTTTGTATTCCCATCGTTGTCTATTGTGGTCGCATAGATACATATAATAGTCAGGTGTCTATCTTTACGTATTAAAAGACGGAAAGTTTGTTAGATCCCGGGCATTGTTGTTCTTTTATCTCATAAACGCCTTTGTGTTGACCATAGTAAAGCATCAGAACTTGGCCCACCACCTTCTGTCCATCGCGTTATTCTCTAAAGTGAGTGGGTGATTGAGTAAACACAAACTGATTCTTTACTTTAAAGTTGCTGTATCCGCCCTTAAAGTATTTGACTTCTGCTCTGCTTTCACGCCATATCCGCCAATTGCTGATGCAAATCGACTGTGCTTGCCTTCTCTGTCGTTTCAGTTTTCATGTGGGAACATCACATTTCATTAAGTTTAAGAAAAAGTTTGTTTAAATGTTCAAATCCTGTCTCAAATTAATAAAATCCGGTCATAAAATACAAAAATTGACTGATAATGCTCAAATCTGGCATAAATGCCAAATCCAACCTCAAATTGATAAAGTCCGGCCTTAAATTACCAACAAAATAAATAAATTCATAAAAATTTGACTTAAATGTCAAAATCCGGTTTTGAATTAATATAATCCGGTTTCAAATCAGTCAAATCCGGCTATAAAACAAAAAACAAAATTGATAAAATTCGGTTTCAAATCAATAAAATCCAGCCATAAAAAATATTATAAAATACAAAAAAATATTATATTAAAAATATTAAAAACTTAAATGTATAAATAGGGTTTTTAATTAATAAATAAAATCCGGTATCAAATCAATAAAATCCGGTCATAAAATAAAAATTTGACTGACAATACTAAAAATCTGGTTTATTTGTCAAAATTGATTAAAAAAATCCGACTTTAAACCAATAAAATCCGGCCATAAAATTAAAAGAAAGTGATAAATGCTAAAAGCTGACACAAATGTCAAAATCCGACCTTCAATGAGTAAAATCCGGCTTTAGTTTGTTGCAATCGAGAACTTTAATATTAAAACTTAAGATATAAAATCTTTAGCAATTATAATTTAGCGTCTGACTTTTAACATATGAATTTTATGGCCAGATTTTTGTGGGCGGGCAAGGCACTCAGTTCATTAATTTTGAGCAAGTACTTTTAATTTGAGTACCCCACCCCGATCACCCACCCAAAAGTGATGCAGAAATTGAATATTTCTCTTCTCTGCGAATGTAATTTGTGATTAAATTAAGAGAGAAGGTTAAAATATCTAACTTCTTAATAACAAATAGTTTGAGTAGGTGGGTAGAACACTCAGTTCATTGATTGTGATAGAGTAGTTTCAATTGGAGTAGAACACCCACCCACCCACCTAAGTATTAGTTTGAAATATTTCTCTTCTCTGCAATTGTCAATTGTTACTAAATTAAGAGAAAAAGGTGACAGATCCAATATCTTAATGACAGTCAGGTGGGCGGGCGGGGTGATTGGCGGCAAGTAGTTTCAACTGAAGTGCCCCGCCCGCCCACTCAAGTGTTAGATATTTCGTCTTTTAACTTTAGCACTACAGACTATGTGTCTGTTAAAATATATTTACTAATCAATATTTTATCAAATCTTAAAAAGTTTAAAATAATAATACAGAAGAATAGATTCTTACCATTTGTAAGGAGACCTGTACTAGTACCGAAAGGACTTTGACCAGGAAAAAGTGGATAATGCCCTGCCCTTTGAAATGCTTGTGAAAAGTTTGGTCTGTACATCGCCGTTGGTGCTGATCCGGCTGTACTTGAAATACCTATACCATTCATAGGTGTTGTTCCCAGTGCACTTGACACACTAAATAGAAAAATGAATAAATTAGTTTGTATTCAAATGACTTAGCATAAACCATTAAGAATTATGACACAAAATGCAATAATAACTATTTATATTTCTTACCTTAACGAAGTTTTAATATCAGGTGTAAGTGAGAGACCTTTACTAATTGAGTTAGGTGTCGTTGAGGGTGTTGTAGATGAAGGGAAGACACTGGAAACAACATCATTCTCCAATTTAACTGGTGTACTTCCGCTAAAGTCAATTCCTCTACTTATATTTGCCGTTGTGTCTGTAGTCTGGAAAAAATAAACAAAAATAAATTCCCGTGACAAATACCATTAATAAAGTAAGTGCTTAATAATTGTTTGTAATCAATTCCAACATAATATATTTTAATAAAATTCAAAATGTTATGTTATAATTGATTATACTTTAGTCTTAAGACAAAAGTTGAGACTTACTGCTGCACCAGGCAGTAAAGGCATTGGTTGACTCACTGGTTCGAGTCCTAGCCGCATTCTCTTAGCATTATGACTTTCATTTTCACACGCTGTTGCTAATATTTGTTCCGCTTGGACCGATGTTAAATGTGCAGGTGTTGGTCTTGTCTAAAATCAAAATATGTTTTAAAAAACAATCATATTATTGTATTAATGCTTTTTGGCATCATGTTTCAATATTAGTTTATGTCTTCACAAAAATAATAAATTACTTACTGCATCCCATGGCGAATTTGGGTCTCTGGCACGTTTATTCCTTCTGCAGGATTTGAGGTAAGTTCTTATTCGTTTCCTTGCACGTTCAGCAAATTCTGGGAATTGCCTTGTGCAGGAATCGATGATGGCTTGAATCTTTTCTTTGGGTTGTTTGCTGATTGGGACCATTCGGTCTAAATTCTCATCAACAAATAATCTCACAAACATCTGAAAAAATACATTACATCCATTTAAAATACTGAAACAAGAATATTTCTACATTTAATTAAAAAAAAAAAAATTGTTTGGTAAAATAATAGTTTTTTTTGCAGTTTATTTAATATAGATACATACAAATCAACCATTAAATATTACCTGTATGTTATTTAAAACACACTTCAATAGACCGTTATTTATATTTTTCTTGTTAATAAGTTAATTTTTTATTCTCTAAAATATATTTAGAAATAAAATAAATTTTGATTGTAGAGGAAATTATAACGCTTTTTATTATTTAAATATTCAATTGGTTTCTTGTATGAAATTGTTGTACATTAATACAAAAAATAAAGATCTATTTTACATATTTCAAATATAAAATATAAGAACTTGTATGAGATGTTGAATTGCAATAATTATGTGTCGGCAAGTTTAATGAAATTTTACTATCTGGTTGTTAATTATAGCATATTTTTTTCATTACGTAAACATACAAACAAAATGCAGCTATATATAGCCTAATCTAATCTTAAACCAATTGTGGATATCTTTAGGAAAGTTTCTTCGCCGTAATTGTACAAGTAATTTTAGCAATTAAGGTTTGATAGGATAGGAATTAAATTTAAAAGTAGACAAAAACTATGAAGAGCTTATTTAAAATAAACTTAAGCTGATATTATTTGTAGCTAGAAAATGTTTATAGAAATATAATCCAATATTATTTGACTAATAAATATTAACTATTCATCATAAATGGAATCCAATCTCCTAAACTCAACAAAAGAACAGATATGCATCTCTTTAATAAATAGGTCATTGATATAAATAATTTTTTAAATTCAGAACAAAGATGCTACAGTGTGATAAGGAACTGTAAAATAAATTTACACATGATTTGTAGAAAAATGTGAAAATTAGACCAGAGATACAAGACCCAAACTTTTCAAATCATCCGCATTAATAGTCATCTTAGGTTGATATGCCAAAAATGTAAACTAACGTTATGGTCTAGCGCCAAATTCTTTACAAAACTCGTTTATTCTTTCATCTGATACAAATCAAGTTTTTGATTGTTTTGATATTTCCTAGAAATCAACTGGGCATTTTAAAAAATATTGTAAGAATCGTTTTATTCCCATCTAATCTGTTATTTTCGAACTAATTCTGTTTTCCATTTTCTAGGTTGATGCATAACCCAGCGTTTGTCTTTTTTGTGCTGTCTTTTGATAAGAATGACTGTGTAAATGCTGGGCCAAGTAAACGTCGCAGTTGCAGATATACTGCATTTAGTCATTCGCTACCCCTGACGCTCATCGTTGTCATTCCACAACCTTTAACATACTGTTAGCCTTATTTCACGTTTTTGAAAAGGAACGTACAGCTCGTCTCCTGTGACAATACTGCAATTTTTGTTTGTCTGATGCAAGTTTTTCATATTTGATATTAAAAATTAATCTTTGTTTGTCAACTGAGTATACGTATAAAAAAATAAGTTTCTGATATTCCTATTGCTCTAAATTTTTTCTTCTTCACGTGCCAAATCCGTTGCAAAGGTTGGCCATCATCATTGCAATTTGGATCTTTGACACCGCTGCTCAAAACAGTTGGATGAAGTTACATCCATACCACTCTCTCAGATTTCTTAACCAGGGTATCACTCTTCTTCCAATCCTCCGTTTACACTTGACCTTGTCCTGTATTATCAGTTGCATGTGTCCCATTATATATGTCTTAATTATAGGTAAAACTTCTATTTCTTTGTTGAGTACTTTCTGATTAGTTATTGTTTGTCCACAAAATTTTCAGAACTCTCCGGATGTCCACATATCAAAAGCGTCTAGTTTATTCAAACATTGTTTAGTAAGGGTCCACGCCTCTATCCCATATAAAAGGACAAAAAACGTAGCATTCGTGTTCTCAATTTTAAACTTAGGTTTCGACTACATAATAATTTTCTGAAGTTGTATGCGCTTCAAGCCTTTTCTATTGTTATTTTGATTTCTTTTGCATAGTCACTTATTCTATGGATTTTTTTGCATAGACTTCAACGCTGATCGTAGAATTTTTTGTTATTTTCTTAAATTTTGTTTTGTTTGTATTCTGTGATCATCCATACTCTTCGCTTACTTCTGCTACCTTGTTTAAAATTCTCTGTAGGTCATTAATTTTTTCTGATATGAACGGTGTCGTCCGCATATCTAATATTACTGACGGAAAAACCGTTAATGTTTTGTTCCCGCTGTGTTTCGTTTTGTAGTGACTTTTTAAATATTTCCTCAGAGTGCATTTTAAATAGAGGTGGTGACCAAACACAGCCCTGTCTAACCCCTCTTTTATATTGCCTGATGTCACTTGTGTGGATGTTATTGTTTTCGAGTAGTTGTATCAACGTTTCGTGTAGTACGGAGTCGAAAGCTTTATTATAGTCCAAGTAACATACAAATGTGTCCTGGTTCATGTCCATACAACGTTAAATTGATACGTTAAGAGCAAATAGTGCTTCTCTGATCCCTAAGCCGTTTCTAAAAACAAACTGTGTTTGTCCTATCTCTGCTTATAGCTTTTTGTATATTCTGCAATAAATAATTTTTAGAAATTTCTTCAGCGTATGACACGTTAAACATGAAACAACTGTCTTGCATTTGGTCTTTTGAGGATTGTTACAAACGTTGATTTTAGCCAATTTTGTAGATTTTGTTGGGTTTACTATGATGTAAATATTATAGTCGTCGATAAGTTTGCGAACTTCAGTTACTTCACTTCGTCCGGTGGCTTTACCAGTTTTCATTTCTTTAATGGTATGTTCTATTTCATCCTTTGTTAATTCTGGTCCAGTCTCACAATATGAGTCTACTTTATTTGTTATTTCTCGTTGATCATTGAACAATTGTTTTATGTAGTCTTTCCATACTTTCAGTTAATTTGATGTTTCCGTTTTTATATGATAGTATATTAGGTTTATTGACCAGAAGTGGTAAATTCTTTGTGTTTTCCTGTTTGTATTATCTTTATCTTTCCTCATACCAGTTCTGTTAAGCCGCGCCTAATTCAAAACAATTTTTTTTATTGTTCTTATTATTTTTGTTTGTGTCTGTTTTTGTGTTTTCTTCGTTCATTCATAATTTTCACTATACTTTCTGTGATCCATCCATTCTTTCCTTTCTTTTGCAAAACTTCTTTGCATAGTTTTATTAATATTGTTTTAAAATTTGCCCAGTTATTGCCAATGTTATCTATGTTTGTTTGTTCTTTATCTGCTTCTCCGGTTGTTCTGGTCTTTAGAGCCTGGTTAATTTTATTTTTTAAGTTTTTCTTTTATATATATTTTATTCTTTGTATGTGAGCGTTTGATCCTTTTTAGGTTCATTCTCATTTGTGGATTGTATTTAGACGCTACATCTGCCCCCCGGGTACGTTTTGATTGATGTTATGCTGTTCCTATATATTTCCTGACTACATATTGTCCGCTGTCCTGTAATGATATCCATGTACATACGGCTCTATTAAGGAAAAAAAGTAGTGTATTTGTGAGGGCCATGTTATTTTCTTTGCAGAATTGTAGTAATCTTTCTAATCGCTCGTTACTGTTTCCTAAACCAAACTACTTTTTTAAGTCTCCCATTACTACTGTTATATTTCTTTGTTTGGTCAGTTTTAATTGCACTAATACCTCATTCTTGTCTGATGTTGGAGCGTATACTTGAATTATGTTCATTAGCACCACTTGTTCTGATAGGAAAAACTTTTCAATCAACACCAAATCTTCAACTTTGTTGATTCTGGTCCAGTCTCTTCAACTTTGTTGATGATTTTGTCATTTCGTGCTTTCAGAGCACACTTTCCATCATGAATGGATTTCCTGCCCCAATATTTGACTCAAAAATAGAACTTCCTATTTTCTCCATATATTGCCATCATTCTCTCATGGATACTCTTCAAGGTACTGCACTCTTCGATAAATCATTTTTAAACTGATATAAAAATGACAAATGTTAAGCGATTGAAATAAAACTTGGAAATGACACTATAAAATGTCACTTGACATAAAAAAATTTTGTTTTCATAGCTAGGTTGATAACATAAAAAACTCCATTAATAATTAATTACAGTTCTGATTATACCACTGCCACTTTATATTCCGGTACCATTTCGTTCAGCGCTTCTTCTTCTGGTATTATGATAATAAAATTCTTTAATTATATGTAGTTAGTGCCTGTGCCAGCAGTTCCTGCGAGTTCAATTCCTATTTTTGGATTCAACAAAAAAAATCCTGCCATCTACATACTCATACCAAAATGATTTTGCCCGTAAGTTGACTGAGTATTAATGTACAAAATTCTTCTTAGGCAAAACGGTGAAATAGATCAGAGCTCAGTGCGTTAGCTTAGCAAACAAGCATCTCGGGTTCAATCCAAAAATATATTCAAATAAAAATTTAACCTAACCTAACCTAACCTAATAAGCCGTTCAGCTCATTCTATCTTCAAACAAATGTAAAATTTATAAGACAATATAAAATAGATTAAAAAAAAATCACAAAAACAAGGTGGTTAATGTTTGTTGAATACAATTCTTATATAGAAACAATAATTGCAATTTTATTTAGAGTTTGAATCAGAAAAAATCAATACTTTTCATTTTTAGGCATAATTAACTTCAACTCAAAATTAAACTTTAAATGAAATCTAGTAATAGTATAACCTTCACAAGATTACATTATTCTTGTCCTATTTTCAATAAACCTGAAAAATCATTTTCAGTTATATTAACCCATCCTTTCAAAGCTTATAACAAATTATCTTGTTTACATCTTATCCCAAATATGCTCTAACGTATTAAAATGTTGGTTTAAAAGTGGACCATATAGATCGAAACCACTGAGGACAACTGCTCTATTCGCAATCTGCATGTTATTGAGCAAACTTCAGACGGTTTCTTTTGTCATAAGTCATAAGACTCTTCAACCTCACATTATTACTAACAACTAAATTTCCAGTAGCTCTATTATCTAGCAATATATATATATATATGTACAATGTGCTAAACAGTACTTCTGCCATAACATTTTATCACTATGTATTCAATTCAACTTTTAAATACAATAGAAATATGATTATTACATCTTGCAACATAACTGCAAACTTCTTCATTTAATATTATTGTCTTTGAGCCTTGAACTTGACTGATGTTTTTTTTTAGTTACAATTTCTCTGACACAATAAAACATTTTATTTATAAATATTTTTACTGTATTGTGTTTATAATATTACAATTTTTCCTAGTGTTTCTCAATTTATTAGCTCAATGAATTTATTTAATAAAAAAATACATTTTTAAGCAATCTTCATTTAACTTGCATCATCACTTCCTACCTGCATAATGTATTAATAAATTTTATTCTTCCTTAAGAAATAAAACCGATTCAATGACCTTATATTCAGAATTAATTTTCCTACCCGCATGGTACGAGGACCCGCTGTATGCGAATTTAATTAGCATTTTATAATAAAGTAATGCAAAAAAATGCTATAACTAATGATATATTTCGTAATACATTTAACTGTCGAATGGGTAACCAAACAATAAAAATATATACTGGGGGAAATAATATCTGCATTTAAGAGATTAGCTTTGCAGAAAAAGTTAAGAAACGGGTACGCTCTATTTAGTTAATTGATGGTTATCTATGGTAATGCAACGGAAAGCGTGTTTTAATAACATGGTGCGTTCCAAGGAGGGTGTGTACTCACATTGAAGGCTTTTAGTCTTTCTGGGTCGTGTGTATGAGTGTCGATTTTATCGTCGCTCTCATCATCATCGTCATCCTCATCTTCCTTGTTTCCACTGGAGCTGGTCTCATCATGAGCAGACCCTGTTTCGGCATTCACCGGACTCTATAATAAAAACATGTAAATGTAATTAAAAAAAATCAATTATTTATGGAAAGTCTCAATGCTGACCAGGTGCACAAGGAAGTCGTACCGTTTAACAACTGATAAATAAGAAAATAATAGCGCGCACACTAGATTAGAAACTGAATGCCGACTTTAAAGGCCATTCTCATGGATTTAATTAGAAGTATAAATAAAGCAACATCCAAGGTGCGATGAGCTAACATATTTATGTTTAAAAAATATTACTCACAGATTGTTCTCTTGGCATTGGAGGCGTTGCTTTTCCTTTTGCTAATCCCAAAGCTGAGTGATATTGTGCCCACAGACCGGCCATCTCCTCGCTTCCAGCAATATTAGATAAATCAGGGGCATCGCCGCTTCCGTTCCTGTTTCCTGCTGTTAAAAAATATCAACATTGTTTATTATGTTTTTTATAAATAATAACTGCATGTTTTGTGTGTATTTGTATTTTTCGAATGTAAGAAAATGTTTGTTTTTTTGTAAGTTTACCTTGAGCCTGATTATGGTAGTTCCACGCCAAGAGCATCAACTTGAATTTGTCGGATTCTTTCATAATGCCGGTTCCTGCACAGCCAATCATATATCACGTGTTAGCAGAGTTGGTAAAAATATATGTATAAAGCAAAATAAACAAATACTAAATAAAGGATAAAATAGATAGGAGCGAGAACTAAACTGTGCAATATTTATTGAGGGTTGGTTATATGGGCTTGATGGCTGTGAGGATGATTTATGTTGCCAGCCTAAATTATGCCTCGATATAAGTTGGTGCGAAAAGATATCGCTACTAAAATGTGTATGAAAGTAATATGTGATAAACTGCAAAACTGTATAAATGTGTTCTGTATGGAATTATTTACTGAACAAATGAATAATTCACAATAAAGTAATCAAAAATATTGTCAACAACAAAAAATAGCGTCAAACCAACTCTGCTAACAATTAAATAACAAAAACGTGGTTTCAGTTGGTTTTAATTGAATTAAATTTGAATCAAATGAGAAAATTTAGACGCAAGGTATTTTTATTAATGTGTGTAAACCTTGATGTGTTACAGCTTTTGTATATAAATTATAAATGGTAGAGTAATTATAGTAACGGCAATGACAAGGTTTTATTGCTACTTGGGAATTAGGTACGCACTAACCTGAGAAGTGATCCTCTTCGTTGTTTTCTGAAGATTCCGGCGTTGATAAATTTTCCTGTAATAAAATTAAAATAAAAACAATTATTAATGCGTTGTAAATTTATTGTAATTCAAATGTAATTTCGATTAGTCATGCATCATAAATCAAAGATATTGTTATTTCAATGCAATTCAATGAGGAAAATTGGTAGTTATTGCGTGAAATTGATAACGCTCGCTTCTGTTTATGTTATCCTTGATGCATTAAACACTTTCACAGTAGCAAATCGACATCGGAAACATAATATAAATTCTTATAATTAACGTCACGATTTAAAATGTGTATACTTATTACTATAATTGATAGATATTTGTGTGTTTTGTGTTGGCAATGAATGAACTTTGTTTTTATATTTATTAACCTTTTTTGTGAGCTATTTGAAAGTACAACTAAAGATTTTTTCACCTTGAACGTTGTACTCATTGAAGAGCCATATTCTGTAGTATGTGTAATTCACTGCAATTCTATTGAATGTAATTCAAGTCTAGGTCATTTCACTACATGCATAGTCTATACCTGTCGTCATATTTACAAGTCAATTGTACGTATATAAGTTAAAATAATTCTCTATTAACGCGGTAATATGAATTTATAATTACACAACTCCAACCCATATTTATTATAATTGCCACTATTTTTCCCTCATACACGCCAAACGCTATGCTTCGTCAAGCGTGCAGAAAGAGGAAAATTCTTCAAAAAAATATATATACAACCCATAGAAATAATAATTCAATTTTAATATTAATAAATTGCAATGTATACTTAATTACCTAAGTTAATTATCATTCTTGCAGAAACCTTAACAGAGTCATAAAATTATTAAAAAATACTAATATGTATACCAATAATGTATTAAAAGCATGCACGCCTTTAGACATAATATGAAACAAAAAACATGTTTAACTATGTATTTAAAATAAGCTTGTAAAGTAACTTTTACAGCTTATCCAAGTAATAAAGCTATGTTACGTATCCATGAGTTTATAGTGTTAAAACTACATATTTTATTATACACTACATTGTCATGTAATTAACGCCGAAGATTTCTAACAAGTGGTTGTTTAATGACTTCATATAATGTAATTATTCAATACCTATAGAATAAAATTAATATGAATCTTTTTTTAGATTAATTAATAATTTATTATGTTATAGTATTGATAATTAAAATGTCCATGTTGGTACAGATTTTCCACGAACTAACAAAAAAAATGAAACATTTTACCATTGAAAGGCTGCATTTTATACCAAATCCATTATAGCCAATGTTGCCTATTAAGGCTTCCCGATCAGTGTTTCACTCGCGTATTTTTTCTATATCCCCTATATATACACATACATAAATGTATTTTACATTTTATAACTCTATACATCTTTTATAAAGCTATGATTTCCAATGCTGGCACAATGATAAAAAAGAAAGAAACGCTAACCTGTTCGAATTTTAATTGGAATTGTGTGCGAATAAGTTCCCCTTGTTTGAAGTAAAGGTAACTTTTTGAATGGTTATAAATCAGTGAGTAAGATACAGAAAATGTAACGATCACGTTTTATTTGCACTACTGCAAGGTCTCATTGCTCGTTGATCCTAATAAGCCGGCAGATTTAAAACAATAAACAAGTCTTTGTCGCTTCAATGACCAATATAACGCGATTCGAAGGTTTACATCCTGTTTACTTCCGTTTTCCTGTTAGCGCATTTATCGCATGTTAACGAAATATTTTTCCAACTAATATAGAACATTTTATTTCACACATTGTTTTATCGCGGCCATGACAATTTGTTACTTTGTTGATAACTAAAACTACTATAAATCATTTGCTATTAATAACCAGTCAAGTTCATAATAGCATTTATGTTTTCATTCGTAGGCAATATTAATCAATAATGAACTAATGCTACTATTTATTACTTTAGACAATATATTGTACTAATAATGAATGATAATTATATCAAATTTTTATTGTTGTTATGAAATTTAAGTTTGACATAATTAATAACTAAATTACAGGTTTATCGTTAGCTATTTATTCATAAATATTCAACTAACAATAATTCCTAGATTTTCATCCTTACTCTAATAAAATTCATAATAAACGTACAAATTAAAATGCTAACACTAGGCCAATAGAACACCAACTGTGCAGCCAAATACACCAAAGAACTCAAACTATTCATCTCGGATCACGATATTGATATTATGTTCTAATCAGAAACCAAAAGGCAGTCCAAATTTTAACATCTACCAAAATGAAAAAAAAATGCAAACTATCAATAGACCACTCCGAAATCGAAATACCAAATCTGAAAGCAACCGGAGTAATTATCAACCTTTCCCCACTAGATAAAATTAAATTAATTTCGGTACAACAATTTACAACTGACCTTCACAACATCACCACAATCCGTAGGGGCAACTTAAACGCAATATACATGGTCTGGAACTGCCATACCATACCAATACTAAAGGCACGTTATTATTCAAATATATGGATAAAAAAACAAAGCCATACACAGTCCTACAGAGCCAACAACACAACATCTAAAGTAATAATAATAATAATAATAATAATAATAGCGTCTTTATTTCTAATATAATTTATACTGAAAAAATAATTATCAAAATAGATTCAGACCATCTTCCAGTCCTACTAAAAATTTTAAAAAAGGCCAAGACTAAAAAAAAACAAATTAGAAGCAATTTCATTATTTATGGAAAATAATATCAAGCCAGTACCTACAATTAAAACTTCAAAAGACATCAACAAAGCAGTGGAAAAGCTAACCAATTCTATCCAAAAAAGATAACGACCCACAGGAGCTTCCCACATTTATTGAGCGCCTCATCAAAGATAAAAACAAAGCCAGGCAAAGGTTCCAAAGAACAAAACTGCTCAAGATAAAAAGTTTAAAAACCAACTGAAAAGACAAGTAAAAGAAGAAATAAATCGTTTAAAAAACCAAGTACACAAAAATTTGGAGAATTTCCAAACGCGTAAAGAAAAAATACCAAACCAATCCCACATTTCATGGCCAAAACGGACTTGCTCATACAGCAAAAGAAGAAGCTGATGCGATCACTCTATCATTGAAAAATAAACCCCTTACAATATTTTGGATGTTGATATCATAGAAGAAACAGAAAGAGAGCTTTACCTTAACAACACAGAAGACAAAACATCACCCTTCACAGATCCATCCGAAGTGACCAAAATAATCAAAACTTGCAAAATAGCCAAGAAAATCATACTTAAACTCATCAACATCCATAATGATAGCAATCAAACCAGACCAGATCAATATGGTTTCAGAAAACAATACTCCTCTACCCATCAACTGGCTCGCTTGATAGACCGCATATCAAAAGGGTTTAATATTAAAAATTCTACTAGAGCAATTTTCTTTAACATAGAAAAGACATTTAATAACGGCTTGATAGTCAAACTCTACAGAGACCACATTGGTTAAATTATAAAAGACTTCCTAAAAAGAACTTTCCAAGTAAGAATTGAAAGTACGTTTTCAACAACAAAACCCATAACATCCGGTGTTCCACAAGACTCAGCCCTATCAACAGTCTTGTATAATGTTTATGTTTTTAAAACTCATCACAAAAAATCTCCAAAAAGAGGCTGACCAAATGGACAGAAAACAGGGGAATAAAAATCAATCCCACAAAAAATTTAAACCCTTCACCAAAAAACATATCCCCATTTAAGAACATTATACTGCACAACACCACAACACCTTGAACAAAACAAGCAAAATACCTAGGCATTACCATAGACAAATCTCACCTCCCTCACCTTCATTTCGTCATTAAAAAAAATAAAACTAAAAATAATTATCTACAAATCCACCATTAGAACACAAATGTCATACGCTGCGCCAGTGTAAAGAACAGCAGCAAACTGACATCACCCTAAGCATGCCAATCACAATCGCTCAGATCAATTACAGTAACTCGTTGGTTTATTAGAAATAAAAATTCAAGAGAAGACCTGTAAATCACTTCTTTACCAAAGCTGTATCACATGATAATCCAGACATCCAAACAATTACATTCCAAACTACACAAGGTACAAACCTGGGCCATCCATAGCCATCTGGCAAAACTAGCTAAGTAGTAGTAGTTTTTACCCCATAATTACCAAAATAATCAGAAGAATACGGATACGACCACCATTGACAATGATTTAAATAACTGTATTGATGCAGTTTTGAAATCCAACGTTATTTTTGAAAACGCTTACAAATCAATGCAGCACAAAATAGAAGTTTGTATAATAGTCTGAATCTATAAAAGTTTCTAAATTTATTTTAATTGTCATGTAATTTTAAAACTTAGATAAACGCTTTAGACATATGTATCTGTTTTTACGGTAGTTATTGCCCTGTTTACCTTCTTCAACCTCGACCAAAATATTTCAGAAAAGTTGCAGATGATGTCTGCGCGACCACGGAATGTAGCCTCGACTCGCAACCATCTCGCGCAAACACTTAGTTAATTCATTTATTTGCCGCAAATTCAAGAATTGGGTTCTTTAAAGTACACTGCACCTACTAAAGTTTTTCTTCATATTCGCAAGAAGGCGTATTTATCAAAACACATTTTACCTTAACCAGAAAAACTGACTTTTCAGATAGGGGACTCAAACCCGAGCGAGTACGCTAACCACTACACTACCTAAGAGGTCTCGCGCAAACACAGCCCCATTGGTTATATGTCGTAAGATTATAGTGAAATAGGCAGATCATGTAATGCCAGCGGTCAATGTAAAATTCTTTTTCAAAATGCTACTAAACTGTGTCATTTAATGGTATGCCAAAAAGATAAAAAATACCCGGAGTCAAAATACTTCACAGTAAGTACCGATATTAAATAATCCAAGTAGATAATCGCATTTAAAAAATACCCTACAAGTACTATTCCGACGTCTGCACACGCACATGTTAACATTTTCGAAACACCTTACTAAAGTGTATGAAAGCCTTGAAGCCGGCCGTAACCACGCTTCACGTATCGGATTATTCCTTCAATTAAACCCTCCATAAATCCGTGTTCCATATTATGAAAATATTCTCACCTCATTTTTATCATACAGACAAATTTCTCAATAAAAATATCAAACAAACTAACAAACTTGTAAATTCCAAGATATTCCACAGAATATTGCGCCAAGAGACTACACAAAAATTACAATAGGTTTGTTCCAACCGACACCAAACGCGGTTTGAGACCGTCAGGAACTATGCACACAAACAATTACTGTGTATAAAAGATTGCCTAAGGATGACAAATATTTGTTTGTGTGCACAGTTTGGACGGTTTGCAAACTGTACAAATCGTAGGTTGGAACAGACCTATAATCACCAACCTTATCAAACCAATAACCTACCAAAAAAAAACTACCTACATCAATATATGGTATGGTATGGTATGGTTTGCGGAAATGAGATGCGAGCTTATAAAACCAAAAATGAATGCAAACCACAAAATAAATGCTGCAAATCCTATCATTAATCCATAAAACTTCTCTAACTGTTTCATCTTGCAACATTGTCGACTTTTGACAATAAAAATCTTGACTTGCCCAAATTGAATCTAACTCAAAGAATATTCAAAAAACATCTTCTACTTATCAGCAACAACAGCGGTCTTCCTGATAAAGTCGATTTAAAGTGGAATTAAAAACTAAAAGATGGCGCCTATTTAGTAAATATTCTTCCAAATTTCAAACACCACAATTCTTTCATTAAACATTATTGCGGGCCAAATGTTGCACCTTAGAAGACCGTAGTTGGTAGTAATAAATACTAACAAATAAAAACATTACAATAAATATTACATAATAAAAGTCTTTTAAAGTTAAACAAATTTGATAAATTTTATTCGATTATTTAAGTCGATTCCAAAATTTGCAAAGTATGGTTAACAGTTTTACTTCTAGTATTTCTTATAATTGGTTTGAGTTATTAGTAAGCTTAAACCCCTTATTTCAATCATATTTGGTGTGCTTAAATCAATTAAGTTAAGTCATTAAGAGTATAAAAACTATTTATTTTTTATTATTTAATAACCTAAACGTTGATTGATTGATAGATAATGAGATCGTCTGCACATTACACTACAGGTCCGCATTTCGATAGCTGCTCGTAAATAACTTTTATATTTATTCATGTTTGTCTGAGATATTACATGAAAATATAGAAAGCGTAGTTTAACCGTATGTCGGCATACAATCGGAATATTGATACATCATACAACATAAAAACTAAACAAATAGCAAAATTTTGCAAACAAAGCACCCATTGACTCCCATGTTCAGTATAATACTACTATATACGTGCGTAAACTATTAGGAGTAATATTAAACTAAATAAGGTAGAGGAAGTATTACAAACTGTGATTACACATCCATTATCATTTCATTCAATTCCCTAAGAATATAAATCACTATTTGATTATACCAAAACTTAAAAGGATATAAATGCAATCACTTAACAAATCTAAGAGCTGCATTGAAACGTTGCTTGAACCATGTTTATGTATGGAATTTAATGATAAGGAATTTATATATTATGAAGGAAATTAACAAACCGCAGATTATTTATATACAAAGATACCAAATGTATATTACAGTTGATTTTTTTGCATAAATTTTGTTCTGTATGGTAGGAGAAGGTATGTTTTTTTTGTGTTTGATATGCATTACTAATTAGAAGGGACATGTATTAAATGGCCAGACGGAAGACACATAACTTGGATCGCAATAAAAATGCGGCCGTTACTGCAAGAACGCAGCGGCTTTATACTTGGTAATGCATTCTGGGAGGAACTAAAAAACACGCCACAAGGCGACGAACACACATTAAATGCACAATTGTAGTACTTTGTTGGAAATACGCGCACACCTCGATCCGAAAATACCGGCGTGCATATTTTAAGATTTTCACTTCTTTTCCGTCATCTTTTAAATGAATGCGTTTAACGGATATATTTCACAGTGTAATATTACATGGTGGCGGTATGTATATCATGATTCCACTCAGGTATTGTAAGCTGATACCTCATGTGTACACTTCCATTTTGTCGAGATTGCGAATTTCACCATCATCAGGGTCAATGTACACAAAGTAGACATGACGCTGTGGCTCGTATATTTTTTTGCATTGAGCTTGTTAAAATAAAATTACAACCTCTGGGCGCATCAGGAATGTTACGTAATAGAATATTCACACACACACACAAACATGCATGCACGATTGCTTTGTGATTTATATTTTCTTTTATCTGGAAGAGAGATACAATTTTGGTTACTGATCAGGTCGATGGGTCACGTTGATAAGCACAAAAGTGAATAATACGCGCGTGACTTTAAATTAGTTATCTACTGGAGGTCACGTTGTTGTTATAAGAACGGAAGTAGTATTGTTTTCACCGGAAGCTACTTACTTTAACAGAGACTTTGCACAGACAGTACATGTAATATTTCATGGAACGACTAATAATATAATCATCTAATATTAGTAGCTTGTTGTTTTTTAGATGAAGATAGTATGACATAAATAATTTTAACTTTTAAAGTTTTTTTGTAATTAGTAAATCGCAAGCTATTGTCGTGATTTAATTAAGACAAAATTTTCAATACTTTATTCTTTGTGATATAAATATAAATAAATGTGTATTTACATATTTTTTTTAGTTTAACTCAATTTTAAATAATATTCGTTTTGATTAATTTAAATAAATATGTAGAAATTGGTTTCTCATTATAAAGAATAATATTTAAGACAATGTGACAATTAATGATTTTAATTAGATGATTAATATCGAACGCAAAATGTATAAATGCTCGGAACCAAACCACCTGCTAACAATAAAAGTATTAACACATCTTTTTGCGTGCCGCGAACTGCCACAGTTCGTTCCAAGGATAATAATAATGCTTGCTTATCAAATCTAATCTCACCGGTAATGGTTTAATTTAAAAAAAAATAATTATCAAATAATTACAAATTTGATTAAACTTAAATCAACACAGTCAGTAAATTAAATAATGATTGATTTGTGTAAATGTTAAATTAGCCGACATAATAGCTAATAGCTTCACACAATGCAAATACGATTAAATTAATTACCTAATAAATACATAATTAATTGTGCAGATTTGTAGGATAATATAAAAAATGTTCATAAGCATTTGTTTTGAATTATTTAAGAATGATAAAGTGGCCTTTCCCCTAGTTATGAATACGATTCCCCTCCGAGTACATTAAGGGAAGTAATAAATTTTCTGAAGTGATATTAAATGAGGGTGGAAGGATCTAGTTGAACAGATCATCGACATATATTTTTTCTTCTTCTAAGAACTAATATATTCAATCGCAATGTCCATGTTGAAAATAATATTGTGCTTTCTATTAGAAATTAATATGATTATAATTATTTTTATATTTTATTCAATTGTAGTATTTATAGTGAAATTAAATTGGTTAGTTTCCAGTATTATTGGGTTACGTTTCTTTTAAATCAATTATAAATTTTCTTCATCGACACCTTACGGAGGGAGATTGGGGCGATCTAAATGGAGGCAATTTAACAACTAATTTGTAAAGTTAATCTTGTGATTCAACTACCAATACAAAACATCCCCATTGCCGAGTAATAATATTCTAAACGTGGTTATTTAATTCATTGTTATTATTGAAGTTACATAAACGACAATAATTGTAGATGTATCAAAGCAGTTTGGTTATATAAATGGTTGTATGCAAAAGTTTTGTACATGGAATAATTTAAGCAGATTAATTACCATAGTTAATCAATGAAGTAAAGCTACATCGCCCGGACTGTGTATATGTGACATGTACTGTATGTATGTATATTACGGAGTGTGTGTGTGCAGGGAAGGCACGGGGGGAGACTGATGGGGAGATATGGCCCCCTGGGTTAGTGAGGGATGTGCGTGCACCTGCCTCGTGCCACCCCCGATCGATAACACGAACTGGCCTGTACTAGTTCACCCCTAAACTATACCAATGGCCACCAGATATGTGCCCAGTTGCGTTCAACCCCTTACACCCCCTACGTACATACACACATTGTCACATCAAACTGTTTAATACACCCGAAATCAATAATAAACATATTATTACACAATTAGTGGACATTTAATTGCAAGGTGTACTGTAAAAATATATATCCGCACAATATTGCATCACGTGGAATAACAAATTAAGTTATTTTTTTAAATTTATTATTTGACTAAATGTAGATAATTATTGTTAATAAGAATAGTAGAATATATTTGTGCTTTACTCAAATTCATGCGACATGATATATCATAGTTGAATGAAATAGCATTCAAGCTTTTTTATATAAATTTATATTATCATACATAAAATTTATTTTAAAATATAATAAATAATGCACAATGTGGAAATTTCTGTTTATTCCATACATATCAGAATATGTCTGCTCAGTAGATATAATAATTTATTCAGGATTCCTTTATTTGTAACATCATTGTTTAATTCGTTTTTATCAAACAAAAATACTAACTATTACCTACTGATTAATTGATCACAAAAATATTGCTCTATATATTTTTTGTCTCCATGTTTGGATTAATATAAAATGCTTATTTAATTTTTGCATTGGCTCAAATTCATACTTGCCCCTATTTTAAGACCAAGCTTCTTGTTTCAAATAACCCTTATTAATATATTACTTGGCCATTGCACACATTGTATACTTGTAGACCCATTCTAATTTTAATGCAAATAGAACTTATTCTCATATTTTGAATAGAGTAATAATATTAAACTTTTTATTATATTTAAAACACAAAAAAAATAAAGCTTAGTAAGCATCTACAAGATTCAATTACATATTTTTTTTAAATTGTATACCTTTTTAGTGTATTAGTTTTCAAATCTGATTTGAAGTAAAAACTATGCTATGCTAATGTTTCACTTAAAAACCGTTGTAGGCAATATAATATATTCTCCAAACTAATCGTTACAATAATTTATTATTAAGAACAACAATGGCGTAAATATATATATTAGTAACCACTATGCTCAAAATGAGGATTGGAAAACGAAAAGTAAGGCGCACTCGTGCACCTGCTTTTATATGTAGTTATTGTTACATGAACTGTTTTAAATTTAGAACCTGCTAACGCGTAGAACTATTAATTTTAAGAATTTGTTTTGTACAATTATTAATTTAAACTTCCCTTTCTTGGTGGTCTAAGATCACAAGTCCGGTCGCTACGCCGTTATTTTTGTTGACTTGCTACTACCTTATCCCCCAGTTTAAATCATAACTATTTAATGTTTCTTTAAAGAATATTCTGTATTATATGTCAGTGTTAATTATACACATTAAACACTAAATAATAAACTACGTGAACAATTAACTAACTTGTTTTTATCACAAATTTATTAGTACGAATACATTACTAGTTTCGGATCTACTAGAGCCTTCTACAGATGCAACAACATAACTAAATAAATTATTATGTATACCTGAATTAAATATTATTATGTCAAGTTTATTGTTAGCAGAAATAACCTGCCCTACAAAGCGACAATTTGCTGCACAGACCGGCGTGCGCTCCGGGACCGTTAAAACAAATGTCTGTGTAGATGCACCTAATATATTGTATTGTTTTTAGAAATTAATATTCTTAAAAAAATTACAAACAATCGCTTCAAAAGTAAAAGTAGCTACTCTGATGAATTGTTAATTTCACATTTGTCTGAAATATTTGTTGATCCTACCTCTATTCTACCATACCAAGATTTTTGGTAATTATTATTTTCATCATAGAAACGTGCGAAGAACTGAAGCCTGCTCATAATTCAACTTACATGAAGTAAGTCATCATTATTGTTCTACTTTTTGCATGTCCTACGTGCTATCATCTTGCATCTTCTCCTTCTTCTTCTTTTCAGATTTGCATTCACTATTCCTACCTTTTCTCAATCCATACCCTATCCTAGTATTCTTGTAACACTTCTTCATTCCGAATCTTGTCTGATCACTCAATGTCCACTAATCTCCTCCAAAGCTACATTTCAAATGCTTCTATTATTTTTTTTCTATTGACCAAGTTTCACATCGGTATAGTCATACAAAACATTTTGCAATCCTTTTTCGTAGATTCGTATCTATCTAACTTGCTATTCAAAATCATGCATTTTCTTCTAACATTTTCTTTTGGAATAGTCCTATGCGTGCCCTTATATCTTTCTCACTTTTCTAATTCTTTGTCATTTCAGTACCAGTATTTCAAACAGTGAGCTGATTTCTAATGAACCAAATCACCATGGCAAACAAAAGTTCCCATCACTACTGCCCACTAAGACTCTTTCATATAAAGTCAAGAAATCTCTGGTTTGCAGAAATAAAACACAAACAATTAAAAAGTAATCTGGTCTTGTCTTCAAAAAGCATGAAAAAAAAAGGTAATTTACAGAATTATATAAATATAAAATGTTCTTCGTTTAAGCTTTAACACAGAAGAACAATTTACAGCAAAGTTATATTTCGTAATCTCCTCAAAGCCCAACACACGGCAAAAAATCACTCCCGATAAGAACGTCAATCTTAACGACGTTCCAATACCGTAGTCCAATTCATTCAAGTATCTCGGGGTTACCTTAGTCAAGAGACTCACGTATAAATTACACGTGCAGTCTATTCTCGATAAAGCCAGATTGGCAAACAATCTTCTAGATCCGAAACAGCGACATGTCGATCAGGCCTATGCTAACATACGCATCCCTGATCTGGGGCAGGGCCTCGCGCTGTCACCTCAACCGTGTCGAGACATTCTAAAGTTCTACTTTAAGAAGGAGCCTCATCGTACTGTCGTAACAGGGAAATTCGGGCGGACCTAAGGATGCCTCTTCTGCGTCAACACATCAAAACTTTAGCCCTAAAGTACTTCAATAATTTCGCGTTTCATCCGCACCCAGACAGAGAGAATTTCTTCTATAAACGCCCGGTGAAGGAATCAGGTCAACCTACCACCTCTCCGCAGCCTATAGGGCTTAATACTAACTATATACTATCCTAATTTAACAGAGGAAGATACATGAGCCGTAAGGTCTCGAACTTCATTACCATTCAATATTGGGAGGTTTTTAGTCGGTAGGCATTTAAATCTGAAGAAATGAATCCGACACTTGCCAGACTTATAAATGATTTTACCGCCTAGCTCCTAATTTGTTGACGACCGTGTTTGTAAACACATTACAGAAAGAATTATAGTATTACAGTGTCGTAAGTATTAACCAGAGCATTAAAGTTATTATAAAAATTCACATTATCACATTTCCATATGTTTAAAAAAATCAAAAAAGATTTTCCAATTTTTAATATAATACAGATTTGCTTGTATTCCAAGTTGCAGTTGACAATGCAGCAGAAGCAGGTTTTCCAAATTCCAAAAGTCCATTAAAATTAATACAACAAAATATAAAATTTTAATAATTTAATTTACCATTGTATGATTTAAAAAATAAATAAATTTAAATGTCTACAGAAAAAATCATTAATCCAGAAACAATTGTTTATACATATTGACATGACTGCTGTTATATAGACATAGAATGTATGTTGTATGTATTGAAATAATGGCGTATACAACTGGGATCGAGCCACTGAATCAAAACCTGATTTTTTTTCTGCAAAAATAATAAACATAATTTTTTTAATAGTAAAGTATAAGACAATTGCTACAGTTAATCTTTCTTCAATCTCCAAAGAAAAACACTTTGATCGTTAGAAATTTTGAAGTATTTTTCAAAAATGAGACAATATATGTTAAAAATACATATGAAATTTTGCTAAAAAAATTGCCCAAAAAAAATTTTTTTTAATGAATTTAGAAAAATTTACAACTACTGTAAAAACGTTTAAACATCAAAGTAGGATAACCTTCAGAATCAAAATCTAAAATCTGGTATGATTGCTGAAGACAAACTTATTTTGATCGCCAAATTTCGCCATCCAATACACATTTCAAAAACAAAGAAAAATTTATAAACATATCGGTATCGAACCCCCAATATAAAAAGCCAATTTTGGATGGATCGGTCCAAATCGCATAAATGAACGCCTAATACTTGAAAATACATTCTAAAAAATGTATGATGTTATGAGGTAGTATTATTACATATAACTATAATATTCTAGTAAAATGATATGTAAATCCATATCAATGTTATTAAAGAAATTGTTGTAATTGTATAATTGCAATAACATAGAATAAAGCGTACACAAATATTTATCATAATTATGAATGAATGAATAATTACTTTACTACCAACAAGTTACTCACAAAATCTAATCTAATATCATAAACAAATAGATTAGTTTATAATTAACAATATAAAACCGGTATATTAATTGCCTACAACAACAAAAATATTATATAAAAATAAAATAATAGCTCTAGTAATATTATAAAGCAATTAGATGAATCTTCTCAGTGATTCGTGAGCGAGTTATTATTTATGCGCATTGCGTTCGATTGTGGTACCGCCGTTAATTATGTTAATTTGTCGTTCGGCCATTAAAAATCAATTTCTCAATATTTATCGCGGTCGTATCGACTTGAAATTAGTAATTAAGTAAATCGCGTTGGACTCCCATGCAAATGAGCATGCCGGTGTAAGAGTGTAAATATACATAACTAGTCTATTCGTCCTTGGCAAAACTCGCATTATTTTGCAGCACAAAATTTTCTAATTGCATCTTAAAATTTCCACAACCTGTAATAGTAAATAATATCAATTCTTAATATTATATTAAAGTGCTAAAATATGCACATAACTAGTTTTGTCCTTGACAACTTGTATAATACAAACGTGCGATGTCTAGTTGACAAAATTCTCCAGTTACAAGTTTTGTACTCGCATTCCATTTACTTTATCTAGTCCATTACAATTTTTTTTTCTTTGCAATAATAATACTGGAAAGCTTTTTGTTTCTGGCGACGTTAAAATAAACTCGAGATAGTCTCCAATTGCATCTTCTCTTACCATTAAAAATATTAATATCAAAAACTTCAATAACACTACGTCATAGGTTTACGATTGCACAATAAAACTGGCATAAATGAAACACAATCATTTTTACAGAAGACACTTTTGTCTCGTAGTTTTAATTTATTAATATGTGCATTAATCTCTCGCGCTTTTTGTTTAATTTATTTTAATTATAAATGAGAGCAGATTTTCATTTGGCTGAAACTTAATAATTTGTTGAATTAATTTATATTGAATTCATAAAATAAAATGACCAACATGATAATGAGTTTAACTTTATTGTCATGAATATATTTTAAAGAAGTTTGTTTAACAAAAAGATTACTACACAATTATCTTAAATATAATTTGATTAAAATATACTTACAATTTATTAATGATATACATAATATATAATAGTGTAGGAATACTAATAAATGTTTTATACTTAATAATTCCAAAAATATTAGTTCTAAACAGATTAATATAATACGCAGATATAGATACATAATTATATCAGGAAAAATAGTAAACAATGTGTAAATCGATAATATTATTTATAGCCATATTGATTATCAAAAACAGTTGTACTAGGTTATGGTTTAAAACTAATTAGGATAAAACTGGTAGGATATTTTAATGATTATAAAAATTTCATTATACTTATAATTTATGCAAATTCTACTAGCTACTATATATTATTTTCAATAACTAAGTTGCATGTTTATCTATTAGTAATAAAAAACGCATTCTGGTAGCAGTTAATATGTAAATGTATTTATTTGTTTAAAAGCATACGTAATACATTTTCAATAAATAAACTGAAGCCAACATTTTCTAATAATTTAATTTAATTACAAATATAACCAACCCAAAAATACTTTGTTTAAAAGCTTACTATAAAAAATGTTTTTTACTTTCAAATTTAACAACATTAAAACAGCCTACGAAGCGCGACTGACAACAAAAATTGCTCCAAAATTACTTCCAATTATTTTGGTAGTTTCGGAGTAAATACGCCACTATCTACCCAGCTTCTTTTGCCTGATGGCTGTAGATACTTCAGTCAATGTCTTTCTTACTGTAGCATTTGTGTTGTTCTTGGTCTAATCAAGTTTATAGGTCTATTGTATTTTGTGTAGTTTAAAAAGTTCTGCGTAATCGTTCGGATGTCCAGTTTATCATGGGATTCCGCTTTGGTAAAGAAGTTTTCAGCATTTGTTCCGATGTAGTCATAAAATGTAGTAATTTGCAGTTTTTCTCTTAAGTTTTTATTTCTTACAGACCAAGAAGCACCTGTAATCATTAGAGCGATTTTAATTGGCTTCGAGTGATTTTAAATAGCAGTTTTCTGCAGTTCCCCACACTGGTGCAGCATATGACAGTTCTTTTCTGATAATGGATTTGTAGAGTCATAATTGTTTTTGTTTTAATTTAATTTAATTTTGCGACAAAACAGTGGTGAGAGGTTTAACATCGTAGCTCTACCTTTGTCCCTAACCTTTTTAACATAAGCTTTCGCTTGTTTTGACCAAAGTGTGTTCTCAAGTATAATGTTCTCGTAAAAGGATTTATGTCTTCTGGTGAGTATAACTTGACTTTTTGTGAGATTGATATTTATTCCCTACTCTTCTGTCAATTCGGTAATTGTGTGTGCTTGTTGGAGATTTTTTGTGATAATCGGTGATGTGAAGCCTTAAATAATAGCTGTATTATCAGCGTATTAGGCTAGAAGCTATAGTAGGTATGTCTTAATATAAACATTATACAAAACTTGTGATAAGGCGGAGCCTTGTGGAACACCTTCCGTCATCGATTTTCTTGGTAAAAAAATACTTTATATCTTACTTGAAAAGTTCAATTAGTCAGAAAGTCTTTGATTGTTTTATCAAAGTGGTGTGTGTAATTTCATCTGTACAATCTTACTATCAGGCCGTCATGCCAGGCTTTATCGAATACCATTTCTATGTAAAAAAAACAGTTTTTAACCTCGTATACTACTGTATCACCAAATCATTGATATTAAATGCTTTGTAGTCGTCAAAGCCATGCAAAAAGAAAGAAAATACATCCATTGCTCCTTCTTCTTAATATTCCGTATCATCAGTATACGTTGGCGATCAATCTGGCTTATCTAAGACGGTCTACAGAGGTTCTAAATAACTCTATTGAAGTCTTGTCGGTTTATTGTCGCAAGATCTTTAGCCAAAACGTTCATAATCTTTCTGTTGATATTTTCCCTTCGATTTTGCCCTGCGTAATTAACTGAAAAATGTTTTACTATGCTGTTGCGCATAATATGACCAAAATATTAATTTTTGTTTTGTTTTAAGTAGTTCTTTGTATTTTTGCATGCTCTTCTTCTAGTACATCTCTGAATATCGGTTAAATAATTGTGTATATAATTTGTACTAGCTTCGTTGTTAACTCTGTAAAACGCCTTTTCAAAGTCAACAAAACACGCAAAGACATTGCTGTTCACAACTCTTTCTCTTTGGATAAGTACAATTAGACCAAAAAGAAAATCTTCATTTCTAAACCCAAATTGCGTAGTTTCTATGTCGTTTCCAGTTAGATTGATATAGATATGTAGTTGAATAGTTGTTCCTTGCTTTATATGCATAATTGAAACAAGCCACACATGGCTAGCGTCAGTTTGTAAGACAAATTGTCTCTTAAACTTGTTAAGGCATTCCTAAGACTAAAAAGATTCGGTAAAAATAAAAGCTAATTTGTACGTTTACACCGTATCAAAATCAAAATCTCCCTTTTTTAAAGAACATCGTAAAAAATGTCCTCAATGAAGTTGCTGCAAGTGTTTTGGTAGTTTTCTCAATTGCCAACGTTTTGAATTAGTGACTGAAAAATTTCAGCCATATTTTTTCCCGAATTCCAAAAAACATAACCCAAGAGTGTAAATTGGATCTGTCCATGTGGCAATACGTCTTAATCGCCATCCTCAATTTATTCAAATCAATAGTAAAAAATACCATCCCAATGCTCAGGTTTATCACGTTGTCCTTAAAACTCATCAATTTGGTTGTTCTCTTCTAATCAAAATAACGGTGCCTGTTAGAACTATGCATATATCAATAAAACCTTATTTTTAACATAACAAACGGTTCCTTAAGTCTCATGCAAGATAAAAACACTTGCACTAGTCAAACTAAAAGTCGTGCTTGATATTCTGTTGAAGATCTGTGCTCTAATTTAGTAAAGTCAAGTCAATGTTGGTACAAAAAGTTCCACAAGCCATTTAGAGTTTATTTGCCTGCCTACTCTAAAAAACAATTTTTCTACTCGTATTTTAAATCGGAAAGTGATGTTTTGCGGCTCAAAAAGAAAAAAATCATGGACAGCGCCATGAGACGCTAAAATCCATTGCAACCCAATAAAAAAAAAGTCCATTTAAAAAAATATTTTTTATTTTGTTGATGAAAACAGTTTTTATTTTGAACTTATCTAAGATGAGCAGATAAAATATTAGTCCTAACCACCACGGACAAGAAGGCAATTACAGCACTTCAATGTCTGCCGACCTGCGGCGTGCTGCAAACATTGCTTTCCTGCCCTTGATACTTAAAATACCATTTGTTAATCACTGGTCAACCAACAACCATCATTCAAAAAGTTAGAATTTTAAATTAAAAAAAAAAGCCTGAACACTAGGAACATCTTTATAATTTAACATCTGTACCATAACCAAACAGCAAACAATAGAGTACACACCTATAAATACCTCAGCACTTGGATAAGTAGCAATATAGACCAAAGCAGAGAAATAAAAACAAAATAAAGATAGCAAAAAATGCCTTTACACAAATGAATATATTCTTCAATAATAGAAAAATCTCTCCCTGAATCTCAGAGTAAAGATGCTTCGTTGCTATGTCTTCTCAATTTTTTATACGGTATGGAAAGTTGAACACTAAAATAAGCTCACATAAGACTGGCTCTCTAAGTGAGTGAACCGGAACATTCTGCGTTATTTCGGCCACGTATCTAGAAGATCGGATACTCTAAAAAAATTAATAGTCCAAGGAAAAGTTGACGTTCGAAGACTACGAAGATCGCCAACTCGATGGATAGACGGTGTTAACAGGCTGGTTGGTCATACAATGCATGTGGGTTCAGAAATGGCCCAGGACAGAAAGGCATGGAAAGTCGCTGTTGGTATGATTCCATAATAGTGCCGCCAAACCTTCAAGGATCGAGGATGAGAAAATAAGATACAGACTTTCGAGATGTGGCAAATATTGAGAATATTTTGGGCTAACCATGTGACAAACATCGAGGTGTTAAAGAAGATAGAGAAGAAATGTAAAGTACTTTCTAATACTAAAGTCAAGAAACTAAAATATTTAGGTAGCTAAGAGAGCAAAATACACTATTCTCCAGATCATTATGGAGAGAAACAAAATGTAAGAAAACGCAAAACTTCGTGGCTCTGAAATATCCGCGAATAGTACGGATGCAGTACAACAGATCTATTTAGAACAGCATTAAAGAGAGTAAAGGTAGCATTGTAAATTTCCAATCTACAAGAGGAGTGAAACAAGAAGAAGAAGAAGAAGAAAAAGAATACGTATGGTTACCTCAATAAAAAGCAATGATGTCCGTGTTCATCGTGATGATTGTTTTTTTAACAAAAACCTCTCAAACTTGAAGTGATATGTAAATCGGGACCTAGAAGTATAATCGTATCCTACGCTTATAGGTAACCAACCAGAGCTCTTAGCAACAAATTGTTCATTTATTAGGCAACGACAAGGTAAACCTTCTGAGCTAGTCGTATTATAAGCTAGTTATTGTTGCCTGAACCTATTAAAATAATTTATGAAAATATTCCAAACTAAGACGATATCAAACAACTTGATTAAAACACTAAACCACACAAAATTTTAATCAATTTCCAATTTCCGGAAGAACTTAAATATTTTCGCGTAACCACATATACGAGATTGCGGTTTCCAACTCCTATACACATAATTATTAACTCACGATGGTGTGCCGTTTATATTCACCTTCTTTAACATCCAGCTTTTTTCCAAAATTCAAAAAAAAAATTTACAGAATAGATTAAAACAAATTTAAACTATAAGAAAAGTAATTATATAAAGGCGATTCATTGCGTGAAAAAAACTGATCAAAATAAACTTTAACTATTATCTACAAATAATACATATAATATCTAATGAAGAGGTTTTATTACCACTATTACATGCAATTAACTGAACTTTATAATGCACATTTATCTTTAAACGATATTTTTTTTTATATAAGCAACATATTATTTTGTTGTAAATATTATCTTTACACTTGACAATTATTTTCAATATCCTTACCTTTATATCATTTATTGAAATTTATTGCTCTCATTATTTTAAAGCCGGCAACCAAATGCCATTGGCTAAGAAACATGGAAAACAATCCGTTTAAAAATCCCCAGAATACGACATGGAAAAGCTATTACTGTCGTTTGTGAAATTCTCTCGAATAATTACTTCCTAACGATCTTCTACTAGTATTACGTTGACCAAGATAAATAAAAAAATGAGTAACGCGGCAACAATTTTCCTTACATACACGCTGATGCAATTATTATATATAAAAGCACCTGTTGAGTTAATAAAGTCAGAAACACGCATCACCTGTGCCCATATTTACATAAAAATAATCTATTTGCATTATTACAGTACTCCTTAAAATAATTAACCGGGAGATTATATTGAACGCGAAATATAAAAGCAAAACGTAGTAAAACGTCATTATTAAAAAAATGTACGAATATAAAATTCATTAAACACGACGAACAGATGCTTTGATACAAATGCATGTGTACGGCATAATAACCCGAGATAACTGTCAAATAAAGCCGATAAAACCGAAATGCATGTACAAAATTTTATCAGTCGTGAAACCAGTATAACCAGATGCCAGACGTGTAGCCTTCTCTGCTGATGGGGGAAAAGCAATCAAGCAGAAGTTCAGCGAAACATCCAGACTTTACCATGACCGATAAGACTTATCAGTGTAGACCGAACCACTCTTGCTTTAACCAAATATCCGGAAAGATACTGCAAAAATTACTTTAACGTTTTTTTAATAAAAAAACTAAAACAAGAAATTCATTAATTTCCCCCATGTTTGTCTTTTATGTTACCCTAGTAGTTTTAGTATACTATCTTATCAGGGTTGCAATAAACTTTTATTGCCACTCGGCTTCCATTCACTTCTTAAGTCATTAGAAAATCGCTAGTAGTTACAAGCGAATTTCGTAATCTTCAAAATAAGAGATTAATGTAAATCGTAAAACATTCTCCAATTAGTTAACAAGGGACGAATCTTAACAAAGAAAGTTTATAAATAATAATTTAGAATAAACAAAAACAACAAAATATATAATTGTAAAATTTAAAAATTGACATTGAAAAGGGTTTGCATTTCGAGCTTTTCCATATGCGATGAATAGATAATTATTGGGTAAACTTGTATTTTAGGGGAACAATGGGGTGCTGACACAGTTTAGATAAGGGTAAATAAAATCAATAAAAACTGTAAGATTAGAATAATGATAATGCAAATGTATATTCAACAGAACATGCATATAATAGATTAAAAAGGGTAAATAACACAGCGTTAATGGAAAGAAAACGTTATTTGTAGATGTTGTCGCACCTCCTGCCTGCCACCTTCGCTTTTCGTGCATTTTAATTATAAAATTTTATCTGCGAGGCTCCGTCTAATTAATAATTCATGCCAAGCGTAATTATTACACCGTGCATATTTTTATTTTTTCCTTCCGTACATATACAGTGAGATAGCTCATAAATTTAGATATTGCATTGATGGATTCGATTAGTAATTTGTATTCCCCTTTCGTCCATAAATTGGGATCGGTATATGAGGGCGATAGGTATTGCGGTCTGATGAACATTATAGGGCTCCCTTTTATAACCAGGGCACACGCCCATATACGATCACCCCTTTATTAAACGACAAAAGTTGCGTCTCCAAACAATACATGCCAGCCGATTTTCCAATCGCCTCAAATAGTGCGTGTAATTCGAACCGAAGATGTAAAATGCCGGGGTGTGAATTTATTAATTAATTGCATAATTGAATCCACATGTATGTTCTATTATGTGTAACGTATAATTCGCTAAAGGTCATGTCGATATGATAATTCAATTATTGTTTAAAAATATACATACGCGGCATTTCATAAAACATTAATATTACTGCTTGATTAATGTGCGAAAGGCTAGACTTTTGTTAGAATATATTCGCAAAAGAGAAGCATATTCTTGTAAATGTTGCATGCTTGTACATTCAAAAAAATATAGGTGTGGCAAATTCTAACCTGTATTCTGTAATTAGTATCTACAAAAGATAATGGCTACTTTAGAGCAGAAAACGCATTAAATTATCAAATAATTTTTACCAAATTATTAAGTATAATAATTATATAATATTGAGCAAGATTTCAATATGTTAGCATACTCGTGAAAGCCGCTCCTATCAATGAATCTATCCGCATCTCTGAGACTATTCCGAATCGTCCCCGAAATTTACATTTATAATATGTTTTCTTCTAATAGAGTAAATTTATATTGATTTTAACTATTATAAAATAAAGACATTTATGTTTTATATACACAAGTACGCAAAAATATATTATTCTTGCGACTATTACTAATTACATAAAACTAAAAAACCAAGACGGCCAAAAAAAGCCGCGCGGCTCAAGCCGAGCAAGTTGTCGGACTAAATTGACGCAAATGTAATATTATTTTTATTATATAAGGTTTTCTAATAAAAAAGTCCCATTTTAATTATTAAAAAAACATTTATTTATTCTTAAGGTGGGAAAATTGTCCCATAAAACTATCGTGCAGCTTTTCTCGAAAGGTAATTAAGATAATTCATTTCCGTTTTCGGCATTATTATGAGTATAATAACAACATTTGAATAAGCTATTTTGGTAAAAATATATTAATAAATAAAAAAGTTTAGAGGTCAAAATTGTTCAATTTATTTCAAACTTAGTTCATATTAATGATATTTATATAAAAAAAATTATGCCGCAAAAATTATCACAAAATGATTATTTGTTTGCTTTAAAAGTAGCACCGAAGATAAGGATACGTTTGGGTGTAAAGATTAAGCCCACCAATAGCTCCGCCCATTACGTTCAGTACTGTTTTTATTACACAATTGGTAGTTTGATTTTATTGGGTGATCGTCGCCATGGGCGGTATTTTACTACAGTGCGAGTGAAGCGCTCCCGGTGGCTTATCACGGAACCATTCCTGACAATTCTGTCCTTAAGTGGTTATATCCAGTAAATGCTCACCTTGAATCTGTCTGCAAAAGATCATTCTTTTAAGAAAGTTTTACAAGACATTTTCGCAAAACTAAGGCTTTATCTGGCAAATAACAACTCAAATATTGCACTTGATGACTGAAATTGTTTACGGGGCATAAACGTAGACCATTTCATTTCAAGCATAAAAAAAAAATCTTGCGGAGTTCAATCGCACAATTTGGAGGACCACAACACGACACTTCGCATTACTGTAATCGTACCTTCGCCATTCATCGTTCTCAAAAAAGTAAGATCTCATAACTCCGCCGACCCAAAAACCGCACCAAACAGTAACTCGTTGGGAATAAAAAGATTTCTCGACTATTGTTCTACGATTGAAACCCCATTTGCGGTCTGTCTATTGACAAACCTGTCAAGATAGAAATGAGCTTCATCGCTAAAGATCATGTTTCCAAAAAAGTTTCCCTGAATGCATTTCCTGCAACTAAGGATGGACTGCAATATCATTATTTGCTGTAAAAGTCATGGGATAGACAAACCTAAGTTTTCTCCAACACTAGTTTTAGTAACAATAGCAACCTGACCTAACAGACCCTTTTGCTCAAATTTTGAGCTTTGCGTGAAAGTGATTCATACCGACCAAAAACACCACAAACGTGTATAATAAATTTTCAATATTTCTATACGTTGTTGTAGCAAGTATCGTACCATTTTCTTAAATCATATAGTTTTTAATGACAAATGTCAAAAATTCAAGGCTTGCTTTTCAATAGATCAAAAATGCAATCCAATCAAAATTAGCCATCGGATTAAACCTACTATCTATCCAGTTAAGTGCGATAGTTAAAAAATTTACCGAATATTCAAACTAATATCAAGATCAAAAATTCAAATAAATTGTCTGAACCCCATAAGAACAAACAAGCAACTAACACCTGGGACCTCCCACACATAAAAAAAACATGGACTGGAATCCAGTTGACAGAAAAGGAAAGAATATAGCGCTCACACCAAACGACAGCAAAAATTATTCTAATAAAGACCATGAAAACCCATCCCAACCAAAAACTAAACCCCCATTGCCAATGATCAAAAATGATAAAAAGCAAGAAAAAAAAAATAAACAGCTTGGAAAACTTATCAATCCAAATCAAAATAAAATGTTTGAATAACGTCATCAAATTAATTCCCCTTACGTCCTCAGATCACCGGAGGGCTAAAACCGATCTAGATACAAAAGACCTGAAGTCCCACACTTATTAACTTGAAGAAGATTAAACCCTTAAAGTAATAATGAGATATGTTTCAGATGATATTACTGTCGAAAAGCTGACGGAAGCCCTTGAAGAATGCACTGTCAACCCAGAAGATATGATCTAATGTCCAATCATTAGTTAAAAGTGACAACATCAAATTTTTTTTTAAAAATAACAAAAATTCTCAATCTTAGAGTCAAGATTGAGAAGAAACTGTGCTAGTACCATCGCTGATATTTTTACACGCAGCGGCCATGTGCACAAACGACTGAGCACACATCCGCCGACAGAGATTAAACCGTCTGTGCAAACTGCAAAGACAATCATCCCGCCTCATACAAAGAATGATTTACCAAAACAAAAAGCCAAACCAAAACCACAAACAGATGAACAAGTCAATTACAAAACAGCAAAGCCACGCCGACAACTTACAACATATGCTAATGCTAATCCACAACAAGCCAGCAACAACGATCAAGATTTATTAATGGAACTACATAAACTGCCATTACAGAATAATCCAAACAACAGAACAATCATACAAAACTTATTAAACTACACAATTTTAACAGAACATAAATTTGAATAAACCATAAACAACATTAAACATTAAAGATGCATAAAAAGTGCCCCTGGCAAAAACAACCAAAAACCTATTTCATTTCATCTACGGGTATAGTAACTCTGAATAGCTAGAGAATTTCGAGACAGGCATTCAGAATCGCAATTTGAAATGCGTCGCCCAAATACGTCTAAAAAGTCCCATATATAACCTAAATCCGAGATTGTAAATCTGCATGTAAAATAAGCCTAATTATAATAAGAATCCACTTAGTTCCCCAAAATACTAACCTCAATTCCTTGCAAAATTTTATAAAGAAGTTATACTAAAAGTGAACCAAGTTTTCAATATCCGAAACCAGGACATTTGATATTTTTGATTCTACAAACGTTAGATTTAGGTAAGTAATAATGTTGGTAAATATATTAAAACAAAAGTTATCATCAGAAGGATAACAGACTGACTCTTTTGGTTACAACAAATCTTGTATAATATCGCATTAAACAATCTCATATTACAGTCAACCTGACAATCCCGTCAAAAAAATTATCAAACTTATACTTGTTTAGAAAGGTAAAAGTGCATCTTACCTCTAGAACATATTGATCAAGAAACCCAAAATACTAATTTTTGGTGTAGTATTTAATTTAGACAAAAAGTATGCTATATCTAGCACAAAACATTTGTTTATTTAAACCAAATACAAAACTTGTAGCCTTGAAGCTAAACTGGCCATTAGTGGTACGGTGAAATAGCTCAGTTATAGAGCGTTAGCGTATATGACTAAAATTAATAACTTGCTCTTTATCCACCGGGGTTATTCGGAAGTCACCTAATAAGCCGTTGGTCCCATATACCAGTATCTTCATCTAAAAAAATGTTATGTTAATAATCTAATACATCAGATAAAAAAGAATCTGTCAGAATAAACAAACTCTTTAGTTTTAGTCACAAAACATTAACCTACAAAATTATGTCTTTAGAATTTCTACTTGAAACGTTTTTTAATCAAAATGACCATTCTTGCAAAACATTGCACAATTGTATTAATAACGTTTATTAATTTGTTTGCCTGTCTGAAAAACAGTTTTTCTGCTCGCATTTTTGATCGGAAAAAAAATGATTTGCGACCCAAAAATCCATTGCAGTCGAAAAAAAATAATAGAATAGAAAATAAATAAAAACAAAAATCAAAAAGGAAAAATTTGTTTTTTTTTTCCAAAGTTCATTTATTGTTGCCATAATTATTCATCTATAAATGAAAAAAAATATTAAAAAAATTATTTTTTTTAATTTTATAAAAAAATTATTTTAATTTAACTTATTTACGATAGGCAGGCAAACATTAGTTTTAAGCACCACGGGCAAAAAGCATTTGCAGCACTTCAATATCTACCGCCCTCGCTTCGCTTGTGCTAAACGTCGGCGTGCTGCAAACTTGCTTTCCTACCCTTGATACTTAATAAACTGTAAAAGCTCTATAGTAAGTTTACATATGATATTCAACTAATATTTCTCATCCTTTGGATCACTGGCAAGAATATTAAACACACAGTTTATAACCTAAAGCTTTCGACACACTAACCAAAATACATCATATTATATAGGTTAATTTACATTATAGATGTACTAGTGGGACATACATTAAATAGACGGCTGAATACATCGTCATCTACACACGATTGTTTCTCGTACTGTCCTGAGTTCGAATCCCAATCAGCCCTAAATTAGTTGTGGAATTGTTCCCCGCTTTAACTACTTTATGGTATTCAGTTTCAGCAAAAACAAATCCACTTACATTAATCAATCCTCGTTTCATGACCGCACTGAAGGATATTCGCCTTGCATAAACTAGGTCTATACAGAATAAATACACTTTTTTCGAATCAAATAATGAAACAAATAAACATTATGATTAAAAATATTTATAGCGATAAAAACTATTATTATTAAAATGCATTTGCTGCTGTGTATAACTATTAACAGGTAGATATTATTAATATTAAAATAATTATTACAAATATATTCAGAATTTTTTTAAGTATAAATAAGAAATTATATCATTGTCATTATGATAACACAATACTTTCATAAATGTATATTATACATAAGTACAATATTTGCAATACAAAAATACTGATTATAAAATACCAAATTTTTTATCATTGTCTGCCAACTCAATCCATTTATCAGTAACCGCATTATTTTTGTCTACAGGTTGCAATCAATCAATAAATTAATTCATTTAATTGCAGCTCGATCTTTTCTTCTAATAAATAAAACGAGCTATTATAAAATGTCGGAGCGGTTGTAATAATATCGATAATGGTCACATAAATTGCAAACTACTAACCATTTATAATTTAATCATCCATTGTTGAACTACAATTTAATATAGAAATTATTATTATCCTTAGATCCATTTGTATTTTTAATAATTAATAAACAGTTATATTACACAATGGTTTAGTAACTCTATGATATAATTATTCACTAATTTGTAAGAATTTATAGATGATCAATAATGATTTTTATGAAAATAAAATTGTATGAAGATTATTTATCCACATTGTTCAATTCGTAATTAAAAATTATATTACTTCATATATCATTATTGGTATCTTAACTACTTTTTTATTGGAAAAATATGGATAACGCAGTACTAATGAATCTTGTTTTTAATTTGAAACACTTTCGTTCTAATAACGACCTTACCCAATCTGGCATTGATAGACGCTAAAGTCCTTCAACGTGAAGTAACGGATTTTGTCGAGATATTTGTTTCTAGTAGTAAAATAGGAAAGCGCGGTATCTAAAAGTGTCAATGTGCGTTTGAATTAGTAATTATTTTGTTTAGCTATATAATAATACTTAATACTTTATAAAATATATGTAATACGCTTAATTGGCTAATTAGAAGTATTATTTAACAGCTCATATTATCCGATTGAATTGAAGAATTCGATAAATTACGTTTTTTGGCATCTGCTTTTATAATTCGACGATGTAATCTATTCAAATCAATTAACGTCAATTAAAGCCAATAGATAGGTCTGCCTTAGCAAGACCCGCATATTGAGTGACAGCAATAGAAAATGGGTTCTTCGCCTTGAAAGTAAAAAAAAGAAGACCCATTTTCAAACGGGAAATGATGGAGTGCTTAAAATACACGACGAAACTGCGCAACGGTTTCGCGAGAGAGCCGAGAAAAATAAAATAAGACCGCAGGAAATTGAAAAACTTAGCGTCTGGTAAAAAGAAGCAGCATTTTAAAGTAAAGTTATAATCCAGAAGAGGCGTATCTATTATTAATTTAGATTAGTGAATTTCTCTTACCTTATGGTGTTGAATAATAGCGGTGGCTTTTCGTTTTGCTGACATGTTTATTAATTTAATTAGAGAAACCTTGAAGATTCAACCATTTATGTAAAAAAATGATGGTGCGTCTCTGGCGTGTCTCTCTCAATGCACAAAATGGAAAAAAAGCACGTGCATATATAATAATAATGCAAAGTTAGAATCTCGACCGTGACCAACTAACTGTATCTAATATTGAGATAGGTCAGTGTTTGTTTGACGTCACTACGCGGTCCTTACGAATTTATAATAGTAAACAAGTCTAAATGGAAATTTATGGTATTTACGTTCGGCTGCTGCTATTTTTTATTTCTTATCTTGTTTACTTTCTTAATTGCCCGGGAAGATAAAACCGGCGCATCAAAAATAACCACAAATACGTTTCCGAATTATGTTAATTTACTTGTTTTGATTGCACTCGGCGGAAACTGGCGCGTTTATTTTATTTTTATCAAACTAATTAGTTTTTGTTTGATTTTATTCACGATTAATGTTCTGAATTATTTTTCAACACTGTTGTATCTGATCTTGTCGATCGTCGATGCACAATACGTGTGGAAAATGTGGAAAACCGGTATCACGGCGGAAATCGGTGGCAAGACTTGTTTTAACGTGACCGGTATGTAAGCGACTGAGCCAATGAGATATCCCCCACTATAGAGATTCTCGCGACGTCCCCTTCGCGTCTCGCGACGCCGGCGTCCATCCCCACCACACCGGCTCCGGCATGTTGGTTCCCTGAACCCCTCGAATACGACAAACTATGATTGTCAAAGAAAGAATCGTCGTGGGGTGACCTCAACCTAAAAGATAACCCCACGTCCGCTAAGCGCTGTGTCAATGCGTGAGTTTGCCGACGACAAAGAACTTGAATTCTTCACTTCTCTCTCACTCTGACTATATATACACTTTTATTGTTTTCCCACCCGAATGTCGATAATTCATTTTACTTATCATCTTTCGCACCGTTTTATTGTATCGATATTTATTGCTTTCTTACAGTTGAAATTACTTGGCGTGAAATCATCAGCGAAATTTTTACTCAAAATACACAGTACACGGATACAAATGTAGTAAGCGTTATGAATGAAATCGATCAGCATTAATAATTTATACGCATATATCAGAAAATAAATTCAATTATCTGTTGCACGGCACATATTTTAATCTGTTCATGAAATTTATGTCACAGTGTAATTGCGTTATCTAATTATTTTTAATCACCGCTTAATTTGTAATTAAAAGCACACTCGTTTTACTGTTACATGCATTTTTCAACAAAAAAATAATGTAATTATTTTCGAACTAATTTTATAATATATTTAATTTTTAATGAAAAGATTTAAAGAATGGTAATTTATTTTTTATAAACGTTATAACTTTCAATATAAAATTAACATAAATACTGGTAATTGATGTTTATTTCATGTTTGGTAATTTCAAATAAGAGAAATAATTAAATTTAATATAATCTTCCGTTTTACATTATACACTAGTCTTTATGATGATTTTATGGATTAAACCAACAAAAAGTTGTAAGAACTAATATCATAAAGCGTCAACTCAACTAACACAGTATCCAGTGTTTTAGTTAAATTGTGCCATACTTTTTGACCAAAACTAAAATGCACTGCACATGAACTTTTGAATAGATATATTTTGTTATGACTAGAGGGTAATAAAATCCGTTACATAATATGAACATTTTTCATACTACATCCGTTAGGTTGTGCTTTGGAATTTGTAGTTGATTTGAACTATGCCCAGTACTCGACAACAAATATCCTTAAAAATGTCTATATTATAATTCCATTTGTTGTCAGTGAACTAGATAGATAAAATTATATGTTTAATATTACACCTGAAAACAAGTGAATCATTGCTACAATCACTTGTTTTCAGAACACTCACTGGCCGCTTTCATTAACAATTAATTTCAAATCCTTCTGACGATCACACGTATATTTGTTTATTGCTTTACAGACTCTTATCTGTTAATGCCAGTGATTGTTGTGTTGTCTTAGGTAGCTGCATGTACAATTTTGAACATTTGATTTTTGTAATTCTTGCGTTGCACATACTATAGACCAAGCACGTGTTATAGCTCGATCCATAGCATGTCCAATTCAAGAATTAAAGAAATCAAATGTTCAAAATTGTACATGCAATTACTTAAGATAAATAAAGAGTAATTAAATTTGATATCTTAAGACTATTTATTTTCATATGAAATAATATTCAATGCCATTAATATTTGAAAATAATTTCAGACCACGGCGCAACAATTGTTATCTTTGGCAAAGTTGATTCTGACAATCCCAACCATTTTTTCAAGTAGTTGGAGTCTTATGTTTACAATTGTTTGAGTTATATTTGCTTCCAAAGCGTCAATAGTTGCTGGTTTATCGGCATAGGCAAATGATTTAACGTAACCCCAAAGAAAATAATCTTAAAGCGTTAAGTAACACGTCCTTGGTTTGGTGGACAGTTAACAAATCCGTTTCTCAAAATAATTTTCTCATGAAACTATTCCCTCAATAATTCCATTGGGTGCATTCCAGAACAGTAAACTTTTCTGAGTGCAATTAGCAATTGTCATATCATTTGCAAATTATTTTCACTCTAAAAGCGGCACTTTAGTTTAACGCAACCAATTAGCCAAAAAGCTAAGCAAAATCTTACGGTTAAATTCCACTTGCAATTGATTTTGAGCCCATTCAGCAAATGTCTTACGGCTTGAGTTCTTAAACAAGTGGATCTTTTAAGGCACCGAACCAAAATCTTTACCCAAAATTTTTGACGTAGTCAAATAACGAAGCCCAACTTCCTGTAAACATAGACAATTTGACAAACTTGGATCTTCGTCAACACTTTCAGCAACAACGGTGATATTTTATTTCTTACCTTTTTTTGTTTCAACATCAAGCAGAGTAAAATGCGTTTGAATTTTGTCAACAATTCGGCAAATGTATTGCTTAGTTTATCGATTATGTGCACCATAAAAAGCGCTCTATAAGTTTGGAGCACAAGACACTTGTTCTAATAATAAATTTTGCAATTTGCAAGCAGTGCTCTGATGTTAAACCTTCTATTATAATTTGCCAGACTGTACTGAATAATTTTAACACTTGAAACGGCGCAAAAGGTTAGATTAACTTTATCAAAAATTCGGACACACTAAAAAAATCTAAATTTGTAAGAATATAAAAAATTACCTATTAACACAGATAGACATTAACTTTCCAGATGCAACGGTTTCTCCGTTTGCGTCCAAAGTGCCAAACTGTCGTAACTTGAGTTGGCTCAGACAATCTTGCGCTCAGATGTATTTTATGATGTAAAAATATAAAATTTGATCAAACATTTTTTATTAAAAATATGTTTATCGCGGCGCCGCAAAACATGCAGAATATCATTAAATTGAAAAATGAGATTTTTGCTGATAAACCAAAAGTAGCATTCCAATTGCAAAGTAAAATATATTGGTTGATAATTTTAAATTGTAGATTTAAATAATTTAAGTTTTAAACTACTAAAAAACTTTCCTATACATTTAGAGTGACTACCCAAGTCTTTCGTATTTTAATTTTTGCAGAAAGTGGAAAAACAACTTATAAAGTTAGAAAATTGATTGATAGATTGTTAAACTTTCAGAGGCTTTCAGACTCAAGGAATTAACAAAATTATTGTAAACAAAAACAAAGAGCAGTGTTTCCATTTTTTTTCGTACACCAAAACATAAAAATAGACATAGTCCAAATAGTTCAAAAGTACATTGGTCTTTGCCCAAGTAACATCGATCATGGTAAGTTTTTCATCCAATTTCGAAATGGTACGTGTGTGAAGCAACCGGTGGGCATTAATTCTTTTTATCCTTACCAAAATAAAATGCTTTGAATAATTGCCAAAACAAATTGCTTTGGATCACAAACTTGAGCATTCGGAAGAATATACAAGCCATTGCTTTTGTAGGTCATCTACGTCTCTGTTGGAAGATTCAGAAGCGGACCTACTGAAAGCAAAAAGTCATGGTGGTTTGCGTTTCTAAAAAAATAATTAAAAAATAACATAAATTTTTTTTGGTAAAACGGAAAACATTAGAAAATTAAAAAAAAAAAAATGAATCAAAGCTGTCAGGCAGTGCCCCTAGCGACGACCAGTTTAAATAATCAAAATTTTAATGTATAGGGTTATAATTCGGCAAACCTGATTGCTTTCTCAAAAATTTATTTAAAAGATTGCACAGATTGTACTATTCACATTTATAATAAATAACATGTTGTGTTCTATAGTTTTCAAATAATAAAAAAAAAAGATATCTTCTTTGTTATTAATTTAAAATTGAAAAAATGTGCTGTGATAGAAATCCGTGAGTTAAGAAGAACTTAACTCACGCAAAATCAGTGAGTTAAGAGCATCTTAACTTTCACAATTTAGTTTACCTTGTGATAGCAATTGTACATTGTTTAACTTATGTTAAAGCTCTAATGATGCATTTATAATAACTAATAATCAATTGTTAATAAATTCTTATAAAATCATATAATCAAAAACTTTTATATTAAGAATAAGCTTCAGCTTTATTCAGCGTATAAATAAAATAGAAAGCTCCTCACTATTTAACTTAATATTAACTACAATTATATTTCCAATTAAATGGTATGTGAATTATCCCAACTCACAATAGAAAAAAATATACTACTCATAAATTATATACTAATTTATTCATTGTTAAAAGTATATATTCATTAGCATTAATAAAAGATAATAAAAATACACACTCAATAATTTTATTGAATCATTAGTAAGACAAGAAAGGTCCTGAGAATTTATTGGAAATAAATCTTAAAATCGTTAGTATTTGTAGATTATCTATAAATTTAAATAATCAGAAACTAGTACGTGAGACTATCATGATAAAGCTCTATAATGTTTTCTAATTGTAAATTAAATTATAAAATTTACATAATGGGTGTAACATTGTATAATTCTCTACTATTCAAAATGTGTATAAAGTTACAATTTAATTCTAATTAAATAAACTAAATTGACCCATAATAATAATTTATTGGTAATAATTATTTAAACTATCAGCTAAAGATTGATAATAATGTTAGTCTTAAAAAAACATAAGTTGTGCAAAATCATGGGATTAACAAAGTTCTTGATCCTGTGACGTGTTTTTGTCCTCTGCAAACGTTTGCGGATAAGACGCCGTTGAATCATTACTTTATCCCAGAGTGAAAATGGTTATTGCGGGTGCTATGCTGTAGGGTGCGATGGAAAAGTAAATATATGGATTTAGAATTTACTGCACCTAACATTATCCAAAATAAATATTAGACAAAAACAGTTTCTTTACAAAATAATAATACTTTGTAAAAACAACACATATGTAACCATTAATTGATTATTGTTTTTATCGTAAATACAGTCACAATGGTAGTTTCAATTAATCAATATTAATATTAGTATATATGTTTAATAAAAAATCAATAGAAATTTTTAGAGTTGTAATGTTTTATTCAAAAATTGACAGTTTTGAAACATTTGATTGAGTCAGGATTTTCGAAGGAGCTTTTTTATACAAATATTTCAATCACTAAATTAAATCGATCGTGTTAATATCATTGAATGATTAATGTTTATATCAACCAGAAAAAGTTAATTTACCTGAATTATAAGAAAAAACAATATTATATAGTTATAAAGACACTTGGCTTTTATGAAAAGTAAATTTGCCCAATAAGCTTGATAGGATTTTAAAATAAAATAAAATAATAAGAATGTACTATCAATGTTTTTTGAGTAAAATGATACTGTGTTGGTCTTTCAGAGTATAATGGGTAAAATAAGGCAAGATGATTAATGTTCGTGAGTTTGCTAGTCGTTGAAACACAATTTTTGATCACATTGACCAGCAAATTTCGATAGATAGATAAGTAGTGTTAAGTTTTTAACTAGCCAATTGTTGTTGGTTTATTAACGTGCACTTTTGATATCAAGCAGAAGAATAGAAAATAATTTAGCGTTTTTTACTCACACAAACAAAGCGATTAATTCATTGAATTAGTTTTAATAATTATTGAAGTAGAGAAGCAAGCCAAGATTCAAATCTATCAAAAAAGCTCAATACAAAGCTACCTCTGCCATTATTAGAGATAATAATCCATTGGAACTTCCCCCATTCATTAAAAGCCTCATCAAGAATAAAAAACAAAACCAGACAAAAGTTCCAAAGAACAAAAATTGCTCAAGTTAAGAAAATAAAAACAAAAATAAAAACCAAATAAAAGAAAAAAAAATAATTGCTTCAAAAATCAACAAGCGGAAAAACGGAAATCGATCTATCGTTAGAAGAACATAGAATCCCCCCATACAACATTTTGATTGTCGATACAATAGAAGAAATAGAAAAAAACCTGAACTATTACTTTAATAAGACAAAAAACAAAACATCGCTCTTCAAAGATCCAACAGAAGTGGCCAAAATAATCAAAAATGTAAACGCTAGAAAAACCACCGGCTAAGATACACAGCATTAAAAAACCTGTTGTAAGACTTACAAATATAATCAATAATATACTCAAAACTGGCCATTTCTCCAACAAATAGAAACACGCAACGATAATTGTCTATCCAAAGTTTCACAAATCAAAAAACCTTCCCTCAAAACTATCGGTCAATAAGTTTACTACCAACACTCGGCAAAATAACCAAGAGAATCATGCTTAAATTCATCAACATCCATAATGATATCAATCAAACCATAACAAACCATCAATATAGTTTCAGAAAACAACATAACTCTACCCATCAACTGACCTGCGTAACAGACCACATATCAAAAGGTTTTAAAATTAAAAAGTCTATTGGAGCTTTTTTTTAGTAAAGGGGTCTGATAAAGTCTGGCATGATGGCCTGATAGTAAAACTCTACAGAAAAAATTATCCACACGACCTTGGTAAAACAATCAAAGACTTCCTGAGCAACAGTTAAATAAAAATTAAAACTACCTTTTCATCAATAAAACCCATCACCAGTCTTGTATGACGTTTATGTTAGAAATATACCAACTATGGCTAATGGCATCATCGTAGCCCAATACGCTGATCATACTGTTCTACTAATTCTAAACGTTCTAATCAGGTTTCACAAACTAATACCACACACTCCAGAAACTAACTTGCAAAAAAAATTGTGAATTTGGTAGGCAGCACTCGGTCTTGTCCATTATAAATTTTTGGAAATTGTTTGAACCATCTGTTGTGTTCTATTGTGAACAGCTTCAGCAAATACAAGGATCACTAATCCAGAAATCTTTGATCATCAAATGAAAGTGTTATTATACAGGATAATGCTAAACGTCATATCGAAACTGATCCGGAAAAAAAATCAGAACATTACTATAAATCGTTACCACGCCTTTCTCTTCTTTCTTGTTCTTTTCTTGTATAATAGTAGTAGTTGGTAGTTGGTTTCTAATAATTTTTATTTTTTACTCATTTTTATAGTTTCGAATATTTTTTTATATTTTACCATCAAAAACCGGATATGCTTTTTTGGTTACACGATAGTTACCTACAAAATTAAAGTAGAAATCTTAACTATTCGATTTGCTTAAGTTTTCAGATATAAAAGATTCCATTCAAAGACACCCGAAAAAATCTATTAAAATAAATCTAGAAAGTTAGATGCTTTACAATAACAACAAGACACTTCATTATTTGCACATAGTTTACACATATTCCAGTATTGTTAACACTTATTTACACATATCTTAGAATAGCTCGCAAATCAAAATAACTAAAAGTAAAATCAATGTTAATTGAATTAGTCATTTAGTATTCTAAAAATTGTTTAAAGTCAAGCTGCATTAGTTAAATAAATAGATTAATGCAAAAATAAATCGTGTATACTCCAATTAAGTGCGTAATATAATGATCAATATAAGTATTCTTCATTCAGCACATTTCCATAAATAAATACGTAATTGTATATAGCAGTATATTAATGTCAATATACATAACATATCTAACTCACTTTCGATAGCAAATCATTTACATATTACAATACAATTTTCTCATTTATTTTTTGTGTTCGGTCCGTTATGTAATTATCCGACAAGTGTTGGTCAATCGATTTACATGTCCTATAATTAACTAACAAATCCCAGAAATGACATTAATTGATTTACATTACATTAACACTAGAAAACGTTAATTGAACAACAACTAATTAATAATTTGAATATCATATTATTACTTCCATGTTATTGTAATTAACCACTTTTAAATATGCTTCCAATTTTACCCATTTAATAATAAACATTTATCTATAATTATAAATCATTACTTATTAAGTAAATAAATGATTAAATAAAATAAACAATATTATTTTTGTTTCCAAACAATACAATTTATAATTAAGATGTTCAAAAAATTATCAATACAAAGAAAAATTTAATGAATTGCATTTTTTTAAACATTTTTAAACATCACCGTCCGCTGTAGATAATTACCGTGCGGATATCCACCGGGACCAATTAAACCGTTGAAACTTGCTTTTTTTAAATCATTGAACTGATTTTAGATAAAACCCGGGATAATTCCAGTTAATCGTTCAACCGGCATGTGACAGTTACTTGTGGTAAATTGAATTAGTTAATAATGTGTACAAACGGATTTAAAAGTTATTGTAATAACCCATTAATATAAGTGTAGATAATTTCAATTAAAGTAAACATTCGTATTTGCGGAGTTTTATCTTATTATTGGAAAATGTGTAATTTTCAAGGCGGTTGTACCAATTATTTGCTTGCACAAATCTTTATAAATAGGTCTAGATAAAAAAATACATCCCATATAAGATTATTTTATATTTTATAAAATCAGTGAGTAAATATTTATTCAAAGCGTGATAAATGTAAAATGCGTTATTTTAAAATAATAATTTTTTGCATACGCGTATATATGCAGCTTTTAATAAAAATTTATTAATTGTGAAATAATTCAATTTGTACGGTATTATGAAATGAATCAATATTATAAAAGCAAATGCATCATTGTGATTACTCGTCAGTTTTGTCGTTATTTTCATACATGTCAAAATTTAAATAAATTGGTTTTGTGGCTGAATGGTTTATCAAAATTTTTTAATTCGTTTTTACACATCATTTCAAAATTTGACTAAAACAAAAATTCAATTTATACTTAAAATAGTTAATATTCAATTAATATAACTTATTTATAAAAAATCATTTTCAAATTTACTGAATAAACACACATGATATATTGGTTGGTAAGTTTGAGAGTTATTGATATTATCACAATGAATATTCGCACGTACCATACCCGTGACCTGACGGCCATAGCTTAAGGGTGTGTTGTCAAGCAATTGTATGTCAAACGTGTCTAATGACCATATACCTTAAGCTTAATTGTAATTGACTTACGATAATTTTAAATTTCATAATGTAAAAGTTGGTTTGTTTAAGAAATGTTCAAAATCTTAGCAATAGGCTGTTCTCTAGTTCCAAGCTATTCTGCATAAACAAGGCTTTTAGCAACTGAGCCTCTTCTTCTAAACTAGCAGTTCGGATAACGCTAAACAATGTTCTTTTTTAATTTTAAAATAGTTTTACAATAAAGTTTAAGAGATATTTTCATTAAAAATGACATAAAATTGACTCAGCAACCCCCTTAAGCGTCATGTCCAGGCTGACCAGACATTCTCCTTTTCAGTAACATATATATTTTTTTGAAGTTAGAATATTCTTTTCAATTTAAAATAGTAGAAAATATATTCTTTTTTTTGGTAGAATCATACTAATTTCAAATGTTTGTACAAAAAAGAGACATTTTAGGAAAATTGTATTGGACGTTATACTACTTGTTTGTTACATCCAAGAAATTGGCATTGCGGAGGTTAAATTTATTATTTAGACAATTCTACTACTGGATTCATATGTAGAAATGTTTTTTAAAGACATTTTATATAAAGAAAAAATTTGATTAATTTGACAAAAAAATGAAAAAAATTAATTTAAAACTTTGATCCAGTTCAAACTACCCGTCCGTAATCATGGTCTAGAGTGGGGCCGCACTCAACCGTTCAAGTGTGTCATATTATTAGATATTACTTCCTCCTTTTCTGACATAAAAACTTCCAACGATTGCAGGAAGAAGTATCTTCTAATCTATTGACGCTTAGGCGGGAGCATTCAAATTAAAACTACTCAATGGTAATCATGATTTGTCCCACCAACCCACCCAAGTGTTAGTAATCAGAAAACTAGTATCACTATTGCCTCCTCTCACAAGTTTAATTTAATTTTTAATGCTTAAAGAAAGGAGTAACTTTTAATCTCTTGACAACAAACACTTGAATGGGAGGCGGCAAACCACAGTTCAAATCGTCCGTCCGTACTCGTGTTCTGAAGTGACCCGCTCAAATGAAGAATTGGATATTCACCATCACCTCCTTTGACAGAGAGACTTTTAACGCTTGCAGAGAAGTAAAATCTCCAATTTCTTAATAACCAACACTTAGGTCACTAGTCAAGAACCTCAGTTAAAATAATTCCTCAGTACTCATGTTTTAGGGTAAACCCACCCACCAGCCCTAGTGTTTGTCATCAAAAGATTAAATATCACCTTCACCTTCTTTAACATAGAGACTTTTAACGCTTGCAGAAAAGTGAAACCTTCAATTTGATGACAAACACTTGAGCCGGTGATCGAGAACCCCATCCGCTCAAGAGTCCGTCATCAAGCGATTGAATAGTACTATCACCTCTTTAACATAGAGACTTTTAACGCTTGCTAAGAAGTGAAACTTCCAATTTCATGTTATTACAAACACTTGTGCAACTCCAGATTAAATCATCCGTTTGTACACACGTAATGTAGTAGCCCAAGTATCATCAAGACATTAGATATCACTTCTTTTGACATAGAGATTTTTAACTCTTGCAAAGAAATAAAACTTTCAATGTTTTTATAACAAACACTTGGATGCGTGGGCGGGTATCCCAACTTAAACTATCAATGTTTTTGAGTGACCCACCCACCTACCAATTGTCCGTCATAAAAGGATTGGATGTCACCATCACCTCCTTTGACATAGAGACCTTTAAATTATCCATCCGTACTGTTCTAGAGTGACACACACACCCGCCTAAGTACCCGTCAAATTTCTTACCAACTAACATTTTGAAAATGTCATAAATTGTTTCTAAATTGTCATAAACTTCATAAATTGTTTCTAAACTTTCAAAAAATATTTGCGAAATGTCATAATATATTTCTGATCTGTCATAAACGTTATAAATTGTTTCAAAACTGTTATAAACGTCAAAACATGTTTGGAACTATCATAAACTTCATAACTGTTTTCTGAGCGAGCAACAGTCATAAACGTTATAATATATTCGTGAACTGTAATAAACCTTATAAATTGTTTGAGATGTCATTAAGTATTTCAAAACACATAAATGTCATAAAATGTATGTGAAATATCATGATTGCCATAAAATGTACCGCAATATTCTAGGTATCCTGAAAAATAATCCAGACAAATACATTTGATTTTTCCAAACTTAAAGAAATAGATGATTTAAATCTTGCTATGCCAAAAAACTGCAATACTCTAGGTATGGTAATGTTTCTAAGCTGTCATAAACGTCATAAAGTGTTCCCGAACTGTCATAAAACATTTAAGAGATATCATAAACGTCATAAAATGTCCGTGAGCTATCATAAACGTCATAAAATGTTCCTGAGCGGTCATAAAATGTTTGTGAAATGTTATAAATGTCATAAAATGTCCGTGAGCTGTCATAAACGTCATAAAATGTTTGTAAGCTGTTAATATTTGTTTCTGAACTATCATAAACGCCATAAAATGTTTGAAAATTGTCATAAACGTAAAAAATGTTCGTGAGTTATATCATAAAATATTCCTGAGTTGTTAGAAACGTTATAAAACATTTGTGAACGTTGTAAATTTATTCTTACCTGTCATAAATGTTATAAAAATCTTCTTAGCTGACATAAACGTCATAAAATGTTTGTGAAATCATGATTGCTATAAAATGTACTGCAATACTCTAGTTATCCTGAAGAATAATCCGGACAAATACATTTGATTTCTCCAAACTTAAAGAAATAGATAATTTAAATCTTGCTATGCCAAAAAACTGCAATATTCTTAAAAACAACCCAGACAACTCCATTTGATTTCTCCAAACTTAAAGAAATATAAGAAATCTTGCTATAAGTTTGTTCCTATACTCCTTAATGTATATGACATCAGTCAAAATTTATTCTGTTTACCACTATAGTTAGTTATCAAGTATAGACAACATTCAAATATTATTTAAACTAGCCATGTAGCTATAAAGTTTTTCCATTTGCAGTCAAAGATTGTACTAACTAAATTTTGTTATAATAATTCTCATTAAATTTTTGCAACACCAACGCTGCCCAACAAAATATTTGTTGATCGTGAGCAACTAATTAATGAAAAGCTTTAAAGCAATCAGATAATTAATTAAAATCAATAAAACTAAAAGATTCCTAAAATACCCTAGTAGTACTCTTGTATATTGACAAATTAACTCAGTTATTTGTTTTAATCCACTGATGATGCCAAAAGTCAGTGTTTATAGTATACTTTCGAATGAGTAAATATACTGTCTGTATACATATAAAAATGTTTCTTTCGATATGATGTAGTTATTTTAAATATTTTTGCAAAAATATTGATATCGGTGTTATAATAATAAGTATCTTCCATATTTCACAAAAAAAAAATTTGTAAATAAACTATTATACTTTTTATCAAATATATGATTCATTTTTATTGAATCATCACGTCAAATTCATGACTAAACTGTAAGAAATGTAATATGTAGTAAATTTATGATTCAAAACAAGTTTACATACAATATAGGCTCGCAGCGGATCGATATTTCTAAACCAAATTACAACCAATTTAAGAACCTGAGTACTATTCGGAATGTTTACAAAAAATTACATTTTGCAATTTTCTAATATTTGCACCAACACATGTATATATGCTAATAGAATTTATCATATAATTACTTGTATTTTAACACTAATGTAAGCACTTATTCATGAATGACACATGGCTAAGATAAGCAGCTGCTATAATCTTTATTTTAATTCAAATTAATAAAACCTTATCTACAACATGTGCAAATCAAAACAGTATTTTTGGATCAAATAATTTAAATTAGAACTCCCGTTTCCGCGATAAATTTAGGGTTGGTGTGTGAGTCGGTATAAAACCATTATGTTTAAAATCTAATCATCAAAATGATCTCGGAATGATCTTTTGCTACTGAAATAGTTTTCTACCCTACTCGGAGTGAAACTAATAATTACATCATTCATATATAACCCGGCTCCCGAAGGCCGGAGGGTACGTCTTAATTTTATGTTGCGCCAGGAGAAACGTGCGAGCGATAAGGACGACGCGATGTGTAAACAGGGATGATGGAAGGGTATGGAGTGAGGTGCCTCTATTATTCGAGTGACTGAAAAAACACCCCCGCAGAGAGAGGTACAGTGAGTCAGCTTAGACCATTAGTTGCCTCTGCGTCCATAAATACAGGATTGGGCTAGATATATTTACCCTTCGCATCACAAACAAAATAGATGAAGAAATATATTTATATAAAAAAAAACTTTTTATGTCCCCTCATATTTCGTCATGTCAAAGATTCGTGTTAGATTTTTATAGTTTTGTATTTTATACGGTCTGGCTCGGAATTATTTTCTACCATAACTCTTCCTTCGAGTTCGTTGCGGGGGATGGTTTTGTGGGGCGACTTATCGAGTGGCGGAATAAGTTGTGCACATATTGCAGACCGATAATTTGGTTACGTTATCTGTTTGGATGTGAAGCCGTATGTTTGGTGTACAAATATGGATCGGCTCCGACCCTGTACGTACCCATTAGTATCGAAGCCCCACGCAGTTGTCAAAGGGCCCCACCCGCGCCGATCCTTGCCGCGCCCGGTCCCTAAACACGATCCCCTGATGACCCCCCTTCTCCCCATATATACACCCACGTCCCCTACAACCAAACCACGGACACACACGAGCACAAAGGCACTAAATTCACATGCATGTCCAAATTCAATTCCATTTATATGCATTTCACCGCATACGTATTGACCGAATTGTGGTGTTCGATACTTAAATTTGATGAGTACACTTTTCAGTGTACACACACGTATATATAGCCATACCCAACATACCAAATGATGCTACTTTTATCTTAACTAATATGTCAAATATTCTCTATGCTACTGCTAGCAATGTTTACTTCCAAAATATGGATATGTACTATGGCATTCAATAATATTATATGACAATTAGAATAATTTGACCGACGAATTAATATAACTAGCAATTCTCCCTTGTTAATATAAAACAATTTTAAATTTGCAATACTGCAAAATATATTTGAACTAGTACAGTTCACAATAACAATGAAAACACTTTTTTGCTCTACAATTACCATCGCATTCAAAGAATAGTATTCTGTTTAACTATAATATTTGTAAATCAAAGCCAATACTAAACAATGTTAAGAAAATAATAATATTATAATGAAAGCACAGATTATGAATTTCTGTTTATTATATCATTATGTTCAGTGCTATTGCATACGTATGATTGTCATTCATACTATACCGTAGTAAATAGCATTGATGTATTTATTAAATAAAACTAAATTGAACCAAATTACCAGTTGTATTGATTCATTACTTTTTGCATACTTGCCTTTTAAATATAGTTATACTAAAATATAACTACAATAACTCGTAAAAAAATATTATAGAACTGTCAAAGTTGATGATGATAGAGGAGAGTTTGAACTTGATTGAATTATTTCAATTTAAGATGTTATAAGCTTGCTTCAAATAATCTGAAAAGAATACCTCTGTCAAACACAGTTTTTGAACATCAAAACCAATTAAAAGTAATTATAATTCCGCGACAAGACAAAAATCTTCATCAGTTTTCTAATAAAAAAAAATAGACGTTCACAATCTATCAGAATAGATTAATACAATTAATTGAAAACATCTAAGCAAACAAAAAAAAATATATTCCAGACCGCGACGGACGACAAAAAATAGCAGTCTAACTTCACACTGAAAATTCAAACTACACGTTTAACTTTAACTTCCACAACTCAAATACTCTCATAGACGTGCCTTGTGATATTTCCCGCTTATCTGGTAGAAAAACTAATATAACAACGTTCTATGCCCACACTTGACGTCACACACATACTATAAAAATAAGCCTTTAAATTAGTTATATAACACAACTTTCAAATAACTTTTTTATTCTACACAACTTTTTTTAACTTAATATAACTATAGAATAATTATCAAAAAATATAAAAACAAATTATGAAATTTTGTAACAATATAATTACTCACTTTTATAAAAAACTTCTTTTTTAATTTTCATAACTTTTGAAATGTTAAAAGAAATTAGCTCCAAACCCAAATTTTTAGCATTTTTGGTAGCTTTACCTTCCAAATATTAAAAAGCATTAGTATATTTAATTCTTTACAACTTTTCTCTAACTTTTATAACTTTTAAAATATTTGAAGAAATTGAGTCCAAAACATTATTCTTCAACTTTTATTCCAACTTATACAAATATTTAAAGAAATTAGCTCCAAAACCACACTCATTTTGACAGTTTAACTATTAAAGTACAACTTTTGCAACTTACAAAATAATTAAAAAAAACATCTGCCAGAACCATTTTTTAATCATTGACAGTTTAGTTGTCAAAATATATAAAAATAAACTATATCATTTTGTAAACAATATTACAATACTATTACTCGCAACTTTTATACAAAAACTTTTTCTTTAACTATAATAACTTTTTAGAAACTTTTAAAGAAATGAGCTCTATTTGAAAAGCAAATCCTAGTCAAAGAGGCAACGCTGACCCAAGCAGTCGAGAATCTCAACCACGCTGCCAAAGAATTTTCCACCAGCGGCATTACTGAGGTTATCGCGAATGCTACACTCAACCACGTCACGTCGAGACTCCAGAGATCGGAAGACTCACTTCAAGCCCTGAAACAAATAAAAGACGTAGATTCAAGCCACAATAAAGCAGCTAGTGAAGCTGCTCGTTAAAAATCTGACAATTGGTATCAATTGCAAATTCTAATTGTGTGTTCCAGATGAGCAAAAATCGCAAGCAGTAAAGAAGCCAACCCCCCACCAGACTCAAACAACTCGTCAGGCGCCAAAAATAATTCAAAACCGGACCTACCTTCCAAGGAAGAAGCTCGCGGCAAATCTGTACGGGCAGTTCAAGAACTCCGCTAAAAGCCTAGACATTTTCATCATCTCTAAAATGTTCAATCTAATCGTTTAGGTACATACTAAACGCCAATCTGGGGCAATCAGTCAGTGCCATAAATGGCAGTGCTTCGGGCACACGGCATCCAGATGTTTTGGTGACCCCACTTATGTAAAAGGCGCCAGCACACACTATTCAGTCAAAAACGTGCCGCCTTTATGTGTCCTGTGCAAAAAAGCCGCTACGGCCTCATTTGCTAGCTGCTCTGTTTATAAGAAACTGCGTGCACATCAAACAAACAAGTGAAGTAAAAATCGCCTGCCGTCCGCCCCACGTAAATTTTTTTAAATAGTGCCACTTTTTAAGCAAATTTCTGCATCTCAAGCGACTCTTCTGTCGGCAAAGAAAACCCTCACAAAGTAAAATGTGAAAGAAAGGTGGCAAACGGAAGTCATATCTAAAGTAACACTTATAAGGTTGGCGCCGTAGGGCGCAATACAATGATACTTCTTTTACAGTACGTTATTTATATGTTCAGTTAGGATAGTTATAAACAAATGTTCACATACTAAGTGCCACATTTCCAGGTAATTAAAATAAAGTGGTGTTTAGTAGGTAAGCATTTTCTTAATACCATGATCACAAAAACAAAATTAAAAATCAAGAGCGGAACGTCAATCTTTAGAACCGCAAAAAAAAAACAGAACAGTCCTCCTACGACCCACCACCGCAGCTGCAGCTTCCACACAAACGGTCTCAAATCTGGTGCTGTCAACAATCAACAGCAGTTCACTCCTTAAGATTGTCCAGGGAACTGCCACCAAAACTAGCCCTGTGCTTGCACATCCCGCCAGAGTTTCAGGACGGCCACTAGTAGATGCTCCGGCACTACCACGCGAATAAAAAATAAATCCAAGTTCGTACCACCCTGTGTAGATGCGTTAGTAGCGCTAAACGTGTTTGTAGCCCTCTGTGTCAGAACAATAGTAGAAACTTTAGTTTGTTAAAAAAAAATGCTAAACACCCCCACAACAACCTTCATCGTTCCGAAAAACACCACTGGTAGTCACTCTATCAACCTCAGACCTAAACCAACCGCCCCCACAATCCCTTTCGGACAAGCGCCGGTAGCAGGCTTAAAGATAGTTCAACCTGCAGCTCTGCTATCTCCATTCTGGAATTAGAAAAACCTATACCCATATTGCGACCATCTCAAGATTTGATAACAGTCAAACAAAAAAACCTCAATTAAATTGACTTCATTATCAATAAGCAGGAAGTTAATAAAACACCGTACCCCAATTATCCTAATTCAGATTTTCTCAGAAAAATTTAGTATTAGTATATAGATAAAAAACGACACTAATTTCAGTTAGAAATTAACAATTTATAAAGTTTTCGATTACCGTCTTTGTCAGTAATTGTTTTAATAAACAATTTTGTTTGCCAAATCGTTTAAACCTTAACAAATCTTTTTATGCAACAAGCTATTGGAGAAATGTTAGATGTTATTAATAATATGTATTATATGCATTATAGAGCTACACCTAAATAACTCTCCAACCGTAAAAACGTAAAAACAAACAGCTTATTTAAAACCAAAAACTTTTGTTTGAATTTTTTATGAAATTTTAAACACTAAAATTCTTAATTCTTAAAATCTACAAACATGTAAACAAACAATAACACTTCTGCAGTAATTAACTTCGTTAAATTCAAAAGTTCTGCATCAAGGTGTTTTTAAAAGTTGCATATTATTAGTTTGTAAGAGCCAAGAAGTAAGAAAACGGAACTAACTACACAATAGAAAATTAAAACTACACTGAACATAATCTCAAAAATCCCATAGAATTTAACTTAAATTAACTATGCTCATTGACTTTAATATCTATTCACTACCAAAACTACAATATCATAATATTGCTTGCATAACCATAAAATAGTTCGGTACGTTATTTTTATTCGGTACTTTTTGTAATTCTCAATTAAACACGTATAGATAATTGCAATACAAAATAGCACCACCCTAATTTTTTTTAGTATTGATTTGTATATACTAGATCATAATTAATTTTAAAATTATATTATATATATAATATAATATAAAATATCATCAAATGTGAATTGAAAGAGATTTCTATTCCTATTTTGTGCTATGCTCTTTTTTTGAGGTCTTTACCGATTAAAGTATTTTTATCGTTCTTGTTTTATATTATTAAATATAATTATAGAGGTGTACTCATGATCATGTATGTGATTTGGTTATAAATATATGTATTACGTTGTACTGTAGTATAATAACAATAATAATACCCTATAAAACACAGTAATTATAATAGTGTTCAATTGCCTCCCCTAAAATACATGTGATTTAGGGGAATGATTTGTATATTAAGAGATTACAAATTTAAGAGTAAACGCCCCTACACGCACGTCATCCTATAATGATTTAAAGGGTGCGAGCAGTTAATATAATGGCAATTCCTCACCCTTTCTTCGAACCAGTTTTAAATTGGCTCCTATTTTACAAATTCGTTTTGTGCTGATTTCACTGTGAACAATATTTAATGAAAGCTTTAATATTTTATATATATTTTGTGTGGTGGTTTTGTACGGAGTGTGTGTCAGTAGAAATGTACGGGTGGGGGAGAGTTTGGATGTGCGGACAAAGATACGTGTGGGTGTAGGGTGGTTGGGTGGGGGGTGATAAGCCTCGAGCCCGCTGAGACCGAGAATAGGAGACACGCAAACACCCCCTCACATGTCAGAGGGATGGTTTAGGTTGCCGGGACGAAATAGGGCAAAAAATATCTGGGGTTTCTTCCACACATGAGATTTCTTTCTGTTTTTTTTTTCGTCGAGTGATGGGAATTATATGAAATCTACTGAGAAGTCGGGATAAGGAATGCGCTTCGGGGGGAAATCTATTTTTCTTTTGTCATGTAACTATTTTCTTACTAATAGTGGTTGTTAACGATAAATCATTTTTTTATATATAAAAAATATATTGTTGACCAACATGTTTTCATTTATTGTCATCATAAATATATAAATTAATATTAATTAAAATTCCTAAAAAGCAAATTAATTATATGCACTCATAACTACATTTCTGTTACATTCGTAATGTGTACTACACATACATACATGTATATTAAAATCTTTACAAATTCATCATTAATTCTCTAACATTTTAATCACAAAGTCATAAATTCTTTGTTATTAAAGTGTATTTTAAAATAATGTTTTAATAACACCGAGAAGAATGTTAATTTTACCGTACTCAACGTAAACGCTTTTATTTGTTTAACTATTCAAATAATATCTTTTAAAATTCATACTTCATTCACACAGCAACGATTAAAAACTATTTCGCTTGTGAATAAATCAACATGAAAAACAAATCAATGACACCATTACCACTCGCGTAATTACATCAACATTATATATGCAGTGGGGTGTCCACCGCAAGATATGCCCTATTGTGTATCGACACATAAAAAAGGCAAATGGGGCTCTAGGTAAGTTACAGGCATAATTTATTTTTAGTGTATATCATATATGATACATTGTACGTGTACTGGTACATTCCGCATGTATATGTAATAACACTGCCCACATGTTTAAGTACATGAGAGTACTTATTTATATTTTAGTCGCGCATTATGTAACCCACCTGTACCAGCAGAGAGTGGATAGTCAATGATAAATGCCCATTGTGGTATAGCCCACATCAAAACTTTTATTTGTACCTACGGTGAATTTTATATTACATATTGAAAGCAGGAAAATTACTACTTCACTTTAATCTAAGCATATGGTATTACCAATTTATCATATGCAGATGCAAACTTTTGTTAATATAAGTTGCAAATTTCAGTAATTTGTGTACAAAAAATAGTCAATTCCATAAATTTAAAATGTAACGCTTATTTTTTTTTCTATTTACCAGTCTTCATCATTCTTGCATTGTTTTTTTTTTTAATTAGCCAATATTTTAAAGCTTATGCTTGTGTTACTTCGTCACAACTGCCTTTGGATATGTACCTGTAAATTAATTACATAATATATATACCACCCGTTCATTTAGAGAATAGAGACGTTATAGTAGATACTAACGATGCCTAGTATCTGGTCCATCCACATTCTCAAATTATGTAATTATGGTTACATGAACACTTATCATATATTAGACTAATGTCCTAAATTAATAAACCTCACAATTTCTTAATATGCTCTGCCGTATGTACTGAGATTCAAGTTGTACGTACAAAATTAAATTTATAAATTGTTATTTAAATATTTTTTTTAGTTAATTGAAGCAATAGATGCTTAACTTCTCAACCACCACACCGAACTGCCATTTTATTCAACCGCATTATTTCAATGCAAAAAAAAACTGTTTTTTTTTTCATTCCTTAAGCCGGTTCAACTGGCCCCACTGCTCTTTGTTTAAGTCGGTTCGGTACATCTCGTTTTCTCGGAGCAGCGTGTTACTGCTACATAATTAAGTACAGCTCAATTAATTCTTCTTCCTCTAGCATAGAACAGATGCCAAAATCTCATCATAACTCTAATACATGATATACTGCAACACCAAAGTATTTATTAAAACTACGCTTACAATGACTTAAATAACATGTATATAACTACTCATTACTATTGTACTGTGTTCTGCATACAACTTTAAGACCTCACTGCACTTAACAATCTAACAAGTCTTTTACAGCCTAGGAAACCTGGCCGAACCAAAAATTAAAGAGAACTTGAAAATCGAGACCACCATGCAACTCATACTCTAACAAGTACTCGACAAAGAGTTCTTGCCAAATTCACATTTTTTTGGCATTCTTGGAATTGTTCTACCACCAGGTGGTGGTGCACCAAATCTTTGGCGTAGTTTTTGAAGTAGACCAAGATGTTGTCTAAGTATACCATCACGATGTTTTGCAGTAGGCTTGCCAACACCTTCTACCGTGTTCTTTTTTTTAATCTCAAATGCACCACCTTAAAGTGGTGTACCAGTTTTAGTTCAAAAACCACTATTGTTTTTGAATCTCGCGGCTAAACACCCGAAAGCAAAAAAAATAACTCAGAAAACGCAGTGCAAGAGGACTGGAGGCCAGTTCCTCAAGTACCTCCGTTCGGTTAAATACAAAATTGTCTCCTCGTATGAGGAGGATCCAAACCGCACGTGGTGGCACTTAATTATTACTTGTACATTGCGCGTAAGCGGATATCTATCACGTTGAAATTGTGTCTAAATATTTATCGTGTCTTAATGTAATACACCGGAAACCATTATCCAAAACAAGGTACTTGTTTCATTTTAACTGTTTGTGTCGTCTACCCACACCAGTGCCGAGATGGCCTTTACAAACCCTATAACAAACGGGACTACAACCAAGAAGAAGCTGCCAAGGACCCACGGTCCCGCTGAGCTGCCGGAGCCCGCCTTAGCAGCTGCCCATGCTTTTGTGCGTTAAAGTGGTAAGTACCACCTTCAAAGGCGGCAAAAACAGTCAAATGTTTGTGGATTTTATTTATTGAAATCTGCCAGTAGCTTATCTTTAGAACAATATAAAATCTTTTAAAGCTTCCTAAATTTTTTGTTAGTTCCTTTTAAGTGAAGGCAGTGCAGAAACGTAGAGTGTAGTTTGTTTTCTTCACTATCACCACGGTAGTACAATATTGGCGTTGTAGTGTAATGTGCCGTTCAAACTGTAATGATAGTGATCAATTTGATGTGAAAGCGTATATACGTTTGAAAAAGGTTCAAACCCACAATCGCTTATAAAGCAGTCGCATAAACTTACTAAACTCAAAAAATTATTTGATTCACCAAAACGACTAAAACCACAACCGCATTATAATCAACAATTCTTGAGTAAAAAATAGTAAAAAATCGTTAGATTTCTACTCCAAAAGATCACCTTTTTATCATTTGTTCAAATAAGTTAGAAAAAAGCACCAATTATATCGGGTTATCCAGCAGCTTTCCTTCCGCATAATAAAGCTGTTGCTAGAAATCTACAACCTGAAATGGGAACGCGACGTGTACCTGAAATGTTGTAAGCTATCATCTTGCTTTTGCTAAAGCCGAGCAAAGATTCATTCAAATAACGCCAACGGCTACAGACCAGCTGCCTCAGTAAAACAGATGTTGAAAAGTCGCACTCTTTTGGGCAAGTAAATTTCAAACAAAACCAGTAGACCATCTAAAGAAAACACCTAGTAGAGGTGTGACGTAAAAAAATTTCGCAATATGAAACTTTATAAAAGCTGCGTAGGCGTAGGTGATTCAGAGGCCGTATACTCCTTTTTCTTAAATTATTCATGCAAAATGCAAATTTAATGTAAGGGTAGAAACTATCAACTCAAAGTGTTAAGAAAATGCCGTTGATTTTTGCAATTGTAGTAAACAATATTGCATCTTTGATGATAGTACCTCACGTAAAGATTCCGCGTTAGTCTTGCAGAAATTTAAAATTACTTTGCGTAGAGACAAGAGCGGTTTGTTCAATGCCCTGGTATTGTCCAGAGACAACTAAATAATTCACGTTTAAAACAATAAATAAGCCACGAGAACATTCAGATAAATCCGCCACCAAGTATCTGCTGCAAGTTGAGTGACTCCCCGACTCGTTCGCAGTTTGAACCGTCAGATTGTGTAGTCATCAAAGAAAACAAGCTAACCAATAAAACCCGTTTTGGTGACAGAAAATAAATTAAATCTCAGCAGAAGAAAAAAAGTCGCCATATGTCGGTATCGTATAGAACATACTAACTTGACTTCCTCGTATCTCCTGACCGGTAAGAAACATCTCACATGCCAAAATAAAGAGAAATGTCTACAATGCTAGAAATGTGGCCACAAAGCAGGCAAGGTAGATATTCGGCAGAAAAAACCGCAAGCCAAGAAACAAAAACCCGATTGCTGACAAACATACATAAAAGTCTTAAAAAACAACTGTAAAAACAAGGTTGATTTATGCATAGTTTCAAAACATAACAAAAGCATGACATCCAATAAACCCTGGCTAGCTGGCAAAAACTATGATGCAGCTTTAAGAATAACAACAAAAAACTAGCAACCACAAAATAGAAACAAAAACAAAAAAAGTTTGTCTAAGCAGAAGTAAAGAACATTGTTATATAATCCTTTTGTTGGTCTCATAACAAAACCATAACTGAATATAAAGTAAACTTGGAGAAATTATTAAAGCACAGCAAAAACAAATTCTAATTGGAAGCTATTTCAACTCAAGATAAAAAAGAAGCCGTACTATTGCAGAAGTAGATGGCTGAGCTAAACCTAGCAATAATTAAGATGAGGATAAATCAACCTTCATTAGGGCAAGCTTACAATCATTTGTCAACATAACTATTTATTCCGACAAAACCATAGAAAGAAGACATAATTGGAAAGTGGAAGAGGAAGAGAGAAAAACCTCAGCTTACACCAAAACATATATTTTGATGTAGTAAATGATAAAGTAAAGATAGCGGCCATGGCAGCAAAAAAAAATTGCATATAAAAATAAAAGATATTTCATACTGTAACCTGGACATACAAAATGCTTTCAATTCGGTCACGTAGACTTTCAATTCGGTCACGTAGAGACACTAAAGAAAACAAAGGTCAGCAAATGGCTTAGAAAAATGATAACCGAGTATCTCCAGAACAGGAGAATACTGATGAAAGAAAGAAAAGTAATTTACTCAGTTGCAAAGTTTCCTAAAAATCAATCTTAAGCCAACTGCTGTAGAATATGCTGTAGAACAAAGTCCTAAAAATGCCACCGAGAGTTGAGGTGCTATGTTTTGCTTAAGCCAAAAATAAATATGTAATTACAGAGCTAGCAAGGTCGCACAATAAAAGAAATAACAGATAAAGCTAGTAACTGAAGAAAGTAAGACTAAGGTAGTGATATTATACGGAGGTAAAAAACTGAAAGAAGTCACACTAGCAGCGGAAAAAAATACCTTTAAAACAAAAATTGCAATAAAATATCTTGGGAGTATGGTTTGACCATAACATAAGTATGAAGAAGCATGTCAAACAAGTAACCGCAAAAGCAGAAACAATATCGGCACTGGTAAATATCATATCAAAGATACAAGAACCATCATCGGCCCTAGCTAGACCCAGATCTGGGAAGTAGCACTGATGTACAACAAATACAAAAACATGCTAGTAATGCAACAAAAAATATTGGCATTAAGAATTACGATATCAAAAAAAAAAACAGCAGCTGTCCCTCCGATAGAACTTATGGCAGAACCAAAAAAAAACTACAAAAAACAGAGACAAAAAAGAGAAAGAGACTACCTGAAGCGGTTCATGCTGACAAACAAAGGTTACTGCACACACTGCTACATCAAAGATACCCCACCAGACCACGTAGTCTTCAACTGCGTTAGATGGCAGCCGGAAAGAAAACGACTGTACAAAGAGATAGAGGTAAAAAAACTTACAAAAAAAAAAATGGCACAGTATACAAAACTACATCCAAGAGATACTAGAAACCAAAAAGGATGACAAAAAAACTGACAAAAAAATGAAACAAAAAGTCAAAAAATTCATCCGGACTATCTACTCTGATGATAATAATAACTCCGGAGTAGTACACAAATCGCCAAGTGGATTAGGGGGTTCACACACAATGTTAATAGAGCTTCCCCCAACAACAAAAAATAGTATCATTATGCCGACTTTTGGGCACAGATCCAGTTAATTGTACAACATTGTTAAAAGAATGTCCCACAAATCAAGTTCAAGCTTGCGGAAGCAATTCGCCAATATCAACAAACGTGTAACGTAACCGAACTCAAAAGACCATTGAATAAATAGCTCAAGATGCAAGTATTAGCACTGCAGCTATTAGGAGCAACATTTACATACTGTTTGCTATGACTAACTAAAACAGAAGCATACCTGTTACCTGCGTTGCCTAGCAATCAGTAAAATAACAGTATGAACTAAAGAAACAACTCTTCCATCTGTGATAAATGAATAAACTTGCCTCAAATTTATAATACGTTAATTGCCTTCATACAAGTATCTATATATTATATTAAGTTAATCAGAATACAAAAATGTATTGTAGCATTATTCTGAATCAAGCCTAATGGGTCATAAAGTTGTAAATATATTACTACACTAACCAATGTAATTACATAACCATATAATGTATTTTAAAATCCATGGATTATGCTCGGCTTTCAAATTTTAAAATTTCAGTTCCATTATCAACAATAATTACTTGATGAGTAGACTAAGCTGTTTCATTTTTAATCCTTTTGACTTTAAAGAGGAATTCTTATTATGTATAATTAGTTATTACGCCAGCAAACTCGTGGTAATATTGAAATATAGGTAAAGCGCATTTATTGTTCAAATCTGCTATAACTTTGAATAGAATTATCAAAGTCAACGAATGCAAAATTGCATTATATAAAATAATTAAATTTAATGTTGCACGGTCGCGCGATTCGATGATTAAATATAAACTAGTGAGTGGAAGTAACGGAAATATTCTTATAGATTATAGATAGGACATGACGCGAAAGTTTGTAAGTTGTTGGGACTTTAAGGCCATCCTACGCGCTGCCGCCGCTGCCCTCTTTTCCTCCCCGTTCCCCGTTATCTCCTAGAGCTCGTTACCTACCAAAGGCCCCCAGAGAGACAACTTTGCCGGAGCCTCCCTGATGATGATGACAACTAACATAACCGACCGCTCCTATTTCCACTTAAATGGACAGGCGAAAACTTACACGGAGTGTTAAAGGGAGGGAGAGAGAGTTTTGCATATTAAATAAAGTGACCCCGCATCAATTAATCGCACGTTATTTTAACGTCATGAATTTTTTCTGGGGAAATAAAATTTTTCATGTTCTACACACGCAGGTTGCGTACCTTTTATAAACATATGGCAAACACCGGCATAACGGAGATATACTGTATAAATATCATATGTTTGATGTGTCCATGGGCATTTTTATAATGCTGTATACTGATTTTTTTAAATTAATCACATGCTATTAAGTTTCAATCAATATTAATATCATCACAGATATTAAAAATGTGTTTGTGCAATGTAGAGGATGGGAAATTAAACTGTATATCATATTAATTTTTAAAATGTATATTGTTGACATATGTATTTGTCTTAATACTTGTTGGGTGGTGTTTAACGGTATCAGTAGACAATTAATTGACTAATGCTGAATTTTATAAAAACCAGTCAAAGTAACGACTTGTTAAATTTGACAACTGCAAAACTATAATATTACAACTATAAAAACAAATAATGAAAAACTATCAGCATTGATGAGAAACTAAAATTATGTAATAACTCATAAAAAATAAAAGGTTTTTTTGTTAAATTTAAAGAAATAGTTTTGCCTGTTTATCGAATTGTATAGTTAAGTTTTAACGGCAGTTAACAATAATCAGCTTTCATGAACTCTAGCATTATACTATTGAAAGATTACAAACTATCGGAAATTATTTCCAACAACTATAATTAGCATTATTGAATTAATTACGAATCATTTAGGATTAGTTTCAATACTTAATCTAAACCGATTTTCAAATTATTTTTGATAAATTCACTTTAAATTAAATTATGCGTGAACTATAATTCATCAATTATAACACTTTATATTGTTTTACATTCATCACGTTTTGTTGAAAATGGTTAATTAAATAAATTATACGATACAGTACTGGAAACTTTTGTGGTGCAGTAAGCAAACACATACACATTTCGTATATTTTTGTTGGTCTGGAAATATGAGTCAGGAAAAGAATTTTCACATTGCGGGCTTTGACCGTATCAGGCGGGGGGAGAGTTGAGCGGAAGCGAGGGGTTTCTTGAGGACAAAGGGTTGTTTGGAGACCACCCCTGCAGGACAAATGTGGCTTCCCTCCACACCCTAAGGGACTCACGCTGCGCCTGGCTTTCGCAATTAGTGAGAACATATTGGAAGCTTCGATAGATTTAAAATAGTTGCCCAATTACGCTGATTTGATAGGGTTCACGAAAACCCCTATACTAGTGGGGTTTCACTATATCGATCGAAAACATATCCGTTAAAAAAAACAGAATAATACTATTGTTTGTATTCCAATAAAAATAAAAACAATATACGCAATGCAATGGAAGCAAAACTGAGCGAAACGTCTTTACTTTGAATGGCTAGAATAAGATTTTATTTGTTAGTGTGGGTATGTTGATCTATAAAAAGTCTTTAACTTTTTTATCTTTTGTCAAAGGAGGAGTTTAAACTTTATTAATACTATAGAATTTGTTCTGTTAACTTTATTTTACATATATATTTGAATCAATTTAACATGAAAATATTACGGATTTTATTTAAAGCGTAACGATTTAGTTAACGACCTGAACGAAATGTAGTTATGTTTCGGTGAAGGGTGTTAATAGTCATTAGCAAAGAGCTATTGATCTTATCACCCCGATGTAACATATTTCCCATAGGATCAATGCAAAATGTAATAGTCAAAAATTAATTAGTACTCCAATATAATATATTTTGAGATTAAAATTTAAACAAAATTAAAAACTGTGAAAAACTCATATTTTATAGATTGATTTAAATCTATTAATCTAAAATGTTTGTAAATAATAGCAGATATTTTAGTGAGTTTTTCATCAAAATTACTGTTCTGCAAAATTAAAAATATTACAAGCTCACTTTAAAGTTTAGGAAACTAAAAATAATATCATATTTAACCTTAGAAATTTCATTAAAACTATAAAAAGTGCTCCTCGAGGTTTATTTATTTTTATTGGTGAAATATTCAACTAGGTTACAAGTTTTACAACAGTTTACGTGTGCTTGAAATTGTGTGTTTTATGAAAGACATTTTTCGTTTAATTAGGTCATGAATATTTATTAAATAGCTTAACAAATTACTATGTTTACTATTTTTTTAAACTATAAAAAATATAATTAAATACTTCTTTTAAGATTCACTTTAGACTATTGATAAATAGATATAAAATCACTATTAAGTTACAAATCATTAAATTATCAGCTATAATTTTATTCTAGATTTGAAAGTAATGGATGAAAATCCACGATTATCAATATCATAATAATAGTAACAATTGCGTATGTATTCTTAGTTTTAATTAAATTACTTAATCAGTTATAAGTAGTAGATTAATAGTATTAGTAATATATTGATTGTGCAGCAAGCTCCAGGTGATACATAATAGTAAAAAACTGAAATTAAATTAAAAAAGCATTTAAATTAATTTTGTCTTTGACAATGTCTATCAACCGGTGAACTGTCACACAACTAATAAGCGTGCACTCTGCTCCGGTCCTCATCGCGCCAACTTCCAGGGATGCAAAGCATCTATCAAAATGAATAAAAAAGTCACTAGACCCCGTCTTTTTCTCAAAGCTCAGGTTCAACCAAACCTGCCGCTGTAACAGCAAACAAATCGTTTGCTAACATCATAAACGCAAAGATTGCCTCTATTTGCGCCCAGTATACTGTTTTTGAACACACCATCATGTCTGTTATCCTCAAACTCCAAAATTATGGATAAAGACTTGACTTATTACTCCAAGTCTGCTTCTGAAGTACAAACAGCATTTGAGAAAAATTAATAAAAGAATTCTTCTTCAAATAAAATAATGGTATTGCTAGTGTCTGAGTTAAACAACAAACCCAGTCAAGCGCTGTTGGTGGTAAACCAAAAACGTGGGACATAATTTTTTGCAAAAAAGATCATTAGACCATTTCGAAGTGAATACCCCCAACACTACCACGCTAAAAACAAATGCAAAGGTTAAAGGTCGTGCTTGTTTAACAAAAAGGTTTTTAAGTATTGGGTCCAGATAAACCTACTTACTATAGCTCTGCTGGTCACCGAAAAGACGTTCTTGACGTAGCAACTTTCAAGTAGTAATCAAAACTATCAATGATCTTAGCTTCAATCACAACCCAGTACTATTAGAGCTCTTCGGAAAGAGATCAAATGACGGGGGTGAAAAAATCGTAACCCATACAGATTAGACTTTCTACTCACCATTGCTGGAAGAGATTATTAGCAGGCAGGTCCTCAGTAAGAACGGTTGCAAACATCAAAGAAGCCGTCGCACTACTTACTAATCTAATCCACAAAGCCACGGAAATACACAGAAGAAATGCTGCCAAACATCAATGACAAAAGCATATCGACCCTAAAGATCGCAAGATATTAAACTCGCTCTAAAAGAAAGTAAAAGAAGCCAAAAATCAGTGCTGGAAAAATACATTGGAATCAACCACAGAGGACAATAATCCAATGTAAAAGGTAGCCAAAGTCTTACAAAATAGACAAATTCCCATTCCAGCCATCCACTGCAAGAATAGGGTTCAAAATTCAATCGAGGGCAAAGCCAACGCACTTGCTGATATGACATCCTCAAACTCCAATGCTCTCCCTTCATGACCGAATACACGACGACAGACCGCTCAAACGCGGCCTACCTTCTCGAATCGAAGAAAAATCATCAAAAATACATAAATTTTATTTTTAATAATTAATATTTATAAAATTATCATATCCTATTTATTATTCACTAGTTTTCTGTCAAAGAATTGAAGCTGCATTTATACAAACTCTAACTACGTTGCTAGATAGTGGTAATCGACTAAAAAAATGCATAACATTAAAAAAATAGTATAACTCAATAAATTATGAATAAAACTGCATCCATTCAACCATAAATTTAATTAATTAGTTTATTTTTAGAATCCTTACATTTAATCAATTTGTAAAAAAAATAAAATCAAACAAGATAATGTTAATATATACCTACTAATTATAACCATTATAATTCTCTACCGTCTTTTTATTACGCCCCAACACGGAATAATCCATTTGTCATGCCCCATAACACACAAAGAATTAATTACACGCACTTTAATTACTATTCAATTAAAAATGCACTGATATTAATACAGATATTGTGAACGTGCACACACCGATCCAGATCTTTTGCTAATACAATCCAACCGTACGATAAGCAAAACGATTAACATCGAACAAAAATACAATAGGCGTAGAATAATATTATAACAAAAGTTTATTGTGCATAATCAAGACTGATTTGGTTTAATATCTTATTACGCTAATTGTAGATTATATTTACATTAATAATAAAAATAAGTATTGCTAATATTTAATTGATATTTAGTTCAAGAAATTAATAGCTACATATACCTTCAACGGCAATTTTAAAATCAAAACATAATATTTAGATAAGTAATATTTATAAATTATTGGTTCTACTAAGTGCACAATCTAGTAGTGCTGTTTATATTAAATCTTGTATTACCAGACAATAATATTTTTGCTTATACTTGCCCTATGAATTATTGTAAGCGCATAAGGAAGTATTTTTAAATTTTATTGTAAATTAAATGTATGTGTAAGTCAAACACATACATTTAATTTACCATAATAAGACATATGTTTTAAGCTTTGCTAAATTTATCAATAGATAGTAGTTAACAGTTAACATCGAGTTATTATCGTAATCAAAATTTAAAAAAAAAATCTACATAAAGATTTGAAACCTAACAAAAACTTTGAAGAAGATAAACTTTTTCTATAGAATGTAACTAAGACTAAGACGTGTGTACACCTCTGAGATCTTCCCACAAAACAAAAATCTATGCAATGAATTCATAAGACAAGTAAAAAAATTAACTGAGTTTAGCTCTAGTCAAGCCGTAACTAGTAAGTATTCGTAAGAATAAATGCAATTAACAGTCTTTAACACAATTTACACCGGTGATTGCTCAAAAATATTGTAGTTGTATTCATTAATCAGATATCCACTAGCAGTTTTTGACATACAATCAGTTTGGGTACAAATTCCAAGCCAATACTATGAGTACTCTAACATAATCTCACCAGCTGTTTTCAGCAGATTAGATTAAGTAAACCTTGATAATCGTAAAAATTATATTCAAGACTTGAAAATGGGACTAAAGATCAAAAACCTTTAAAATGAAATACAAAGAAGCAGAAGATCAAGAATGCTAATCTACAGAGCATGCGAGTAGTTAAAGTGTGCCCATTTTGAGATCAAATCATCATTATCACCAAGCCCATTCCGTCCACTGTTGAACATTGGCCTTCTACTAGCTCTCCACCGTTTTCTGTCGTGGGTATCTTGGATCAAGTTTTTTGCAATTCTTTTTAGGTCTTCCTTCTACCTTTGTAGCCATCCCATCTCCATTTCAGTTTTGTTCAACTACGCCTACCACTTTGGTTTCTATACATAGGTCCTTATTAGTAATGCGATACTCCTGATTTTTTTTTTTTTTAAATATTGTCTGTTAGGGTTAAGGTTTTCGTTCCATATATAAGGACAGGTAAAATACATTGATCATATACTTTCCTTTTCAAGTATATCAAGATTTTGCTTTTAAAGATGTAACCGAGCTTTCCATATGAAGCAAGGTTGATTCTTCTGTGTAGTTCACATGTGTGGTTATTTCTAATTATTCTAAATTTAATAATCAAGTATATATTATGAAGTTTTTCTAGCATTTGTCTTGTTGGCTATAAAAACTATGAGATTTTTGACGATTAATAGTGATGCCTCTTGTGTCCCAATTGAGTATCTTGAAAGCATACTCCAAAACGGTTATAAAAAGTTTTAAATATTTGATGTCCACGTGTCTCACTTCTCTTCCACATTTAATCAAATTAGTTTTTTTAATGCAATTTCACTTGTATTGTAGCGTGTTGGTAGATGTTATAGATTAGTTTCAGGTATTTGTAATCTATGCAACATTTTCTCATAGCCTACATGATGACATTTAACTCAACTGTGCCAAAAGCTTTATAAAAGTCAACAAATGCAAAAGCCAGTGTTCTGTTGTACTCTACTGTTTTTCTAATAGAACCTTAATAAATAGTCGTTTATTCTAAAACCCGAGCAAAACTCGGCTTTTTCGTTGGTTGGTAAAAATCTAGTTTCTACTCTTGATTGATATTCTTGTAAACAATTTGTAGGATTGGTTGATATAGGTCAATAGCATATATATACTTTTTTGTAGAGAAAATAGTAATTGCATTGTGCCACTTGCCTGAAATTATGCTATTGTACAGGCAGTTAAATAGTGCTTTTATTTTCATATTGCTTCTTTGACTAAATTGTCCTCTCCAAGCAGTTTTTTGTTTTTGTTTTTAATAGCTCAATGTTTCCGCTAGTAGAAGAAATTTTAAAATAAAATAAAATCCCCAGGTGAGCACAGCTAGCTTAAAAAGATCTGCCTCAACAAATATAGAGTAGGCAAAGATTCGCTTTCATCGTCTAAAATTAAACAACGCAATCTTATAAAGAAAAGTAAGTAAGTCAATGACTTTAGCAAAGTTAGAAACCGCGGTGAAGTTCTATTAAAATCGAGACACTTTCTTTAATATGGTGGAGAAATCGACAAATCATAAGAAAAATTCAGTTTTCTAATCCACAGATGATTTAAAAATGACATTCTAAGAGTCAAGAAATTCTCAATAAGGGTAGCTTCCTTAATACTAAAGTTAAATTAAAAATCCACTTTTAAAATAGTACATACGGACCGACATTATTTTACGCGGACAAAGAAGTAAACATATTTTATCAAATTTACCATAGTTTGCAAAGATTTTAACGCCAAAATCGGTCTTAAAATAAATAGATTCGAAACATAAATTCGGATCGAAAGAAAGAAATACTCGTAGTAAAATAACACTGGACTTCTACAACAATATCTAAAAAATTTCTTTTATAAACAAGTAAATAGAAAATGGACTTAAAAAAGTCCAGACAATAAAACTCGTAACAAAATGAATTCATCTCAGATAGTCAAAAACAAAACAGTACCAGTGACCACATAATAGTGAGAAGCAAAATCTAAATAAACCTAAAAAAAAAAGATATAAGCTTACAAAGACAACAACTAACCACGCATGGTCAACCCTACTGAACTTCGATAAATTCGAAAAGAATGTTGCCAGCATTAAGAACTAAAATCATTCAGACACAAACATAGAAGTTCTAAACGTGATAACTAAAGCTCTATAACAAAACCAAAATACCCACAGTCGTAAATCCAGAAAAGAAGAAAGAATTGGTCATTATGCAAAAAACAAAGCCAAATAAGAAACAATTCAAATACAACCAAAGAGGAAATAAAAGAAACAATCAAGAAAATCTCAAAAACCATCAAGCAAAATATCAAAAGTTATCGCAACAAAAAGATCCAGCAAACAATAAAACAGAACAAGATTATAAAGATAAAGAAATAAGAAAACTGAAGAACATGCAAAATAACAACAAATAGAGAAGAAATACTACGCACCGTAGAAGAATTCTTTCATAAACTGAAGAAAAGTTGCCACGTAAAAGATCTAGAAAGAATCTATTGTCAACCAAGGATCTGAAAAGCAACCAGATCAAATCCTACTTTGTCGTAAATTAAATGTATATAGATTTGTTCACAGCTGTAACCGCCTTGGCAATCATGATTTCAGCAACAAAAGCATTCATAAACATTAAGCATCTTGCCTCATTTACAACTTTTACTCTCCCTATTAGATGAGTAAAATCAATCAAATATAAAAACGCAAACTTAACTTCATTTTTTTTAATGTGTGAAATTGATACGAAAGAGACGACCCAGCGCAAATACTTAAGAAAAGTTTAAAGTAAAAAACAAAAAATGCTGACCTTGAGAATTCGTAACTAATAATTGAAAGCACATTTTTTGCAGAAAAATTTATTATACAATACTAGAAACTATTAGCTAAATGGCCAATAATATTGTGAAGAGAAAAATACGATTACACCAGTGAGTATCAGACAATAGTCACAAAAAAGTAATTCGGACTAGCAGTTTAGTCGTAGGTGCAGAGGTTAAGTAAAAACTTGAAACACACAAAAGTTAGAACAAAAAATATTTTGTTATACATTGTTCTTCATTGATCAAATCTATCACTGGTTCTGAAAAAAGCTCAAGTGTCCAATCGGCTTTTCCTTTGTAAATCTCCTTACATGCGGCATCCTTCAAAACGATCGCCGCTTTAAGCATACTAATGCCAAAACAGCTGCATAACAACAGAATTTTGGTCAACAGTAAAAAATATAACGTGTTTGAATTGAATGTTTTCACACTGCTTGTACTAAGCCCTATAATAATTCATAATAACGCTGGTCGTTAAGATGAAATATTATATTTTGCAAAACAAATTACAAAGAACAAAATTATAGACATTATTGGATAACAAACTAAACAAGAAAAGAAAAATTCAAACCAACATCGCATATTGAAGGGTTATAGAATTAAAACAAAACATTTGAAACGCATGTAGGTTAGTTCTTCGAGAAATTAAAAATAGTTTTATTTTGATCTCAAATAAATATCAAAAAATGTTAATCGACTACTTTCTTGAAATGTTTAAATTAGACTTGTTTATATGTAACACACAAAATAACAATAATATGAAGCCCGTAACTAACTATTAAATAAAATCAACTGTAATTATAATTATGTTAGTAGTATCGTGTTATATTTTATGATTCTATAAACAAGGCAAGGTTTTGTTCAGAAAATGCGGGCTGTAACTTGAAAAATTGCCTTTCTATAACATCCATAGTAAAAACTTACCACCTATATTGTATAATATTTTCATTGGCATTAAAGAGATAAATATTTTGTCAATATAGCCAATATTTCAAGAAATATATGAAGCTCTATTGTAAATTACTGACGCGCCAGTTTGAACTTGACCAATAAAATGTTGTACGGATATGAAACTAGCTAATAGTTTCATAGCCAGGAGACTGATAGATACACACAAGTTATAAATATAATTTCTTTCAAGTAAAAAACGTGCTATGTCATTTATCAACGCCACTACAAATACCTCTGGCTAAGCAATCAAGTCCCAATGTTTTTTTTTTCATTACAAGTGCCTGAAAAGAACGCCACCCACATGGATCATAGATTGCAAACTACAATAATAACTATAAAATTGGCTATTAATTATTTTAATTGACATGTTTCCACACTTACATCACGCGATTTGATATATTTAGAATATAAAAGTTTTTGGGGTTTTAATGTAGTTTTTTATTTAATATAATTAGTTTATAAGCTTCAAACTCCGTAGCACATATCGTGCCATTAGCCGATTATATGTAATGTAGATATAATGGTTCGTAACCATAAACCCACCTTTAAACCATCTTAACACCCACGTAGATTATCAGTAGTACAATCTAAGCACTATTACGAATAGTGTGATTTGGTTAATATGCACGTGTGGTACCTTCTCGCGTATATATAATGCGCGGCCTTCCAATTTCGTGTGACCGGAAACGAGGCTAATGTATCCCCGTGAGGGATGGCGTTGCCCACTCGTATAACCCCCCGCACTATTCACGACGAAGAAGATGGAGAACTTCGAGCACATTCCCTCTCTTTCTCTAACCAAACACTCAGAAGTAGCGAGAGTCGTGTGTCAAGACACCTTCAGCGTTCCATATTTATGTAAATGAAGTAAACACGATGCGCCACCCTCTTTTCCGACGACGAGAAAAATGTCCCTATTATAATTAATAATCCGCTAAATGCGTAATGAATTTTTTATATACGAATAATTTAATTTGTACCCACCCTACCTTATATACAATAAAACTACCCTACTCAATTTTATGTTAATGTGATAAGTCAAGGTATTAATTAGGTATTATTGGAATAAATTTGCTACAACCATACATTTTTAGTTATTGCAAAGAACAATGATGTATTTTTTGTTATTAATGATATTTGTTAAAAATGCTTCTCTGTGGCCATACACCAGCCACTCCAACCCGACATCCATCGAGGCTGTAAAACTTTCGTCCGTATGAAACTAAACATTTACAATGTAATATTTCATGAGCGCGTGCAAGCAGATACGTGGGAGTGGAGTGCACATTAGAGTTCTCTTCGTGAAAAAAGAGGGGCCCCGAGTTTCAAGAGATGATACATTAGCATTACGAATGAAAGGCCGGGCTAATTCGTTTCGAGGCATCGCCCTGTCCTTTTATACTGTTGCCGCCGCCCGACACGAGATGAAATTTAGCAGCGCAAAGTAGCACAGTAGAAGAACAGAGAACACTATAAAAAAACAGACGACGAATTAATTTATTAAACACCTAGTATGAGGGTTGTTTCTCAATTCGAGACCAAGTACGTAATTAGAGGCACGGTACTGCTGTAATAAGGATCGGGTTAGATTAGGTTTGGCACTAAAAAATGTTAACAGTTTACTGCCTCATTTCCTTCCCTGTTTTTTAGCAATCGATGTTAAATGAAAAGTAACTGTTACATTTTAGGAAATTAAGTTTCCTTTTAACAAAAAAAAAAAAAATAAATACTACTCTACATTATTTGTTTTTAACCGCAAAATGTAAGCAAATAATTAAACATTTTGAATCACAATCCTGCGCGTTCACGTGAGTCACCTACATTTTATTACTAGTAAAACAATCCACAACCCCTTTTTACTACGTGTGCATGCATTAGAACGGTAAATGTTTTAAATAGCATTCACCCATTAGAGCAATCAGTCATTATTTCGATTCCCGATAAAAACGTCCCACTTAACAGTGCCCTCATAAAAACACAATGGACATAGGAGGTGGATGGATTCATCATTTTTTACTTGACTGCCTGATTGATATATCATATCAAAAATTGACGGGCATACGAAATTAGGTACTGATTGAATTTCAGTACGGGATATATTGACAGTCGAGTATGATTCTTTCATGGACATTATTAGCCTCCTTCCCTATTTTTCGACAGGTGACCACATAATGCCATTAATTGCAAAGCAATATAAAACATAGATTTCCTTTTAACATATTTGTTCCGAAAATTTAATAAATTAATTATTAATTTGATTTAGTGTGTTTATGTCAAAGGTAATGACATTAATTCAATTATCATGGCAGCATTTAAGTTATGCCGAAAGATTTTCGTACCAAAATGGCAATATACAAACAGGATACAATTAATATCTAAGAGATATAGTAGTGTAGAAACTCCTGAATGGAGGGAGCAGCAGGAACATGTAACTGGCAAAAGGGAGCAAATAGGATATGGGTTTAATGGGCAACCTTGCTACGTGGATCGCCCCGATTTCCCATTCCCATCGATAAGGTATATGGAAGCAAGCCCAGAAATCCAGGTAAATTTCTATATTAAATATTTCATGCAGTTGCCATCGATCCAAGCGATTTATTATTTAGCGCATCAAGTTTTGTCTCATACTGCAAAAGTTTACGTTATTTTTATAAATATTATTTATTAAGGCGTTGAGAGAAAAAGAAAAGGGCGACTGGAGACTGTTAACTAGAGAAGAAAAGAAGGCTATATACCGTTCTAATTTCTGTCAAACATTTGCTGAATTCCAAGCTCCCACAGGAGAATGGAAAACAATAGTTGGTGTTGCAATATTTTGTGTAAGTCTGGGAATATGGTTGTATATTTGGATGGTTGTATTCGGTAATTATATACTACATATTAATTTATTTATAATAATTTAGTAAAATTATAGTTTATAATAAATATCCAAAATCGTTTTCTGATGAATATAAAAAAGCTCAGATGAGGCGACAAATTGATTTACATATGAATCCCATAACTGGAATCGGAGCTGAATGGGATTATGATGCAAAAGATTGGAAAAGAAAGAGATGGAATACTCCTCCTAACCCATTTAAAGATTCCAAAGGCAATTATATTGAAGAAGTTAAATATAATGAAGATTAAGTTATGTTTTCATGTTCAGTTACATTTAGTTAAAAATTATACAACAATCTTTGTATACAATTTCAGGTGATATTCTTTTCTGTAATTTGTTTTTTTTTTGTTGTATCAAATAACAATCAATACGGAGTAAGATAGAAAGGGCGGTTTGGTAAGCGATCCTTTGTTCGAATAACGACAGCACGAAGCGTGTATAGACCCTCGTCCGAGAGGGAAGTATGGGGAAGCACTCGGTCTACACCCCTAGGAAACCTTATATTAGTGAGTGCCTGGCGTCCACGAGTCTCTTTCACCCCCCTCTACCTCACCCACACGACCCTCAAGGATAGGAAACGGTCATCTACTCATCCCCTACGGCGTGGGTGGTAGGTGGACATCCAAGATAAGGGTTCAGCGTGATCCGTTGGGGTGAGTTTGCAACCCTTATTGCGGTCGGCTGCTTTTCCTACACATCTAAGGTTTAGTTCGGTTCGCTTTTTAGTTGAAATGTTGTTGGTAATTACTTACGGATCAACTGAATTGAATAATTTAGTCCTTTCTCGGAATGAAGCTGATATAATGATCCTTGAAATAAATTACATAAATATATTTAACAAAAATAAAAATTTATAAAAAAATGCGTTGACCTATATGATTTTATGATTAGAAAGGCTTAGCCGAATAGGGTAGTTTCTCGTTAAGTATATTTTTTATCTTGTCGGAGTGCAATGAAGATGGAATACATAAAACGAATTGCACTTTTATGCCGCAGTGATAAAAAGTAGTGTTATATTACGAACCTAAACGCCAGTAATAATTCTTTTGAAATTATGCGATTTATTCGTACTGTAAAGGATAAACCCGCCGTCCATCCTTGTTGGAAAAAGGTGTGAACACAATGGTTTGTGAAGGAAGGAGAACATATGAACATGTATTGACGTATTGTGAATTATTTGGATTCCTGCACTAACTGTAGCTTTAAGTGGCTAAAGCGAGACAGCATTTGATGAGTTTGCTTTTACAACGTACTTAGGTCTTAATGGTTGTCGATAACATGGGGAGTATATATCGTTCACACGACTGTAGTGTGTACGGACAATGGCCGTACAATAATTTGATCATTTTTTTTCAAGGGAGGTGTTATTGACGGAAATTTATTCGAATTAAAAAGTCATGCACGGTTTTATCTAGAATTTCAGATTAAAATTAATGACGCGTTGGTATATTATTCATCAAAGTAGGATGGCCGGAATTACACGCCAAATATGAAATGCTTTGTTTGTTTGTAGACCTCTCAACCTGCAGTTCTGTTAATGAGTTTGGCTTACTTAACATATGCCGCTTTACATTGTCTCGTGCTTTTTGCTATTGTAATGTTAAAAGCTTGTTAAATTATCACAACTCTTTTACCAAATTCGTTTTGATTTGCGAATAGAAAAGTGCCGAGGAAGGAACGAGCGAGTGGCAGTGGGATGGAGGGCTAGAGCTGTTTTTATGATATAGCGCGTCAGCTTCCACGTCAGTTGGGGGGATTGGGAAGGCCTGAGTTTGAGTGGAGAGGATCCCCGGAGGGTCTAACCTGCCAGATATCCGAAACGAGGACTCTGCTGTTGCAATTTACTTGATGAAGGGTGGCTGGGAGTTGGGGGAGCCACGTACCCATACACCCTTAATGCGCCCCACCCTTAATACCCTATAGATAGCAGCCGGCTCTTTGTTCGTAGCAACTTTCAAGTACTGCTCACTCTATACCCGCACACTACGAGATTTTAAGTTGTTTGTCATAGAGTTTATAAAGTCCCTTTAACAGTGCGTAGCGAGCTACATATTTAAAGTAATTTGTAAATTCTCTTATTAAACATTCTTCTTGCATACTTCATTGGAGCGTACTTCATCCACATTTTTTATTCAATCGCCCACTACACCCACATCTTTTTTTAGTAATACGTAATAACTTCTATCTTGACACACATATTATTTTGATACACTTATTATAATAATATCTCACCAAATACTTTCAATTAAAGTTATGTTTGTAGATTAAAATTAACTTAAAAGTAATTTAATTATTTCTTTATACTAAACTATAACTAATAATTTTATCGGTCTGCTAATATTAAATCATTCATGATTGATTCTTGAAATTCAATTTGTTTTTAAGAACTTTTTATAAGTTATTAGAACAAATTTTAATAATATAAACGTCACACATTGGTGTTTGTATAAAATAAAATTAAATCAATAAAAACATGAAAAAATTAAGTGTTGTAAAATATTGCATAGTATCAATATTTTACAACAACACTTCAATCTACAGTATTATACTTGGCAGGCGTAATTAATTAGTTAGCTCGGCTTCTCTAGTAATCCTAGACTCATATCTTGGTCGTTCTTTAATTTATTGTATGAAATCAGTGGTTTCAAATCTAAATATTAATATATAAAATATATAAAGAAGAGACGCAATGTCCTCAAATGAGACAGTTGTCAACTGTCTCATTTGAGGACATTGCGTCTCTTCTTTATATATTTTATATATGTTCTGATATACACGAAATTGTATAATAGTAATTATAATTTATGCAAAAAATTTATTCTATTTTTAATTTTCAAATTTCCTTTTTAATTCTTTCATGTCATTACCATCAGCTAAATATCCCGAAATAATTAGTTTCTCAGAATGCTATTAACCATAGCCATTAAATAAAGTCATTAAGTCAGTTAGTATAAATAGTCAATACACCCTTTAAAATATTCACTTTGAATTGTGGTGGTAAACAATGTTGACGAAGTAAGTTAAAAATCAATTATTAAGTTTAAATAAATAAAGCCATACTGATGAGAGGTAAACCTCGAAACGCGTCTATGGATGTTTTTAGTTTAGAATATTTTTTCATAAATTTAATTTTTTAATGTTAAATATTAATAAATAATATACATTAATCATCTTAACTTATTTCATACTTCAGTCAGCTTCAAATGGTAAAGTTAGTGGAGTATGCCATCATATATTTTTTGTCAAACTGGATAACTTTTTTTAGATTTAATAAAGATGCCATTCCGATGTACGCAACTACGGCAGGCAACCACAGCACTATGTGTATATACCCAGCAGTCACGGTGACGCAATCTGATCGAATGTCTCATTCTCGTACCGCTATCGCGCGCATCGGAACAGCACCTTTAACATTTCAAGTATCAAAAATGTTCGTATCAAAAATAAGCTTTAGCAGCACGAAAGAGTAGTTACCGTTAAAAGCCTACAATGTATAAACGTCTGATGTTGTTTTGTGTTTAAAAAAAAAACAAATTTTGACAATAAGAGAGAACAAAAACAAAAAATTTATATATTAGTTACCAATCTCAGTATAAAGGTTTTACATGTAGTCTTATCTTAATGCGTCACCCATTTTATCGTTATTGATATGCTAAGGCTCTATTTAAGTGTTTAGTACTATTGCTACCAGTTTCCTTTCCTTCTTGGTCATTGGTCGATATAGTAAATTTTAGAGCTTAGATTTTTATTAAATTAAAAAAAAAACTGTTTGTGTTTTAATAACAATTGCAGATACAAATCGTTTACACTAAGTTTGAGCAAAGTGCAAAACTAAAAGTAGTATTTGAACTGAAAAATGTCACGTCTCACGACAACTCTTAAAAAAATATGATTTAAGCTAGCATTATTTACCATTCTTGTTCTAAATGTTTTAAATTTCATGGATTATCAAAACTTATGTTCACAACCATTAAGTTAATTCTAACTAACGCTTAGAATAATTTTTGAACAGTTCAGCCTATAGGCATAAACAAAATTATGTTCCTATTTAAGCCCAATCACCAATTTAAGCATTTAGTACTTCTTTGTTCTCAGATTTAAATCCAAGTAAGCACACATTCGACTGCTGAACCAAAGGTCGTACTAATACGATAAAAATCTAAACTAAAACTAAAGATCGTGGGTTGAATCAGCTAAATTTATTTCAATCGTATACACGGTTTCCCTCTCCCCAATCCTGTCTCGCGTTGTTTGGCTGTGTTCGGGTTAGAAACAATCAGGCAACGGAAGGGCAATGCGTTAACTGTCACAAAAAAAAAAATTGTTGCTAATAGTTACTTAATATCATCCAAATTAAATAAACTGCAGTCTTTCTGTTTTAGTATATGAAAGTGATAAAATTGAAGCCGCGATTTATCTCTTCAAGCAGGGCAATCCATAATGAAAAAAATTGTATAATAAAAAATAATTATTCGACGGAAGCTTCATTTATAAAATGCAAATAAAAAAAGATCTTTTGATGAGTGAGATCATTGAACTCCACTGGCAACAAAATGTTTAAAGCTATTGACAAATATGTACAGAAAAATTATTTTAAATAAAGCAAGTGTGTGAAAAAGTAAAGAGATCCGTGTCTAGGATATAGCAAGGAAATGCCACCAGTAGCCACTGCTTCAGCCATCGATATTCTCTGGCAACTAGAAAGATGTCGGGTATGAGTATAAAAAAAAATGTTTAGCCGGACTGTTTAAACTAAATGAACCTTCAAACCAACTTCCTCAAAACTGTAATTGTTCTCTTGCAAGATTTGGAAAGAATCATAGTTGATTTTTTTTTCTTGACATTGGCTCTAATGACATCTACAGCTAGATGGTAAACGTTTTCCAGAAACATAAACCTACTAGAGTAACAAATAAAAAATTTCATAATCAGCAAAGTATAAAACAGAAATACCGTAAAGAAAGCCAAGAATAGTTCTGGTTGCAGATGTATTCAAAAAACAATGTTGTTGGCAAGGCTGCAAAGAAAAGACTTTTGCGTTTTACTTCAACTTATATCTCTGAGTCTGCATTCTCAACGTACGCATACATAAAACACAGAAACAAGAACAAACTAACTTCCCATACCATAAAAAAAAATTATTAAAAAAATCATTCAAACAATTTGCACTGTTTTTCTTCTTTTCCTAAGTATTCAAACTGCTTTAAAGGTAGCTGTGCTACACATTATTTTTTAGATGCCGCAGCAGAAAAAGTTTGGGAGTGGTTCGAAATCCACTCAAAACTGTAGATCCACCCGTAATGTAAGTTGCTAGCATTACGAAAACTGCGCCAGCAGTGACGTGTATACGACTAAAAAAGAGAAAGAGGAAGAAACACATAATAAACTTCTTACAAATCCAAATCAATAAATGTTAACTTAAATCCTTAGACCGTAGCAAAGAAGATGATGCACATGTAACTAAAATAAATTCTATTCATTCATCATGAGAAGCCAAATTTATGATATCTAATAACCTTGCATCGACATATAATGAAACTAAATTGATTTACTTTATAAACTTTTAAATATATTATAATACTGTTACTGAAGTTTATTTATATTAAAAAAATACATTTTATTTATATTATTTCAATGGCATTTTTTGTTATTTTATATCGGATTAAATTAATTTTTCGTGTGTATCATGTGGTAAATAATGTAACTTAGTTTATATTAACCATTTGTGATCTTTACTTCAAACATCTTGTGTTGTTGACAGTATTAAATTATGACATTTCTTATATATGTTTTTTTTTAATGCGCTAAGTTATCAGAAATTTAACTTATAATTCATTGACAACTGTTGTATCTCTTTTGTTGATTGGGTTGTACATGTTATTATATAAAACTCTTTTATCACTTTAATATTATTTATTAATAATCTATTCTTCACTTGAGCCTTGCGGCCCAAGCTCAGAGCTACCGCTCTTTTCAATACTTAAAATATAACTCACTTAAAACTATTCCTCTCGCATATTTATATTGGTAGATAGGGATGAAACCGACCCTTGACCATAAACAGATGGTTTATAATCTTAATGGGTTTTTACAGTCATAAAATCGGGTTGGGACACAACATTACTTCCCCCTCAAATTAAAAATTTTTATGAAAGAAAAATTTACCAATATAATTATGTGGAGTTTAAAAATTTACATTTATAATAATAATAATTAATTAACTAAAGAAACACAATAAAATTAATAGCTCATAATATTAAACTAAATATATATATATATATATTTATTTTTATTTGAATAAAATATATAAATAGTTTTGATTCCTTCTTTTACTAAATAAACCGTTTAAAAATGTTTGATTCAATTAATTCAACCTTTACAACTTTTTATGTCAATACTACTTCATATGAAAACTTTTTAATTTTTGAATACTTAAATTTGTCTTACTTTGAAACAAATAAATTACAAACATAGACGCCAGTCTTCTTGAATCGCACATAGCTATATTTCAAGAGCAGGATACGTCTTGATTTACCCGCCAGCTCTTAGCTAAGGTTTAATCAACTAAAACCATTTACAATCTTCAAAGATTTATGTATTGATTTTCAAAGTTAAAATGTAGAATTATATATTGTTTATAATTTTACAATTAAAATTTTAATATAGAGTCAAATCTATTTATAAATTAAATAATGACTATAAAATATGTATGTTTTGTTGATATATGTTTCATACCTTAATAAATTTACTGTAAACACATTTGCACATTTAAACATGATGTGGAGAATAATTTTCACAACACAGCAGCGGAGAAACGGCGAAAATATCTTCGTGCGAGCGGCAACACGATGGCGATATTTTCGATTCTTCGGACGGCGTGGATGGCATTTTGTATGTTATTGGGCAGTGGCAGCGGCGTCGGTGGCGGTGGCGGCAGAACGGCAAAGGCAACTGGAATCTGTTCGATCCAGCGCTGTCACCAAAATGTTGTATCTCTTTTGTTGATTGGGTTGTACATGTTATTATATAAAACTCTTTTATCACTTTAATATTATTTATTAATAATCTATTCTTCACTTGAGCCTTGCGGCCCAAGCTCAGAGCTACCGCTCTTTTCAATACTTAAAATATAACTCACTTAAAACTATTCCTCTCGCATATTTATATTGGTAGATAGGGATGAAACCGACCCTTGACCATAAACAGATGGTTTATAATCTTAATGGGTTTTTACAGTCATAAAATCGGGTTGGGACACAACACAACCAACAAAATCTATAAGTTTTGGATTGTCAACAATAATAATATTTTTGATTGTCTATTCGAGAATGCACTGAATTTATTTCATATTCAATGAAATTAAATTAAATAAGTTGAAAATTTACTGAAAATTATTTAAAAATAATAAGCTTCTTATTTTTAGAACCCTTTCTAATCTAAATAATGACAATAAACAAAAATATTTATTTATTCCAAACCATAATTGTTTTTGATACACAAAAAGGGAAACAACAAAATTAGCTCAATTTAATCATTACAATTTCAACTAAAATAAATTATAATCATCGCCGCTTACTAATTCAGGAAAAGCGCGCGGCGCGATATAATTACATTTTGATCGAGATGTACAGAATTGAAGTTCCGTTGTATTAATTATATTAAATAAAAAGTATCACACAATTGAACTTTGAATGTATGTCCATCTAGTGCTTAATCTTTTGTAAAGTTCACGAACATGATTTTTAGCATTTAAATGGATTTTACGCCATCATTTTCGTCGTTATTCAAGCGGCAGCGTAAAAATTAAATGAGGGGGTGAAAGGCAATTTGAATACTTCATGGCGTGTTAGGGTTGCTTGTGTTCGTAAATGTTTTGTATTTTGAGAAGGGGCCAGGCATTTCAGTTCATTTACTAACAAAATTTTGCATTATTACATTTTTTTATTTTTAATTTTAGTTATAAAATAAATGAATGATGCATTGTACGTTGTGGCGTGAAGCGAGATGGTTGAAGCGTTGTAATATTTCATGTGAAATTTCTAAACACGGCGTATCCACATAACAATAAATCAATCAATAGCGAAAAGTCTGTTGTGGCACAAACATAGACAAGTCGTGAGGTCCGATGGGGACATAAATTAAATCCCGCTGTACGTGTTTCAGAGGTGGCGAGGTATATTTTTACTCACCCCTACGCATATTAGAACCCCGGCCAGTATTTGATCGATAGTGTCCACCGCAACCACCCTTCATAATCGAGGGTATGTACAACCCCTTTTTCCTTGCATAACTACCTAATTTGAACCCTTGGTCAATCTACCGCAATAATAAAGATATTTCAAAAGACATAAATACGTGGCTGTTTTGTTTAGGTTCGGTTGTGTAATGGGTGTATGTTGTTCTCTTCAGCTACGATCGGCTGTCAATCGGATATCCGGACCCAGGTTTTACGCGGACTCCCTTGAGACTTCGAGTTGTTGCTGTTTCAGCTGCCGCTCTCACCAAAGCCCCACATCCCCACCCGAAACTCCACGTCAAAATTGTTGAACTAAATATAAACTTCGTTGGGAATATTTGCCAATAACACCAGATCAAGTTTTCACATGCCTTTCTAAAAAATTATCGGCGGTTGTAATATTTTATAAGGGATAAATAGGGGATTTAGCTTCAATATTTCAACATGTTTCTTTCCACTTTGAAGTTAATTATAAAATAATAAAACTAATTTTATAAATATTTCGTATTAATAAAATAAACATTTACATTTATTTAACAATAATAGTACGTACATGTAATTTACAAAGGCATCAATGTTACACAACATGCCAATTAGCAGGGCAGGACTTGCAAGGTAAGCTATGTAATCGGAGCGGGGGAAGGACTAACGGAACGCATTATAGTCGCCGATAGGTTTCAAAATTTTTATATAAATAAACAAAGCGGTTGAATTATAATTGACTATTTTAGTTTAATATCTATTTTAATTATTTGCAAATGACTGATATCATTTCTACTCTTATCATTTGGTTTTTCAAATATGAAAATCTAGTTTTATTTATTGTATTCCAGTTTGAACAACAAAATAATATACAGCGTTCAGATATTAATTGCAGCTTTAAAACCTATTATTGAAATATAAATATTACACAGTTGCTGTTGAAATATGTTAGTACGTACCAAATTACTTAAAATAAATGTATTATGAATTTTTAAAAACATGGCACATTTAGCCATGTTTATAAAATTATTTCAAATTAAAAGTATTGCTTTTTAAATTACTGGTACTTGGAGGATATTAATATTTCAGAGTTGGTATAAATAGTTGATACATACAAGTTAAGGGTTTTCCAATAAGAAATCCCATTTTAAATTTTGTGGCATTTTTTTATCTGTTAAATAGCAAGTCTTGAATCCTTGACATTTGTCATTAAAAACTATATGATTTAAGAAAATAGTACTATACACGCTACAAAAACATATAGAAATAATTAAAACTCATTATAGACACGGTAAAAATTTCAAGTTGGTGGTGATTTTGGCCGTTATAAATGACTTTTACGCAAAGCCATTAATTGCAAAATTTGACCAAAATGATCACGTTACTAATGTAAAATTGCCAGTTCAAACTCGTACTGTAAGGTCAGCCCAAAACATTGCCGCTGTTGATAACGATGTGAAAACCCAGGTTTGTCTATCCCAAGACGTACACAGCAATTAAAGATCTCACAGTCCAGTCTCCATCACATACTGCATAAAAACCTTAGTCTGCATGCTTATAAAGTGCAGCTGGCCCAGGAAATTCAAGCCGGCTGATCATGAACAAAGCCAAACTTTTGTTTCTTGGATTCTGGAAATGCAGGAATGCTAACTTTATTAGATCATCACTTTTTTAGAAAAATCATCTTTAGCGACTAATCTCAGTGAGTTCGTCAATAAACAAAACTGCCACATCTAGGGTTCCAAATATTCTAGAACAATAGTCAAAAAACTTCTTCAACTCCAACGAGTTACTGTTTAGTGCGATTTTTGGGTCGGCGGAGTCATGGGACCTTACTTACCACAAAAGTGCTGCGATTACAATCAATGCGGATCGCTACCGAAAAATTCTAACTGATTTTTTAGCCTGTATTTGACAATTTGGACATGATAATTTTTATTTCCAGCAAAATGGCGTCAAGCGCCACTTAAGCTGTAAAACAATTGAAGTGCTACACAAAAAATTTCTTGAGCCCATATTTTGCAAAACTCATACTTTAATTGGTTGACTTTAATCATAATAACAACTTATCTTATTATAGTAATAAATAATTAAAAGTTAAAAGTTAAAAGAGTCGGAGCGGAAGCCCCCTAAGGCTAGCAACGCGTATAATCTCCTTGAGATGGCAGTTGGCCCATTCTTCTTGAAGAACTAATAAAAACTGTTAAAGACTTTCTACAACCACATAGCGGTTTCTGATCTTTCTATCTAGCTGATTCGATAAGTGCTTAATAGGATTAAAATTTGAGCCAATCCAAAACTCAGATTTAGTGTTGTTCCAAAAAGTGGCTCGTCTGATTTGCTACGTGTGGTCTTGCATTATCATGCTGGAACAAAAATCCGGGTCTAAAAGGCTCGAGAGGTACCATGATTTGTGAGAACGTCAAATCCTACACCAAACCTCTCTACTTACTGAACCGGCCCTTCGCAATAACATTCACCTATACATGCCCAAACTCAAAAACAACCATCACTGATCACTGAAGACATGTTCAGCAAACGTTATTCTGTTCCTTTTATAAGCCATAGTCAACCTTAGCTTTTCAACTCGGATCCTAGATCTTAGATTGTTTTTCACAACCTTGTTTTTGTAATTTCAGTACAAACTAAAGCTCCACTAGCTCTTCCGATGTAATTTTCAGGTCTGTAGTAGTAGATATGCGTTGTCTAAGCGCAAAAGGTTTACATAAAGTTATTTGCAAGATGACTATACTTGTGCCCATCTTCAATTAATGTTATAGCTAGTGAAGCACACTAGATTATTTATAAATTGCCATAAAAATATATCTAAAGATATTTAATACACGACTTCTTATTAAGCTCTGTTTTTTATGCAATTATTTTTTGTTGAATGAAAAAGTAAAATTTAAAATACAACAATTTTACTCAAAAAAAGCAAGAAGTACATAAAAGAATCGCAAAACTACAATTTAAATCAAACATTTTTGCTTAAAGTACTGAGTAAGCTGATGGATCTGTAGTTTAGTAGATTTTTGTAAATTGAGAAAAATTATAAAAACTTGTTTCCAGTAATCAGGATAGTATCCATTTTTAAAAATAGCGTTTATAATGTTAATTAAGCCTATTATAGCTATAGATGTTTTAGTGGTCTGTATGTTATATTATCCTGACCAGGTGAATTTACTTTTTTAATTATTTTTGCCACTTTCTTTGGAGTGGTTGTTCGTCACTTGTTTGAAGATGATATTCCAGTTCGTGCTCTATTTTTTCTGCTGTGCCACGATCTAATATATCGTATGATGGGTCTTCTAGGGAAAGAGCTATAGCTTCAACTTTTTCTTTTTCGGTATATGCCATTCTATTACAGCAGTGTAGCGCCGGTACCGGGACATAATTCTATCTCAGGCATTTGAAAATTTGACAAAGTTTGGAAATGTCAACTTAGTCTTCCTTAAAAGCGTGCTCCCATTATTTATTTTTAAACTTTTTGATTCTGTCTTTTAGTTGTTGTTGAAGTTGGTTAGCAATTCTTTTGTCAGTTGCAGTTATTGTTCTTCTAATTTTTGGTTTTGCCTTGTTTGTTTGTTTTAATTGATTTGGCTTATATTCATGTGTAGGTTGGACAGCTCTGGCGTAAAACGTCAGTTGTGGACGTGGCTTTTCCATTTTCCATTTTAATTTTTGTGTTTGATAAACGCCCATGCTTTGTAGCTGCCCGAATAGTTTCCTTGACAATTGGTGCAAACAGTTTTGTCTCTATCTGCCAATGTCAGTTTGCAGTGTGCAGGTGGGTGGTTTTGTGCACATCTGACACACACACATATTTGTTTGTCCACATTCTTTAGAAATACTAATATGCTCGACATCGATGACAATAAGCGGCCTCGTTTCATTTTAACTTTTCCTCTAATTTTATTTTTAGTTCGTAAGTGAGTCAGTAACATTATGTTCAAACTCGTTCTTTTTGTCTTGGTCTAATTATACATACAAGAAAGAGTAGTATTTTTCTTTGTTGCTGACAAAGTTGACTTTATAGTCTAAATCATCTTAATTGGAACTTCCTTAGTTTGAACATCTTCAGGTATGTAACGGAGAACCACTTTGTAGATCTTGTCCTCTGCTAACTCATGTTTTGAGACTGATTTTGTTTGTAGCGTGTAGGAATTTAATTTCTTCCACTAGTATAGATTTGCCTCCATGCTAACTTTTCCTTTATTATTATAGTTGGAAAGTTTTTCATTTTAGATTCAGGTTATGTCTTTGTTTGAATTTCACTGTCATCATTTAATTGTCTAATTCTGATTCATTCAATGTGGATTGTTCGTTTTCAATTAAAGTAGAATTTATTCCATAAATGTTGTTATTTGGTGGAGAAAGTGGAGAATATTGTATCTTTCTGCAAGAGTTTCCTTGTAAACAAAGTAAATCCTTTTATTTTTATTGCTGCAAATTGGGTTTGTCAATTTTAGTTGTTTCACCTGGTTTTTGATGATTAACTGTGACTGTGTTTGTTGAGCAGTCGGATATATTACCATCTTCAAGTTAAAGTTTTGTATCATTTTAATTTGGTCAAGTAAAGCATTGTATGCTTATTCGATAAAAACCCATATCTGACTTGAAGATTTCGTTGGCTGTTTTGAGGGATGCGATGCTCTGCGCATTTTTTTTTTTATTTTGGTATAAAGATTAATTGTGTTGCTGTTAATATTTGTTTTAGTATGGTAAGTTTCATTTCAGGGCTTTCGTCTTCATCTTCAAGGTGTATAGAGTCTCTGTAGGCCAAAGGACATCATTCGTGCCGCCCGCAGTAGAAATTATTCGCGTTTTTTACACTTATTTATATCATTAAACTGTGCTTGTAATGTTCGCATGTATAATATTAGACATTTCTCGTTTTAACAAATTCGAACAAGTTTTGAGCTTGACAGAGCAGGTCAATGTTCTAACGAAGTCATAGCACAACTTTTTATATAATATAAGCCAAGTGTGGTCTTATACCTTATATGTATTCCTCACCTCACAGTTTACCTCTCCAAATTAAAAACACAATAGAGTAATCCGAGCTCATCATTAATTAGAATTGTATATTTGGTAATAAAAAACAATTTCTTTTCAAATTTTGATAACTAAAAACTACTTAATATGTCATAAAGAACATAAAATTACCTTTGAATTTCAACCAGTAAAACCACGTTCGCTAAAACTATCAGATTTAGATTTAACCAAGCTGTGGACATTGACCTTAAATAGTTGCGTATCATAATTCTCAAGAAATAATAAATATTTGAAGCGTTTATAAACTGTGAATAATTATTAGAATTACTAGCAAACCTTATATTGTCATCAAACAAATTATGTCTTTCAATATTCTTTGTACAACTTTTGTGAAAATGAATATTTAGCCACACCACTATATTTTTTTAACTATAAGAACGTGACAATAAATGTTAAATGTAACTAAATATCCAAATCAGTTCGGGTTGAGCAATAATTATTTGTGTCTTTAAAAAAAAAAGTTTCAACCATCAAATATAAAATCTATGAGATCCCAATATACTCCAAATCGGAATGTTTATTCCTTTCGTCCCACCACTTTTCAATATTTAAAAAGTAAGTTTTCATATACGCTGTCTAAATATTGTATCCGTATTTATGTTATAAATATGACAATAATTGTCTAATTAATTAATTTCTATCCTTTGATGATAACGAAATGTACCTATTTAATTCATTCTAACAATATTTTTGCTTCATTTAATATTAAAAAGCTATATGAAAAATGATGCAGACCTGGTTTCAACCCTAAATGAAATAATCCATTTGATTAATCCGCTTTCATAATTCCACCTTTGCAGGTCTCATTACGGCCGTACTAATAGCACCGCATAATATGATTAATCAAGGAGTTATTAAAGATACGATGATTACTATAAATGTGTATGCTTACTCAATGATAATTAATTACAACAATGGATTAACTAGCAATTGACTTAAATAACAAATTCATTTATAAACATTATGTTATTAATTTATTGATTTAATAATATACAGTTTCTTAACATGTTCAATTTTATTATTCAATTAAAAAGTTAGTTTATAACTGGCAATGAAATGGTCGCATTCACTAATTGATGCACGTTTGTTGCGATTACATTTGTTTTGCTTCCTTTTAGTTTATCCTGATGCAGTTCTCGTTGACCTGTTGATTGCAGATAAACGCCACTTTGAAACCAATTTTACACTCACCCCCTCATTCATTCAATTAAAACTACTAACTGTCTATAATTTGGTGGCTGTCAAAAATTATATTGATTACTCAAGCTATTGTTAGAAATTTAAAGTTTAAAAAATAAATTTCTTTAGAAATAAATGATTATGATTATTTTAAAATATATTAAATTGTTAAAAATTGTATAATAGATCTTACTACTCCCACTAAACAAATGTTAAAAATCGAGAAAACAATATAATAAATATATTATTTGTTTTTTAATGCGTCTCAAAATCTGGCTTTTATTAAATATATAATAGATAATAAATAATGTATAAAACTACTACAAAAAAATAATGGTTGCAATTTGTATTTTTTTTTAATATATCAGACCATTACTACATTGCTATTTAATTATTTTTCAAATACAGTATTAACTCAGAAAATCATGTCAATAACGATTGAATTTCAGATATCTATTTTGAATATAGATTCCAACTTAAAGTTGAATAACAAAAACAGTTTATGTGTAGTTAGAAATAATACAGATTAAAATATAATATATACAACAACTACAAAATGTTAATTAACGCTTCCAATATTTGTATTTTTTAAAGATAATAGGGTTAGACCTCGAACCTCAGTGCTACAGCACATATTAGCTTATTACGGGAGCAATATGAAATATAAGATTAAGAAAATTATTGTTATTTAATTATTTTTCAATTACAATACAAAATTGCAAAAGCAAACATATATCAATACTAACTAAAGATAACTGAAATATTGAATATAAAAATTAGATATAAGTCGAGTAAATTGCCAGCACCCACCCAACCAACGTAATTTAAGCAAAAAAATCTTCATATTCCACTCATTTATATTTACAAACATTTCATCCTGGATGTTTTAAATGTTTTTAGTTTGAACTTTATTTTGAGTTTATCAGAATAAAAAATATAACTAAATATATAACGTGTGTGTAAAGTGGTTGGTGTATGTATGTATGTGAGGTAGTTAGATTGAATGAGGATTTTCAGGGAGCGCTCTTCTGTGCCGTTGCGAGTGAACAAAGAGAGCCGCCGCCCTAAACGCCGTGGGCGCAAAAAAATGAGCGCTGAGTTCCCTTGAATCAATTTAGGGTATACATAACCGTGCTTTTTGCGATATTATTGGAAAAAGATTTTGCATTTTCAGGTGGATGGGATGTTTTCGGTAATTATACTCGGAATAATACAAATCGGACATTTTTATGTAATGAAAATATATAGGATTTTTTTGTTATGCTGAAGGCGTATCCGCTATGGTCTTGGAAATAAAATTGTGTGTATAGAGTTGAAGCATATATCTCAAAGTGTACATTAATTATTCAAATATTTATATCGAACAATAGGCTATACAAAACGTATTATGGCTTTGTTCTCAGTTTTTCATCGTATTATTAGTTCATATTTTGCAATAAAATATTTATAGTTAAATATACAAAATAAAATTGTAATGCGTTTACCACATTAATAGTGGTTTAATTGTATCAACAAGTACTCGACAATGCTGCCTTGAAGAGTAAAACCATTGAGTGAAAGAATATTAGGAAGAGACGCGAACACGCCTTGTTCGTGTATGCTAAGTATCTGTCCTGCTCACACAGACGCTATGGAATATCCGCTATTTCCAAATCTGGGTAACAATTTTAATTAGTTCGTCCACAAACTGTAATATTTCCTCATTCAACGGTAAAACTGCCTGACTGTATTAATTCATTTAACGTTTGCCAAAAAACGTTAGTAATTATTAGACATATAATAATTTCTAATCCAGAAAATCCATTCGAAAATAAGCTTTCTTTAAAAAAAAAGTAAAATATTACAACAACAAAAATCTCAATTAGAGATAATAATAACAAAGAATAGTTGATAATTGCTTTGGCAATAAAAAAATAAATACATTAATATTAACTAAGATAAAGTAAAGTAAGATAATAATAACTGATAGCAAAAGAAAAGCACATAGTGCCTACAGAAAATCTCAAAGCAACCATCACAAATTATAAAACCAAACTAGATTTCCTGACAAGACCAAGTGAACAAAACTACTAAAGAAAAAACCTTAGTCAACAAAGACCAAAACTTCGGTAATCAATACCTGTGTAGAAACAATTAAAAAAAAACAATCTTAAAGATCTTCCTAATACAATATTTATAAGAAAACTAATAGTAAGCTAATATGCAATAAAGCATAAATTAGAATTAAAACCATTTGCAAGATCTTACAAAATATTTGATGACTAAATAGATACAGAATGAAATAAAAAAACATTACCCCTATCTACAACTAAAAAATACTATGTGATAATTATTACAGAAGAATATATAAGAATATAAAACTAAAATAAAACATTGATCTAATTAACTTATAAATTTTGTAAAATCATTGTCCCCAAGACAAGATTCTTGAGTGTTTTAAGTCTAATACTTAGCAATCACTGATGTGACAACAAATACTGCCCAAAATGAATATTGGATATATACTGTTATCCTAAATACCAAAAAGACAAAATGAAGAAAATAGATGCACAAATACTTTGTTGGCGTTTTTGTAGCTTAATTTCACCTGAAAGTAAAATATAAGAAAAACTAGTTCTCTGTAAGTAAAAACTCGCGGTATTTGCTAGTTTCTCTTTACATACTAAAACTGCGCGCTTGCGTCGTTTATTTTGCATCACGCACCATACATACTATGTATGACACTTTGGAGCGTACATAAAAAAACATCTAAAAAGTGCCACGTAAATGCTCCTAATGTTTTTAAAAGAAACAGTATTGAGTATTGTTGAGATACATCAGTGGCTTTATAAAATTTGAGTGCCTTGTTTTATTTATTGACTATTTAAAATAACTAACTATATAACGTTAACTGCTGAGCATATTATACAAAAATGTACCATGTAAAACAATTTATACAATTTAACGTTAATTAAAAATAAATTACATATAAGAACAATATTTGGTCTTTCTTAATTCTTACAGATGGTAACTATTCTGTTTGCGGTTAGGTTAGGTTAGGTTAAGTTAGTCTATTGTAGAACGCTTATTTACATCATTACTTAAATAGTTACAGTTTATCTAATTAACAATCTTGAGATGCACTAGACAGTCTCGCTAAATAAGATTATTTTACAAAACTCAGGTACCTCCGGGTTTCTCCAAGATCCAGTCAATCCTGATGACAGTAAACTCTTCTAAGATTTAGTTTTTAACTTTATACGTGTACGGTACACATATCATTTCTCTGAAACCGGTAAAAATTTAAACTTGGACGGCATTGAGGTTGTCTGAAAACTCATGAAGAACACATTCGAACGAAATGACAAACAATCGTAATCTGGTCGATATTAAAGTTCTCAACCAGTGTCCTGGTTTCGTTCTTGACCACAGCCACCTGAAAGGCATAGTCATCGACCCCTTCCTAACTTATGATATGACCATCCTAGAAGTAAACAAACTTTTGTCATGCCATTCCGCTAATTGTTTCATTGACCAAAAAGATCGTTGAGATCGCAAATTAACTCAGCGGCTTTCCACCCTTTTATATATTTTTTTTAATACCGGCAGTTATGTGAGCTACTTCAGGTAGTTGACACTCGAGTCAGTCACGCAACTACACAAAGTTCCCAGATTTGTGAGAGGCGTGTTAGCAATGATTAGGCATCAAAAGATTATGAGAATTCAATCCACATTGCCATGCTGACGAGCAAAACTACCTTCAAGTCCTTTATGCAGTCCATGACGATTACCGACCTTTGATTCCATAGAAATAATTGAAGAAGAGAATAGTAACTGAATTTTTTCTAAACAGTTTCATGTTCAAACCAAAACTCTGAGCATGGATGCTAAATTACAATAATTACACCAAAAACCTATCACCAGTTCAGAAACAAACAATCTAAAAATAAGAAACAAACAATCTAAAAATAAGAAACAAACTGGAATTTGCACCAATTACTTGAACTTGACTAGAAGAACAGAGGCATTAACATAAATGAACAAAGACTACGTCACCTCAGATTTGCAGACAATATTGCAATACTTGCTAAAACAAAAAAAAAAGAACTGGAGCAAATGATCAAAAAACTAGAAACAAAAAATAAACCTGAAAATGACCAAAGCCATAACAAAAAATTGCACTAGCAAATACGCCTCTGGAACAAATGAACCAATAAACATACTTAAGTTAAATCTTTATATCAAATAAAGACCATCAGAAGACCATAATATAAAAAAAACTAAGTGTGAAAAGCATTCGGGAGCCTAAGCTTTGTACTGTGGAGTGAAAACATAACGCAACATCTAAAAACTAATGCGTTTGACCAACGCGTATTACCAGTACTTACTCACGAATCGCAAACATTGTCCTTTATTAGAGGCAGCTTTTGTGAATCATCAGTAACACATAGAGCATTGAAACAAAGAATGTTTCACATTACTCTCAAAGATTATAAAAAAAACTACGTGGATAAGGAAGATTTAGCCAAAGGAACCATTGGACTAAAATAGAATTTTGCGGAACATAATGCACAATACAATAATCGTCGTTGGAATATCATCATCCATCAATAGAGAGCTTGACAAGGCAAAAGATCGCGAGGACGACCGTAAAAGTAGCACAGGACCGATAATGATGGAGAGGCCTACATCCAACTCATTAGTCCCTAATAAATAGATAGAACACTAACAAAATAGCACAAATAATCCAACTATAAAACTTACATTTTACCATACATTGACAGTTTAAAGCAAAAATTTATTATATAAATTTCATTGAAAAAAAAAACAATTTTAAATTTATTTAACTAAATTGCGCAAATTATGGCCTAAGTTTTATAGCACTCAAAATATCGCGCCATTAAACAAATTAGACAAATGCCAAAATTTTCCATATACAAACTTTTTAAATTACTGTAGTCCAAATTAGATTTATCGGTGAACATCGGTAATTCTTTAGTCAGACATAATTAAAACATTATTTTAGTTTAAGAATTTGGTATTTACTGCTTTTTTTTCGGTAAAAAATATTTTATATTTTATCAGAAGCGGATAGTGTTTTTAAAGCTTTTTCCGACTTTCGGTTTTCTCCAAAATCATATTGTCTTTTTTTGGAAAAAAACCAGTTGAATTTAATTTTTGGCAAACTTTGTCGGTGAGATCATATTTTGGCTCAAAACGATTTCAATAACTACAAGTTAAAAGTTTGGTTTTCAGTTTCATACAAAAATAAATCGTAAAACTAATAAAAGTTGTACCTTTTAACAGAAAGCAAATATTTATTAATTTTGATTTTGACTAACTTTTGATTTCAACCAAATTATATTACATTTTGTTTGGGTCAACCATTTACCACTTTTGTTTTCAATTAAAATATTAGTTTTGTTTGGTTCTGTATATCACACTTCATTTTGATATTTTCTACAGTTAACGTCATTGTTGCACAAGTCACATATCTTGTAAAATCAATTTCAGTTCCTGCATGTGTCTTTCGTTAAGAAAAAATGCCTTCTTTCGGATTTGATTTTGCCAATATCGTTAAAAATTAATGTTCTTTTTCAGTTATAACTCTTAAATAACCTGTTTTAAGCAAAATTATTACACTCTGCAAAACGCCTTACGAGATAGCAATTTCCACATCAGTACACGCAAAAATACTCCTAGGTTAAATTGAATGCAGTTAATTTAATAAACCATAATATTAAACTTAAGCTAATGTAAGTAACAACAAAAGAAATAAGTTTTTGAATATTAATTGATTTCCAATAATGTAACAAAAACTGCAATTTTGGCTATAAATAATGTTTATTAAATTATTTTTTAACAATACCAAAAAAAAAATCAAACTATTTTGTGTCAAAGCTTGCCGAAAAAAACCGGGAAAATAAAATACCCGGCCTAAAACTAACTACCCACATATGCCTGCCAGAAGGTTACAAAAAAGAAAAGACACGGAATTGGAAATCAATATGGATAAGTCAAAAAAAAAATGCTAAACAACCCAAGGAGGTTCAGATAACGGGCAATCCTTCACTACCCAAAAGTAGTCTGCTCCACGGATTCTGGGAAGAACCAATTACTATAAACGCAACAAACTTAAACAAGCAATTATGGACTACAAGCTCAGCAAGTACGGCCAATGTCGTAATAATTTAGGCTTTCAGAGACTACCAAGCGTAAGCTACAAAGATTAAAAGATGCATAGGAGGCTCAGGCAACTGATCGTACTAAGCAAAAGCAAAATCTATCCAGCAGCATCACGCCAAAATCACAAAAACAACCGGCAAAAAAGCAAAAACAGTGAAAAAACCTCAAAAAGAGGGGTTCCTCAATTGCTACCTTTGATGAGGCGGAATCTATCAAGACTATTATTTTGAGTAGGATTGATAGATTGGAAAAAAAAGGAGAAATTCCTTAAAATCACATGTACGGAAACACAGTGGCTCAATACAGCAACCAAAAATAATCTATTGGAAAGCAAATAACTCCAGATCATTAATCTAAAGAACTTGCCTAACCCAAAAAAAATACTGACAAGAGTACCGAGACTACAGTTGAAACCGACAACCCTAATTAATAGGTTGGCGGTGTAAAACACCATCAAGACCAAGACCTGGCGAGTGATAAAAGTCCTGCTTATGGATAAGGGCGTTCGGAAAGATGTGGTTATCTTAAAGTACAACTGTAGATTACTCTTACATAAAACTCAATCCATTTAAAAAACAATAGAGATCCGAGAAATAAAATAATTTGTCCAGCAATGAGTCAACTCTATGCTCAAGAACGGGACTGTAACTAGAACATTTTATAAAAAAACTGTAAGAGCTGAAGTCGCTGTCAGGTGCCTACATAAAGTACTTTCACCCTTACTGTAATGCCTAATTATCGACAACCTACTTCAAACACGCAACAACATCGGCGTCTTTGCCTTAGGCTACGCCAATAAACTCACCATCTTTGTACACGAAAAAGTGCACTAAATACCGTTAAAAGATGGTTGCCATCGAGCGGTGTATCAAGAACATGATCGAGACGAGACTATACCCTGACAGACCAATAACCATCATGTCAAATATGCAAGCATAAACAAGCTTGAAGCAATGATCATATTTTGCAAAGTTCGCTTTGTCTGAACACCAAAAGACCAAAGAATAAAATCAGCTTGCCAAAAAGAGATCAAAAGAGACATTTACAAAATCAAAACCTGCTTTAGGGTCCCATACAAGACCGGAAAGGAAATAATCCGCAGCAGACTTAAGGCCTGAACACAACAACTTTTAAAAGAGCTGTAATAGATTACCAAAAACTTGATAATAAAACTAAGTCAAATCAGATAACAAAGGCTCACAGGACTGATAGCCGGACAATGTGGTCTTAACAAGCACATGCATATAATAGAAATAAGAATTGATTCTCTATGTGTATGTGTATAAAAAAAGATAAACTACAGAGTATTTTAGTGAGTGCTATTAAGTAACCTGTCGTAGAAACAAAGTATGTTAAATTTTTTTATTTAAAAATCTTTACTATTTAAAAGGTTTTCCAATAAGAAATTTCATTTTGAATAGCAGACTATTTGGACAGCTGTTAATTTTAAAACTATCTTTTGACATTTGACAAGTAAACACTACGCCATTATTAAAAATAGAACAATACACGTTTCAACAACGCATTAAAATGATTAAAAATCACTACAAAAATTGTGAAAATTTTTCAGTCGCAGTTCGCAAAACTTAAGCACTTTTTGGTCGTCGTAAAGCACCTTCTCGGCAGGCAATAGTAAACCTGGTGGAAAAATTTGAGCTGTTGGGACAAGTTTGTAATGTGAAGAATCGAAACCGTGTGCATCACTCAAGAACACATGAGAATATTGCTGATGTAGCCCGTAGTGTTGAAGAAAACCCAGGTTTGTCGATTCCTCGTTAATCTTTGGAATTAGACATTACACAAACGACATTACACCGTATTTTGCATAAAGACGTAAGTCTTAAGGCTTTTAAAGTTCAGTTAACACAAGAACTCAAGTCGGTCGATCACCATAAACGTCGTATCTTCGCTGATTGAATCCATCAAATGCATCAAAATAATCCGAAATTTTATCAAAAAATCATCTTCAGTGATAAGGCCCATTTTCACCTCGGAGGCTACGTTAATAAGCAGAATTGTCGCATTTGGGGTTCAGAAAATCCAAATCCAAGAATGATTGTTGAAAAGTCTTTGCATCCTCAACCTGTCAATGTTTGGCGCGGTTTTTAGGTGTAATTGAACCCTACGGCCGGAATTGGAAGATATTGATGTGGACGACGTTAATTTTCAGCAAGACGACGCTACGTGCCACACAAGCAACAAAACAATCGAAATTTTGCAAGAAAAGTTTCCTTACCGTGTTATTTCTTGAAGAGGTGATCACAATTGGCCACCGAGATCTTGTGATTTAACACCTTTAGACTTTTTTTTTTGGGGCCACGTAAAAGATAAGATCGCCAATGCTCCACAATCAATTCAAGACCTTAAAGATGGAATTCGTGAAGTTGTCGAGGACATACAGCCGCAAATGTGCGGATTGGTCATGGAAAATTTCATGAAAAGAATGTGGTACTGCAACCGTAACCGTGGCGGCCATTTGACTGATATCGTTTTCAAATGTTAATGGCATACCTTCCTCTTTACAATGAAATAAACATTTATTAATTTCTCTTAAAAAATACCCGTTTTTTTAAATATCAAAATAAAACCTCTTGTTGGAAAACCCTATACTTTATTAAAAATAACTGTGTTTTAATAATATTGAGGTAATTTGGGGACTTCAAATGTGTGTATACAATAGGAAAAGGTTATCAAAAATCAAATACAACGGTTAGCTAGAAATCTAAACGCATTCGAATATGTAACAACGCTTCGGCTTTGTATTGAGCAAAAATAGACTTATTCTGCATTAAATTATCCGGCAAATGTTAAATATTGTTTTCGCCTTAATCTATTATAAATAAATCTGATTAGACAAGCTATCCGGACACATTTTCTTGATAATTAAAAAAATCTTTGCAATTTCATAATACAAACGACCTATTTTTATTTTCAGTTTGCATATACAATTTCTAGAAAATCAATTTTTCATAATTTATCACAAAAGATATTACGAGTATATTGTTATAATTTGTAATTATATTAGAGAAAAAAAATAAATTGTATACAAAATTTGGTTGTAAACAGAATACTTACTAAGAAATCATATGATATGGTTGAAGCGTCGAGGTTAAAGTATGCAGTTAAATACAATGAAAAATATTTCTATTGCATTGATGTGAGATCTGTTTAGTATTTTGTCTATAGAACAATTTATTAATACGCAAATGATGCTGATGAACTGGCTATTTGTTTTATTTCATTAATTATAATAAAATCCTTTTTTAATGAATCAAGTAATGACATTACTTTGATTAATGTATTCAAAGTCATAACAAACATTTGTGGCACATATGTGTTCAGTAAATGTAGTTTCATTCATTACAGTCTAAGTGGTGATGTATTATTATTTTGTTATATAAATATATAATTGAACCGATAAGAATAGTGACAAGTAAAAATGAGTATGTATTTGAGTTTGAAATACACTTTTATAGATAAGTATAGAGTGATGGTAGGTATGTGTTTGTATTATAAATATTTGATTATTTAATATGTGTAAAGATGTAGATATGTGGCTACATTAAAAATGTAGAATATCGGCGAAGACATTGTGTGGGTATTCCGTGTATAAAGTGTGCGAATGGAACTCGGCGGAGGTGTAGGTAAAAGAGATTGCATCATGCAGACGATAAGATATCCAAGAATAGCAAGAGATGCGAGTGTCTCTGGCACAGCAAGGAGGCAAGGTGGAGTCTCTAGCCCGGTTACAGCAGTTTTTATCCTCTTTATAGTTGCAGCCGGGCGTCTCTTGGAAGCCATTCTATAGCAGGAAAGAATACAAGACAGCGCTTTAAAGTTGACCTCGTTGCAGCGTGAAATATAGGACCATACTGCACTTTGGAATGACGCTACCCTGCTTCTATCTTTGTCAGACGCTAACGCTTTATAATGGGGATTGAACGGAGAGGGCGAACGCGGTGTTGGATAATATTGAGAGTAATTCAGGTTTATTGGCAATAATCGCGCTAGATATGGCTCCTACAGACATGCTCGGCTGGGATAGCAATTTTAGTGGTGCACTATGACTGCTGGGGTTTTATATAAAGGTGTATTATTATTTTCCTAAAGTGCACAAGCCAAAGGTTTTATGCTGTCATATTCGTGTGTGATTCGAATTAAGTTGAATATAAATCCGCTTTTGTTCTAAACTTTCACGGCGTAATAATACTACACACTACCCACCATGACTTTAAAGTATAATAATAGAACCTCGGAGCAGATATAATGAAGGTAATAACTACTTTTATACCACCCCTCACATTTACCTTCATTTTTCATGCGCCCGGCAATTTCGAGATGGGTGCGGATTTAGGGAAACCCTTTTTTCGGGGAAATTTTAGCTAGAAGTATTATAGCAAACACCGTGAATAGCACGCTCGACCGGATAATACTTTGCACCCTTGTCCAGTATAAGGCAGGGTAGACAGACAGGGTATTGAGAGATAGGGGAAGGCAGGGTAGATTGATTAGTGGGGTGTCGGGTGCGAAGAATATTGGCGTACACCCCCGCAGATAAGGGTGCCGTTCGTCCGCTTCAAATGTCAGCCGGCGATATTGGAACACAAAGAAGGGGGGGACAGCGGGGCATGTGTTTAGGACAGCGTGCTTTAACAACCACTGTTATACACCCCAACCTACCGACCGTTTATACAGGCGAAAAACTACCCCCAGCAACCCCGGGCCTCATTCCTTCTCTCTCTATCGCACTGTATATATGTATAGGTTCTTTCATCGCAACAAAACTAACATAAAAGGATCCCCAGAAGTGCAGCAGGAATGTATTTAATGATCCCTGCAGGAAAGTATCATATATGCGATATCGGGCTGGCCTCCTACTTCTTTTAACATAAAACATTGATAAAATATTTTATTACAATCACAAATTTAAACTATCAGTATATTTTATATGAATGTAGATGCGGATACTTACTCACTTCATTAAAACTTACAATGTGAACAATATAACTTAACTAAAATAAAACAAATTTAATCAAAACCGTTCATTTAATTTATCAATAACATATTAAAAACAAAAACTTGATTATTAAAAGGACCATTTTGGATCAATTTATAAATATAAATTGATTGTTTTATTGCAGAATCAGATAAGATCGTTAATACGAATAGAGCACACTAAAATGATTAATTAAAATACAATATAACACAAAATTATAAGATAAAAAAAATAACACAAAATGTTTAATTAGTTTAATTTTTTAGCATATTAGTTTTAATATGCTTATTAACATAATACAAAATGACTAACAAGGTGGAATCAATTAGTAGACTTAGGGCCGTGATATCCACCTCCTAATAAATTACCTAATAAACTATTAGCAGAATAACCTAACTTTTAATTTAATTAAATTTCATTTATTTTCTTAACACTTCTGAGCAGCTAGTACATTATATGCTCAATGTTTTTATTTGTTATAAACGTATATGTTAAGCATATATTTAAATGGCTGTCCATAAGTTTTAATAAAATAAATTAATTGAAAAGTTAGGTTATTCTGCTAATAGTTTATTAGGTACTTTATTAGAAGATGGATATCACGGCCCTTAATATTATATAAATAATTATTATAGACAATTATGTAAAAGCAATTATAAATAAGACACAATTTTCGAATTTGGTACTGGTAGAAAAACCGCTATCCAATGATGTCTTCATTAAGACAATATTTTCATACATTGTGCAAAGAATGATTGAAATTTGATGTTTTGAATAATAGTGAATATTAAAGAAACAATCTGATAAAACTCGAGCGCTCGTGAAGAGCATAAAAAATATCTAACAATTTCTTGTACTTTGGATAGTAACTGACAATAAAACATGTTTTCTTATTCAATTTTAAACAATTTTGTGTCTTCTACAATCTGCAGAAATGTCTTCTTGACGTAATATTTTAGTGCAACCACCGTTGTACAGGGTTCAATCCCAAGCAAATTGTTAATATATTTTGATGCGACGATCTCCTTCGCAAGGCAATAGCAAATCCCTCTAGCGGTGTAGTTCAAATTTCAGATTTCATATTAGAAGATGTATTGATAAAAAGCTAAAAAATATTGTGCGTAATTTCTATTTTCATTCATAGTCTTCATAGATGTCAAGGTTTTTACAATTAAGTTTCAATCTTTTAAACACAACAAATATTAGATTAAGTAAAGACATACAGTCAATTCTTAACAATCTTTACAGTAACAAAGTATTAGATAAATAATTAGTAAATCACCGCTTATGGTAATTCTGGAAGATGATAAAGTGTAATTCAGACATTATAAATCCAAACATAAACATTAAAAAAAATCCAAGAATTAAAATAAGTATGTAGGTGTAGGCGCCCTAAAGTTGCAAACTGATAGCGGCTATATTGTAGCTACAAAACGCGCAGGTCTTGTCAATCGCACGGTTTAAATTTCCTAAGACAATTACTTGCTCTCAATTGACACATTATCATGAATAAAATGAGGCCATGACTATTAAGAATAGAATAACTCCTAGCGTATTTAGAATAACACTAGCAAATAACAAAATGAAGTTAACATCATGATCGTCAGATGTGATACAACTCCCACTACATCGTATGAGAAAGCAAAAACACCAATAACAGAAGTACGCTTTTACACAATTTTATTATCAGTACTTAGAAAAATTAAATTAAACCAGCCTTCGTTACGTCTCGCAGCCAGACTGTAATAGATATTACACTAGCAAGTATAGGTATTTCAAGTAAAATCCATATGTCAGATATACAAAATAAAACATAGGTCCTACTGAAACCCAAGGTTGATCGACCAGACTAACTTTCAACAACAACCTATCTCAGCGTTAAAGTGCTTATAGAGCTTTATGTAAACCTTAAAGTATTAAAAGAATTGTAAACTACATAGATAAGTTGGGAAACTCTGTAACACAAGCAAGAGCTCAGGCCCACCAAAGTCGGTGTCTGGTTCTGACAATGCCATACCCTGGTGGTGTGACAAACTCAAAGCGGCCGCAAGAAAATCCTTCAATAAAACAAAAAACTCAAAACGCCTGTCTGATTGACTAAATGTCTTATAAAGACGTCCAAAAAGTTTACAAAAAACTAAAACGCTCAGATAGCACACACTCAGCCAACCTATCGGAAGCAACCAAGATACTTTTGAAAACTCTCTACCCAGGCTATACCATTCCAACACAAGAGTGGTCTGATGCTGCAACCCCACCCCATCAAAATCTTTTCACCATACAATGCTCCAAAACTGGGCAAAATTTTTATAGCCCTTTTGCAATTAGGTAAAAATATCATTCTAGTCCACCTAGTGAAAATCTATGAGGCATGTAGCCCTCCGCTACACCCCCATAACATGGAGAAAAGTAAAAGTTGTATTTATACCAAAACGCTGTGATTACACCCTGGCAATATCCTATCGCCCAATAAGTCTTTCGTCTTTTCTTCTAAACACAGTAGTTCAAAAAACAACACTTATTACTACGACTATACACTCAAACCAAAACTCAAGAAAAATGTACGATATCCGCTTTACACAGCGTAACAGATCAAATCAAAAGATCATTACATGACAAAATGCCCGCCTAGAAGACATCAATGATACATTTGAAAAAACCACCTTCCATAAAAAAACAGTACTCTCAACACATGGTGTTAATCCAAAATCAGTGAATAAATAAAACACATGCTAGAGAAAAGAACTCACTGTAGGCGACACAAAGAAAATTGGTTGGTAAGGTACTATCACTACTACTATGGAATATAGTATTCAACGACTTAATGGCCGTGATTTCTAGACAACTGGCTACGCAGACGATATAACGATTCTGCGCCTAATGCAAGATGCCCTTATAATAATAGAATTTTAACCCACAAAAACTAAACTGGTTCTCTTTACAAAAATAATGAGCCAATTACATCAAAACTCCTCAACACCCATTTTGACACCAAGCTCAAATAAGGGCTTCATCTAAATATAAGATATAAAAAGGTGAATGTGTCGTTTTGGCAAAGTAGACGGGCTTTTGGCAAGACATTAAGATAGTACTCTGTTTACACTACATAAGACCTATGCTTACCTATGGGGCACTAGTGGCCAAGAAACAAGCAGAAAACGTCAACTAAATAAGTTGCAACAAGCGGTATACAAACAACGCCGACTGATAAATAGAAACAATGGTGTGTCTGCTCCCTCAACATCTATGTCAAAGAAGTAGCTTTGGTACACTACGGAGAAGACCACCAACAACTGTTCCTTCCTGGAATAGATTGTAAAAACTAAGACCGCAAACAGACATCATGCCTCCCTACTTTGTATTTAAAAGAAAATACAGTGTACACACCCATGAAAAGGATGTAAAATAGACTGTATCTGGGCGGCGCTCTCCCACATAAAAAAATCAATGTTAGAGAATTGCTGGCTTGACATGGCCAGCATAAAAAAAACACCTCCAACAATGTCCTAGCATACATCAACCACATAAGTTGGCTGTGAGTTGGGTCTACTAAAGCCTAAGTAAACTAAAAATAGTTTCAACCTCAGTCTCAAATCCAAAATCCAGAATAGTATAAATTCATAAAATGGGATAGAGAAACTCCATTACATCTGTTGAGCAAACGCGCGGCCCACTTTGGCAAGCTGAAGGCAATCCCTTGGCAAAAGCTCTAAGACTTTATTTAATAAACAAAACTGCTAAAATAGTAAAGTCAGAGGTAATATTTTGTTTAATTACAGTATAGTGATTTAATAATCTGTATATTTTAATGTTTCTCTGTTCCAATAGGTTTTTCAGCGTACCTTGTCAAAGGCCGTCTCATAGTAGATGAAGCACATGTGTATTTCTTGTATCATATCAAAGTTTCTTTGTGCCAGTACATTAAAACTGAATAATGCCTCCCTTCAACTTATTCTGTTTCTAAAGCCAAATTAAGTGTTACTTATCGTTTTTCCAACTTAATGTATAATCTTTTGTAAATAGGCATACAAAGAACCAATAGTCAGGTGTAGGCAACTTAGTACCAAAGTGACAGTAAATTAGAAAAGCAAAAACTATTCGCAAAAAAAAGACAAAAAAGCTTTTAGAAATGAAAGCAAGATTTTTAATAGCAAACTACATAAAACTTAAAAAAATATTGTAAAATGCTTTATTTTGAATATGTTTCTAACATACACGTAAAACTTTAATTTAAAGAAAACATTTTATACTAAGTGGTCAGGCAAAACAAATTGATAAAAAAATAGATAAGGATAGAATGTTATTTAATGCAATAATAAAAAATAAGATATAAAGGGTGTCCCAAAATTAACGCAAGGTTTGAATTTGCCGCCATTTGTGCAGTGAACTCTTGACAACCCTGAAAAAAAAAACAATTTAACAGCTGGGAGTTTAGGGTTAGTAACAATTTCAACAAGACAATGCCACACGCCGTACAGCTCGTGAAACAATTCAATTACTGCATGAAATATTTCCTGGTCGAGTACTCTCTCGTTTCGGAGATCAGAATCAGCCCTCTAGATCGTGTGATTTAACACCATTAGACTTCTTTTTATAGAGTTCTTTGAAGACAAAGGTCAACAAGCCCACAACCTCCTGTGCATTACAGGAGAAAATTAAACGTTGCATCAACAAAATTCAGCTACATTTATGCAGAATAGTCATGGACAATTTCGACAAAAAAGTGCGTATAATATAAATAACCCTATATATGCCAAAAATCTAAACTAACTAACTAACTAACTAACTAACCTATCCCTGTACTTTATGATTCAATAAAAAAATAACAATCTAAAAACTAAAAACTGTGTTTTCTATTTAATTCAAATCTTGCGTTAATTTTGGGACACCCTTTATAATGAGATGAAGAAAAGAACAAAGCATCGTAAAATATATAGAAGAGACACGTAAGACCAGCAAAGAGCAAAAGCAAAAAATTAATAATGATGTACAATTTAGAAAAATAATAAAGATATTTTTTTTAATTGATTATATTATCAATTTTGTAAAAAAATCTCGTTTCATCCCATCATTTCAAATTTATTTCGATTGATTAAACACTCCGTATCAAATACTGCCTTAATTAAAAAAAAATTATTGTGTTAAATTTTACCACTTTATGTTAATTATAATCTGTTATATTTCTATTAGCAATAAATTAAACTGCATTTGCAATTATACAAAGATTCTTTAAATAAAGATAAACATAAATACCGACAAGTCCGACAACACATACCATTCGATTTGATTAAGAAACATATATATCTTATATTATACTACCTGTAAAATATTTACATAATTTTAATGAGGCAAACCCTTTTCTTATGAGGGTCATTACCGTTCGCTGCGTAAGTAGAATGTAAGACTGATCACTTCTCACATTTTGTTACACATAAGTCACACTTATACAAAGTTAATTGACTTAATATTAATTAAAATTGTTTTAAAAATACGTGTAATCAGTGGTAAATTTTGCTCTTGGTATTTTCTATCATCGATTTAAATGTTTAGTGTTTTATTTCCTTGATGCATACAAAGCCACATACATACGGACGATGTAGAATATAACGCTGCTCGTGTATCGGAGTGTGCGTGAATCGCGCTGGTAGTATGTACGACAATAAAAAGATTTTCTTTATTGTCTACAATGTTTTATATCAACAGTTTTAGATTATTGCGGGATTTAATACTCTATTCCGATGGTTTGTAGATAGAAATGCACAGCATCAATATATTGTTATAAATTTAAGTTAAAAATTGAAACTAATTATAGTGTAAATATTTTTATATGTGTAAATTACGTCAAGCAATTACCGCTGCAGTCCGGTGTGAGATCAATAATTGACAATCTCATAAATATCCTAATTTTCAATTATAAAACGTGCGCGGATGTATGATGAATGAGGTAGTAGATCTTCCAATTATAATAGTGGTAGCGAAACCAGTTTCACGTGATTTATTCAGTGATCAACAGTGGCCGCTTTAACAATTACTATTTTATGATAACCGGCGAAGTAATCAGGCCTGCATTTTATTTGTTTGCAATGGGCATCGATCGGTTGCGTTTAATTGATAACGGTGGCCGGCGTAATTGGTTTAATGATTATGTTGTGCTATCGTTTGGGACTTTTGTTCTGGCATCCGACCAAAATTGTATTCCCTGAACAAAAGCGAGACATCCATCTTTAGTCCAGAGTGAACATTCTAAAGGACCTTATCCTTGCCGCTCCAAACACTCATGATTCATCCTTTCTGGGTACGGCCATCCCGGGGCTCAGCCAGATGAGTATCCTTTATATCCCGCCGCGTCCTTTCCTGACATCTCCCTATATACCCTCTACCCTTATATACACCGCACCGAAACTTTCATATACATTTACTATACAGTGGGGCCCTTACTCTCAGAGGTCGATCCTCTGGAAATTACGGGGGATACTTTCTAGGATTTCGGACCCACCCTTTCACTTCAAATATTTAACATTACTAGACAAGAATCAATATATCACTTCAAATATGTATCAGCAGAATTTCATATATCTTACATAAAGCTAAATCGACAAGGAATTGCACCAACAAATAAAAAATTCATTGCCCGTGCTGCATTTCTAATAAGAGTTTAGCAGTTCGCCCTGTCAATGTGTCATAACCAATACAAACATCCCAGGGGATTAACTAAATATTTTAACAATCCTCACCGGATCATTACTGCAAATAATGCATCGCGCATATTGACATCCTCAGAAATGCATATTGATAGCACAAACACACATCATACCGGTAATTTATGTGTGTAACACCCTGTAGCATTAGCACTTAATATTCGGGCGGACTTGTAAATGTATCAGTTTGATAACGGACAGGTTGGAATATGCAGGGCTCGGGTCAGAGCCGCCGTAGGGATTTAGAATTACTCTGTTTGCCAGGAGTTGTTTGTTTGGGTTATATGGGGTGGGTCACTGTTAATACCTTCCAGAATGACCCTCCCGATTTGCTCAAAATTACAGGATTACCGAGCGTAGCGGAAAATAAAAAGGATTACATTATTAATATTCATCTAACCGAAATAAACTTTTTAAATAAATCTGCCAATTATTTAAGTAATTGTATTCATCACTCTATATTAATTTGTATTTACTTTTACTAAATACTTTCGTTATAGCTTATGTTATTTTCACAAACTCGTGAATTTAAAAGAAAATGATGATTGGTTGTTGCAAGCTATAATTATCATTGGTCGGCGTGTCAAATAAAATGAAAATCAATCAAGGATAAAAGCGAAGTGGCATTTACAGAAGGCATTAAAAATGAAAAAGCAATAGTGAAGCTTTCATCATGTTTTTGTGAGGAGCATTACGATTCCGAGCGGGTGCGGTGGATGCCAGACCGACGAGACCATTGACTTTACATTCTTAGAACACCAATGCGAAAAATTATTTGCAACCACAATTTAATAAGAATTACATACGTAACATATTTCTTAACATAATGACCCAATCCCTATACAAGCAAAACACATTCGACAACATAATTTAAGCATAACTTTTACCATGCTACTTAAATCAAGTTTAATTAAAACCAATACAAAATAATATGCCTCATTTAATTCACATTAATTTAATTATATATTTTTTTTATAATTAGTTTGTTCATAAAAATATTTTATCTAGGTAATGTAATATCAATGGGTGCGACTGCCCTCCGCGACGGCAAAGAAACTACGTCCGCAGCTATTTCAGCTCGACTAATGTAGCGGCCATGTGACCCTTGCCAGATACTTTTTGCACCAGGTTCTACTGCATGCCACTGGCATCATCGAGCGGAAAAACAAGAACTGTGAGAACTTGTCAGAATGCGTACGGATATTACAGATAACTACAAATTAATTATAAAACGCCATGCGAGTATTGTTCGCAAAAGAATAACATCTTTCCTGCCGCAGAGCTATTCATTTTAGTTTGAAGTACTAAGAACCTATATTTAATTGTTATTTTTTTTAATTTCCCAGTATATATTAATTATAGTACATATTGTTAATGTTTAAATCCATGACTTACTTAATCAAACGTTAACATATATATTTAATATTCAAATGTTTTCCTCTATTCACATCATATTATATAAAATATATTATGTCAATTCAAAATGTTTGTATATTCTATATAGGAATTTATAATTGAGGATATAATTACCTTACTAGGGTAAGTAATGCAATTATTCAGTGCTCCTTGAAGTACCGGATAAAGATAATCACCTTCGACTACTAATATAGAATAACAATATTTGAAAAATCGCTGATGAGTTTACGTATTGATTTCTGTTTAATTGGGTAACTGCTAAATTATATTCAATGCCATAACTTATAGTTTTGATTAAAATTTTGTTGCATAACCATTTTTAATATAATTTTACAATCAAAAAGCAGTAAATCAAAACTGGGAGATGCAAACCAATCAATTTGCATAATTTTAACAAAAAAAACAATTAATAAACCTGAATCTAGCAATTTTTACGTAAAAAAATTGGTTTCTATAATAAGAATTTATGTCTTAACGCATATCCACAAGTAAAAGAAATTCAAGGAACTTGTGGCAGAAAAAGCTCTATAACATATTAAACACCCATTAACCTACTTACTAAAAAGTACGTAGCGCCACTATTTTTTTTTTGTAACTGTTCAAGGTTTACCCAAAAAGAGAATCTGATTCTTCAAATTATAGACCAAATGCATTATAAGCGTATCTATTCAAAAAAATTAAATATTATAATTTTCACTCTTAGAACAAAATAACTATCTTAGATACTCAATATGAATTCCGATCAAACAAATCTGCTGACATATTTTAGTTACAAATGAATTTCTACTTACTACATGGAGAAATTCTTTCAGTAGCTCTTAACATTTCCAAAGTATTTGTTAAGATAACTTCCTAATCTTAAAAGTAAATTTTATTGTATATGCCTTGATCAGAAATATGTCTTATAATAGCTTTCTTGACAACAAATTTTGATTTACATTAATAAACTTATTCAAATATTTAAAAAATCTATTCATAGTTTTGCAGATGATACTTCATAATTTGCAAGAATCAACACAACATTTTGTAAAACGTTAATCAGTTACGCAGAAGAAAAACTAAAACATGTAGATAAACTATACCAACACAGAACGTGATTTGCTCAAAGGTTAGACTTCTTTCTTTTAAGAATCTGAAAAAATTTAAGAGATTTAAAAAAAAAGAAACTAAAAAAAACTTTAAAAAAATAACTAATAACTTAAAAAAATGTGAGAAAAACTTGAAAACATTAAGAAATTTTTAAAAAAGTAAAGAAATTTAAAACAATCTAAAAATTCAGATCTGTCAATCAAAGCTGTTCAGCAATTGTTTTCCAATAAAGTGATTCAAGAAGCAATAATATTAACTGATCCACTATGAGCCTCTTGATGGATTCCTGTGGGGTTACCTAAAAGTAAAGTCTACAAGAATAATGAAGCTAATATAATTAAAGACAAATATCGAAACAAGATTGATCTCGCGAAAAATGTGTGGACGTGTTATCAATAATCTTTATTCTTGATTTGAAATTGTATAAAGCGCAACAGACACAATTTAGACAATATTGTGATATTGAAAGTAATGCAATTGGCCTATACAATAAAAAATCAGTTTGTCTCCCTTTTTAGGCATAGGTTAAAAATTTGCAATTTTCCAACAACTCAAGTTTTTTTTTTGTATGATAAGACAAATATACACAATTATTTTTAACTACTTCATAAAAAAGATCTAGTAATGTTCGTATATTGCTTCCAGATTGTAGATGTCTATTTCGAACTCTAAACGTATTAACACAAAAATCATTCAAAAAGTATGAAAATAAATTCAATTTATTTAAAAACTTTGACTTATTTTTCAACATTAAAATCATCAACAATTTGAAGTACCTATAATGTATGTTAAAAACAACCCAAATAATCATAAGAACAATACAGTTCAGTCAACCGACCAAACCGTTGTTAGCACTCGTTCTACAGCGCAGGCACTTAGCCAGCAAGCAATAGCTACGACCGATGAATGCAATTTTTATTGCATTTGTCAAACCGCTAACCATTGTTAATTATTTGTGATTTATTACATTTAATTAACAATATTTTATTTTCAGTTAACCAACATCCACCAAAATGGATGCGGTCAAAGCGAGATTAAAGTAGTTCGAGTCTGTATTAGTCGGATTTAATCAAAGGATTCAAACCATGGAGGATACGCTCGCCGGAGCCATCAAGAAGATCAACCGCGCTGTTGGAGAATTTTCCACCAGCAACGTGGCGGATGCGCTTATGTCTTCGACAGTGAAAGTCGTTGCAAAAAAACTGCAGAAATTCGAAAACTCCCTCCGAGCCCTGGAAACTTCGTAAGCGGATTTAAAAATCCGCGGACTGAAAGAATCCAATTTGCAGATGCGAAACACGATAGAGCATCTAAAGATGCTTGTAAAAGACCTTCAAGCGATGACGAAAAGCCTCCACCACATGTAATTCGTGATAGAAGCAAGCTTAGTAAGTGGAGATTTTCAAAGACAGCGGTGCAAAAGTTGTCCACGCTATCAACATCAGCAACGGCATCCGCTTTAACTTTGAAAAATAAAAAACTTCCGTAAAGCTACTGCAATTCTGCATAATGCAAGAACTGCAAAGTATTACACGTTACAAACGCGAGGCAAAAAATCCGTTAAAGCAATAATTAAAAAGACTCACTCCAAAGAAAATAAAAAAAAAACTTGCTTCATTAGGATTCTCTTTGTAACTCTGCTGGGACATAAACTCCTCGATGTCAAACATCCGATGCTGTACGTGCAGTTCGAAAACTCCGATAAAAGTCAAAATATTTTCAACTTATCTGAACTTTTTGGTCTAACCATTAGGGTTGTGACAAATCGTCGTACTCGGGAAAACAGTTCAGTCAGTGCCACACATGCCAGTACTACGGGCACAAGGCATCGAGGTGCTATGGAAACCCCATTTGTGTTAAATGCGCCGGTCCGCACTATTTAGTAGAATTTAACAATAAACAAATGACTGCATCTCAAGCCAGTTTATTGTCGGCAATGAAAACCCTCGCACGGTGAAATATAAGAGGACGATGGCAAACGCGAGCCATATCTAAAGTAACGCATGTTTGGTTAGCGTCCTGAGACGCTATACGATACATATTTTACGTGCGTTCAATTACTCTGAGTTAGGAAGGTCTATGCACAAATTATCTAAGTGCCGCAGTTTCAAGTATTTTCAATGAGTCGGAGTTTAGTCGGTAGGCGCTGCGTGCAAACCCGACTCTTTTCGTAAGTCTTTAGCAAATTATGAGCCCTAACCACAAAAAAAAATCAAAGAAAATATTAACATTAAGTATCGACTTTTTGAATCGCTGAATATAAGACCAAAGAAGAAATAAACAGATTTATATCTGAAACAAACGGAGGCGCTATAGATACTGACAAAGCCTAGTATCTGGTCCTCACATTCCCCACTCCCCACACTCTCATATTAAATGTAATTATGGTTAAATTGACACTAATCATTTATTAGACTAACATCCTGAATTAATAAATGCCATAATTTCTGCCGGAGCTAAAGCTCAAACCTGCAATTGTTTTAATTATTGTAATTACCAGAACGTGCCAGTGTGATAAATTAATTAAAATTACACTTAATGATATCTAAGGTAAAAAAAAGTATTTTGATAATAAAAATTCCGGATTCAAAAATAAATGTTCAAAAAACTTTTACAATCAATTAAGCAAATGCGATGTAGAAGTAGTTTTTGCTTAAATTTTCAAAATCTACTTAACAGATGTGTGGGCAATGTAAAAGATGATATCTCGTTCTGTTAAAACATGGTATGAGTTATAGCTTTTGATGCTATATCTATAAATAGTGCTACTAAAGACAGAAATCAATTAATAAACCTCATGATTCATATTCATCTTATAAAGACTCAAACTTCATTCCTAGCCACTAAAATAATAGCAAAAAATATAAATTAACTATTTTTAGATTATTTTCTGAAAACAATGTAGATAATAGCATCTGCAGTTAGTATTACAGTATTTTAATATTAGAAACAATAACAGAATGCAGATACAGCGTTATTTTTAATGGATGATGTCTGATGTAGTAAAATTTATTAGAAAAAAGTTGGAGACATAAGAGAAAGAAGAAATGCCGACAAAAACTAAAATATTAAAAAATACTGGAGATGCTTACTTAACTTACAGAAGGAAAGGCAAGATTGCAATTGCAAACAAGAATGTTTCATTATCATATCCTTAAAAATTAAGACATTTTAGGAAATAAAAAATAACTACCAAAATGCATACATATTTGGTTGTACAAAAAAAAGATCTCTCCTCAAGAAAAACCTTTTCTATGGAATGATGATTAGCAGAAAAAAGAAAAAAAATACATGCAAAAATCCGTTTTTAAATACTCAAAGATTACAAAATAACCGTGAAATGGTAGAAAATATAACCGGCCATTTGGCAAAAAGATCTAGTACACCAGCTATAGACAGAAGAGGCCGCCATGGACATCATAATAAAATACAGTAAAGAACAATTACCAAATATCAAATTCATTATTCAAGAAATGACAATCCAAATTGCATGTTGACAATGTTATAAGAATATACTATAGAATGTTGCTTTAAAGTTTATAAAACTGTATGCACAGCTAACAATAAACGCCCTTTGTCTCTCAAAAAATTTCAAAAAATATTCACTGAGGAATATAACATCAGATTCAAATTCCTAAGCCAGATTCGTGTAGTATATACAATTGTACTAATATTTCCATAAAAAAACCTACAGCTAATAACAATGTAGCTAAATTAAAACAATTAACTGAATTAAAAGTAGTCACAGAAGAGCGGAAACTGGACAGAATGCAATAAGTAAAAAAAAATAAAAGTAGTCACAGAAGAGCAGAAGCTAGACAAAATGCAATAAGTAAAAAAAACAAAAATCTGAAGAAGATCTAGAAGTTTACGCTTTTACAATTAACCTTCAACAAGCTTTGTCAATTCCAAAACTTTATACAAAATCAATGTTGTACAAAAAAAAATTATTTTGTTGTAATCTTGTTATTAATAGCCTCCATCCTTCTCAAAAATACTTTTATATGTAGGATAAATCTACAGCTGATATAGGAATCTACCTGCTAAAATATTTCTAAACCAACAATACAAAAAGTAAAAAATTCATTTCAACCTCAGATTACTGCATTGGAGAAAACAAAAATTTGTCTCTCATAGCTGTTTGTATTTCAAAATTTTTGTATTTATTTTTTTTGTTTTTTTTTAACTTTACGTTAATAAAAATGTTTTTCAACTCAAGTGAATACTGTCCAATGTAAAATATAGTAAGCACATGTTAACAAATTCAAAACTAATAATTAAAAAGAAGAAGAAAAATCATGAAACCAATCTCGTGTTGATAAAATGTACATGTGTTGTAATAAAACATACTTTCGAATATTGAAGACAGGAAAGAAAAAATACATTCTAAAGAGATATACTGGTAGATGCCATAATAAAGTACCTGATTCTGTTTCGAGTATTATACGAGTCATTTATCTTAAACATTTTGTTTAAATGTTGATATGTTTTTATATGCGTCATAGTGTCACATTCCAATAATTTTATTAATCTGGGGCTTGATTCTATTCTCGATAACTTTCGTCTCATTTCTGATAATATAAACCCAATAACAAGCTTTAAGTTAATTGTATTTTTAAATATCAATACCACGCTAACAATTCGAAGTTAGGGATCAAAATATGACTAAATAATAACTTTATCCACCGGAGTGATTCGATAGTCACCTAATAAGCTTTTAGTAACATCAACAAAGTTGAAAAATAATGAAAACTTACTTCCAAAGTGGTGAGTTTTCTACTCAATCGGTAAGAAATTTACGAAACAATTTTAATAGAAAAGAAGTGCCTTCAACGCAGTTTGTGGGCCAATTTGTGAAACAATTCGCAAAACTAGATCGTTAGTAGAAAACAACACGTTTTCGTCCAGTTCGCACAGCCAAAAAAATTAATGCTGTTGCTCAGTGTGTGCGTGAACTAAATATTTCTCGCACTTTTCTGAGGAGAATTTGCATAAAGACCTCGGTTTAAAAGCCTACAAAGTTCAATTACTCCAAGAAATAAAGCTTCATGACCATCCAATGCGTTTTCAGTTCGCCTAATAAGCTAAAGATTGTTTGACCAAAGATGAGCATTTTTATTAAAAAAATGTATTTTCCGATGAAGCTCATTTTCCACACATGACTATTGAACAGCCCTATGCATCCACAACGAGTAACTGTTTGGTGTGGTTTTTGGTCCGGCGGCATTATTGGGTCATTTTTCTTGAGCAAAGAGTCGCCGTTACCGTCAATAGCTGTGCTGAGCCATGCTAAACAAATTTTTGTTCCAAAGAGTATGAAATAAATGTCTTTTGGTTTCAACACGACAAGACCACTTGCCATACAGCCAACGAAACCATCGATCTTTTGCGCACTGTTTTTGGATATCGAATAATCAGCCGAAATGCTGATGTCAATTGACCGCCTAGGAACTATGATTTGACCCCGTTGAATTTATTTTTTGTGAGGAAACCTTAAAGATAAGTGCTACGATAACCACCCAGAGACGAGTAATGCTTTGAAACACAAAATGTACTAAAATATTGGGTTAATCAGATGGGTTACTGTCAAGCCAGCCGTGGTAGTCATTTGAATGATGTTGTGTTTCATTCTTAAATGAAAATGTCCAATCTTTCTAATAAACTCATAATTTTGAATAAATATTCATTAGTTTTTTATTTATAGCCGATTCAAATTCCAAAAGTTAGATGGCCCACCCTTTAGCTGTAAAACGCAAAATAAATAACAATATTATTGGTTACAGATACAGATCCTTGTAGTAATGTATGCCAAGCATCTGTTTCCGGCATTCTTTTTCCATTCCTTGTTCTTATCAATACAATTTCTGAGTAGTTTGATTGCATTAGCAAGTGTTAAGAATGTATAGTTAATGTGCAGTTGTCTTAAGAATTGTGGATAGCGTATACTCAGTATTTGAACTAAAATATATTTGCAGTTGATTAATTTGTTCACAGTATATTTGTTTGATATCAACTATACATCTTTTTCCTCTGTCCTAAGCAAATTAGCTCGATAGCAACATGCTTTATAATTGTGCCTGTTAAACTTAGTTAATATTATTCTGATCTGAGTACAATTGCTTTTATGCTTCTTCTTATTCATTGATTTTATTTGTAAGTTTTGATTGTAGACAAGTTTCATATTTATTAGTAAATTGTTTCATTACACTATTCTCTGTTGTTGTGTTTTGCAACATTCTTAAGTATGTGTGTCATCTTTTGCCGGATTGTACCCGCAATCTCACCAACAATGATGCGCAAGCTGCCATATCCAGCATCGGCTCCAGGTATGACCCAGCGCAGTCCAATCAGCGGACTTTGGTTTATTCCTTTTATTAAACTTTCCATATTTCGGTGAACCCCTTTAACCTAGTTGAAAGTGTAAGATAAATAGATTATAAGGTTACAGTATAGAATTATATTTCCAAGGCCAATGAATACCTAGATTAGCAATCTTTTAATCTAGATTTAGATAAACTGTAGATACTTGGTGTTAACAATTAGTTTAGTTAGTGGAATATTGGTATTGTGTTCCATAAAGTTTGGGTACGCGGTTAGTTACTTTAGATTATTGGCATATCTTAAGATACGTGGTAGCGCTTTTTGTTGTTTCTACAAAGGTTACTAACCACGAGATTACTTTCCTTTTTTTGTTATATATTTGTATAATGCACAATATGGGGTGTTGTGATCCGAGGTTTAAAATAAAAATGTTCAAAATTACAATTATTATGTAATTTTTTTCCAGATATTTTTCTACCAGGTAAGTTTGCTTTTCTATTTTATTTTTCAGTAGATATTCTGACTTGTTGTTCGTAGTTGTTTTGTCCGTATAAATAGATAGATTCTATATTAGCGTGTTTATGTACACTTAGTCGGTATCCTATGGCTGTTTATGATCATCCGGTAAAAAGTTTTATGAATAAGTTCTTTCTACATTTTGTGTGTACCTTATTATGCCTATAAGTGCATTTAGATTGTGTCAGTTTCTGAGATCCTTATGTATATTATGTATTCGTTGGGTTTAATACATTTTCTTTTAGTATGTGTTTTATATAATCGAGCGTTTTCATGACTTAATCTTGTATTGCAAATACAAAACCTTCAACTTTAAGTACAAAATAGTCACAAAACAACCATTCACTGATCCAACCTACTCATATTTTTCTGGTAAATTTGGCAATTGTGTACTATGCATGCTTTTTCCTGTCACTGTTCTCTTTCGTGTGTTACTACGCTTACGGTTTATTAATATTATTATTATCACAGAATGTCGCTGGTCACGGTTGGGTTGTTAACAAATGTTCAGATCATCCTTTTAACAATATGACAGATTCCCAGTATCACAGATTTTTGTATAATATGAATAATTCAATTTCAGTTTTTTAGGTAATTTTTTTTTTAATAATTCAGTAGAACTTTTTGTATTCATGTTTGTCCTTTGTCATCATGCGTTGCCATAATCATAGAACGCACACTCACGAGGTTTGTAGAACTGAAACAATTATCTGCGCTTGACTCTTAGCCGCTGTATATGTTTTTGTGTTATAATGAACAAACGAGTTTTTATTTTCTTTAAGTTGTATGTATTCCATTCCAAACTCTAATCTCTGATATTTGTTTAGTTTATCCAGAAAGAGTATTATCTATAGAAATGGTAATGTCAATTATTGAAACATTTTGTTCTATTTCATCAAAAAATAAATATTATATTGTGTTCCACGTTTACGTCTGTTATTATAGCTGCATTCCAATATAGGTTTGCAGTTGGTCCTTCTCCACTTGGAAATGTAGCTATCAGCCTTTAAGAAACATTTAGAATGCCATATTATCTCATTCTATAAAGTACCTACTGTTGAATTGGTGTAATACTAACAATAAACTAAAAAAATCAATTAATTAAGCATTTTAAGAAGTTTTTGTTCATTCCTTGTTTGAAAAAAAAAATTTTTAGTTTAGTTTTTTGACATCAGTCTAAAAATACTATTAATGTCAATTCTTTCGAAGTGGCTTTCGAAAGACTTAATATGAATAAAAATAAGAAAAATTTTATTTAGTCATTCCAAGAATCAAACTATTGGCTACTCATAATTTTAGCAATTAAAACGTCTAAAACAAATTTTATTGAAATTATTAACTATTGAACGGCGCTCATATTTATGGTATGGTATTCAGTAAAAATATCTACGCTCTAAAAGTTTCAAACTATTGCGAGAAGCAACTTGTTTTAATTTATTCTGACTTGATTGAAAATTAATGTGATAATTTTATGTTATAAATATCTTTAGGTTTACTTATTGATAAAACAATAATTAACAACAGTTTAATATTATTATAAATTTTGCAATTCAATATTTTTTAATTTTATAGATTAAAATCTACAATAGTCGATAATAAAGTTTATTATGATAATACATATATAATATTAATTTATATCAATAACAGCGTGCATTAGTGTGGCCATAACGTAAGACCCCGATGAAAACTTTATAAGGTTCTTCGGTGGTGTTGACACTTACAGCGCCGAGGATACTATCCTTAGGGAGCCTTTAGTGGGGAAATATGAACATTATTATCGTTTCATATTTATGTGAACCTAGTACTCTTACACCATAAAGGGCTTTAATGTGCCGACGTGGTATAGGAGTACGGTATATAGTAAAACTTACCTTAGGTGGACATTCTCATTTTGTATTTTAAATAAATTAAGATAGGTTAATGTAATTATGTTAGTAATAGAAAACAATAGGTTAAATAAAATAATAAGATTTATTAAAATAAATAAATAAAATAAATAATGTGAGTGTTAACATGAAATAATTGGTTAATAAAAGTAGTGAGAGATGGCATCATGCAAGAAATGCTCAATGTGATAACTCACGTTTTTGTTTTCGAATTTGAGGGCATCTTCGTCGGAGCATCCAAGGCTGCGCATATATTTCAAGTAGGTGGTTGTGATGGGCAAAGAATAGTCGATTTCTCCTGCCATAAATCCTCTTTTCCTTTCAGACTGTTCCCTTTCTATGCTATCGACTGGGGACCAAAGTTTCGGCGTGGATGTGGTCGTAACTGGTACGGTGGCAGTGGGAGGTTGAGAGTGATCTGATAAATGATTGAGATGTCTCTTTTTTGGAGGCGTTTTAGGAGGATCTCTAGATGTGAGATTGCAAACGTCTAGCGGATTGTTTGATCGTTTAGGTTCAGGGGTTTGCGTTCTTAATGGACCCTCGATTTTAGTTTGACTTTGAGAAATATCGCCATTCCTCTGCGACAAATCTAAGGTCTGTGGCGATGCAGGCACTGGGGTATTAGAGGTGGTGAAGGTGGTGTTATTAGTGGGTGGCGGAGTTTTACTTTTAGACGCTTTTCCCAGATCCAAATAGGTCGGTATTTGTGGGTGGCAGTCTGTGTGTGTGGGGGGAACGGGCTGCACAGGAAGTAATGGCGCTGTGGTCGGCACTAGGGGGAGTGTGGGGCTCGGACTGGGGGTAGGTAATACTGAAACGGGCGAGGGGGAACGAGGATGCTTTTGACACTCTGTGCAACCCAAGAGGAAGCGAGTGACGGCTTCCCGAGGCAGGAACGCGTACGTCTCCGTTATCTGGAATGAAAACAACAATTGCTAACATGCGACTGGCATTTCAATAAACGTTTTTATGTGTTATGTAAATCGTTGTTCGTTTCGTTGCACCGTAGTTTGTTGTTAGTTTTAGCTTCGGGCAATCTACGACACTGAACTTACTCAAACTCATGCACATTCTACATAGCTCACATATATTTATTCTTTTTTTATGTCACTATTTCAAATATACGACAACCAACCACCTTATCATTATTACTGCTACATGCAGAACAGCCGCGGGTCATACAGAGACCATTACATTCCTACTCACAAACACGACTTAAAGAGGCCCTTTTATTTTCGCCTCGCCATCAAAAAGCATGCATACACGAACGACAATTTATCTCAACACAATTTCATTCACTCAAAAATACATTTTTAATCCCCATAATCTCCACAAATTTATAATAAAATCCAAGGCAGGCGGCGTCGCTTATAAGAAAGCAACAAAGAAAAAACTGAATGAGCATCGCAGGGTCGGATATAAAATAATATAAATCAAGTACAAACTACCCTATAAGAGAACAGCATGCACTGATGTTTCCGACCAAATAACCGTATTTCCATATCGCCAGACTACAAACGGTGAAATATTGACAATCAACAGGTGCTACATCCGCCGAATATCAAGCGAAATGCAGTCGCCCAAACACAATCCTCGCGTTGCCCCATGTATATGGAAAGCAGAGTTTTATAACTGGTGGTTGGAATGCCAAGAAGTTATTTTAAATATGTTATTGGCAATTCAAATTAATATCTCTTAGTAAACATATTTTACATAAGTTTTAACAAGATATGATTGTGCTTTTCAGTGGCATTTAAGACAGATATAAGTCAGCTTTACGTTTTACATAACACAATAGAAAAAAATATATTTAAAAAAATCCATACCGTTCGATATGTCCGTTTTTGTCCTGCGTGTTTTCCAGGACGACCCTCTAACTCCACATGGACATTATAGATTATATCGAAGAAGTTTTCCACAACTGCTACTTTTCTATATACCGGTTCCCCAGTTGAATTCTGTAACAAAAAATAACAATTATTACAAATCATATTAAGAAAATAATTATTAAACTTGATTAAATATTTTATTCTATCTACAATTATTTTATTAAATTTTATTTTTAATTTAGTATTGTAAATGTAAATGTGTGGCCTGACACCGAAAGGTAAAAAAGGCAATTGAATAAATAAATAAAAATAAATGTAAATGTAAAAACCGAAACACAGGCTTGGTGTAATATGAATTGTTTATTTAACATAAATGTTGTTGGTTTGGAAATGATTTCTGGTTTGCGGTCTTCGGCTAATTTGTGTTTATGCAAGTGAATCTCCACCCTGACATGAAATAATTTATATTTTACGTGTTTGTTACTCCTATTTGGTGATTGTGAAAAGAGCTGACCTAGATAGCCGGACATGCAATGTATTATAAAAAAAAAGTTAGCGCGGAGCCACTGATTCGGAATGGTGATCTGAACTAGGGATAGGATGCGAGGCGAGAGTGGAATGGGGGTAGAGTATTCCAGAGGTCTGCAGGGGTTGAGGATGATTCGGCAGAACTCCGGCAGTCAGCTGAGGGTTACCAGGGGTATAAAACCCGAGAGGGTGAGTTGGAAAACCCTCTGGTGGGTGGCGGGCGGTTGGCAGCCAGAGGTGGGGAACGGATCCGACCTTTCCGAGGTACAAAGGAAAAATAGCTCCCTCTGGCGTGGGGTTACTATGGTTTTGCGTTGATAAAGCTTGAGCAAAAGCGCTATTATACAGGTGTACGTTTTTGCAAAAAATACCACCGTTATTTTACATCCGAGAAGATGTTATGCGTGTATGGGAAAATGTTTTTATTCAACCAAGTAATAATTTACTTATTTAAAAAAAATAAACATCCATTAGAATTTTCATATTCCGATCATCGTAATTAAACATCCACTGGAAGCAAAGCTCAGAGTGCAGGTAAGTAAATTAAATTCAGCACTTTCTTTTGATGATTCACCCCCAATCCCTGAAACACGGCAAGAATTAGTGAAGCCTCGTCAGAACATTGGAGACATAAGGGGTGGCTGCAGGGTCTCTGCTCTAATAAGCAAGACTAGGAGCGGAGCCAAATGAAATAAGAAAGTGGAGGTGCGCGTCCCCCGTGTCTATATGATGAAGCGAACTGTAATAAAGCTAATCTCTACTTAGCTGTCACTTTTATTTAACCATCTATTTATTAACCAATGTAAGATGCATGAATAAATATAATTAAACTTGAATGTTATTTCAAAACAAGAAAGCCACAAAGAGAATTATTCAGAATTTGTATTTTGTTATCATCCAATAGAATAACACCTATTAAAAATGTACATAGTGTTATAATTAAGAATTCGCAATAAACAAGCGTGGCGCCCGGGTAATATTTTTTAATAATTCTACCCGTAACAAGCGAGCGGTAATGAGTTTTCAGAGGTAAAACCTCTCCAGGCTGATCCTTATAGCGGAACGTCCAGTTCTTGTACTTTTTGCTCGTTTCCCGCAGGCACGGCGTGTTGGGTTTTTGCTCCGCCCGACGCAGAGCCCGGGCAACTTCATTTTTCCCCATTTCAGTTTTCTACCTTTTTTGTGGCAGCATTCTTTGAAATGTCGTCCGCCTGTACGGGGGAGTTCTTATCGGCGCTCTCCTTTTCAAATACGATCCGCACACACATACAAAAAAACATTTCTAACAAATTTTAGGCATCGCAATAAAAAAAACCTTTGGTGCAAATAGAAAAAAATAAGTTTAATGTAATTTAATGTGGCGTTACGAGATGGATGGATGAACTATTTTTGAATTGTATGTATGTTTGTGGGTTGCCGGGAATTCATGCAAGACTGCAACGAATGTTGCAATTATCGTCACTGATTTTGTGTACGGCTTGCTGGCATGTGATTATATAGTTCGCAATGTACGCAGAGAAGGACATGTACAAAGAATTCCACTTAACATAATTTGTGGGGATCCTTTCTAATTCCCTTACATGGCTTTTAATGGGACCACTCTAAATCGAAAAGGTAACGACGCTGCGCCTTATATATACTCAGCAATATGTTCGATAAGCTGATTGTTTGTACAACTGGTCGTGTCCCGAGGAGGGAGTGACAAAGATTGACTACTACTAGAATGAACGCCATATACGACAAGATAATACTTGTCCTTCTTGATGGATTTCAAACCTAAACAACCTGCGCGGTTTAGATTCAAATATCGCTACGCGAATATATTAATATAGTTGTAGATAGCAACAATCGTAGGTTATATATGAACACTAATAATCGCATAGTGTGTAACGGATTATAAACTTTGTATTGTACAGTTATCTATTATCTCAATATATAATGGGGGAATATATAGGCGTTATCAGGTATCTGATGGAATCTGGATAGACAGGCGTACAGAACGACAACGGCAAGTAGACAGACTGACACACCTCTGGCTGCAACGAGTGTGTACTTATTTGTGTCCACATTGAGTTCGGTGGCCGGTCGACATCCGTGCTTAACTCTGGGCCCCAGCTGGACCTGCATTCTGCAAGGATCTCATCTATACCATATACCGGCGGGGCCACGGAATAAACCAGCTCATACACATGACTTGCACAATATTACCTTGTCTTTCAAGCATCTCTACGCAAAAGTAATATACGCGCCTTAACATTATAAATACAAACACCCTATAACATAAAATAAAATAACTGAATAATAAGATCAACATGTGGTTATTTGTTTTTTTTTATTTTTAAATAACCAATATCAACAGGTTTCAGCTGTCCTACGGATTCTCTCTCAATTTAGTGCTGAAATAAAATATATTTAGCTAAATAAGAAATTGCGCAAGTGCCGGTTTGCATTTTAGACAAAATTTCAGCGTAATCAGCAGTCGCGCCATCCGTCGCAACAACAACGTACTAACAGTATTGATTTGCTAGCAGCGTTACAGATACTACTAGTGGCGCCGCCGCTATATCATCAATACCCTTGTATAGTTCGACCTCTCCATACTAGATGGCGCCACATACATCAAAGTGAATATTATTTATTTTATATAAACAAGTATTTAAAATGTTTAAAATTTAATTACTTATAATAATAGATAATTATTAAAAACATTAATTCACAAACATTAATTATAAATGTTAATAAAAAAATTAATATTATAATTGCAACAGTTCTTAACTAAGTTTTTCCTGATCGGTTTAAAGTTTAAATAAAAACTTTGTATATTGTAATAGGATTATCGTGTTGAAAGATGACAGACGGACTAGTGTGAGATGACAGATCCGGCCTGTATAGCTGCAGGCTGACACCTGTTGCGCACGACCGCTCCGTTTCCGCTCTAACAACGGATACATGTACATTTATAGTCGTTTGCGATATTCCAACGCCGATCATCAGCCCGCTTACAACTACGCCACGTCCATCCCCCTATCATTAGCGTTTCAAAATAGTTTTTATTGATCCAAAGTAAACAAATTTAAATAACAACATTGGGAAAATATCATTGCCTTTTTTTTGTAACGTGCAATTTTATGCTGAATTAATGTATCTTAGAATTACGCCGCCGAGGGCTTTGAATAAAATATGCGGCTCACATAAGCCGCTTCAAAATCTGCAAAACTCAGTAACAAGGAGGGTTGGGGTAAATCCTTACATTTATAAATGTGTAAGGATGTCGGGACAGGGAGAAGGAAGACCGAAGACATCTAAAACCCGCGTTGCCGGATCCGGTGGAAGCTTTAAGTAATTTATCAGGTTAGACTCGGCGTGCCTAGGTGAAGAAGATAGAAGCGGACCGCGTAACTAGCATGCAAAATAAAGATGATGGGACTAAAAAACTATTTCGTATGCGAGCTTTAGCTGTATTAAAATGTGATAACATCCACCACGAATATGTGCAATCTGAACAGGAGGGAACGAATAAATTTTGTTCGCCATCAATTTCAAATTTGCATTCTACCTCATATATGAAGCGAGCTGTCAGTGTGGCAGATCCGTAGGATCCGACCAATCTCTAGTTCGACATGTCGAATCCCATGTGAATACATTTGACTAGATTACCTAGTCCGAAGCCACAATCTGAGCCTCGCCGTATAATGCACTGCCTTCCTGCTTCTGTCAGCCCGAACACACACTATATCGCCGGAAAAAGGTTCAACCTCCTACTAAAGATATTGTATTTCTACACTTTGTAAATCTCTCTCTACACCGTAATTTAAAAGGCAAGTTTTTAACATTAACATCTATAAAGTTATCAGTTAGAATATATAAAGTTTTTGAGATTTTATATTGAACTGAATTTTATAATCAGGAAGTTGTTTGAAAATAAAGAGGCGTTAACAGAACAGGTTAGTTCAATTTGGTAACTCACAAAGAAATTCTTCTCGAATTGGAGTCTTTTATCTGGAAGCGTACCAAGTAATTGTTTAACACAATTTCCTCTTTGATATTCGTGCTAGATACACATTGAAAAAGCTCGAACTTGATCAGATTAATGATGTATGGTATATGTTATAGTTTACTTATTTATTTAAATATCGTGCAGGTTACGGGACGTGACGCATTTTCCCGGCTTAAGAGGCATTTGTAATTGGATTAACATTGAAATCCGAACATGCAGCGCCCACACCGTAATGTCGGTTTCTGGCTCTTTCACTCTAGCGCATCCAGAGACCGGGTGGTGTTCCTAACTGAGCGTAACACGGCACCACACTCCACTTGTCACGAATCCGAACTGAACAATCCAGTTGCCTGATCGATATGCATGCAGTATTCAGATTAGGGACAAAGCCGTTCCTATTCTCCTCCTTGGAAGGTGGCCAAAGAATTTGTTGCGGCGCTGAATATTCCGCGAGTGGATCCCGAAATGCATTTGCACCGTATAATAGCCGACTGTATTATCTACTTTTATAGTGCTTCGCAATTTCCCAATTAAACAGAGCGTCGTCATCCACGCGGCTTTAAAACATGTGTTGTAGAAGGATTGTTTAGTCCTCGCGGGAATTCGCCTAAAAAGTATTTAGTAGCATCTCACTGTGCGAGGCGGGGGCCTGTAGATAAAAGTTGTAAGTTTTTATTGCCCGGGTGCTGTGGGATTGCCACACATTATACAACTCCTCTGCATGTGTGTAATTCCGCTGGGATTTCATCGAGCAATTCCAAATTCTGAAAAGCCGTACCCTTATTATAACGCTGCAATTATACACCGATTAAATAATATTTGTTTTTTTTTTAGTTTGTTTATTTGTTTGAAGTGTACGTCATTAGTGAAATATTGTTGAGGGAGTTTTGAAGTCTGTATATAAGAGAGTGCGATTCGCACTTCCAGTCGATTAGTCTTTGAATTTGCTTTGTGCTTCGAGCCGCTCATTGGCAATGTGGGTTGTGACTAGTAATACCGCGAGCCGCCTCCGGCTGCGGCTGCGGCGAAAGCTCTGTATCTCACAACCCCGTCACGTACGAAATCCCCCTACCCTATAGCTCTTGACCCGCGCCGTCACTGCTACCGTAGAATCTTACCTATATATTGCAGTCCGGGCCGTGATTGTATAAACCACAGCAGCATGCTTGAGCAGGAAATATGAGTTTCCAAATATAAAAATTTGAAATTAGAACTGGATCACATAGAAGTAAAATATAATACAGGAGTCGCAGAAGTAATAAAGATTTTCTGTAATTAAATATCTCTCGGGCAGTAAAACTCATCATTCAGACCGTGTAACCTGAGTCTTTTTTTTTCTCAGTTGATTGGAGTTGGAGGAAAATAAAGATGATGTTGGAAGCGCTGGCAGAGGCGCGCTATGTGTGGCATATAATGGGGTAGAGTGCGGGCGCGGCCGACACGAAATGCGGGTCTGGGAAGCGGAGGAAGAAGGGAGACGCGGGTCGAGTGAAGCAGGAGATCCGGCGGCAGATATGTGATTACGGCATCAATTAGAGGAGCCGGCCGCATGCAAGCGGGAGGGAATTTGTTAGCAGCGCGGCGTGCTCAACGCTCGGTTCCGTATTGCCCAGGCCATGCCCCACCGGAGGCCCCATTATCACGAACACAGTCGTCGCTCCGGCCCGAAAGCATCCTCTCACCATATACACATACCATCTGTCTGATTGTTTTCCGATATTTATTGCGCGCATTCTTCAAGCCATCATCATTCTCAACCCATTCTTAATGACACTACCTACTTTACACACTAAAAATATAATGCATAAACAAGTACCAAAATAGAATCCAGACAACTGCGTGTGGGACACTAATATCAAGTCTTTTATTCCATTTCATCATAAAAGCTCCTCATATTATGTCTTGTATAGTAATGCTATTGTGAAATGATGCACTCCATAAAAATAAATCATTTTTTTAAATTAAATCAACTTGGGATAAATATATGTATTTACATTGGAAAGTGTTACATATTAACAAGTGCTTTATTATTTTTTTTTTTTAATATCAAAATGTTGATTGAAATGACAGTTACTTAAAAAAATGAAGAAATAAGTAACTAAGAAAACTAATTAGAATAGAGGAAAAAAATGTAGGTCTTTTATCTTTAATAATCACGTAATACAAAATATCATCAAATGTGCTTATGTAAAATAAGTTATACAAGTTAAATAACAAAAACAAAGTAGGATGAACATTATTATTACATACATGTATGCTAGTGTACTTGTTAAAACTGCTTCTCAACATTATGGGTGAACAGATTTAAGATGCACCACAAATAAAAAGACAATTTTGCTATAAAAAAGGCAAACTCGGCAGTACATGACTAAACAATTGCAAACTGTGTAGAAGCTCTGAGTGCATAATTAGTTACCAAATTGTTAGAAATAGACTGCATGAAGTTGATTTAAGGTCCAAAAAATCCATTAAATTGCAATTCGGCCGAGAACACCTAAATTGACAACTGAAACATTGGCAACGTGTTAAGTTTACAGATAAGTCCAGGTTTCTTCCATTAAGCAAAGAAAATACATTTACTTGTATAGAAAAGATCAGGAAAACGTTACCTTCCCAATACAATGCATAAAACTATTCATTTTTGTGGAAGATCCATACTGATATTAGGCCTAACCACATTAGATACCCGTACTGAGCTCATTTTTCAAAATAGTACTCTAAATGCAAAACTACACAAAAATAACATTCTACATGTATATGTTCGTCCATATGCCCAAAATTTTAGTCAAACAATTATTTCAGCTTCTCTTCCAGCATGAACTCCAAACCCAACATGAACAATAGCCAAATCTTTAGGACAATGTATGTCGTCTAGCTCCAGAAACTAAAGAACCTTCTCGAGAAGAATAAGAAGTTTACTAGTCCCAAAAAACACGTCATCAGGACGATCTACAATGAGTCGGAAACTATAGACAACGTAGCTGATGACATCATGCAAAAACCACTTAATTTTCAAAAGATCTCTTCAGAATGCGTACGAAATCTACGCAAAAAATAATAAAGAGCATAGCCGCCTCCACCACTACGATATCTCTCAGCGCTAGGCAACCGTTCCGCCAATTATAAAAATGCCAAAAAACAGAAGACGGGATCGGGTGAGACTTCTTCAGTTTTTGCTCATATTAAGCCAACAACTGGCCCAGCAAGCGCCTTCACTGCCTTCAGCGTCACCAAAACCAAGGCAACCACTTCTGATGCAGCCAGTAACTCCTTAGACCCTCCAACAAGTTCCCTAATCTTGTCAGTATCCACAGTGAATGCTGACTCACAACCCTCCATTGTAATACGGAACAAATCCGTGTTTCAAAAGTTGTCGGCTACGTTTAAGAATATGAATGTTTTAATTGATCGCGCCGTAAACATGACCGATAGTATCCGCATACATACAAACACGTTTCAATAAGTTTCCAAAAAAACCCTAAAATACAATATCAGGAACATAACCAACTGCATCGAGGCTGCGGCGCAGGCAGAGTTAACAGCTCTGGGGTATGCTCCCTTATCAGTAAAACGCATGTAAATTGATGAGAAACGCTGTACGTTCAGTTGCCTCAGAACGTACAAAATCGAGAAATCATGTCTCTCACCAAGTTGTGTAAACTCTCTGAGAGCGTTGAGTTTAAACGCAAGTCCGAAAACTTTGTCCAATGCCATCTTTGCCAGAATTATGACCACACGTCATGTAGATGCAATGCAAAGACTGCCCAGCTTATCTCAAACTAAAGTCAAGCCAATTTTACCAATTGGCCCAAACCAAAGCACCTGCCTCTCAAAAGCAGACTCCCGCTCCTCTCCGGAGCACTTTCTACGCCGCAAAGAGCAATCCTATGAAGCAACGAGAAATCAGACGCAACACGCTAATATGCTATCAGTAAAAAATCAGCTTCTACTCCATTTGGCTCAAGCAAGCAAAACTGATTACAAAATAATTTTATTATCTTCTGTGCATCTCCTAGCCTTATAACCTAGAAATAAACTATTTGTCCGTCAGTCTACATTGAACAAACACAAAGCAACGCCTATAATGCTGGCAGATTCCTTGCAGTCTTAATATTTCTCACTAAGACAATTTTCAATAAGACACGAAGCTCCTTGCACTATAAGATGCAAACTTCTAGGAACCAAAAAAGTCTTTCCTCTTAGTTTAGTTTAGTATGTAAACATTCGTGAGAGTAAATCCGACAAAATCAAATCTTTAGAAAGATTCTCCACCCATTCCGCAAAGAAAAGTATATTTCCAGACCAAACAAAAATGTAACTCAACTTTTGGTGTTGGTTTTTAATACGCCTTGTAATTCTCTAAATACTAGTCAGAACAATTCCATACCTTACATGAAAAAAATTGTGAAAAAAACTTCTTAACTAGAAAAACACTTTTTTAAGAACGTGCTAAACGTACCTAACGCAATTTCATTACTTTGTCTTGGGTTGTATAAATTTTAGTTTTTAAATTATGTACAAACTGCAATAATGACAAAACAGAAAAATAAAAAAAGTAAATACTTTGAAACATACGTCATTTGTATGTTATAGATAGATTAAAGTATGTAAAAACGTTAATAAAAGTGGATAGTAGTTTACAACAATAATCACCAATAACATATATCGGTAAAGCAATACGCGGTTCCACAAATAATATGCAGTGCAGCAGCCAGTGTCAGCTTAAAATTTTCCTCCTTTCCTTTCCTAAAAATGTCATCTAAAATTATGCCAAGAAAAGTGGCCTAGCGGGATTTGGTAAAATGCTGATCTACGTAAGAAACAGGTTATGTTAAAAGCGGTTTAATGTAGACTTATAGTTCGATTTGCTAACATGTGAATCTACAATACAAAAAAGCAAAATAACAACTTCAAGCTTATAAACAAGAAGATATTTTCACATAGTTGAAAATGAGTTGATAATAAGTATGCGTTGTAAAACAGTTGTAATAATCTTTTGAAAATATCTTTCTTATAGAAAAAAACTATTTTAAGTTAGATATTAGACCTTTTAAAATGATGAATATAATTTACCGAAGCTCGTTAGCTTACAAATTAATAATAACACCCTACATTTAGTAGCCAAATGCAATTAAGATTGAGCTAGGTTAGGTTATGTTTAAGTAACCCAATGTAATTTAGGAAAGTCAGAATAAGATATTTGCCCAATGTTAAAACTAGTGCAACTGCCCCGCTTGGCTGGTTAGCGCCCGGCAAGCAAATTCGCTTGCTTGCCATATTTACAATCTAATGAACTGCAATTTCTCGTAAAAAAAATAAATAAAAAGTTTTTCATAGAATTAAAAAATGTATCGCTTTATTCTAAAAAAATCGAATAATTAAATAAGTATATGTTAAGAAAAACAAGAAGAAGTTGAAGAATTGGCTGTATTCAAGTTGTAAATCAGAAACTAATTTATTTGATCTTCAATTATAGTTACGTCGTTGCCTAATGGCTATATATTAGATAATAAAATAGTACCTGTTATATTCATACGAATCATAACTGAGTAGTTCTAATTAATGTATTTATTAAAAAAATATAAACCCTATTGATACTATGTAGCGTACTGTAGACGAAGACATTCATCAATAAAGCTAAAAATATACACAGAAACAATACTCCATTGGTTTACTAAGAAATGGTTACTTAAAAAATAAACTTCACACCTTATTACATATTTTTAGAATTTAACTTTGCAATTATCGCTTCTCGTACGCCTCTACATATACCTTCGTTGTTTACGGTGTGATATTTTGTGAACTAAATTACTTGACTCAAATTTAAAACTCTCATTCTTAGAATTTCTTTGTTCCATTATATGTGAATATTTTCGACCTTTAAGTGACCCGATACAGTTTCGCTCATATATGTGGCCCGGTTTGAAAATAATATCACTCAGTCCTACATACCTAGGTTGAAATGCAATATGAATGCAGTACGTTGACCCACCCATTCTTAATCAAAGAGTATATATTGCAATTTATAATAAATAATAAATACGTTGTCTATATTGATGGAATGATATAATGGGCAGAGCATTGTTGGATTGGAACGAACGTCAAAATCGCAAACCTCACACGGCACAATGCAACAGTGAATAATGTATACATACATTGCAGCGTGTTGCAGTCCCGCATATCTATATATAAAGTTATCATGCGAACAGCATCACTTGACATTGTTTTTCAGTTTGTATGCTCGGTGTGTGTACAACCGACACAAAACACGGCAATGCACCTAATTCAAAACCAATATTTTTTCCAATAAAATTATTTTTTTAGATTCGGAGAATTATGGTTGTTATTTCATGACGCGGCTCTCATTAAGGATTGCGAGCGGTAAGTGCGGGGTCCGGGTGTAGAGACCAAGTTGACAGATGGCTTTTTGATGTGCGCAATCGAAAACGGTGTTTTTGATCTTTGATCGCGTCGAGAGCGTTTCGCCGCAGGCCGTCGTCGAGTTCCCTCCGCGCAAATAACACGTGAATCCTCACAGGCGGCCTCCCCGCCCGAGATTACTTTGCCGTTTATTAATTACAACTGGGGAACTTTCTTAAAATTACTCTTTGTTGTTAGGCATGTCCCGTAATGGATACAAATTCGTTGCTTTGTTTAGAAACGGCACCGTACATATATAAAGTATCCATTTAAGTTGCAATCCTTCATCAGGCCGCTCGAGTATGTCTTTTTTTATATAAGGTGTTTTGTAAAATTGTCTTAATTCGCGTGTTTTCATTTTCTCCTTTTTTAGAATTATTTATGCGAAACATGGATGGCAATGTGCAATTAATGACCAGATGCGGTCGGAGACTACGGACCGTTAGCGCTCCGCTCAAGTCCCATTCCCGCTGCCCGCAGGTGATGTGAATGATGGTCGGCGTTTCGTGCATTCATTAAAACACTGAGTGTTTTGGTATGGTCCGATGAAAGCATTTACGTACATAAGCCTGCTTTTTAATGACACAACCTCGTCGCATATATGTGACCATTCGCTTTTGTGTCGAGTTCATATCGAGGGATTCATAAGCCCACATACGTGCAGGCAATTTTTTTCTTTATAACCAACAAAAAATCGATTGTTTAATCGAGTCTAATTTTTATAAAATGATACACAATTTAAAAGTTCATCATAGTTTGCTTTCTTAAATCAGAAGTACATATGCAATCGATCTGAATATGCAGATGTGATATTACACAATCGGAACGTTTGGTTTTAAAATCGATTTGCAAATTCACACACAAGTTCTTTGTGTCGACTTTTCGTGAGTATGTACTTGCGGTGTGCCGGGTTTAATGATGTTCTGGTACATGTAACGAACATAAAATCCTGGCTGGAAACTGCTTCGTGGTAAACGACAGTATAATGGTGGGCGAGTCATTGCCACTCTTACCGCTCAGAAGATATCATCGGGTATTACTCGAGCAGTTAAAAGACACGAAATATCCGCATAAAAATATCTTCCTTGTTTAAAAACATAAAGTAAAGAAGGACTAAAATTAATTTAATTGATTAATTAGTGTAGCATATGTTTGCTATATTACCATTTGATTAGCATATGCTAATTAATTAGGTAAACTACTATATCATAGGGCAAAAAGCGATTCGGATAGTTAACAGATTAGTTATAGCGGTGCCGGATATTGTCCGATGATCGCAAGGGGTTTATATACAATGAATATTGCCGGTCATCAATAAGACATAACGATGCAAAGCCAGAGCCCGGTCTGCATAGTCGGCGTGCCTCGTCGGGTCTCCGCTATCGGTTTCGCTGATTTATCACGACGCGGAGGGCTAAATAGGAGCCCGAAGTGGGCGAGAGAGAAAAGGCCCCGTCTCTCCCCCATTTTACCCAGACAAAACTCGTCGCGGCCTTGTCACCGCTCAAGCCGACACTCGAACCCCGCTGTATATAATATCCCACGTCCCAGTTTTGATGAGTTTCTGTGTAGGAGGGAAGGGCGAATCAACCTGCTCTCAGCTTTCGTTCCTTTGTCACGGACTATTGAAGCCGATGGTTTTCGATATTGAGTAGCTACCCTTAGCAATTGAAGGGAGCAACCTCTGCATTTCCCCATTTATATTGTTTTACAGTTCAATATTAATTTATTATTGTTGCTTCTTGTATGTACATTATTTTCTTTTTATATTCTTCAGTCGGGCGGATATGTAATTGAGTTATTGTTTATTTGTTGTGGTTGGCGGATTAGAATAATTTTGGGGAAGAAAGAAATGAACATCGCTGGAGGCTATCGTTGTGTATTCCAGCATGGTTTACTTGATACCTTGTTCTGCTATGCACGGAGGCCTCGGGCATGCACACGCACGGAAGCGTGAGCGTAGTAGGGCGGCACGGTGACATGACACGGGGCCCTGTATGTCCCCTCCCGACCCAACTGTGGACCTAGTTCACAGACACATGCCGCGTTGCTCTATAGCGTGTTCCGTTGGTCTGCTTCACCCCAGACCTCCCACAGTGATATAGCACTAGCAGTTGCGTTCGTGCAGCATAGCCCCCCCGTCGACAGTCATATCGCCAAATGAGACCCATTGTTCGAATATCTCGATTTACCAAGTCACACCCAAATTGGATTATCCTTTTTTTTAACAAATCTCACTGTGCGAATCGTGTGGATGGAAAACTGCTGCTAATAATATATAACGCGGCGCCCGTCTATTTACCAGCTCCCTTAATCCGGACACATTTTACAAATTATGAATATAGATCAACGCCGAAGGTTCTGTGGTAACAGCGTAGTTCGTTTAATCGCAGCGGTAGATCTAGGTTTTGCTGGTGATTGCTACGCGGCTGACGTGCTCTGCTCGGCTTATCTGTCAGCCGCTGTTAGGGGGAGAGATCCGAAAGCCGCCTCTGCACTCTCTCCCCCTGCCCTCGCACTGCGCTGGCATTCGCGTGCAGCCCCCGCTCGTTAGACAATCGGGAACGTCGCTTGCAATATTAATGCGAGCGGGACAGCTCATCCGGCACTCACTCCATCCATTCCACCATAGCGCCCGATTCGCCGCTCCGGACCGACCTTCCTAATTATTTTAGGGAATTCCCAAAACGAACGTTTTTAGCTACTGAATAAACATCTAAATTATTTATAATTTTTTACACTGCATTTAATCAAAACGTTAAGCATTATAGTCAAATATAATTATACACCCAATATGAATAAATATAAAACTGTAACTAAATCAGTGCTTAGGAACCTGGAGCCTGTTATCCCCCAAAGGAGTAATTCAGAGCCATTGAATCATAAAATGCGGACCCGCCCGAAAATACAATATATTGCAGACATAAAATCCAGCCAAGTATCAATAAAAACTTGCCCCAAACACCAAAAGTTGGTCATTATAAATATCGAATACCGTGAAAATATATAAAAAATAAAAGTCTCTTATTTGATTCTCAGATAAAAATGTACTTTAGGTTTAAAATTACCTTATAATTCAATACTTTGCAGTACGGGTAGATAACTAAAAAAGTATCAAATTTAATAATTTTTTTTTAATAATTAACATATAGAATTTTGCAACTTAAAGTAAAACGTAGTCATATTTATCGGGTGATAAAATATCAATTATTTAAGTATAATTAAATTCGGATTAAGCAAAGAGTTTGGCAGTAGTAGTAACTAACTACTATTTTGTCTTAGTTTCCTATATGAAGATCAAATTATATTAAACTATCTAAAAAAGTCAGTATGTGAAGATGACAATAAAAGTAGCCAAAGATTTTAATAATTTCAATATATTACAATTAATTAGATCGATTCATTCATCAAAACTCCGAAAGGGGTAAAAAGCGCAAAGATCAAAGATGCTCTTGAATCTAACGGTCTCGGTTGAGCTAAAAAGTGAGACGGCGGCATTCCAAACGATACTTCAAAGCATCATATGTTTGTTGTATCTGCTCGGAGCCCCACCAAGCGGTGGCTTAACCAAAAGGTACTCCTCCAAAGTGCGCTCTCTGATCTAGCCCTCATCCCGCTAACAACCTAGGCTGCAAGGTCTACGTAAAAATGATGGCTGCAATAGCAAAGAACAACAAAAAAGGCACTAGGCCGGCGCCCAAGTCACTAACGGTCCACGCCCCGTCTAATTCTCAAAGCTTCGTGGCGAAGGTGCCGGGACTGGGCACTTTGAAGATCGCACCATAATAGCTGGAAATTTCAACTCCAAACATCCAGCGTGAAATAATCGCACAACCAACGTAAAAGGTCAAGCATTGCAAGACTATGTTAACAAAAAAAAGGTTATCGAGTTCTGAGTCCAGACAAACGCGGGTTAATATAGCAATACTAAAAGACATCAACTCACAAATCGAGGCAGTCAATGACCTAAGCTTCGACCACAACCCAGTAATACTGGAATTCTTCAAAAAGGGATCAATTAAGAGGTTACAAAAATCCGTTACCCACACGGATTGGACTCTTCTCAAGATACCTAAAAAAAACCATAGGTAAAATAAACCCAGTAAGAACAGTTGCGGATGTAGAAAAAGCCATTCTGATACGAAAAAGCCCCGAATAAGCTTCTAAAACCCATCAAGTTCGCGCAAATAACTCCTTACAATTATCCCGGGTACAAAAGCCAATAGCAAAAGCAACGCTGCAAGATCCTCAACAAACTCCAAAAGAAAATCGGAACGGCCATAAAGTTGCACAAAAACCAGTGCTGGCAAAAAACTTTAGAATCAATCACAGAGGATAAAAATCTAATGTAGAAGATCTCCAAAGCCTTGCGCAAATTTGGAATCAACCATAAAGGATGAAAATCTAATATGGAAGATCTCCAAAGCCTTGAGCAACTTTGGAATCAACCATAAAGGATGAAAATCTAATATGGAAGATCTCCAAAGCCTTGCGCAACAGGAAACTAAACATACCCTATCGAAGGAAAGACCAAAGAATTTGCTGACTGACTGACAAACTCAAATTCAAATGACCCACCCATCAACATGGGTCCCGTTGTAAATGCTTTATCACATCAGATCACATTGTCAAAGGTTTTAGACTAAGAAAACCCACAGGGTCTCGCACAAAAGTTTACTACTAAAACTGCACAGACATAAATTTTCCATGAGTCTTATAAAGCTGATAGCTTCATATTTAAAACGCAGAACTCCAAAACCATGTTTCTACCACACGGCAGTAGTACCTCAAGGCTCTCTTCCATTGCCTATGCTATTCAATCTATACTTTGCCGACATGCCATCATGCTGAAAACACGGGGTTAAAATGGCTCAATATGCTGATAATAAGCTTCAAAAAACTTCATGACTAGCGAGTCAAAGTGAATCCAGAAAAAAGTAAAGCTGTTCTCTTCTCATGCCAACGCATCACACCTCACGAGAACGTCTTTCTCGATGACGTACCCACTCCATGGTCCGACTCTGATAAGTATCTGGGTATCACCTTCGATAAAAGACTGACAAATTGCAAGTTCAGTCCATTTTAGCCAAATTGGCAAAAATCTGCTAGTTCCAATGCTCCGGAACAAACTCTGGGTATATACGAGCATCATCAGACTTCAAATTACCTTTGCATCCCAAATCTGGGAAACAGCGACAAACACTCAAGGTTTAGTCAAAAGCCACTCTCCTACACTTTGAAACATCAGAATGCTCGTCACTATACTAAGATCAAAATAGCAGTTTGAAATTGTACCATCTTCGTCCAGCAACAAGAACAAGGTACGTATCGGCATAAGAAACTAATACACCTTCGTCATAGTATAGTGTAGCCATATGTATATATACATATATATATATATATATTTTTATTTAAATTTATTTTCGGATTATCTCGCGTTGTTTCTTTGAGTTGGACTCAACGTTTCGGCAGAATCTCATCTGCCATCATCATGAGAGATGTATTATATCTATTTTTGATATAATATAATATACATCAATATGACATTGATATATAAAACTAATTTTGTTGTCAAAGCTAACTTACAAGAAACTTTATTGTGTGTAAAGTTTCTTTGTCTGACTTCTGGTAGTTGGTCGATTAATTGATCTTTCTACAGTCAAAACTTGTAAAGGAACTGGTTGTGATTTGGGTGCTGTGATTAAATTAGTTTTTGTTGGTAAAGAAGCTGTTAGTGGTTTTTTTGAATTTAATTTAGTTGTTGCCAATGCTGTTTTCTAAGTAGATGGTAAACGCAAAGCATCATCTCTCTTATTGAGATTGTCTGGTCTTTTTTCAATTTCGATGGCTTCTCTTGTTATTCTAGTATGAAAATGATTAATTTTTGCTAAAATGTTAGTTCGGATATAATAAATCTCTCATGATGATGGCAGATGAGATTCTGCCAAAACGTCGAGTCCAACTCAAAGAAACAACGCGAGATAATCCGAAAATAAATTTAAATAAAAATAATTATATCCGCGAAAATTTAAAAAATAACATATATATATATATATATATATATATATATATAGTGTATTTTTTACATAAGTTTAAATTATATCAGTCACTAAATATTTTCGCAACGATTCTTTACCACACTTAATTTTTAATTGTTTGACCAATATTATTATAACACAGTGTATTAAATAAATACAGAACAAGAAATAAACCCTTGAATACGAATGAAATAATCCGCTGCGATAATTGAAGCCCATGTCGTGAAGACACTATATCTATGGCTGCACTATATCTGGTTCCACAATTGCGTTTTCTTAAGAAGGTATTCCACTTTGATTGCTTATTTTCAGAAATATATTGTGAGAGAACCATAAAAGATTTTTAAACGCAGTTTTTTAATTGTATTGGGTAAATTATAAACATACATTTTTGATATTGACATTTGTTGAACCTCCGTGACCTGCAGACAACTTTATCCATGCCTCAATCAAAAAGTCAAGACCAAACGGTAACCAAAATTTAGCATTTTCAGATTGTATAAAAAATAATACATTATTTTAGTCTTAATTGTTATTACGTCGATTAACCGTCGATCGTTCGAGTTTTAAAAATTTTGATTTTTCTCAAATTGAGGACGTGTGCAAAAAAAATTATCTTGTTTTGCATAATATTCAAAACTATAAAAATAAGACAAAACGTAATTATTAAAAATTTTAAAATCAAAGATTTAAAAAACATTTTTCAAAATAGTAGCTACCGGATAAAAAATACGATTTTTTGATAAACGCATTTAAAGATTTTGAACATAATAAAATGTGATTAACAAAAAATATAATTAATCTGCAATGCCAGATCCATAAAATTCCCATCAAGACATCAGAAACACGCCTACAAAAAATAACAGTCGAACAGAAAACTCCAAAAAACGCGCACTCGGAAGAGCGCCAGTTGTGTTTGACCGGTTAAACTTTGCAAAACCTATTTAAAGAAACATTTTTGAAATGTTTTAGATTAACGGTGCAATTGTTTTTATACCTACATAGCAGAAGACACAATGCAATTTCACCTTTCAAACCTTACCCCATCTAAGCCAAAACTGAAGCAACAACTTGTTATAGATACTGAAAAAACGTACCGGTACTGCTTAAATCAATAATAAATCTTCGGTATAATTTGATAGCAGCTAAATTCCAGGGTGCTAGAAGTTAACAATCCGCCATATCAAGTCTACTATTACACGTAAGCAACAAGAGCGTATTATTCAGCTTTGTGACAATCAACAACAATACCACGTCAAGACAGCAATTCGTATAGATATGAAATGATTGGTGTCTTATCATTGATAGACAACACTGCAAATTTAATTTCTAAAACATGTTACAAGCTTTCAAAATAATCGTAGAATAACAAAGTAAAAGCACCGCACTAGAACGAAATATTTAAAAAAATATTGTCTAATATTTCAATTTTCTACTAATCAAGGTTGTTATTAACTTTTTACCTTGAGAAGCGTACAGACAGCTGACGTAGTTCTACCACATTATTTGATTACTATATCAAAACATTTCTAAAATTTCTACTGGATATGTGTGATAAATGTTTTCAAGCTAAATATGTAAGTTCTTAAACCTTTAGCCTACTTGACTTCCCTCCACTGCTTGACTAGCTTCAACAGCAGGAAGATAAAATCAAATATTGCATAAAAATATAACTTTCACTCGTTATATCAATACTGACAATATATTTTATGCCATCGTCATATAAAAAGATTATCTTTATTTTTGTTGTATGTAGTAATCGCAGCAAAAAAAGTAATAAATATCATAAATTATTGTAAAAGACATTATACAGAATTAAAGTAATATCAAAATACACAATAAAAGAATATAAACAGAAGAAAAACGTGTTGATTTAAATGTGCTGTGAGTGTAATAGTCATCAACTCCGTAGCCAACGAGATCCTCTATTCCATCTAATTATACGACCGCGAGAGATGTGTTGTAAATGAGATAGCAGTAACGCGATTAGATGCCATGCCTGAGATTCGGTTTGCACGGCAAAAGAGCTCGGTTCCATCCGGCAAAACACCTGCGACATGTCATCCCGTGTTATACAGCCCCAGGGGTTAAGTTGCACCGTAAATTTTGTATTTTGCAAGAGAGGAATGGAAAGTGAAGTGGCAAGCGACGGCGGTGGTGGCGGCAGCGGTGGGGGAGATTGCAGCGTTCTCTCACATCTTCTCGCCCCCAACAAAAGGACAAAATACGGAATGGAATGGATGTGCCGGCGGTTTCTCGTCGAAATCATTCCCATCGCTTTCATGCCGCCGCATAAATCGATTTTTTTCAAATGAGTCCCGATTGTACCGGACAGAACTGAGTATACTTAATGATTCACACACGCAATATTCTTTATGACATGCGGCTATAATAACATAGCAATAACCTGTTATATTCCGATGATGTGTAATTCCGACAGCTAAACCGTGCCGGGCGTATTTCGGTAGCGCGTTAACAGAAACTCGATACGATATAGCCGGCTACTGCAAGGGATTACCGCCTCCCAGCATGCTAATTGCTAATTACCACCGCTGAATAGTTATGTAACGATTAGTCGGCTGAAGCGGCGGCCCTATGTTTGTCTTCTAATCCTCCCGCGAGATTGTAGCTGTCGTCGAATTATATCTTCACAACCAAATGCGTTTTTACTTTCGGAACTTTTGATAATCGATTTCATATTGTTCATATATGAGGGTCGCAAGGGTGCCGTAATGGCGTTACACAGTTGTCAATATTCCCTACGTATATCAGCAATCTCGGTAATGCATCATGCACCCTCGTACGGAGCGGCCTCGAAGGCGGGAAGGCATGATTGATCGAGCGCCCAGGGCAATCGACCATCTACAAACATTTCGCACTTCACCCGACCAATTCGATGACAACTGTTTCGGACACTCGTCTAAACCACATTTTATTTTTTCTCATTTTGTTATCCTTCACTTTTCTTTATTGCCAAAATCAATTAACGAATAGAACATGACAATCGTAATTTTATATTAATAATATTTGTTTAATAAAATGATGCTTTATGTGACCCAGGAGGTAGTTTGAATATCGCATCGCACTCGAACCTAGAACATCTATAGTAACCTATGCCAATCATACCATAGCACTCATTAAACAGTTTTATATAATTTTGTATATTAGTTTTGAACTTTCATCACCTAAGTTATAATTAGTATGTTTGTCTAGGTATTATTAAAAAAAATAATTTTGCAAAATATCTACTAAAACAATTTTTACAGTTTGGGGTATATTATCACAAGCTGATAAAAATATTGTTTAATATATGCAATGTGTTTATGCAGCCTTGAAAGTCATAAGCCCCTATCCAAAGCCTATTTTCAAAACGTATTGTTGGGAATAATATTAACTAAAATGATGTGTAGAATTGAGTAAAGCTATCAAGTGTGAAATATGAAGTGTTTATTGATATATTGTCAGCCCCCTATTGGTTTTATGGTCGATACAAGATAGGACCCCTTTGTCCCGACAGGGAGAGGTTATCAGAATCTACGCAATGCTCGAATTTGAATCTTTTTTGATCTTTGAAAAGATGTCTCGTTAACTTTTGTTATATCATTTGCTCTTGAATCTAAATGTTACCAAAGGGCACATTATATGAACTATATTATATGGATTGAATAAAAATATCCAGAGAGTGAGTTTATAGCCATCGGGACTTACACAATGAAGCCCCAACACACGAGATTAGAGCGAGCGGTGACGTCACAAAGACGCATCTAACGCCCGAGCGAGTGCCATGCGTTACGACGGGCGGCAGCTTTCAAAGATAAGCCGAACTCTGCAATCTGTGCGGAGTAGCAGGGAGAATGTAAGCAGGGAGGCGCAGCAGGGAGATGGAAAGAGAGTGCTCACAAGCGAGACGGGGACTTGGGAGCCTAGCCTGCTGCGGTCGGACCCTCAAAGCATCGCATATTCGGCCGACCGTGGAGCTGTTGCTCTGCTTCACTCGTTGTTACGCATCGCTTATGGTCAAATGTGGTTTGACGCTTTCGTCTTGTTTTCGACGAGGAACTTTTCATGCTTTCCCCCCTTATATACACCATATATTCCGCGAAATAATTACACAAAGGTGTTTGTTCTAAATGCACATATTTATACCCAACTTCACCTTTTAACTTTCAATGTTTATACCTAAACCGTTGTTAATTAATCAACTGTATGAAAATTAATAAACCCTAGCGGAAGCCGGCAAAATAAGCGCAGCTTATCGAGTTTACTTATTATGTACTTCTTTAAATACTGCCGCAGGTGATAATTAAATTCTACATTAAAATGCCAATCAAGAAATGTGTGGATGAAATTTAAAAATAAACTATGTACCGGCAGAAAATTCATGCAAGCAAAAGAAGATATAAAAGTGCATAAATAACATTGCCGCAAGTTCGCTTGCATTTGCTGAATTATTAAGTGCGCGCACTTTACCCCGCGCATCAACCCTTGCTAATTACTAGCATTTCATTAATATAGGTATAAAGAGCGAATCCGGCGGCGGTTCTTCGCGCCAAATGAACGCGTTTCATACACAAATTTTCACATCAAACTTTCTTCGATGTTTTAATGCTCTTGAAAAAGTCCGCGACTCTCATCTAGAAGGTATGAAAATTAATGAAGTTTCATAAAAGGCCCGCACTGCAAGTTAAAACTTGCCGAATATAATCCGTTTGATTTATGCCAGTCCGCATTTTCGCACTTATGTTTCCAATCAGGACAAGCGGCAAAAAGACTCGTAAAATATTGTATCGCTTCACTAAAAGTATGCGTATTTCTGAGGTGATCAATCAACAAACTAATAAATATTTATGGATCGTTGCTTATAAGAACTTTGTTATATCTTAATTTCAAACGATATTAGAGATGTTTATGTTTTGGTATTGTAATTATATTTAGTTATTGGTGTGGTGTATTTAGAGTGCGGTGTTGAGAATGGGAGTATGTTTGTTGCTAATAGCGTTCTCCGATGTGCAATAAACACAATAACCGCACGCCTAAATGCAGTTTGCTGGCGGGATTTGGGGTGCATATTGCTGGTCGGAAATACAATTACTGCACGCATCAATACAACTTTATCGCTATTGTTGTTGCCATATCATTTGAGTTATGCCCTAGCTGCAAATTTTAATCTAATTTTGTTAAATAAAAGGTGTAGGTATATTATCGAACATTTTTAAAAGTAGCCGAAATGCAAAAAAGTCCGCATGAATATTCTAATGCGATGCGGCGAAATGTTCTGCCGTAAGTATCTAGAAATTTCGCAAGCGGTGGGGCCTGATCCCCTTGTCAGCCGCCACCAGCCGCAGCCTTTGTCTTTATAACGAGAGATGTAATCGACCCATTCAGTTCGGGCACCGGATCAAATGGGAAGGTAAAATTTCCACCACTCCACGACTCCTTCTTCGTAACTATATATAGCCAACCCCGTGGCATTGTTTCCACTTTCTATGATTTATGTTTTCGCTTCATTAATTAGCCGGGGGAAAATGATGAATCCAAGAAACTCGCTCGGCAAAACATTCATTAATCCGCCCCAAATCGTCCACATAATTAGTAGGACGTGGCTCGTTTTCAAAGCGAGCGGAAACATTATATTATTCAAATATATCAATAAACAAACTTCAAGATTACATCAAACACCATTTATTAATTAGGTTCTCAACAAAATAAAGAAGTATTATTCCAAATCTTTGATTACCTAAGATAATTACATAACATAATATGTTAAAGCATTTTTTTTTTTAATTCTTGTAGCATAAAAAAATGCAGTTGCAGCCAATAAAACGCGCCCCAACTAAATTTGAATTATTAATTATTATGTCCCCATGTAAACTATTTAAATCAATTTAGATACTACACCAAATGAGTTAATAAATGATATTGATTAGCCAACTCAAGTTTCTCATTTTCATCAAAATAAAAGATCGCAAATCTAAATTTTTAATTCCGATAGCTGTTAAAAAATTATCAAAAAGTTATTTACGGTAGACACTAGTTTCAATTTCTAAAGTAATTCTAAACGCGCTCATGTAGTTTACTTTGTTGTTTTTTTTTATAGATGTAGTTTAAGTTTTTTAAGATATCGCTCCTTATGCTCATATAGCTTCAATAGCATTTAGTTCATCAGGGCTCTCTTAGGCATTTGTTAACTTGACAAAACCGTTTAACGTTATATTTAATTCTTTGATGTAATCATAAGCACCTTTGCTCTACAAATTAAAAGGTCCCTACTAAGTAAACTTGTATCATATATCAACTAACGTTAAAGACTTTAAAGACCGTTTTATCACAGGATTCAGTTTTATGTGTTCTTTTGAGCCTTTATAAACAACAAGATTTTAGTTTTGATCGCTGCTAGACAATAATCAAAGAATTAAGTTATAGTTAAAACATTTACATATATCAATTTATCAACCTATGCTCTTCTCAACCTTGGTTTCGTATGCTCCTTTTATGTTTTACTGAGGAACTAACAAGTTTTTTTCCCATTGTAAACATGTATCAATAAATTCCCGAGTAGTTCTCAAAGTCTTCTTCTTTAGTCCTAATAAAGTAACTACTAAGTACTTCAAGACTCTATTATACTTGCTTGCTACAAAACTCAACTTAATTAAGCGCTACAGGTTTATCTAAAACTTATCAAATATCTGATCTCGTATTAAGTTATCTTATAAACACCAAGGCGCATCTAGTGTCTATATCCCAAATATGTCAAAAACCATTTGAAGTGCCTTCTACTCTACCTAAATTATCTTCCAAACTAATAAAGAAATAAAGAAATTTTCCTCTAGTAGTTAAACTTGTTTCCATTAATGCCTGCTCATCTCTAAAAGCTTATGTAGTTTACTTTGTTGTTTTTCATAAGTAGGTGTAAGTTGTTTAAAGTATTTTTAAATCGTTTAACGTCATAATAGAATATTTGAGGTTCTCACAAGGACACCTAAGCCAATAAGCTCATAGAATATTTTAAAACCAAAAAATTGACTTTCAATGCTTTGGTTAAGTAGACAAAGTTTTCACATGGTCGTCAAAATCTTTCCAAAAAGCTTTCAAACCTTTTTCGGGTTAAGAAGTAAAGGAAAGAAGAAGTAAAATACTTCGCGCTCTAAATAAAATATTCAAAAATGACACTTTACTTTACTGGTCGTAGTAAACCTGGTCTCAACCTACCAGATTGAGCATTTAGAACACAATATATTTTCACAACAACTTTTCCAAAATTTTCCCTATTCTTTTGGATTGGTTTAACCAACCCTCCTATATGTATATAATAATTTTATCTTTACTACAAATTTAGATATTCTTAGTATTCAGTTTGTAAAAGATTAAAATATTGGTTTGCTGGTGAGAGCGAAAACATTTAACCATAAATTAATAAAATCCAAAAATGTGTCCTGTTACGGTTTCAGAGTTTTATGGCACTTTTAGATTAGTGCATACCATGACATAACTGTCAATAAAATAGCAATGTACAACAGACCCAATAGGACAGCAGTGCAAAAGGCACCAGGCAAACCACCTCAAGGTAAGTAAAAAAAAGTGGGTTTTTTAGTCAGTAAAAACCTGACACTACTGAACAGTACGGGCTGCCCAGTGTCTTATGAAGATTTTTCCCTTTTCTACGTAAAACAACTATCAATTATAAATGACAACTGTGCAACCATCAAAAGCAACAAATACTACCAGCCAAAAGTAAAAAAGCACCAAAAACCCGTAACTCAATTTTTATCAAAATATGCACCGAATCCCTTAGCGTGGAGGGTTGCCAATTCGTAATACTGCCAAATAAATTAGCAAAAATGTCAATACAATAACTCAATATTGACGAAGATGAATCAAGAGACGGCGCAACCTAGAAACACATTAAAACGTTATTCGGTTCGTCTCTCTTCTAGATCAATTTTCAACAACAAACCAATTAAAGATGTCTGGAAAGGCTTAACTAACCAAGCCACCTCCGTTTAATCAGTTCACAGGAAAATTCAATCATTTGGTCTCAAGTCTTACCGCCTTTTCCATTGTTTGTCCTTAACTCTTCAAGTGATAAATGATTAATTAAACCAATCCGTGACTCAGAGACCCTATATATGATGTACTCCCAACTAGAAGAGAATGAAAAACTCATTGAAAAACAGGCAAGCAAAATCAAAGCCCTAGAATAATACATCTTGTCGCTGGTAAAGAGATAAACTGGCAAGATCAATGCCCACAATAACCAAGTAAACCAGCTGAAGCGCAACCAGAATAAAGCCCTCTCCAAGATAAAAACCAGCATAAAGACCGCCATTAACGAGCTGCCCACCCAGCCCCTCGTCCAGCCCCAACCTCCACCATAGAAGTCACAAAGAAGCGGTCAACCATAGCTTACTCCATTCAAGTGAGCAAGCTAAACGTAAACCCCTATCAAAACCTCCCTCCCTTAAAAGACCTGCAGCTGGTCCAGCTTCTTCCAAAGAAAAAGAAATGGACATCCTACAGCTCGGCAAAGTCACAGAAATTAAAAAAAAGTCCTCCTCAGTAACTTTAACTAACAGGCCATCAGCCAAATCTTCCCGTCAGGTGCCTTCAGTGCCTTCTAGACAATCAACCACCAAGGTCACTAGCTCCCTTTGTCCTACTATAAGCTCAACAAATTCGTCAGCACCTACAGAGGGTCCTGACACAAGCCGCCCACCTCCCAACACTATTCGGGATAAATCCGTATGTCAAGGGGTATTGGCAACGTTTAAATCATCGATGGTATCCTCACCATTGTTAAAAAACAATATCTTTCACTACTTCTACCAACTAAAGTCTAAAATTACCCTTAAATACTTTTTCAGGAAAGTACCTGACTGCATCAAGACTGATGTGGTGCAGGCTGAGCATGTCGCTCAGAGACACAATCTTATCTCAACTACTCGCATGGAAAGGAACGGGAAAACCTTCCCAATGCTGTATGTTCAGCTTCCGCAGGAAGCTAAAAGCATAGAGATTATGTATCTTACTGAGTTATGCGGACTTCGCGTTACCGTCAAGTGCAAGCAAATGATCGCAAAAATTGCACAATCCCACCGTTACCAACGCTACTGCCACACGGCACCCCGCACCGTATGTAAGCGTGCGTCAAATCGAACAAAGAATCCGGTCATAAGTTGAAGAAAATGAAACCCGAGTGCCAAACAACGGGACCGACCCAAAAAGCACCACTTTCAGCTAAAAATCAGCTGTTACTCCGAGTGACAAAATTTGTTATTAAGATATTCCTATCTATCAGCTAGTCTATTGGCCAACTAAATGGCTAATATGTTTAAACAGTCTGCAACCCCGACTTAGACGTGGTACAAGTTCTCCACAAAATCTAAGCAAAGCTTATAGGGTAGCACTAAAAGTGCAACAACCCAGAATGGGCATTTCGTGAGTCAAAATGGCAATGTCATACTGGTGACCAATTTCATTCGGAGAAGAAGAGGTATTAGCAACAGACTGCACAAGTAAGAGTTGAATATGAACTGACCAAACAATAATACGACAAAGATGCATTCTATCGTCAAATATAAGTTAAAAAGAGATTTCAAACTATATTTGAAAATCATTTTCCGCATTGGACGACATAAAAAAAAGCAAAAATGTTAATAAAGTTTAATGTGGTCGCTGCAAATATATATGAAAAAAATGTTTTTAGACATATAAAAACCCAAAAGTAACCTTCTAAATAAAAACTAATGTCCGAAATTTGTCACCCAAGAGATGGCTTGGAAACCGTTTCTCAAATTTCTTCTACTTTAGACAATGTAGTTTATTGATCATAAAATAGAAACAATTAATAAACTTCTTCTTTGTGTATTTAATAACAGATTGCGCCAGAATTTAAAATAATATCAAATAGAATTCTTAAATTTGCAACCTACACTGGCTCAATTTGTTCTTATCGGAAAGAAGATAGAGAAATCAAACCCAATAGAATACAAAAAAACCCACACAATTAAAATGTTTTTTTTTATAAAATTATGTCTTCATTAACAATCTAATCTACTGCATGCACAAACTTAACGGAAACCAATTAATCCGGATCTAATTGCAAAATAATTTTTATTGACCATCTTATTTGCATGCGGAACAGACATTTAATTTATTAGGAGATGCAATCGATACATTCCCTAGCATTTCCACTATAAAAATTCAATTCTCAATTGGATAATAAAAAAGCAGAGGTTCGCACAATTTCGGGTTATAATTCAGATAACAAGCTATTACCGAATCCAATATAAATTAATTCAGATATTTCATCATGCCCAGAATTTAATTAAGGTATGTTAATTGGAAGATGTGTATTCAGATCAAAACAATGCTAGATGTAGATGTAAGATTTTTTTTCTAATTATTATTACTAGGCTTATTTCAAGTATTCATTCAATCAATTAAATTGTTTGTCATTTGTAGCATATTTGATGTAGGTATATGTATATGGGAGGGTGAAATTTAATAATAAGTGAATCCCGTGTACAAGTTTTAAATATGCGAGATAAGTTTGAATGAGGGAGAGTAAAGTCCTATCAGGAACATGATCGCGTGATTAATTCCGTGTGCCGGCAATTCGCGCAGAGGTAGAGGGTGAGGGAATATTTAATCACAACGAACGGAGGAGGCAAAACTGAGCGGGGCAAGCAGAGGCAGTGTGTAGCAAGGTACCATCATTAATTTCCACCGTTACAGTTCCACTGGAATAGCGTGATGACTGATTGATGCAGCTTCGCTCTCAGCACTAATGATCCCGCTCCGAACCGTCCGCTGCTTTATCCTCCTCATTATTCGAAGCCCATAAACGAGCCCTACGTACACTATCCTTATCTTTATTGCCAGCTGTGCCGCTCGACGGCCGCTCTTCGCCATCTCTCTTGCTTATGCGGTAGCTGTGATCATCACGCGGCATCCCTATCTCATTAGCTTCCGCATAGTAGCAGCAATACTCTCTCTGGCTGTTCTCTTCGTTCTATGTGTGCCCGGTTTGTGGTCGCTGGCCCACAACTCTCGTCTCGCCCGTTCCCAACTTTAGTTGTATTCTCGATGTTTATGCCCGCGCCATACCTACCCGTATCTTAAAACCCACACCAGTCTACTTAACATCCAAAAAGCAACCAAACAAAAAACAACGTTTCCTCACGATTCAACCCAACCGTAAACAATTTTCAAGGACAATTATCCCACTGGCAAAAACATCATAGCAGCATCGACAAAGAAAATTGCAACATTTTAAACTAATTTACACTGTTCATATATAATATACTCTTTTTTGTATTAACTTAAAATTTAATTTTCACGCCTAAATTTATCGGATCAATATTCTAACAATTCAACGGGACATTAGTGAAAAGACTTTTCTTTTTTTAATTAAGAATTCCGTTCTGGGGTAGCTTCCCCATTTCCGCATTCGAATTTCAACTTGGTAGTAGTAGTAGGTTGTGTGGCCGGGCATGTTTAATAATGCATAAACCCGACCGAGGACGGTTTTGCCTTGAAGTGTTGATTACTGAAGTGAGTTGTTTTGGATCGCCGTGCTCTTTAATATTCATGTTTTAAATACTTTATGAGATAGCCGGAGATAGTGCGGCTACTCTTTTATCACTTATACACGAAATATAAAAGGACTTCCGCTTGATAACAAGATTATTTATATGAAAATTAATTATTATCGTTGCATAGAATAATGTTCCAAATTAAATTACCAGTTGATATTATAAAAATACCTAATTGCAGCATGGTCTTTAGCTAAACATTTGATGGTTTCTGATAACGCGCGCGCCGAGTGTTGCGAAGAGCTGCGAACACTGAACACCCCATTACCTCTTCAACCCTGTTCTCACCGCAGGATTTAGCAAACGGGATAGTTACGTAATTCATGCATTTTTAAGTGAAGTTAATTTGTGTTTGTGGTCTCAATTTCGTTACTGTAATTAAATATGTTTTTTAACAAACTAATAATCTTTCATATTGAATTGATCATTCAAACTCAAATTGATATAACGCATAATTCGCAAAAACTGTGAAGATAACATACAAAAAAACAGAGACAGAGTGAACTAACTCGGTGTGGGTCCCTTCCGCTATTAGCATTCTCGCATCGGCAGATGTGCGGCGACCGTCTGTCTCTGTGTCTGTCTCTGTTCTTCGTTATTAATGCGCCTCGCATACGTCGTTTACCTACGTTGTGTACATATCCCGTCCCGTCCAATGTGATCCATTGCGGCCACTACATTGTTCTGTGGACACGTTGGTCCAGGGATCATATGTATAAAGCATGCCGCAGGGGCCGCGTTTCATTACTGCCACGTAGCAATCCGCAGTTACAGATCATAACTCATGTATTCCGCAAGTTCGGAAAACTTTATGAAACTCCTCTAATTTTTTTTATTATTAGAAGTCGAAAATTGTTTTAAAGCAATCCGCTTTTGAGCATATTGAAAATCTTGATGATACTACGAACATGTTTCTTGAAGAGTCGGCGTACAATTATTTAAATATAGGATGCAATCAAATTTGGGTTAAAATTGGAGCCAACGGTGTAAACAAGTAAATGGTGCCCCCGGGCGCACTCCCTTATAGACAACCTTTACCACTGTCTGTCCGCAGATAAGTTTGGGGCTTCCCCTTGAGATTCCGTAGAAATATACCCGCATTCTGGAAACAATTCAATCCGGTATAAATATATTTTGTGGGGGACCCTAACATTAATTTATATATTTTTCATCCTCATTTTTTTCTTCTTGGGGTGTATACATTTGAATGAGATATTAATCTGAGCACATTGAATCGTCCCAATTATACAAGAGTATCGCATACTGACAAGCAGATGTGTAATTAAGTGCGGTAGCCTGTAGTTAAAGAGAAAGGGCCCTCGCTGATTACACATTCGGCGCTTTAATGGTCACGTACAGACTGTTCATCGTTTATGCGTTTGCCTCGCGCCAGCCGTTTCGTGATGTCAATTCTAATAATATGACTTGATAAATGATTCCGGAGTCATGGCGTGATATTAAACCCCGGGGACAAGGAGTGCCATACATCATGGAATATACATACTACAAGATATTCAACAGCTACGGAACAAAACGCCCACCGCATCCATTGTGTTAATGATAGGGAACTATTTTTACCATTTGGCGATTTATTAATATTGATTGGCAGAAACAGTGCGATTTATAGTTAATACTGGGTCGTCAAAATGCACGGTGTCCAGATATATAGCAAAACAAAAGTCAAACATACGAGTCAGCAGGAATGGACTGCGGTGACGCCGCAGTAATGTTGATTCGACAGGCGTGGGTATGGCCAGCTGTGATGATAAAGAAGTCATGTGTGCACGTCCGACGTTCCCGTCCCAGCACACCCATCCTCTTAAAATGACTAAACATTTTTCACTTATTTATATCGGCGATAAAGCAGATGACAACAATTAGTGACGCGCCATGTGCTTTATAACTTTGCGGAACAAATTTAGCAATACATTGGTCCACAAAGTACGGAATTAACGCAATTTTCGACTCCAAACGCAAAGCTTCCCTTGTTAGTCAAACTGATTTGATTTATGCGGCGACCCGTCATCAGCTCACTCCTTGTCATCTTATTCACTCTAGATGTTCTCTTGTGTTTTATTTCCATATTGAAATACATTTAATGTGCACCCACAGCCAACTGAAGCATATAATATGAAGAAAATAAATTTCTTAACATTAAGAATTTAATAAATAGTTAATCCAAATATATGCAATTAGAATTGGAAATTGCCATTACAGTCCCAATTAATTCAGTTAAAAAAAGTTATGCGATAATGAAAATGCAATGTAAATTAAATCCAACATAAATTTATGCGGTGTTAATCAAACCATACACGACACACCGCCGCGGGGTAAAAGGCATGTCGATAACGAACTTGCGGCATATTTCTCCCGGCTCGACGGGATACGTCGCTCTTATCGGCGTCGGGACGGTGCCACCGCGCGTCTCTCTCCCCGCCGCAATCCTCTGGCGACCATGGCATGGTTGTTGATGAGTTCCGGACGTGCGGCTTCTATGTGACCGCACACCGCTGGCTACATTAACAGAGCCGACCGAATGCCGGAGACGTATTCATATGTGACAACCTATCTCTCTCGCGTACATTAAACACTAACGGGCCACTTTACTATTCAGTCTATAAAAACGTATACAATTGCAAATAAAAGGCTAATCTAGGAGTGCCCCCGGTGATGATGATGATGATGGTTATAATAAAAAAGGAACCACATAAAATTTGAGGCTTCCCGCGTGTCGCCCAATGTAATTTACAACCGCCGGTATAAATTTATTTCCTGTTGAGAACAGAGTATCAAGTGCAGATTGTTAGTATTTTGCATCTGTACGGCTCCGCGCAGAGTAATGTTTTCCGCCGAGACGTAATACATTCTAGAAGTTCGGGCGCACTAACTCCATGAGTAGACGAAGGCGATGATATCCTTCTGATTTATTAACTACTTGTTGCGAGATGTTAATCACCTCTACTCCCCTGGCATTAGCCCGGGATACTCTCGTTACTTACATGCTTTTACCCGGACCGCCGCGGCACGAAGATGACACCTAAAACCTTACGACATAAAGTTTTAGAACTTACTGCCGTCGCCGTTCTATACGGCCCCACTTTCTGTACAAGACGTCTACTCCCCAGATTAAATATGGTTAATTTTAATTAACGTTGCCATGCTATACATATACATGCACTACCCATCTCTTGCATTAAACACAAATTTAGGGATACGTTTTACATCATATCATACCCATTATTAATTTTTATTTAGATTAATTTTTATTACTGTTGCCTATGTTGACATTTACAATAAATAAAATAAAATCCTATATTTAATAATAATTCAACACAATTGTTCAATACGATAATCAAATTGGTTATTCTGCCAATAGTTTATTAGGTACTTTATTAAGATATCACATCCCTTAATGATATATTGCTTCAGTTTTGAGGTTGATCTTAATAGTTTAAAGACCGGATATATTAAACTAGAAATAGTATTTAATAATATCTTCCCAGATTTACTAAATTTAATTTATTTTGGATTGAATCGGTTTGAGTAATATTAGTGTACCAAGTTGATTTAAAGCAGGCCGGATTTGGTACAGTTCCGACCATATTGTGTACATTAACAGCAAACTTTTTAAATATAAAATACTATTTAATAATTTATGATTGCCTTGATTAAATAGAAATTTATTCAATTTGAAGCTTGATTTTTGTTTTGGAACAGCTTTATTAGAAATAGATATTTGCATGCCGGAATAAAGTAAGATTTATAAAGATTATGCTAAGATTTATTAGGTGTGTAGCTAGATTTGTTTCTTTTTGACCAAAAACATATTCTAAAAAGTAAAAACAGATGTATCAATATATTTGTAACTTTTTATTATAATTTTTTTTAAGTACATATATCATGCGTAGCTGAGTATTTTACTCCAAATCTCAAAAATACATTTTAAGATTATCAAGATAAGATTATTGTTACTATAAAAGCAGAAACTAAAACATTTTATAAATATATTATTTCAAAGCGTTGGCTCCACTAACAGCACTGTCGTGTCTCAGCCTCGCAGCTCCAAAAGCCAGCCACCAGCCAGCAACGCAGCAACAAATGCAATTATTATTCTAGACAATAATAATAATATAATAATAGTTATATAACTTGTCAATACCCCTACGTATTCTTTTGCTACGGTGCTATATCTTTCCAATTCTGCTTAAAATATCATGGGTAGACAAAGTCCTATACACCGAGGGGCTTGCCCGTCTCCAGAAGCAACCAGAGGTCATGTTAACCATCAAGAAACGCAAGCTGGAATACTTTGAACATGTTATGAGAGGTGAAAAGTACCGTATCAGTAACATGGCAAAACCCAAGGCAAACAAAGTCCAGAAAGAGAACGCACGTCCTGGCTTAAAAACCTGAGAGTGTGGTATGGTGTCAGTTCAACAAGCCTGTTCCCTGCCGCTCAATAAAATAAAAATTACAATAATGACCGCTGACGTCCTCGGAGGACATGGCACGTAAAAAAGAAGAAGAAGGAAAAGTTGAGAGTTATTGATATTATTATTATATATTAAAAAAAGTGAGAATTATTTCCAGCGACAAACCAAGCTCTGCTGCAATAGCGCTGCCTGAGCAGCAACAACTCGACACCAAAAAGAAAAAAAGCTCCTGACCACCGAGAAGCGCCAGATAGACCAGGGAAAAAAACAGAAGAACCCACTCCAAATCAAACCAAGTTCAAGATGACAGTAAACTTCAACCAGAAGATCAAAGCCATCATCATGGATCTCTAAAAGCAGAAGTCAAAAGATATGAAAGCGGCTGAAGAAGATAAGATCAAAGCAGCAGCATTAGCCCCGCTCAAGCCCTCACTCGGAAGACAAAAACACTGCTCCCACCTCCAGGTCGTCGTCGCAGAGCGGAAGCGGAAGAAAAACGAAGTAAATCCTTCAGTTGCATCCAGCGACTGCAATCCGACAGATAACCTCGCCGGCACTTCAAGCCAAAGAGCACAAGAAGCTTCACCACAACTCCATTCTGTTGCTACTGTTCGGGACACCACTAATCACACTGTCCAAGTGTGCACTATGTTCTGGCCCACACGCTAACTTCAAGAGATGTAAGGTTTACTCGGGCCCGTCTACGTCTACACCACAAAATGCTACTGCAAAATCTGTCACTCCGGCACCAAAATCGGCAACGGCAAACGATAAGATAACCACTTTTCTCGCCGAATTCAGTGATCTTTATAAGAAAAGCATAACCAATCTTATTGAAAACCAATAATAAATTAAAAAAGTAGTACTCCAGGTTTGTTTCTAAAATGCCAATAGCATTACAGAATAAATGAATAAACTAGAAACAAATTTTATCAAACAGAACCTTGACATCATGCTAGTGTCTATGTTAAACCACAAATCCACTCAAGCGCTAAGGCTCCCAAGTACCTTTTTCGCCTGCCTGTACCGAAACCATCTGTTAAAACGACAATTTAGCAGCCCTGACTCGCTTTGCTCCTTTGTTCTTTAGCCGCGAGCTGCTAAAGCCTATTTTTAGTCCTTAATACTATTACTTTTTTAGTCGATGGTACCCCTAAAGCGTGTAACACCAATCTTTGCGAATAGATCTTTCAATCACTACAAAGTGGATACCCCGACATAATCTAGCTTGAAACAAATGCAATAGTAGTGAATTTGCTTGAACGAAGCACAATCAATCAAATCATTGCTGAGAACAATTGTAAGTACCCGGCGTGGAACAACTTAAAAACTAATGCCAAAGAACGAGCGTTGCTTGACTATGTAGAACAAAAAGATTTTTAAGTCGTGGGATGGATAAACCCACACATTTTATCTCTGCAGGTCACCAAGCAGACGTCTTAATGTAGTAATACTAAAGAACTTCAACATTCAACTCATCAAAGACCTTAACAACCTAGTACTACTAGAGCTCTGGGAAAAGGGATCAACCAAGAAGAGAAGAAAAATCATAACACATACAAATTAGACTCTCACGATCACTAAAAGAGAGCATTAGCAGCCTAATAAGAACATTTGCAAACAGAAAAAAACAGAAGTAACTAACCAAATCCACCAAACCACGCAAAAAGCTTTTAAACCCAAACAGGTTATGAGCCGACAATCATCTTGAATTATCCCGGAATACAAAAGCATTGATCTGCAAAATAATGCCGCCAGAATCAATGGCAGAGGCATTGCAAGATCTTAAACTCGCTTCACAGCAAAGTGAAAAACGCCATAAGAACAAACAAAAGAAATTAATACCACCAATATTGCAAATGCAACTTTCCTACAGATTGGAAAAACTCACTTGTGATAAACATACCCAAACCGGAAGTTTCAGCAAAACTACTACTTCTATGCACCTTGAACAAAGTCATAGAAAGGGTGATCCTGGCCAAAATCCAAGACCACACGGAAGCTAATAACCTTCTTCCCTCCCACCAACATTGGTTCAGATGAGGTCATTCAGCTGTCCATCAATCGCGTGACTGACCTTATAGTCAAAGATTTCAGACAAAAAAACAACGGAAGTGGTTTTTTCGACGTCGAAAAAGTCTTCTATAAAATCTAGCACAAAGAACTTCTCTATAACCCGCACAGAAATAACTTATTTCTGGGTCTTTTAATCGCAAAACTCTGGCAGTCAAAATTTTGAACCACAATTTTACCTCACGGCAGATTACTGGATTCGGGATAGACTCAAAGCCGCCCATCGACTGGCAAGTCAAAGTGAATCCGGAGAAAATCAAAACTGTTCTCTTCACACCGCAATAAATCACCCTCCATAAGAACGTCTATCGTAACGACATTCCCATATCATGGTCAAATATTGCTAAGTATCTGGAGATAGCCTTAAACAAAAAATAAAACCAGCATAGCTAAAAATCTTCTTGTTTCGATGCTGCGTCAGAACAGAGGCTTGTCGTTCCGGAACAAAACGCGGCTCTACACATCTACAATCAGACCTATGATTACATATGCGTCTTCTATCTGCAGAACTGCCGCAAACTAGCACCTCAATCGTCTCGAGCGGATGCTATTTGAAGCTCTATGGTTTGTCCAAAACAGGAAAATTCGAACAGAACTCAGAATTCCCCCACTACGCCAACATATCAAAATTTGGCCAAAAAGTATTTCAATAATCTCGCGGTTCACCCCAATCCTAATCTTCCATTTCCTAAATCCCATCTCCATAAGCCGTAGACACTTCCTCGTGAAAGTAAATCAAGTTTGAGTATTTAGAAGATTCTCCTCAAAACCACAACAAAATCTGTACAAAAACTACGCATCCGCGTAATATCCTAACAAACCATCCTTCAACAGAAACGACGTTCCGAAAGACTTTTTATTATTAATCAAAAGATTATTCGCCCATTGAGAATTGACCATTGAGAATTTTAGAAGCCGTTAATACAGAAATATAATTTAAGTGTGAAGTTGAGCATGTGTATCTTATACTTAAACCATATAAAACTTTCAGTTTGTTATTTATTGATTTTATTGAACAACAACAAATATATTATACACATAGCAAGAATTTATTTTTTAAATAGCTTTTATTGACTAGATAATTATAAGTTTTGACAATATATAACATAATTATGTTTAGTTTATATGACTGCAAATTAAATAAAATTAAACTAAACCAGTAAATAAATGTTACTGAATGTGGCTATGCATTGATCCAAATAGTCATAATGAATAAACTTTAGTCTTAAAAAAAACACCAAAGAATGTAAATTGGTTCTGCATTAATCTAGCAATTAGCATATCCGCTAATTAGCCGAGTCGACAAAATCGCCGATTTGGATTCTAATCCCCGCCTTTACGCGCCTCAATTCATTCTTTAAACGATTCGCTTAGCATATTAGTTCACCCATGGCGATTGTTGTATATAAATTAGTCACATGATTTTACATTTTAATTAATGTAAGAATAATGATACTAAAATTGTATTGATTGATTAAAACAAAATAATATTTGTCAGATTGCAAAGGCGGCAGCGATATGTCTAATTGTAAATGCTCTACATGTCAAAGTGATGATAATTTGTTCGCGGCATATAAAAATAAGGCGACGATAAGATATAAAAGTTTGTCCGCTGTTCGGTTAAAGGGCAATCCGACCTTACTAGCGGCGAGGGGGAGCGGTGCGGTACGACATGACTACGCCGCTTCGCTTGGCGTTACGGCAGTCGCATGCTCGCTGCGGTAGGATCACGTCGCTCCGCGCTATCAAAATGAACAATTTCGATCTAATCGAACAAATCCATTCACGTCTACCATTGTGGGACAGAGTCCATAGCGAAAAAACGGACATCAATACACGCGAAGAGCTGTGGGATGAGGTCGCTCACGCGATGGGTTGCTCTAGTAAGTAGTACGGCTGAACACAATAAAATAAAATCTTAAATCATTAATTTTCAGAAGAAATATTAAAATCGCGATGGAAAAATTTGCGGGATTCCTATAGAAAGATTATTAGAAAATCGGATGGTAGAGAAACCGACCCGAAATGGCCCTACTATAACGCCATGGAGTTCATGCGGGAGATTACAATAAACGCGCGTCCCAAAGTCATGGACATAACGAGGAAGCCACCCTCGATCGAGCCCGATTATTCCCTAACTATAGTGCGGTCCGAAAACGAGGATTCGATCGATCCATTAAACGAAGGGATCAAGCAGGAAAAAGGTGTTAAGCGGCAACCGACCGACGATCTCGTCACGCAGTTCTTGGAAATCGAATCGGAGAAGACGCAGGCCGACAGCGACAAGAGGCATCTGTACGAAGACGATGATTATCAATTCCTGCTCAGCCTTCATCCTCACATCAAACAAGTCGCCCCGAATAGAAAACTGCCGCTCCGCATGAAAATCGAGCAACTCATATACGACGAACTCTACAACACGCACACCACAACAACAAACTGTTCCTATTAATTTAATTTATACTTAATTCACGTGTAAATAATTACTGTATTTGTTTATAAATATATTAAGTTGTTTTCTTACTGCGATAATATTGTTTTAATAAAATCTTTGCATTCAAATTTGCTTATTCCATCATAGCAATAGTTTGGTAGCCGGGCACGGCTATTTGACAAAGACAAAAGGGGCCGAAATGCAACGAAATTATATTCAACTGGCGGGGCAACAGACCGATTGTCTAAAACTACTGAACCAAACAAACTAGTTGGTCGGTATTAACAAACTTGTATCCTAGTTGCGATTTAAACAGATAATTGGCTTCATATACACCCAGGAAATTTTCCGCAAATTGATCAATAACCTGGTGAAATTACTTACTTTATAGAAAATAATGTGTGGGCTTACCTGCAACAGAATAAAAAAAATATATTAGGGTTGTTTTTATCAAAGCAATTATATTTGATAAAAAAGGGTGAAAGAGGAACAGGCCGACGAGTGTCCTCTGCAGCCAATGTTATGATGAATGTGGGCAGATAGGAGAACTCAAATATGTGTGAAATATGATATAATATAAGTAGAAGCTGAGTCACCCTTATATATCCCTTAGTGTTACTGGGATAAACGGGGAATGATGATATTCAGATTTTTTTCCAACCTACTGTGCAATTCTAATTTGGTATATTACGCATTTTTTGTTGGGGTGTATGTAGGTGTTTTCTGTAGGAGTTTGAGGTAATACAAGCCCTGGTAATGGGGGCGCAAACCGGTAGCGGCAGAACAGAGTTGGGCGAAGCGAGTGTTTGTGATATCGGATTACGGGCCACACGTAATGGAGCATGTCAACCGGCGGGGCCGAGGCCATCTATCTAAATGGCTCTCGACGCACGTATCGCATTTTCGGCGTTGTTTGTTTGCTGATAGACGCACCGCTGTGGTCGGGAATGATTTGAAGTATTGGTCTCGACTAGCCCTGTCGGAAACACGAACCAAATTGTTGAGTACATACACAATTCGGATCGATTCCGCTATTCGGACATGCCTCACGTTTGTAAACTCGCAATACCCACACCGTAATAAAGAGTTTCAATTCTACTTGTTACAACTTTATTAGTTTTTTTTTCTATCAATCCGAACATAAAACACAAATTATATAACAACAGATTACCATACAATAACATTTTTGTTTGTTTCGCGTATATCGATATATACATTTGAACTGATTTCAATTAAACAAATAGCTTTTGAAATGGAATTGAATTTGTATTAAGAAACTTATGCTCAAAGCTTTATCAGAAACTGGAAAACCGCTATCATAAGAAAACGAATCAAGTTTGAAAATGAAAATTGCATAAATAAGTTTGTAGTTCCTAAAAAACGATAACTAGTTAATATGTTTATGTACGGGCGTTTTATGTATTGCATTGGAGCCCGTCATGCAAATTCAACATTAATGCCATTCAGACGAGTTCAGCTGATGACTACGAAGTTTACAAAAAAAAAACAGAAGCAATTGGATGTGTTGCGAATAACACATTCGCGAGCGTACGTCGTAAAGGGAAATGTCAGTGCGATCAAGACGGTGAAATTTAGCGCTGCCGAGCGTATCGAGTGCCTTATTCTGTCATATCGCAATCATACGTGCTCGCCTCGCGTTCCTAATAACGTGCTGCGTGCCAACAAGTTCCGCCAGCAGGAATAGCGACGAACAGAGAGGGCATGTGTCGGGCCGTGGCGGAACAGAGACGGGGCCATCAGGAGCAAGCGGAGGGTATATATACAGTCGAGTCGGTGCCGGTGATAATCTAATCGGGCGGCGGCTCCAATCCTCCCTAATGACACGGTCGACGCGGCGGATATTGCGTCGTTCGACCTGTTCTCGCGCGATGATACGCGTTCTTTGTTTACCACACACTCACTCTCGCACCCCAAATTTACAGGCCCACCCCGTAATTATTAGGACCGTTTTAATATATATTTTTTTATTCTAATACCACATTACTGTGGAATTTCAGGTCCCAATGTTAATCCATGCCGCAAACGATGCCTTGGAATTCCAATCGTTAAATACTTTTACATAACTTAAATCCTTTAAATCCGAGATAATGGATAAACACAGTTTACGTTTATGGCGTGCAAAACGTTGAACGTCTTGCACATCTGTATGTATTGAAACGTTACCAACTACCAAAAGTTTCTAGAAGCGACAGCCAGCGAAGGAATATGCTAAACATATGCATAACCCAAACTACACTAATACAGCTTAGAAATATAAGTTTATTTAACTAACAAACCTTGCAAAAAATATTGTTGGAATGATGAAGATATTGCCTATTTGTACTCAACAAACAAAACTATAACTTAGGATACATTGAAAATGCCGTGATTTCGATAATAGCAATAAAATGTCAATAGAGCCAATCGATTAATAAGCGCCAAGCAATAACATTAGTATTATTTTGTTAGTTTTGAGTGTACTAATCAACTACTCGAACTCAGTTAGAATATTTTATGGAAATATCACAATTGATTTATTTAAAATGTATGAGATTAAAAAAAACATATTTTGTACCAAAAATATCTGCTATATATTGATAATTCATGATTCATGAAACGCAATCTTGCTTTCACTGAATTTTGTGCATTATTTTGCTCCTACTATTCGAACTCCTGTATTTGTGTATAATAAGATTGACATCCGCATGTCATTTGGGTACCTTTTATGTTTTGTGTTAACAAAGACCATGTTTGCATGTAAACCAAAAATTTGCGCCCTAAGAAATAAACTGAAGACAAACATACAAAATTTCAATAAAGTAGGAATGGAACTATTTTGCAGATATTTGTAATAATTGCAAAGATCGAAAGTTATGCGACTACGCACAGGTAAATGACTTGCAAGTGGTGGGCACATAGGAGACGTGCTTGACATAATATTCGAAAACGTCAACTTAACATACGATTTACGCGTTGTCAATGAAATGAGCTCTGATCACAACCCAGTAATACTGAAGCTCTACGAAATGGGGACAGGAGAAGGAGAAAGATTCGTAACTCGCACGGATTGGCCTCTCTTTTCTCGTATCCTGGAAGAAAGCATAGGCAGGCTTGCACCAGTAAGAACTGTCGATGATCTCAAAAAAGCCGTCGAAACTCTTACTAATCAAATTCGCAAAGCCACGGAAAAGGTCTCTTAAGACACATCAGGTCCGCGTCGATAATTCTCTAGGACTATCTCGAAACACAAAATCATTGATACAACGCAGAAATGCCGACAAACGTTAACGACAGAGGCATTGCGACCCCAGAGACCGCAAAATCATAAATACGCTCCACAGCGAGGTTAAAAAAACGATAAGGTTGCACAAAAATTTGTGCTGGCAAAATACCTTGGAATCTTTCACAGAGAATAATCATTCAATGTAAAGGATCTCCAAGGCCTTACGCAACAGGCAAATCCTATTCCAGATATTCTTGGCAAAAATGGGGTTCAATATTCTAATGAGGAAAAAGCTGAGGCGTTTGCCGACTGCTTTAAACTCCAATGTTCCGAAGTATACACAAGGGACACAAATTTGGATCATTTCGATCGGGTCCACAGGGTAGTCAGAAAATTCCTGAACGTCGAGAACGACGACGATCAGCTAGAAAGCGTTCGACCGTCACAAATAAAAGAAATTATTGAAAAATTTAAAGCTCAAACCGCCCCTAGTTCCGATAACATAACGAACAGAGCTTTGAAATCGTTCTCGCACAAAGCAATAATGGCACTCACCAATATTGCAAATGCGACACTTCGTACTGGGCACTTTCCTTCAGAATAGAAAAGCTCATTGGTGATAACCATCCCCAAACCTTGAAAAAACCGGACATTTCCAGAAAATGACCGTCCCATCAGTTAACTATGCCCATTAAGTAAGGTCATAGAAAGGGTGATCCAAGACAGATTACAAAACACACAAAAGCTAACAATCTTCTCCCTCCCCTCCACTAACATGGGTTCAGATAAGTCCATTCAGCTGTCCATCAATTAAACCGAGTGACTGATCATATTATCGAGAGTTTCAGACTGAAAAAATGCCTTCTTTTTAAATTGTTCAGAGATAAATTCCCTCTGAGTCTTGTGAGGTTAATAGCTTCGTATCTAAACCGCAGAACACTGTCAGTCAAAGTTTCTGATCATATATCTACTTCTCGACAGATAGAAGCAGGGGTGCCTCAAGGGTCTATTTTATCTCCGCTTCTGTTTAACCTATACGTCGCCGATATGCCTTCGGGATTGTCGCACGGAGTCAAAATGGCACAATTTACTGATGACACAGCTCTTCTCTACTCTTCAAGTACATTCGATATGATCATTTTGAACATACACAAAGCCACCGACAACTTGGATGAATGGTTGGACAAATGGCGAGTCAAAGTTAACCCAGAGAAAAACAAGGCTGTTCTCTTAACACGGCATAAAATCACTCCGGATGAGAACGTCAATCTTAACGACGTTCCCATACCATGGTCCGATGCTGCCAAGTATCTTTAAACTTTAGCCGTAAAGTACTTCGATAATCTTGCGTTTCATCCAAACCCTAATTTGGCCCGACTTGCTGAGCCAGACAGGGAGACTTTCGTTTATAAACGCCCGGTGAACCAAGTAGCCGCAATCTAATAATAAAGTACTAACATGGATCAGGTTACCCACCTTCTCTCCGCAGCCTATAAGGCTTAATACTAACCATATTACTTACTTACTAAATCTAACAAAGGAAAGTACATAAGCCATAAGGTCTCGAACTTCCATTGGCATTTAATATTGGGCGGTTTTTAGTTGGTAGGCATTTCAACCTAAGAAAATGAATCAGACACTAAAGCTAACACTTGGTGAAGTATATATCTTAATTATTTGTTATGAAACCCTATTGTACATTCGAGTTATTGCAGCGCCATTTTTCTTCTTCTTCTTAATCAGCCGTGTTTATATCCCTTTTTTATATAGGCCTCCATCTCTGCACGTAATGCTGGTAGGCAACTTACATTACAAGGAACCGACAGTTTTAAGTGGATTCCAAACCACTAGAGAAACTCCATCAGAGAGGGTTTTCAACCGTAAAAACCCCACGCTGGCAAGGTGAGTTGGGGCGTGGAAGAGCGTATAAACATATGAAAAGTAAATCACGGTATATGGGAATCAAACCCGCGATCTTCGGTGCAGCAATCGGATGCCTAGACCACTGCGCCACGCTCTCCGCAGCGCCATCATAATAATAAAATTATTCCAAGAACAACTAATTTTTGTATAGTTTTCTCTGCCATATTTGTTATCTCAGGTTCTTTCCATAAATTAAATGTATTTTTTGTTTCTACCTACCAAAGCTCCAAGTACTTGCTCTGAATTGCAATAGCCAATTATAAAAAAAATAAAAATATAGCTCTTGGTAAAAACCAAAGAATAAGCTTTCAGTTGTACATCAATTTTCATAATAAGCGACCAATAGTTGTTTGTATACATGGTTTGTATACTAACATATTATATATTACCTCCAAAGCTTGTAGCAATCTATTTTGAATATAATTTTTTAATATCTAAATCAAGCACTTTTGGTTCCCCTAGTAAATGACTGCCTCCAAGAAATAATTTTTTTTTCTTTTTCAATAATCTGCTGTTTGTAAAAAGTCGATTTACATCCCAATCCCAAGTGTTATTCCTATTAAAAACTTGATTACTGCTTCTTAACAGTTTCTCTGTACATGTTAAAGATTTTCGCAAGACAAATCTCTCCTGATTGAGATTTAGACAAAAATTACTTTTCCATAATCATATTTTATGTACGAAAAACTCGGATTCCAAATGATTTAAAATACAACTCTATAAATAATGCATAAAAATTTCATCTAGACTGTATCAACGTATCAAGACTTCAAAGTTTGTTCGCATCCGCAATTTCGTTGCATATGTGGTTTTCCGTTCCTCCACATAACCTTCAAAAACTTGGAACGCATTGATGAGCTGATGAGTCTTCTATAACTGAGTATAGTTTGACAGTTTGTACTTCCTATGTCATGCAGCAAACATAAGGGACTGTACATAAATTAAACCGTTTTTAGTACGTACACCTTCCGTAAGCTATTTAAAGACGTTGGTAATGCCTGATTGGTGTACATTGTGCAGCTGTAGATAGTAAAGCGTCTTTTCCGATCGGGCTAGTAAAAGTTTCTCCTCATTGCCTTGCCGTTGAAGTCTCCACTGATTCACAACTTTTCACAATATTTACATTCCAATCAAATAATAATAACAATAATAATTAATTTTATTATGTAATAAAGAAAAAATATACCAAAACTTGCTATCTGTTCATGCGGGACTGTGTAATATGACAAACCTGGCGTTCGCCTCTATTCTTATGTTGAGTGAGACGTATTAACTATATAAGTATATCTTATTCGGTTAGTTACGCATTTGTCATATTTTGACCTATACGATTGCAACCCCCAAGTTGACGTTGTTTGGATCGCCAGTCATGAGAATATTGAGCCACTTTGTAATTGCACTTTTTTAACTATATGTCCTGGTGTTACTCACATACTTATTTTACTGGTTCTGGACGAGAAGAACAGCGGTCTTGAGAAATACGTTGTCAAGCTGATCAAAAGCTGACCTACCAACCTGAATCTCTGAGAAACGTTCTTCGTTCTGCGCAAAGAACATTTCGCAAGATATAAAAAAAGAGTAAAACCGCTTCAAACGCGGCCACAATTTTACAAGCCCTCCACGTCACCAAAAGTTCCGGCACAGAATACTCTCACTGAGTGAGAAGCTGTTGCTCCGCTCAAGGAGCCCCAGCCCAGGTCTTCCTCAAGAAACCCGCTAAAACCCCGGATCTAATCTCTGAAAGAAGCCATCGACAAGGAAGCCACCCAAGAGAAGAAATTCATCAAAGTGATCAATAAGAAGAAGTCAAAGATAATAAAGAGTGACCAGGGTTCTAATTCTTCTAAAATTAACAGGCCTCAGCAAAAATGTATGTAACGCCTATAGGGCAATGTGCATTATGTAATATCAAACCCGTAATGAAATATCAGTTAGATCGGAAGGCCAATGTCACAAATTAAAATTTCAGCATTCATTAAAAGAAGAAGAAGGGGTTGGTTAGTAGGCGCTTGTGTAACATTTCGTACTATCAAGGGATCCGTTGACGCTACTGTACCAGTTCTAGCACATTTTTATCACAATTTGATTGCCTTTTCCAGTGTTGGTATTTTGAATTAAACTAATAAGAATAAAATTATCAAATATATTATTATTATTTATTGGAATATGATTGCATAAATTTTTTAATAATTTAAACTATTTACTAGTAAGAAAAATAGTCAAAAATTGAATCAGAAAGAAGTTTTAAAACTATTTACTAAACAATGTAGTAGAATGTTCTAATATTAAAAAAAAATAGTTGCAGCACAGATAATATTTTGTTCAAATAAAGATATCAAGAATTAAACTAACAGAATAATGAAAGTAACCAAAACAAATATAGGAAGACCGCAAAATGATATGCTAATATAAACTGCAAAATTAATCCAACCAAATTGGCTAAATACAATTTCTCATAACACAAACATGAACAAAACTTACGAAAAAAGAATCATTCAAACCTTTGTAAGATTAATAAAATATTTTTTTTATGTTGATTCATTCATATAGGCTACAGTTTACTACTAATAGAGTCGTAGCATGTACTAAAGCATCGATCGTTTCCAAATATAATATTTATAAATAGTAGTACAAAGTGCATGTTGAAACAATCAAAGAACCGATTAACTATCGGTAAACGCATAACTGACAAATCGCAAACGTCCACCCATTAGTACTTCTAGTATAAGAAAATAATTATGACATTAAAGATATACTAATTTTATTATGTATTAAGCAGGTGATTAAAACTGTTAATTTGGTGGCTAAATGTGTAGAACTATTACGATTTGGCCCAATATTGCAAAAGTTAGATGAGAGCAATCGGAAAACTTTAAAGGAAACTAATAATAACAATAATGTTAAAAAAAAAAGTTCGATTAAAATACACCAATCAATATAGATAGTTTTAGTGTAGCAATAATTTTCAACAATAATTATCGATAGTCGATGTATGTATATGTTTTTAATTTATTACGATGAGTGTTGTATGCGACAATAAATATACTAAAAGAACACGTAGTTATGAAATTGCTTTGAAGTGTTAGCTAATTTTGAGGATAATAAAAAAAACTGTTTATTTTTAGCATGGTGGATGAGAAGTAGTGTGCAAACGTCGTCACCGTCGGAGCATAAATGTTAATCTTTCTTAAGTACCGCAAGTTTATAAGATCGTAAAAAGAATCAGCGTAGATAGTTCGCTTCTAAGTCCCCGGCTCTCGTGAAAGTAATTGTTCGCTTGTCGTCGGGAATATTAGTCACTGCGCGGCTCGGCAATTCCTGCTGCTAATCCGCTCGCTTGGAATTTCAAAGGTAAAGCAAAATGCCTCCGTTTCCGCGGCCAGGATCCCCGACCAGCCGGGACATCAATTAACGCTCGGTGCCAGTCTCTTCATAGAGGCGTCGTTCTGTATATGGAGACTCAAGAGGTTTCTAGAATTATAATTACCGAGTCAAACCGCACGCTATTAATGCCAATTACAACTTAATAAATAATAAAACAATAATATTTTTTGGAAATGAATATAAATTGTTGAATAATATAAAAAAAAATGTGATGCCGATGTGTCGATTTCACATCATCAGCAGTTGAAAGGTTTTCTATCTGGATTTCTTGCGGATCTGATGGAGACATTTTCGTGCCGCCGATGTCTCCGCATCTATTTCCTTTTCTTTGTATATGAGTATCTCGCTCCGCGTTTCGTATAACGATGGATGGAATACGTTGCTTGGAAACATTAGGATGTACCCGAGAAATCGAGTGTTACCCGTCCGGCGATGTTCAGAATTCCGTAGCAGTTAAAGGTCCTGTATAATAGGCCCTTTGAACCGTAATAGCGTCGATCTCGCTCGCTCCAATTACGAAACGTCGCACGTGTTCTTATATCCTTTACGACCGGCGACACATCTGCCATACCTACATCAGGATAACCCCAGAGACTTGTATTTCCTTTTCTAACGCGCGCCTTATACTATTTATCCTTATTTTATAACTATGCCTTTCCGTGTTTACTTTATACACACACAGGTCAGGAAGAATATAACAAGTTCAATGTAGTCTATTTGACACCTGTATATGACAAAAGAAGTTCTTGCTACTTAATTTAATAAATGGCACTTGTCCATCCATAAAATATCATAAATCTTTTACAAACTCAAGTTTAATCGCAACGCTATTTTACTGCATAATTGCCACTTGACATTATTCTATGCGGGGCCGATTATATTGTAATAAAGCAACCGCGTGCGGGGCACTTTTTTTGCTTCATTACCTTTAGTTTTCATAAACACCGACCGCGATAAATCTAATGGAAGCGTGATTAAGATATCAAGTTCCAAATAAAGTCGGATAAAACCGTAGAACAAGTTTTGATATAAAATCCGAATTTGGTCGTACACAACGGGCGCCATTTCTGATAACAAATGCACTAGAATCACATAAAATCTTTAGTGGTTGAAGCACTGTGGCGTAATAAAACAACACATTCCTCTATTTTACACACATTTTATTATTTCTATGCTATTGTTGTAAATAAATACATAATATTAGATTAAATATATAGGTTTAATAAAACACATATACCGTAAAAACAAATAAGAACATATAAATAATCAAAATACTACTGCTACATTTGTTGACAATAAAGATTATAATATTATTAATTAATAAAATAATCTGTATTATGAAATGCACCTATAGGATTTTCTGATTAATGTCATAAATAAATCCATTATCTTTATGTATACATATTTAATAATAATAGATTTAAATTAATATTTATGGGAATAAATGAATGATTCAAAATCAATTATCATTAATAGCCCAATAACATTGTTTGTTAATACCACATGGGGATAAAAATAAATTTTAGTTTTGGGTTTCGTTCAAATGTCGTGATTCCTTCTTTTGTGACGTTGGCGCCCATTAATCTGAGTTCAACGAGGCCGTCTACCATACAATAAAAAAAGGCGCATATTTATTTGCAGGCGCTGCGGGTGTGCGAATTATATTTAGGGGCTTAACCAATTGTGTGGTGTGGGGGATTAGTCCTTGTATGATTTACGAGGGATGAAGCGGCGTGGGTGGGTTGCGATAATCGCGTAGAAGAGGAGAGGCACGTGATAATCAAGTATTTCGGAGAAGCACAACATCAGTAAGCATTCCGCATCTGGAGATCTCATATGGGGCGAGGCGTCTGGCATCGAGGCGCAAATCCCCTTCGTTCGCAGGAAATGCTGGAAGTGCCGTCGCGATGCCGTCATTTCATGAATGAGAGCGCCGTGAGCCGCGGGCGCCGATACGCGGTGCGGCTTCCGTCCTAATCTCTGAAAGCTTCTAGCCGACCCACCGCGGTTACATGACTCGCTCGTCACGAGTTACAGGAACAAAACGGGATGAGAAACCTCGCTGATTATCGATCGATCATTCGTTTAACGATCCGATATGCCACATTTTTGCAAACGCCGTTTTTTAATTACCAACGACACATCAGTATCTCCACATTTTAAATATTTATTTCACCCCAATTTGAAATTTTGCAAAAAATAAAACCACAATAGACCCATTCAATATTCAACTTTATCGTAAAGCTATAGGATGGAAGAGTACGATAAAGAATGCCGTGATAAACACCACTATCTAAATATGTGCTCAGCCGAACCTACAACGATTGCAATATTTAGAATAGGGAGATTATTTCCAATAATTTTATAACTTGAACAAACATAAAAGCAACATGAAAACATAGAATGACCAAAAGGACGGAAAATCGGCGCTAAATATCGATGTTTTCATAAGAAGCATCTTTAAAGTTCAAAGGGGGAATTGATATGTGCTGAACGTGGGCTATAAGAAGATAATCCTGAAATTCCCAATAGACAGTAATAAACATATGCAAATTGCATTATAAAGTTTGCAGTGTCGGTAGTGATAAAATGCGAAAACATATTGACCCTTATAGTATTGCATTGGAATTTTCTTGGTTTCCCCCCACAAACAAAATACCTCGCCAATAAAACGGCAATAAAGCGAAATAAATAAAGAATATTAGAAACATTACACCGATATCCCGGGCCGTATAACGTATAGGGAATATATAACCCGGATGGTGGCTGATCTGGCTACCAGAACACGTAGAATGGCGGGCGCATTGTTGATGGAATGCCTGTGCGTGTTCGAGTGTTTGCCCTCTTCCGTCCCCGCCCGTCCTATCCCCAATTCCTTTACACACTCTATTCTGACGAGGAAGTTTTCCCGGCCGCGATTCTGACATAGCAATCGGTCTTGTTAGTATTGCTGACAGATAAGGCAGGAGTTGATCGAGCGCTCTCCCGTATGCTGTTCCTGCCGCTGCTCTCCCCGGCCCCGCAATCCCTAGATGGGGCGCAATGCACAATTTTTATTGTCCGCAAATGGGGCCTAGAAACTATTTACATTTAGAGAGATGTTGAGTTGAGCAATACTTTATTGGATTAATGTAAAATACATATATACCCTATTTCCGCATGAAGTAGCATAGTCCAATATTTCTATGAATTATAGAAGGGGGCCGAAACGTATGTTTATACAAGTCGATCTTTGTGATATTTGATATGTGTACGGCAATATATAAATGTTTTACAAACTGCATAAGTTTATCAAGCTATTATACAAATATAGACCATAATTACTTATTACGCTTAGTATTTTTAAAGTAATTTAACAGTTTTAATTTTATACAAAAATGACCAAAGTACCTTATAATCATCTACTAAACATATATGTTTGATAATTATTTAATCTTTTTCTCAGTAATGCAATATAAAGGTTTTCCAATAAGATGTTTCATTTTGAATAGCGGGCTATTTGGGCAGCTGTCAATTTTAAAGATATTATCTTTGACATTTGACAAGTAAAAACTACGCCATTATTAAAAATGGAACGATACACGCTTCAACAACGCTTTGAAATTATTAAAATTCACTACAAAAATGGTTAAAATTTTTCAGTCACAGTTCGCAAAACTAATGCACAATTTGGTCGTCGTAAAGCACATTCTCGGCCGGCAATAGTAAACCTGGTGAAAAAATTGAGCTGTTAGGATAAGTTTGAGATGTGAAAAATCGAAACCGTGTGATGCACCATCGAAACCGTGTGCATCGCACAAGAACACATGAGAATATTGCTTATGTAGCCCGTAGTGTTGACGAAAACCCAGGTTTGTCGATTCCTCGTCGATCTTTGGAATTAAGACATTCCACAAACAACATTACACCGTATTTTGCATAAAGACTTAAGTCTTAAGGCTTTTAAAGTTCTGTTAATACAAGAACTCAAGCCAATTGGGTCCTTCAAATACATCAAAATAATTCAGAATTTCATAAAAAAATCATCTTCAGTGATGAGGTCCATTTTCACCTCGGAGCTCAGAAAATCCAAGAATGATTGTTGAAAAGTCTTGTGGTGTGATTGAACCCTACTTTTTCAAAAATGAGGCTGGTGCAACTGTTACGGTGAATGGATGGCGCTACCGAGCTATGATTAATGATTTTTTATGGCCGGAAAAGTTTTCTGGCCGTGTTATTTCTCGAAGAGGTGATCACAATTGGCCTCCAAAATCTTGTGATTTAACACCTTTAGATTTTTTTCTTTGAAGCCACGTGAAAGATAAGGTCTATGCCAATGCTCCACAATCAATTCAAGACCTTAAAGATGAAATTCGTAAAGTTATCGAGGACATACAGTTGATTATGAAAAGAATGTGGAACTGATATCGTTTTCAAATGACATACCTTCCTCTTTACAATGAAATAAACATTTATTGATTTCTCTTAAAAAATACCCGTTTTTTATATCAAATGAAACCTCTTATTGGAAAACCCTATATAATCTAAAAGGTGTTGTGGTGTCGGGCACACCGGACCACAGAGAAGACGTGTATGTTTGGATGCCTATATGAGATAACGGATCTAAATCCAAATATTAAAACAATATATTTTGTACACTTTCTTTACTATATTTTATCAGCTTATTTTAAAGAAGTAACCTTCAACTTTTATAGGTTTAATTCCAACCTGCCATACAGTTAATAACCATATCATAATCCACGTGTAATCTAGAATTGTAAACCGTAAAGCTCAAACAAAAATACATTTTTCAAATTAAGTAATGTTTTTTCAAAACAGATTACGTTTAAATAATTTAATAAAGAATGCTTTCTTCTTGTAGATTCCAAATTTACCAACAAAGCATTCTTTTAAATAAATCTCTCCATTTTTAACATAATAATTTGGCCAAAACTGCAAAAAATTAAAAGAACTTGAAATGTGGTTGTAACAAGGTAAAGAGAAACTTGGACTACATCATGCAAAACAAACACAACGACATCAACTCCTACAACTTATTCGTTAAGGGAAGAACCGAGAACAAAAGCCTGACAATAAAAATTTCTTGGCTTGTATCTTTAATCGTAGTAATATAATATTTACAAAGAGACCATACCAAACAGCAATCAACAAAATTAAAATAAAAATTTGCTAATAATAAGCTTTCAGTAAAATAAATAAATTAAAAATAAATACCATTCCCTGTACGGGGTAGGCAAACACCGTGTTGGTGGTTTTGCCGCTAGTGTAATATTACCAATAAAATTTTCGTGAAAATAATTTCTGAACGTCCGGATAATAGATAAATGGACATTGACATTGGAGCGCATGGTATGGAGCCGGTGAAATACAGCACAAACTGCAGCATAAATTGCAGATGATAATATCAATAGTTCAACTGAGAATTATAAAAGTTTCAAATTGGATTTCTTGATAATTTTTGCATTAAGTGTTTTTCTGTTGACTAATGAGTATTAAGAAAATACGTAGTGCTAATATGTGTTTGCTCTAAGTTTATCTGCTATGTTCACACACAAGCTAGCGACAGTCCGCCATATCCAAAACTCACAGAAATTCAGATTTAATTCGGCGTTGGCGTGATTTCAACAAAAGATCAGAAAGGAATTGATTTTCTTGTATGTACAATTTCTTCATATATTTAAACATTTCACACAAACAATTTCTACTTTTCAGGAACTATGTTAATAGAAAAAGCTTTAAATTTGATTTCAATGTCAATAGATTGAAATGCCAATAAGGATGATTTGGTGACCAAGCTCAGTTGACCTGACCCCAATAAAGTACTAAAAGTTATTTTTTTTTTCAAGTGAATCAATTCTAAGTATTAGAATATCATTTATTTTGTAAGCAACTAATAAATAATGCGTTAACAGCTAAAGTTTCTCAAACGAGCTTCGTATGAAAATTAAAATACTTTTAATTTTTTTATATTTTGGTTTACTTTATATTTAATTATATATTATATAATAATAATATATAAATACTTTAAAATCTGCAATGTTTTTTGCCTATATAAAGCGATCTAATCTTAAATCGTATACAATACACGTAAAGCTTTGTAATAGTATTCTCGACTTAAAATTAAAAAATGAATATCGCCTTCCACTAGAAAGCACGGTGACACGAGTGATGTCAGAAGGTCTATACGCACCGTGAATATTATAAGGAAACAATAGCTTTTTTTGATTCTGCATGTTTATTATAAGTAATGCCATATTAAATAGTTTTATTTTATAATTTATACTGATAATATTATATTACAATATAAATAATATCAAGTTTTCAGAATTAAAAACATGAGATGAAAATACAATTAAATGATACAGTGGGGGCTTTGAAAGCCCTAAATCCCATCGTCTTTAAGCCAGGTTCCCTGAGTAAATCCTCTTATAATCTTATGTTGTGCAAGTTTGAGGTTGCAGATCACGGAAGCATTAAAGCGCCCAATCAATAATAAATAAAGTCGAATGCATAAACGCTCAAAGTTTATCTGATGTTCTTTCGCTAACAGTATATAACACGTTCGTTTGAGTAGAGTTAATTGCTCACGCGGTTATAAAGGAACGCACACACCCACACACACACTAATTCTAACATAATTATTGTCGGCCTGATAATTAAAATAAGGAACCTATGCGAATCGATTGAGTCGAGCGCGATGCCGCATAACGTGTATGTTTAGAAGGGAGTGTCGTGTAATTATCGAAACTAATCTAGCGCGTTATAATTAATAAAGCACATATCTCGGCGAAGGATTCCGCTTTATAATAAGGAACCGCGACGTGCTCGGCCCGTTTCGGCTTGGTTATAATCCGCAGGTGAAGCGGGAACGGAAAACGGTACACGGGTGATTAACCAAGGCGACGCTCGAGGAGCCGATAACGAGGCCAACGCACCACCAGGTTATGTGAACATCGATCTGTCACCCACAGCGTATTACTATTAACGCCTAACGCCGGCCCCAGAAACACGTAAACCTAACGGCCATGTTGCACATTATCACATGCTCAACGATCAGTGGCATTATTATTATATCGCTAAACATCTATATACAATCTATTGTTAAAAGCCATAATAATATAAAACATAATAATGAACATTAACATGCTAATGCCACCAAAAAAATTCAAATTCATTTCCAAGGGTGTAGCACAGTTTTTAAACCAATTACATGCTGAGTGCACATGTAGAAGTTGCAGGTCCTTTGATCCTGCACCTTGTAGTCTATCTTTTACACCATTCTACACATCTCCCCTATCTTCCCTTTAAGTTTCCGACTATTGAACAGGTGAATGCTGACGAACTAAATAAGGTGACTCTTTTAACTCGGTTTATTATGAAAGAATAGATCCATGGAATTTATATACCTGGCGTATATCTACCTGAACTTTATTGGTTTAGGATAGTGACAAAAATACCGACATCTCTTTGTATAAAGTGTCAAAAAGGCATCTAATTATTGTAGATAAAATAACATAATTTTGTACAGGTGTAAATAAATAATTAGCTCCAATGCAAGGAGTAATGCACGTACAATGATATTTGTTTTAGGTTCGCATGTGCACAATAAATTTACACATTCTAATATTATACGAGTTGGTGAATATCCTGGCAGCGCGATGCGTGCTACTTTAATTATACCGGAAGAGCAACTCCGAGTGGCATTCCCTTGCTTGTTTGTTTTTTCGTATATCTTCTTCTCTTTTTATATTTTATAAAATCCACCAACAAACGAAAATAATTGCGATTCTTTAACGCGCGCAGAGTTCAATTCTAAAAAGTGCAAAATCGTTGCCGCACAAAGGTTTCCCGGCTTTAGTCACGCCGACTTGGCTGCCTTCTTGCCTTCTTTTTTTTCTCTCTTTACTTCCAACTTTCGTGGAGGAAGAGGTCGCATTATGAAGGCAGGATGTTACGCCGAGGGAAGCTCCTAAGATTCGAACCCAAAGATATTATTCAGCGTTGATATTTTCCCCGGATCTCTTCTACACTCCCTTTTGTCCTTTGTTTAGAGAAATGCTCGATATATTGAAGTGCTCTCCGCCTTCAGATGATGCCCGATCCCCTTCAGCAGATCTTTTTCGGCCCTACTACGCTAGTAATTAATGGTAATTTAATTATTCATTATCTTGCGCCCCCGTCGGAGTTAGGCGAAGCCACATCGTTTTCAACCGTTTTAATTATAGCGCAGACACATATTTTGAGAGCCCTTTTATAACTTTATAATAAATTGCTATTATTAAATAATAAATTATATTGGAAACTAATATCTCGGTATTACTATACCTATGCACTATTGGGTGCTATATTAAATTTATATTGTTTAAAGTAATACTATATAGGAGGGCAGAAGCTAATAATTGTTAAAGTTACAATTTGTTGAACAAAACAAAGATAACATTTAATAATTATTTGCAAACATACTATGATTAATATTTCATCAGAAATAAACCAAACAATGTTTATATTAATGTATAATTACTATTAAGTATTTTAAATATTGATCAATGACAACCAAAACATTTCAAAATCATGATGGTCAAGGTTATCAGATTTAATATGCAAATAGAATAATATTAAGTTGTTGATCATATTCTACCATTCAAATTTTTTACTACATCTGTAACCTTTTTATAGTTTACCGTAAGATAAACATAAATTATTTCAAAAAGAGTTATGAGTCATAAAATAAAAATCACTGGTTCAAACTATCAATAAAAACTTAACATAATAGAATTTAAGAAAAAGTTTGTAATTTAGAATTAATTAAAGCTCAGTCTGTCTTGTTTAAGACCCAAAGTCTATTTTAGTTTAAAGCTTGGTTAGCATAGTAAACATATTAAAATTTTCACCAAATTTTCAACAAAACAAAATGCTAAAATCTTTCTTTTAAATTTAATTTGGTCAGTTCTGTGTTGATGCATAAGTTAGTTTTTTGTTGGCTTGATTCATACTCAAATTTGTGGTTGACAATGGTATCAAATTGATGTCATAGGTGCTAGTAAATACGTAGAATGTAGGGATCGCAAACCAAAAGATTTTCAAAGAAAATGTCATTGAAAAATTTCCACAAATATTTTTGCTCGTTTCAAAAAAGCAATTTCGACATAAGAAGTTCCTCGCTCCAAAGCATGTCTTCAATCAAGCTTTACCAATCAAAGTTTTCAACAATAAAAATAATTTCTAAAAAAAAACCATCTACGACAACAAGATCACTAAATATTATTCTTTCCCACATAACAAACAGTTTATTTGTAAAAATAGCAAAAAAATGGACTCGTTGGGCCTTCTCTTTTCTTAAAACTGGAAAAAAAAACATATCAAGCGTGAGCCGAATAAAACTTTCATAGTAATTTTATTCAGTATTGTTTGACATTTCATCATGTAAGATTTAGCCACTTCAAAAACGAGGCCGACCGGAACGTATCTATAAAAGTACATCTAAATGAATTACCAGTTACAAAAATTTTCAAATTTTTTTGTCATTTCGCAAAAAACAATTTCAGGTAAAAGTTGGTCCGTAAATTTGTGAAAAAAATAATTTGTAAATATCTCTCTTTAATTATAATTTTTTTTTGTTAAATTTCAGATCAAAAAGAATGCTGCCCAAGCAATTATTCACAGAGCTGTTGCTAAATATAACATGCTAGGCAGTACAAAGAGTGCCCGAATGTTATGAATTTATTTAACGGCAACCTAAAACAGGCAAAACGCAATTTACATCGGAGCAATTATATTAAAAAACCGTTAATGCAGTTCAATTGTAACAACAAGAGCAGTAGGGTTTGTCTACTGTTCTCCGATGAAATCAGGATATGCCTATATGACAATTTACAGAATGCTGCATTAAAATGTTAACCAGCTAACGTAGGCTGTTCATGCATGACCTGAGACGCCGTTAAGATAAGAAAAGTTTAACAGACGCTAGAATATCTAGCCAATAATATAGTACCTTACATCGATTTCATTGGAGACAATTTTACTTTTACCAGTACAGTATAGCATACATATTGTACAAGACAATCAAAAAGTTTATCACTTCCTGTGCATTTGTAGAGTAACCCTCTTGCGCCATGCAGCTCTGCTGGAACCACCAATGGTTTAAAAGTATCTGTGTCCCTTGCCCAAACTACGAGATGATCTACCTGCTAAGATCAAACTTGCGTGGTTATTCACAATGTTTGTCCTGTGCTACTCAATATTAATTAAAAAAACGAAGACCGCCCATACGTTTAACAACACGTTCTTCAGCAGTTACGTTTTGACTTTCATTAACTCCGCGACTTCTAAGATTACCATATGTAACTCCCTTGAGAACTACGTATACAAATGCAGTAGATTACGTAACCTTGCTTAACACTGTGCCCTAATCTGCTTTCTCAAGACAAATAAGCTTTGGATGCATTTTAGTCAGATGGCGGTATTGCCATACTCTGACTCTAAACAGAAACCTCAAAACATCACTTTGTTTCTTGCAATACAATTCTTGCATGTATTTGTAGGCCCCCATGATAATAGAAATGGTAGATTGTAAAAAACTTTAATTAGTAAATTTATGCATAACAATGCAAGACCACATATGATAATCGTCTGAGAATATTATAGAAAAGTCATTAGGTAACACAAAAAATCCGAGCCAGAATACCTGCTCCAACGTTCATCCATAAGCTTATTACTGCAGAAGAACAGTGGCATAACATCCCACAAAAAGCAACATTAAACTTGATTAAGTTCCTGCGCAATGTTATTAAAGCAAGAGGGACTCATTATTAAAAATTGTTACCAGTAATATTATTTAATTCCCAAAAAACATGTTTCTTTCAGAAATAAAAATGTTAATTTGATTCATGCTTTTCATTTCACAACTTTTACGCTCCAGAGGACGCAAGGGCAAATTTAAGCTCATTATACTGATCTCTCAAAAAGCAAAGTTGTAAAAAAAGTGAGTCAATTTCAATTCAATGCACTTATTAATATAAATAAAAAACACTTCAAAAAGAGACCTTTTTTTAAAATAATTTTAAGATAAAATCCTGTAAACCTTTTGTGCGTGCTAGGCGGCTCAAGTTGAAAAATTAAAGATTCAAAACTTGAGAACCGCATTCGTTTGTAAAAAAGTTATATAAATGTGATGACAATCAAATAATGTTATAAGACAGTTATAAAAATTTAAACGCGCCTGATTCCTAGAAATTTTAAAGTATTTTTTGCCAGAACTTATTATTATTCAAATCAGATCTTTTAGAAATATCAATTTAGCATGAAAATTGTAAAAATATAATTTACGTAGAAGAACATTATGAAGAACACAATCGAATGCTTTACAAAAATCCAAGAAAATTCTAACAAAGTGCACATACAATTCAAATCCTTCCAAGATCTCAGTAGTAAACGCAATGATTGCATCCCCCGTAGACCTTCCTCTACAAAAACCATATTGGTTGTTAGATAATAGTAAATTACTTTCCAAAAAGTCAATAATCTGATTGAAAAGATTATAATTAGTTGCTACACTTTGTCACGTTTAAGGTCTCGGACAGAAAATCTTCGTTGTATAATAAAAAAAATGTTATTATTATTACAAATAACCACTGGCCCATCGCAAACATTAAATTCTAAGTAAAAATACCAAAACTGTGTTTTTTATAAGAAAACATGTTGTATTTACCCAAATACCAGAAATAAGACCGTTCGTTCGTTCGGTAATAAATGACAAATGCTGTGCTGTAGTGCCATTATTTATAAAGATAGAATGTAAAGTGAATAAATTATAATTGCCACCAAAACACTCCAAATATTAAAAATAAATATATTTTTTCTTACTTTTGTAATTAATTCTTTCTGAACGTACAAGTGAAAAAAATGAAATAAACAAATTATATTTAGAGATAAGAGTAGCGGCAAAATTGGTGATTTCGTTGTTCCATATAATATAAGAAAAATTCAAAAAAAATTATAAAACGGACTCGTAGTTGCCATTTAAAATAAAATTATTTTCCAAAATTTTGCTTAAAAGAAATATAGCGACAAATTACGCAAAAAAAATTACTTTTAATAACAACTTCTTATAGAAGCCAGTTTTTTCATCAATCGCAAAAAGTTGTAAAAAAAAACTTTTCTAGGACTGAACTTTAGTTAGCAATTTTGTTTCTTCTTTTTGTTTGATCAAACTAACAGTGATTCAATTTTATATACTGATTTAATGTCAATCATTGCGTAAGAATGGCGAGTTTTGTTTTGACATATCTTTTACTAAACTGCAGAAGTTTATATATACACGTTCAACCAGTTTAAATCACTATTGGTATATATGGTACCAACTGAATGCAGAAAATATATAAATATTTTAACCAATGGTGATAGATACAAACAAATATTAACCATATAGTAAGTGCCACTTGCTGGAATATCCAACGCCACGCCGTTGGACCAAACAAACTTTTGCGACTTTCTTTAAAATGTAACTTTGTAAAACAATTGATAAAAACTGAAAAGCTGATTAAAAACTTCAAAAATTAAGCCATTACAATATTTAAAGAAATGTATATTTTGTATAAAACTAAACTTCATTTACAATGCCATTAGTGCTAAATTGGTAATAAACTTGTACACTGGAGGTCCCACTGGTCGCAAATTATTTGTGTAATCGTTACTAGAGCCTCGATTTGCTTAGAATCGGGTTCGATTGGCTACAAACCACTACATCATTTAAATTTATCCTACATTTAAAATCAACCCCTTTTTTACAAGTGCGGTGTGACATCTGACACAACAGTTTATACAATTAGATAATATAAAAAATAATAATGTTCTTACTACTTTCTGAAATAATACGCTGTATGTAATAAAGGTCTATACCATTTTTTTTTTTATATAAAATTATATTACCAACAAAAAAACTAATAATGCAATGAATGTGTCATATAAATATTGATCAAAAGTATATAACCTTCCATATAGTTTCACTTCGCTTACAAAATTTTTATTTATCTAAGTGCTCGGGGTCAGTCACTTTATGTTCACAAGATGTCCCCCTCATTTTTTATTATAACACCAAAAAAAATAACCGTTTTTATATTCGTTCGATTTTTATTGTTGTGTGTAAATGTGGGGGGATTTATTCCGACTGGTAATTTCGGGTGCATGCAGGAAATAAAAATGTGGGAGGCGTCCCCCCGCTATAAAGAAGTCATCCCCAACATAAGATTCTGGATTTGCGACTACATTAGAATTCGCGTCTGTATGGGGCGCGCGGGATCTTTCCGCCTTTGTCCTGCGTCCTAAGTACATTAAAATACCTTAGTTATGAGCGTCCCGAAGAAGGGAGCGCTATTTATTTCGCGCGGCCACACAAAAGGCGCTCCGTGATTTTTTTTATTATTTTTTTTTTGAAAAGAAACTGCAAATTAGATTCGCTCCGGGATTGGTCATGGTGATGCGAGCACCGATGATGACAACATCACGGTAATTAACGATGGGACCTCGTTATGGTGTGGAATATTTAATCGCATCGGTGGGATCTAATTTGTATGAAAATTTACAATTTTCAATTAAAACGAGTTGTCTATTTGGTTCAGTGAATGATAATATGTAATATCTAATTTCAAATCCGTTGATCACATTTTCAAAAATAAATAGGGTGAAAGACACGTCGGCGTGCGTCAAAATATAAGCCGTACGTAAGAGGGTGAGCTGGATCAATTCTGCCGCACCCCCCTCGTGTATCCCACGCACACACACATATAAGCCCCGAATGAGCGAACATTTAGGGTAGGGTTGTCCGCTTATGCTCCATTGCATGCAACCGTTTGTCCCGCAGCGACAACCATATTGTGCTTTATATTTTTATGTATGAAAGTATGTTACGTACAGCTATATTCGTTCCACGTCGTTTCTGTAAAATTCGGAACATTCCTATATTTCTCAGTTTACCAAAAACATCTATTCTAACAGAATATTCAATATTATTAACTACTACTCATCATTAGTAGAATTTGCAAGATTTGTTTTATATCAAAACAATTCAATTAAAAATAATAAAACTATTTTATGGTTGGGATTATATTGGTAGTTCACACTCGCTCTAAATTAATTTTTATAATTAAATTAATCGTATAATAAGTTTTCCATTTTTCCACTAAAAAGTTAGAAGCGTAACGACTAACACTAACAAGTTTCCTCCAACTATGACTTTTTTGTTTGTTCAGGGGGAATGGTGTAATAACATGTTCTATAATTGGTGGTTTGGTTTCTTTAGTGCCCGGCAGTAACTTGGGATTTCGGTGCCTCACTAATTTACTAATTTCCTACAGTAAATTTCACGAGTTTCCCCCTTTAAAGTAATTAAACGTGGAGATACTTCAAACCAAAACTACTGCAATATTTTCGGTGTGTGCGGTTTTTTCCCTTTCAACTGTCCCCGAACGCGTTAATTCTTAAGCCGAGAATGAATGAATATAAATCAGAATGAATGATGAACATATTGCCGGTAGATGCAAAATCTGTAAATCGCCATGAATCATAAAAATGTTCACAACAAAATACTGCGAGATACAAACGTAACAAATGAGGGAACAAAGAAGACATAAATCTATAGCGGGCAGATTACAGTGCAGAATTTGAATATCGGGGAGCAAAATTGCTCTCGGTGTGTGTCCATGGTGTAAGGGCGGGCAAGAGAGGGTGGCTTTAGCGCAGCCGGCTGTTGAGGTGTAGGGCGGCGGAAAACACCCTCTACCCGGCTTCGCTCTGCACCCGCTCCCGGCCTGTAACGAGAGCTCAACCCCGTTGGTGAGGGTGGCTACAGGCCCCATGGCTGAATTTTATTTAAAAAAATAAAAAAGTTCATTCCCCAAAAAATGGCAGCGTTAATTATGCCGCCGTAAATGGTTTGATTAACCGAACGCACATATTACAAAATCCCATATTGTAGATATGTAGATTTGACCCAGAATTAAATAATACATTACATTTAAATTACTCTTTGTAATTATTTCAATTAAATATTAAATGAATCTTCAATTAAATTCAGGTCAAAAAGATTAAATTACAATTTTATGTCACATTCTCATTTATGAATTGCGTGAAATTCGAGAACAAACTTCTTCAGTTCATTTATAATATAAAGCACAAATTTTGAGATAGATATGTTAAGGCCTTTAGACTATAAGGAAGATTGGTGAGATCACAACAACTAACTAATTAATTATTTAAGATAGATATAAAAGTGAACAAAATTGTACCCAGTGAATTCCTACAAAATTAATTTTATATAAAACTATAGCTAAATGTCCAAACAAATATGTATAATCACTTTGTGAATTAACTTACATAATATCTGATATCCATCAAGATTTTCTATTTTCATTCTTAATTAATAACTTAATGTAACTGTGTACAACATTTTAATAGACAACAAACTTTATTTCTACTACCTTTATGAAGTATTATGAAGTATTAGAAGGCCAGTGTTAAAGTTTGGTTTTCAATAAAAGTGTCAACCCATATAAAATATAGTAATAATAATATATTTAAAAAAATGACAATATGACATCGAAGTTGAGGTAAATGCTCAAGTAAGTAAAGTCGCCATGCAAGATTTTCAGATCTGGCACTTACTGATCAAATAAATAGCAGTTAAGGTAATATTTATACTAAAGTTTACAGACCAATCATTTTGATATCCTTCATACAATAACGGGAGAGACACTAAAGGCTCGGCCACTATCAGTCTAGAAAATAATACTTTAAACCCATTTCAATATAAAACCAAAATATAGATCATCTCGTCCGACATTATAAGACAATTCTATGCTCAGGAATCGGAATGTAACTATAACACTATATAGGAAGACCGTGGGAGCTAAAGTCGCGGGCGAGTACCCACAGAGCAATGTGCTCTACTGTAGTGCCTCATCATGGACTATACCCTACTATAGACACTTAACAACGAGGATAATATGAAAATGATAACCATATCAAACATAATGCAAAGTGCACACTGTGAAAAATGTAGCAAAAAAGCTACCAGTGAACCAAAAAAAAAAACTACATTCGTCCCTTTTACTAGATGACAAAACAACAAAAACCTAAAAATACTTGATGTTTGGAGCTACGCTCAAGATGACAAAAAAGTAAAATACTCACACTTGATACCAAACTGACATTCAACACTCACCCAAAAAATGTAACAACAAAGGCCATTCGGATGCTGTTCGCAACCAAAATGATGATAGGGAGCACATAAAAACTGACACCTAGTATGACCATAATATACAATGGTAATCAAACCCATCATTACATACAGAGTACTCGTATAAAGTGAAGATACCATCCTCAAAAAAATACAACTATTAAACTAGGCAAAGTACCAAGGTCTGCTAATAACGGGGCAATAAAAACAACGACCACATTATTACAGAGTACAAATAAATAATCACATTTTAATTTCGGAAATCACAGACCAAGAACAATTAATGTTTTGCATAAATCTAATGTTGTGGCCAACCTTCACAAAAGGTTATAGCATCAAAAATCATTTGATGTTATACAATAACAAATAACTAAATACCAAAATGACATCAATTCTGATACATATAAAAATTTTTGCTTTTGTATGTACCAGAAACAAAAAACTGAAACTACGCCATTTACCTAATATGTCAAGACTATACTTAAACAAATAGACTATTATGTCCAATAGTCAAAAGGCATTAAAGACACTACCTAAAATATAAACAGTCTGTAAGCATTGGCATCAAAGAACAGAGTACATTTGGTCTAGATACAATACTAAAAAACCAGGGCATAGAAAAAAACCGCAAGGCAAATTAATTCACAAAAAAAAATAACAAAATCATTTATTGAAAATAAACCTGCTTTCAAAATTTTTCTTACCAAGACCATCACAAAATATTAAAAACGTATCATATATAAGTCAAATCAAACTACGAAAACTTACAGGATAAGCACAATACATCTGCTGAGTAAATTTGAAGCATATGATATGCAACGCACAGCACACAAAATCCCTTAAGCTTTATTAAAAAAACAGCTAAAGGACATAATATGAAAATCATGCTGGCAATGTAGAAGCGCTAGTCAAACCACATCAAGGAAAAACAAGTAAAGTAATATTGTAGATATTACCAAGGAATAGACTTAGCGTTAGAAACCATATATTTTCCACATAATTATATTTTGCAAAAACGTTGGACAAAACCTTCAGATTCTATAAAACAAAACTCACTGTTCGTGTTTTAAAACTTATTCTGATCTTGTTTGATTGTGGTTACTCTTCTCAAAACAACGCACTTTCTCTCTCCAAATAAAACTATCTGCAATAACAGATAACATATAACATACAAAACTCATTTTGAGGTCACTTTGGTAGAAATTATTATTTTTGCAAAAATCATATGCCAGACAAAAATTACTCAAAATTGCATCACACCTCTATCCTGAGACAGATCGTTTTACCTTACAAGATCCCACCAATATGCTTACTGTATAAAAATGATAGCTGTAGCAACCGCCACAACACTACGCTCACCATTAAACGGCTGGCTTAAAATGCGCATTCGTCATCTCAACACCTCAACAAAAACTCAATCAGATAAAAAAGTAGTGGCAGAACAACTAGACAGTAAGACCTAATGAATAACATAAAAAAAGCCTACAACTACTTAAAGAAAAAGAATACATATACCAAAAGACAACCAGCATATTGGTAAAGTAGTTGCCAACCTCAAAACTGCACGCAAGAAAGAAAAACGCTAACTAAAACAAACAGGAAATCCGTACAGTCTTCAACAAACTAAAATACAAAGAACACCGCACAACCTCAAAGAAAACTATAGCAGAAGCCAAGAACAATGACAAGCTATGATAAGAAGAAAACAATGACGTAAGAGATACTGACTATAAGATCGTAACCCAAAAAAACAAATCAGAATATCAAAAGAACTATTCCCCAAGCAGCAGAAAACAACTTGACCAAACATTATTTGCAACAAAGACAAAACCCCTCAAATCCTTACAAAGGAATTAAAAGAAGCTGGGAAAAAAATTAAAACCGAATAATAGTATCCCTCCCGAGGCAATAAAAGGAATAACGGTACACTGCCCCGAAGTATTAAAGGTGCCTTTTAATGTGCTCCTTAAAAATGGAATTTTCACAGAAAAGCAAAAAACTGAAAATTTTACTTGTAAAAAAAGAAAAAAAATATCTTACTGACCTTCGTGCCTCCTGAATTCTGCAAGCAAACTTTACGAAGAAATTATCAATACTAAACTGCAAAAAGAAATTAAAAAAAAAACAAAAAGCCTTGCCAGCACACAACACTGGTTTAAAAAAGAGCGCTCCACAATTGATGCGATCAGAAAGGTCCAGTAAATAAAAAATAAAAATAATATCATACACTTGTAAAGCTAGATGTTATGAACGCGTTTAACACAGTTAGATGGCCCAAACTAGATAAGAAAAAAATTCGCTATACCTAGTCAAGGTGACAAAATAATAATTGGAGAAAACTAGAAACACAATCAGGATATAACGAGTAAAGTTCCGCAAAGATCTGTTAAAAGTCCAACGTTGTAGATTGTCAGCTATGATCATGTCAAAACAGCAAAGAAGAACTAGTAGAAAAAAGCCAAATGAACGGCAGCAAGAATAATAGAACTGACGGCATTTAATTAACAGCACACAAAACAGAAGTTGTCATACTAGCAAAAAACAAAAAAGTTCTGTGTATCTTTGTGAACTCAATAATGCTATATGAAGCTCCAACATGAAACACATAGACTTACGCCAAAAAGTACAAGGTTATCGTTGCCAGAACACAAAGAAAAGTTGCTCACCCATACAGAACGGCATCTACAAAACCGCTACTAGTAATTGCTGGAACAATACCGGTACACCAGCTGGCGTATAGAGTTACCACTAGCGAACAGAAAATAAAAAGGCTAAAAAAGTTACCATTGCAAGATGGCAAAACGAGTAGAAGACGATTCCAAAAATATCTCCGTAGATCAAACAGAAAGACGGCTCTACCGTCTTCCACCTCACATGAGTCATTTGAGTGTTTCTCAAGCTATCTGCACAGGGAACAGTGACAAGTGTAAATACTGCGGACAAAGAAAAGAAAGAAATGCCGACGGCATGGGCGTAGAAATCACGGCTGTAAACCTGGTAGGACTGCTAGATAGCTAGTATAACTGCCAACACATAGTGACGGCCATAAAAAGTATCTTAAGCATGGCAAAACAATGCTAATAGGTAGTCCCGCTTATAATAAAGAGAAAACCTTGCAGTAGCTCTAGACATTTTCATTTGATAAGATATTGCATCCTAATCTTATTAAAAAGCTCCATTTAATGAGCCTTGGTCACAAATCTGTATGTCTTTATCAATAGCTTTCTTGACAAAAAAAAAATTATAGACAGAATTGATAGTTTTAACTCTGATCCCAGAATCATAAATGCTGGTGATCTTCTACTCTTTCGCCGACTCCAACGAGTGTGGTTTCACTCGTTGAAATTCAAATGTTTTTTTCTATTGTTGTAACAAAGTAATTCTAAATACCACCTTTTAAAATTTGAAAAAAATATATATGTACATAACTAGACAAACACACATGGTATTGAATAGAAATGACACAAAAATCTAAATTGTGACAACAATAATTATTATTATCTAGATACTCCTTAATCACTGGGGCTGAAACGCCGGTTAAGATGTTTTGAATTTCATAAGAGTGTAAGCACAATATTTTAAACTTTAACTGCATTTACATATTTTGTATTATATTTGTAAAAAAAATGGTAATTTAAATATAATCTTTGTCTGCATAAAATAAATCTCTGCATAGTATTCAATGCTGACCAAAAAACATTCTGTAGACCAGAGATCAAAATACACCGAATTTATACAACAATGTTAAACGAAGAGGGAGGGAGTAACTTTTGTATAAAATCCAATTATCCCATGTGTGAATGCGACACTGATTCCAAAATCTTAACCATTCAACACTTAAGCCGCGTTGTAAATTAATTTGTAGTAAAACACCCTTTCCAGCCAAACCAGAATCTTAATATTTTTTTTGTAATATGATGATAAAAATATAATATTTTATAAAAAACATTGATTGTGTGCCAGATACTTAGTTTCAAATTTGTTACTAAGCATATAATATGCTCCCTATATAATATCGATAATGTGATCGAAGAAAAAGTATGCAGAATAAATTTTCTATTATCATCAATATATGTCGAAGTTATATTGGATTAAGAATAGTTCTCAGAGGTATAATATGGTTATTTTTTAATACTTGCGTGTTGCATTGTTACGCGTTGAGGTGTTTTAATTGCTTTATTAGTTCTTTACATACCATTAATATCTGTCAATGGATTTATTGATTTGTTTTATTATACCGGTTGGTTTGGGATGGTATTGAAAATTGTTGTCAAAGAAGAGATGTCCCATAATTTAATTAAGTGGAGTAAAATACGTGACTTGGCTAGTCGTGTTTATGCGTGGATGTGGATGGTCCGTGAAGTGGGTTTATAGCGTTATGGAAGGAATGAAACGAAGCCGACGTAGAAGCAAGAGCGTGTGCATGAGCAGGCGGAGGCTTCGAAATGATAAGTGCTGCCAGATCACGTACTTTCCGCCGCTGTGGCGGTGTAGCCTTCATGCAGCGTCTCCAAAACATTCCAAAACCATTCCGTAGGATTACACGGTACGATTTTTATCGCGTCCGTTTTGGAAGCGCTGCTCTAGGGGGCATCAGCTTGCCGAACGTCGCGCTATACAGGTCGCAACATATAAAGAGTCTCCGGCTGCAATATCGCACCCACAACCGTGTGGGAGCGTTTACCGTTCGACTGGAAATCACGTCCTGTTTGGAATAATTAAACCGCCGCACCGCCGCCGACTTTTAACTTGCATAAACACATTAAGAAGAGAAGCCGTATATTCCTTCAATGCCCTCGCTAAATTACAGCCGGCACATATTTTAACGTTTAAGTGCGTCCCACTGCTTACATTTTATTATTGTACGGTTACCTTTTATGTGCGCACCCTTCTCTTGCCATTTTTTACTTTCCTTGTTGCAAACAACACCTTATGCAGGAGAACCTGTCATTGCGCTATTTTAAAAATTCAAGCATCCGTCTACTTTATTGGTTTTTTTATCAAAAATGTAACCTTATCTTGGTGCATTTATATTTAAAGCATATCGCGCTCATTCGTAAAGTTACGTGATATAATTATAAGCTTCACACGAAATGGTACAGCGTAAAGCTCTTTCGCAATATGTTCTTTTTGCAAATCAAGCTCGACTTTCAGTTTACATTTGCTGGGAATATATTTTCAGACTTTACATTAATTTTAAAATTATATTTTAAGAATTGATAATTTAGTTTGTAAACGTATTGTTATGATTGATGGCTTGAGTGTATTTAGATTGATACGAAAGGAAAAATGTAGTGGACAATTTAAGCAAACTGTTGGGATTTGCTCGGTAGAAACAAGTCCCATTCTTCGTGTCACTCAATCGGGATGTGCGGAGCATTTCGGGAATTGTCCAAGCTCCCGGGGATTTCTTCGCAATTCGAGATCCACCCCAACGTTTTCCTATTGTATTGAAATTTTCTTGGAATCGCCACCATTCCAGCGTCGCAAATAAAAATAAAACTCCGGTCCGCTTTATACTTTACAATTATTATAAACACGAAGCGGATTTCCAACACTATTTTTGTATTTGTTTTATTTATTTTGTATTGAGCTTAATAAAATTCAATGAATTGTAGTGGAAATTCGGATATGCTGTGCAAAAACTAGCAAATCCACTTTATTAAGTATTAACTATTCCCTTATAAAACCGCGCCCGAGAGTGTTTCTACGAGATTAACCGAGAATTCGGTCCTGAGAGGAATGTGGAATTTAAGCATATAAGTTTGAGGTACTTAGTTAATGTCTTAGGAATGTCTAGGGCTATCTAATAAGTAGTTTATTTGTTTGATAAAGTTGTTTTTGAAGTAATGAGTGTTTTATGTGTGCATGAGGAGCGGGTGGTGATGTTGAAAACACGTGATAAAATGCGGAGTCGGATGTTAACCGAAGATTTAGTGCTCGTCGAGAAGCGCGCGGGAGGGTGTGCATGATTGATAAATCTCGGATGTTTTGTAATCCCCTCGCCGGCTTAAACGAGCGCCTGAAATTTAAAAGGCGAGCAAGTTCGAATTAGCGATCCGTTAATTGCAGTGGCGCGTAATATTAATTAGTGAATATTCGTGATGCTCGTGCGATACCTGAAAATAAATCGATACGAAAGAGTTCGTACAGAATCAAATTGAAGTGGAGCGAAAGAAGAAAGTGGCACGGGGTTTAGAGGGGTATGTGGGACGGGATGGTTAAGTGGCAGAAAGCATCACGGCCGGTGGTGTAGGAAGAGCTCAGAAGTGGAATACGGTGGTGTGGGTGACAAAGTCTACAGTCATCAGCCGGCGGCTCCGAGAACCGCGTTCCATCCCCCTTTTGCTCCCTTCCTACTCCTGCATCCTGACATATCAGCATTTGCTCGCTCTTCCCGGCTCGGCTCTTTGTGATGAGAAAACGGAGTACCGAACTACTATTCCGCTATCTGATATCAGTATATACGGCAAGTACCGAGGTCAAATGATATAAAATGTGCATATTAGTTCATATATTGATGACATATCACTTGCTTTACAAAATTCTAACACTTTTTAAAATATAAAATCTCCGCACAGTTCAACACCCACGCTTTTTATACGGAACGCTTCAATCCGCAGCTAATTATATCATTACATTGTCGCTCCACTAACCACAATTAGCGAGCACTTTATCTAGATGTTCATTTCGATTTTCATCCTCAGTAGATACACACTAGCACAAAATTTCTCGTCACCGCTGATTCAAATTAAAGCGAATTTTCCGTCATTTTAATTGTACATATACGTAAGCACTTTTGAAACTCGTACAGATGTAACTGCTTTGTTTACTATTATCATTAAATTAATAGTTTTAATTTAAAGAAGCCTTTCATTATAAGAATCCGCAAACAAAAAAATTAAACCGTAATAGTTTTGTTGAGTTGTTTGTATGCATACCATTTAAAAATTTGTATCTATGAAAATTTATATTTAATCAGCTTTTAATAAATTTTAAAAAAAGTTCCGATTTATAAAGCATGTATACCGTATATGCTTTATAAATAGGAACTGATAAACAATAATAAACGTATGAAAAAGATTAAGTAAATTTATTTATTAAAAACATGTTCCAGGATATATCAAAAATTAATCATCTGATATTAATTAATCTCTTAGTAGAAAATCACTTTATTTAATCCTTTTCAAAAGTATTTAAACTTATATTTAGAAGTTAAGCTTATATGAAGTAAATATATATTCTATTGCAATAGAACTAAAGAACTCGGTAATGTTTACTTTTTAAAACTTCTGCATTCTGACCGTTTGTATATCATATTATATTATTTTGTATACTGTTAACATGTTAGAAAACTAAAACTGAATCAAATTTTGTTTTAAAATACCCGCAGGACGTTATCAAACTCGTTGCTAGTATAGAAAACAGCTCAGTGCATAAATATAATCTGTAACCTAAATATATTCACTTTTTTTTACGCTAGATTCGATAATTTAATTAAGAATTCAAACACGTATAATAGTTTGAATCTATTTAAATTTACTTTTAACTTAACAGCCTAAATGATGTAGTAATGTAGCAGTAAAGTACAACTGCTATACTGATGCTCCCAAGTCCTTATGGAGAAAGTCAGTTTTTCCGATTATTAATGTTTGTGATAAGTACGCCTTCATACGGATAAGAAGAGACAATTTAATAGTTTCCGTGTACTATATCGATGTTGTGTTAAATTAAACACAATAATTTAAGTTAAAATCCCAGAATTTACTGATAAGTTTTACAGATGAGCATAAAAAATAGAAAAATAAATTAAAAAATTAAAAAGCTCAAAAAAAAATCATACCTCCCTAAAAATTGATCCAATAATAGTTAATCTTTCTTTTGAAGCAAATAACCTGCAACACTTCTACACATCACAACATTTTTTGACATTGAAAAAATCAGTACAATAAAAAGCATTCTCTTAATAATGGAATCAAAGATTTCTGTGATCCATGTATTAGTAGTCTAGCATATTATCAACAACAGTACACAAAGTTGTATATAAAAATTGTTAGTTCAAATTTTTTTTCAGTCTTCAAAGACTATTCATAATGGTATCGTATGTTTTATTAATCAAATTACTCTCTCGGAGAGTACAAACAAATGAAGTAAGTAGACTCGTTGAAAGATTTGTCGTAACTACTATCAACAAAAGAGTTTACTATTGCTCCGAGCAGCATTATTCAAATATCATTAGTACTCTTCAAGAAAGTAATTCGATTAATAAAACATATGATAACATTGGTCCTTCAAGCCGGATCTAATTCGGGATCATCGATATTAATCAATCTAATAACTCGACTCAACTATAATAATAGCCGATAAATTGAAAAAAGTGCAATCCAACATGAAATCAAAACTAACCAAGTTTGAAATATTCATGACAACGGATCCCGAGAATTTAATTTCAGAATCAATAACATAGAAACATTAAGAAATGAATTCGACAAAGACCAATACTTTCAAGTATTAGAAAAAGCAAACGACTTGTTAAAAATGTTGGAAACTGAACAACACTCTACCAATTCAGCAAATTCAATATCGTCTTCTATTGTATCAGATGCACAATTGCCAATTCAACTACCAACAATTACTTTATGATTCATTTAGTTCATTAGTCCATGATAACAACGGACTTTCAGAAATACAAAAACTCCATTTCATCTTCATTTTTCACTGGAAGAAGAAGCCAAGACAATCCTGAATAGAATTAAAAAACCTGGTATAATAATACAATTGCTTGGGATCTTGTGAAGAATATATTCGAAGATAAGAAAATCATCATAACAAATCATTTTCAAGATTTGTTTGAATTACAGTAACTAAAGACTTGGGTGCTCTCGAATATCTTGGAAAACCAGTTAATCAATAAGATAGAAATCTAATTTACTTCATTTCCACAAAATTAAATTTCGGAACCAAACAAGACTAAGAAAAATTATTAATTGGATCAAGGCTTCCTACGTACAATGAATTGAAGCAGATTCTTAACAATAAATACCAAGTTTAAGTGTCACTGCAATTATCAATAAGGCCACCATCAAATAACACATCCAATCCAAGATAACTCATCAGTCTAGAACCATAATTTTCCAATTGTTTTCGACCAAATCACAAGGTAAATCAATACAGAACTGGAACATGCAAAAAATGCCACAACAATCATCAAACACTATTGCATATCGACAACTAATATAAAAAACCAACTAATGCTAATCATGTATCACTACTGCTTCTCAACTGCCATAATTCTTTTTAAAGATAGCAAAGGTTTTATGCAACTTTGTCGAGCTCTCTTAGACTCAGGCGCATAGTCAAAATTAATTTCTACAAGTTGTGTGAGAAAATTAAACCTAAGTACGTCCAAAATATTCTATGAGATAAATAGGCATAAACTCATACCGCTATCAATCTTAACACCAATTGAACAATATTGTAAAACAAGTTTTAAAACTCATACCAATAAAAACAAGCACGGTAGATTTATTGTAAAACCACCATTCAAGCAGACTCTTCAAATACTCGGTAAATCAAGATTTACAGCAAAAAAAAGATTTGAACATTTGGAAAGAAAATTCGCTACAAAGATAAATATACTGCATTCATTCAAGAGTACATAGAAATGAATCACATGAGATTAATTGAATACAATGATCAGAAAACCAGTAAACACTTTTATCTTCTATACCACAGTGTTACTAAAGAATCAAATACAACAACCAAACTAAGAGTTCTTTTGATGATTCAGTTAAAACCAATTCAGGTATACGATAAATTGCTGATTGATACACAAGTACAAAATGACCTATTTAACATAATATTGAGATTCCGAGAACACACTTATGTTGTGACTGCAGTTCTTGCCAAAATATATCAGCAAATATTACTTCATCCCGATTACTCAAAATACTCCCAAATTTTATAGAGAGGTCATCCGTCCTAACAACGCTGTTACAAATTGTAAACTGTTACTTGTGGTACATCTATAGCTCCATATTTAGCTATCAAATGTTTACAAACAATAGTGAAAAGATTCAAGGTTCAACACCCAATAACTAAATTAATCTTAAAAGATTTCTAGGTAGACGACCTAATAACATGTGCTGACGACATAGAGGTTTTGTCACAAACCAACAAACATTTAATCCTACAGTAAACAGAATTTGAATTAAAGAAATGGAAATATAATCATTGGTCTTTATTTGATTCACATGGTAACAACGGTATAGATTTCGACAACTCTATAACCAAAACATTAGACAACAACTATAGATGCTTTCCAATGATTTCCGTGATTTTAACAGCAAATCCCCATGCAAAAGTTGTAGCATCTATCATAGGACAGATCAGTTCCTACTCACATTTATACAAAATAGACGACCTTTCAAAACATATCAAATTTATGAAATACCATTACATTCACCAAAAGTGACTGGTTGGTGTGCTGTGTCATCATCAAGAATCATAAAACAGTCACAGTCGATTCTGAACTGTATTCACATATGCTCCAAACATTTTTACTCCGCAACTTCAAGAAGAACAAAGGAACTACTTTTTCCAACAAAACGGTACCACATGTCATACTGCAAGACAAAGAATTTAGAGATCTTGCGCCAGACATTTCCAAACAGACTCATTTTTCAAAATGGTGATCTGTGCTGGCTGGTAAGATATCCTCACATTACCATCCCAGACTTCTTCCTTTTGGATTATTTAAGTAATACAAGAGTTACCGTTTATTATAAATGAAAAAATCATTCAGTTATTTGTTTTAAAATCATTCAAATCCATTGGTGTCTTAATTGTTTCAAATACTATGCACAATTACACGACAAAGTTTAAACGTAGCTTTCTGAAACCTTGTGATATATAAAGACATTTGGTGTTGAATGATTGATTGGGTCTTTTATTGTTAAGTTAAAAATTCCTACCAAATCAATATCATTTAATCAAATTTACTACATACATACAATTTCATGATATGAGCAGATTAAAATATCGGTCTGATTGATTTACATTGTATGTTGAGTTATTCATTAAATTCAGTAATAATATAGAATTATGATATTTATAAAAATTATAACAACACAAATGTATAATGAATTAATTAAATGTCCGATGGAAAATTAGTCTCCGAATCAGTTCATGTTTAATTATATTGAATTGACCTTTATAGTAACAAATTGATAATTTGAAAATAACATTTGTGTCACGCACACGCCTGCACAAAGTACCTGGATAATTAAAGTATACTTCATATTTCAAATGGGATTCCAATTATAAAGAAAATATTAAAATAGATCGAACGCATAAAAGTACAATCTATATATGATTGATCATTTAATCTATGTGCACTAAGGGAGGTTAGAATATATAGGATATAAAAATATATAGAGAGAATGTTGGGTCGGAATTAATTAAGTCCTGCTTTTCTTAATTAAAGCTTTCCCCTCTCTTTAATATTTTCCGCAATCGCGGATTACCAACTCGACACTGATGATGGCAAATTAAAAGGAATTATAATATCAGATTGGCCGTAAAACCAGATTTCAGTCGGAACAACTTTAAATTAACACGAAGGCCTCCGCCTCACTCATAAATTACTCAACTATTCTTGTATTGAAGGATATGCTATTAATTATAAAATCAAATGGCGTGATATATAGGGAAAGACGAAATGTTTCGTGGACTGTCTGCATAAATGCGGTTAAAATCATGCATTCGCCCGGGACAGAATGTTGAGATTTCATTTGATACACGCGGTAATAAATTCGGAAACATGTGGAAGTGGAAGCTTCGATACTGTGAAATTTATATACCCACTCTTCCTGGCGGGATTTGCGAGTTTAGTCTCTTTACATATATATAGGAGGGAATAGAGGGAGTGTGTGCTTGAGTCAAAATTAAAATAATATTGGCTTTGGGGATATCCGCCGTTAAGGAAAACAAAACCGGCGGTGTGTGTATCGTATATTATGATCTTACTGTAATAGCTAGAGAAAGAAAATTTGATTTTCTTGGATTTTTTTAGTTTTCTTTGTTGTTAATAATTATATCAACATATAACATAAATCAAAAATCAAAAAAGTTTTTGATAGTAAATAAATGCCATAGTATTTATCAATAAAATGAAAACACCACACACGAATTAAAAATTCTTCACAGAATTTATATGTAATAAACTCTCAAAAATTTCAGAAACATGAATAATAATACTGAATATTTCTTATGCCGTTCATATGACTTTTATATTGTTATGATAAGATTTGGTTAGTTCGCCTACAATTAATTCTCAAATCTATTGATGATGATTATATAAATGATTTACTTTAATATGAGTTTCTTCATCTCAATTATATTTAACAGGTTTATATTAAAAAATAAAAATCAATATAAATTAATTGTGTTAATATTTCATTTCATAACATTGTTGTTTGTAATTATTATGGGCCACCCACATGATGATATGTATAGTCATGAGGGCGTCTCATATTATTAGAATCCTTAAGAATGGCCCTGCTGAAAAAGAGATGTGTGATGTGGTAGATATAATTTCTGCAGGTAGGTGATTATAGGATTATCCAGTAAGGTGTGTTTTCATTCTGCACAGATTACATTGATAGAGAGTGTGCCGTGCCGGTGGAATGAAATATTGACATATGCAGAGCTTTGAATTAATATGCTCGGTGTGTAATGGTAAACAGACGTCGCATACTAAAGCGTTTTCAGCAAAGACGTCGATGGTATATAGAGAAGTGCATTACCTTAAACGGAGCATTGGGTACATATAGAGAGGGATCCTTGGCGGAGCCAGCGAGTTTCTCACTGATCGGCGGAATTCCTTCGTCGGCATCGCACACACTGTAACGTCCCACGATAGCATCGGCCGGTTTCGCATCGTAACCGGCAGGTTTTCCAACGTGGAAGCCTTTGGCTTTCACCCAAAACCTGAACTTACTGTTATCCGCACTCACGATTTCCTCGCCGCGCAGTGTCCTTAATATGCGCGCATATTTTTTCAGTGTGATTGTTTTGGTCTTGGCGAGGTCCCCATAGGTTTGGATGACCCAAGGCTGATAAGCGGCCAGCATGTCATCCTTAGAATCCACGGTGAAGTGTGCTCGTTTAACATTATTATTTTGTTCGCTCCGCTTAGAGCTGCTCTTTCTTTTTGTCGCCTTCTTAACAGGCTTTTGTGGATCCTCTGGTGAGATTTTGCGGCGTAATCCGCGATCGGTTAGCATTGCAGTTGCCATCACTAACCATTAATATTTAATACACAATGATTATATTATTTTTCGACACCTGTTGGAGTTAATTAAAAATATACACAAAACCGTGATTAACTTTTAAATAAAAAATCCAACGCGGAATTATTTTTATGCAAATTAATTTCACACCCTTAATTAACTATTGTAAAAATTCACAAGTCAATCAACATACAAAACATACAACTATATGTTATAATTGTTTTTATAGATAAATATCCCAAATTGTTTTTAACAATTTGTTAATGTTTATTGCACAGATTATCCAGATTGTAAACAACTATCCAACACGTAATAAGATTCACATGAACTAATTATTAGGTAGCGCCAAGGGTTTCACCACTAACGACGCGTTAAAACCATATGAGAGTCGCGTGTTCTAGCGCAAAGAGATGCGGATGGTTTACGCGTCGAGATGCCGGTTTGTCCCGTACTGGTCCCGTACTGGTAGCGCCTAACGCGTCGATCTCTGAGGTGCTCGCGGGACAGTTCCACATCCCCACTACTTCTGGCGGCCCGTGCGGGGATTGCATTGTATAGGCGCCTTTCGCGGTCTCGCCTTACCCGTTACCCGTCTATAATAAATTGCCTTGCCGATTAGGAATACGAAGCTCTCTCTTATGCAACTGTTATGTAAAAGGATAATAGGATATACGCTACTCAATTCGCGAGGATTATAGAGATTATGGTTTTAATGGGAAAACTCATATTATAATTTTTCTACTACGAGTACTTATTTATTTAATAGTTTTTTAGTGGAATCTATAGTAAATAATAAATACTATTGTATATTTTTTTAAGTACTTTAGCAATTAACTAAAAGCGAAGCAGTTTTTATTGTATAATTAATAGTCGTTGACCATGAAATTTATTAGATTTAGTAAATAATATCTTCAATAATCCCGAATTACAAAAAGCATGCTATTGATATAAATGATTCATGCATTTTGTAATTTATGTTGATTTTCTTAATAAAATAATAAAATAAAATATATATAATATAATAAATATAACAAAAAAGTTTGGAAAGTACCTAGTAGTTTGTATACTATACTATAGTATTGCTACTAATTTAGCATTCTCTATAACAGTGTTTATCAACATATCACACAGGAACAGGATAGTTATACGAATACATGCCAGTAAATAACACTGAAATGCTATTTTAAATCTGTGTGTTTTCAGCATTAAAGCAGTGATTTTATGATCAAGAAAGTTATGACTGTTATGAGTATACACTTAATTTTGAGTGATTAATTATAGTCATGTTTAAGTTAGGTTTAAAATTTTGTCATGGCTTAGCCAGATTTATAGAATATATTGAATTGCTTTTGAGTTAGTGATGCTTTGGCTATGTTTTAACAGACTGTTGAGTTGCTATTTATATTAGTGAATTTATTTGACAAAAAATAAAAAAAAAGCATTGAAGATTGTAAGTAGAATTAAAATTTCCTTCGGATAACAGTAGGAAATTATTTACAATTTGCCGTAATGTTGTATAATTCATCTTTTTTGGTTGACGTAATAAGGTATTAGCTTCAGCCTTCCGGTTTTCTTCTTTGCGTAAATCTTATGTTATAATGTCCTTGTAAAAACTAGTCTAGATTTGGCACTAATTCGAGGTGGGCTGGTTATTGCTTCGCAAATTTTTAGAACACGCATGCTGTCGCCGGCTTCTTTCTCCCTATAGCCCTTACCTTTGACTCTTTTGTTTTTTGTTTTTTAATTTATCTGCACTGACATCTATGCTGTATTCTCTTCTTTCTCAAATTTGTGTGCTATTTATTCTAATTATTTGGTTTGTCATCCAATGCGTTCTTAGCTTCTAAGATCTTTGTTCACATCTTTTTTGTAGTATCCTCTTTTCTTCATAAATAGTATATGCAGTTCTATTAGTTTTTCCTTTGGCAGTCTTAAATTTGTAAGTTTATTTCTAGTGATATATTGTTGTATCTCCATCTGAGATCACTCCTTATCAGGTATATTCTGACCATCTCAAAGATTGCGGTATCATTTCTTTTTTTTTTCTTTATATTGCTGAAATTTTGTTTAGTATTATAGTTTCTATTAACGTTTTTAGAATTTTATTTTATTTTTTAGTATGTATAATTGTTTTGTTTTTTTTTGCTCGTTGTTTTGTTTCCGTTTTGCATATCTTCTCTCTTTTTTTCTCTTGTGTAGTTTTTATTTTGTATGGTTTTTTTATTGTTTTTTTTTTCTATATTTTTCTATTGTTAAAATTCTTAGTTTTTTACTTAGTACTCTTGTTGCTAAGTTTTTGAACACTCTCTATTTTTAGGTATTTCTTAATGATTATTGTTTTATTCTCTTTGTTTTTCCTTATATTATCTAGTTTTTTTTATCATTCTCCCACGCTTTGTATTCGACTAGAGTGCGTTTTGCATTATTGTGTGTTTCTTGACAAAATATACTTCTCTCTTTTTTCTTGATTTTTTTAAATTTTTGCAAAAACTTTTAAAAGGTTCCGTGCCCGGTCAGTATTAGTGTTGTGAAAAATAGCACGTTTCGGGTTTATTCTCTACCTATTTTTATCTCCAAGATTAGTTTTTTTGTCCATTTTCTTTTGTTCATTTTTTTTTTGCTTTATTTTACTGTATCTGCCATCTTTCTATTGTCATCTCTCTTGTTCTTATATTTGCATTCTTTTTACTAGTTTTTTTATTTCTAATTTTTCATTATCATATCCGTTGAAAGTGTTTACACTCATCTCTACTGCTTCCTGTAAGACGGTGTCTGTAAGCCCTGCTAATCTTTAACAAGCTTGCTCTTGTAGTTCCTTTTATTTTATTTTTGTATTTTTGTCTTTATCTATTTTCCATGTTTTTGCGGCGTACAACAATTGGCTTTTTGCTGTCGTTGCTATTAGCTTTTTGGCTTCTCCTCTGTCGTTGTTTGTCTACCGGTTTTCTCATTTTTTTTTGTTTCCACGGCCGTTTTCTTAACCTGTTTATTTGATTTCTTTTGAGTGTTGCTTTAAAGCAAGAGGTGTCCAACCCAAATGAGCTTGCGGACCACTTTAGAAATGCATCATAACTCCGCGGGTTGAATATAAAATATTATATCCAAATATTAGACTCACTATATACATTTTTTGAAGTAAAAAATTAAAACATAGAATATAATTTAATTATTTCTCAAACTCATAACTGTAAACTCATAAATAAAACAGGCAACATCTGTCATAAATGCGCAAGAATATTATTTTAAAATCTAAGTTAATTTCTCTACTACATCTCTACTGCTTCCTGTAAGACGGTGTCTGTAAGCCCTGCTAATCTTTAACAAGCTTGCTCTTGTAGTTCCTTTTATTTTATTTTTGTATTTTTGTCTTTATCTATTTTCCATGTTTTTGCGGCGTACAACAATTGGCTTTTTGCTGTCGTTGCTATTAGCTTTTTGGCTTCTCCTCTGTCGTTGTTTGTCTACCGGTTTTCTCATTTTTTTTTGTTTCCACGGCCGTTTTCTTAACCTGTTTATTTGATTTCTTTTGAGTGTTGCTTTAAAGCAAGAGGTGTCCAACCCAAATGAGCTTGCGGACCACTTTAGAAATGCATCATAACTCCGCGGGTTGAATATAAAATATTATATCCAAATATTAGACTCACTATATACATTTTTTGAAGTAAAAAATTAAAACATAGAATATAATTTAATTATTTCTCAAACTCATAACTGTAAACTCATAAATAAAACAGGCAACATCTGTCATAAATGCGCAAGAATATTATTTTAAAATCTAAGTTAATTTTTTCTCATAATTTCTACAGTTAATTTTTTTCACAAATAATTAATTTTTTTAATAAATTAGTTTTCAACACTTTGGTACTTGATTTTTTTTCCTAGTTATTATTTGAACTTCCATCTGTATGTTTTTTGTGTTGCTAATTTTAAACTCTAACTTTTTATTAGTACTTCTATTTCTACGTCTTTACCTACTAGTGTTACGTCATTCGCAAATGCCGTTATTGTCACGCCTTCCTAAAGTAGCTCATTGCAACTAGGTTTTACAGAAGTACGGAATTGAATTTATACTGGACTAAGTTAATTGATTTAAAAATAAATATTACCTAAAATTATATTCATTGGTGTTGATTTAAGCATTGGCGATTTGCAATAAAATTATAGTCAAGCAATTAAAAAGTTTATTATCATCTCTAATACATGTTTAATATTTTTTTAATAAAAAATTATACTCAAATTTTAACTATACTTACTAACGGGTTTTGAATAATATAATATAAAATTCTAAATATGTTTGTTTTTACGTTTATAATCATAATTAATATCTTATGGGTCTTAATAACTTTACAAATTGCATCTTATTTACTTTATTAACAATATAATACTTTTATTATTTAAAAATAAAATAGTGGACAATGTTTTACGTAGGTAGTACTAACACAACTAGATATTTTTCTTTTTGCAAATAGATTTAATTAATTATAAATTTATTTTTTATAATAATTTGAGCATAAATTACACTCAATTGATTGATAAAAGTAGGATGTTATTATTAATTTGCAGATATTTATTTGTTATCAACCCCTTCTGGAAATTTTTTTTCATTTTACTCCTACGATGAGAATGCACATTTTTAAGCAAAAATAATCTTGTATCCAAGCCCGAGGTGAACGGAGGGCGCCAAACTGGCGATTACATTATTTTTATTTTCGTTTTTCCTTTTAACCAAATAAAAGACGTAATAAGGACAATATGATATTAAAGTGTATTGTAATAGCATTTTCAGGGGATAACAAAATATGTGACATTTACTTTATTTTTATGTTTAAGTAATCAAAAACACTTTTTAAAACTAATCAAATAACAATTATTGTATTAATTTATTACTTGTACATAATGAAAACTTTGCTGTTAAATGTATAAAGATAAGTTAGTTTGTTCTATAAAGTTAATACTATTTAATATAAAATAGAAGACTTAAAAAATGATTTAAATTATATTTATGAAAATTATTCTAATTCATCATACATAAACGCTAATACAAATATTTTAATTTTTTGGAAATTCTGACAAATTCTAAAAGTTGTACTCAAAAAGAATAAGAATAAGAAGTTACATTTAAACAGAGAAATGCTGATTCTTGACAATAGTGCTTTGTACCGAATTGATTTAAATAATTATTTAAGTAATGCATAACACACATTTACGATGTGATAGCTTAATCGAAGAGCGCTTGCATATAATGAAAATTGTCCGAGGTTTGATTCTCAATATAACTAAATAAGAACTTGTTTTTTGTTTACCGGGGTGATTCGGAATTTACCTAATAAGCTTGGTCTCATCCCCCTTCAAACAAATCTTAGCTAATGTAAAATAGCCGTAAAAAGCACTAGTACATACAAAAATTTTATTCAAAACCAATTTTAAATTAAGCAATTTTTACATTCAATGTGTTTTGTTTCAATTAACAACGTTAATTTTAAAAACCGGAAAAGGCTGATATTAACATTGATATAATTTAATTGATCCAAATTAACGTAAAAACTTTAATAGAAAGCTATTGACTATTTTTCTCACTAACTGAAAATACTGAGCTTGTCTCTAAATGTATACAAAAACAAATACATTAGTTTAAACACAACATGATCCAAATACAGAAGGAAAAACTATCATCAAGGCATCAAAATGATAAAGAATAACTATTAAATATTGCGGCGGTAAGTGGGAATCAAAAGACTGTTAACTTGTTTTAATTCTCCTTTGCAGTTAGCAAGTCGTGATTTATCAATTAAATTTAATTTGTTGTTTTTTTTTTGTACAAAAAAAATTAAATCATAGTTTTTTATTTATGCCCAAACCAACGTAGACAAAACAATAAAACACCGATTTGTTTTCTATAGTCAATCTGCATACTCTATTTCAAAATGCCATTGACGTGACTTTCGTTTAATGTAAAAAAATATATTTTAAAACAGCTTCAACTGAACATCTAAATCGCCACTTTTTACTATACGTTGTATGTAAAGTATTGTACAGCTTTTTATAGAGTATAAGTTGAATATTATTATATTATCTTACTAGATGTTTATGAATCCAACGTTTTTTTAGATGAAATCGTTCTTTACATAATTTTTTTGCTATTTTTGTATTAAATCTGGTGGTGCAATATTGATAAATAGTTACATTTACTTGTTTGATATTCCGCTACTAGAAAACGAGTGCTATTGCAAATGTGTGTATACGGTGCTTGTCAGTTTGCGTATGATCTTAATTTTTACGTTTACTTTTTTTTATGTATCTTGAAAACGTTAGTAGTTTTATCTAGCAGCCAACTTGTCAATATTGAAAAAGCTCAAATTATTACCCGGCGCGATCCCAAGCCGTTTTTAATGCAACAACTAGCAAAGTACAAATAATTTAATTGCGTATTAATTTACTAATCAACATCATCTACAATATAATAATATAATACAACTGAAATAATTAATTATGCAATTAATTAATTAATTCAAAATCTTTTTCAGCATAGACCTCGAATGTCCTGCTCTAGAAGGAAGAAACCTCTTGAAGAAACAAAACCAGAAAATAAACGAATTTAAAAAGTATATTACTAGAAGAATTTAAACTGATCGATATCCACACAGACAAATTTAATCAAATCAGGCTGAGCCACTATCAGAATCTGATGTCTATTGTAGCTAGGCAGACCATTCAACTACCCACGCCATCGGTAGTTTGGCTCACACCTTCATAGAAATTCCAATTTTTTTTTTGTTTTCCTCAATAACTGCAGCACTGCTCTAGCCCACCAAGACTCCGAACGCTTTAATCCAGACCTTTTTCAAGAAGTCTGCAAAAGAATTGGCCAAGTTCAACATCTTTGAGAACAAAGAGCAGATACAGATTATCTAATTGGACAGCAACGTTGCCACCCACTACAATGCTTGGACCTTAAAAAAGGAATTTACCCTGGTAGACAACAAAAAGAAAAAGTCAAAAAATGAAAAAAAAAAATGACTTATTACTAATAGACCATCAGCCGGCTTATTACTCAGATGTCTTCAGCAAGTCAGTCTTTAACCAGGTCGGCCCCTAAGGCCCAAACGATTACCTCAAATATTTTATATGAGATAAAATCGTATTTCAAAAAATGTCGGCAGTGTTTTTTTTTTTTTTTTAAGAATATGAACATAACCATTGATCGCGCCATACACGTTGTAGATAGTATGTTGCAACATGCTTTTTATGTAATGGACCGCACATAACAAGCTAGAAAGACTGCTTAACTTATCTCAAACTAAAAGCCCGCTCCCAATGCACACAAAAAAAAATTTTTTGTACTTAGTAAACAAAGCTGATTTAAAAAAAATAGTATTATCCTTACATTACAAACACGTAGAGAGCTGACAAATAACCGCAATTATTGCTTACAATATAAGTTAGTATAGAATACTGCATGTTTTAACAAACTGTGGCTATAAATAAGTTGAGTTCTATTAAAATTGATAAAATAAAATAGTGGATTTAGTAAACAGTTTGAGCACACACCGATTTCACTTTGCAAACTAAAGTTGTACGAGAAAAAAGCTAAGAAATAATGTTTTGAACATGCTTATAATCGCAACAAGTTTGCTACGTGTTCGGGTTTATTTGAACGTATGGTAACATTTATTATTAAAGCTTAAAGTCGATTATTGCAGCTTGCTAGTTGCAACTTACAATATGCTTTTTACTTGTTTGTACTTTAACATTTCCTAGTGTAAAAACTAGACACAGAAAAATTGTCCAAAAGTCTGTATTCAAACATAGACGTACATGCAAGTTCTCCAGACATTTTATGCATCGTTTATAAGGCTGGCACACTAGGTGCATTAATAATGTTTACACTACACCCACGTGATGCTAACTTTTAAAAATTCAAATAAAAAAGAGTTTAGTCAGTAGACGATGAAGACATTGAATAAAGACACTTTGCAAATCTTTAAAAAAAGATTCTCTTCCCAATCCACAAAAAAAAGTTAGTTATTTTGTTTGTTGGGAATTGGGTTTAGAAATTTTTTATTATAGTTTTGGTTCAATAATTTTTTTATATGTTTTTTTTAACCTCAAAACTATGTCCGTCACTGATATAGCAATTGTTTACTTAATTATTTTTTTGTATAGTTGTATTGTTTGTCGTTGTTAGAAAAAAATTAAATAAAATTGTTTTTGTACTGCATTGTGACAAAAAGCGTCTAATCTGTAACAGTCTAAATTAAATTTATCAACTAATAGTTTTTTGTGATATTGCAAAGTTTCCAATTTTTTTATTAGTGTACGTTGTTGCTGTACGTTGCCGTTATAATCTGATCACAACAAAATTGGCTGACTTGAGTTTGGTTTGTTTTAATTAAAAAAAATTATTTATAAACATTTTGTTTATTATAACAAAATACTATAAAGAAAAGTGGTCAAATGTTGTTTAGAACTAATAACTTATTATTTGGTTGTAACAATGCAACTATTCAAGTTTTTTTTTAAGTTTTTGCAATTTGCATGCGTTTATTATGTACACAAACTACTTAATTAGTCGGCAGTACGGCAGAGAGAGCATGTACAAATACCAGCGCTAACGAAAGTTAAGCAACGGCCGCTCTGGTTACAATTTGGATAGGTGTACCCAATGTGATACCGCGCGTAGCGTTCTTCCCAATATGGGTCCGTTACCTCATATAGGCATCTATACATACACATGTCTTTTCTGTGGCTCGGTGTGTCCGACACCTCGACACCTAACGGTATTAAGAGTTATCTATATAAACTACTTAATAATTTTTTGAGTTAAAATGTTTTATTTGCTCAGTTCTTATACTATATAAGCTGTTTTGTTGTTTTTTATTTGACATTTTGCAGCTTTTTACAATAGACGACACATAAGAGTGAACAACTAAACATTTTTGTTATCTTTCTTTTTAACAAACTAGATTTTACGTTTTTTTTTCTGTTTTCTGTTTAGTAGCAATTAAATTTCTATTTAATTAAGTGTAACGTGAGAAATTGTATTGACCTTTGCTTAGATTTATATGCGTTTCTACACTTGTAGGCTGTTTTGTTTTAATACTTGTTTGTCTACTTTTCTAGTCATAAGTAGAGATGGCGTTTAAAAAAATCTTTTTATTGTATGTTTTAAGATTTGGTTTTAGTTTTTGTTAATGTTAATGTTTTGGACATATTTATTATATAGTTTTTCTAGTAATAATTTAATACTTTTACTCAATGATCAGTGTTTTATAGTCTTGCGCTGTATTTATTAAATTCCGTTATGTAGGAGGTCAAGAAACTTGATTAACACCACGGGCGTAATGATGTTGTTTAGGTGCTATGAAATTTACTTGATGGTACTTTTAAAGTTTTTTTAATTTTTGTGCTTGCCATGAAATTGTTTGCTTGGCGGATGAGATCCAGGCAGCAATTTGCTTGGCTGAACTTTTTTCCTAAAGTTGGACTTTTTAAAACAGTTATTGGGTCCAAATGTACTTAATTATAGATTATCTAAGTAAACCTTTGCGGTTTAACAAATTTTGTTTCTAGTAAAGCTTAATTAGAGTAATGTTGGTAGGAGAGTTTGACTTTTTTCACGTAATTCTAGAAAAACTTTGCCAACCTGTGTGTTTCTTATCTACTAGAACCTTATTTTTACTTGGCGTTTTTTGCTCAATCTTGGAATTAGCTAAAGTTTTGCATCAGAAAAAGTACGCCCGGAAATGAATTTTGCACACTCTAAGAATTTTCCTTTCCACAGTGTTGGCAGGTACTTTTTCTTAGTTTGAATCATAAAATCGGTTTTGAAGCAGCTATATTTGCTTTAGAATTTTGTTTAGAACAACTTATTTTTTTATGTTTTCTACATACTCATTGCGTAATATTTTTTTAACTTCTTATAGTGCCATATTTGTTAGGAGCGTCAGCACCCCACTTGTATGTTTGTGGTCCACACAAACATACGGGACAGTTTAACCACATTGCTAGAAGGGTAATGCTTTAGATTAGGGCTTTTGTGTATTTATAAAAAGCTTTTTTTGCTTGACCATATAGTTGGCATTATTGACAATATGGCTAAGCAAGAATTACCTCCAATAGGTACTCTTATAACAAGTCTAAACAACTAATAAATTTATGTGTTTTTTATACTTAAATACGTCTATAATTTTGTCTGTTTTTTAGAGACCTTATTTATATGCTCTTTCATTACCAAATTTCTATCAAAACACAATTTTAGATATTTTACTGTTTTTTTGGTTACTATATTAGTTCAATACATCAACAGTAGGCTTCTTCAGAGCAGCAACCGACAAAGTTCGAATAGCTATAATAATTGCTAACGTCCGAAACGGACAAGCACCATAAGAAGAAGAATCAGTATCCTTAATACTAATGTCAAATTATATACTTTTCTTTTTTTGTAGAAAAGTTTTGAAACTTTTGCACTATTTTTTTTGTTTATTGTTTTTAGAGAATATTTGCAATTGCAATTAAACACTCTTTTGATTTTGATGTAATGACAATTGCTGTATCATCCGCATTGTATACTACAATCACATTTTTCTTAAAATAAATTTTTAAGATTTTGTTAAAATATGTCTTTTATAGCAGTGGCTCCAGTATGCATCTTTGTGGTACACTGCACAACATCATCTTTTTTTTCTTTTTTTAATAAACAGTTTTTTTTGTAAAGTAACTATATAGGTTTTTTCTCAGTCTCTCACAAGCTCATCTTAACTAAGGTCTCTTTTATTCCGGATTGTGGTACAGAATTAAATGCGTTTTTAATATGTATTTTTACAAGAAGGCAAAATTATCTAGTTTTTACTGCCATTTTTAATTTCTTACTGCCAATGCATTACATTTCTATTGCGTCTAAAGTGGATCTGTCTTTCGAAAACCCAAATTGGTTTTCTATAATTTTTGCATCTATTTTGTTTCTTAACCTATTGGTAAAAATAAGTTTTCCAAAACTGTTGGTCCGGCATAATAATCTGTAGTTTATTATTCTTTGCTGGTTTCTCGATTAGGATCAGTTTAGTTTCTTTCCAGATTGTAGAAAAGTTTTCATTTATTAGTTCTTAGTTTATCATTTTTAGTATAATGCTTGGATTTGTTTTTACTGTTTCTAATACCATTTTAATTAGGATTCAATGCGGACCTGGGACTTTGCTTCTACTTAATTACGTAGATCTTTTTACATTTTTTGCATCTGTATTTGCATATTTGTTAGCATTTCTTACTGTAGTGTATTAAATTTTAAGTTTTTTTTTCTCTTAGCTTGAGTTTATATTTCTTTCTTTTAACTTTTACCTTGCTTTACCACAAGCTTTTTTTTAGACTTCTGTTTGTACTGGTGGAGTACCAACAGTACACTTTCTTTTGGATAGATTTGTTTATAGCTGTTTTAATTTTTTTATTAAGTAGTACTAGGTTGGTATAGCCGTTATTTTCTCTATTACTTTAAACTATTTTTACTGTTTTTTTTATTTATTTTAAATTGTCTAATTTAGTAAACCAAGATTTTTTCTTTGTCCAGTTCAACCTTTTTAAACTTTTTATACAGCGCTTCAGAAAACATTGTCAGGTATGATGTAGACATTCTTACAAATGTCAATCATTTTCCATTTTTTCAGATTACCATACCCTAACTGACCAGCCACTCAGCCAGAATTACTTTATTTATATCATCGGCATGTTCACTCCAAATACGTGTTTTAAAATTACAATCTACAGCTGAAACCACTTTTTTATCTCTTTTTTTATACTTTTAGTTTAATACTTTTAAGTCAACTTGATATTTTTTAAATTAATGATTCTTATTACTAGTTAACAATTAACATAAATATTTTACAAATTTTTCTAGAAAACCCTTTAAATTATTTTCTATGTGACGTAGCACTTTGTCACAATCCAAAACCCATTCTTTTCTATTTTTTTGGCTTAGCAATAATACTATAATATTATGTCTATCTTATTGCCAACATAACTTTTATAGATTAAATCTATAGTTACTTTTTTTTAGCTGAATTAGTTTAGAGAAACTGTATTTCTACTTTTTTTTGTATCTTCTTAGTTTTTTATTACAAAAGTATTTCTAATTACATTCCTATTCAAAGAATCTAAGAGTGCAATCTCATACACAGCAATTTTGAGCCGTTTAGGATTATTTTTACTTAATTCTACACTTTTACCACAACATAGAGGAGGATTTCACACTACATGTGCTACCTCCCTGGACAATTTTTTTTAATCAACTTTTTTTTTTCTGACATGTGTTGCTTTACAAATATCTACCGAGATGGAGATACTAGGATGTGAAAATAATGAAAGAAAGAACACGAGGCAAAGGTAATACTTTATAGAGTTTAACCTAAGACGCAGATAGAGGCCATAAGCTAAAAACTGGTAGCAACAGCAACCATAGCATTAACTTTGCTCTAGTAAACATCAGTGGTTTGTTTAATACTTTCTTTACGGCTATTAACATGTTTTTATAGTTATTTTATTTTAATGTCTTTTTCTTTTTTGTGTTGGCAAAGTTTGACATATATTTCAATAGTTATTTGTTTTAACGTTGTTTTATTAGATGTACATTTTTTTACTTTTTATTTTAAATTAAATTGAGTCAACAAATTCTACCAACTACAGCATTTCTGTAGACGTAGATAAAACAAACTTCTAAAACGTTACGGCATACATCCTTTAGATATGTCTATAACTAAAAACAATTTTCCTGAGATTTCAATTTACATTTTAAAAATCTACTAAGACAGTATGCGCTTTTTTGTAACCATTATTATTCTTTCTCTTAGTGCTGCTTCACGATAAATTAGACTAGATTTTAGTAAACAAAAAAAATGCCATAAAAAAACGGTATTAGTTTTAACTTAACTAACTGTAGCGTTAGTACCAATAATCACGCAGTGGCGTAGCTAGGATTTTTAGTCTTACCGCAAAATATTGTAACAATTCTTAATTTTATTTATTTATAAATAAAAGTATATCAATTTTATTTTAAGTTGTACTTTCTAAGCTTTACTTTACTTTAAAAGTTAAAAAATACGTTACTGCATCGTTCTGAGATCGAGGTCCTGTTGGATTGTAACTTCGTCTTCTTGTTATAATATTCAGAATACTGGTAACAGCTAATATTAATAGTATATATTTTTACGTTTAATATATTTAGTAATTTTAGTACAGAGATACTAGAATATAGCCATACCACTTCAACAAGATATTCCACTTCTCTATCGAACGATTGAACAAGATCACTTGTTGAATGATGATGACATGCGATTAGTAGATAACAAATTAAAGCACCATAGTTCAGAAAACGTCTCAATATGTGACATCTGCTTATCTCTGCAATAATACTACAACTAAGTGCAATAGTAATTTATTCGATATGGCATAAATTAATATTATTCACAATATTATAACTTGCATGGGATTTTATCAATGGTCAATCGATTTATTCAAGTTATTTGTTTCGTATCTAGTATATAAAAATTAAAAATAAATTTTTGTTGAATTAGTTTTTTTAAATACTATATTATTAAATATACTATAATATACTAAATATATTTTGTGCACTACAAAATTTATTACAATTTACATTCAATAGATGATCATTAATTTTAAACAATGAAAACTTGTTTGGCACAGATAAAGTGTTCATGGAGTTTATATTAGCATTTATATATTCATATTAAACGTTAATTTTTTTTAATAATATATTAAACCCATTATTTTAAACATGATATTATCTTATGGTCAATTAAATCTGTAATAAATTAACACTATTATATTTGTCATACTGACAGTAATTATGTTCATAATTAAGTAATCATCTTAATTAGTAATATGTATATAAACACATTGTTTTGTTTTAATTAAAGGTAGGCTAATCTTTGCACATTTCTAGTAAAATTAAGTTTTTTGAGATAACTGTTCAAATTCTGATAAATATTAAAGAGAAAACTTTGAAAGACCCTTATATCTTTAAATCGATAGAATGACTTACTATTTAATTCAATAGATATTTCAAACCGTATTTAATCTACTAAGTTATTTTATTGGTTCAAACATATTTACATTTGCAGTTTTATATTACATATGCTTAATTTATGTTTAGTTAAACAACAACAAACTTTATTTTTTTTTATTCCGATTTACTAACAATGTTGATAAGCAATCTATGACAGCAATCTGATATCCAAGCGGTATGAAAGATGATATATGAATATAATTAACTACTTCCTTTATAACTATATATTTAAAATTAAAAAAAAATAAGCTATTTATTCTAAAACTCAATAATAGATTGTCTTAATCTGTAACATTATATTCATTTGTAATTAACAGGTTTGCCATCAAAAATAAATTAAGGTTTATTCTAGTCTGTAAAATCTGTACTTTACAACTGCAGTTTTCTTTACCTGATTTGTATTCAGTTCACTGTCTTAGACACCTCATAAAATCTTTCTTGGTGCCTTCAATTCGTTGCAATAAATAGCACGATGCTTTTATAGTTAGGTCATAACAGCTTCTTTCTAATTTTCTAGCTTGCACTTTAAAACTCATAAATCTTAGTAATTATTGTTCATGACAAAATATATAATTTAAATTAGTTTTAATTGTAACTAGATATACTTAATTATTTCAAAAATATATTCAAATTTGAGAAAACACGCAAAGTTTATGTTTTTATAATACATGATCAATCGTCTAAAAACACAGTTTCATATTTTGTTTGTTATTGTTTATAATTTATTTTGGTCTATTTGGATTTACAATGTTCGGAAAAAAATTAAGTGAAATTACATTGTAGGCACATTAAATGAATGACTCTCACAAATTAAAAGAATCTTAATGTCAAAATTTTAATCACTGCATAACTAATAAAATTATTCTAACCTCCCAGGTGTAGTAGTGATTAGTGTACTTGACTGTAGCTGTCAAGTGGTCTTAAATTCTGGTCAGTTTTTCTGTGTCTACGCTTTCTTTATAAGAAGAGAAACTTTAGCGAGTCTCGTGTATTGCCTAAATCTTATTTGCACGTTAAAGAAAATAACTAAATCAAATTTTAAACTGTCATAAATATTACCACTTTTCAAAAAGTAACTAAAGAATTTAAAAAGTACTACATCTATTGATTAATTTACAACAACAGTTTGGCAAAAATTTAGCAGACTAGTGATATAGTATTCTAAACTGTTAAAAAAGTAATTACATTTGTCAAAAAAACACTTAAACTGTCAAACAGTTTTCAGCAATGTGATAAGTTGGCAAATATCTGCTAAAATTAACAATTCGAGTTTTAAACTGTTTAAAATGTTACTGAAACTGTCAAAAAATTACTAAAAATTACTTAAACTGTCAAACAATGTGTAAATATACCATAAGAAGCAACTTGCTATGGGGTCTATTCTGTAACTATTCCGTTAAAATTTAGAGGCCTTTAAAATTTTAACGGCATTTAAAATAATATTTGTAACTAACACTAACTTTGAAATCTGTTAAAATTTTAGCGGATCCTTTAAAATTACACTTTAAAATAATAATTTTTAAAGGGGTGTTAAAACTAATCTTTAATTTTTAACGGCATTTTAATCGTCAAATTAGAGATACGTTTAATTGTATGTGTTGTTTATTAAAAAGTATTTTTAATAAAATAAATATTAAAAAAAATCAAAAAAGACATTTCATAATATTATTGGTGAATTGTTAATGCAGGAATTTATAGAAAATGAAGAAAGGTATTTAATATTTTATTAAATTAGTAAAGCATTTTTAGCTTTAATTCTTTTTATAGAGCTGAATTCAGACTGCACCAAAGGTTTCAAAATACCAAAACTCTTTGCAATGATACACAAACGTTTTGAAAACAAACCGTATAGAAAATGCTTTTGTCTTCAACGGTCCAACTCATACTTGATCTTTCCTAAATGAGTCCTCCAAATAGATTGCAAAGTTTGATGCTTTGCACAAAGCTTTGCTACTCTGTAACTCTCAGTTTATTCCTCATATGTTTTAACTTCTTAAGTACCATCTTAAGTATAAATTATATTTTTAACTAATTTACATTGCCGCAGTAAACCTACAAGTTATTTAAAAGAAGCTTATTAGGTGACTTCCAAATCATCCCGGTGAATAAAGAGCAAATTCTTAATTAGTAATGTCGGAGATCAAACCCCGGACTGCTCGCATAACATGCAGGCACTCTATCATTAAGTTATCAAGCATATTCTACTTGAGCTAATTTGGACAAATAATTATATTTCTTAAGACTAACTGGTGGTAAATCCTACGTAAAACATCTCCGTAAACCTCAATGATACCAAAGTCATTTCAAAAGTTATTAAATAATAAAGTTTGAAAAAATTAAAAAAAAGCTTTATGTGATGGCATAAAAGTTGTTGCATAGTCACATGCATAAAATATACCAACTTAACAATCTCGTATCTCCTAACCGGCAAACATCTCAGCACATTTTAGAAGAAACGTATCTACCTCACTGTAATGTTTATGATGCTATGATCGCTAAGTGAAAAAAATACGACATTAAAGTAAGTTTTCAACTTCAAGTAAAATTGACATTGAAGTTGTAAAATCGGACTTTGATGTTGAATTCTTCACAATGAGCAATCATAGCATCCTAAATGGTACTGTAAGGTAGATAAACTTATTATTTTATTTTGCTCTAATAATTATTGACATGGTTGGCTCTCACATGCAAATAGGACAGCGTGTTACAGCTGTACTATTGGAATTAAAGGTTCTTGCAAGTTTGCATTTCTATGGTACAGGAGGTTACCAACTATCCATCGGACAGGGTTACAACTTCGCTATAAGTCAACCAGTTATGAGCCGTTGCCTCGATGAAGTAACCAATATAATATATAATCATTTAATGCAAAATTGGATAGTTTTTCCAAATAATAATGAATTAAGAAATATAGTTATTAATAGTTTTTTAAATAAATATAACTTTCCGCAATGTTTCGGAGCAATAGATTGAACCCAAATTGCAATTATATCACCATCGGAAGATTATCCAGCATTACCATATTTTTGTAGAAAAGGATATTACAGCGTTAATTGCCAAATAATTGTAGATAGCGACTAGAATATTCTTAATATGAACGCAAGGTTTCCTGGATCTACTCATGACTCTGCAATTCAAACGTCAAACATAAAAACTTTATTGGAAACTGAATATGTCCGAGGCAATAATTCATTTCTAATAGGTGATTCTGGATATCCCTTACAGCCTTTTTATAATTAACGCCATTTGAAAATCCTCCAGAAAATACACCTGAAAGTAATTACAATTATTATTTTGTAAGAGCTAGAAATTCAATCGAAAGATTAAATGATGTTTTAAAATCACGGTTTCGGTGTCTATTAAAACATCGAGTACTAAATTATGATCCACTTAAAGCAGGAAAAATTATTTACAGTTGCGGTGTTTTCAGAAGACAATTGGTATCAAAGAGGGGTAGAAGTACGTAATCAAATAATACAATATTTAAATTGTTAGAATATAAAACATTTTTATTTATAATACAAACAAATTTATATTAATAAAACCTATTTTTATTATATTTTACTTTTCTTTTTGAATTTGTGGCTCTTGCCAAGTTATTAATTGCTCTTGCCACAGCATAATTTGAATCGGCAAGGTATTTTAGCTGTTGATCATGTGCATTTATTGCCGACAACATTCTATTACCCTGATTAGCAAGTTTCTTTCTTGGGCGGTTACATTTTGTCTTATTTTTACATTTGTTTCTTTCCGGTTTATGTACAATTTCTATTATTGGTGCAGTTGACACTTCGGGGACATCTTCCTTTTCAAGTTGTATTGTGGATATATCGTTATTATTATCTGGTACAATAGTCAATGTTGTTGCGACTGCAGGGTCATCCAAAGTAACAATTCCACCTTCCATTAAACTGGCATCATCGATGGTTAATGTAGAAAGTAAATCGGATAATGGCTTGACTGCAGACCCACCGCCCGTACCTTTATAGCCATATTTTATGGCTCTTGCCCGTCTTTTTGTATTTGTTTTTAACTCACTGATTGTCTAAAAATTGTATAAGTTGTAATTAAATAATATTTAATTCATTTATACATACATCTTTCTATTGCCTAATTGATTTAACCGAACCAATTTTATTTAGCTCTAAAGTAAGGTGCTCCCATAATGATGTAATTTTAGGCAATTCTAATGGATTTATTTTACCTCTCAACAGAATTTTATGTTCTTCCAGATAATTAATTAAATATTCTTTTTGTGTTTTGGTTGTTCTTGCCGATCGCGGTGGCATTATGACTGATTCTATATCTATATTATTTATTGATTGAAGTAACATATGACGTTTTGAGGTTAATATTTTGCTTAAAAATTTTATTATGCAGCGTTGCCAGTTATATCAATTGTATTTTTAACGGAACCCGTTAAAATTATATGTTTTTAACGGATCCTTTAAATTTGTATTTAGTGAATACCAATGTCACTAGAAAAATTTAAAGGTCCGATAAAATATTATTTTTTAGAAGGCCGTTAAATTTTAAAGGAAAATTTACAGAATAGATCCCTAAAACTGTTAAACAGTTTTTTAAACTGTTAAACAATTTGCTGAAACGTAGAAAACATTTTAAGTTTGCAGATCTGTACAAGAGTTATGAAGTTTTATTTCAAATTATCTAAAAAATTACTATTTTTGCCAAAAAGTCATTAAAACTGTTGAATAGTTTACATGTTTAAAACACAGGGTGTTCAAAAAAAAAATTAAGGGATTGTACGAACAAGTACAAACCACAACAAACAAAAACTCTTTTAACAAACATGGGTTGTCATAGCAACGGTTTTGGATATATGAAACATTATTTATTTTTATTATTTTTTTTCCTCCATTTTTTATTTTGCATAAACGTGCAATTTCTTATTATAATTGGTCTGACAAAAATATAGCACTGTTTTTGAAGTGATCCGGTATCTTTCAATCTTTGGTAAATTTTTCCAAACATACGATGTAAAGGAATCTGGCAAATCGGATAAACTTTTACATAAAGACGTCGCGCTTTGGTGGCAATCCCATTAGCACGACTATACATGAAATGCATGTCGGCTAGTTCTACATTAGAGTAATCAGCCATAGCAATAAAAACATCAGCCAACTATGATAAATGTAAAAATATACAAGAAAATCCATTAAAAAAAAAGTTTAAAAAATGTCCACAAAAAAATAATATTAAAAATATTTTTAGTCAATAGTTTATTTAAAACCAAACAACTTTTGAATGAAATTTTTGTTGAAATTTTGTACGGTTGGAGAATTATTTTGTGTTGCGGTAGTTTTCACTAACACTGTATACATTTAAACATTATAAGTTGGCAAAACTCTGTCAAAAATGTAGCAAAAACAGTAAAAAATTTAGCAATGTATAAAAATATTATAAGTTAGCAAAAAGTGTACTAAATCTTATAAATTTATTTTGATCTGTTAAAAATATGACTACCTACATCTGTCAATAAGTTACTAAAACTGTCAACAAAACTCAAATACTGTAATGTGCATAAACATTATAAGTTGTCACCAGATCTGTAAAAAAAATTAACATTTGTTAAAAACTTACCAGATAAGTTACTAAAACTGTCATACAGTGTGTAAACATATTTTAAGTTGACGCAAATGAACTAGACACGTTAAATTGTATAATAAATTGTCAAAAAAGTTACTGCATTTGAGCAAATTGTACAAAATCTCTTAAACTGTAATATAATCAAATTGTATAAAATACAATGCAACTAAAAATAACTAAAATTCTCAAAAAAATTTAAGACTACATTTTTTAATTATTTTCAAATGTTTTGTGTAAAAAAATGACAATTATGTGCCAGAACTTTTGATGTATAAATGATAATATTACTAGTAAATTAAATAAATTACGTATTATTACGAAACAATTTTATTTTATCGGCAATTTAAAAAATATTGCATTAACTTTGCATGCGCATGCGTGCTAAATTTATGCAATTAAGCATCTAACTTGCTTTAATAACAGTTACTGCTTAAATTGCCGGTTCAACTAATATCCAACTTACTGTAAGATGTGTAGTATTACCCAAACGTTACCGGTAATATTAACTGTAATATTACCCAAACGGTACCGGTAATATTAACTGTAATATTATCAATTTAGTACTACAAAACTATCAAAATATATTCTGAGACTATCAAAATTTAAATTAAAATATTAAAACTATCAAATTATGTATCAAACTGTCAAAAATGTTATATTAAATCTGTCAAAAAATTTACAGTAATGCATCTGTTTGTATTATATTACTCAAAGAGTTAATAAAATTTTCAAAAAAATCAAAGGGTTAAAAAGAATTTTTTTTTATTTATCTTAAAAAAATTGTATCAACTGATTCTAGTCTAAAAATTACTAAATTTATTATCAAATAAACCAAAAACTGTTAGAAATATTTAAAATAGAATTTAATCTAAAACTATATCAAAAATATCATGCGGGTTGTGCAGCGTTCATCCACGTTTGGTAGAATATAAAATAATAGTTTGTATTTCTGTATTTATTTTCAGCAAATTGCATCTAAGTCTTAGGTAAAATTAGACCGAGAGTCAGTTGAAAAGTTTAAGTTTATTGGTTACTAAAATGCAATCTCAGTTTACAGTTATTGTCATTGGACTTAGTAATTGCTGGGTTAGCGTGCATATAGGTTCTGACGTGATCCAGATGTTTGTATGTCTACTTAGAATTTTAAATCACTAGTGCGGTTTGGTGTAAGTGTTTAGCTTGTTTTTATAATAAAGCGTTTTAGTCTATTGTAAGTTTTAGGTGGTCAAATTCTACTTAGGGTTTTCTTGGCATTTTAACATTGATTGAGGTATGTAGTGTTTCGCATGGTTGAAGTTTGTAAGAAATTTTTTAAAAAAGTTTTTTAGGTAAAATATACTTCAAATAACTCTAAACTGTATTAATAGATTTGATGTTAAGTTTTGTGCTCAACTAAAATTTTAAGGGCCCACTGCTAAAAAGAACTCTATTTTTTATTATTTACATATTTACAATTTGTATTTTAATCCATCTGTTTGAGACTCGAGGGGCCTGGTTTTAGAAATAAATTTCTGTCTTTTTTTGTATGTGTCTTAGTTTTGTGTTTGTTCTGTCATTAGGTGTTGTTTTAATTTTGTTTTAAATTGTTGAATGCTGGTAACGTTTTTTATTTCATTATACATTTTATTGAATTCTTGGATTCCTTTAACAGCCAATCTTTGTGGTTGTTCTATTAAGTTTATTATTGAAGTCATTTTTTTCTTCTAGTGTTGTAAGTGTGAAATTCTTTTCTGTTTTTTAATTTAAATTCCGTTTTTATTTGTCCGAGTCTGATCTTGTGAAATAATACTATATTTTGTTGTTTTATCTTGTTTTTAATAGTTAATTGTTTAGATAGTTTATGTATCTCCTTAGTAGGTGTTAGTTTTTCCAATTGATAAATTGTGTTGTTTTTGCAGTTTGTCTATGTTTCCTTGTTTGGTATTTGCCCATATGTTCATTAAATAATTTGTTTGTGAGCTGAATTGATTATATTTTTTAGTTTATATAATGCGCTTATAGCATTTACATTTTTCTTAATTAAAGTTTAAATGCGATTGTCCCATTTTAGATTATTATTTATTGTTAGTTTTAGATATTTTGTGTTAGCTACCTCTCTAATATTTATGTCATTAATTTTTAATGTAAAATTGGTCATTCTTTTCTTACGTATAAGCATGTAGTTGGTTTTTTGTTCATTTATCGTGAGTAAGTTGTTGCAGTACCATTCGTTAATTTTATCTAGATCTTTTTGAATCTCTTGTCTTTATTTTTGGTGTGATTTAGGCTTGTGTCGTCAGCGTATATATATACATATATGGTTTTTCATGTAGTTTAATTTTAAATATGTCATTAATATACAGGTTGTCCGGAAAATACGTGTACAACGTTTGACGACAGACTCCTGACGTCAAAGTAGGTCGATCTAAGCCGACTTAGTTATATCCAAAATTGTCTCGTTTAGCCGGTAGAGGGCGTCAAAAATTTGTAAATATTAAAAAGAAATTACCTGTAACAATAATTTTTTAAGTGACCTTGTTGCTATGGCGTTTAATAATTTGACAATTATTGACAAATTGTCACCAGTCTATGAAATTTACTCAAGTATACGATCAACATTCTTGAATTACAAGTTCATTTTACCATTAAAAATGGAAAATTATACAAACTCTCAGAAAGTTGACATGCTCCTGGTATACGGGTTTTGTCAAGGAAATGGGCGTCAGAGTGTTAGGGTTTACATGGAGAGGTTTCCTAACCGTCGAATACCAAACCACCAAACATTTGCCAATATTGAGCGTCATCTTCGGGAAACGGGCAGTTTTGAGAAAAAGTTTGAAGGCAGCGGTCGTATGCGAACAACTCGAACTGTGGAAACAGAAGAGATGATTCTGGAAAGAGTTGAAGAAGAACCAAGTACCAGTACCCGTCTCTTAGAACGTGAGTTAAATGTTCCTACAACGATTGTCAATGAGGTTTTAAGAGAACAGTTGTTACATCCTTACCACATACAAAAAGTCCAGGAACTTTTACCGACTGATCCTCCCATGCGGCTTACATTTTGTCAATTTATTAGAAACAAAAGAATCCTTGTTCCAAATTTTTGTAGAAAAATTATGTTTACTGACGAGGCATGCTTTACAAGATCTGGGGTAACCAATCTGCACAACAAACATATTTATTCCGATGAAAATCCACATGCCATTAAAGTTGCACATCATCAGCATCAATTTAAAATTAATATTTGGGCAGGTATTATTGATCACTACCTTATTGGTCCCATTGTTATTCCAGACAGGTTAGATGGAAATATTTATTTAAATTTTTTGCAAGACACATTACCAATTCTTCTGGAGAATTTGCCCCTTTTACTTCGGAGGGAAATGTGGTATATGCATGATGGTGCCCCGCCCCATTTTTCCGTTGCCGTTCGGCAATACTTACATTATCAATATCCCAACCGATGGATTGGAAGAGGCAATGATGCACCAGTAAAATGGCCACCACGTTCTCCTGAGTTAAATATGTGTGACTTCTTTTTGTGGGGCGCTATTAAAACAGAAGTTTACAAGACTCCGGTAAACACACGCGATGATTTATTGCAGCGGATTTTAAATGCAGGCAACCATTTTAATAATCCCGAGACATTAGATAGGGTCCAATATCATTTTTTAAAGAGTGTTAATAAGTGTATTCAGCAAGATGGCGGTCATTTTACACATTTGCTTAAGTAATGTTTTTGTTTTACTTAGTTTCTTACAATAGATACTTTCAACTTTGTTATACTTTCAACTTTGTTATACTTTTGTTTTTTTTTGACGCCCTCTACCGGCTAAACGAGACAATTTTGGATATAACTAAGTCGGCTTAGATCGACCTATTTTGACGTCAGGAGTCTGTCGTCAAACGTTGTACACGTATTTTCCGGACACCCTGTATAATATGTATAGGAACGATGCAAGCACGTCAAAAATGTTTTTATAAGTTGTAATTCTTTTCCTTTTACTCTTATGTTTTCTAGTTTTTCTGTTAATTTTGTTTTTGATATTGTATTGAATGCTTTTTTCATATCTACAAAAACTACTAGACATTCTTTCTGCAGTTCAAGATTGTTTTGTATGTTATGAATTAAATCTATAGTTGCCGATCCAGTTCCAGTATGTTTTTGGAACGCGTATTGCCTTTTATTTATTATTTTATGATTTTCAATGTGTGTCAGTAATCTGTCGTATATGATGTTGTCTATTATTTTAGCAATTGTTGATATTAATGCGATTGGCCGGTAATTTTCGGGTAGCAGTTTATTTCCATTTTTAAATATTAGTTTAATTATAGTTGTTTTCATACATTCTGGATATTTACCGACTCTAATAGCTTTATTTATGAGCTTAGTTAAAATTGGTGTAATTTTTTTTTTAATTATTTAAATTATTTCTGTCGTTGTTTTGTTTTTTCCCGGAGCTTTTTCATCTTTGAGTTTGTTTATGGTTTGTGTAATTTCAGTATTTGTTGTTTCTTTGAATAATCCATTTGTTTCTATTCTGGTTTTGAGTGTATTTATTGTTAGTTTTGTGTTATTGTGTGTTTTTTTTGTGCAAGCGCTTTTCCTATGTTTGAAAAATAGTCGTTTATTTTATTGGCTATATCTTCCGGTTTTGTTAATAGTGTACCATCATCTTTCATTATTTTGGTGATATCTTCTCTTTTGCATTTTTTTATTATTTTTTACTTCGTGCCAAGTTTTTTTGTAATTTTTTTGTGATTGTTCAAATTTGCGTTGATAGTAAAGTTTCTTTCTTTTTTCAACCATTTTTCTACTTTCTTTTTTGTTTTATAATAGTTTTGTTTTATTATATTATTTACTTGGTTTTGTTGATATCGTTTATATAAATCGTTTCGTCTTTTTATGTCCTCTATTAATTCTGTATTTATCCAGTTATTTCCTTTTTTTATATTTTAACGTTGTTACTTATGTATTGGATTTTATTAAACAGAAACAATTTTGAAAAAAACCGTACAGTTTTGTGTTTTTTTTTTAATTTTATTTTGTAACATTTAATTTTTAAAATAAACGTCATAGGCTTGTAAACTTTATTAGATTACAGACTCGTGCTTACAGGTAGCTCCGCATCTGAGAGTAACTAAATACGACAAACCCTATGATACAAAAAAATGATTAAAGAAAAAAAGCTGTATGTTCTTGGTAGTGTAATAGAAAAAAAATGTGGATATATTAAAAAACATAAACAAGTATACGTGGACTATAAAAGATGTAAGTAATAAACACAGTTTCAGTTTGTGTGCGTAGAAGGCAAGAAAAGTGCGCTGGCTTGTACTGACATAGCAAGACAAGCAAATAAAATAAACAATATAATTAGAAACTTAAAATACTTAAAAAAAGGTTGAAATCATTAGAAAAGGTAAACTTAGAAATATTAGCATACATTAAAAAACAGATAAATAAAAAAGTGAAACCAACTAAAAAATGAATGTAAAATACTATAAAGGCGTTTGGTAGAAAAGATAAAGAAAAAATTAAAATCTGCAGAGAAAAATGTTTTAACAGGTAAAAAACTAGGAAGAATAAGAAAAGAAACAAATAGCATGTTAAAAAAAAATAATGATTAGAAATAGATATACACTCACCGGCACAATAAATAGACTACCTATAAAACGATAAGTAAAGTTTTAATATTCAACTTTTTCACAATCTGTTTAGATCAAATTTTAACAAAAACTGCTTTCAATTTGTTTTTAAATTATTACATAGTTTTAACGGTAAAAATTACGCAAAAAGTATTGCATTTGTGTAAAGTTTCTTTTGACAAATCAAATGTGTTTACTATTTTGTATGATTATTAAGTATAACTAAACTCTAAAACATTAGCGGCTATTGTTGCATTACTTCAAAACTGAAAAAGTCTGCTATTTGTATAATCAAATATTTAAAAGTACTGTGTTACACGTTTTTGGAAACTAAACCTCAAATCTTACAAGTGTGCAAAATAGTTTAAAGAAAAAAATCTTACCAGTTGCAGATCTACTATAGGTTTAGATTTTAGACGTCATTGTGTAGAGTGATTTCAATTTGCCAGAAATTACATAAATATAAAAAAAAAACAAATAAAATGTAGTTTTAGAATTAAAGCCAGCTATCTAAAAGGTTCAGTTATGGTTTAAGCTGAAACGGTATATACAAAGTTGTACATTGTTCTAAGAAGCTTCATAACATCTGACCTGTATATTACTAGAGTTTTTGCAATTTTTTTTGTTTTATATGCTTCTTTTGCAGCACTTAACAGCGCAAGAGTCATTCAACACAAGTTAATATCCCCATTATGGAAAGAGCAGCAATAAGTCTAGATGCCACTACCATTAAACATAATTGGGACATATGTGTTTGGTCAAAGAATTTAAATTGTGTTTTGCTTCTTTGACTTTGAATCAGTCAGAAAAATTTTACTTACTTAATTTTAGGAATGTCTCAATGAATGGTGGCAATTGTGGAGTGTTGTATACGCCATTAAATTTTTTTTAGTAGTTTTTTTTTTAACTTTAAATAAACAGTTAATAATCTTTAAAAATAATTAAAATAAGTAATTTTGTTTGTTTTTAGACAATAATTTAAGTATTTATTTATTTATTTATTTAAACCCGTTTTTACGAATAGTATAAGTATAATGCATTACTATAGTATGTACAAGGTCCGCCAACAGGTATTGACAAATTTCGGAGCGTTTGGTAGAGAAACTAAAAAAGATAGGAAAAAAATCAAATGGGTAACTTATTTACAATATAATGCAGTTTTAGTAACCATAAATTTGTGCCCGGTACAACAGCGTATTTTTTTTGTAACAGAATTTCTCTGAACCAAATCCATAATTAAAGTTCAGAGACAATTTGTGCGATAATATGACAAAACAAAACATACGGTACTGCTCGTCTGAACAACTCCGAGCAATTCAAGCTCAACTTTTACATTTCGCAAAAGTAACAGTGTGGTGTGGCGTTTCTGCCTTCGGAATACTTAGTTCTTATTTTTTTAAAAATTAATTTTACAAAACAGCGATTTTAATTGGCTTGCAAGATTTTTGGATTTAACTCCCTGTGATTTCTTTTTATGGGGATATTTGAAGTCGAAAGTGTACGTCAACAAGCCCAATACATTAGAAGAACTATTTTGATTAGAATGAAAAGTTTTAAAATATCAGTAATATTTGTTTGTAAAAATAAAGTAAACCTTATAGGTATTAAGACTAAACCGACAAGTAGTAACAAAACCATCTTGCCAATGGGGTTTTCTTTGACTAAAATAGTTATTGAAATATTACCTTGCAAACCAAAATCAACTTGTAAAATACAAATAAATTGGTATGTAGTTTTCTATTTTTTTATAAAATTTAAATAATTGTAGCTACTTAATCGACAATTAAAAAGATGAATTTCAGCTAGTAATGACTTGTGTACAGCGTAAGTATTTTTTAAAATATATATTAACATCATTTAGTAAAACTGTGCAAAAAATACTTTTATTTGCACTTTTTAATAATAAACACATACATTATTTTTATTGATTAAAATGTTATGGTATAAACCATTTATTTAGAAACAGTGATTGAGTATTGCCTAAACATATGATCAGTGTAATATTTCATTTAATCGTTTATCTTGCAATAGTTTGATTTTAATTTAATTTTCCAAAAAGAGATTGTTTATCGTTAATTTAATTTTTATTTTTGTTGACAAATATATATTTGGGTGCTCTAGTCAATTCTGATTCATAAAATACATAATATTTAATATATTATTGTAGACAACTTAATTATTTAATTTTTTTTTAATTTGTCTATATTTTCAAAACTAATTTAATTTATTACTTCTAAGGTACTGTCTATAAACTAATTAAATTTATTGAATTGTGGTATAATAATTATTAGGTATGATGTAAAATTATTTTTAATATTCTGTTTTTATGATAAACCTAATCCGGTTTTATATAATATAGAAGGGTTATATTAATATGAGGGTTTTACTTTCAGCAACCTGTTTGTAAGTATGAAGGGGTTCTAGTAGACACAGATTGATACAGAAGCTGCTAGGAATTTTGCGTTCCCATCATTCAGTGTATCTGGAAATAACTTGATTTAATTACTATTTTATTATAGTTACCCTAAACTAGAATTTAGAACCCTTTAAATATTTCTGTGTGAATTAATTCTGTGAAACATGTACCAAACATGTTTTTAACACCTTTAATAAAATTGCTTTGGAATTATAATAAAACTAAGAAAAAACATGCATATTAGTAATTAATATATAAATTTTTTTTTCAATAAAAACATTTTGTGTGAATTCAAACTAATACATATAGCTTTTTTAAACCGTGACCGTGCGTATGTAAATAATTGTAGAAATATTGACTTATTTATGATTCTCATCAAAATCAAAATCAATATTTCTCATAATACTGCAATATATTAAACTATTACAATTAATCATTCGTATTGCTTAGAATATGTATATGACAATGGAAGGGTTACTTATAGCTGAATTAACATGTTTGACAGTAAACGCGCCAGCTACTAAAGCTGTTTTGAATCTTTAGGGTTTCATCTAAAAGCTAAGAATATTTGAAATTTATGTTTATAGTATCAGTAAAATTGTGATAAAAACCAAAAATGTGTATAATTAACTTTTTTGCATTTTTATGATTTCAACATATGTATATCTCAAATAATATTTATGGAAAGCAGTACAGCAAAATTTTATCATGTTACATATTTTATTTATACAAAAAATAAAATTTGTGTATTTAAAATGTCATAGAATATAAAAATACTATAATGTATAAAGCAAATTAAAATACAAACAAATATCAACATGCACTGACAAACGTCGGTCTATGTTGACGTTTGTAAATTTGTTTATTTTGAACCACGTTTCAAATATTTGATTTTAATCATAAAAAAACTATCTAAAACTTATTTTAATTGTAATAATTTATGTATAATAAATTTTGAAATAACAAATGCAATTGTGTAAAACTTAAACAATATATATTTGAATCATTTTGATTTTTAATATAAATTCTAAGCAAAGCGTTTGTGAACAGATCGTTTGTCATACGTTAGTTACAAATAAAATGTTACTTAAAATTTTTACAAACATAGAAAAAATCTAGCAGTACTTTTTATATGCTTTATTCTTTATTTTTTGGTTAAAACAACAAAAATCTTGTTTTTTTTAGCATAATAGAATTTTTAATCAAGACAACTCGGACTTGTTATAATTAGCGATGTCGCCGGATTCCAAATCCAAGACCTGGTCCAACCGGTGTATAGGATAATGATGAAAAAAAAAAAACAAAACAAATTGACTGACCGCAAATCATGGAAAAAAATTCATATTCTTGCATTATAATTCAAGTATTATTGATAATATTGATTAATATAATATTTTAATTATTATTTATTAATATTATTATATTATGTTTATTTTTATTATTTTTATTTTTGTATTTTATTATTTTTTTGTTTACATTTTATTCATAAATTCTACTTGTATTTTTTACATTTTTATTCTACTTTCATTAGTTTTAATTATTAAAAAAAATTAGAACCGGCCGGATAGTTATCAAGATTTGGCCGGAACCAAATCTTTCAAATATTGGCCGAATCCGCCGGATACCGGATCTGGATCCGATTCCAGCGGCATCACTAGTTATTATATCTTAAAAATTCAAAAACTTTAGATTTATTCAAAATTTAACCTTTAAGTTAACAAAAAGTAATGGTTTTTTATTTTAGTTCATGGATAATTAGAATTTTTAGGGTGCCAAAAACAAAAAAAAAGACAATGACCAGTGTGAATAAAAACTAGTATTAGCTTAAACTAGCATTATTTAAGCAAATGCTTTAATTGTGGTGAATAAAACATCAGCTAAAGCTATTGCTAAATAATAATAGCTTTTGCTTTTAGTTCTTATTTGTTTTTCCAGCTATTGCTTAAAACCGTGTGAATAAAACGCAGCAACTACTTAATTTTATTAGTTAAAGCTAGTAATTTGTCAAGCGTGGTTGTCGTTGGCTTGAAACGCTTATTTACGTGCAATGGCTGAATTTTTAAATGTGCATGCTCGTAAATATTATTCAAAACTCAAGAACTCAAAAATATAAAAATTTATATAGATTTTCTGAACATAATGTAGAGTGGTTAGCTGAACATTTTCTGGGTAATTCGGATGAAAAACGAGGTGCTTTAAGTGCTAAACAAAAAATGCAAATATTTCTACGTTTTGTGAGCGATCCCAGATTTCCCAGAATTGCAAAAGATGAAAAGATTTATAGAACAACAACTGTGTGCAAAGCACATATTTGGATAAAATTTCCCACAGAAATAGATGATATCGATAAAACACAATTGAATTGGTCAAATAAATATAAATTTTCTTTTGTAATCGGTGCAATTGATGCGCACACGTCAGAATCTAGAAACCAAGTCATCATGGTGATGAATACTGCAACCGTAAAGGTTTTTGTACAATCAATGTTCAAGCAACATGTAATGCTACGGAAGAATTTACCAGTATTGATGCTCAATGGCCAGAGTCTGTGCGTAATAGTCGAATACTTTAAAGATCTAATATATATAGAGTCATGAATACACAGAGATATAATGCAGTATTACTTGGGGATGTTGGATATGGCATAGCACCACACTCGCTATAAAAATCCGCAAACTCCGCAAGAAATTGCATATAACAACTTACACACAAAGAAGCGGGTAATCATAGAAAGATGTTTTGGTCAACTAAAGAAAAGATTTCCATATTGCAATATTTAATAAGAGTGCGAATACAGAAAGTTTCTAGGGTAATAATTAGTTGTGCAGTACTTCACAACATAGCCAAATATTTAAACAACGACTTGGCAGAGAATGATGATAAAAACGAATATGTAGTGCAAACAGAAGAAGATAAAATGTATGAAGATGAGCCAAATTTGCAGAGATTAGAACAACAAAAAAGAGATGAGATTAAAAATATGATATATAATCTTGATAATTAAAGTATAAATTATAGTTAAAGTTATAATAAAATTATTAATATTATCATCATTATCTGAACTAATAGTTTGTAAATGTGTTTCACTTTTTTCTTCTTCTATTTTTTTAAGGATCAACTGTTCCTTTTTTGTTTGCATCTTAAATAATTTTAGTTGTTCAAGTAAGACTTGTGTTACTTGAACAGCTTTGTAATTCGGTTGTGCTTAGTCCCTTCGTCTCTTTGGTTTAAATTAAGCTTTAGTTTTTATTCGTTTTGGAGGAAGTAGTTCAGGTATTATTTTATTTATGTTCACATTATCATCGGCATCAGTGATTCCAATAAATATATTTTAAAGAGTATTATTGATATATGATATATATGATTTGTTAATAATTGCACAAACTTATTATTTATATTATTTTCTTTTGTATCACTGTTATTAATTTCACCTGACGACATAATTACTTCATGTGAAGACATATTTATAGCAAGCATTTTAGAAACAATAATATAAATCTAATGAGGGGAAGAGAATGTGATTTTACGCGACAGGAATGAACAGAATGTAACTAGCCACAAATCTAATACGTATTTACAAAATTTATATAGCTAAAGCTTAAATTTTCCAACATTTACTACCTAGCACAAGCAAAAGGTCATTCACTTCATTCAAAGCAAATGCTAAAACTAGGAGGGTTGACTAGGTAGCTAAAGCTAGTGCTAGAACTGAATGCTACAGCCAGACACGAATAGTGTGGCCTCTATAATAGGCAACCTAGAACAACGTCGCCCATGGAATGTTTAAAATGTAAGCGCAAATAAAAAATGCTAAAACGGGCAAAGGCATTAGTTTAACTACATTTAACATAATTTTTGTGTATACTAAGTTGCCTATTATAGAGGCCACACTATTCGTATCTGGCTGTAGAAGCGTTAGCTTAATTTTTATTTAAACCACCCATTGGACTTAAAAAAAAATTGTTTGTTTATACAGGGTCAAAACTAAAAGCGTAGAAATACTTCTACAAACAATTAAAATATTGCATCATAAAAAATAGAATAATTTATTATTTATAATTTATTTATTAACATAAAAACAAAGTATACAAAATTTTTAATAAAATTTTACTTATACATATAACTATCTATAACATGTTTAACAAATCTAAAGCTTTTTTTGGCAAGCATTTTAGTTTTATTAAATAGTTTTCTTTTGCTGGTAATTTTAAGATCAAAACTTAATAAAAATACATTAAAAATGATCACAGAATTTTTTAAAATCTTTGTTTTATTTTTCTTGAGCTTCTTTATTTAACTGGCAAATAGGTAAAAAAGCAGAAGCTATTATATTTGATCCACAAATAAAAAACGTAGAGTAGAAGGTATACAATACCAATTATACTTTTTTATAAAATGTCTAGCAGTATTATAACGTCCGGAACTTATTGATTTTGTCCACATGATGCTACTACTAATATAATATGTATTTTTTTAATTAATTTTACATCTATTTTGGGGGTTGTAGAGATTTCAGAATTAAAAAACAAGCGCCTGGCCGTATTTCAATTTTCAAAATTGAGTTTAAGAACGTCTACAATTTATCCCTTTTTTTCTAAATTTCTTTTGGATACTTTTTTTAGTTTTGGCAACTATTTTTTAATTGTTTTTGCCTTGCGGTGGCAATGGATGAAAAATTTGTAAGCTACATGTAGTAAGCGTTGCAAAAATTGTATTCAACTATATAATATTGCAAGTTTACAGTTTTAATTCCTCTATTAATAATTTTGTAAATTAAATTAAAATTTTTTGAAATTGCTCCACAAACAGCATTTTTGTGTAGATAAACTTACTTTTATCAATTATTGTAAAAATTAATTTGTTGTATATTAAATTACTACTACGCATGCTTTTTGTTTCTTTATCTACCCAATTTTTTTGCCACAAAAACTTGGGTTGATTTAATTTTTAGAGGTCTACAGTACCTTATAGAAAAAAAAAGATCTTACTTTCTGAGTTAAATACTAGACCAACTGGTAATATAGATGTTATAAATACCAAATTAATGTTTCCTAAGGTGACAGTGGAATCAGTTTACAGTATTGCTGTCACCTGGCCTGTGCTGTTATTTGTTATGATTAAAAGATTTACAAAACAATTTAAAAAAAAAACATAAGTTGATAAAAAATCCATACAAAACAGTTTATATTAATTAAAGATTTTTCTACCCGTTTCAAAAAAGACATGTATATCATTGGTAAAAAAAAAACCACAAAAACACTTTAAAAAGGACATATTGAACAAAGATCTCACTGTTTAGAAAAAACACATTATATCACAGTTTATTACATATTGTCACCGCTTCTTGTTTTTTGTTTTTTTGTCACTTTTATGCAGCCTTTTTTCATCTTTCTTTTATTTTTTTGCATTAAGGCATTTACTAGTTTAGCGATGGAGTCCCTCTTTTTTTTTGTTTTTGAATAAATGCTGAACAATGTTTCCAGTATTTGTTAGTCCATGTATTGTGCTCAGTATAGCGCTTTTCTTGAGCACAGAAAGATAATTTGTTCAGGCGTGTCCACAGTACATGCAGTTGCTCCTATCCGCAATAGCCATTCTACTGAAATAGAATTCAAAACACCTATGTCTTGTAAAAAACTTGGATAGAAAGTAGTTTACTTTGCCGTGCTTTTTGTTTATCCATGGTTTTACCTTTGGAGATAACTGTTTTTGTCAAACCTTCCTCGTTCTATTTTTGTTTCTATTTTTTGAAGGTTTCACCTCTAGCTGCGCTCCGTAATGCTGTTGGTTCTCCCGCCTACTGTGTAATCTCTTTTCCGCCAGCAAAAAGATGATGACTATGCTAAATACTACTTGTATTGCCTTTGTGAACATGGTTCTATAGGCGCTTGCCATGCGTATTGCAGCCTGCTTCTGCACTCGTTTTAGCATTTTTGTTTGTCTGGCAATCTTTGTGTATTTGCACCACACTGGTACAGCGTACAGCGCCGTAGCTAAGGCCCCGCCGGACTGATCATCGCCGTTGTTGTTGTTTATTTAGCTGCGCTAAAAGCAGCCCAATAAAGCTTCTGTTTTTACAGGTAAATTGCGTTGGTTTGTTTGCATGCTTCAACCAATGAAGAACTTGGTTGTTCCAGGCACATGCGCTCAATTCTTTAATGAGCTGTTACCATACATATGAAGCGGTAGTTAACCGGCAATAGTGACAGTGCAAGTGATGTTATAGCCTAGAATAACTTTAGTTTTGCATTTGTGTTGTTCTTCATACTGTCGCTCTCTCGTATTCTCGGGTTTTGTGTATTTTTTTCTAAAATTAAACGTTAATTGTGCCAACTGATGATCAATCCAATCATCAAAGTATCTACATTTTGAACAATGGACACGATCTTGGTGAAAACCTCTAATAGATATTCTAGCCTCTTTATCAAAAGGATTAAGACATCATTGAGCATTTGGTTCTTGATTCCCTGTCGATGAAGGAAGATATTCACTCAATTTATCAATTTCAAATGCAACAACTATAACTTCACTCAACGTTTGGTTTTCAATGCAAAAACATAAAGATGACCACATTGTCAAAACTGGTCGTTAATATATTTAATTATTAAAATACAAATGTAGATTATAAAAGTCTGATTTTATTTTATTAACCTAATATTTGGATTAAGGATTAAAGACTAAGAATTCAACACATCAATCTAATCATTAAACTAATAAAAATAAAAAAAAACCGAAAACAAAACGAACCGAACCGAATGGAAGCCCATACGTGTGAAACGAGTCTAAGGCGTTAAAAATTTATTTTGAAGTATAATACAAACACGATAGGGGCCCTAAGAAAATTCTTGCGGGGGGGCCCAAAATTTGAAGCTACGCCACTGACAGCGTACAAAAGGATTGAGTTAGTAACTAAGTGCATAGCCTTTCTTTTGTTTGCCCTGGCTCCACATTAGCTTGCTTAGGGTGCTTACTGCTATGCTTGCAACTCCCAAGTATTTAACGGCATATTTTCTTGCTATCTTGACGTTTTCTATTCTGGCTTCGACACTTTTTAGGCTATTTTTCCCAACCAGTATCACCACTTTAGTTTTATAGTGTGTTCAAACTGTAGGCTTTTTTTGGCCATCCAGGTTTCCAATAAAAAGTTTTATTTTGACATTTAAAAGAAACGGGTATTTTTTAAGAGAAATCAATAAATGTTTATTTTATTGTAAAGAAGAAAGTATGCCATTAATATTTGAAAACAATATCAGTCAAATGACCGCCACGATTACGGTTGCAGTACCACATTCTTTTCATGAAATTTTCTACGACCAATTTGTACATTTGCGGCTGTTTGTCCTCGATAACTTCACAAATTCCATCTTTAAGGTCTTGAATTGATTATGGAGCATTGGCATAGACTTTATCTTTCCCGTGAGCCTTATCACTGAAGATGATTTTTTGATGAAATTCCGGATCATTTTGATGCATTTGAAGAACCCAATCAGCAAAGATACGACGTTTATGGTAATTGACCGGTTTGAGTTCTTGTGTTAACTGAACTTTAAAAGCCTTAAGACTTAAGTTTTTATGCAAAATACGGTGTAATGTTGTTTGTGGAATGTCTAATTCTAAAGATCGACGAGGAATCAACAAACCTGCGTTTTCTTCAACACTTCAGGCTACATTCTTATGTGTTCTTGAGCGATGCACACGGTTTCAATTCTTCACATCACAAACTTGTCCCAACAGCTCAAATTTTTCTACCAGGCTTACTATTGCTGGCCGAGAAGGTGCTTTACGACGACCAAAAAGTGCTTTTGTTTTGAGAACTGTGACTGAAAAATTTTAAATAGTTGTTATAGAACTAAAAAAATAATAATAAATGAAATTCACCAGCTTAAAATAATTCCGACATACTATTTACTATAAAAATAATATGACAATACACTCATTGATAAGACGTCAGACACAACATATATAATAGACACAACCCTTCCAAATTCACACAACCTCCAGAGGTTTAAATAACAATCATAAAAATTTTTAGAAATACATAAGAAAATTTAATCTAATTGAAATTGTGGAAACATGGATAGATAAAAAAAGATGAAAAGACATGGAAGATCAAATGCCTAAAGAGTTTAGATATAAATGCCAACCAGCTATGATAGAAAAAAATGAGAAAAGCAAAAAGAGGTGTCATAAATAATAAAGAAAATACTACAAGAAGATAATGCAGAATTAAAAATAGAAAGAATAGTGCAGCAAAATTTTATACTAGGCAAAACAAAATACAAGATGGTTACATTGTATTGCAGAGTGATAAGAAAAATTAGAACACAGCTAGAAAACTCAATACTAGAAACTAAAAAGAAAAAACTAATAATAGAAAAAGATTTCAATGCTAGAATCGGACTAAAAAAATAAAAAATAAAAAACGGACAAAAAAGCAAAAGAAAATCAAAATAAAACCTAGAAAATAAAAAAAAAAGAAAATGTTAAAAAAGATTGAAAATAATGCGTGAGACATACTAAACGCAAATTAAAAAAAAAAAATAAAAAAAAAAATATAACTACATAGAAGCAAAGAGATAATCGGTAAAAAAAAATTGAAAAAAACGGATAACAAAAAATAACAGAAATAGAAAACATAATTGCAGACGCAATAATAAAGAAAACATTTTTGCAAACAGATGAAACATTTGAAAAAACAAATGGTAGAGTACAAAATGCACACAGAAAAAAAAGAAATACTCCAAAATTAAAAAAATCACAAAGCAACTAAACAACAATATCAGAGTGCTCAAAACTAGAATAAATGCAAAGAAGTTTAACCAATATAAAAAAATAAGAATAGAATAGAGATAAAAAAACACGTTTGGAAGAAGAAACATAAAAATACATAAACAAAGAGTAAAAAAGCAAAAGACAATAAAACAAATTTTGATAAAAGATTAGAAGATGCAATTCTTAAAACTGTATGAAAAATTGGACAAAAAAAAGCAATATACAGCTAATAACAACACTGAAACAAGATGTAAATAACATAACAAAAGAAATGATATGGATGCAAATAAAGACTAAAAAACAAAAAGCGCCAGGTGAGTAAGATAATAAACAAAGTATGGAACAAAAAAAGGTTTTCTAGTAAATGAAAAATAGGTTTTGTATGTCCGACACACAAAAAAATAAAGAGTTTTCAGAAAGTTTCAGAGGTATGTACAGCATATAAGATCTACGCCATGGTACTAAAATAAAAACTGAATGGAGAACTAAAGATAAATGGAATATTGACAGATGGACAAGCCGTGATTTAATAAGGTAGCAGACGGGTGGGGTGGTGATCTTAGGACATGGTAATTGTAGCAAAACATGCAAATAAAATAATCCTAATGATTAGATGCTTGGATAAGTATTATAAAAAAAAGAGTTGAAAGTGAATGTAAATAAAACAAAAATGATGACTTTTAGAAAAGGGGGAAAAAAACGTAAAGTAGAAAATTAAAAATGGGATAGAAAAGAAATTGAAGCAGTAAAAACATTTAAATACCTACAATATGTTTTTTGTACAACCAATAATAAAAATAAATACATAAAAATATAACAAATATAGCAAATAAAGCAGTAGGACAAACATGGAAAAATGGTAAAAAAATTTTGAATATACGAGAATAAAAGAAATGATAGTTTAGTGAAAAAAAATTTAAAAAAACTAGAGGCTATTTAAACAAAATACTGGAGATGGGTATTAAATGTATTTAATGCATTTTAAATTAATACTAGCTTTTATGGTTACCGGCTACTTTGCAACGCAATAAAAAAAACTTATAAATTTTTTTTGAAAAATGGTACAATTAAAAAAGCATTAGAAGTCATTCGTAAAGTTCATCTTATCGGATAAATTTATAAAAGACGTTGAAGTGTTTTTTCTTTCCGTAGTCATTACGAAAAATAAACGTGATGCATTAGAAAAACTTGCACGTTCTTGTTTATTTTCTTGTTGCTAAAGATAAGTGACGAAGTGTAAAAAACACTATCAAAGGTTATAGAACATTTTACGCAATTACACAAAAACATTCCGTAACTTCAAACACCGCTATCGAGCGTGAAATTTAAGTTCTCGTATTGTCAATACTAAATCGATGTCAGAAGTTGCACAGTTTAGCATGATTTCATTACTTTTTTAAACGTTAATGTCAAATTTTTTGTCAACTTTTATGTGACATTTTCAGATTTAATTTGGCTTTAAGAAAAATGGAGTTGCTTTGCCGGATAGACTAGTTTTATGAAAAACAAACTAGCCAATATGCATTAATAATGCTCAAAAGTTATTTGTTTTTCATTTATTAATGCTCTGCCATCAAATTACGACACTATTTTTATTTTGTTTTTTAATCTGTCGATAAATACAAGTTGTCATAAAAAAGTATTTTGTTACATTTGATCAGCCACTACTGGAAAGCTTAATACTTTTAATAAATGTAGTTTTAACAAATATTGAATAAATATAATTTTAATTGGGCAGAAAGATTGGTTGATAGCTCTTTTCATAAAGCGGCTTTTAAACATATTAACTTCTGCCAAGAATTAATTTGATTAAGTGTCACTTAAGTAACTTTTGCTATTTTATTGTTATCAATATTTTTGTGTTTAGTTTTATATTTTGAGTACTGTTTGTTTAACTGCAATTTTGATAAGTTAAGTCTCCAATTTTTTTTGCATCTATCTCACTCTTTGTTTATAATTGTACTTTTTTTTTGCTTTTTAACTAAAGAAAAACTATTCTTCTTTTTTTAAATATTTATGTAAGTTCTAATATTGTCTGCGTGGTATTTTGTTTAAGCTTTGTAGCTTTTTGAATTTTGTTTTGATCGATTTTTTGCCAGATTTAATATTTCTTTTATTTGTTTATAAACCATCTTCAAGCTTGTAATAATATTGTATTTGTTGTTTTGGTAAAAAAAGCGTGTTTGTATTCCTATTATCTTTTACTTCTTACATGAGTTACTTATTTCTTTAGTAAACCAATCAGTTCATTGCGTGTCTTTTCTTGTTGTTTACTTTCTATTTCTTTCTGTTTATTACGTCTCTTTTCTACTTTTTGATTTATATATTTGGTTCGTTTAGCTTTGTAATCGACTCATTTCATTTATAGCTTGAGAGGTATATTTTCCTAAATTTTTAAAATTTCTTCTGTAGTTAGATTAGTATTTGTCGAAGCCTAGTGCCTTAAAATGATATGATACGCAATAATATGTTTAATCAGCAGTGCAAGTACATATTTAATTAATAAAATGACAATGTGTTTTAAATAGACAAATCAAATAACTAACTTGAATTATTTATATGCTTATCGCACATTTGATACATCAGCTAACTAGAAAATGTGATTGATATATTATTTATTATTTCATTTGTGTGAATATGTCGATTATCTTCTAAGAATTTTGCTATTGATGAATGATGAATAATAAATGATAAAATTCATTTACATATTAAAAAGTAAAGAGTAATACATTTGATTAAAAAAAATCTACAAATGAAAACGTTAATAATTTTTAGTTATAACTTGAGGGGATTTATTATTTTAGACCAAGGCTATTACATAAAACATTCCACTTCAATAATTAATGAAAAATGAAAATAAAAGCACGGAGCAAATTACACAGGCGTTTTACAATTAATTAGTTAAAATTAATTGCTCGTTTGTTTGCGGTGACCTTCGAAACACAATTATAAACTATGAGCCCAAATAAGTTTATTGATTATTTATTTAAAAATATACACACATTATATTATTTATGTTTTATTAAAACAAACTCTGCAAAGACTTTAAATTAATTTTTTTTTTTAAAGAATATTGAAGATAAAAACGTAGTTATGAATAAAACATTATGATAATACTACAAGAATAGAAAAAATAGTGAATGTCTATCTTGTTGCAATTCAAATCTTTTATATTTTTATAACATATTAGCTATTACAAAATACTACTATCTTAACAGTGGTGGTAAGAGTAACAGCACACTTGATTCAATTTTATTGCTGTAGTAACAAGTGTTGTTGCGAAAAAGCTATTATGGTATCTGATTGAAGTGCTGGTATTACATAAACTTCTTCTTGAAACCTTTTCTGAATTGGGTGAAATTCAATCATGTTTAATAAAATTATTTATAACAATAAATCGTAGCAGTAAAATGACGCTACACATAACATAAAAAAGCTAATAGCAGCTAACTATAAAGATAGTTAGTTAGTTTAAATTTTTGGCATATCAGATTAAATAGATTATTAATGCCAATTTGTTTCAAAAACTGCTAACAATCCAATAAGATATGACAGTTAATAAAACATTACAAATATCACAAACTGAGGGCAGATGCCAACAAATGCTTGTAACTTTATTGACAATGACCGATGCGGAGCCGTGTGAGAGAACCTCATTTCTAGGCTATAGCCTGCATGATGAACTTCACGGTGCAATAACGCTTGTAACTCATTGCAGATTGTATTCTTGGATAGCAAACACATCCAGCTAAGCAACATCAATTGTTGTAAAATACTACAAATATTTTTAACACAAGCTTTGCCTGTAACGTTATCAGCGCTAGTTATTGCCAACTAGGCAAACGCATTAGTTTCTACATTGCCACTGATACTTACGTGACTAGAGAACCAGACAAAGTAAACAATGACAATTATTTTAGAAACCTGAATTAAAATTGAATTAATTTGACTTAGCATGTAATGATCAAGATATTGGTCTTCTATAGCATTTAGTGAAATCAACTAGTTTATACATATAACATTAGATATACCTGCACTGAGTTGGATGTAAAAAAGATCTTAATAGATACCATACAGTTTTACAACATAAATACTGCTAACACATGGCAAACCAAAAGTAAACTAAGAATCTCTGCAGTAAAACAGTTGGTAGACATCAGTAATTTAGAAATCTAGTTCCCAAAATGTATCTTGCTGTAGATACTAGTTTATTTACTACACGTTTGCCTAGAGTTACGTTTACACGTTTAGACTTGGGGCATACGTAGATATTAAAGTTGTACATATATTCAATAAAAAAATTTGATCTGAGCCACAACTTAATTTATTTTACAAGATTTAATTCTGTGTATTGTTTTATTGACAAACAAGTTTTAAACTAATCAATACTTTTAAGCAATTTACAAATTTTAGTTAGTAATGCAAATTTCTTGCAATTGCATGTTGTATGGTTATATTGATGACGCATAACCTTGTTTATCGAAAGCAATGCGCTTACTAAAAATTTGTTTTTAAAACCAGAGGTGTTGCTTGCATTTTATTTTAAATAATTATTTTTATGTTTTGTATTTTTATTTTTATTTTCAGAATTTTCAATTTCTTTTTCAACTTTATCATTTGATTAACATTTTTAATTTTGTCTTTTGTTTTGACATAAAACTGAATACCGCAAAGCGCGAGACATCTTAGAAAATGAGAACACATTAAACTTTTATCCTTATCAAACTAAGAATAAAAAAACTTTTAAGATAGTAACTTGCGGTATCCCCGTTGATTGTTTTATAGACAATAAAATAAAACTTAAACTTGTAATAGTTTGTTAAACTAACGTAGGCTTTTATTGAGTATTGGAATGTAAAATTTCCAATTATTACATAAACAACATGTGTAACTTTTGAACTTTGACAAGAGCAAACTAAATTTTAAAACTTCACTTAGTTTGACTGTCAGAGTTGAAGCTAAACGTAAAACCGGTGAGATTTTTCAGTTCCACCGTTGCCAGTGCTTACGGCACAAGGCTTTGTGGTGCTTTGGTCTCTCAGTCTACGTTAAATGCGCAGACCACTACGCATTAGCGGACTGCAATAAAGACAAAAAACTCATGCAATACACGGCCAGTTAAAAAAGCTGTTTTATGACAATAAAGCGCTTTTACGCAACACTCTAACAAAACAAATCTCGCTTCTACATTTTAAATACCCTCTTCTTACTTGTCCGATTTTTAGTTCAAAGGAGAACAATTTTATTATCAAGTCAAACGTTTAACTAAACAATACCTTAAACAAACCAAAACGCGTTAGCAGAGCTACATAAACAAGTGGCTGTTCTTCAATAGCAAACACTTTTGATTTGCTAGATAATGCAAGTTTTTTGTATATGCTATTAGAATGCCAATAGAATAAAACAAAAAATAATTTATATAACATGTGTACGTATAAATATTTTAAATAATTTATTTAAACCCAAGTAATAATATTAACAACTGTGGACTTTGACGAAATATTTTTTGAGCTATCCCTTATTTGTTTAGCAAAAGATCTAAATTCTAAACACCAACGTATTTTAGTCAAATAACAAATGCAAAAAGGCGTATTCTTTGCAATTATGCACAAGCGGAAATAACAATTCTCGTATCGGATACGCCAACACTCCACCATTGGGCAAGATACAGACCCAATGTTTTTGACATAGCTATGCTCAAGAATATTGACTATGAGGTGGCTGTTACGGTCGTTAATAACTTTAGCTTAAATTATAATCCGGTCGTGTTAGAAATCCTTGGACGGGAAACGGCAATTTAATTTGTGCCGTTGACAAACTAACTAACAAAATAAATATTGCTTTACAAAAAGCTACAAAAACCTTTAACAGGCGTGCTGACAACTCTCTAAGTCTTACAAAAGAAACAAATTAATTCAAGAATTTATTTACACTGCTCAACATTTAAACTGGTACACTTACAAGAACATATATAAAAAACAAATGACTTTTGAGGAACACCTTCTTGCTTAATTGATAGTATATATTTCTGAAAACACTCTTAAGACAAAGAATTAATAGAATAAAACTTAAATAACAAATTTCAAATGTTTTAATAAGAAAATAACAAAATCTTTATATTAGTATTACAAAAAAACTTGCTCTGGAAAGAAATGATAACCAAACACTAAAAGATTAATAATGCGTGGGAACTTCTCTAGCTCTTATGACCCCTTGGCTACGTCTTGGCATGCTAGAAATCAAATCCCAAATGTAATGCTGAGAAATATTTAACCATTCTTCCAAATTGACAGTTTAGAGCTGATGGTGATTGTTTGCATCTACTCCTCGTAATCTTATCAACCATTTTAGATAATCCTATTTGTTCTCTATGGGATTAAGATCTGGAGAGTTTGCAGGCCAATTCGTGTGCGTAACATTGTTCTCTTCAAAAAATGCAATAATTTGCCTTGTTCTATGAGAACGCGCATTATCATCAACAAACACAAAACCATCGCCTATTTCATTGGCAAATGGTAACACTACAGGTTCTAATACCTCATTAAGATACCTGACACTATTTATTGTAACATTTCCAAGCATAACCAATTGAGTACGACAAGTTGCAGAAATTCTTTCCCAAATGATAATTGAACTACCTTCATAAGCTTAATGGTAAGTCACGTGGTTCTTAACATAGCGTTCACCTCTGCTTCTCCAAACTTTCACTCTTCCATTGAAGCTATAGAGACGCACTCTGGTCTCGTCACTGAATAAACAACAACCCTTTAACACTCCAATTTGCACATTTTTTAGAAGATTTTGACCTTAAATTGACCGCATGGAGCCTTCTTCTTACTGTTTGAGTGGATACTTGAGTACCTGTTGCATTTAATAAATGAATTTGAAGTGTTCTTGCAGTAGAATATCTATTCCTTTGACATTGAATCGTAATAAACCTCCTTGACTGTTGTAGTGCGATTTTGCCCTCCGTCGTGCCTATGTTGAACAGTTCCAGTGTCATTAAAAGGCATTCAAACTCTTCTGATCACATTGTGGTTCACATTAAAATGGGCAGCAACAGTTCTTAGCGATGGACCAGTACTAAGCATTCTCAGCGCTTGGCTCATCTCTTCAACACTTAAACGTCTTAATGGCATTTTTAAAATGCAACTACTCTAAATTAACTCGAGATATTCGCAAAAATTCTCTTAAACTTGATAAGTATAAGCGTTCGCAAGCTTAGTAACTGCACTGATGACAGATAAACAACAATTGTTTCAAAAATGTTAATCGATAGGTATTTGTTTTTATTCCAAACACAGCCTTTATTATTATTGTTATTATTATTTTTTTATTATTACTTTTACTGCATGTTATATAAATGTACTAGTTCAAATGTTGGGCAGTGTATATAATAATTCATGATTTTTAATAAAAAATATCAATTTTTTAAAGGCTGGGATCGAAAACGACCCCACGGGTCCAGCTAAGGGTTAACCCAGTAAATAACGTTAGACTCTGTATAACAAATGAGTTTAAATCAACACTATACAGAGTGTTTATTGACAAGTGTAACAAGAGAAAAATAAGTTTATTTTTAATCTACAAATGCTTAGCATCATAAAAACTGTTTTGCTGGTCTAAAAAATGCAATTGACCATATAAAAGTCGCATATTGATACAAGAGGTAAAGTCTATTTTTACTGCACAAGCATGTTTACAATACATAATTTTGTTTAAATTTTACTTAAGTAAATTTTGTTAAATTAATTATTTGTTTAGTATATATACTATACTATTTAAATTTTCTTTGTAAGATTTTACAATAATTATACCTAGATTAGTCTCTGCACAAGCTTTGGTCGTATTGTAATGTAATAATTCTATTCTAAACAAATGTTTTGTAATAGTAATCAGTGAATACTGATTTAAACAATTCTAATTTGGATATATTTTAATTATTCTATAAGGTAGAATCAAATTATTTTAACAAGTAATGTTATATTTACATAAATTTAAAACATTACAGTATTTTCATCATAATCTCAAATTTAATTGGTAAGATAGGTGAAAGTTTAATTAAGATCCCTGTTTGTAATAGAGGGGTTCGGTTAGTAATGGGAACTTAGTCTAGACAAAATTTTAAGCAGCCTCTGTAACAATATGTTATTTACCACTCAAATGTACAAACAAACAGGTTGAATTTGTTAAATGTATTTACCGTTTATCTAAAGTGCAAAGTGTATGTTTTGCTAAAAGATGTATTAAGAGCTGCCTTAAATAAATTATAAGTTTTGTTTCTAAAAATCAAATATCCAAAATATATTTGCTCTAACTGAAATAAGCTTAATTAAATTAATTAACTTAAAATAATTGATAGTGCACATTTTAATTAATTTATATAACTCCTCTTTACTGTCAATATCTGATTAATTAACAAAAACTTGTAATGTGTTTACTATTTTTGAACAAATTGATTTGCTTTTGCTTAACATTAATAATCACATATTCAAACAATCTAACTTATTTAAATGTCATGTTAACAGTGTTGTGAAAACACTAACTTGAATAAAAATTCTATAATATTCTATAAGAATAAATCATAGAGATAAAGAAACAAGTCATATTGAATATCAGCTTTTTAATAAGACCCATATCAATACAGTGTTAATATATGTCATTCAGAACCCTTCTTGCCTTATGGATAGGGGATAAAGAGCCGTTTGGCTCTTATATAGCCGACCGCTTTTTTTGTGATTGTTTCCACGATGCGTCCAATTCCTTTATAACGTAAAAGGGGTAAACAAATTACAGATAGAGACGAGTGACCACCGATGTTTTATCTTAATTTAATGCAAAATTATAGTAAATTTATTTATTTAATTAAATTTGTTAATACTTTATAGTTTTATTTATTTTCATAAGCATTAACGTATTAATTAAATTAAATAAAAAAAAATGTAGAAGGTGGTCTAATTATAAGATACATTTAAATTTATTTTTACTTAATTTCTTTTTCACAATAAGTTTTTTAAATAGATAAAAAAAAACATTAAATAAGAATATAGTGTATTAATAATATATTAAATTTTATTCCGTTTATAACTTCTACACCTTTAGCATGCGCCCACGCATAATAAAAGCATTGACCTTGTCCTCTCTGAAAGACCTGAATTTAACTCTTAACCGAGGATTAATGTCATTGTCAATTTGCCTTACGTTTAGTAGTTCACTAATGTAATGTATTATTTATTTATTATTTTAAATTTTTGCTTTTAGTGAATTAAAACATTAATGTACTTGTACGAAAATACTGGTCATATATAGGTCCAATTTGTTGCTGTTATAAGTTTTTATGTGTAATTGATAAAAATACAATTTTAACATTTTTAAATACTTCAAAATTGAAGGTTGCAATATGAGCTGAGAAGTACGTCAATTAAACGATTAAAGAGAGTTTGGAATATAACGCAAGACGAACAAGACAATAAAAAAACATAAATATTATGATAAATTTACGGTTTACAAAAAACTAATTAACTCTAGAGAATTGTCGGGTTTAGTCGCCGCGTCCTGATGTAGTGACTAGTGCCGCTAGTAGTATTGTTATAGAAAAATATTATTACATACTGAAATCTTATCACAACTACAAAAATATTGGTAAACATTTATCTCAACTTGTACAGAGGCGTTATTAAATTAAAATTGATTCTTATGAGACAAAACGCCAACCAACTCAATATCCAATCGATAAGATTTCAGTCATCACTTATTTTATATGTTGAACTACATACAATATTCTGTCTTCATTTTTTAGTTTAAAGCTGTCTAAAAAACAACTTATTGTATAATTTTTTTTAAACTTGAAGGCATAGTTTAAACTTCTTTTAACTATAATGTGTAAAAATTTTATTCAATTATATTCACACGTTTTTTTGCCGAGTTCAATTTTGTGAACCCTTATAATAGCGCAACTATTCTCCCACTTTAAGGTGTATTTGTATTTTGTGTGAAGCCAGGTGAATGAGTTTTCTAAGTGTGCGCTGATCCCATCTTGCCTACGGGAGAGGTGCAAAACCCAAGGCATGACAATAACTATAGGAACTGCTCCCTATGTGTGTAGGCCGCCACGGGCTGAAATACGAAAATGCAGTGTGTATCTGAGTGCCCGTACAGGCGTGTATGTAGTGAAACACGGTCTTGGTGGTGGTTGGATATTCAGTCTTTGGTGAAAACAGCGCTAAATTCTTAGATAATTTTGAGCAACTTTGGATTTTCTTCTCTGGTCGATTTAGGTAGGGATTTTGGTTTGCTTAGAGGATGTTTGTTCTTCCAGTGAATAGCTCGGCTGCTTTTGCCAACATAAATGCAGCGACGTGCGTAATCCAGATTGACATTATTATCTTTCAGCTAAGATTAGCCTCGTATTAAGACTTTGTCTAGTTGTAGAGTAATTACATCTAAGAGTTTTGTTTTTAGTGTTCTTTTTTTAAATATTTTGTTGGCTTGGTCGATCAGACTCTCAAGTGTGTAGAGTTTCAGAATATTAAAGCATTGTTAAATTTTGGTTATATTTGGCTAGTGCATTTGCCATTATTTTTCTTTGTGATAAAGACTCTATGATAGAACCTGCCTGTTGTAACAAAAAACTCTTTACAGGTTTCTTGGGTTGGTGGTGCAAGTTGCGCCACTAAAATAAAATTGACATATTGTTAAAGCAATTTATGCTATGTATTGCGGTAGCTTGGAAAAACAAACTTTTAAAATTTCTGTTCAAATTGTTTGGCATCATGCAAATTTTGAAGTAAGGTTTCTGGCACTTGATAGATAGCAAAGTGCATTTCCAATCTTTTAAAGAAGCCTTTAGAGTCTTCAAGGTTGACAAACTTTCTGCTTCTGTTTTAATTTTTTAATTTTTTTATAACATTATCATTTGCTTTAAGACATCGGCCGTAGCGTCCATAACGTCTGCTATGTCGTTTAGTCAAATCTCACATTTGGTCAGCGCGGGTGTTTGGCCTGTTTTGGCATTTTTGTTTTGACCTGTCTTCCGTTTTTCTCTAGTTTTAGAATAAAGAAAAGCTTTATGCATTTGAGTGTATTGCATTATTTGTAGCCGGAGGCGTCGCCTCGGAAAGTGGACGTAACGGCGGCGTCGTGTGTTGACAGGTATTGATGGACCTTGCTGACGGGGGTAAAGTAAAATTGCAGTGTCTGAAAGCAAAATAATTATTGTGGTTCTTCTTTGCCGACTGTTTATTCTTCTCTATTGCTGTTTTCTTGTTGTTTAATTGTGATGTCTATTTTTTATAATTTTCCTGCCGTAGGTTTGTTTACTATAAAGTTAGGTTAAAAGATTTATTATTATTATTATTATTACAAATGGCGCCTACCAACTAAACTTCCCCGCTTTGAATGCTGAAAGTTTGGTTACTACTGTGACATAGCCTTCCTGGCAAAAAAAACTACTACGTGTTGTTTTACATAATGCACATTTTGTACTAGCTATATAGGCGTTGCTTAGAGTTTTGTGGTAAACTGGTATCACGTCTAAGTTTGAGTTTGAGACTGTCTGGTAGTTGTCTGAAAACATTAGACGTTTAGTTGTCTAATAGACCTAGTAACGCTAAAATTAGCTTTGCAAAATCTTTGTTACTCGCTTGAGACAAGAAGAGTAATATCTGATTTTTAGCTGATAATAGAGAGGCGCCGGTTTCGCTGTTTGCGCAAAAACTTTTCTCTTTGCGGACATTGGAAGCGCTTCGAGGTGGAACTTGAGTCTGCTTACAAGGAGCAGGTGCCTTACTAAAGGTCTGGCTGTGGCGGCTAGCCTTCAGTTTTTAGTACGCCGGGCAGCTTGTACTTGTGGTGTGCAGCTTACTGCACGTGGTTACATAGCCGGACTCTATTGATAAAGTGCAACTGGAGTTTGAATGAGCTCCACCACATTTGAGGCAAAGCCCAAATAACTCAGTGAAAACAGTATTTCTCTATTTTTAGCTTCTTGCGGAAGCTGATCATATAGCATGAAGAAAATTTTTCTGTTCTTTTTCATGTGAGTCAAAGATGTAGGGATCTACCTCTTAACCGCGTTTACGACGTGGTTGATAATTAATTTTAGTGCTTTGAAAGTTGCCATCAGCCTTAGGTACTGATCCTTATAATAAATAGTAATAGAAGCAAGTCAGCGTGTGCCAGCTGCCTTTGTGAGCGCTAGCAGGTTTAAAGAGCTTGAAGGAAAACCTATGGAGATAGTTGCCTAGCCAGAGTTAGACAGTTTTGCCTTAGTAGCAAAGCGGGTTGCGTATCCTTTACTTTTGTAATTGTTTGCTGAGTGCGCTTGACTTGATAGCCGGTTGAAAGCCTAATATTAACAAAATGGTGCTCACTCAAATCTTTCTTCTGTTTTTTCTTTTATAAATAGTCATCAAAATAAATCCTTCAACTGCGAGCGGAACTTTCTTTGCGGCGGTGACATTACTCTCTTGCAAAATCTTCATTGCTGTTTAGTGGCGTGTGGGGCTGAGACTTACATGCACCAGCTGGGAAGATGCGTCAATTTTTGGGACCTTGGTGGGAGAGGTTTGTACCGGGGGTTCCAGTAGCTTGTCAGGCTTGGTTGGAGGCAGCACTGCTAGTTGCTATCTCCTTGGAGATGTTTTTGCGCAAAGCCAATCTCAAACATTCTGACAGTTTTCTCTAGGTTTCTGAAATCTTTGGCTTGATGTTTCAGGGTCGCTTCTATCTTCTGAAAATTTATAAAGAAGTAGGTTAGTATCTTGCTGTCCATCAGTTTTTAGGTGGCAGGATCGCCCGGTTGTAGTGGATCGACATGCTGGAATAGAATCTGGATTAATTAATTAAACGAATTAGAATTGCATTTGTTCATGGCTGCGGATTTGCTTTAGTCGAGTGTTGAATTGACTGCAACTTGGTTAGATTTTGTTTGCTGCTGAGCTATAATTAGCTGTTCTGGATGACAATTTGACAACGCTTAATTTATGGCATTAACTGTTATTTGTTAGTTATTAAGGAAATAAGACCAAACTAGACACAAAGATATGGTATTGATACTTTTTGTTAACAAATTGAAAAACGTTGGTAGCCAGACTCATCTACAAAACAACTTAGATGCAAAACATTATTAGACATGTTAATTTTATAGGCGTTGAAGGTGATTAAAAAGAATTATACATTTTTTTGAAAAGTTGATTTACAAATTTATACAAAAAAGCTGAAAAATAATTTACACTTTATATAAAACATTTTATGTCAGACTGTTATACACTTTCTTAGCAAGTTAACAGTTGATTTATCAAACCAACAGTAAACAGTTTATACAACAGATTTATAGAAAAAGTTGACAGTTTATATATATATTTAAGAGTTATCTGACAGCTCACATGTCATGACAACTAAAATTAATTAATGATTTATTTATCAAATTTAAAAATTGAAAAAAAAAAAATGGTTGACAAACAAGTTCACAATTTGTTAGAATGTCAGATTTGTTAGATAGACAGTTGTTTTTTTTTAATTAACAATTGGCATTTTATTTAAAAGAATTTAAAAATTAAGATAAAACAATTAGTAGTTATAAAATGCATTTGCATTGTGTGGATATTTATAATATATTGATAAAAAATTTTAATCTAAATAAAATTACAAAAATACGGTTGTAAAAATCTGCGTTTATTTTACTAAACCAAATATTTTGGTTCAAATGCCATCATCGGGCCAATAAATTGACAGTTGTTTTGTCAAAAGTTAAAACTGTAAAATAAAAAACAGTTTTTATTGACAGTTGGTTGTTTATATGACAAACATGTCAAGATTAAAGTTTACCTTTATATGACAAATAACTTATATGACAGATTTAATGTTGAATTTACAGATTATATAACAAATTTGTAAAATAGTTTACGGTTGCTTTGTCGATTTGATTTTTGACAATTTATCTGAAGAAATATAATAAATGCTTTGTCAAACCAACAGTTTATACAACAAATTTGTCAAAAATAAAAATTGACAAACAGTTGTTTTTTCAAACTGACAGTTCATATAATAAATAGCTATACAACAAAAACAAATAAAGTTAACAGGCCATTTGTCTGATAGTTGTATAGTTCAAAATTTACAAAAAATTCAATCAAAATTAGATTAATGTAGTTTGAATTCTAAAACATTTTGTAAGTGTACAGTAGAGTTGGAAAGGCCAAAAAAACTGACAATAAAAGATATGACATTATTAAAAAAAAAACAAAATCAAACATTTTTAAATAGACTATAGAAGATTATAGGATATTCTAAAAAATCTAAAAATTTAGACAAAAATTAGTCTACAAAATAACGTTGTATTTTTTTATGGAGCTCAAAATGTATACAAAAATATTTTATATTAGTAAATAATATACTTTCTTCTTTAATTTATACATTTAATAGTAAATTAAACACTTTAGCTATTTTTTGGGTTTTCTTGCTTTGCATTCACAGCACCCCTTGCGACTGGCCCCGTTTTAAAGGTAAATGGTTACCCGTGTGATTTTTGCATCCAAACCTCCGATTTTGCAAGATAATCCTAAAACAGGTAAAGATGAGCCACTAGAGATTTACCGAGTAAATAGCACTATTTCTGCATGACATACAATGTTTAACAAAAAATTTAAATAAAATAGGTTTGTTGTAATAAAAAAAGAAAAAATCCCAAACTACACTAATCAACGGTTTTCACTTAAACAAAATGACAATAAATAACAATGAGCATAATTTTGTTATTCCGTTACTGTCTAGAAGCAAGTATATTATTTATAAAATAGTACATCACGGTGACTATTCTTACCTTCCGATCATTGTTTGATCATATTTTTACAAAAAATACTGCCTTGCTTTCGCAATTGCGGCTTTGATGTTAGCTTTAAGAGCGTGAACTGGTATTGACTTTGCCTTTAACTTTAAAAAAGCTTAAAAAAGTCAAACTGCTTTATTGTGTGGCCACATAAAGTTCGTGATTATGTTTATAGCACACTTCATTCACTCAAATATATAGCATGGTTTTCAAAGAAGTCCAATACCAATACTAAAACTTGCACCAAACTGTCACATTTTATGGATATTTGACAAATGATACAAGAGTTTTTGGGTCCTCAGATACAACAATTATGCCTATTAATGTAACTATTTAAATAAAACTGTACTTTGTTAAAAAAGGTTTTTTGTAATACAAGGGACTCTGCCAGTTCGCGGAAAATGTAAAGCAAAACACAAACACCGTTATGTAAATCACTTTATTGTTTTTCAAAATATTCTCCTTTAAAATCTATACACTTTTGCATCCGATGAAACCAATCTTCAAAACAAGTTTGCCACTCTGAGCGAGGTACCTCCAAAACAAGTGGTTTAAATGATTCAACGGTCTTTTCAGGCGCTCGCATTTTATTTTTGATATGTCAAAATAGGAAAAAGTCATTGGGCAATAAATCAGGCGAATATAGACAATGAGTCATTAATTGGATGTTGTTACTGGTCAAAAACTCTACAGTTTGTTGTGCTGTGCGAGCGCTTGCATTGTCATGATGAACAATGATTTGCCGGTTTATGTTGTTCCTTTTGATTTTGGCGATAACAAATTGAAGTATACCACTCAGCGTAAATTGTCCTTCAATCCTCTAATGCAACAGTTGCAACATAACCCGTTTCTCCGAAGAAACAAGCAATCATTCTTTTTGAAACGCTTTGTGAACGCACCACTTTTGTGGGTTTAAGTTCATTTTGAAACTTCCATACAGTCGATTACTGTTTAGTTTCACGCTCATATGAATATATCCAAAATTAGTCACTTGTTACAATGATATATACCGAATTTGAATGACCTTTTTCAAATTTCTTTAATATTTCCTTGCACTACTTGACACGTGTTTGTTTTCTTTTTTTTAATTGTGGATCCAACGACTGCAAAGCTTCTTGATTGACAAGCAAATGATCGTGAAAAACCGTATGTATTTGTTTCGCTGCAGTGCCTAAAGATGCTTCTATCTCACTATATGTCACATGCCAATCTAACAAAATCATTTCACGCATAACATCAATATTTGGTCTTCCACCGTTGAATTCTGCAAACCATTTGTAAACTATAGTTTTGAATGGTGCTTCATCTTCAAATAACAAACTAAGTTTTTCCACACATTGCTGCGGTGTTAAACCGTATCGAAAATGATAATTACTCGGAAGTCACAAAATTTCCATTTTTCACACAATTATTACTCTCGTTAAATTTTGTTGAAACGAAACCGAGCAGTTTAAAATCAAACAGTCAACTGAATTATAGGTGGAAAACGTCAAATTTTACGAATATGAAAATCACAGAACGCTGGCAATACAGGCAGTACTTGATTCCGCGAACTGTAGCAGTATTTTGCATTAACTTCTGGGTCTAATCCGTAAATTTTTGTCAAAGCCCATCATTTGACAATTGAACTTTATAGAAGTAAATGCCAAGATCTTTTCTCAAAATTTAATATAATGTAATGCTGGAAAGGTTTTTGATTAAACGTCTGTTTTGAATGCTTTCTGGTACTAAAACGTTCTCTTTGAGTTTTATCATTAGCTTTTAATAATATATTGACACATGTTTAGGCGAAAAAATTGCTCAACGTTTTTGAAGTGTATTTATTTATTTATTTATTTATTTATTTATTTATTTATTTATTTATTTATTTATTTATTTATTTATTTATTTATTTACTTAACGGAGGCCATTACAAGTATGAATATATACAGTTTAAAAATACAATAGTTAACATATAAAATTACTAATACTAAAATTAAAAATTAAAAGAAACATTTAATATACATAAGATCACGATTGTGTGTTAAGGGCACGACGCAGAGTATTAAGAAAATCTCTAAAAAAATCTACATTTATCTTATTAGCATGCCGCAAAACACGTGTAGACGCAGAATATTGTGCATAATCAGTACGTCTATATGGGACATGAAATACGAGCAGGAACATGAATACCAATTGAAGTAAGCAATTCAGGACAATCAATAATTCCATGAAGCACTTTAAAAACTAACGTTACGTCAAAGTTAAAACGCCTTTTCTCAAGACTGATCAAATTAAAAATAGACAGCAGTTCCTCGTAGCTGCCAACAATGTTGCATTTATATGCTCAGAAACAAACAAATTTTTTTTGAATCTGTTCAACTTTTTCCTTACCTACTGAGGTATAAGGAGACCACACATTAGAGCAATATTTGAGGTGTGGGCGTACTAAGGCGTTGTAAAGAATAATGATGGTTTTAGGATCACGAAACTCCTTGGAATTGCGCTTGACAAAGCCTAACAGCTGATATGTTTAGCCACAATGATATTGATATGCGAAGTAAATGATAAGTTAGAGTCAAACGTCACGCCTAAATTACGAATAGTGTTAACCCTTGACAGCGGTTCATCCATCAGGGAATATCTATATACTACCGTAGACTTACGTCTAGAAAATGTCATGACTTTGCACTTATTGAAGTTAAGTGATAGACAATTAGTCTGACACCAACTAGAAAAAGTCTGCACCTTCTTATCAAGTAGTGAAGCATCGTCTAATGTATGAATTCTCATAAAGATTTTTATGTCGTCAGCAAACAATAAACAGCGCGCATTTGAAAACAGTTTACTACATTGTTAATAAAAATATTGAACCCCTGACGTAACGTCAATACTTCGCGAAACGCATTGACCAATGCGAACAAGTTGAGATCTGTCCAATAAATAAGATTGAATCCACTGTAATAGGATGCCATCAATGCCAATACAACGCAGTTTACTAATTAGTATTTTATGATCAACGGTATCAAAAGCTTTTGAAAAGTCAGTATAAATTGAATCTACCTGAAGACGGTCTTCAAGCGCATCAGTAATATAAGCTTCATACAATAAGAGATTGGAAGATGTTGATTTACCAGTTCGAAAACCGTGTTGGTTAAAAGCAATTTCTGATTGCAGAGCGGTAGACAAGTGTCTTGTAATTAGCTTTTCAAAAACTTTTGGCACAACCGATAAAATTGATATAGGCCTATAGTTTTTAACATCATTTTTGGCACCAGATTTATGTATTGGAGTGATAAAAGCTTGTTTCCAGCAAGTAGGAAAAGTACCAGTAGTTAGAGATAAATTAAATAAAAGCCACAAAGGTTGGCTTAGGGCAAATGTACACTTGTTAAGGAATGAAGCAGTTAATCTATCAGTCCCTGGACAGTTGTTGGACTTCAATGCTGATAGTTCATCAAGTACGTCAGATATTTTTAGAACAAGACGCGATTTATTTATATGAGTATGAATAGGTGGGAAGGTATAGTTATTGGGCAAACCCGTAAATGTAGATAGCGGTCTATAAACAGAACCAAAAAAATTTGCAAAGAGATCCACTATACTATTACTAGTGTCAATTTGAGAAACACCATTTGTAAAAGTAGAAGGAATCTGATTGCTACTACGTTTAAATTTGACGTATCCCCAAAAAGCATTAGGATTAGATTTAATAGAATCTTCTACCTTTTCAATGTGATTAGAATAACACGTATCAGCCAATTGCTTACATTTATTACGGGTAGCACTAAATTTGAAGTAGTCGGTTACTGAACGAGATATCACATATAATTTGTGTAATTTTTTTTTAGTAAATACAAGTTCTTTCAGTTTACTAGAAAACCATATAAGAAATTTATATGTTTTTTTACAAGTCCCACTAATTTTTGGAACACAGAGGTCAATTATGTCAAAAATAAAAGTATAAAAACAAGAACATGCTTCATCAATGTTACAATTTACAAACATTTCATCCCACCTTGTATTGATGAAAGCATCATTTAAAAAAACGTAATCAGCATCTTTAAAGTTATATGCAGGTGCGTCATCGTTGTTGCACCAAGAGTTGTCCGATGAATCATGTGTAGAGTCAAGTTTTAAAACAAGATCTAATGCAGGATATTGAGGATCGCATCGTACAATAGGAAACTGAGATTCAGAAAAGGTTATGTTTGAATAAAGTGACGAATGCGCAAATAATAAATCCAGCAGTACTGAATTGATGTTTAATATGTGATTCAGCTGATGGGAATTACTATCGCCAAACTTGTTAGCAACTAATGTGGCTTTATGGCAAGTAGACTCGGTTCTTACACCGTATTCATCATTAATCCAACATGCACGTGGCAAGTTGTAATCACCGACGATAATGACGGTATTGCTCTCGCTAATTGATTCAACGCTTACACAGTGGCGTTGATAAACCGAGTAGTCTGAGCCTGAAGTAATATATACTGTTCCAAAGACCAATTTAATACTGCCAATATGGACGCAGACATATAACTCCTCATAGTCAGAGCAGTGATTAAATATTTTGTAAGAATTGTACTTATTCGAAACTGCAATAAGGACACTTCCACCACGTAGTTTGGATGTTACAATATGATCGCGATCGCACCGGTAGACCTTATAATTAGAAAACCCTAATTCCAAATTATTAATTGAGCTAGTTAGCCACGTTTAAGTTAATATAAAAATGTCATAGGTATAGTCGAATTGAGTACAGCAAGTTTAGTCCGTAATCCGCGCACATTTTGGTAAAAAATACTCAAGTTCTTCAAATCATCACATTTTGCGTATTCAACAGATGCACGTCTTGTAGTTGATGCCGTTACTGCGATGGTGGAGGGTTGGCTGTCGTTGTCGATAAAAAATTAGTCGTTCTTGGCGCAATATGTTTGCAGCGTCGATTGGTGAATAAACGAACAGATACTCTTTGAGGCCATTTGTCTGCATTCAATATATGATTGGTATCGCTATCGTTTCCATTTTCAGTAACCACTACACCAATTTTAAATGAACTGTATAAGTTATTTTTGGTTAGCGGAATGCATGCAAGGTCAATTATTAGTGATAAAACGATAGCTCTCATAATAAAGTTTGAAGATTTGAATGCTACCAATAAATTATTGAATTACTATTATTTATAGAAAGTCAGGCATATTTGAAAACAACAATGTTTTTTTCTGTTTTAATTGTTTAAGATTATATTATTTAAAGTTAATTTAAATTATAAACAAATAATAAATAAAAAAAATAGTATTATAATGTAATAAATTTATTTAAGGTGGTCAGATTTTTGTAGATAATACAGTTACATAAGAGCATATTATTATAATATAACACAAGTATAGATTATAATAAAATATTTTTTTTCTTTCCTGAAGGAAATTGATAGAAATAAATTATATTTTAAATGAGCACAAATTTGTTGAAATACATAATCATTATAATTGTAAAACTGAAAATACGTTATCGTTAATTGATAAATAACTGAAGCGCCTGCAGCATCTGAACTGACTCTTTCATATTTTATTGTACTTTTTTGAGTGAGCGGATGCGTTTGCCTGATAAACCATAAAAATAATGATTGCACACCCACACATATTTGCGGGATAATATTTTGATTATTTATGTTCTTTGTTATTTTATATCAATAAATAAAACAGAACTTTCTTAATTATTATGATTACAGATTATACTTATTCATCTTGTTATGATGATATAAAACACAAAAATATAATAAAGAACGAAAGAGATCGTTATTTGTTGAATTCTTCGTTAAACATCAGGTGTGTTTGTGTAGCGGAGCGCCCATGTGGGTGTTCATCCGACTTGGAAGTGATTGTCGGATTTACCACAGGATGTCGCAGGCACTTAGGTAATTGTGCGACCCCTGTTTGGCCGGATATAATTATTTATCCATGCCTGGACAACGGTCTCTAACTCATTAAGGTTTGGCGGTTAGGACACTCCCATGCACGCAACATACACACAAAACATACGTCGAAAGTATAATACCTCCTATAATTCCAATTCTCTGATAATCCACACGCGTTTGAATCGTCCATTGAGTCATCCTTAATCAAATATATAAAAAATAAATTAATAAAGAAGAAAAACAATACACCTACATGTGAATTTAGCTCGATAAATCATGCTGACTATTTGTACCCGTGTGTAGGGTACATTGCAAATTGAAAACAAAAGAGGGGATGTATAATTTTTTTAAACACGTCCAAGTTGAAACGGCTTGAAATATATATAGTACAGACAGACTGTGAATTGTGAATTAACACGGGGATTTCGTTACGTAACAGCGAGCTAACATAAACATCGAAAGGTGTGATGGCTTTTAGTTCGCGGCGCATTGTCTTTGTTAGACATGGCTCATGAAGTTGGCATGTGAAATGCGAAAGGGGAGAGGATGCCAGTTAGTTTATACAATATAGATCGCTTACCTCGTGGAACGTAAGATAAAATCCATTCAATTTGCTAATATCTACATGCACATACTATCTAGTTTCATATTTACACAAGGCATATTATTAAACAAGCATTCATTAACACGTAATTTAATCGAGTAAGTGATCGTTGTAATTAGTTCAAAACTATTACGTTTAAGTAAGTTTACTCGTAATTTTAAAACCTTATTTAAGTAAATATTAATCTAAATATTGTCGAGGCATTTATATTACAGAAGTTTTATATTACTAATCAAAACAACAACATACCTACTGATAATAAATATCTATCCCAGAACTATTTGTGATATCTTTAATCTTCAATCTTCAGCTATTTTAGTTAATGAAACTGCAGCGCGAACCGACAAAATATAACCTTTCTGATTCACATTAATTGTAATTTTGATTAGTTCTTTTTGTGAGAAATTGAAAATACGCCTTTAACTCAAAACACAAGTTAGTTTTATGAAAGATACATCATGCATTGAAACAATTGAATTTTCTTCTTTATTAATGGTTTTTTGTGAAAGCCTAGAAATTGGAATTGAACTAAATGATGAGGTTAAGTCAGATGACGTTTTGTAAGTAATAACCCCGAGTAACTCGGAATTCTTAAATTAATAAAAGATATAATATCGCGCACTGATCTAGATCAGCATAAACTAAAACAAAATTATATAGTATTCTGATGTGTGCGTACTAATATAATAGTAAAAACATTGTTCTTCAAAAACAATTAGCCAACCTAGTTGCAGGCGGCACTATGCACTTGCAGCTCATCACAAACGCAAAGATGGAAAGTAAAAAAAAACAGCAAATATTACCACAATTGAAGAGAAGGAAATAATGAAGAAAAAAAAAACAACAATAATAGAATAGAAAACAACCAATTCCAAGATCTTACAATAATAGATCTCTTCTAAGCAATTCATTAAATAAATTGTAAATTAAATTTTTTGATAAAATTAATAAATGACAACAATGAAAATGATAACCCAAAAGACAGGACAATGAATTCTTGGTAGTTAAAAGATTAATATTCATTCTTAGTTCTAACACACTATTTTGGCTCTAGCTAGTAAAACAAAAGGTAAAACCTAAGCCAGTTTAATCAATCGCCTTGTTATGATTAACTTTAGTGTGAGAAATTGTTTATGTAATGTTATATAAAAGGTTTACACTGTGCTACGGTTTAGAGCCCTATAGTATTCTTTGTGTTTGCAACAGTCTTTCATTTACATTTATAAAACCTATACCACTCAATTAACCTTGGTTTTCAACCAAACAATCTTGATTGTTTACAAAAAAAAAGTTAATAAAGTTGGTGGTAGTGCAAGTAGAAAATTTGTAAGGTGTCTAAAGGAAGTTGTTTCTTTCTTAATTTCTTAATTCACAGGACCATTTTCAACATTATTAATAGAACATTAAATTTTTGCAAAAAGTTAAGAGATGATACCTTATTTATCGAAGGATATAATACAGAGTAGTAAAATGTAGAAATACACGTTATTGAAAAATAATAGTATTAGTTGTTATAAATTACTTTTAAAGAATGCAGGTAAGAACTGCCGTTGCAAGACGTTGTTGATGGTTTGGTCAAGAATATAACATTTATGATTTTTACATTTGAATCTAAACAGCTGCCAAAAGAAGTTTAAAATGATACCCAATAAAATGTTTCTAATGCCAACGTGTTGTTCATACTAAAGCTTGACGTTTAGTTGTTGTAACATGTGTAAAATGCAGTACGGAAAAACATGACTCTGATCTATGCGCTAGTTTACCTTTATACGTAAATTGTAATAGTACGCACGTATATTCTTGGGATTGTCTGAAAATAAAAGAGGTAAGGAAGATATCCAAACGAGGTATAGAGCAATTACGGCTTTTACCTTTTTTAGAATATTTGTTGCAGTTGTTAAAACACCTATTGTTCAAACACCAATTATACAATTTGCTTCTATTGCAGAAACTTTTTCTAATAAAGACACCAATATAACGAGTCAAACATTGCTCGCATGCTTATCAAGTTTAAAACCAAAATTGACTACGGTTTAATCTGTACACAACGTTCACAACGGTGGACTTTAACTAAAATCACATAAAATACGGGCTAATCTTAAGCCAAAACCATCTAAGGTGTTGGCTGGTATAGGGCCAACACCAACTAAAACGGTTTCTTGATTGAAATTAAAGCTTCAACCACCATCTGAAGTTCATAAGTTTCTGGCAACCCGGCGCTTACAGAGCCTAAAATTGACATGTGGTCAAAGTTGATAAAAATAAAATATTTTTTGCGTCATCTGTTCTGACATATAAAATAATGTGAAATAGTATGAGTTTTATTTCCCTAGATAATGATACTAAAAAAAGTTAATAAACAAAAAGTTAAAATTACGTTTTTACTGCAACTTTAAAAATAATTACAACCATTATACAATCAAATTGCACATTATAAACCTAAAATTTTATTAACCAAAAAACTATACAGTTAATGTTTGTGGTTATACTATTTATTGCAAAATTTAGCGGTCTTACTGGTTTGTGATACAGTTTTTAGAAAAGATCTCCGTGTTAACATTTTGTTGAAATCAGAAGCCGTTTAATTACCTCTTTTTTTTACTAAACGTTTACTCAATTTATATTTTATTAAACTAAATGATCAAACTGACCAATTACTTAAACCTTTAGTCCTTTCTTGCTAATGGGCAATTTTTATGTTATCTATTTTTAAAAATGAATTTAGCTATCTTAAATAAAGTCAACAATACTTATTTTTTGAAAGCTAATAGATTATTATTAAATATTGATCTTACAATTTGTTTTCTAAGTATTGCAGTATTGTTGAATTGGAAAGTCTTGGAACATTTTTATGATAGTGACCACTATCTAATATTTATTTGCGTGCTTGGTCATAAAATTAATAAAAGCGTCATCAAAATTGGATAATAAAAAATGCTGATTAGGATGTGTTTGTTCAAATGTTTGATTATAATGACAGTCTACAAGTCACTATTAACAAAGATGTTAAAACTTTTATCAATTTTATCATACAGGCAGCACATGCCAGTATTCCGCTTTATTCAAAAAGACCTTGCAGCAAGCCCGTTCTTTGGTTAAATTTTGGTTGTAAACAAGCTAAACTGAATAAACGCCGTTCTTTTTGTAAGTTTAATCATTCTCCAACTAAAAAACCTATTACTTTATTTAAAGTACAAAGCAGTAGAATTTGCAGATAAACTAAAAAAGAATACGTTAAATTAATTCAAGAACCCTCCTCGTGACAGTGTAAGAGAAAGTCAGAAAAATTTCTGGTCAAACCGTATCTGTATTTATTAGCGAGATATAGTCAAATGATCAAATTATTACCAAGTTTCTTGATTTTTTGATTATTTTAGCCAATGTTTATTTTGACGGTTTTAGCAATGATAATTATGAGCATTTTTTAAGTCGCTTTGCCAAACTTTAACTATTAAAATTTTATAACCGGACATTGTCAGCAACACCCTAAGTTGTAAAAACTTGATACCATAGTACCTAAACCTGGTAAAGATAAAAAGCTTCCAACAAACTATAGACCAATTAAATTTGTTATTAGATTTAAAAGGTTTAATTACTGATATACAACATGCGTTTAACGTTTAACAACTGATCACTTTGTTTGGCTGAACACAGCAATTAAAACTGTATTTTTACAAAATCAACATCTTGTTGCTGTATTATTTGACATTGCACGACATAGAGATACAATGTTCTAAAACGCTTTATTCTTGGGGTTATTCCTAAAATGTGGCATTGTTACAACAGTATTTCTTCAAGATCTATTTTAAGAGTGACGCTATTAACGGCATAAATCAGTTGATGTATGTATGTTGGTGACGTGCCTTGAGAAACATGCTCACATTGAAAGATCGTCAACTTAAAACAAATAATTATCAACCAGCAAAACATTGCTTATCCATTTTTGTAGAAGGCAAACTTCACGGTGACCTTTTATTATATCATGGGCGAAAACCTCTTCTTATACAAAAAAATGTTTAACTTTTTGGTGTCACATTTGACCGTGCTTTAACTTTATCTCTATTTATTAAATCTTTAATGAAGATGTGTTTTGGCACTAAACTTGCTTCGGTTGTGGAAGTGAAAAGTTATGTCTAGATACAAAAATCTGTTTAGCAACTAGCTCATTCTGTACAAGCCATATTTTGCTAGTGTTTTATGTAAAGCAGCTAAACCATCACTTTGTTTTTGGCGTAAAACTTAGATTGTGAGGTACGCTGCAAAACGTTTTATGTAGTGAATAATTATAGTCTCAACAACTACAACATCAAGATATGGTCGCAAAAGTCGGTTGCTGTAAAAAAAATTAATATACTTTGAAAACTAGATTTTTATTTTTCTGATATCTACCAACTGTATTACTGTCGCAATTCTCCTTAGACGTTTCAAAACCCGACGTTAAATTCGGAATAAACAAAAATCAACAAAGCATCACTTACCAGCTAAATATCGAATTGAATTAGCAAATATTCAACCAACGTTCATAAATTTTACTTGTATTTTTACTGATGGCTCAAACAGTAGCGACGGTGTAGGTTGAGTTTTTCTGGTAGATGATGTGCAGTTTACATTTGGCTTGCAAAGTGTAGTAGTACTGCACAGCTGTATGTTATCTATCAGGTTCTATTCTACATCCCACAAATAAGTGCAGGTACATTTCATGTAGTATGTATCGATGCGAGCATTAAACGCCATAGTTGACTAATATCCTAATCATTACTTGCTTAGACAAATTTATTTAATTTTATTGTTTACTTTGTCTAGATTTCCAATCACGTATGTATCAGTGGCAATGAAAATACTACTGATGCGCTTCCTAACTAGCGGTAAAATTGTTACAGACAAAACTTGTGTTTGGCATATTTGTAATTTTTTAGCCAGCAAACTAAATGGTTTGCTATTGTAGACAACAAGCTGCAATGTACTAGAAAAGTTAGTACACTGTGTACCTCATGCAGGCCAAAATCTAAGGAAGATGTTATCCTCACGCGACTTTGCATTAGTCACTGTTTTACTATTACCATCATTGTGTTATCTACGTACTAACTTTAGTATATTGTTATGAAGATAGAAATAGCATTGGTCTATAACTTATATGATAAAACAAATAAAGCAAAATATATTTAATTTATAATATTGATAAAATAAAACAATAACTAAGTTTTTACTTAAAATTTGATATAAATATATTTTGATTTTTGAATGCGTTTGTAAAGTAAGAACAAAGTAACAAAAAATTTCATTTATACAAAAAAAGTAATAGACAAATAAATCGCATTACTGATGATCTTTGATGAGATTTAGAAAGTGGTGATTTATATTGTCAAAAATACTTTTGCTTATTCAGCAGATTAACAGATTAAGTTTAGTTGCTTTTGTATAGTTGTGAAACATTTTAATTTTTAATATTTTTGCAAAAAGTATGGTTACAATTTATAATATAATTTGCAAATAAATTTTGTGGTTTAGTTTAAACGCTTTACAATTTTTTCAACTAGTTTGATCAACATATACCCTCTTGCATTTCAAAACATATTATTTAGCATATATTAGATAAATAAGTGTAAGAACTATAGCAAGAGACTACTGGAGTGGAGGTCAAGAGCAGATATATGAAGCAGGGGGAGGCCCCCCACAAGATGGACAGACGATATAAAGAGAACAAGAGGAGCCTGGATGCGAGAGGCTCAGGATAGGAGGAAATGGGCGGAAATTGAGGAGGCCTATGTCCAGCAGTGGACGCAAAGGGCTGATTGATGATGATGATGAGTGTAAGAACTCAAAACCAATGAATGAAGAATGAAGGAATTGCAAAAGGGCATAAAAAACTCCTCACTCAATTAACTTGCGGTAAAACTATTATTGTTGTTTCTTTTATTTCTTAGGAACCAATGGTTTTAACTACTATCTTAACAAAAATACGCGTCTTATCACTGTCTTCTCAATCCAACAAGAGTTTTAACCACAATGACAACGTGGAGAACTTGATTTGGATGCTTCATTTTGATTTAGCGTTTATTGCATTCTACGCCTATAAGATATTTACATATGCGTTGTGCAATTGACACAACACAAAGAATCAAAATGATTCCAAGCTCAATAGATAATTTTTATAAATCATTGCTTATTTATATAAAAACAAGATTCATTTTTCATTCACCTTTAAGGTAGTACTTATGGGCATTACTGACTGTTCTACAATTAATGATGTTAAAAAACAAGTTGCTATTAAAAGCTTAGAACGGTTTTACTCACTAGAATGGAGTGAAAAAACAGGTTTTTTAAAAATTTTGCAATAAAATATTGTGAAGTAAAGCTTAATAAGGCATTATCAATCAATGCCATAAATGTCAAAAGTTGAAACATTCAGCAAATAAGTCCAACGCCCTTTTCGTTTGTGTGAAATGCGCAGGTTTTTATTCTACAGACCAGTGTTTCAGAAAAAAAAGAAAAAAAAAACACTCTTTCTAAGTGTGTTCTATGCCACGAGTAAAGCCACAAACGACAAGTTTTAGCACTTAACCACTATTTTTAAGTGCAAAAAAACTAATAAATTATATCTGCGAGCAAGAGCAAATGTTTTGAACGGAGTGTTTTTTGAGTTTTATTTTTTTGATGTTTGTGATTATCTTTACTTTTCTGGCTTTTTATCATCTATGTAGCCTATATAAGTGAGGACGTCAAAAATTGATTGCCAGTGCTTTCAATAAAGTATAGCCCCTAGAAGTAGGTTGTACACAAACAGATACTAGATACAAAAACTATTAAGTATGCAGTTTGTTGTACACTCCGCCACTACTAGTCTCAACCACCCGTTAAAAATGTAATCCGGGGCAAAATAAAGCTATTAGATTTTTTTATTTTTTTTAACGGGTATCCACGAACGGTACAGACCCGCAACCCAACTGCTATGCTACGGGATGATCGTAATTAGTCTAAAACCTTGCTTCCGGCTACGTACTAGATTAGGGTTCCGATACTGAGAGGCATCTCTGGCAACCCTGAGGGTTTATTGAAACACGCAAGCCTTATAATCATGGCAAATATACAAAATACTACCGTTTCCCTTACTATTACAGTTTGCGCATAACACTGAACATTAGACCATAAACACTTAGAGTCGCGGTCAATGTCCGACGGAGAACGGACGCGCTCGCGAATGTGCATAAAGGCGATTTAAATAATGGTGAATAATCTACGTTATTTAAAAAATTAAAAATTCTGTGAATTAGAACAAACAGTGGAAAGGTGAAAAGTGTATTGTGAAAGTTCAAAAAAGTGTAAAACTGGACACACTAAAAAATAAAGGTGCGGTCGTGTTTTAAAACACACTTGTGTTGTGACGCGCGACACGTCTAGTGTTACATAATAAAACATAAACGCGGAAACAGCAATTTGATATTAATTAAAAGTGAAACTAGGCCAAGGGTCAAAAAACGTAATAAGATGAATGCATTTTTAAAAAGCGGGATGTTGCAAAGAACACCACCGGATAAAAAAAAAGATAAAGAATTAGGTCAAATGAATCAAAAAAGAGGGAGAGAAATAGATTCGCCAGGAGGTAACAACGAGGCGAAGAGAGCAAATAACCCCACAACAATCCAAATAATGGGGAAATTAATTAGAGAGTTAAAAAACTTAACCAGTGAGTGTACAACCACTAAACTGGAAATTAAAAAGATGGCGAATCAACTAGAAACAAATATGGAGAGAATGGAATTTGAAGAAATCCAAAAAAAAGAACAGGAGAATGAAAATAAAACAAAAATAGGTATAGAAATGTCGACACAGACAATGGAAACTGGAGATAATAGGGAAGAAAACCGTAAAAACCATTTCATCTTGGACGAGGAGATATTAAAAGTGGCTAATGAAGAGGATATAAAAAATATTATAAATAAAGAATGGAGATACAGACTATAAATATGTAAACGTGGAAAAAAAAAAACCAATAATGGGAAAGGAAATGGATACAGGACTTTTAATAAATAAAGATGAAATAGGCAAAGATGGTTGTATCCTACAACAAGCAAAAATAAAATACCCTGAACTAATGGAGGAAGAAGGAGAAGATGAAAAAATGTGGGAAAAGTACACATCATTAAGCAGAAAATCGAAACGGCAGGGAATAAGGAGATACTAATAGCTATCGAAAAAATGCTTATCAAAACAAAAACATTAAGTATTAAAGAAATAAATATACCAATACCAACGGGAATTACGGCAAGAGATGCAAAAGAAATTATGGAAATAGCAGGAAGAAGAACTAACACAAAAATAAGACTGTGCGTGCCAACACAGGGACAGGTAGCGGAGACAAATAGAGAAAAAAAAAACAGGTACGGAAACAGGTGCTATAGTAGTGAGCAAACAAGGTGTCACATATGCAGATTTGCTGAGACAGGCAAAAACCCAGATAAAAGGATCTACGTTCAAGGAGGTAAAAGAAACAAAAAATGGGGAGTTGTTACTAATTACAAAGGGTAATGAGACGGAGAAAGAGATAGAAAAAATTAAAAATGGAATGGAAGGCTGCAATGTACGAAAAGCCAGCAACAAAACTACAGAACTGGTGATAATCAAAGATATTAGCCCGGAAATTAAGAGAGAAGAAATACTGGAAGAAATTATGAACAAAGTGAACACAGAAGGAAGTACAATAATTTCCATAAAGAAAGGTTATAGAGAAAAACAAACCGCTATAGTCAAAATGGACAAAAAAATAGCAGAACAGATAATAGGAGAAGGAAGAATAAACATAGGACTCATAAGATGCAGAGTAGAGAAAGTTAAAGCAAATGAAAGAAAATGTTATAAATGCTGGAGGAAAAGACATGTAGCGGCAGAATGCAATGGGGAAGACAGGTCTTCGCTATGTATAAAATGCGGAAAGGAGGGACATCAGGTTGCCGAATGCAGAAACAAAGAATACTGCATTGAATGCAAAGTATTAGGACACAGAACGGGAGAGAAAAGATGTCCAGCTACAAAGAAAAAAAAAATAAAGAAAACAAAAAAGAATATGGAGGACAACAACCCAGATAACTGGAGAGAACAGGAGGAAAAAATAGTATCACATAATGTATAAGTTTATACAAATAAACATAGGGAGGGGAAGAGAGGCTCACGATTTACTAATAGCAACAGCGGAGAGAGAGGAAATAGACCTAGTGCTAGTGAGTGAACCTAATAAAAACAAACTAAATGGTAAGTGGATAAGAGACAAAGGAACAGATGCAGCAATTTTAGCTAAGGGGAAGTGTAGGGACAAGGTGGAAAGATGGGGAACACCAAAAGAAGGAATAGTGTGGACAGAAGTACAAAACATGATAGTATACAGCTGTTATATCAGCCCAAACTGCGAACAGGGAAGGCGGACGAAAAGGACCATACTGGTGGTGTGAGGAAATAAAAGAATGCAGGAAAAACACAATACAAACAGCGAGGAAAATCAAAAGGCTGAGAAGAAGAGGAGAGAACACAGAGGAAATAGAAGAGAAACTAAAAAACGACAGAAATTTTTTAAAAAGGGCAATTAGGGATAGTAGAAAAAGATGCTGGAAAGAAATAATAAAATCTATAGATGGGGATCCTTGGGGAAAACCGTACAAAATAGTGATGGACAAATTGGGTGGAAGAACAAAAGGAATCTGCTTAAAAGAAGACAAAGAAGAAGAAGTCATAATTAAAAAACTATTTCCCAAGAGAGAACCAGTAGAAGAACCAGAAACAAAAGAATAAGAAACAACAGTTATGGCAACAGTGGAAGAGATCAAAGAGATCATAAAAGAATTGCCTAACAACAAAGCACCAGGTCCGGACGAAATAACAACAGAGATTGTTAAAGCAGCTTTAGACGGAAACGAGATAGAAATAACTCAAATAATCAACAGGTGCCTAAAAGAAGGAACTTTCCTAGGATGTTGGAAAGAAGCCACTCTGGTACTGATTGAGAAAAAAAAAAGAAGCAGGAAAAGCAACATCATACAGACCAATATGCTTAATCAACACACTGGCTAAAATAATGGAGAAAGTTATTGTACGGAGAATAGAACAAGAAATAGAAGAAAAAGGAGGATGGGAAAAAGAACAATACGGATTTACCAAAAGAAAAACAACCTTAGGAGCTATTGAAAAAGTGAAAGCAATAGCAAAAGAAGCAAACAGCGGAACGTAGAGGAAAAGACAACACTGTGTAATGATAGCGTTGGACATACAGAACGCGTTTAATAGCGTATCATGAGCAGCAATCATATAGGCGGCAAAGAAGAAAGAACTGAACAGAAAAACAATCAAGATTATATGGAGCTACTTACAGGACAGAAACCTAGTGACCAAAAATGGAAGATTCAAACTTACTACAGGGGTACCGCAGGGCTCAGCACTGGGACCAAAACTGTGGAACCTTGTCTATAACGAGTTACTTCGAATGAAGATGCCGGAAGGCGTGTCAATAACAGCATTTGCGGACGACATAGCAGTAGTAGGTAGAGACGTAGAAATAGAAGTACTAAAAGGAAGATTAGAGCTGGCAATTGATATGATACAAATATGGATGAGAAGTAAGGGCTTAAAACTAGCAACACAAAAAACTGAGGCGGCATGGCTATCGACTAAGAGGAATAATAGAGGAACAGGTAAGATACAGGTAGGAGATCAAGAGATAACCATAGGGAAAAAAATCAAATACCTTGGAGTGACACTCGAAGCAAAGGGATGGAATGAACAGGTTAAGGAAGCGGTCATTGGAACAAAGGAAATTGAGAGAAAGCTTGGTAGACTTATGCCAAACAACGGAGGTCCAGGAGAAGAAAGCAGAAGGCTAATAGCAACGGCAGCAAGAAGCAAATTGCTGTACGCCGCAGAAACATGGGGAGAATCTATGAAAACAAAGAAAAACAGATAGGAAGTAAGAGGAGCCACAAGAGCAAGCTCGCTAAGGATTTGTAGAGCTTACAGAACAGTGTCACAACAGGCAGTAGAGGTAATTGCGGCAACACCTCCCGCGGATATGATGGTGGAGGAAAGAATAGAAATAAAAAAACTTGTAAAAGAAGGAACGAGTAAAAAAGAAGCAAAGATAAGACTATGGAAAGATGGCAGAGAAAATGGGATACAGGAGAAAAGGGGAAATGGACGAGAGAATTAATCCCAGACATAAAAGAATGGGTAGAGAAAAAACCCGAGACGTGCTATTATACAACACAAATACTGACCGGGCACGGAGCATTTGGAAAATTCTTGCAAAAAATTAAAAAAATAAATGAAGAAGAAAGGTGTACATTTTGTCAGAAAGAAACACACGATAAACAAACAATGGAAACAAACACACAAACTAAAAGCCATAGAAGAAAAAGGAAAGAAATGAGAGAAGCTAAATGGAAACAAGAAAACAGAGAAAAAGATAAAAAAGAAAAAAATAAGAAAGGACATGACAATTGTGCATACCAAGAAACAGAAGAAAAAAGAAGAACATTTACAGAGACTACGATACCAAACGAAATTGCAGAGATAAGGAGAAGGAGAAAAAAAAATATTGAAGGAAAGCAGAATAACAGAAATAACAAGGCAAATACCAAATGGTAGATATGCTATCTCGAGGATGACTGAGAACGCAACCTTTTAGATAGTCAGAATATACCTGGCAACAAGAGGACATGAAGAAGTAATTCCTGATGGAGATACAAGGATATCACTGGAGATAAAACTTACAAATCTAGGACTGCCAAAAAGAATACAACTGATGGAACTGCATAAATTATTCATGAAGGAGAGGGGATACAATAAAGAAGAAGTGAACAAAGACCTTAGTAAGCTAAGAGCACATCTGAGAACAAATTATATAATTAGAGTAAATAACACAAAGATGGGAGAAAGAAGAGAATGTAGAGGTAGATGCCATTGCAGATAAGAAAAGGCAAAATGACAAAAGAGGCAGACAAAGGTAGGGGCTATAGGGAGAGAGGGGCCGGGGACAGCATGCGTGCCGCAGATGATGGGTGAAAATCCGCGAAGCAAAAACCAGCCCGCCTCAAACTAGCACCAAATGTAGGTTAGTTTAGACAGGGACATTAAAACAACAGGATTTGCGCAGAGAAGAAAACCGGAAGGTATTACCATGCGTGAGTTATTCTTAAGGGCCACTTGTTGAGAGCCAAACAACTCACTACGTCCTAAAAAAAAAAAAAAAAGACCATAAACACTTAAGTGTTTATGGTCTAAGCACTGAACTGACGCATATATCTATTATATATCAATTAGCTCTTTATTGCAAATTTAAAAAAAATTGCATGATGTGCAAGTTGCAGAACATGATATTATGTCTGTCTTTTGGGACAGCGCATACTAGTGCGTGTAGTTTTTTCAAATTGTCATAAACCATATCACGAGTAAATTTGACATAAGTCGATACGCTTCACATAGTCGATATCCGCTTGATTTCTAAATTATTTAACATCTATAAGTATGAATGAAATTGACGGTATTACATGGTTGAGTATGAAAATATATTTTTAAGTATTTGTGTATGCAAAATATTAATTAATGTATCTGTTCTGATTACACACTAGTCCCGAATCTCGAGAACGGAATGTTGTCCGGAGATGACTGATATTATAGATGCATTTATATTTTGCATACACAAGTACGCAAACATATATTGTCCCGTTAGACAAGTTTATCGGGTCCAGTTGACATGATGACACTGAGTAAAAGTTTAAACGCTCCACCAGTGTAAGGGTATAATAAATATCGGATAAAATAAAAAAGTGTTACGTTTCTATAAGATCACGACTCTATAATAAATTAGATGATAATTTAAACCATAAAATTCAAACTGCTAAAACGGGCACTTTGAAAAAATATTATTTCAATTATTTTGCAATCAATTGCTCTGGGTGATTAATTCTGTGAAATAAGATATCAATCGTGAAATTTATCAAGGGGGCACGGATGCAGCACAGCGCAACGAATGGTCATTACCATAAATAATGATCTCAGCCGTCGTCTCAAAACGGATTGAATATGGTTTAATTGAATATTATAAATATGCAGTAGTCGAGGTGCATGTGACCCCTAGTGATTACGAGTCCGTTGTTGGTCCGGCCCGAGCGTCATGCGGGATGCTGGACCAGTTCCGGTGAATTAATCTGGTCGCCGTAACGGTCATTGATTATATGCTATGCGCGAACCGCTAACGGACTCTGATATCCGGTCCCTTCTGTTCAGTTTTGTTGGGAAGGTGGTGTGGCGGCGGTTACTGGATAGTGCCCACTGTCCACTTCTGGGAGATTTACCGGGGGCCCGTACAAAATACAAACAACAAGAGAGAAAAAAATATAAATGTATACACACCGTACAGCAGTTCGATTAATAGCTTAGATATCTCGGAAACTGAAAAAATATAATACGAAACCATATCGCATAAAAAAGGAATGGTAAAAACTGGACACGATAAATTTGTTAAAGGGTAGTTTTCGTATATCTATGTACTTTTATGACTTTTATTGACAACTATTATAAATATTTATAACTGATATATTGGTGGATGCTATATTTACGAATATTTTTTTTAGAGCTAAATGAAATTAATGGTATTGTTCATTGAGGTTCAACATTATTTAGTGGGTCATTAAATGGGAACAAAGCCACATATGATATAACACAACCTGCACAACAAAGAAATCAATTGTTATTTATTAAATTTAGGTTTCATAAACTAAATAATTTCTTGATTTATATAGCGCACAATTTAAAATTGTTTTAATAAAATAAGTTTTTCAAAGCATGTGATCTGGACAAGACTTTGCAAATTTTCTTTTGTATATCTCAGGATCACGTTAAGCGGTATTGGATTACGTGACACTCTATTTGATAAAATATAATTAGTATTATTTTCAGTCACTATTTGAGAAGTTTTTTCTGTGCTCATAGATATACAATACAAAAATATTGATTTTATTATTACTTATTAGCAAGCAACAAATCTAGATAAAACAAGAGTCAATCAATATAGAAAAAACACAAAAAATAATCAATGATACAACAATATTTAGAAAAAACTGACAACTGAGTCTAAACCGCGCTTGAGTTTCATGTTGGTGGTTCCGGTTTTGATTCCCTTCTTACTAAGTTGTAATATTTACATATTTGTTTAGTGTTTACCACATAAATCATTAATATTTTCAGCTATAAATAAATTCAATTAGATTAATCGGTCGGTTTTGTTTTATTCTTACACTCAAAACACTTTAGCTAGTTAATAAAAGTATATAGTGAGTAAAGTATAAAAAATGTAAAAAACAAAAAAGTAGCAAACCCGTTTTAGTTTTTAGTCACTATACGAGAGACACTGCCAAAGTTCGCCGAAAATGTAAAGCAAAACACAAATTACGTTATGTAAATCGCTTTATTGCTTGTCAAAATATTCTCCTTTAAAAGCTATACACTTGCATCCGATGAAACTAATCTTCAAAACAATTTTGCCACTCTGATCAAGGTACCTCCAAAATTGATTTAATTGCTTCAAAGAGGCCTCTTCAGGCGATGAAAAACGCTCGCCACGCATTTTATTTTTCAAATGTTGAAATAGGAAGAAGTCATTGGGCAATAAATCAGGCGAATATGGGCAATGAGTCATTAATTGGATGTTGTTACTGTTCAAAAACTCTACAGTTTGTCGTGCTGTGTGAGCGCTTGCATTGTCATGTTGAACTATGATTCGCCGGTTTATGTTGTTTTTTCTGTTTTTAACAATAACTTTTGGCAAACAAATTGAAGTATACTAGTCAGCATTAACTGTCCTTCAATCCTCTAATGCAACAGTTGCAACCTGACCCGTTTTTCTAAAGAAACAAGCAATCATTTGACAATCGCAGAACGCTAGCAATACAGGCAGTACTTGATTCCGCGAACTTTAGCAGTGCCTCTCGTATAAATAAAGTTACTTTTGTCAAGCTCTGCACTTATCTAAAACTGTTAGAGCAATTTGTTATTATTTTGGGATTTTTATTTAAAACAAAAACTTTGCTCTGATTAAGCTACAGTGCAAAGCGGTTTTAGTTGCTAGCTAAGCTAAATAAATAAATAAATAAATGTATGCACAAGTGGCAATCAAGGTAGATGTTTTGTTTGACATAATATAATATGTCAACTAAGATTGACAACTTGATTGTTAAATGATAAACAAGATATATTTCTCTAGACTCCACAAAAACTACAAAATAAAACAATAAGCACTGGGTTATCAAGTAGCAACCATAATCAAGAACGCATAGCTAGAGCTACGCTATTAGAGCTAAGCAGTTATGCGTGTATACCTGTATTCCTAGTCACACCGTTCTTTTTTGGGGTAGGCAATTAAGATGTATGTTGGATGTTTATATGTGTGTATATCTACATTTAAAAATGTCTAATACAAAATTTTATAAGTATGCTGGTGATGGTAGTTTAAGTAATTTCTATGTAAAAACTTTAAGGTTCTGCAAATGCAAAATAGATATCTGCTGCTAATACTAAGTTGGGGTTTCCTAAAAACACGTTAAATATGCATTGATTATAGTTAAATAGATTAGGTTAGAACCTAGAAATATTAAACTGCAATGCATTAGTTACTAATATTTTTAGAAATAGTGCATATGCTAAGTGGCGCAAACCGTTAAAGAGCAACAAAAATTTTACGGCAAAAATTACAACAATCTATACTAACTATATTTTTTTTTTCTATTTGATCTTTGTGATAAACATGCTTTACATAGATAATTTTAAACTACTTTGTTTATAATAAACTAGACAAAGAAGATTATGCAGTCGGCTTGTTTTTTGATTTTTCAAATTCTTTATATGTCATGAATACCAATTTTTTGCTTAAAAAAAACTGAATGCATTAAATATATATATATATATATATATATATATATATATATATATATATATATATATATATATATGTATAAATTGCAGGGATTGTTAAAAGACTAAGATTAATGAACGCATATTTGCAGCAATGCGATCTATAATCAAAAGCAGGTAGTATTCGGACTTTTCTATGCTGAAGTTTAAACAGTCGTTGACTAGCCAAAGAATAAGTCCATACTGTAAAAGCATATGTAAGTTTTGACATGATATATCCATGGTAAGCTGCAAGACTCACATTCAACGATGTTATTTTTGCAATATTACGTAAGATAAAGATATTCTTACTAACTGAGGAAGCTATGCTGACAATATGACAATTCCCACGAAAGCCCTGGATCTATTTGAACTCCGAAAAACTTTGCTACCTCTACGTTTAGTTCCTTGTCGACTGGTTGCAGGAAAAATATTGTATTGACAGTTTTTGATGCATGTTGGCTTAAGAGATTAGCCGAAAACCATTCTGAGAGCATCAATTGTGTATCCACTAGATGCCGCACTAACTCGTTCACTATGTGTTTATTTATACTAGCAGTATTTTTTTCATAACGTATTAACTTTTGCTGTTGTATTTGGTAAATCATTAATATAGGTCAAAAACAGGAAAGGACTCAGTACGGAACCTTAAAGCACACTATATTCACTTAAACTTTTAAGAGTACTGCTAATAAATTTATAATAAATGAAAATAAAAGATTGTACATACAATTAAAAAATAAAAATTTGCTTTTAAATAGTTAATTTAATGTAAATAACATTAAGCTGTCTAAAACTACTTAATTTCTTGGATGCACATAACATAACAAATGAGGAAACAACTGTAATGAAAAAATTAAACTTCATAAATAGTCGTTGCAACAAAAGATACATAGAAATAGTCAAGAAAACTATCGGGTACACAGATAAGGTCAAAAACCAAAATGGTATTGTAATTAGAATTTATAAAGACACTTGCTTCATTTTTCTGGAGAAGGGGGCTGCTATCGAGTGGAGCACCAGATACATGATTGTGACGTTACAATACTTAATTTTTACATTTTTGTATCAATCTAACGATCACAGCATGTTATTTATAAAAATTAATTTAATTTAACAGAACGGAATTTTACAAATCTGTGAGTGTATCTTCAGCTCTTATTCATTTTAATTTTTTAACCGTTTTTTTTTTTGGGAGTTAGTCCTGTTGCAGAGATTATGATTGGTGCTTTTGTTATGTTTGTTAATTTTTATATTTGTTTTATTTCATATGCTATGTCTATTAAATATATATGTTGTCTTTGTAAGTTTGTTGGTTCAAATAATATCTAGTCTGTTAGTTATTATTTGTTTGTCAGTCTGTATAAAAATGTCCCATAGTATCTTATAATTGTTGTTATTTTTCATGGGCTTTGGAATGTATTTATAGAATAGTATTTTGTCATCTCCTTTTTTAAATTTGTATTAATTTGTATTACGTATTAACGTATTAACGTATTATTTATTACTATTTCAGTTTTGTTAATTTTTGTCAACTTGTGCGGCAGCTGTCGCCCTAAATCGGGACCAGACAAGGCCTTTAAGCCAAATGTCTACCAAATTTAACCCTTCTTTTAAGGGTAACAACCCCTTAAATAAAAAAAACAACTAAACTATCAAAATCCTTTCTATCTCTGTCAATTTTCAACCGATCAATCTGAAATTTTTACAAAAGCTACAACGATCAACGTTCTACATGGACGTTCTACAAGAACATATTTTTTGGGGTCCCATTTGGTTCCCTTTACCAAATGCGGCTAAATTGAAAAAAAGCCATTTTTTTTATTTTGAAACTGCTGTAACTTTTTTATTCATAAAAATACCGCTCTGAGCCTAAGAGAGTGAGATATAAACTACAGAATTGCTTATAAAAAGCTTTTTCTTATATATAAACTTCAATTTTGTTGTTCAGTGGCGTCGTAATTTTTTTTAATCTTAAAGTCAAAAATTGAGTTTCTACAAAGGTGAAAATTAAGGGCCAACCGATGGACCCTTAGCAGCCATTTGAGTCAAAAACGTTAGAGGACTTTTTGATAGCAAAATGATACAAAAATGTAATTGGTTAGTAGCGTTTTGATTGCTGTTTTTGTTTTTGACCAGTAGCAAACCAAAGTAGAGCAAAAACAAGCGTTTTTTGAGAGTAAGCTACTAGTTAACTCATTCATGCAATAAATTGTGCCTAACTGTAAATAGAAGACCTAATTGTACCATACAAATTATTATTCTTACATTTTTTTGATATCTGTAAAAATAAACCAATGACAATATTGGCCGTCATCTTTAAAGGGTTTAACATTTGTCAATTTATTAGATAAAGTTTATTGAGAGCTTTCTAACAATGTACAATAAGTTGGTGCTGAGAGTCATTTTAACTCGTTAAAAAAATATTTAATTTTTTTTAACAATTTGTACGACATAATTGCTGAAAAAAAATAATTTTTTTTAAATTTGATTTAAATGAACTAAATTGATGTCTAATATCACTATAACATGTAAAAATAATTTTTAAGACAAACTTTGATTACTTTAAGGTTTGCTACCCAAAGTTTAAAAATATCTCTTAACAAACTCTTTTCCCTCAAAAAGTTAGCCGCATGCGACTTTTTTCCTAACAAACTAACCCCACAGGGACAGTCAAAAAACACCATCCACAGGCGACACACTCCATAACAAACTAACTTCGCAGGGACAGTCGAATAAACGATCCAACTGAGAGGGTGGAATAATGCGTCCTCGCTTGTGCGTAGCTGAACAAGCATTGCAAGGCTTTCCGTCGGACGCATCACAACACCCTCACCAACAAAACTAGCCTTGCAGGAACAGGCAAAAAACATTATTTGTAAGCGGCTTCTCATCAACAATTTAGCTCTGCAGGGACAGTCAAAAAAGACTATCCAACTTTCCAACAAACTAACCCCGCAGGAACAGGCGAAAAGTACTATTTATATGTGACCAAAAACTAGAAAATATTTCCCTACAAAATTTTAGGTGATTGTGAGTAATAATTTAAAAACTACTCTCCGACAAACTTCAGGTACTGGACAAATATTCAGAAACCCTTTTACTACTTTTCCCTACTCCCAACAAATTAACCCCGCGGAGACAGACAAAGAACACTATCCATATGCGGCTTCCCAGTAACAAACCTGCCCCGCAAGGACATGCAAAAAGCAGTATCCATATAAGAACCAATATTAAAAAACACTCTCTGACGAGCTTTTATATCAACTGAACACAACTTTTAGTATTGATCACTTTTACTCCAACCCTTGTACTGTCCCAATCTTTATATGTTTTATCCTTAAAAACCTTTTCCACTCTTTCCCCCGCAGGGAAAGGCTAAAAACACTATCCATATGCGACCATGTATTGGAAAATACTTGATAAACTTAAATATCATCTCAACAATTGATACCTCAATCAACTGGACGCAATTTTTGGTATTTATCATCCTATACTACAACCTTTGTACCGTCTCAACTATTTTAATCTAACCTAATTTTTTTTTTATTTCTGTCAAACTTTTAGTATTTAACCCTGTATTGAAAAACACTTGACAGAAATCCGAAAAACTGTCACAACTATTGCATATCAAATAAAACAAGGATTTCTATGTTTTGATATTGATAGCTATACTGGGTAATAGTGTGAACATCAAAACTTATTTTTTTTATATAAAAGTTTCTGTATTGGAACACACTGTCTCAACTATTGCACATCAAATAAAACAAAAGGTTTTCTATCCCAATATTTATTTACATACTGAGTAATAGTACCAATACTAACATTTATATTTTTGAAAAATAATCTTTGTATTGGAAAAAGCTTAACAAAAATCTAAAAAACTGTCTTAACTATTGCACAACCAACAAAACAAGGGTTTCTCTGATCCAATATATTTAATGTACCAATCATAATACGTATGTACATATCAATATTTTTAATAAAAAACACTATTCATATCCGACCCTGTATTGGAAAACACTTGAATACTATCTCAACTAGATACTACTTTTTTTATCTCCAACATACTTTTGGTATTTGATCCTGTATTGGAAAACACTTGACAGAAATCTCAAAAACTGTCTCAACTATTGCGCATCAAATAAAACAAGAGTTTTTCTGTATTTTTCTGGATATAAATTTTTTTTTTTTAATATATAATGATTCTTGTATTGGAACACATTTGACAAAAATAACACTAGAGAAAAGTAATAAAAAATAGAGATAAAAAAATACAACTAGGATGAAGCTTTTAGAAAACTGGCTTATATTTTTTGTATCAAAATTAGCACATTACCTAAAATCACGGGTATTTGTTGACTAGTGCATTTTACCAGTTTTAACGTATGTAGCGGAAACATTGACAAATACAAAGTACAACTCGGACACTTGATGCAATAAAAGAATACGAGTTACCAAAATGACAAACATTGCTAAAAAAACATCATTTATAAAATGAAACTAAAAGTAGCAATCTAAAACGTTGAAGCCAAATGATTACTACATGAACACAAACAAAAAAACAGAAAACCATCAAATAAATAGTATGACAACCTAAAACTAACAAAGCTGACATGAATAAAATAAACACAAAAACAAGAGTGATAGAAAGAAATAAAAAAAAAGGTTGAAGTTTAAGAATAAACATAACAAGCTAAGAAAAAAAAAAGAATGTGACCATAAGTCTTATGACGGCTAAGTACAACCATAGTACTATCTTTAAAAACAGTATTGTTTAAAACACATAAAACTTTTTTGCATCTTACATTTAGATGTAGTCCTTATGTAATCTTGTTGTCAAAAACTTCAAACTAATTTACCTTGTTTAATTTAATAAATTTAATTTTTTAATTTTTTTTTGTGAAAAAACCAGTTTGAGTTTTAGAGAGTTGGCCTCTGCACAAGTTTTTGATTATTGTTAGAGCCTCTTGCATTATGTTGTAGAGTACGTTATTAATTTTACCGCTTAGCAAGATTTTTATGTTGTTGTATAAAGCTGTCAACTACTACATACTATAGTAATGGGGATAATACACTTCTTTGAGAACGACTTTTAACAACGACTTTCCTAACCGTCAAATTTTGTTTTATCTATCTACTGATTGTAGGGTTTACACTATGTGTTGTGAAAGCAATTTCTATTTTTTTGGAAATAGTTTGATCAAAAAACGTCTTTAATATCAATAAATACGCCCAAAACTTTAATTTTTAGTATTTTTTTAAATTGGTCTATTACAAGATGTAAGGCTTATTTGGTAGATTTTCCTTAAGTGCATGTATTTTGGTTTTGGGTATGTTTTCTTAGTGATAAGAGCCGTATTTTAAATTAAATTTTTGCATAATTGCTTTAATATAAAAACGTGAAGTTGATTGATTGATAGAATTTTGCAAGGGTGTAATTAGCTCCAGTTTAGTATAAATATAATTTTTACTTCCTTCTATGCTATGTATCAAAAAGCAATGCATGCTATATAGATTTTTGCTAGGTGAGTTAGAATCTTTAACTCATTGTAGAAGGGTACGAAAAAAAATCTTATCCATTCCTGGCGTTTTGTATATGTAAGTTTTTAATTGCTCAGGCTATACGCACCTCTTCAACAAAGTAACAAGCTAATCTTTCTCTGACGGGGTTGAGGTCACAGCGGTACTGACTAAAAATACCAAATACTGACAAAACTAAAACAGAACTAAAAAACTTAAATAAAGTTGTCTTACAAATAAAGTATTTAGGTAGTAATTAAATTTTATGAAGCAACTTTACAAAATTATTTAGTAACTTGCATATATGTTTTTAACAAAATTTAAAAAAGTTAGTGATAATAAAGTATGTTTTTTTAACTAAAGGTCAAAAAAAGCAACAGCTTCAAAAAATGCTTGATTAAAAAAAATTGTGCAAATCATAGTATTATGTAACTTTAATTTCTTGTTCACACACAGCTAATACTTTAGTCAACTAGAAATAATTTAAGTAGCAAGTAAAAAAATCCAATGTTAGTATTTGAATAAGCAGACATTTATACTTAGTTTTCCTTGTTGCAACAAATAAACCTCGTTAATGTCAGAGCAATACTTATGTTTAATTGTTAATTTGTTGTATTGTTACATAACTAGTTACTACTATTTGTTTTAATAAAAGCTTGATTTTTATATCGTTTTATATTAAATCGCCTGACACCGAAAGGTAAAAAGGCAATTGAATAAATAAATAAATAAATAAATTTTATATTAAAAAACAAATATCACTAAACTTCACTGGTAAATTTTAATTTTTATCAAGATGAAGTAGCAAAAAATCAAAAATTTTATTTCTGTTTTTTGAAATTGATAAATCTTAAGACTTGTTAGATTTTTTATAGAAATTACAGTAACATATAAATTTAATAGAATCGAATTGAAAGTGAAATTTTATACATATTACGTACAAAACTACTAGTCAAGATTTGCCAGTAGTAAAAGTAAGAAATAAACAATGGTGTCTAAATTTGACCACTATTACTTTGTAAATCTTAAGTTTTATCGGCGAAGTTTAGGATTTACCGTTGTTCGGCTTACAGTAACATATACATAGAAACATATCTGAGTTAAAAAGTGATAGTGGAAAACGTCATACATTATACATACAAACGTGTTAATAAAGTATATAATACTTACACTTGATAACGCTTACAATGCACCTATAACAATAGTATAAGTTACTATATATCTAATAATCTTGAGTATTAAAATTTTAGATAAAGCTATCATTTATTAAATGCTGTTTTATTTAGATATAACAATTTTTTTTCAGAATATACTACATATATGTCCACTCGTAAAGAAAATGTAATTAAACTACAGATGCAAGAACTTATTTCTAACAAAAATCGATGACTGTGCAATTGTTATTGAGTATACTTTTTTCGTTTGCTTAAATAATTTTTTTTAGTTTATGCATCTGTTAGATTAGATTAAATTTATGTAATTAAAGAAATGTAAATTATATTTCAATACTGATTAAGCAGTTGCTAGAAAATTTCACCTGGCTAACGTACACACCGGCTGTTTAAATAAATTCGTTATGTGTGTCTAATAAATTGAAGAAAAGATAAATTAGTTAAATGGATAATGTATAGTTTTTAATATGAGATCTTGTATGGGAATTCGAGCGGGATAATGAAAAATTCGTTAAAATTTTCAGTGCGCTTTGGGTAGAAAGTCGGAATCTGTGCCACGGGTTATTTAATGAACGAATGGCGTCACCCGACTCGACGGCCCAACATCAGCGCAAAGCTGTTAGCAGAGCGTTTCTAATTAGCGAGATGCGCTATCTCACGTAGGACGAACCTTTGGCTGTTAGTCGCGACAGATCACTTCTATATATCCGTATGTCGGATACCGTCGCCCGACAATCTGTACTTGACACTCGATATCATTACACTAAAATAAAATTTCAAATTTATATATGCACATACACATAGATAAATAATAATAATAAATAATTAATTTATTCGAAAGGAATCACCTGAAATTATACCTCACATTTTCTGGGAATATAAAATGCTATATTAACGTGTTCTAAATTAGATAAACGGATATTGACATGATAATTTTATAAATGATACCCGGACACTCTTTCTGAATTTACTACCTTGAGCGCATCTGTGCATTTCCAATTGAAATTACCAGGAAAATTCAAGTGAAAGGTAAAATTATTAATATTATAATTATATTGGCATCACATGCCGTCGATTCATTTCTAATTGCATTACTATATATCTTCTGGAACTGGAACTAACGACATTTTAAAGTGGAAAGGACCAAACAATATTTTCAAAACTGTACTCTTAATTCGATTTCTTATTTAAAGTTACTAATTATTAACTTTTTGATTAATATCTTAATAATAATAAATGTTTATTGAATTTTTATTTTATAAATTTGTATTATTGGTTTGATTACAAATGTAAACAATTAGTACACAATTTATTTATTTATACTTATAATTTAAGACAATTGTTACAAAACAAAATTGAAATGAATGAAGGCCAACGGTATTAAGTGGCATGTAAAAAAATCGTAACTTTTACAGCACCGCGCACTGAATTTTTTTAAAGCAAGAAAAAAAATTCTACCAAAGGATAATTCAATTTTAATCAATTGGCGGTAGATAAAAAGTTTACACTATGCTATAGTTAAAGACTTTGCAGTATATGCTGTTTTTGAAAAAAATATTTATTTGCATTGATAAACTTTATATTACTTTACTTACAACAGTTAGTAGTGTAACCTTGTTAGTAGCAATGTGTACCTTCCAACAAAGCGTTTGTTTATGGACAAAAAAGCAAGTGATTTTATTTTTAAAGTAACTTATCGATAATTGTTTGGAATATCTCAACCGTGTTTTTCTTTTTAATTCATAGGTTTATTTCAAAAGTAATTGATCGGTAAAATCTTGTAAAAAATTAAAAGCTGGTACTTTGCGTATTGAACCAAAAAATGCAGTACAGAGTCAGATGTTGATAAAATGCACTTATCAAAAACAAAATGCTGTCAAAGTAAAACGTCTCTTAACAATAGCAAAAAAGTTTTCTTTATCTATCTATTGTATACATAAATAGAAAACTCTGAAAAAGAGCTTACTTCTCAATAATTCTAAACGTTAGAACATTAATAATTAACAACGTTAATGATTTTTACATTTGACTCTGACATACAACTCAAAGAAGTTGAAAGAAGTCAAATAAGCATTTTTTTTTGTGCTGTTTTTAGTGTCATTGGTTTAAACACACCGCAAATGCTCGGGCTTTGCAACTAAAACAATCTGTGAAACTGCTCAAGAACAACAAAAAAAAAAAGAAATATAGCATTAAAATAACAAAAAAACTCTTTTTTAATTTGATGCTCAAAAGAGATACTAGGCATATATTTTTCTAATAATATTGAAAAAATAATAATATTTATTAAAAAAACATAAATAATGTACAAAAACTGTTGTCATCAACAATAACAAGAAATTTTTACAAAAAAAAACTTTCTGAATAATTACAACTTGCTTACGTGCACATCAGGCTTAAACAAAAAAATAGCAGTACAATTATTACTAAAACTACAACAAATAATAAATTGGTCTAAACCAAGCAAGGCTACAGTTTATTATAAACTCAAACCAATAAATGTAAGGTTAAAGTCTTATTAAAAAAAACAATCTTCCAAAAGCGGCAACCCGATTTTAGCTTACAAAACTGTTGCGCAATAAACTTGAAAATCTATTAGTTTGAAAGCTCATAATCAAAAAGGTGCCAAAAAAGTAATTGACCAAACCGATACTGTACTTTTTGTTATTTTAAGATAATTAAATTGGTACCAAATTTAGTATTATATTAAATATTTTTTCTAATGTTTATTTTGCAGCTTTCAGTAGTAACTATTGCTATAGAATTTTTGAAAAATTAAAGTTAAAAAAACACTACCTGTAGTTTGTTGGTGTCAAAAGTAAAATATATAACTTTTTGATAAGTGTTGTAGAAACTTGCTATCATAACTTAAACCTTATAAAGATAAAAGCTCTTTCTAAGCTGTATACCCCTCTCATTAACTAGTTGCTTATGAAAGTCACTAGAAAGTATGAATAATGCGGTTAACTGGTTATTAAATTTTAAAAAATTAATTATAATATACAATGTAGTTTAAGGCGTTATTGTTAGAAGTTTTGCTGGACGCAACAATTAAAAAAAATTCACAGAGTTAACTTGTTGTTATATTTTTTGACATTGCAGAAGCGTAAGCTAGTAGAGGTACAATATTTTACAAAAGTTTTATTTGAAAAATATGACATTGTTTATAGAAGGTTTTTAATTTTTTTGTTTATTTGAGGTACATTTAGGTGACTGCATCTTGGGCATGCTTATGATAGCTACCAATAGCTTAAGTAAGTTTCTTCATCAAGTATTTGGGGATTGGTTATATGTGTATTAATGACATAGTTTACTATTGTATATGAAAACATTGAACAACCAACAATAACTGCATTATAAACTGGGCTAATAAAAACAATAACAGTTGAACCGTTTTTGGCGTAATATTTCAACTGTTGGATACGTTGTGCATAATAATGAACTTAAAAACAATAGTTCAAATGTAGTGGGTTGTAGTAGATGGACTGCAGTTTATATTTAGTTTGTCAACTGTTGCACGCTATCTATTAAGTTTTTTTCTACATTTTATATTATATGTACAGATTTATTAAATGCATTAAACGCCATAAATTACCAATATCCTGATCATCACTTAAAACTATTAAATTTTTATTTCAATAATTATGACTGCATATTTTATCTTTATCCTCATTTACGTAGGTATCAATGGCAATCAAAAACCTTGACAAATTTTCCAAACTAACAATAAATAAAACCAAAAATTGTACAGACAAAGTTTGTGTGCGGAATGCTTGTAAATTTCTACAACAATTGATATTTCAGATAACAAGCCTCAATGTTTACATGTACAACATTTTGAAGTACGCGTTAAATAAGAGTAACAGTATACAGCTTGACGTATTTTTCTTTTATTTCAAAATTTTTTCGACAACTAGATTATCTGGTTTATATAAATTGGTTATTATGGTGTCATCTATTCCTGCTTTTTGTAGTATTTTCAAAAGCTTTAGTAACTTGGATTTTATTAAAAGCTTTTTTAAAGTCGATAAAACATTCAAAAATGTCCTGGTTGACGATGCGTGTTTGTTGGATTAAAACCTGAATACTAAATAAAGCCTTCCTGCTGTCCAAAAAATATTGTATAATAAAAATTTCTTTAAAAGGGTCTTTTGTCTACATTTACAAACAACAAACATGTTCTAGACTGACGTATGAAATTAAAAACATTTGTTGTAATAGCAAACTTTTTATATTCAATCTTTTCAATAAAACTATTTTTGTAATAGGCATATACTATTTTTCTAATAAAGCAATTTTTTAATGACTTTTTTGAAAATTTTACATGCTTCTTTAAAGTTATCATATAAAACTGAAATAATTTTGTTAGAAGATTTTATTGTACATAATACTGAATGGTACTTAATGCTAAAGCTATAATGTTTGCTGCTTCTCATAATCTTACACAACTACATATTTTTTATGTGATGGACTTTTTAGGTAACCAAAGTTATTAAATCTGTATTTTTCAACTATTCTAAAGATTACAACAACTACTGTTAAGCCTGCATTAGAAAACTTCAAGAATGCACTTATTACTTCTGTGTTATTTTTTTTTTAATTATTACTACTAAACCTAAACCACGCTTTATCTATCATTATTCTAAGATGAAGATAGTACATTCAAAACAAAAGTATTTGTACTTAATTTAAGCAAAACATGCAAGAATAAGAAACTTCAAAGGTAATCAAGTTTTTTTTATAAATAACAAAAAAAAAATATAAAACAATAAATTTAAGCAAGGTTTAATGTCTTTAATATTTTTTTTACAAAAGGATCCAAACTATTTAGTAACTAATTCAAAAGAAAAAGCAAATGTTTTCTAAACTAATTTGCATATAATTCTAAATTTTTCTATTATTGTACCTACAATGCCGGCTAGTAGTAAAATGATAAATTAAATTAATTTTAAGCAACGTGTTGTTAAAAAGTTTTTTTTTTTGATTGAATATTAAAAAGGCAGGTATATTTGAAATGTCACCTATTATTTTTAAAACATTTGCAAACAAATTAGCTCTTATTCTGACTAAAATATTTGCCTGATGCCTCGCCTGATGCTAAATAGAGAGACAAATTTGATTATTCAAATTATAGACCAATAGCATTACTGTAAAATCTGTCAAAAAACTTGAAAAATGTATCAATTTCTACATTGCCAAGTTTTTAGAACAAAATAATCTTATCTCAGATACTCAATATAATAATAGTAATAGTAATAGTATTTATTAGTGTTAATATACATAGTATTTACACACGTCACAAAAAAATAATATATATCATAAACTAATCTAAGAAATTAAAAGTTAAGTATTCTGAAAAATTATAAAAAGCATTGCTGGTTAACAATTTTTTTATTCTTATTTTAAATTGCAATAGATTAAGAGTTTGAATGCTAAGCGGTAGTACATTAAAAAAATTTATTCCATAGTAATTGGCCCCATCGCACGTTTTGTTTATGCGTTTAAAATCAAAGCGTATATTGTTTCCTTGTCGTGTTGGGTAAGAATGAAGTGAGCTTTGTATAAATTTTCATTAAAACGTTTGACAACAGATTTTCTGACAAATGTTATTCACAAATGAAACTCAACTTTAGTCAAGCATAGAAAAAATATTGCAGTAGTTCTAATTATTTTCAAAGCATTTGATAGGGTATGGTAATCTAATTTTATTAACAAGCTCTATTGTATAACTCCTGATTACAAATCTGTAAGTCTTATCAATAGTTTTTTTTAATAATACAAATATCATAGTTGAAATTGAAGGTTTTAATTCAACATCAAAATTTTAAATGCTGTTGTCCCTTAAGGTTCTGTTTTTTGCCAGTTTAGGTAGGTATAAACCTTAAAATTATATTATAATAGTTTGTTCTAAATTTAATTATTTTGCACTTAAAACCGCCCTTCATTTGGATGTGCGGGCGAGAGCCGTAAATTTGAAACAAGTCATCAAAATTACTACTAACGCAAGAAGAAAAAGAAGAATACGATTAAATTAGCTGAACAAAGCCTTGCTTGTTTTACTAAGTTAATCAATAAATTACTGACATAGTTTGTAGCTAAAAAGTATTTTTTTTAATATTTGTGGACTAAAAAAAACTTAAATTTGCTCATCAGCATCTTGAACATAGAAACCCCATATCTTCTTTTTGACTGAAACCAAAGTAATTAATAAAGATCCAGATTGCTTTAATCTAGTAGATTCCAATTATCATCTTAAACATTTATTTGGTGACCAACCGAGTGTTTGCGCCTACATCTACAAACAACCAACATATTTCAAACTGACGACGTACAAAGTTCAAAGCATTGGCTATAAAAGCGTGTTTCTTAAACTAAGTCTTTCCAATAAGACAATTTTTGTAATAGGCATATACCGTTCTTCAAATATAGCACTACAAACTTTTTTGATGACTTTTTTGAGAGGTTTGAAAAGCTTTTTTAAGGTAAACATAGAAACGCCAAAATAATTTGGTTAAGTCAGTCATCTTCTACAACACTATCTAGACAACAAGTTATAATTTTTGCTGCTTTTCATAATCTTACCAAAATTATTCAACAACTCACATGCGTGATGGACTACTAGGTAAACCAAGATTATTAGATTTGTATCTTTCAACTATTCCAAAGATTACAACAACTACTGTTGAGGCTGCTTTAGCAAATTTTGATCATTCACTTATAACTTTGGTTGTTAAAACTTCTTTTCTTATTATTATCAAACCTAAACCGCATTTATCTATCATTATTCTAAGATAAACATAGTAAAAATGAAAGATTTATTAATTTTGATTTTAATACTAATTGTTTATTTTTTAAGGATCCACATATTGGAGCAAAAAATCTCACAAAAACTATTCAAAATGTCATCAAAAAATTATTCAGTTTTCTGTTAATAAACCAAAACTTGTTTTCAATTCAGGCAAAAAAGGCTGTTAATAAAAAGCAAAAAGCATTTAGGAGACAAGTCAGTAATTATTCTGAACAGACTAAACAAGATTATAAAAAAAACTCGTAAACATTGTGACAATATGAAAAAGATAGGATTATTAGAAACATAGCTAATCAAATTTCCCAGTTTTCTATAAACAACAAAACAAATTTTAAGCCCATAAATTTATTGCAAAACATTTTCGAAACTATCAATATAATCTAGTTACTAATCCAAAAAAAAAGATATTTTTTCTAACTATTTTGCATCCAACTCTAATATTCTATTGCTGTACTTACAATGCCAGCTAATTAATGGGTACGATTGATTTGAGGCAACGAGTTGCCAAAAGATATCTTTTTAAATTAAATACCAGAAAGGCATCAGATATAGATAAAATTCCATCTATTATTTTTAAAACATTTGCAAATAAATTAACTTCTATTTTGACTAAAATATTTGCTATACAAAAAAAAAACATTTCTAATTTGTTGAAAAAATGCAAATGTTCAACTTATACCTAAAAAGAAAAACAAGTTTGATTCTTCTCTCTTCTCTCTGTTAATCTTATCTATAGTTTTTTTGACAATAAAAAAATTATAGTTAGAATTGATAGTTTTAACTCTGACCCCAAAATTATAAATGCTAGTGTTCTTTAAGGTTCTACTTTTTTGCCAACTTTATTTTTGTTTTACATTAATAAACTTTTTCAAATAACTAAAAATCCTATTCATAGTTTTGCAGATGATATCACCTTTCATACTTCATACTTTCCAAAGACCATATTGACAAATATGACAGATCGTCTTGCATCTTCTAGGTTAGAATATGTAACATCTATAAACAAAAACTTCAAAACAATATCTAAATGGGACATTCCCAACATAGTCAATTTTGACTCTAAAAAAACTAATTTTCTAATTGTTTCAAAATCAAAATTTGAGGTATCATTAGTACTAAATATTAAACTGAACATCCGTATCAAAATCTTTTTCAATTTGTCTTCTAAGGATTACAATCTTGCATAATCTTCTCTAGAACAACCATGTTTTTGACATAGCTTCAAGAGTATCTAGAAATTTCTTAATAGATGTATTTTTTTTTTTCATTTTGTTCAACTTTTGCATTTATACAGAACTTATATTAAAAAAAATAATTTATATTCATTTTTTTTAATAACTTTTATAAATTTGCAATTTGCTTTTTGTAAATAAATGTTAAAGAACCTGGAAAAACCTTTTTGCATGTTTCAATCACATTATTTATATTTATTTTTAATGTGAGATTTATTAATTTTAATCTGGTTTTAGTGATAGGTGGTATTATTAAAACAAATATGCTTATTACTGTCTAAAGCAATACAACTCAATAGACCATGAAAACACGTTTTATAACATTATTGTTTGAAAAGCACTACAACCTTTAACGTTTACTGTGCTTTACCTTAGATATAATATTTAATTGAATTATATATATACAAATTGTATAAATATGTGGAATACTACAAATGGTTAAAAAATATGAAAACATTATAAAAATTGAATAAATCCCTATCGAATGTTTTTCGAACCGAATTTTCATGCAAATTTAGTTCATAATACCCGGGAGAGTGTGCAAATGTTACGACACGTAGAATTGTCCCATCCTGTCGTTTGCATTTCTCTGAAACTACTAAACTGACCCCAACCTGCAACTATATTTATTGACAGGAATAAAAAATAAGTGAACAATTTCAAACGCTTTATATACTTATAAATTATATAAATTATGTAATGTTTTATTGATAGACGGTATTAAGTATATTACTACAGACTTCAATAATTTTAATTATGATTAAAACAAAACATCAACCTGTTCTTAAATGAAAAATATTAATTATCATCTTTATTAATATAAAATTAATAAATGAGTTTTAAAACATTATAAATTAAGTAGTATCAGTTCACTTGTCAAAACATAAAAATAATACATATGGGGTTTTTTAACATTTTAGAAATTTAAAAAAAATACATTAAACCCATTACGATACATGTTGCTTATTAATACAATATCAAATAACATTTCAGAATAACTTTATTATGAACGCAAAAGAAATAAAATATATGTTAATTGTATAAAAAACTAGTAATATAGTTAATTTTAAATTACAATGTTATACATATTATATTTAACAAAAAAGATTGTTTATTTTTCTAAGTTTACAAAATAGTACATTTAACTAAGAATAAACTATCTCCAACAATATATTGTTGATTATTTTATTCCTTTATTATTTCACTTACGTGTTCTTCATTTGTTTCTCCCTCTCAGAATTTTATTATACTCGTAGAAATGTAATATCCTTACTAACAAGTGTAGTAGATAAAAATCAACTGTAAATGCCATTATTATGTCTGGTAGTAAGAAAAGGAACAACCGCAACAAAAAGAATATATAAAATTATACTCCTCCGACCTTAATACCTAAAATTCCTAGTATAAAAGAAGAGGGAACTGGCCGCTAATGGCTCCCGGCCAATTCACCCTAACTAAATGAACAAAAAAACCATAATATTCTCGTATCTTGTACAAATAAAATACGATAAAAAATATTACAAATTTGTAAATATAAAAAAGAAAACATTATTAAAATTCTTGTTGGATTAAATAAAATCGTACATTATAGAACGATAAAAGATTTAATCATTCAATAATCACTTTGATATATAATCGTATAATTCTCCGCTTGTTACAGCTTAATGAAATGAAATTGCTTCTACCCACCAAGATACAAGAGATATGCAATTTTTATGTTGCTCTTTTTTATTCATTTACTTTGGTAGCTTTATATATTGTATTTTTGTTTTGATACACTTACTCACGGGCCCGCAATAATTGTCCGCAAACACGATATGGGCTTTAACAATATTTTTTAGTTGGAATTTATACACGGGAATCCATGCCAAATGCAGGACGTCCATAAATTCATATTTTTTGAAATATTACCAGATCAATAATTTTGACATAAATATGAATGATACATACGAATTTTGAATGCCATATATTTCCGTTCGTTGGTTTTTTAGAAATAACAGAGTTATATCAATTTATAGGAAAATTAATGGCCAAATTAAAATCATATATGGATATTGAAATTTCGTACTAGTAGTCAGATTCAAAGTCTGGAGAATATATCTGTAACTTGATGGATGGATTACAGTATTGAGCTATTATTAATAAATATTGTTACTATTATATTTAGCACACCTTGTGACCATTAATAGAAAATACAGATTTATGGTATTAATTAGTGTCTTAGAAAGACAAATTGTTCTAAAAATTGAGGTATTAACTAAACAGACAGTACTGTTGTCGAGAATTAAGCTAATCTTGTAATAATACAAAACAAAGTGTTACCAGTTATTATTTTATACTAAGCTTAATGTAATATATTTTAGAAGAAAAATATATACATTTTATATAGGGTGTTGTTTGTCTAAAATGAACATTTTTCTGCAAGCTTATCATATCACCAGTTCAAGTGAACACATCAACGACACAAATAAAATCCATTTCATATACATATCACGTTTTTAAAATAATATTGAAGTTATTTCATTTTAACGTGGTCATAAAATAATAAAAAACAAAAGTTTAAAATTAATTACTTAAACCCAATCCAACTTCAAAGCGGCCAACCAAATACAGACAATTGTTTCTGTTCTTACAAATCTTCATCAGTGCATCTTGGTGGTACGACATCACTTGATGGTAAAGGATAAATTCGAATAGCTGATTTAGTGCTCATAACACAAGTTAGATAATAATTGGCGGTGCAAAACATTTATAGCTCCATAATGTTGCTCCAACCAAAGAAACCAAATACTATCAATAAAACTTATATTAAAAAGTATCACAACTGGCAACCAAATTGCAATGTCTAAAAAGGTAGACAATCAAATATAGTTTAATGAAAAACAATAGTTTAAAATCAATTACTCAAACCCAATCTAACTTTGACGTGTTACAGACTCCTTCAATAACAAGCTCCAACTATTTCCAATAACTTGTCTGCAAGTGCTATCAGTTTTATAAGTTACGCCAGCAAATCACCTTCAAATCAATTTAATTTTAGAGAAGTTACCCTCATTGAACTACGTGATATCATATCAAATCTAAAAAAATCTAGTTGCATGGATTGTTACAATATTATAGCAAAATCATAAAATTTATATTAAATATTATTTTGATTCCCCTAACAAATCTTATTAATGAATCAATTATGTCAAATCGATTTCCAAGTGTTTTAAAACTAGCAAAAGTTATTCCAGTATTCAAAACAATTGAAATTGTTTGTAGTAATTTTAGACCTATTTCAATTGTACCTATAGTGGGGAAAATATTTGAAAAATGTTTAGCGTTACAACTAACGCAACATTAGGAAATAAATAATATTTTATGTGAAAATCAATATGGTTTTCGCCGTCATAGATCTACAGTATTTGCAATAAAACATTTAGTTGATAAAATTTTAAATGGATTTGAGGTTGGTAGCCATACTTATGCAATTTTGCTTTTCATTGTGTATCACACCATATTTTAATTAACAAACTAAAACATAACAACTTTAGTAAATCTAGTATTGATCTTATGTCATCATATTTGAGTGACCGTTTTCAGTATGTAACAGTGAAGTCTATAAATTCAGAAACGCGAAATGTGAGCATGTTTCACAAGGTTCTGTTTTAGGGCAAATTTCATTTTCAATCTATATTAATGATTTGCCATATTGTGATACCCAAGCCCATTTTACACTATTTGCAGATGATATAACCATTGTAAGATCTAATAAAGATATAGTTAAATTAAAAGTAGATGTGTGTAATACACAGTCGATTGTAAATTATTGGTTTTTATCAAACAATTTAAATCTTAACAACAGTAAGACTGAGCATCTAATTTTCTCAGTAAGACAAATTAGCACCAACACTGAAGTAGTTAAGTTTTTAGAATTAATGCTAGATTATAAACTTACTTAGATAGCTCATACCACCTATGTAAGCTATAAAATGTCTAAGTATATTTATCTATTGAGAAAATTACAAAAACTATTGCTCACAATTTATTATGCCAATGTTTGTTCAGTTGCAAAATACGGTATATTAAACTGGGGTCATGCACCTACCTTAGCAAATGTATTTAAGATACAAAGAAAAGCAATCAGAATTATAAATGGTCTTGGGTATAGAGATGATTGTAAGCTCAGTTTTATTGAGTTGGGTATTTTAACGGTACCTTGTGTTTACATTTACAAGTGTCTTCTTTATATTAAGAACAATATTAACCAATATACCACACAGAGTTCTTTGCATGATTGTGCCACAAGGCAAAACAATCATATAAGGTTTGACTTTAAACGTCTGCTTAAAAGTAGAGATGAATTCAATTACTATGCAATCAAATTTTACAAGTTCAAAATATCTATCAAAAATATGCTGATAAGTAATGCCTTCTATACCTTTGCAGATTTTTTTCAGCATAATTTTAAAACAGTTGAATAATTTTTGTATTGTAATATTAACTTGTATTATTCTTGTTTTTGACGTGTGTAAATACTTTGTATATAGAACACTAATACATATTATTATTACTATTATTATTATTATTTATCCACCAGCGTGGTTCGGAAGTCACGTTTTAAGCTGTTGGTCTCATCAAACCACTTTAAACAAGTCGTAGACTTACTGTGGCGATGTAAAATAGCCGTAAAAAGCATAAAAAGCATTACAAATAAAATTATATACTGAAACAAATGACTGGTAGCGCCAGCTACTGCAATTAATACTACAGTATTTATGCAATTGGCATTGTGCAGCTTTTATACAAATTTAAATTGTCAATAAATGATGAAATAATTAGATTGAGTTTGAATAAATCATTAATTCATTTCATAAATAAAATTAAGGTAATATTTTTTACAAATTTTAAAACTTTTCTCAATTGTTACCAGCAATTTTTTACGCCACTGTGTATGTGTAATGTTATTAATTTTAATGCGTGCAGTTTTGTGCCTATAATTTTAAAGGTCTTGTTATTCCGGCTGGTAATTATATTAGCAACTAGTTATATTTACTATTTTAAAAATTTTACTTACTATAATTATTTTTATTATTGAAAATGTATTTTAACCTAAAATTATAGTCCTACCGCGTACTGTTTTGTCGCATTTCCCGTGGTTGTGTATTTAACTATTCGTATCGGTGCGGTGGCGTAACTTCCATTTATTAACTTGTGATTTTATTATTAATTTTTATAATCCAGCTGTCTCTTGTGTAACCTTACCGTGGTCAACTTGTATTTGTTTTTAGTCAGTTTTTGTAACTGCATCTGCTACTATGTCCGGCCAAAACTGTAAATGCAAAACTGTTGCACAATCCGGTGTAACCTGTAACAATTGTGGCGTTATCTTCCATAACAGTTGCGTTATTTGCTATAAAAAATGTCATTGCGGTAGTTTATTTAAATTGGATGATTCCAAACTTCCAAAACTTTACAAAGAAAATATTACTCTTAACCAAGTTTTATGTCGAGCAATAAATTATTTTTGGATAAAATTACTTATCTTAAAGATTGCCAAAAAAAATAAAACTACTCTTCAATATAAAGTTTGCAGTGAACAACTAATTGCTCTTACTACTGCGCCGTTTACTAATGATACGGTGCAATTGATTTAGCCTGCAGTTCTTCTTTTTTTGGCAATCGAAAAACTAATCAAAAAACTCAAACTATCTTTGGTTGTGGCACAACCAATTACAAACTGCAGGCTTATGTCCCTACTTCCTACATACACGTTTCTAAACTTAGACGTGAAACTAAAAAAACTGATAGAGTAAATCATATTAAATCTAATATTCTCTATATCAGTTGAGGTTGTTGTAAAATCTGAAAGCTACTGCAGCTTTAAAATTTTTATTCTAGCTAATCATGTTTGATCCATTTTTTGTAAGAATTTTTGGTTTGCAAATATAACGGTTAAGAAATTTATTAGTTATGGGCAAGTCCATAATGTTGCTGCTTCATCTTTGGTGGATTTTTATAATCTGAAGTTAAGTCTAAACTTGTCACCAGGAACATCAGCGGAATCTTAATATATTACCAAAACGTTGAAGGTATATAAACTAAGCTAAAAAAACTTATGCTGGCTGTAGCTGTATCTAACTACAATATTATTGTTTTGACCAAACCTAGCTTAATCATGACATCAGAGCTACAAATAACTGGTTACAGTTTGTTTAGATGTGATCGTTCTAGGTTAACAAACCCTAAGCTGGACGAAAATGGTGTCTTAATTGCTACTAAAACTTGTTTTAATAGTGTATTATAACAACCTGCTTTTCTAAGTGTTAAACATTTGTTTGTAACTATTAAGTTTAAGTTTGTGTTGTATATTATTACTGCAGTTTACTTACTACCTAATTCGGCATGTGATAAATATTTAGATCATTGTTATTTCGTTGAATCTATCGCTGACAAATATCCGAACTGTAAACTAATTTTACTGGGCGATTATAATCTAACCGCAGCGGCATGGGTAAACAATGAATTACGCATAAGTACATGTTATTTGTAATGATAGTTATCCTACTGTTTTGGATTCCTAAACTGTGCACAGTGTATTTCAGCTTTTCTAATATCTGCGATATTTCTGTGATTAATGCTGTGGATGTTTTGTTAAAACTAAGCCAACATCATAATGCTTATGTGATTGATATAAAATGTGATACTAGTCGTTATATTTTAATGTGTAATTAAGTTTTTAATGATTTTAAATTCGGAATGGGACACTTCGGCGCGGCCGTTTCGGCGCGGCCAATTTGGCGCGGCCGATTCGGCGCGAGGACACCTCGGGGCTGGCCGTTTTGGCGCCGGCCGTTTTGGCGCCAGAACTTTTCAAATAAATATATACAGGGAGTTTATAAATGAATGGGATTATGTAATCACTTTAAATGTGCCGTTTTTGTTAAATTGTTCACTAAACTATTTGTTTTGACAGATCAACTTTGACAATTGTCAAGCAAACATATGAAAACATATGTAGTATAGTGGACGATTTTAAAAAGGCGGCATATTTAAAGTGATTACATAATCCCATTCATTTATAAACTCCCTGTACATTAAAATAAAAAATTGATTTGTTTTATGAGACATAATAAATATTGTATGATAAATAAAATATAAAATACATAAAAATTTCATAACATATCAAACTGAAATTACAGATAAAAAACATAATATATGTACGTACATGTCTAAATTGTCAAATATACAATATATAGTATAACTAAATACAATTTTTGGCCCGCAAATAATGTATTTGTGATTAATTATTAGTTTTTAATTATAGGTAATGACCTGAAAAGTATAAAAGATAATTAATAGTCTATTAAAATAAATAACAAATAGAATTAACAATATTAAATGTTAAAAAATACCATACTAAAGATTTTAATTATCATACATTATTTATTATGTATATAAAACAAATAAATTTTTATGATTATAATATATATATATATATGTATTTACATATTTTATTTAAAAAGTTCTGGCGCCGAAACGGCCGGCGCCGAAACGGCCGGCGCTGAAACGGCCAGCGCCGATGTGTCCCCGCGCCGAATCGGCGGCGCCGAAGTGTCCTAGACCCTTTTAAATTTGCCTACTTCAACAACAACAACTTAGGTAATTATTGACTAATATCTGTAACACCAGAAAAGTGTTATTTGTAATGATACTTATTGTAATATACTCATAAATATTTATATTAAATTTATATGTTAAAATGAATATATTTTATTTATAGGTATTTTCTATATTTTTTGTATCGATCTATTTTTTGTTATACATTATTTTATTACATTTATATATTTAAGCCAGTCTATCTTCAGCATTGGTTCCATCCATATTAATTAAAGAATTAAGTTAAGTAAGATTATTTGTTCTCCCCGAATTTAATAAAGTGATCCTTACCCCGGATACCTCAGTGGCGACGAGGAAAATTAATGTAATTATATTATTACAAAATTAATAATATAATAAATAGAACAATAAAAATTGTGATTTTAAATAAACGAAAAACACGTGTGTAAAAATGCCAGCAAACAAAAGTGAAACGTTGGGGCATTTAAGAGAGTTTGATCCGCAAATTTCGGAGTGGTCATTATATAAACCACGACTCGAAAATTATTTTATTGCAAATGAAATTGTGGAAAATGAAAAAAAACGTGCTATTTTATTAAACGTGCTGAGTGAGGAAGCATATAGATTAGTATACAATCTATGTATGCCAATGTGTCCAGAAGCAAAAAGTTACCAAGAATTGTTAACTATATTAACAGGACATTTTAAGCCGCAAGATTCAGTTTTTTCGGCAAGGTATAAATTTTATACATCAACAAAAAATGTCCATGAAACAGCAAAAGAATGGTCGGCTAGACTTCGATCATTTGCATCGAATTGTGAATTTGAAGCTACAGAAGTGGAAATGGTGTTACGTGATCATTTCATTATTGGTTACGACAAGGGTCCAGTACAAGATAGATTGTTAGAAGAAAAAAAGACAGTGAAATTTTCCGAAGCGGTGGATATTGCAACAGCGAAAATGGCGGCGAATCAATCATCATCATCCAGAGTTAAGTTGGAGCCCGTTCATCAGGTTGGCGCTAGTGGCAGTAAGAAATTCGTTAAGTCACCCCCAGGAGGAGCTAAGTCAAGCATGCGCAAATGTACTGTATGCGGCAGAGGTAACCATGAAGCGGATAAATGTTTTTATCGCAATAAATTTTGCAATCGATGTAATCGAAAAGGACATCTTGCGCCCATGTGTCGCAATGAAGGTAACAAAAACAATTCAAATTCTTTTAATAGAAATAAATCTTTATGTAATTTTCTGGAATCAGATTCTTGTTTATTTTCTATTGATACTTGCACGCAATATGCTATTGAACATTCAAGCAATAATAAACCTATTATAATAAATCTTTGCGTAAATGATATTAATATGAATTTCCAACTAGACACGGGAGCTAGTATTTCTGCAATTTCGTTAGATAATTATAATAAAAATTTTAATAATTTGAAATTAAATAAATCGGATAAAATTTTACAATTTTATAATGGTGATAAAATTCAACCAAATGGATTTATAGAAGTTCAAATAAAATATAATAATAAACAATGTACGATGCACTTGTATGTTATAAAAAATGCAATGACATCTATTTTGGGGAGAGATTTTATGGAAGTATTCAAATTAATATTTTCAGAAGTAAATTTTGCAAATGCAAATAATATATTTAATAAATATAAAAAACTATTTAATGACAATTTAGGGTTATTTAATAAAGGAACAATTAATTTAAAAATTAAAGACAATAAGGTTACTCCAAAATTTTTTAGGGCTAGACCTTTGGCTTATGCAATGCGTGAAAAAGTTGAGGCCGAGTTAGAACGGTTACAAGAATTAAACATTATATCACCGGTTGATTTTAGTTCTTGGGGTACACCAATTGTACCGATATTAAAGAAAGATCAGACAGTAAGAATATGCGGTGGTTTTAAAGTAACAATAAACCCTATTTTAGAAATCGATCAATTTCCACTACCTCGAATTGAAGATTTATTTGCGAGGTTAGAAGGAGGTGTGATTCTTTCAAAATTAGATTTATCGCGAGCTTACCAACAGTTATTGCTCGATGAAAAATCAAAAGAGTTGGTAACAATATCAACGCATAAGGGACTATTTGTTTACAATAGACTTCCTTTTGGAATTGAATCAGCACCAGCAAAATTTCAGAAAATAATGGAATCATTATTGAGCAATATTCCAGGTTGCATAGTTTTTCTAGATGATATATTAATTGCAGGGAAAGACATTAATGAACATATGATCAGGCTAGAATCAGTTTTGAACAAATTGCAAGAGGTAGGTTTTAAGTTGTCAAGTGATAAATGTAACCTATTTGTAAAAGAAATTAGTTTCTTAGGTTTTCGCATTGATCAGGATGGTTTACATGCAACTGAAGAAAAGATAATTGCTGTTAAAAATGCACCAATACCAACTAATATAACACAGCTAAAATCTTTCTTAGGATTAGTTAATTATTATGCTAAATTTTTAAATAATTTATCTACAATATTACATCCATTGTATTCTTTATTACACAAAAATATAAAATGGACTTGGAACAAAGAACACCAAAATGCATTTAATATTGTAAAAGAAATGTTAATTTCATCTCAAGTTTTGGTACATTATAACCCAAAATTGCCTTTGAAGTTAACAACGGATGCATCACCCTATGGTATAGGTGGTGTTATAACACATATTATGTCTGACGGTTCAGAGAAACCAATAGCTTTTGTATCCCGAACACTAAATGCTACCGAACAACGATATTCTCAAATTGAAAGAGAAGGTTTAAGCATAATATTTTGCGTATGCAAATTTTATCAATACTTGTACGGTCGGATGTTTACGTTGGTGACGGATAATAAGCCATTGATTACTATATTTAATCCAACAAAGGGAATACCTCAATACTCTGCCAATCGACTCAGACGTTGGGCAATTATTTTAAGCACATTTACCTACAATATAGAATATATTAAATCGGAGAAAAATCAAGCAGATTCTCTATCAAGACTTCCATTGAATGATTCTGAAGATAATTTCAATAAAGTAGATGTAGATTACATTAATTATTTTCAAAATAATCCGCATTGTATAATTGATGCTAAATGTATTCAGGAAGAGTCTGGTAAAGATCAAAATTTCATCAAAATTATGAAATATGTAAAATCCGGTTGGCCAAACAAACACTCAATTTCAAACAATGACATTAAAAGATATTATCCTTATAGACAGGAATTATCAATTGAAAATAAATGCTTGGTTTGGAATAATCGCATTATCATACCTAATAGTATTCAACAAGATATTTTAAATGATTTACATAAATCTCACATGGGGGTAGTAAAAATGAAAAGTCTTGCTCGTTCATATTTTTGGTGGCCTGGTATTGGACAGGACATAGAAAAAATATGCAAATCGTGTGAGAGTTGTTTAAGAAACAAAAATAATCCCCCAAAAACCGAATTACAATCATGGAAATGGCCGGAAATCCCATGGTCACGTATACATATTGACTACATGGAACATGCGAGCAAATATTATTTAATAATTATTGACGCGCATTCAAAATGGTTAGAGGTTTTTCCAACCAGTTTCATGAACGCAAAAACAACAATTCAAGTGTTACGTACATGTTTTGCAAGATTTGGTCTTCCTGATTTATTAATTTCAGATAATGCAACAGCTTTTCAAAAATCGTATGAGTTTAAAGATTTTTTGAAAAGCAACGGCGTTAAATTCATTACTTCACCTCCATTCAATCCAGCATCTAACGGAGCTGCAGAAAACAGTGTAAAAACAACAAAGAATGCATTAAAAAATGCTTTGAGTGACGAAAGAAATTCAGATATTAATTTGATTTTAAATAATTTTTTAATTGATTATCGCACTACGCCTCATTTAACAACAGGAGTAGCGCCCGCATATTTAATGTTTAGCAGAAATATTAAAACAAGGTTTGATTTATTGCGTAAAAAAATCAATAGCGAAGGTAGAGTTCAAGAAGAAGTGAAAGAATATGTCAATTTAAAATTAAATAAACAGAAAAAGTATTATAAAGGTCGCAGAAAAGTATTATTTGAATTAGGCGAGTTAGTTTTTGTTACCGACCATCGCTCACAGAACAAAAAGAACTGGGTAAAGGCTAAGGTAATTGAAAAACTTGGACATTGTGTTTATAAAGTTAATATTATTGGGGATGCTAATTTGGTATGGAAGCGCCATAGTAATCAAATGCTTAAGTTTTATAATCATATCCCTGTTAACAACACTTTGCCTGAATCTAGTGATGCAACTGTACCTTGGGGACAACGACCTAAAAGAATTAGGAAAAAGCCTAAGCGTCTTAGTTATCATTAATAATTGTTTATTTTATTTCAATTTATAAGAAGACGAATTTTGTTAATTTATATATTGTTTGTTTTCTATTTTGTTATAATGTATAATTATTTCATAATTAGGGGGGGATGATGTAATATACTCATAAATATTTATATTAAATTTATATGTTAAAATGAATATATTTTATTTATAGGTATTTTCTATATTTTTTGTATCGATCTATTTTTTGTTATACATTATTTTATTACATTTATATATTTAAGCCAGTCTATCTTCAGCATTGGTTCCATCCATATTAATTAAAGAATTAAGTTAAGTAAGATTATTTGTTCTCCCCGAATTTAATAAAGTGATCCTTACCCCGGATACCTCACTTATTCTGCTCATTTTGTTTCCAACTGTTATGGATTTCTAAACTGCGCTCAATGTATTTCTATACCTAATGAGGGTGGTGTGTTCTTAGATTTATGTTTTTCTAACATCTGTGATATTTCTGTGATTAAAGCTGTGGATGTTTTGTTAAAACTTAGCCAACATCATATTGCTTATGTGATTGATGTAAAATGTGATACTAGCCGTGATATTTTAATGTGTAATTATGTTTTTAATGATTTTAAATATGCCGACTTTAACGCAATCAAAAATTTTTTGTTGAATGTTGATTGGTCCGCCCTTTTTTATAATTGTGATGTTGATAATTGCGTTAATTTATTTTACTCTGTGTTGCATTTTGCTATTGACTGTTTTGTCTCCAAAAAACTGTAACGTGAAAACAATTTTTCAGTTTGGTTTAGAAGAATTGATTTCACTCACTTAAAAAAAAAAAATGCGTTATAAATCTTCAAGACTTTTATCCAATTATAACGAGTTTTAATCAATTTGTACTTTGTGTAAAAATCTCAGTACATGTCTATACAAGCAATACATTACTCAAACAGAAATGAACATTTAAACTAACTCAAAACATTTTTGGAAATTTGTTAGTGACACTAGAAAAACTAATAATTTCCTATCTACAATGTATTATAAGCATCAAACTTGCAGTAATGGAGATGACTATGTTAATAGATTTGCTGAGTTCTTTTCTTCTGTTTACGATAAACAAAGTCTTTCAACTCTATTGTTTACATACAACGTTTTTAATTAGTCTGTTAGATGTATTTAAAGGAATTGAGAACCTTAAATGTAGTTAACACTGGACCGGACAGCGTTCCAGCTATGCTGTTAAGGCAAAGTATTTATTCCATTTCTACGCCATTGCATTTACTGTTTGAGGCTTTTCTTAACAAAGCTAAATTTTCTCAAGTTTGGAAACAAAGTTACATTATGTCTTTGCATAAATCTGGAGATAAGGAGGATTACTAATTACAGAGGTATATGCATCCAGTCTGCTATTCCAAAGTTGTTTGATCAAATTGTTACTGGCCAAATACAATGGATGTGCAAAAGCATTATAGTGGAACAGCAACATGGGTTTCGTGAGGGTCGTTTGACTCTTACAAATCTTCTTTGTTACAAACATGATCTTTTTAATGCCTTTGAATTAAGACCTCAAGTTGATTCTATTTACACATATTTTTTAAAAGCTTTTGATTGCGTTAACCATAGAATTTTGATTGCAAAGCTTTGTGCTTTAGGTTTCTATAATTCTGTTATTGCATAGTTGTCAATTTTTTTGGAAAATTGTACTCAGTGTGTGAAAATTAATAATTTTTTCACAACCAATTATTGTTCCATCTGGTGTTTCTCAGGAATTTCATTGTAGACCAATTTTGTTTTTACTCTTTATTAATGATCTTTTTTATTCTATTAATTCTTTGTCTTTTCTTTTATTTGCTGACAATCTAAAAATTTATTAAAGAATATCATCTATTGATAATTGCATTAGTTTGCAAAATGACTTGGATTTTGTTAATTCATGGTGTCTTATTAATAACTTGTTTACTCCAAATAAGTTTTTATAAGTTTCAACAAAACTTTAAGTAAAGTACCGTATGATTATACTATTGACAATAAAGTATTAGAACATGTTACACAAATAAAAGATTTTGGCGTAATTTTTGACCCGAAACTAACTTTTGTTGAGCATATAACCTATATGTGTAACCGTGCTATGAAAATGTTAAGATTTGTTTACAGAATGGCTACTGACCTATCTTCAAGTACACTCAAACTACTTTATTGCCCTTTGGTACGCTCACATTTAGAGTATACTCTGTTAGTTTGGTTTTCATTCTACAGCATTTATATACGCAATATAGAACGCATTTAAAACATTTTTGTTTGTTTGTTGTTGTACAAATTGGGCATTTTCTCTGAAAACTACTATTTTAACCTTATTGCATTGCAATATAATTTTCTATCGCTGAAAAGCCGACTTGTCACATTTTTATGTAAACTTACGATGTTTGAAATTGATTGCCAAGAGCTACTTGTATCTCTTTTTAGGTATCCAATAATAATTGCCAAACTAAACAATCTCCATTATTTAGAGAGTTGTGTAGATTTGCGAATAGCTTTTCTAATAACATCAATTTGTTTTGCGTTTCTAAATGTACATTTAAGAACCAATTAAAATGTGTTAATAAATAATTTTATATTTTGTCTTTATATATGTATCTGTGTTTATTTTGTATTTTTTATATTCTTTGTCTAGTTTTAAGTATTACACATTGTTTGTATTATTTATCATTATTTATGTAAATGAAAATAGTTTTTTTATATGCCTTTAATAAAGAATTATTAATTAATTGATAATTCCCAATTTTTAGATTTGATTGGCTCATGCTTGCTTTTACTAGCACTAAATGGTTTACCGAATTAACTAAAACTAACAATTATTTTACATCTGCCACATATGAAATTATTCTATCTCTGAAACCAACCACAGATCCAATTTCTTTATTAAAGCAAAGTACAACGACAATAGTAGATTTGCTATTTTTAACTTCTACTAATTCATATGAAATCAGATCAATTTGTAACTTGTTAAATACAAAAATTTAAAAGATTTTGATGGTTTTGATGGTTTTTCTATATTTCTAATAAAAGATCTACCAGAAAATGTTCTTAGCTTATTTGGTAATCTAATAAATACTTCTTTTGAAAAAAAATTCTTTCTATCCAAATTAAAAACAGCTTGTGTTTTCCTATTATTTAAAATAGGTGATAAAGATGTTTGTAGTCATTACAGACCAATTGCAATAACTTCTTGTTTTAGTAAAATAATTGAAAAAGTAGATATTGTCATTATTAGGAAAACACTGCGTTATTTCTGGTAATCAATTTGGATTTAATAAAAATAAAAATACCGCTGTCGCAATACTTAATTTTTTTATTCACGCTTATGAGGAATATAACAATAGCAATGTTGCTTTGGTAATGTTTTGTGATTTGGCAAAAGCTTTTGATTGCGTGAATCACAAAATACTGCTGCAAAAACTTAAACATAAGGTTGTAACGGATTTTGTCTTTTATGGTTTAAAGACTATTTTTCAAACAGAAACTAGTTTGTCAAATTAAATTCTTCTTTATTCAGCAATTTAAGCATTACTAGGGAAGTTCTACAAGGAATTATTTTAGCTCCTATCTTGTTTCTTCTGTATATCAACGACTTATTGAATATTAGAATATCTGGAAACTTTACTATTTTTGCGAATGATACGAACATTGTATGGTCTAGTAAAAATATTGCTGTCTTAATTACTACCAATAAACAAGATTTATTATCCGTAAGAAATAGGTGTCCAGCTAAATTACTAAGCTTCAACGCCAAAAAATTCCAGTTTATTTTATTTTTTAGTAGAAGCTTGCCACCTTTAAATATAGAAGATAATGAAATAATTCACTAGATTATAAACTAAAGTGGTGCAACCAAATAAACTAGGTAACTACCCTTAAACAAATAGGTTACGATGTGGCTAAACAAGTGTATTTTTCTCTTAGAGAAGCGTATTTACGATATGGTGCTGCATTTGGGGTTGCTCGTCAAAAAAACAAGTTAATCAAATTTTTATTTTACAAAAAAGATCATTAAGAATCTTATCTTATATAAAAAGTAATTTAATACCTTGGTGACCACTTTTTAAAAAGCATAAAATATTAACGTCTTTTTTAATTGTCTTAGAAACAGTTTGTCTCATAAAGAAAAACATCTAGTTTTTCAAGTGTTCACGTGACTTGGATCAAATGACCTTAATTTTAAACTCTACTCTTTGCAAGAATTTCTTCATTTATAACGGAAAAAAAAGTTTAAAGCTTTACCTTAAAATAAAAAGTCTGAAAAAACTTACCGTAAATTTAGAACAAGTGCCAAACATTATTTACAAAATAATTTAGATGAATTTTTAAACTCATAATGATTTTTATATTAGCTTTAAGTTTTAACTTTTGAACTATACAGTTTGCTTTATATGTATGATGTATGTTGTATTGTATTGTAAGTAATGTTTTGCAATACTCTGTATTGTGTTGTATTGCATTGCGTTGCGATGCGTTGCGTTGCGTTGCGTTGCGTTGCGTTGCGTTGCGTTGCGTTGCGTTGCGTTGCGTTGCGTTGCGTTGTGTTGCGTTGCGTTGCGTTGCGTTGCGTTGCGTTGCGTTGCGTTGCATTGTATTTTTTTATATTATAGATAATTAGTTTAATTTAGTTTTAAAATTTATATTGTACAACGTCATGTTTAACAATAAATACTACTACTACTACTACTAAGTTTAGCAGTACAACCCTACTTAAACAAATAGCACTTTACGTCAGAGTGATTTAAGACACTTTTGTAGTACTATAACTTTTAACACTACCAGTAACTCGGTAACGTATCAAATTTGTATAAAAGTATATTTTTTAAACTTTGTTTAGCAAGAAATCTATTTTATACATATGAAGAATTCAGTTAAGTTATAACATAAGTCAAAAAATGAGTTATAACATAACTCATTTTTTGACTTAAACCACTTTGGTTTTCAAAGGTTCAATTATAAAAGCCGACAAACAAAATAATTTATAATTTTTAAAAAGCTAAATATACTATAAAAAAAGAAATAAAGAACTATTTAAAGTTACGGCCACGTAAGGCCACCATTTGCAACACTTTCAAAAACTGTAAAAAAAGTAATACTAGATAGACTGACAAATAATATAAATAAAAATGTAATAAATAAATATTAATTCTTATTTTAATAGTGCTCAACCAACTGACATTGTAAGATCATCTTGTAGTTTAAGAAAAAAATTATCAACGTTTTCAATCCTTTACTATGACCAAAAATTAACAAGCAAAAATAGAAAAAATTTACAGTGACAAAAGTGTACTGAAGTATGGAATACCGCAAGAAGTTTTTTCAGTTCTAATACTTTACAATTTATGTGTTAATGACATTGAAAAACGTAAAGTCGTTTTTTGGCAAACTTACTTAAATTACTTAAAAGTAAGTTACATCTGACGTCATATTTTGACAACACATGAAGTGACTTGCTAGATAACAAAAAGTACACACTGCATTGTTTACAATTACAAATGACAATTTTATAACCAATACTTTTCAACATATCATTTTTAATATCAATTTACAAAAAAAAACTTGTAATTTTTGTTTGTATAAAGATATGTGAAAAGTTGCATTGTGTTAAATTTAATCATTTTAACGCACATGTAAACATAAATCAACGCGTTTATATCTCCGTAAGCTTCAGTAACATATTTTCTTGTTACGGAAGCATACTCAACTAAGGTGTAACGTGATCAAATTACCAAAGCTTACTTTTTCTTGCCAGAAAAAAACTTAACTTAAATGGCATTCTATTTATGTATAAACATGACTTGTTTACTACACAAAAACACAAATAAATTCAAATTAGAAATAAATATTTACATAAGGTCTGTTCCAACATACGATTTGGACAGTTTGCAAACTGTCCAAACTGTGCAAAAACAAATCAGACGTTCCTCTTCTCTCTACAAAACCATATTAGATTTATTCAAAACGATTTTTGCTTTTAAGTAATCCAGCAGTTTTGTTTTCATGTATTTTTCCAGAATTGTGTCTATGCAGGTAAGCAGGAGTGTTGGTCTATAATTTTTGTAGGTATTTTTGGCTATTTTTATAAATTGGCTTTACTAACGCTTTTTTTAGAAAATCTAGTACTCTTTCTTTTATAATCGATCTGTTTATCATTGTAGTTATTGATAGACAAAACCTTTCAATTTTGTGTTTGATCATATTGATTGACATATTATCGAGACCTTTATCTTTGTTTAGTGACAGTATAATGTTTTTAACTGTTGTTTCTGCTGTTGAAGGTTGATACATTAAGCTTTGAGGAATAGAGGAGTATCGGCAAAGTTATCGTTATGTTTTGGTCACAGTTATTGAAGATTTTTCAAAATTTATTCGAGACAATCAACTGCTTTAGAAGATTTAAGTGGGCGCACAGTTATTCGAAGATTATTTGATTTATTGCCAAATAGTAATTTTGGTGTAATATGTGCTACTCAACGTTTGATAATCTGCATCAAATGACGTGGACGGGCAAACACAACAAAATCACACAACACTTTAGGTAGGATAAATATTAAGTATTGAAATAACATTAAGTAAGCTCAAATTGTAGCTGTTAGCTTTTTTCTTTATTGTGTTAGTTTGACCGATTGGTTGTCTAACTCAGAAAACGTTAAGAATAATGTCAACCTAAAAGACAAACTAAAGAAGGAAATAAAAAAAAAACAAAACTTTAATCAACTAGTTATATAAAGCTGTAGCAACTGGAATCTGGTTTATAAGAGCTATTTGCGTGTTTCAACCTTAACTCTGAAATGATTTAACTAACCAAAACTTTTTTTAGTAATTTAAGCTCTTTTAATTAACGTCAAATTTTAGTTGGCAATTGGATAGAAATATTATGCAATTTTTTTGTATTAACTTAATTGTTCTATCAAACATTGGTCTATTAGACTAAACAACTAATACTGCTTGTGAAAAACAATCACATAAATTTTAAGTTATATGTTATGTTATTATCATTGTGAAGACGGTGAAATATTTGTGTTGTGTTAATCATACCAGTACAGATATCTATTTTTAACATAAATGCATATAAACTTTTATGTATGTTTTATGATCTACTGATTTAAGTTGATAACAATACCTACTTTGTTCATTGTTTAACTGTATACGTACTTTGACAAATTATTCTAAAAACAAAGTAGCCAAAGCTTATCTAATTGCCTTTAACATAAGTTTTGGGTAAACATTTTGCCTTTTGTTATAACACTTGAAAATTTTGCATTTATTTTTTGTGTTGGCTTTAACATATTTTATACGTGTACATAATAATAATACTTTGGTATAGCTAATAAGACTACATTATTAAAAAGTTTATAATAAATAGTTTGAGATTAATATGTTTTTTTTTTGTTTTTAATTTTTTTGTTGCTACTTGATATTAATTCTACCATTAAGTAGTGTGATTATTATAGGGTAGAAATCTAGTGGTGTTCATTTTATATCACTCCCGTTTACACTGAACTACGGCGGTAAGAGAATGCGTTTTATAGACTAGAGTTGGTTAAATTAGCAAAGTTAGGCAGATTTTCAGAAAACCGTAATGCCATTTTTAAGTTTGTCAACTTTTTTAAATATTTCAAAAAAACTAAAAACGGTTGTTTTTTTCAAACTTAAATAACTTTTGTCTATTTACTCTAAAGGAAAAATATAAAATGTATTCTGTAGATATTTTTGTGTAGAATTCAAATAAAATAACAAAAAAATTATATAAAATATATAAAGAAGAGACGCAATGTCCTCAAATGAGACAGTTGTAAAAGCAATAATTTCGAGTAAAGCCTAGTTAAATAGGTAAATTTATACGAATGCCACAACGACATATGTAGCGCTCGTTACTATTTGTTCAGTCGGACAACCCAATAATAACATTAAAAAATTAAATTTATGAAAAAATATTCTAAACTAAAAAACATCCATAGACGCGTTTCGAGGTTTACCTCTCATCAGTATGGCTTTATTTAAACAAATTGATTTTTAACTTACTTCGTCAACATTGTTCACCACCACAATTCAAAGTGAATATTTTAAAGGGTGTATTGACTATTTATACTAACTGACTTAATGACTTTATTTAATGGCTATGGTTAATAGCATTCTGAGAATGAACAAATAAACTAATTATTTCGGGATATTAAGCTGATAGTAATGACATGAAAGAATTAAAACAGAAATTTGAAAATTAAAAATAGAATAAATTTTTTGCATAAATTATAATTACTATTATACAATTTCGTGTATATCAGAACATATATAAAATATATAAAGAAGAGACGCAATGTCCTCAAATGAGACAGTTGTAAAAGCAATAATTTCGAGTAAAGCCTAGTTAAATAGGTAAATTTATACGAATGCCACAACGACATATGTAGCGCTCGTTACTATTTGTTCAATCGGACAACCCAATAATAACATTAAAAAATTAAATTTATGAAAAAATATTCTAAACTAAAAAACATCCATAGACGCGTTTCGAGGTTTACCTCTCATCAGTATGGCTTTATTTAAACAAATTGATTTTTAACTTACTTCGTCAACATTGTTCACCACCACAATTCAAAGTGAATATTTTAAAGGGTGTATTGACTATTTATACTAACTGACTTAATGACTTTATTTAATGGCTATGGTTAATAGCATTCTGAGAATGAACAAATAAACTAATTATTTCGGGATATTAAGCTGATAGTAATGACATGAAAGAATTAAAACAGAAATTTGAAAATTAAAAATAGAATAAATTTTTTGCATAAATTATAATTACTATTATACAATTTCGTGTATATCAGAACATATATAAAATATATAAAGAAGAGACGCAATGTCCTCAAATGAGACAGTTGTAAAAGCAATAATTTCGAGTAAAGCCTAGTTAAATAGGTAAATTTATACGAATGCCACAACGACATATGTAGCGCTCGTTACTATTTGTTCAATCGGACAACCCAATAATAACATTAAAAAATTAAATTTATGAAAAAATATTCTAAACTAAAAAAAGTTTACATATGTAGCGCTCGTTACTATTTGTTCAATCGGACAACCCAATAATAACATTAAAAAATTAAATTTATGAAAAAATATTCTAAACTAAAAAAAGTTTAGTTTAGAATATTTTTTCATAAATTTAATTTTTTAATGTTATTATTGGGTTGTCCGATTGAACAAATAGTAACGAGCGCTACATATGTCGTTGTGGCATTCGTATAAATTTACCTATTTAACTAGGCTTTACTCGAAATTATTGCTTTTACAACTGTCTCATTTGAGGACATTGCGTCTCTTCTTTATATATTTTATATATGTTCTGATATACACGAAATTGTATAATAGTAATTATAATTTATGCAAAAAATTTATTCTATTTTTAATTTTCAAATTTCTGTTTTAATTCTTTCATGTCATTACTATCAGCTTAATATCCCGAAATAATTAGTTTATTTGTTCATTCTCAGAATGCTATTAACCATAGCCATTAAATAAAGTCATTAAGTCAGTTAGTATAAATAGTCAATACACCCTTTAAAATATTCACTTTGAATTGTGGTGGTGAACAATGTTGACGAAGTAAGTTAAAAATCAATTTGTTTAAATAAAGCCATACTGATGAGAGGTAAACCTCGAAACGCGTCTATGGATGTTTTTTAGTTTAGAATATTTTTTCATAAATTTAATTTTTTAATGTTAAAAAAAAAAATTATAGCATTTTTTATTTTTAAGATATAAACCAAACTCTTTTTTTAAATGGCAACCTTAGTTGGCTATGAATTCATTGAAAAGTTTATATTTTTCTGATTTTAAAAATGTATAATTTGTTATATCTTGTTTAATTAGTTTTTCAGAATTTAGAAAAAAACAAAAATAAATTGAAAGAACAATTATTACGACATATTATAAGAATGCCTTAAAATTAAAAACAAAAGAAATGATCAAAATATCATTTTTCATTTATTCATTTTAATAGTTATAAAAATATGGGTTTATTTGTTGGAAAAAGAAATTTATATGTTATTTTGTTACTTTGGTTGTAATTGTGATGTAACAAAAAACCACATTTAGAGTTAGAGAACAATGTCACGTTTTTGTTTTGTTTATTGAAATTAATTAAAATGAATAATCAACATATTTTAATGAAACAATAACATATACAATAGCTTTATTAATAATCTAATTAAATAATAATTAAAAATATTATAAAGTAAATTAATAATTAATGTAATAATGCTTCAAAATAACCACCGTTTTCTTGAATACATAGTTGACAACGTTTTAATATATTATTTTGTACTTTTAATAAAGTATTATGTCTAATTTCTGTAAGAGCTTTTCTGATTTTAGTTTTTAGATCATCGATATTATGTGGCTTTTCTTTGTGAACTCTATCCTTAATAGTTCATAAAAAAAATCAATAGATGTAAGATCCGGAAACCTAGGAGGCCATGCAGTTGAACCTCTATTACCTATCCAATTAAGAAATTTGTTTAACAAATAAATTGATACAATGTGTACAATGTGAGCAGGCGCGCTATAATGTTGAAAATACTTAAAATTTTGGATCAAGTTCAATGGAAGATCATTCAGTAATTCTTCTAACTCAGATTTTCTTTATAAAAATATGGACCCTATATTTTTGTTCCAAGAATGCCACACCAGACATTAATAGAGAATATATGTTAATTTCGTTTTTCAATTGTTAAGTATGAATTTTTTTTCGACCAGTAAATATAATTTTTTCGGTTGAATAATCTATTATTTGTAAATTTTGCCTTGTCAGTAAATAGAATTGATTGAAAAAATAGTTTGTGTGTTTAATCTTTCTTCAAAATCTGTTGAATACAAAGTGTTTCCAATATGATGATAATAAGGCTTAACATTATTTTGTTTTAATATTTTTCTTGTTTGTTCTTTGGATACGTTACACTTTAGTTTAATCTCTCGTACAGATGCGGTTGGTTTAAAAGTATTGTATGCCAAACCACGTATCTCTGAATCTTCATTAAAATTAATTTTGGTTTCTTTTGGTTTACAAAATGATCCATATTTATTTTAATTTTGTTCAAGTTTTGCAAACAAGCTTTTACTTGGCTGCTTTCTTTTGATGTATGTTTGTAGATACAATTCAGATGCTGCGTTTGTATCAAAATTACAATTGCAGTAACAAAACAACATATGATTTTTTTCTCCCGTCGATTAACCCATACCCTGGTTAACGATAACTTTATTATTATTTATAAACACAATAGTTTTAAATTCAAATGTTGTTTGAATAACTGTAAACAATTAAATTTGACAACTATATAAATAAATAAAAAACTATATTATTATTATTTTGTTTTTAATTTCAAGGCACTCTTATAGTATGTAGTAATAATTGTTTTATTAATAATAATTAATTCTTGTTTTTGCATATTCTGAAAAAAACTAATTAAATAAGAAAAATAAGCTTTTCAATAAATTCATAGCCAACTAAGTTGCCATTTAAAAAAAGGCAATTTTGTGTGGAATTTCTTTGAGTGCACCCTCAGAAAGTGATCTTTATGCAAAAAAAGTAACCCATGTCAAATTTCAGCTTTTAAGAATCAAGAATACGTGTTGCACTGCCGTTAAAGTTTTAAAAGTAAACCCATTACTTTACTTAAAAGAACATTATTAAAATGTTTCAAATTTGACAAAATGAAAAAAAATACGTATAAACGTCATATTAAAAGTTTTCTAAACAAAAAAAATATAAACTTATAACCTAAACTTCAAATTCTAATAGTTTTTGTTAAGAGGGGATTAACAACTATCGGCAAGAAAACGCCTGAATATAATTGAATCAAATTTTAACACATTCTAGAAGAAAGTCCAATGTGTGTTCTCAAACTTTAAAAAAACAGATGCAATAAGTCGTTTCTCCGCAATTAGTTTTTAAAAAGTGGCGTTATATAGTTCTTTATTAATTTTTTTTTACTCGTTAATTGTAACTCGAAATCTTTAACCCAAAAAATGAAGACATAGAAGATTGTATGTAGTTCAACATATAAAAAGAAAGACTAAAATCTTATTGTTTAGATATTAAGTTGGTTGGCGATTTGTTCTATAAAAATCAATTTTAATTTAAAAACGGCGCTGTACGTCTCAATATAGTTCTAGAAAAAAAGTTAACTAATATTCTTGTAGATGTGATAGAATTTAATATTTTTCCATAACAATACTACTAGCGGCACCACAATAGAACGCGGCGATTAAACAACTCTAGCGTTAACGAGTCTAATTTTATGTTCAAAATATAAAATAAAATAAAAATATGTTAATTAAAAAAAAATTGAATATATTGATGTAAAGTTTTATGTGGAACTTAATTAGCAAGTACTCAATTGCTTTCTTGGGAACCCAGGGTAGGTACCTGACTCAAATCTGGAAGTTATGATACTAATTATGTATATTAATTTTGAAAATTTAAAAGTAGTGCAACAAGTGTTGCATTTGAATCTTAAAGGTTGAGCCTTTAAGATTCAAATGCTACTTAGCATGGTTTATTTTTTATGCATAAACATCATTTTCTGTGGGTGCACACACATAAATTGAACAATTTTTTTTAAAAACCGGTGGAAATATACATATATACGCAAGATGTGTGAGCTTAAACTCTAGACCGCACCACCACTAAAATAAAACACACAATATACAACAATCCGGTTTGTAAACGGACAATAGAAGTAACATTGATCCAAACTTCAAAACAACCAATTATTACTTACTACTGTCTAGAGAAAACCTGCAAACTATTACAAGGGTTTTGACAAAGCATTCTTAACTAAGAAAACCAAGTGTAGAACCAAAACAGTTGTCTGTGCTTGACAATTGGCCGCTATGATCGTTTGATTGAGTTTGTATAAATTATTAATTCATTTTATAAGTATTATTTTATGTTTACGGTTCTATACAACGTTTATTTTATAGCTAAAAAAACCTGCATTACTATCTTGCATAATAATAATTTTTTTCTACATTTTGTAAATTATATAGCGCTCAATAGTAAAGTTTATTTATATTTTTTAATAATAATTGTTATGTATGGTTTTTTATGATTGCTCAATAACTTACATACTAATAAACTTTTTCAAAATACACATTGATAATAAATAATATAAAACACAATATGAAAGAAAGTTTAGTAATTAGGATTCATTAGTTAATTTAGTATATTGTTAATTATATGACACTATAGAAGAAATAAAATTACATTTCTGTAGAATAAAATAAACAAATTATTTATAAAAATCCTTGAAGTTGACGAGTTGTATGTATATAATTTATTACAACGAAAAGCATTACACAAATGAGAAATGTTACCATATACAGCCAAAAATATGTCTATACTGCTCATTCGATACGTTTATGTATCTGCAAATTGTTGTATTTTCTTTTAATTAGTACCAGATAATAATAAATGATTCTACATGTACATTCAGGAATTAATGATTTATCACTAAAACATTAAAGCATTATGCTGTCTGTGTCCTATTTTCAGTGACATACAGCGTAATTCTGAACAGCAAACACATTGCAATAAAAGATATACTGGTCGCCCTTTACAAATAGGTTTCTCAAATATAGCGATGCGGGACAACTGATCTCACATACATACATTGACAATTTTCTTGTTCGCAGCCGTCTTTTCTCCATTCCTTTAACTTGAAACGTTGGGAGGCAGTGTAGTTCACAAGGGATGAGTTAGAATCCTAGGAATTTCTACTACTTTCCTAGACTGAAAAGGACAGTAAATAATAAGCTTTTTGCGTTAGTCGTGTCCAGTAAAACGGGTTAAATGTCACGACAAAGACATGTCCTTCTTTATCAAATATCTTTTATGTATTTATAGTTGATAGCGTTTGAACTATTTAATATGAGTGTGTGTTTTAAATATAATAAACGTATTTTTATTAACGAATTACTAAATTGTTTTGTATAATATAATATTATGCAGGATAATTTAATTGACAACTCTCTCACAAAATAGTATAGCAGATTATGTTTAAATACTATTGAAATTTGCTATTTGGTAAATTTTTTTCTACGCTAAAAGTGGTTATTAATTATAAAAAGGAAGTTGACGTTTTTATACTCTATTGACCTTACCTGTAGATAAATAGATAGATCATTTATTTAAATATTATTTTTGTGTATAAATTCTTACTAACTAATACATAAATAAGCTTATCTTTAAATACATAAATACTAATACTAATTAAATATAAAATAGTAATACATCATAAAACTATAAATATAAGGTATACACACTACATACACATTACAATAAACCATGTCACTCTGAGACATTATGTTTATAATTAAAAAACTCTTGTAAGCAGTAAAATACATTATTTTCTAAAAATTGTGCTAATTTTAAAGTAAACTCTTTCTTCGTTGATGCAATTTTTATAATTTATAGCAGGTTTTTTAGAGTATGAGAAGTAAAATGAGGCAAGATGATTATTTTATGATAAATTATTTGTAAATTTTTTTCTACGCTAAAAGTGGTTATTAATTATAAAAAGGAAGTTGACGTTTTTATACTCTATTGACCTTACCAACCTGTAGATAAATAGATAGATCATTTATTTAAATATTATTTTTGTGTATAAATTCTTACTAACTAATACATAAATAAGCTTATCTTTAAATACATAAATACTAATACTAATTAAATATAAAATAGTAATACATCATAAAACTATAAATATAAGGTATACACACTACATACACATTACAATAAACCATGTCACTCTGAGACATTATGTTTATAATTAAAAAACTCTTGTAAGCAGTAAAATACATTATTTTCTAAAAATTGTGCTAATTTTAAAGTAAACTCTTTCTTCGTTGATGCAATTTTTATAATTTATAGCAGGTTTTTTAGAGTATGAGAAGTAAAATGAGGCAAGATGATTATTTGTAAATTTGTTTGTTGCTGAAACCATGTATGCTGAAGCGGTTGAAGCGTTGAACAAATTCACAAATAATTTACGGCAGAGTAGCATGAAAGGCAAGAACCTATGCAAGTAACCCATTCTGTCGCTATTAATTTTAATTAGATAGATAATAATTATGCTATGATACTATTGCAAATACTGAAGATAAAATAGTAACATTTTGACTACTCTGCTTTATTATAAAAAAAATTATAATTACATTATATATTTTTTTAAAATTTTTAATAATTTATTACAGATTATTATTTACATCTTTCGTTACAATCCAACAAAAACGTTATTTTTGTTGAAAAATGTATTTTAAGCAAGCTTTGGTTGTATGTCTCTAAACAGTATAATAATTAATTTAAGCAGTTCTGGTTTATTGTTTTCTTACCAAAGTTTATCTTACATGTTTCTTAAATTAAATTAAAAGTGAAAAATAATTTTATTACAACATGATGTTGCAATTTGAACTAGTTAAATCACTTTTGCAGGTAATTCGTAAAAAAAATTGTTGTTGAAAAAACCATTGGTAGTATAAAACTAGTTGGCTGTTCTAAAATAAAATCCGTGAATCAGTAAGCTACAAATTAGTTTTTGGTTTCTCAAGAACGTTTTTGCAAAGTTGACAATTCTTTATATTTAAGCTTCTGCATATTATTTTGGAAAATAGTATCTACATTTTGAAAAAGTTATCATTACTGTTAGCTATAACTTTAGATAAATCTTCCAATAAAACTTGAATTAGTGCAATAACAGTTTTTTGTTTTTAGTTTAGTTTTTAAAAAGGTTTTATTAATATTTTTCAAAAAAACGTGATCTGGAGCAATAAAAGTTTTTTTTTTGTATTTTCGTAAATGTAAAATCACGGAAACCATTCATTGATAAATTTTATTATTTTATCAACATGTTTTTCAATAAAGTTTGATTTAGTGTTCTAACAGTTTTTGGTATTGGTTCAATTTTTATAGGTGTAGGTTTGTAAAAAGACTGTTTTGAACTTTTTTTTTGGTTAATTTATATTTTGCACTCGTGCAGCAGATATAGCGGAGTATTTTCACGGGTAGTTTTGTTTAAAGTTTACTACTAATTATTTGTTTTTTGGTTTTGTATAAAAGTTTAAAAGTTTAAAAGTTCGGGTTAATAAACAGTTTTGTACATTATTTTGGAATGCTGTTTTTTTATTCTTTTTTGAATAATGCTTCTAGATTGGTTATGCAATTTATCACCATTTTAGATTTTATTACTATTAAACAATTGGATGTAATACTGTTTGGTTGTTTAACCTGATAGCTATTAGTTTGATAAAGTGTTCAATTTGATTATGTTTTTAGCACACCATTCAATGACAGTTATTTTTGCTTAAAAAAACTGGGGCATCTTTGGCTAAGAATAATGTAATTAACATTTTCTGGTTTTTATATTTATGTATTTCGGTTTCGGTGTCATTGTAATTTTTAGCTCTATCTGTATACAAGATAGTTTTTTTAATTGTGGTTAAATATTTGTATTGGTCTACTTGTCTTGCGACAGTATTATCACATTACATAACTTTTGTATGTAATAACATTTAACGAATTTATTTATTTTTTGTGTTTCTTCCTTATGTAACACATTGTTATTCTTAGTTTGTTTTTTTTTTCTTCTTATAATTACATAATCTACCCACTGCTAGATATAAGTTTTTTCTATAAATTTTTATTGTGTTTTTGTTCTGCGCAACTTAAGACATCATCTTTTAACCATTTTTTTAATGTTGTTAAGCCACCTGTTCTAAGTTTTTATTGTAGTATTTTGGTGTTCTATCTTTTGTAGTCCTGTTTGGCCACGTGGCCTGCTTATCTTCACTTTTGTCTCTAGCATGATTTTTGGTAGGTCCTCAATTAATTTACGTTTTTCAGGGCAAGCGTCGTAGTTTCTAGTGCGTAGGTTTTTTTTTTGGATTCCCAATAAAAACTTATATATCAATTTCTGCAAGTTTGTCCATTTAAATTTTGATAAAAGTGCTATTTTTAAAACTTGACTTAATTTGACTTTAACATATTTGCGCTAACAAACTGTTTATGCTTATTTTTTTTTATTACAGCAGTACACCATTGTTTTTTTTTTGCATTTCTGAAAAAATGTGCACATTAATGTATGTGCACAGGTTTAATTTGATTGTGCTTTTGCAGTTTGAAGATTTTATTATTTGATGTTTGATGTTTTTTATAGTCCAGTCAAAGTAGCTTTTACTTGCAAAAAAACTAAACTTTGAAACTTTTTACACTAATTTATAGATACAGAAGTCCTGACAAGTATGACACAAACTCTAGTGGCAATGACCAAAAACAGGGCTCTTTTTTAGTTTTTTGTTAATATCTCAAGAACTGTAGGTCGGAGATAAAACTATAGGTATTTAGGTACCTAATAAAGAATATACTAAAAGTCCTGATAAATATAACACAAGCTCTAGCGGCAATGACCAAAAACAGAGCATTTTTTTTTGGTTTGGCTAGATTGCTTGTTTCTAGAAGCTCTAACATCGGAGGCCCAAAGGAAAAAACGAGAAGGACACTGTGCAGCGTGGTGAACTCCATAATCTTATACGAAGACCCAGCCTGGAATGAATGGATGAAGAAGAAGAAGTATAGGGAAATTCTCGCGAAAACTCAAAGAAAGGTAGCCATCAGAATCGTGTCTTCGTATAGGACAGCTTCCACCAAAGCTCTGCTAGTAGTTGCAGGAACAATACCGCTACACCTGCTGGCAGAAGAGAGGACATACACAACAAATAGCAGCAAAGAAAAAAGGCGGACCAGAGAAACAACAATGGCTAAGTGGGAAGTTGAATGGAGCGGAGAAAACGAGACGGGAAAATGGACCAAAACACTAATACCAAAAGTAACACCTTGGGTAACAAGAAAGCATGGATCTGTTGGGTATCATCTAACCCAATTTCTAACTGAGCATGGATGTTTCAATTCGTACCTCCATCGATTTAAACTGACAGAAAACGACGAGTGTATATACTGTAACCAGGTAGACACACCCGAACACACTGTGCTAAATTGTAGCAGATGGAACAAAGAGAGGAAAGCTCTGAAAGAACACATAGAGGAAGAACTCACAGTCGAAAATATAGTCGGGCGCATGCTAGAGTGTGAACAAAAATGGAAATGTATTGTCACAGTGGTTACCAACATAATGAGGGAAAAAGAAAAAGAGGAAAGACTAGTGTAAAATAAAACATAGTATAAGCGGCAGCGACGTAATACCAATAGGTGATTCCAGTGCCACTTACGTTTCGAAGGGGGGTTTTAGTGGGTGCAAGTCCCACACTACGTGCTACGTAGAACCAAGTAACCGGTGTGCATAAACATTTCCCCCCACCAAAAAAAAAAAAAAAAAAAAAAAAGCTCTTGTACATTTACTTGAGCTGTAGGTAGTTATGACATGATTATCTAAGGAAACCGCACACAAATATAAACTCTATATATATACAGAGTGAGTCGGGAGGAACGGACCAAACTCCAGGAATGTATTCTACACGTGAAAATAATGTAAAAAAACTCAAATGTTGTTATCCAATTTTTATTTGTTTTTAAGATACAGCGTAACTAAAAATAAACAAAATTTTATACATTAACGTTTTGGTTATCATAGCATTCTTATAATACATGTTGAAAAATACCGCCATTTCCTTATAAACATTTTCTGCTTTGTCTACGAAGGGCGCCTGATGTTCTACTGATGGATGTCTTTGTTTAAGATTGGCTGCATCATTTCTAATACGTAGAGTTAGTCCATCCCGAGTGTTTACTTTGACTTTGTACACTTCATCTTTGAACTAACCCCATAAACAATAATCTAATGCTGAGAGGTCTGGAGATCTTAGAGGCCAACTAATAGAACTACCGCGACTAATCCAACGCCCTGGAAACTTTTTGTCCAAATGTTGCTTTACTTGACAAGCAAAATGTGCAGGAGCTCCATTGTGCTGGTAGTACATTTGTATTCTGATGTTTAAAGGAACATCTTCTAGTAGTCCGTGTAATTCATTTTGTAAAAAAATTAAGTAGTTGGTTCTTGTGAGGCGATTCTCCAAAATAAAAGGGCCAATTAAATAACCATCGACCATACCACACCACACGTTTACCGAAAACTGATGTTAAAAATTATTTTCGACTATTGTGTGGAGATTTTTGTTTGACTATACATAACAGTTGTGAGTATTATTAATGCCGTCACGGGTGAATGTTGCTTCATCTGTAAAAAGTATGCGCAATACAACACGAGGATTATTATTTATCCACCGACAAAATTCTATAAGTTTAGGATAATTTTTCGGTTGTAGGTGCAGTACTCTCTGTACATGGTATGGATGTAAGCTTTGCTTGTGGAGTGTGTTTATCACTCTTGTTTGTAGAATACCCAATTGAATACTAATTTTAACTTTCGTTGCATCTTTTGCTACTACATCCAAAATATCTTCTACCTCTTTTAAATCTTGTTGAGTAACTCTTTCAGATGTTATGTTAACACTGGGAAGTTTTTCGGTCTTGCTCAGTTTGTTGAAAACTCTGATAAATACATTTTTATTAGGATATCTCTGATGTGGAAACCGTTAACGATATTCTTCAACAACAGCTGTAGCATTCCTATTACAAAAATCATAAACAAACACCATATTTGCATGTTCTAAATTTGAATAAGTGTGTGACATTTTATTAAAATTGAATAACAACGTTTTAGTTTCTTTACATTATTTTTACGTGTAGAATACACTCCTGGAGTTTGGTCCGTTATATATAACAAAAAGTAAGCAAGCAGTAAAACAATGTATAAACATTACTGATTACTACTGCTAAGCTGCACGTAATTAGTAAAAAATAAGAAAGTGCAATCGCACCTGGTTATAGGTCCAATAAACTTAACATTTTGATTATCATTTACAAGCCTTTTCACTGACTGTATGTAGTATGAAAAAATCTATATCATCAAGGTCATTGAAGATTTTTTTGGAAGTCTAAGTATATGCCTTTCAAACATTCTCCATGGCAGTTGTGGCAAATGTTTGTGCACATTATCGTTGCTTTTCGGCAGCCACATCTGTTTCTACATCTAGTTATATATTTGCAAGAAATGAGGTTGAAAACTGCTTTAGGTGCTGCTGCGTCTTCTGTAGTTATTGGGATCAGCTGGACGCTTTCAAACTTCTAACTCCACTGCTGGATTTGATGGTATACACGAAAAACATGCTGCATTGCTAATCCGGCAGCGCAAAAAAGTCTAGTTTAGCATTCAAAATCGATTTAGTAAAACTATTGTAACAATGCATGTTAAAGAAGGTTTGCTTGTGGGGTGCATTGTACAATGCCAGAAGTATTTTGTTTCCAGCATCTGCCACAGCCCCATGGGATAAACTTAGACTATTGAATCCATTAGTAATACATTGCAGTGTAGCTTGCTTTTTAAACAAATTAAAACAGACAAGTTTTTTTAATATGCAGCGGTTGTACCACATCCGCTGAATGCATGCAAAAAGTTCTTAATTTCTATATTTTGCAATTGCTGATTCAAATATACCTTCCTTTCTAATTTGACGTGGCTTAATTTAACAAATAATATCTGTTTTTCAAATAGGGTTAAAGCCATGAAGAGGACAATAAGATCAACGTCTTTGCCAACTATTGCTACTTTGTCACTAGTTAAAGATTTCATGACTCCTGTACAGATAATCAATGTATCAGCGTCGTTAGATGCTTGTTTTGTTTAATTCTACGGTTGTGAAGGGCAGTTAAGAAAAATGAAATAAGTCTAGATTTATTGTGTTTATTAGAAAGATAATTATGTTGTTTGACTGTGGTTTATGTTTTGTGTTCAAAGTTTATATCAACTGACTTCTTTTGCTTGTACCTTTGGTTTTGTTTAGTTCTCTTTGTACTATATAATGCTGCTGAATAACCATCAAACACAACGGTACGGCTCTTGCCGGCATAATGATTGAAAACAGAAGCAACATAACATTAGCAAATTGTTGAAATTGAGGAATTTTTGGGCAAATATTTGCTTTCAATATGTATACAATCTACTTTTACTTCTAAAAAAAGTGTCTTGTTTTTGGTTATTGTCGCTAGAGCTTTGTTAGGAATTTTAGTATATTCTTCATTAGGTACCTATGAATTAGTATAAAAAGTTTTAAAACTTTTGGATTTTTTCAGAGGTGAGATCAATTTTTGAGCATATTTGACTGGGCGTAAATAATCAAACAATATTCTTTCTTTTATAAATTAGATAAACTCTTTGCTAATGTATTAAAAATAGCATAGAAGTTAAACCTAAACACATTATACAAAATTCTTTAGTTTTTACAGAACTCAATTTAATCAAACTTAATCATAATGATACAAATTTTTTTTTTTTAATATTAGTAATTTACCCTAACGTATCCATAACAGAAAATTATCTCATACATAAAACCATTTCTCTTTCGCTCTCTTCTAATAACCAAAACCTTAAATTTAGCATTATTAAACAATTAGCTCTTATCATTTTCTATAGTTTCTATTAATAATATCATTCATAAACATTCTTATAGATCACAACAATTAAATGAGTTATTAATTACAATAACTAATAATTGTAATATCTTACATTACCAAAAACTTATTTACTATAACTACACAAGTAAATAGATCAAAAAACTTGTTTTTACTTAAATACGACATAAAATCTACCTTAACATCATATAACACTCAAAATTATTATTTGCACTAACAAGCAAAAAACTGATCTACTTAAAAAACTATCTGTAACGGCATAGGCCAAACTCGTCAATTCCTCAAACATAGAGTTAATAAACACCTTCACTAAAATTAAGTTTTAAAAATCTTGCATTCATTTTAATAATCATAAACTCTATGTCAAACATAATTTAAAACTATTACACAACCGTTCAAAAGAACTAAAAATGTCTATTCTAGAATCACTCAAAATAGATAAAATGAAAAGTAATCCAAATATAGTTTGGCTAAATGATCAAATTAACAATAATTTTTAACACTTACAAAAGAAACTGATAATTAGTAAATAAAAATAATCATCCAAACAGTATTATTAACTCACATATGTTGTTGCAAATACAACAACCATTCTAACAAAACGATGTCTATGTATAAGATGTAAGTCCTATTGTATTATTTATATATGTTGTTTTATGTCAATATATTCCACAATACTAATTGCTGTATTTAAAACCAATAATATATTAAGTATAATTTTTAATGTTATATCATGTTTTCAAGTTTTCTTGTATTATTACAGAGCCATAACATAAATATGTCAAAACATATTCCTATAAATAGAAAATTAAATCAGATACACTCAGCAGCATAGTATATAGTATATTATTTAATCTAATACTATATTCTAGAAAGTATGCAAAAGAATAGACCTATACTTTTTCTAATTTATTCCTTTTTCTCTGAATATAATTATTAACACATAATCAAACTTTATTGACTACTTATTTAATAACAAATTCTGAAATTGTAATTTAAAGTAAGTTCCAAGAAAACTAACTGTTCTACATTATTTAACAATCTTTAAACGCAAAAAAAAAACTGTTAAACATTTAATTTGTATTTATACTTTTAAATATCGGAGTATTTTGGTAGACGTCGACTCAAGCCAACTGATTTATTTCATTTCACCTTAAAACTTCTTACTTTATTTTATGATATATTCTATTCTCTTCTTACTACGTCTGCTCAGCTCCTCTGTATATTTTGTAATATGGGAAATAACCTATTGTCTTCTGAGTACATGCACCACATGTATTCTATTGTACTTCTCTATTATAATTATTAGAAGTAAAATTTAATTAAATTACATCTTACGCATGCTGCAAATATGTGTAGTATGCTTTTTGATTCAAAAGTCAATGAGTAAATAATAATTTAAAAAGTAAATGTAAAATTTAAAAATAAACATGTACTAAATAAATAATAAGTATAACAATGTTATTTTTTGTACAAGTTTTGTACAATTTAATTAATTATATAAATTCACTAATCTTTAACGACTATTAAAATTATTTTTTTAATGAATCTCCAGTTATGTTTAGCTATTACTTTATTTTTGACAGAGTATGCGGGTAGGTCAGTTAATGTAATAGGCAGTAAGAGATACAACCCTTCAGATTCTTTGATCGTGACGCTTTAATTGTGGTTAAATTATAGCTTTTAGTCGGCACTTGAATTTCTTACGCATTTATGATTAATAAGACTCGAGTGAGCATAGTAAATATTATGCAATACTGTTTCATTGATATTATGGTTGAATAAATATATAAATTATATATTTATGGTTTCATTATGCTGTCACGTCACATATGCATTACCTTTGCATTATATATGAAATGTACAATGTTTCACAAAGTTGTGGTTATGACTTATATTTAAGGTAACAATGATATATAATAATAGTCTACTAGCCCAAGTTGTCAATTTGAGAATCATATAGTGCCAATTAATTTAAACATACTTATACGGACGTATCTTATTTGATTTCAAAATGTAAATCTAGAAATTAAAAAAAAAGCTTTTATTGTAACTACGGAAAAGTATGCTATTTTCTACGCTTCATTACGCACGCATAGTGGGTGCAAAAAGTGAATATTACACGTGATGCTATCAAAAAGTGTTATATTGTAACATTTAATAAATAAGATAATTCTTTACTTAAAGTTTAACAAACTTTTCAAAACTTAAAAAAAAACAAAACTTATTTTAAAACAATTTAAAAAAAAACGTAATAATTTTTTCCTAAAAATACAATCTTGAAAAGTTACAAACGATCAAAAAATGTAAGTTTGAAAGCCATTTTTGCTATTTTTAAGTATTTCTGTGGATACATTGTAAGATATCTCGGACCGTAGCACACGACACGTTTGCACATATAAAAGCACAATTTTATCCATATTTAAGAAAAAAAAAATACCCGTAATCTTTTTTTAAGAAAAACTGTCTTTTAAAGTTTTACAAAATTTTCAATATTAAAAAAAAAACAATTTTTGACTATAAAAATTTATTCTTTGGATAATTTTGAAAAAAAAAGTTTTAAATAATTTTTTCCTAAAAATGCAATCTTGCAAGTTTACATAATCAGGATTTATGTAGAAGAAGGTATTTTTAGTGGTTTGAGCAAAAACAAATTTTCATTCCGTACACTTGACTCATACATAGCCATATATAAAAACTGGTTTTTTGATATATATTTTTTTATAGATGGGTTGGCATTTGCAAACTTGTATTGGGAAATACCCAACAGTGCTTCTTGCATTTATCTCTACTTGTAACAAAAACTTGCAAAATAATTAAAAAACTCAGACGAGTTGCAATTAATATGCAAGATATATATTTTTATCAATTGCTGCATTGTGTGCAAAAAGCTTTAATAGACTTAAATTCAAACACAAATGTTTGTGAAGATACTTTTTCTTTAATTTCTGCAACTAGTGATGCAGTTTCACTAATTAAATTGAGAGTAAAAATATTGTGCAAAGAAGACTCAATTTTTTTTTTCAGATGCATTTTTAGTATTGCCACAGTTATTAATATTAATTTTTTATCCAAAAAATTGAGCTGGAAGAACTTTAAAAAAGTCAAAATTGTAACAGTTTTCAATTTATTGTTATCATAACTAAAAGAAGTTGGTAATGTAGAAACTTTAAAAACAGTTTATTTTTCTTATTTTGAGTCCATAATAAGATATAATATTATTTTTTGGGAAAACAGCACGCACCTCAATGAAATATCGTTGCAACAAAAAAAGGCTATACGTATTATTAATAGATTAAAAAGATTGCAATCTTGTAGAGAAAGTTTTATTGAGTTGACTATTCTTACTGTGGTTAACTTATTTCTATATGAGAGTGTACTATTTTGTTTTAAAAATAAAAACTCAATTTATAAAAATGGGTCTGTAGTGCATACTACGTACAATACAAAAAGTTAAGTTTTTCTGAGACCTAATAGTTCTTAAACATCTTTATATTCTAAATCTTATCTTTTTAACATGTGTAAATTTTACAATAAACTGTCTACTAATATAAAAACTTTATCAAATTTAAAAAATTTAAAGAATATTTTCTAAGTTCAGTATTTTCAGTATATGGTTGGTAAATTTTATTATTCTATTTTAAGTTATTTTTATGTTATTTGTTAGTATTATTTTATTTATGATGACCATTTATGTTTTGTATAAGTTATTATTATTTTATATGTCCACACTTTTTTTAAAGTTTTGAATAAAGCACACACTACTTACTTACCACTTACTAAAACTATAACACATCTTGCATTAACATAACAATTATTATTTCATTAAGCACCAGTTTAAGAAAATTTGGCGATGTTTCACTTACTTACTATTACCATAAAAAAATATGTTTAAGTACAGTTAAGAATAAAAAGTAGTTGTAGTTAAGGGTTACAGTTTTAACAGATGATGGGTGCATAGATTTCAAATAAAATAATGAAAACCGAAAGTAGATGCGACTCTTGTGTTAAATTTGTCGAATTAATCAAAACAGACAAAAAAACTATTTTCGTTACAGAAAGTTTATTTACCGGCCGATTTTACCGAAAAAATTGAGGAACTCAAGTCATCAAATTCCGTATTAAAAAATCAAGTTAAGTTGCTTACTGAACAACTTGATTACAAAAATTTAGAAATAAAAAATTTAAAAACGCAAATTATTGTTGATGATAACGTAGAAAATCTATCAAAAAATATTAATAATAATAACGAATCTGCTTCGAATCAAATCAAAAGATTATCTATGGATACTTTTGCCAAAAATCAAAACCAAAACTGGGTTGTATTGTTCAATAAAAAATAATGAATTGATTGATTGCCGATTTACTGTTTACCGTACTGACCGCTCAGCTGCAACGAGCACAAAAAGAAGATTTGGCGGAGTGCTTATAGCAATTAAAAATGAGTTAAAATCTACCAGAATACAGACTAACGGTACTTTAAAATCGATTTGTGTTAAAGTTATTATTAATTTTATAAAATTTATTATATGCTGCTGCTACATTCCCCCCAAATCTTCTATAGAAGTTTATAAAAACCATTGCAAAATGTTTGAAGATCATCCTGATCACAAAATTGTTATTGTCAAAAACTTTAACTTACTAAATATTAACTGGGTCAATAATAATGAGAACTGCGAACTGACACCAAGAAACGTTCAATAAAAATTACTTGTGGCCCTGGTTCGGACAATATTTCTCCAATATTTCTTCTAAACTGTAGCAGAACATTAGCTTATGCTATAGATAAATTGTTTTCAATGTCGTTAACTTTGGTCATTTTTATATATACGTATCACCTATTCTTATAGCAAGTTCTAAAACTAATGTTAGGAATTGCAGACCAATTTCTGTGCTTTCAGTCATACCCAAACTTTTTGAAAAGTTAATATGTAGTCAGTTTTTTGAGGTTTTTCAAAACATAATAAGTAAAAGTCAACATAAATTCTATCCAAATCGATCCACTCAAACTAATTTATTATTATTTACTAATTATATAGTTAACGCATTCGAAAGTGGAGCTGAAGTTCATGTTATCTACACGGATTTTAGCAAAGCTTTTGATTGCGTCAATCATTTAATACTTTTTCAAAAATTGCAAGTTTATGGTATAAGAAATCCATTACTTAAATGGTTTAAGTCATACTTTTGCTGTAGAACACAGTGCGTTAAAATAAATGGCCATACTTCACACACCTATAATGTAACTTCAGAAATTCCTCAAGGTTCCCATTTAGATCCACTATTATTTTCGATATTTATAAATAATTTATCTAGTATAATAAGCTGTCCACACTTACTCTTTGCTGACAATTTGAAAATATTTTTAAGAATTAAGGAAACACATGATTGTATTAATATTTGCATTACTAATCACATTGAATTAAACATTGAAAAATGTCACTTTATGCGGTTTACACAAATTAGAATACCAATAGACTTTGATTACACTTTTAATAGCATAAAATTGTGCAAAGCAAATTTCATTCGAGACTTAGATGTAGTATTAGATCCAAAACTGTCATACAACTTACACATAGATCATGCTATCAATAAGGCTAATAAAATGTTAAGGCTTCTAAAACAATGCACAGCTAAATTCAGCAACATACGAGCGCTTGTAATTTTATACAATTTATTAGTAAGGTCTCACCTTAAATATTGCTGCTTAGTATGGTCACCATTATATGCAACTCAAGTGAACAGATTGGAGTCAGTACAGAGCAAATTTGCAAAAATATTGTCCAAAAACTGTATTACCAAGGAATTCATTGAACACCTGAACAATCATGTATCTACGCGGGTCTTACATCACTTGATAAGAAAGATATGGACTTAGCATTCTGTTTTAAACAACTAAATGGTATTATTAGATTGGCGCAATTGCTAAGTATGTTTGACATTAACGTACCTTCTAGATCACTACGATCACATAATTGTCTACATCAAAACCTCCATAAAACAACGTACGGTATACATAGTTCCATCTCACGCATTTCTAAAAATGTAAATAAAGTTGCACAATTAAATTGATTTCACCGGAGTGTCATATATTACATTCAAAACTCAATGCCAACGCGTGCTGTAATCTAAACTTATATATATATCTTTGTCGTTTTAATTTTAATTTAATTGTATTTTGATTGTATTTTTATTAATAGTTTGTTATTTTTATTTTTATATATAGTGTTTTTTTTGTTTTGTTTTAATCTGTATACTATATTGTTTTTGTAAATGCTGAAGCGTTAATAAATATTATTATTATTATTATTATTAAAAATAGTCAACTCGCCCATTGTAAGTAGAATTATGACATAAAAATAAAATTACAATGCTTTTTTATATAACAGTAAAGTATTTGTAATTTGCAGTAATGTTAAATAACTTTACTCTCACGATACTAGATCAAAACTAATGCATTAGATAATTTTTTTGAGGTTGGTGTATAAAATTTTGATTTTTTTTGATAAAAATCGTGTGTGTCTGCTTAAAATCGACACAGAGATAAAAAAGTTATAATAAAATAAATTTATAGCATTTCTTGCAAACACACAATTTGCGAAGATGGTTATATTTCCGAAACAAAAGCAACAACTTAATATTCTGGAACTGTGAATCTTCTGCGATTGGATTTGTCTATATGCTGTAAGAAATTTGCACTTAATACTATAAGTATTAAATTTATGTATTGGATATGCGTATGCAGCAAGTAAATACTTGTTTTTTTGTTGCTCGAAATTCAATTAGAAAATAATATTAAGATACAAACAATGTTTACCATTTCTACTAAAACTTGGATATAATTAAGAACACAGCTGCCAATTTCTACGGCTCAAAACATTCTTTCAGTTTTGTTTTAAAAATAACAGTCCACGTTTTTTGCATGCAAATCAGTTTAGTTTACTTGTGTAATAAAACAAAGAAACCTTTTACAATTGGCATTACGGTTTGTAGATCGTATGCAGCAACCGTTGTGATTATTTTTATCAGAATCTTTTTCCTTCCGGTACAATTTGTTTTATTGGTAATGCAGGTTGTACGTATCTACTAACTTATCTTTTCTATTATTATTTGCATTTTTATATGATTTGCAGAAATTACTCAAATTTTATTTTTGGTTTGTAGAAAGAAATTTTAAAACTGCTATTAAATATCTGATTAAACATAATTGCCCTTGGTTTTCTACCTCTTTTATATAATCACGTTATAGAGCAGCCAAACTTTTATTGTCATTAATGTATTCACGTTTGGTATAAATTTTTAAATGATGAAATTCAATTTAGTGTATAACATTAATAAATCTGTGTACACTTTCTTTAATTTAAAAACTTAGAATTAGTTGCTTTCCATGTTTTTCATTTATATTGCAGGCAAAGAAACCAATATTATTTTTCTTTGTTAAAGCTGTCTGAATAGACCTATCATTAATTTTTAAAACAACTTTAAAAACATGTTTACATACCTTTGTACAAATATTGTTTACTTCAAAATAAAATGCAGAATTTATGCTTTTTAAAGTTGAGTAATAATACTTTGGTTTGATCATTTCTGTATGCTTTGCAATGAATTCTTTTTGCAACTGTAAATTGGTAAAATTTTAGTAATTATTGAAAATATTTATTTTAATTGCTTTGTCAATATTTTTTTGCTATAGCTCAATCTGCTTTTTTCTAACAAGGTGGGCTTACTTTGCTACCAAAAAGTTTTTAACTTTTCAAATTTTCTTAGCCTTTTTACTTTTTTGGTCACTTATTGTTCAGTAAGTTTTGTTGTTTTTTTTTCTTTTTGGTTTTTCAAACTTTGCTTAAACTTTAACAAGATCTTTAACATTATACAACAAACAACTTACACTACTTAAGCCACTGTCACAAGAGCAATGAAATTTGGAATTGTATCTGAATTATTGCCGTCACTTTTATTGCTATAAATGGAAGATAAACTATAATTTTTTTTTAATTTATGTTGTTCATACATAATTTGGTTGGAAAACTGAGTACCGTTAAAGTAATAAAAAAACGTTTAACATGTTTAGAATTGTTAGTTGCTTTTGATCTTAAACTTCCATGCTTCACGTTTTTGTAGCTAGCTGTAAAATTTTCATTGAACGGTTTGAGTGGTTTATAACACAGGGCATTAAAAACATTTTAAAAACTTTTACACAAAAGTCAACTAATCTATTTATAATTATTGTAAAAATACAAATAATAATAGGTACAAGTTATGCAAGACTTTTGAAGAGCAGTAATTGTGCTAAACTTTGCTTTATTGTTATTGTAAATGATGAAATAAATACATACTAATACTTCATAATAAATTAATTATCTATTTTTTGTTTTCTTTATAATGTTTTAGCTTAGTTGAATATACTGTACCTATGTATATTGAGGATTTACACAAAAATGTAACTAAAAAGCTAGTAAATAACTACAGGGGTATAACACTACTGGATACGGCATACTAGGTTTACGCCATAATATTAGAAGAAAAGTTGAATGAGGAACTGGGTATGAAAGAGATAATTCCAGACAGGCGGGCCGGCTTTAGGAAAGGAAGATAGATAACGTATACGTTATTCCTGGATCTAAAGGCGGCATTTGATAGTGTGCTTATAGAGAAACTGTGGAAGAGTATAAAAGAGAAAGAAATTAGCAAGCACCTGGTAAGAAGAATAGAAGAAGTGTATGAGGAGACAGCAAACAGGGTGTGGGTAGACGGAAAAATGAATAAAAAATTTTGGACAACAAAAGGAGTAAGACAGGGATGTCCATTGAGTCCCACTGTTTGCAACCTACATAGCAGATGTAAAAAAAAAGATGAGGTTAACTTAAGCAGAATGGGTAGTAGTCGGTAGAGAAAAAGTGTGGTCGTTAGCATATGCAGACGATATGGTAATTATAGCAAAAGAAGCAAAGGAAATGAAAGAAATAAAAAAATATTGTAGAAAAAAAAGTTTAGAAGTTAATGTAGATAAATCAAAAATTATGGTGTTCAGAAAGGGAGGGTGGGAAAAATAAAACTGAGGACTGAAAATGAAATGGGCAAGGTATTACGAAAGTAAAATCTTTTAAATATTTGGGATATGTTTTCTGCACGAACAACACTGAGAGCAAACACATTAAAAAAATGGCTCGAAAAGCAAATAAAGTGGTGTAACAAGTTTGGGAAATAAATGAAAGAAAATTTGAATGTATGAGAATAAAAGGACTTATGTTTGATAGTTTAGTTTGAAGTATGATCTTGTATGGGTCAAAAATATGGGGATGGAAAGAACAAGAAAAATTAGAAGCAATACATGTAAAATATTGGAGATGGGTGCTAGGTTTAAATAGGGAAACTCCAGCATATAATGTGCTAGAGGAAGTCAAAAAAGATAAGTTAAGAGTAGAAGCAAGAAAAAGGGCAATGAAGTATAAAGAAAGAATAAGACACAAATGTAAAATCTAACAAGAATGCATGAAAGAAAAAATGAAAGCAAGAAATGGAAAGCTAGGAGAGATTAGAAAAAATTATTACAATAGAAATGGGTATGCTAGCCAAGGAATTGAAAAAATGAAAGAATTTGAGAGGGAGACATGATACAAAATTATAGAAAGAGATAGAGATATACAAAGGCAGGAAAGGAGTGAAAGAGTCTAGGTACAACGCAAATTATGAACATATTATAGAAAGCAAACTGCCAATGTACCTAGAAAGCAATCGATATAGTAAAAATGATAAAAACATGATTGCAAGATTTAGATGAAGTAATGAAGAGTGAGTGACAAAATTTTGGATGGAAGAAGATTTGAAAATGTGCAGAATGTGCGGAAAAACTAAAGAAACTATAGAACATATGTTGAAAGAGTGTAACGAAATGAGAGAAGAACAGATAGAAAAAAATGAGATATTGAAAGGGGACTGAAAAGAAATAGAATAGATAAGGGCAATTTAAAAACAAAGAGAAGAAGTAGATGAACAGAGAAAATAATACTTTTAGTTAGGTTAATTTTAAAAGTATTAGGTTTTTGAACTTTGGGAAGTTAAAAATGTATTTGTAAATGTAATTATCAAGGCCGAAAGGCAAAAAATAAACGTATTATATAACTAGGTTGTGAGGAAAAGAGATCGAGAAAACATAATCAACCATGAACAAACAAGTTTATGATTGACTACGCTGGCGCAATCTATTCATTTGACGGAACTTTTAGTTCCAAGCTCTACATAGAATAATCAACAAAACTCAAAAGCGTTTTGAACTGCAAATTGAGTGTACCCACGATTGGTTTGCTCTAATTTTTGAGACAAGTTTTTTTAACTTTGTACAAAAACGGTTAAAAAACGGACAGTACAATTTAGTAATAATAAAAATGTATTGAAGCAACTAGCTAGCCTACGAAGTCGTTTAGATTTAATTTTATTAATTAAATTTTTTTTGTCAAAGTATGTTTAAAAGTATTTTAGTCAGATTATTTATTTATTATAACACTTTGTCTCTACTTATTAATATTTACAATATATCCCAAAATAGAAATAGAAGATAATGTTATCCTAAATTTTATTTATTTAATACTGTTACATATTTAGTGTATTCAAAAATTACTAAAAAGTTAAAACCGGTTAATGGTTAAGTACTTATATTTTTGAGTTTTGATCAAATATTTTAATTAGATTATGTTTAGGATTATAAAATAAGTTCCAATATAATTTTTTTTAATTTTTTTTTAATTTTAGTATTTTTAATACAAATTTATGTGCAAAAATAGTGACATGTTGATCAAATAATTATTTATTTAAGTTCAAAACTTACCTATCAGATTAAAATAGTGTTTTTTTTGTGAATTATGGTATTTTTTACAAGCATTACATCCTAAGCAAAAAACTTAAAAATAAAGGTACTTTTCTCAAACTATTTTTGTTGTTTTTAATCTAATGCTTATTTTTTTCTGTGACAGTTTTGTTAACATTAAAAACTTTTACAACATTTTTACTAGGTTTATTCAACCCTAATATATACCCCTCACTAAATAAAATTAAAAACATATTTCAATTTTAATTTGTTTATTACTGACTGTAATAAGATAGCTATACAAAGTGTTGAAAGAAGGTTGTAAAATATTTATAAAGTTAGAAAAATAAACCAAAATAAACAAAAAAGTTTTAATAAACATGAATCCACAAAGTAACGATTTCGGAGATAAAAAAAATATTCTCAGATTTGTTAGCATTTTTTATTAATTTGTAGCAGCAGCTTTTTGAGGCTATTTACAGAAGTATCCATAAACTAATGTTTTCAAATATACTTAAAATAGAAATTTGGAAGGTTTAAATTAAGCGACCTTGCAAGCAATAAAATATGTTTGCCTTTTCTTACTCATCTACGTAGAAAAGTTTGATATAAATGCTTTCTAACAGCAATCAAAACATAAGCTGAAGCACTATCATGCTAAAACCACATTTGTTTTTGGTTAATAGTAATGTTGTCAAAGAGATCATACATTGTGTTTTGCAGAAAATTTTGATATGCAGCGCCTGTTAATTGGTTTGGTAAAACAACGGGGTCTAGAAACATGTCGCCTACAATATTTATCCAAATGTTTAATGAAAAACGTGTCTGATGTCTAGATTCCATTAGTTAGAGCATGGAGATTTTTATTGGGCCAAACATGCGTATTATAAAATTAACAAATAAATAAACGGGGGTCTTCAGCGTCATTGCGTAGAAACAAGCGACAAAAATCATACATGCTTGATAATGAAGTAAACTTAAGGCCTGAAGTTGTTGTATATAGTACTGAAGAAGCATATGCTCGTAATAAATTCTCCAAACTAAAGAAGCAGCTGATTTTTCCGCACATTTAAGTTAGCGACTTTAAGCTTTTAGATAAATGACACTGTTTGCTGAATAAACTAGTATCACACAATTTTTAGTAAATTCTTTAAAACATACAATGTGAAAAAATTTGGCAATTTAACATAAAAATGTCGCTCTTCAGTTGCAATTTTACAAGCTTAACTATACATAAAATGCATGTCGCGTTTTGCGTTAGAGTAATCAGCCATAGCAAACAAAAACTTGTGCACTGACAACAACAGTTAAATACTTACAGTCTTATGCATAGTTGTTTGGTTAGTAGGCTACTATTACGTTACTAACTAATAGCTACTTACGGTTACTTACACCATACTAAACGTGTCATATGCATAGTTGATTTTTAGTATAATTTAGTTGGTAGCTACTAAGAATAACATTATGCTTTGGCAACGCAGCATTATGTGACATAAAGTTTGCTTCATGTTACATTTTTGCGCGGTAAAAACAAAAAATGAAAAGCTTTTGCACAAAATCAAAGATTTAATAATATTTGTAGAACTTGTAAACAAAAACCTAATTAACAAAATTAATTAAAAAAAAATATGCAAATGTATAAATATATTTTTGTTTTGTTATTAAAATTAATAAACAACTGTAATCTGAGTAAGTTTTAAAGATTCAAAATGCACAGCATCAGATGTGTTTGTGTTTATAACTTGATTTTGGATGTGCTGTCATCTTACAGAAAAACAGTAAACTAATTTAATTATTAAAATGAATAACATTAATTTATTTTATTAATTATACTTGACGCATTATGTCAGTAAATGATGATAAATAGATAAATACCACAATATTTACAATTGACAGTTGTGGGTTATATTTACAATGTATTTAATTACATGCAAAACAATACAATCTGGCTACTAAAGTTTTAGTTGACAACTAAGCTTTTTTAGTAGCAACTAAATATGACTATGCATAAGGGTGTTAATGTTTATTTCACAAACCATCAGCTAACTATAATAAAAAAACTGCAAGTTTTTCAAAAATAAGAAAGAGGTAAAAAAAACATAATATGCATATGCAATAATTGACCCATCTATTAATAATTGTAACCTTTTTAAATATTTTTTACTAAAAAACTTTATGTACTTCATTATTGAATTTGTCTCCTACATTGTTTTTTTTTAGATTTTAGAATCTGTCTCAGATCGGCAAGAAATTGCTTATCACAAAAACATAAACTAGTAATAACAATAAAAACTAATCAAATCATAGAAACCACAACACGATAATGGACATATTCGCATATTAAACAAAAACAAAATAAAATTGTTTATCCAACATGCATATAATTAATTTCAAAATCAAACTAAAAAAACATTGTATGAGAAACCCAGAAATTGTAAGTATGTAATAAATAAATTTATTGAAGAACTAGTTAGTTAAACAGTTATAATATCTTCAAATTTGTTACTTTGCGGACCCATGTTTATTAAGACTTTTTTGAAGAATTTAGCTACTACTTCATTAAATATTTTATAATCTTTTATTATTGAATTCAATTAATTAATGTAAATAATAGCTATAATTATTATTTACATTAATTAATACTTTATTTTAAATGCAAAAATATTTTAAGTTTAAAGCAAAAATGGCATGTTTATTCTATATTTATAAGAACGTTTAAAAAAATGTAAAGTTTAACAACTTAATGATGATTAGTGAAGTGCCCAGAAGAGCCTTAATTGCTCAAGAAAAATCTTGTAAAGAATTAATTTTATAAAGCATAAGAAAAAAATCTTAAAACTTTATAGTATTAGTATCATTGTATAGAAGAACTAGTGTAATTCCACGATAGTTCCGACATACGTCCCCACATTGACTTTTCCGATTTTGCTCAAATTTTGTACACATGTTTGGGGTATGACGATTCTTAAAATTTTAGATTTTTAGGTGTAATACAATGTAAACCACGGTCGTTTTATTTTTTTAGAAATATTTTGTATTTTTTCAGTTTTTGTGCCGTAAATAAGCAAAAATAGAATTATAGGAAATTTTTCGTAAAACACAAATTTTAATTTTTTTTGCGGAAAATGGAAAAAATTACATTTTATTGAAAATTTGTTATCTTTATTTCCGCTAAACCTGGAAACTTAAAATTTGAATATGATACTCCTAAAACATAATACTTTTAATAGCAAAAATAAAAAAAACTTGATTTGCTTGCTCGATGATAAAATATAACACATAATTGCTAAAAACAAGTTACTTTTAAAAGATTTTCTTCAAGTTTTTCTTATTGTACTACTTTTCCAGCTTTTTTCAAAAGATTTTTAAAAAGCGTTCTACAAGAAATTTCCTTTTGATTACATTAATTTAATTTTTTTTTTGAAAATTATGAAAAACACAGAAATAATTATTTTTTATCATAATTTATTTCAAAAAAGTATGATATACAGGGTGTTTCAAAACATGTGTCGGAAAATAAAGGTTGGGATTGGTTGGCTAATTATAAAAAAAAGTTCCCATTAACATGGATCCGCAAACGTATCGTTTTCAAGATACAGGGTGAAATTTTTTTTTTATTTTTAATTTTTTTGACAATATCTTAGGAACCGTTTGAGATACAAAACTAAACTTTTGTACACATCTTAGCATTAATATTAGCTACTTTTTAAGCGTTTATTCAATTTTTTTCATGTGCCATCGACGGAGATTTTAGGGTTGCGAGAGGTTTTTATGGCTCTAATTTCTATGACACTTAGAAAATTAGCATTTTGAAAACACATTGTAAACCAACAATATTTTCTACACAAAAAAGGTCTTTTTAGTCAAAATCAGTAACGTAAACCGTTTTAGAGAAATACGGCATTTTATGATGGAAAACATGAAAAAAAAATAGCAACATATTTTGTTGTTGATGAAAACATTTGTTTTTAATCTAGTCGCCAGCGTTTAAGCATTTGAGTTATTGACAATTGTCGTTTAGTTGTTAAATTACTTTTTTTCAAAAGAAATCAATATTGCGGGAACTTATTATCTTTATTACCCAATTAATTTGCCCATTTTTAGTATTTTGCTTGCGTGTTGATAGCAAAATAAACAATTACAGTGATAGCAAGATGTGCAATATGCATTTTGTTTATGGCGTTGCTGATAGAAATGCAGCAAAAGCTTGTCGAATTTATCAAGAAAGGTTTCCAAACCGACAAGTACCAAATGAAAGAACATTTATTTGTATTCACGAACGTCTACATCAAACTGGAAGTGTACATAAAAGAGCTGCAGGAAATGGGAGACTTTGCCAGCTACCTCCGCATCAACTAACACTAGAAAAATAGCTTTATACCTAAACCTTAATCACGTTACAGTGTGGAGAATAATAAAAAGCCAGATGTTATATCCTTATCACATACAGCAAGTACAAACCCTTTTACCAGCGGGTTTTCCGCAAAGATTGGCTATGTGTCAATGGTTACAAGAAAGAATTGCGCAAAATCCTCAATTCTTAAAACAAGTTTTATTTACGGACAAAGCAAATTTTTTTTTGCAATGCAATTATAAACTTCCATAATAATCATGTATGGAAAATCCACATGCCATAATAGAAAACTAGCATCAGCAAACATTTTTTGTTAATGTTTGGGCAGGTGTTGTAAGAAACCATTTATAAAGTCCATATTTTTTGCCGTTTAAGCTAAATGGTCAATCATATCGTAATTTTCTTGAAGAAGAGCTGCCAAGACTTTTAGAGAACGTTCCGGTTCAATTAAGAAACGAAATGTGGTTCATGCACGATGGTGCTCTTGCACATTTTAGTTTAGTTGCGCGCCAATTCTTAAATGAACAGTATAAGAACCGTTGAATAGGTTGAAGAGGCCCACAGGCTTGGTCTCCACAGTCTCCAGATCTAAATGTTTTAAATTTTTTTTGTGGAATCACAAAAAGTTTATTTTACATCAATTAATACTGATAAAAAACTAAAAAATTGCATTATTGCATCTTGCAATACGATACGAACCAGGCATTTTTGAACGGGTACGTTAGTCACTAAAACGTAGGTTGGAATCCTGCGTTACCGTAGGAGGAAGTCATTCTCAATAATGTTTGTAATTTTTCTTGTTTTTTATGTTATTGCTTAGTTTTGTAAAATAAAGGTTTTGTGATCATGTTGCTACTTTTTCTTTCCGTTTCTGCAATATTGTTAAAAATAAAAAAAATAATTTTTTTTACTGTATCTCAAAAACGGTGCGTTTGCGAAACCATGTTAATAAGAATTTTTTTTCTTATAATAAGCCAAGAAATCTCGTTCTTTATTTTTCGACACATGTTTTGAAACACCCTGTATATACCGGGTGATAAAAAAAGGTAAAATATTTAAGGAGGTGGTACAAATCACAACAAACAAAATAATTTTTACAAACATAGGTTGTCATAGCAACGGTTTCGGAAGTATGAAACATCATTTTTAAAAAAAAAAAATTTTCTCTTTACTTTTTACTTTGCAAAAAAAAATGTAAAATATTTAAAGCGGTGCAAATGGTAGTACAAACCACAACAAAGTCTTAATAAACATGGGTTGTCATAGCAACGGTTTTAGAGATATGGAACATTATTTATTTTTATTATTCTTTTTTCCTCAATTATTTATTTTGCAAAAACGTGCATTTTCTTATCATAGTTGGCTGATGTTTTGTGAAATAAACATACAGTATTTGACAGTTGTTGTTAGTTAGTTTTCATTGCTATGTCTGATTACTCTAATGCAGAACTAGCCGACATACATTTCATGAATGGTCGTGCTAATGGGATTGCCACCAAAGCGCAACGTTTTTATGTAGAAGCTTATCTAAACTGCCAGATTTCTTCACACTGTATGTTTGGAAAAATTTACTAGATATTGAGAGATACCGGTTCACTTCAAAAACAGTGCTGTTTTTCCGTCAGACCAAGGTCGGTATCTACTATGGATAGAGTATAATCCAGAAACGAGTGTGCGGAGAATATCAGCTAAATTAGAAGTTGGTGCTACTCTTGTTTCTTTAATCCTCTACGAGCAGCTGCTCTATTTATACCATGTACAACAAGTACAGGCCTTAAATTTAACTGATCATCAAGCACGTTTGGTTTTTTGTTGCTTGTTTCTACGTAAGGATGCTAAAGATCCTAAAGTTTCTTGTAAAAAAAAATTTACAGATAAAGCCGGCTTTACACGAAATGGTTGTTAATTTTCATAACAAACATTGTTGGGCCAACAAAAATCCCCATGCTGTAATTGAATGTGGACATCAGACACGTTTTTTATTAAACATTTTAATGGGTATTGTAGGCAAAAGGTTTCTAAATTTTTTTAAATTTTGTTGTTTTACCAAACCGATTAACAAACGCTGCTTACTTCAACTTTTTGCAAAACACAATGTATGATCTTTTGGATGACATTCTTTTGGCACACAGGCAACAAATGTGGTTCCAGCATGATAGTATTCCAGTTCATTTTTCGAATGCCGTTAAAAAACATTTAAACCAAACTTTTCCACATAGGTGGGTAGGAAGAGACAGACCAGTCTTATGACTAGCAAGATTGACTGATTTAAACCCTTTTGATTTTTTGTTTAGGGGTATTTGAAATCATTAGTGTATGCTACTTCTGTAAATAGCCTCGAGAAACTGCAGTTAAAATAATAAAAGTGTCAAGAAATTCGAGCCAATAAGAGTTTCAAAAAAAGTACAAATGTCCTTTAGACAAAGATGTCGTGCCGTTTGGAAATAGAAGGAGGGCACTTATAACATCTTTTATAACTGTTCTTTGTAAAAATATATAAAAGCAAATAATGTTTTACATCTCCAAAATCTTTGCTATGACAACCCATGTTTATTAAGACTTTTTTGTTTATTGTGGTTTGTACTACCACCCCCTTAAATATTTTACATTTTTTTTAAACACTCTGTATACAACTTTGATTGCATTTTTTGCTAAGTTAAGTTTTTATTGCGTTTTATAAAAATAAATTTTAAATTTTAAAATTCCGTTCAAATATATTACCGATAGGTGAAGAAATATTAGGAAGAAGAGCAAGAGGTGCTTGTGTATGCAAAGTATAAATGTATCTGCCCTACTGACCCAGGTAATATCAACTATGCGAATCTCGAGAACCACCAATCCGAATCGGTTCCGGAATTCGGAGATGGCGGGTAAACGCTAGCTTGTGTGTAAACAAGACATACATTTATACTTTAGATACACGAGTGCGCTTTGCGCGTCTTACTAATATTTTCTCACTGCATAAAAAAATCTAACTTTTTAGCGACAAACATTAATCATCTTGACTTATACTCAATAGATCTTAGACTTGCTTAAAGCAGGTTAGAAAAGTCAATAGAGTATAAAATACGCCAATTTTATTTAGGTAACCAAAACAAATAATGTTACTATTAACGCTATTCGTAACAAGAGTCATTAAATCCTATAATCATATTTACTGAGTGGCAAACCAAACTATACGCTAGTTTACCGATACACTTATTAACAATTTACATTGTTTTTCAAAAAAATCATCACTTTCTGTATTGTTATGTATTTTGGTTATAATTGTTAACATTATATTCAATTACATTAGTTATTACAAAGTAAGTTTTGTCATAAATTTTATAAATATGTCAACCATTTTACTGAACATCATTAATGAATGGTTTTATAACGTATTCTTGTTGAGCAACAGAAAAAGAATGCATTCCAAGTGCAGCAACAGCATTATAATTTGTATCTAATTTTATTCAAATCATTTTTATAGAGATTTCGAAAAAATGATATATTTTTTGTATTCTTCAAGGATGATTTGTGCGCCCTTTGTTGTTAGCCGGGTGGCGAGGAGAAATCCTGTATCAAATATGCGGGAGCTACTATTTCCCCCACTGCAAGGAGTTGATGAATGTTCTCTTCATTTCTACTCACTAGCATGCATAGAAACTCTCCACCGCCGGAGCTCGTCGCTGGTGATTTATTTCTGTTGATAATAAGCTCCGAGTTCCCGCCAGATTAGGGATTGCGTATCTAGTAATCCTCAATAATCGTCGATATATTGCTTTCGAATAGTTGAGAGAGTTTATTAGCTAATGGTGCATTATTCATGGTTCGATTTGCAGGAATGATTGGACATGTTTTTTAGTTGCTGTAAGGTGGCAATTTAAATCATGTTTATGTTAAACTTTTCTATTAACTGACTTCAATTTCTTAGAATAGAAGTTTTGGTATAATAATCCCAATAATAATATTTTAATTATAATAACAAACATTTGTTGAATTTTTTGGTAGTACGTTGAAAGATAAATTATGCTTTTGTGTTTTTTAATCAACATTTTTTTAAATAAATAATTTTGATTTGTAATTACATTGTATAATCAGAGAAAAGTTATTATAAAGTTAACGTTTGACAAACGACGGTACTGTAATAACCACCTCGAGCGTTAATTAGCCTATTAAAGTTTAATCATTTTTTACAAAATCAATAACTTTACCAATACTATAGCGTGTACCGTTAGGAAACAATTGAAAAAATATTTAAATTCTATATTAAAGTTAAAATCTATTAAATAGTCTTCGATATATTTCATTAAAGTTAATTAATATTTTTCTGATAAAATTCATTAATTTGGTTTAAAGCATTCAACTATCAATCAAAGTAAATGCAGATTTCAGTTTTAATATTGATTGATTCATATACTGGTAGCATGTTCATAAATTTCTCTATTTACGCCACAAACTACAAATTTATTAACTAAATGTAGCCTCTAAACAATTACATTCAATAATGTTATAGATGAATTGTTAAAATTTAAGTCACCACAGTAAAATATTTTCAAATAATTTATGCTAACTTTTTACAAGACTAAATAATACATACTAGTTTGTATTATTACCCGTACTTATGACAGAATTGTAAAGTGATATCGATACAATAAAATTCTATTTGAAATGTCGTGCAAAGAAGAAAATACAGTACAAGAGCAATATACTTATGTATAATTTATGTAAGGCTAGCAAATAAAAGTAAGTTTACATTTTGAGGGGTGGAAAATAAGCGTGCATTATATAAAGTTTGAATAGCGTAACTAAATCTAAATTTTACACCCTACAAACTGGAAACCAAATTAATATAATTAATTTCTTTAATGGTTGATGTTAGTTCCCACACTCGTCCTGATTTAATTAAATATTAAACGTATCAAATTATAAGAAGAATCAGATTATAACAGTGCTATACTGTGCAAGACTTGACAAATTTATTTTTAATAATATACTGGCAAAAACGCAACTTTATTGTTAAGTCGATATCAATTTATTGTTTGACAAGAATCTATTTTCATAATTAAAAAGCTTATCAAGTACAGCTAGACACAAATAGTGTGGCTTGTATAATAAGCTACTTAGTATACACAAAAATTATGTTGAATGTGGTTAAATTCATGCCTTTGCCCGTTTTAGCATATTTTAATCCCAGAACAACGTCGCCCATGGAGTGTTTAAAATGTAAACGCAAATGAAAAATGCTAAAACGGGCAAAGGCATTAGTTTAACTACATTCAACATAATTTTTGTGTATATTAAGTTGCCTATTATAGAGGCCACACTATTCGTGTCTAGCTGTATGATGACAATAAATATGCCATTTGGTCACAAAGTTATCTGTCAATAACAAAAAGTCACTTGTCTTATTTGACTACAAGAAAAGTTATTACTCAGTTTCTTGTGGTTTATTTCGAGTACTTATAGACAAGAAAATAGTAAAACATAAAAATTAAATGCAATTTAGGAGTAAATACTACAAATCTGGTAGAATAATGTAAAGTGCTACTGCGATTTGCACAAAGATGACAGGCGGCAGCAACCACAATTGTACTAATTATTTCCTTCTCACTTTCTTTGCACTTTCTTAGAATATGTCTTCCAGACATCCGCGGCATAGACATTTGCCTAGATTATCATCTTATACATGTGTTTGTACAGATCACAGTCTACAAAAAATAAGTCTTGTAAATGTTTGTAGTTTTAATTGGTTTACCTGTTTAGATTAACATTGTGTGCTTTATTCCTTAACAGTTTTTTTACAATTTGTAGTATTCCGTTTAAAGTTGACTACAAATTGCTAATTGTGGTCTCGAATTGGATCCAGAAAACAAAGAGTGGGTTATGTTAAGTTAGAATTTTGGCAAGCTGGTCTGCATTCTTGGTTCTTTTCTATACTTTGATTTTTTTGGTATCTAAATCTGGAGTGTATTGTTGTTTATAGCTAATGCTTTTTTTTTAAAACTGTTGTCGCATTTATATAAACTTTTGATAAAAATTATAACAATTGCCTAATAAACAAAATAAATTTCTACTAACCTCCTGAAAGTGCACAAAGTACCTTGTACTACTATATTTAGCTTTCATCAATTACAAAAAACAATTTAATTTTATTAAGTTGTAGACAGTTTTCAACTCTATAAATAATGCTAGAATTAAATTACGATACACAGAATAAAACAAAAAACAAAACTACTAGTGTGTTTAGCGTCTCCAACTGATTGAAAGTTTTTCTAAACTATTCAATTAATCTCTTTACAGTTGACAAAGTTAAAACACTATTCCGACCATATTTTGTATAAAGTTTTCATTATTTTTGAGACATTGTTCAATAATGAAAATACATTGTTTTTGTTCAGGGTTGCCAACAATTTACTGCACAAATAGCAGCAAATTCAAATGTTGCTTTAATTTTGCGGCACCCTTTACATTTTTCTATTATTTACTATACGTAATATAAACGTTTATAAATGTTTGTGTCAGTGCCATCTTTATCTCGTGAACGGTATTATTATCTCAGGTTGCGTATCTTAATAAATACTGATATAATACTATAGCATGGACTATAAAAATGCTATTTAATTAAGAACTTGTCAAAAAACTGTAACAAGAGCAGTGTTTAGCATCATTTCAAAATTACGATCAAGAAAACAAAAAAAAACTGAAATAAACAAATAGCCAAATTAAAGTGGAGTTATCAGGGACATGTAGCTAAAGAAAACACTATCAAAAAGATTTAAAAAACTACACAATGAAAACTATGTAGCATTTAAAAAAAAAATTAAGAAACATTGTACAAATTGTAAATGCATCATTGCCTACGGCTTGTGCTTGTAAGAAAACTTAATTATAAAAAGTTTTACGATGCTGTATTTTTAAAGTATATTTTTTCACTTTTTATCTGAATATTTTTAAATAACAAAATTTTTATTTGAAACTTCAGTCAGTACCAAAAAATACTTAAGTTTAGTTTAGTAATAATTATTAATACTACTACAACAACACAGGTAGTACACAATCAAAAGGTTTTGTCAACTCGAGAAAAAATTGTATATTTAACCTCTCTGCAAGCATCAGAAGTCACTTATTCACCTGAGACGTTTGTGATCTAACTTCTTGATAACTAACACTTGGGTGGGTCCAATCCAAACTATTGACTTAATATCATCTTTAGAATATCCCGCCCATCTACCCAAGTGTTTGTTACTAAGAGATTGTATGTTTAACCTCTCTGCAAATGTCAAAAGTCTTAATAACTTGAGACGTTTGTGTTCTAACTTCTTGATAAATAAGACTTGGGTGAGTGGGTGAGCCACTTAAATCCAAACTACTGACTCAATATAATGTTTTAGAGTGTTCCACTCACCCACCCAAGTGTTTGTTACTAAAAGATTTTATATTTAACCTTTCTGCAAGCGTCAGAAGTCACTAATCACTTAAGACGTTTGTAATTCAACTTCTTGATAACTAACACTTGGATGGATGAGTGGGCCACTCCAATCCAAACTATTGACTCGGTATTATGTTTTAGAGTATTTCACCTACCCACTCAAGTGTTTGTTGCCAAAAAATTGTATGTTTAACTCTGCTAGCGTCAAAAGACACTTAATCACTTAAGACGTTTGTGATCCAACTTCTTAATAATTAACACTTGAGTGGGTTGGTGGGCCATTCCAATCCAAACTATTGATTCGGTATTATGTTTTAAAGTGTCCCACTTACCCACCCAAAAATTTGTTACTAAGAGATTGTATATTTAACCTCTCTGCAAGCGTCAGAAGTCACTTAATCACAAAAGACGTTAGTGATCCAACTTCTTGATAACTAACGCTTGGGTGGGTGGATGGGCAACTTCAATCCAAACTACTAATTCAGTATAATGTTTTAGAATATTCCACCCACCCAACCAAGTGTTTGTTACCAAGAGATTGTATGTTTAACTTCTCTGCAAGCGTCGAAAATTATTTAATTACTTGAGACGTTTGTGATCCGACTTTTTGATAATTAACACTTGGGTGGATAGGCGGGCAACACCAACTCAAACTATTGACTCAATATCATGTTTTAGAGTATCCCACCCACCTAAGTGTTTGTTACTAAAAGATTTTATGTATAACCTCTCTGCGAGCGTCAGAAGTCACCTAATCACCTAAAACGTTCGTGATTCAACTTCTTCATAACTAACATTTTGTAGGTGGGTGGGCCATTCCAATTCAAATTACTAATTTGATATCATGTTTTAGAATGTCTCACCTACCCACCTAAGTGTTTGTTACCAAGAGATTGTATGTTTAACCTCTCTGCAATCTTAATCACAAAAGACGATTGTGATCCAACTTCTTAATAACTTACACTTGGGTGGATCAGTGGGCTACTTCAATCCAAACTACTGACTAGGTATCATATTTTAGAGTGTCTCGCCCACCCACCCACCCAAGTGTTTGTTACCAAGATTTGTATGTTTAACTTTTCTGCAAGCGTCAAAAGTCACTTAATCACTTAAGACGTTCATAATCCAACTTTTTGATAACTAACACTTGGGTGGGTAAGCTGGCCACTCCAATCCAAACTTTTGATTTGGTATCATGTTTTAGAGTAAAAAAACATTAAATTGCTTTAGTTACGTATTTTTTCTTTTTCTAAAAAACAAGTATTTATTTTCAAAAAAAATGTTTTTATTGGTTTGATAATAGTTTAAGATAATAAGTAAGATAGACATAGGAAAAAAGTTATTAACATCTTATTGATCTCTTTTTTTAAATATAGGGATTATCGAGAGCGTTTTTAAAAACATCTAAACAAAATGATTTTTTGACATACATTACATTAAATTATTAAATTAACTAAAAAAAACAATAAAAATTGTTGATTAAACTTATAATAGTAGAAAAGTAAACAAAAGTAACAACAATTAAAATGTTACGATAAAGAACGATGGTAAAGGTTTTAGTTAGATCAAAAGAATATTTATCGGAAGTATTAAGGAATTCTATACTTGCGGAGTGTAACAAATTTGATGTATTTTTAGTTTATCTGTCCTCAAATGAGACAGTTGTAAAAGCAATAGTTTCGAATAAAGCCTAGTTAAATAGGTAAATTTATACGAATGCCACAACGACATATGTAGCGCTCGTTGCGTCTCTTCTTTATATATTTTATATATGTTCTGATATACACGTTGTATAATAGTAATTATAATTTATGCAAAAAATTTATTCTATTTTTAATTTTCAAATTTCCTTTTTAATTCTTTCATGTCATTACCATCAGCTAAATATCCCGAAATAATTAGTTTATTTGTTCATTCTCACAATGCTATTAACCATAGCCATTAAATAAAGTCATTAAGTCAGTTAGTATAAATAGTCAATACACCCTTTAAAATATTCTTTTTGAATTGTGGTGGTGAACAATGTTGACGAAGTAAGTTAAATATCAATTATTAAGTTTAAATAAATAAAGCCATACTGATGAGAGGTAAACCTCGAAACGCGTCTATGGATGATTTTAGTTTAGAATATTTTTTCATAAATTTAATTTTTTAATGTTATTATTGGGTTGTCCGATTGAACAAATAGTAACGAGCGCTACATATGTCGTTGTGGCATTCGTATAAATTTACCTATTTAACTAGGCTTTATTCGAAACTATTGCTTTTACAACTGTCTCATTTGAGGACATTGCGTCTCTTCTTTATATATTTTATATATTGTTCTTTCTATTTTAAGGTTCTGGCATTAAAGAATTTTTTGTCTTTGATGTTATCTGTGATATTAGTTTTAAGTTTAATTTATTGTCTGGTTCTGGCATCAGAGTCTTTTACAACTTTGATGTCATCTGTAATATTAGTTTTAAGAATGTATCTTTTACCAAACACCAAAGTCTTTTTACAGCTTTGGTGTTTTATTTGTTTTGTGTTAATTTATTTTAATAGCTGTAGACGGACAGCTATTAAAATAAATTACGTGTTATTTATTTCTTAATTTATCTTATTTATTTAGTAATTTTCTAAAATTATAAAAACGATAATACAGTGAAACTGCAACGGTTTCAAACGCAGCTATTGTGAGCTAAAATGATCCTGGTAAAGCACATGCCTTTTTTGCGTGTGACTACAAAAAACGCACTTCTAGCTTCAAGAAAATTTCAATCTTCGGGGTTTTACATGCACAAGAAGTGACGTTTTGCCGGGTGACTGAGCCAAAAGCGGAATCGCTATTTTTTTAAGAAAAAATTTACCGTTTACAAAAATAACCCTCAGAACTAGACTACAGGCAATCGCAATTTGGCTTACCATCCCAATAAAAGCAACAATATGCAACCTGTAATTTCCAAAGTTTGATTGGACTCTGGAAGATATGCAAGTACTTATTTTGCAGCTTCCACAGCCTTATCTCCTGGCAGCGGTTCTAACGCTTACAATCTGGTTTAGGGTTTTCTGAAGAAAAACACGCAAAGTACATTTAGACACAAATATTGTGGCCTCTATATAGGCAACTTAGTATACACAAAAACTATGTTGAATGTGGTTAAACTTATGCCTTTGCCCGTTTTAACATCTTTCAATCCCAGAACAACGTCGCCCATGGAACGTTTAAAATGTAAGCGCAAATGAAAAGTGCTAAAACGGACAAAAGCATTAGTTTAACTACATTTAACATAATTTTTGTGTATACTAAGTTGTCTATATAGAGGTCACAATATTCGTGTCTGGCTGTAGTTTGATAAAGAATTTTCTCGATCAAAGCGACACTGTTCTCCTCAATACGGGTTCTCCCACACATTTTGGAGGTAGGAGTACACATTTTTTGGCAATTGATTTGTCTTTATCATCTCTACGCCTAGCGCACGTTTATCTTGGCATGTATTAGAAAACCTTTACGGCATCTATCATTTTCTTATCGCAATTAAAACCATTGTCAAACCATTGACAGTCCGTCCCTCGTAGATAGTGTCTAGACCGCGCAGACTTGCAAGGTTTCTAAATCAGTCTGATTCCTCCAGAATCAAATGGTGAGGATGTTGAGACCACCGTAAAGGTTTTCACTAATTGTATTGTCCGAGCAGCAAATGTGTTTATTCCAAAGTCCAGCCGTCAGCTGGCCAGTCCGTCGGTTCCTTGACGGAACGATGATACTTGAGTAGCCGTGGAAGAAAAGAAGAAAGCTTTTAATTGTTTCAAAAAATCTCCGACGCAGGAAAGCATTATTGCTTAAAAAAAAACGCGTCGTTGTGCGTCGCAAAATTCTTAAAAGCAAGCAACGATTATGAGAGAGCTACGTGTTGACAATCACGCCGACCACTTCGGTCGGCAAAATGTAGAAAAAGTTATAAGCCGTACCGGGAAAAAAATTTCTCTCTGTGGCTCCCATCCTAATCGTCGACGGACGCAAAGTCACCAAAGCGATCAACATTGCAGACGCATTGACAACTCAGTTTGCGTCTGCCGGTAGCACTCACTATAGTGAAGAATTCCTGCGACAAAAAAAAAACAATTAAAAACTCAGCTAAATTTCTCTTCCTTGGATTCTTTGCTCTACAACTTTTTATTTTCCTCAAAAGAGTTGGAAACGGCAATTAACGATATGGGTATCTTCTCCGCACCGTGACCAGACGCGCGACGTTACCCAGCAGCTTCCTTTCTGCATGACGGAGCGTTTGGCTGGAAATCTACAACCTGATATGGGAAAGCGGCGTCCCGGAATATTGAAGAGACGCCATTATCTTGCGTTGCTAAATCTGCGCAAAAATCCAAACAACGTCAACAGCTACAGACCGATTTCACTTATCTGTTGTTTCAGTGTGGATGCTAAAAAGTTACGGTCTTTTAGCTAAATACAAGGCAGGTTTCAGACAAAATCACAGTACAATTGATCATTTAATCTGTCTAGAAAATTATATTCAAGACGCATTTCTAGCAAGAAAACACCTCGTAGCGGTGTTTTTCGACCTAGAGAAGACGTATGACATGACTTGGCAATATGAAATTTTGCAAAAGCTGCACGCATGAAGATTCAAAAGCCTAGAATTTTTTATGCTCAATCGCACATTTAAAGTAAGAGTGGGACCCACTAACTTGAAGACAGCATGTCTAGGGAACGGTGTTCCCCAAGGGTCAACAATTAGCGTCACCTTTTTTGCGATTGCGGTAAATGATATTGCAGCATCTGTAGTTACACCTGTAAAGAAATGGTCAACTCCAGATCACTATAGACAAAGTGGACAGAGAGGCAGAGACAAGAGGTTTTTGCTTCTCTACGACGAAAACCTTGTGCGTGCATTTTTGCCACCTCAGAAGACCTCACCGGGACCCCGCACTTGTCTTGCGGGGTTTCAGAATTACGAGCGTTGGAACAGTCAGTTTATTAGATCTCGTGCTCGATAGGACTTTATCCTTTCGGGCACATATTGACAAAGTGCAAAAAAGCTTTGAACGTAATCAAGTGCTTGGCCACAGCCTTCTCTACTACAAGCCGTGCTGAGACGCTTGGCAACGTTGCTTTTGTCGTCGGTAGTAGTCCTATTGCCGATACTCGTTCGCTTCATATTGCTATATAAAAATTAAAGTTTTAGGAATAATAAGTTGAAATAAATAAATTTAAACTTTAATAATAAATTAATTTAATTTAATTTAATAAATGAAAATATATTACATACATATAGAACATAATTTCATATTATATATAGATACAAAATCAGAAAAATATTTGTTACATAATTACAATATTTATATTAAAATATTTAATAAATAGAAAAAATACATATGCGAATAGTAAGCACTAATTTCTTAGACTTTCTCCTCTTTTGATTTTCTCATGTACTACTAAAAATATAGCATTGTTATCGCACAATATTGAAATTGGAAATTCACCGTATATTCAAAATCTTTTTTTGTTCAAAAACAGTTTGCAAAATTTAAATAATACACATTTTTATAATAAAAACTATAGCTTGCAAAGTTGTAAAAGTTAATTTTAAATTAGTAAAATATTAATTAATTTTAAATCGAAACAGAAATATATAATAATATATATTAATAATGATTTTATAAAAGACCTGAGACAATCGTGGCAATATCATTTCAAATGTTAATCATATATAATACCATAATAACTATTTATATTATCTATATAATACTGACTAATATTTGAACGTTGCTTGCTTTTAATTGCTTGTATGCATTAATCTTACATCAAATTTACCTCTTCGCTAGTTCTGTTCTTTCGGGTTCACAAAGTTTATACAACACAACATAATTAGATGTCACTTTTTTTAAATATTTCACGTATTATAATGGGATTCACTTGTGTATTTATGCACAATGCCTGGGCTTCTTTATGTAGAAATTAAACACTGCGGGATCCATTTGTCTTCAATGTAGAATCGAACATTGATTTGTACTAAAGTAACATCTTTGTTGCATCTAAAATAAAAAATATACATGTTATTATTTACACAACAGATTAAAGAATTCAATTACTTTATTTAAGTTACTAAAATAAGATATTTAACTGCATTTATTAATTAATATTAATTTTACGGAATGTTGTTTACATAACCTAAAAATAAATAAAACCAAGAACACCGGCGTTATTGTAACTATTAATATTGATATTAACTTTTGAAATTAAGAAAATGTGTAGTATAACTTTTTTGCTAAGCACAGATAATAAAAATTTCGAGAACTTACCTTTAAAATTGTATTAAAATTACTTTTATTCCACTGTGCACCTGTAACTTACATTGATTTGCATGTATTTTAATAGGATTGATAGGACCACTAGGCTACGATGCCAAGTTTCATGAGCACGGCTTGTAAGTAGAGGAGGCTGTAGCTTGGCCAACGTCAAGTGGGGTGCGCGGATAGGAGTACTTTTGCGGCTATAGAAGACCTTGATTTTATTCGGCGTACGTAAATACAAAACGTTTTGTATTTACGTACGCCGCGGCAATGCGAGCAAAAAGAGGCCAAGAAGAAACGCAGCAATGCAAATATAGAAGCAGGCCTACTATCAGTAGGTTGGTGTGCGTCCAAGCGCAGGAGCTAGAGAAGAGTCTGAATGTAAATTATCCAATAGTATTTGAGGTCAACTCTAGCGAGTTTTCACCCTGGCTGATGCCAAGGGTTATACCAACTTAACCTTTTTGTATCTCCTGACCGGCGACAAACAACCAGCATGCCAAACATGTTACATCCCTCTAACGGTAAACCACATTTTGCGTCTATTTTATCAAATAGAGAGGAGTCCATAGGAAAGTGCGTCCAGTTTTTGAAAGACGCAGGATTCTTCAAACAGGTGTAACCAAGTTTTGTATAGTCTTGTAATAATTTTGGTGTTAATTTATTTATTTATTTTTATTGATCAGTTTGTGTTGTTGAGTTGTTTAAAGCAACGTAGTCTTTTACAACTTTGGTGCAATCTGTGATATTAGATTTAGTTAAAGCATTTTATAGCTTTGATGTCATCTGTGATATTAGGTTAGGTTGTAATATTAAGTTTAGTTAGTTTTTAGGGTATGGAATCAAAACATTTTACAGCTTCGGAGTCATTTGTGATATTAGGTTAGGTTAATGTATAGGTACCGTCGTTTGGGGTGAGATTGATAACCGAGGGTGAGATTGATCACCAAGTTGCGATTTCATAAATTTAAATCTAGCGCGCAAACCACCTATTGGATTCGTCTTTCGCCGCCAGTTTTACGTAGAGATAGCATGGCCGCATGAGTAGTGTACGTGCCAATTTGATAAAACGTAGTGTTGTCTGAACAAAATCGAATTATCTGTTATTGTGCACATTTAGAACTTCCAGAACTTTGTAAGTCAAACTACGATTTAGTACTGAATAAATTAACTATATGGCACTATTTGTTAATGTTTCTGGACGTCATAACCTAAAATTCGGTCATTTTGTATAACACGTTGCGAGTTTATAATTAAATTTATGTGATGGGGTCAGATTGATCACTCATGTGGGGTGAGATTGATCAAGAAATTTAAACGCTTTTTAGGCGATTTTCACGGCCACACTGATAGTGTTCGTCTTTTTCAATAAATAAATCCTGCCGCGCCGTTATAAAAGGAAAGTGGGTGCGAGGAGATATACCGACTATGATCCAGAAACTTTAGAGAGGGCACTAAAGAAAGTAACTGTAGATGGCTGGTCGTTGCGCCGTGCATCAACTGAGCTGAAAATACCATTTGGCACCCTAAAGAATAAATATCATGGTGTGCGCATCTGTAAAACAGGTGGGCAAAGCATCTTCTCCGTAAATGAAGAAAAGACGTTCATCAAATCTGCCAGTTTGTGTGGAGAATGGGGGTTCCCATTAAGTATTTTAGATATACTCAACCTAGCCAAAAACTATTTAGATAGCAGAGGCCGCACAATTACTAAATTCAAGGACAATATGCCAGGTAAAGATTGGGTATATGGCTTATTGGAAAGGCACAAAAATGATATTAGCCAAAAAATTGCCACGAATATAAAAAGATGTCGTGCAAATGTTTCGCGAGAAATTATAGTAGAATATTTTGGAAATTTACGAGTTACACTGGAAGGCGTTCCTGCTTGTAACGTGTTCAACTATGACGAGACCAATTTACAGGATGACCCCGGCAAGAAGAAGATGCTTTTTTGCCGAGGCACTAAGTATCCAGAACGTGTGTGCAATTTTACAAAGACTGCCATAACTGTTATGATGTGCGGTTCTGCATCTGGGGTGCTAATACCTCCATACGTCGTTTATAAGGCCGAGAAACTGTGGCAGCAATGGAGAGAACTGGGACCCAAGGGAGACCCATGTTGCAATGAGAGGTGCTGCAGTTCCGGATCTCGTTACAACAGGACGCACCATGGATGGATGGACGCACAGACATTTACAGAATGGTTTGAAACATCATTCTTTCCGCATGCAAAAAGGTTACCTGGACGTAAAGTGTTGTTGGGGGACAATCTTTCGTCGCATTTTACTGACACTGTTATAAAGCAATGCCTAGAAAATGACATTGCGTTCGTCTGCCTACCCAAGAATTCAACCCACTTAACCCAACCTTTAGATGTGGGATTTTTCCGTCCGTTTAAAATAGCATGGAGGAATGTATTGACGAATTGGAAGGCGACACATAAACAGCAAACGTCAGTAGATAAGAAGGATTTTCCACAACTGCTTGCCTCTACTCTCACCGAAATGAAAAAGAAATCTAATAATGCCATTAAAAATGATTTTATCAGTTCATTTCAAGCAACGGGAATCCTACCAATAGATCCTGAGCGAGTTTTACGCAAAATTCCAGTTAATGATATTGAAATAGGTGCCGATGTCAACGATACCTTTTTGAACTATTTACAACAACAACGATTCTCAGCAGCACCAACAAGAAAAAATGTAAAACGCCAGAAGCTTAACGTAGAGGCTGGCAAAAGCGTTACCGCAAATATGATAGTTCCAGTGATTCAGATGTTCGTGAACCAGTCACTAACGACAATTCAGATGATGAACCTATTGAAGACGTTCTAGTGGTTGAACGACAAGAAACTGAATACTATGAACCACGATTGGAAAATATGGATGTTGGAACATTTGTTCTTGTAAAGGTCCTGGGAGGATCTAGAAAAAAGACCGCTACACGGCCGTAGTACAGGGTGTAAACTCTGAGGAAGGAAAACAAGAGATTGAATTCTTAGGGATGAAATCTTCTGACAAGACACGAAAATTATTTGCTCCCCAACCCGATGATGAATTTGTAGCTGGCATAGAAGACGTGATAGCTATTTTACCAACTCCTACTGTTAATAGCCTTAACGATAAAGTTACTTATTTATTCGAAAACGAAATCGATGTTTACAAAATATAAGAATCCTTCGCTTTTTTTATAATTTAGAACATAATATTTAGTTGCACCTATGAAACAGTTCTTTTTTTTGTATTTCAGATAGAAAATAAATGTTTATTTTGAAAGTATGCCATACATTTTTTATTTTGTTACCTATTGCATCACTAATTTGCCACTGACCAATCTCACCCATACTGAACAATCTCACCCCAAACACAGAAAACTCATATAACTTTTAAACCGTAAGTTCGAAATGAACGGAGGTCAGATTGATCAGTTTCTATGCAGCTCTCTGCTTATTATATGTATTAAAACTTTGGGTGAACAATCACACCCCACATGTAGTATGAGATTGTTCACAACATTTTTCCTTTATAGATCCTTTAATGATTTTTTTTTATATTTTCTGATTATTGGATATTGTTCCTGAAACTCACATCTATTGAAACAACTTATCTATAAAAAATATTTTTCACACAGACAGAAAATTCATTCGAAAACATTTTTTTTATGATCAATCTCACCCCAAACGACGGTACTGGCATCAACGTCTTTTACAACTTTGTTGTTAGTTGTAATAGTAGGTTTTGTGATATTAAATTTAGTTTTAAATTTTAGCAACTGTGATATTAGATTTAGTATTTATTTATTTATTTATTTATTTAACCATTTTAATGTGTTGTTTTGTCTCCTCAAGTCTATAACCTGAAGTTATTATTATTAAATTAAATAGCTTAGTAGTCGACGCTAAAATACAAAAAAAAATGTTTGTAGTATTGAGTGTAGCAGTAGTTTACGAGTGAATAATATCCAAACATTAAAGATAATCTAAACATTACGGGTTCTCATTTTATATAGTAAATTGAATTCTTTAAAGTACTTTAAGATATGTTTTTGGGGTCTAGGACACTTCGTCGCCGCCGATTCGGCGCGGCCGACTTGGCGCGGGGACACATCGGCGCTGGCCGTTTCGGCGCCGGCCATTTCGGCGCCAGAACTTTTCAAATAATATAACTATATACATATATATTATAATCATAAAAATTTGTTTGTTTTATATACATAATAAATAATGTATGATAAATAAAATCTTTAGTATGGTATTTTTCATATTGTAATTCTATTTGTTATTTATTTTAATAAATTATTAATTATCGTTAATACTTTTTAGGTCATTACTTATAATTAAAAAGTAATACTTAATCACCCATACATTATTTGCGGGCCAAAATTGAATTTAGTTATTATACTATATATTGTATATTTGACAATTTAAACATTTGTACATATATTATGTTTTTTATCTGTAATTTCTGATTAATATGTTAATATGTTATGATTTGTTGCATTTATTACAATTTACACATTTTTTAATTTTTTTAATTTTAAAATGTGATATTTAGGAATTACATAATACGACAAAACAACAAAAAACCTTTTAATTTTAACGAGTAAAAATTGTACTTCCTTTATAATTATTACTTTTAATAACAAGTTTAGTCTATGTTTTAAGGATGTATCTTGTAAATTTGTATGTAGAAGACTTTAGTAGAGCTGAAACTAGTAATGTATTTCTAAGAATAAATATGTGATAAAAAATATAAGAAATTGTTTTATTATTTCATCATATCATCTTACTTTAAAAGACAACAAAAAATATATAAGTTTGTACAAGTGATATAACTTGTTCATCTGTAAAAGGCTGTAGTAGAGCCAAAACTGTGTATTTGTAAGAATAAATTTGTAATAAAAAACATAGTAAACTGTTTTATTATTTCATAAACATAAATTATCACGTAGTAGAAGTCACAACTACCAATTATATTAAAATTGTATGATATTATGTAATAGTGTATTATGCTTAATAACTTGAGGTATATTAAATAATAGGCTGTCACCTCTTTTTATTAGTTTGGCGTTACGTATTCCATTTTTCATATAAAAAACCTTTTTTCTTGTGGTCTGAAGAGTATTTACTAAAATTTTGACTAAAATCGACATAGGGTGAAAGCGTTTTTTCGAGACCTGAAAATTACAAGTTTTGAAGATTGCGAATACATGTGCAACTTCCTGCATCAAAATAGTGGTGAATATGAATTGATTCTATAAGTCTAGTGTGATTACTTTAAAGAAAGATTGAACACGAAGAAATCAAGATCTTGTGGATTAAATTTTCTTAAGATTTGACAAAGTTAGAACGGTTTAAACAAAGCATAATTTTGCAATTTTTCAAATATACGGTTTTTTAAATAATGTTTAAAGCTTGATATATCAAAATGACTGTCTCAACATTAAATATAAGAATATGAGTTTTAAAATACATGCAATAAGGAATATTTTGAACCACCGTAGACCTTCTTATCTTTTTCCAGAGGCCCAAAAATTGAGATACAAAAATGTGCCGTTTGCCGATTTTGACAATTTTTGAATATTAAAATTTTTTTGATAATGCCCAATAAACCAATTCTCATATCAAACCTTTTTTCTTGTGTTCTAAAAAGTATTGACTGAAATTTTGACTAAAATCGACATAGGTTGACAGCGCTTTTTCGGGACCTGAAAATTACAAGTTTTGAAGATTGCAAAAACATGTGAAACTTCCTGCATCAATATAATGGTGTATACGTATTGATTTTATAAGTGTTGTGTGATCACTTTAAAAAGAGATTAAACACGAGGAAATCTAGACCTTGCGAATCAAATTTTGTTAAGATTATACAAAGTTAGAACGGTTTAAAAAAAGCAAAATTTTGAGATTTTGCTAAATTTACGGGGTTTTTTGAAATAATATTTTAAGCTTAAAATATCAAAATAACTGCCACGATATTAAACATAAAAATATGGGTTTTAAAGTACATGTAATAAGGAATAATTTGAGCCATTGTGGACCTTTTTATCTTTTTCCAGAAGCCCAAAAATTGAGATACAAATTAAGCTAAAAAAGACGTTTTATTGTAAAATTTCTGACCTTCAAATGTGTGTCATTTTGAACAGGCAATATTCTAAGGTTCAAAATTTTGGGAATCTCATTTTTTTATCTATATTTTGATTCCTGAAAATTTGAGCAAAATCAAAGAGGTCGACTTTTTCAAATTGGTCAAAAAATAATGGAATTACCCTTATAGATATAGTTTTTGTTTCTATTTTTCTTCTCTCTCTTGCTATGTTTGACAATAGCCGTTTTACTACTTTCAGTCCTTAATGTACTTAGTACATTAATGTAATAAATTCTCAAACTTAACATCAAAGCCGTTGGTTGCTATTACGGTATCTTTTCAAAAATGTGATAAAGGTGTTTTGAGAAAATTTTAATTATTGTTATTCTGTCTCAATTTATTTAAAAAACAAATTGTTTACTTCATAATAAAATGCACAGACAAGCATTAAGTTATCCGAAATTCAAATAATTGACTTGGCTTGGGAAATTGATTTGATGTCAATCTATAAACATAGGTATTATGCAAAGCTGTTATGCTATTATGCAAAGCTGTTTAATTATTGTTTAACTATTAAAAACTATTAATAATCTAAGCAATAAAAACTCGTCAGGAACTGATGACATAACTTCACAAATCTTAAAATCAATAACAACAGTTATTCTAAACCCACTTATTTATTTATTTAATGAATCTTTGGAGATTGGCGAATTTCCAAAAATCTTAAAAACAGGTCAAGTGACTCCTGTGTTCAAAAAAGATGATGTTCATCTCATAGAAAATTATCGTCCAATTACTATCTTAAGTACAGTATCAAAAGTTTTTGAAAAGATTGTATATAGCAAAATAATGTCATTTTTAAATAAATATAATATTATTTGCAAAAACCAATATGGTTTTAGAGCTAGTCATTCGGTTGAAACTGCATCGAACGAATTTTTGAATTGTATTTATGAAGAATTAGATTCTAGTAATTATGTAATCGGTTTGTTTTTTGATCTGTCAAAGGCATTCGATGTAGTAGACTTAGATTTTATTATGAGTAAACTAGATGCACTAGGTATTCGAGGGATAGTCTCAAAATGGATCCAATCCTATCTTTTAGAGCGTAAATTGGTTGTAAAAATGGGAGATAAAACAACTAAAGAACGTGAATTAAAACTAGGTGTGCCACAAGGGTCTGTTCTAGGCCCTCTGATCTTTCTTTTATTTATTAATGATTTGCCTTCGTTTATAACACAAGGAAAAGTTATTATGTTTGCTGACGATATTTCTATTGTAATTTCATCCAAAAGTGTTGAATGTATTAAAAAGAAAAGAATAATCGTACTTGATGAGTTTTACAAATGGTGTAGTAAAAACCGGCTAATAGCAAATTCCGAGAAAACTGTAATGATAAACTTTCATTTTCGAAAATGCTTACAAAGTTACTCTGTGTTCTATAATAATGTAGAACACAAACTTCGTCGCTCTGTAAAATTTCTTGGCACAATTTTGGATGAAAACTTAAACTGGAGTCTACATATTGACCAAACTTGCAAAAAATTAAGTAAAAGCTATTTTGCCATCTTGCAGTTAAAACCCTTTGTGGATGAGAGTGCTCTTTTGAATATGTATTATGCGTTAGTATATTCGCATATTAATTTTAATATATGTACATGGGGAAATGCGTCTTATATTAATAGAATTTTTGTTTTTCAAAAGAGAGTGTTGAGACTTATTTTTAATATAAAATCTCGTGAGACTTGCAAAACCGCATTTCAAATAAAAAATTTGCTTACTGTTCCATGCATCTATATATACAAGTCGGTTAATTTTATAAAAAAAAACCTAGAATTATTTACAAAATCTAAAGATGTACACTCGCATAACATAAGAAACAAAAATGTTATCCGTCCACAAGCTCATAAGTTGTGTAAGTACGAAAAATCGCCAGAATACGCAGGAATAACATTTTACAATAAATTGCCGAAACATATTCGAGAAATAACTGTGTATAATGTTTTTAAAGTACGTTTCAAAGAATTTCTTATTCAAAAAGTATACTATAATGTAAACGAGTATCTTTTAGACTAAATTATGTATATACATTATTAGTATTAGTTGAATAATAATAATATTTTTAAATTGTAGTTTTTAAATGTGATTTTTATATTTGTTTTGTATAGTTTATATGACTTGTTTTGTATTATTTTTAAGTGACTTTTCGTACCTGTATTTTAAACTGTGCAGCATGTGAATAAAGATTTATTATTATTATTATTATTATTATTATTATTATTATTATTATTAATTAATTTGAGCAATGTTGAGTTCTAGAAAGTGTGCGTGTTTTTTATTGTATTATAATATGTGTATATATAGAAAATTTCATCCTATCAGGTTTCATTAAATCGAAGTCATTTCTGACAACAATATTTTGTGTAATTTTATAAATAATTCAAAATATGAACAATTGTAGTATCAAAGTTTGGTTCAAAATACTGCAATATATTGTATTTTTTTAATTGTTTCCCGAAAGATTGAATAAAATAATAACTTTAGAAAAAAACAAATAAAATTTATTAGTACTAATAAATTTATTCAATTTACTTTGATTAAAAAATAGCATAACGCCATTTCCATGTGCTCATGCATAATTTACCATACGATTTCCAATATTAAGCAATGCAGTATGTACTCGGTTGCGCGAATTTGTAATACATGTTACCACGATGCGACTGTCGATGCAACTACTTATTTGCAATCGTAAATCTTCCAAGATTTTTCAACCGAGTATAATACAAACTTATATTTGCAAATTAAAATGTAAATTTATTTTTTCATTATCACTGTTATCATGACTTATTTTGACTGACTCATAACCCGTACAAGATTATGTGCTTCAGTTCTATATAATTTATAACCGGCATTATCCAGGGCAAACAATAAAATTTCAATATTTGCATATTTGTGATAAAACTAAATAAGAATCCACCCCTATATAGCGTACGAAAATAAAACCTGTTGAATGAAACCGTTAAAGCGTCAAGAATCCATTTAAAACTCGCAATCGCTAATACCGGCTACTCTACTAGGGCTATCCAGCTTCTCTGCGGTCCAGTACTGACCTCTGGCCTATCAACCCTTTCCATCTGCAAAACTACCCCAGCATCACCGCGTAACCTGTTCCAATCACATGTAGTAGCCGCAGTATTGCACAGGGTTTATTCCCATAACATCAGGGTTTTTTTTATTCATCGATGATGGACTTTAAATTTTAAACGTCCGAAACTGCGCTGGACCTTTAAGATGCTCAAGGTCGCTAAAGATCATGGGAATTAAAATAAAGGGTTAAGAATAATATATGTCATCCGTTATTTACATGGAATAACGGCTGACAGAAATAGAGAATAGTTAATGATAATGAATTATATATCAATGTGGTAACAGGTTACTAATACAATAATAATTAATTTAGGGACAAGGGTATAGAATTGATAATATATTTAATTAAACAGTATTTTAATTAAAATTATAATTAATGTATTGCGCTCGTATTTCATGTAACAGTCGTTTAGCCTTGAGAAAATAAAATAATGATAATATTTAGCATGTAACAAATCTATTTTTATGCATTTTGTATAATCATAATTAACAGCTTGATGAATTATAAAAAAGGTATAAATATAAATATCAATGTGAAATTGGTTAGTATTTTAATATAATCTTACCTTTGGGAAATATAATTTACGTCAATAAATCTAAAAATACTATATTTGTAGAAATGTGTGTCTTTGACATAAAAACAAGACTGAATACTTCATTCAGTAGACATATTAATATATAAAATAGAACAACAAAACTATTTGAAGATTGCTATATATAATTAATTAAACCTCAAGTTTATGTTTGAATATACAGTATGTATCAAGATCGACAAGAAAAAAAAAACTTTTATTTAACATTTTTCAAAAAAAGTATTTATAAATAATACAATAAACCCTAATGTTGTTGGTAAACGTTACTTAAGATTTGCTAATAGATTCAAAGCTTATGTTCCAAATGCGCATTTTAAAATTCTTTGAAAAAATCAAATGAGACAGTTTTAATCTGTAGCGTCGTGAAACTGCTTTTTAAGAAGTTAGTTAATTAAAATGCATCTATATAACATTCAAATAAGCCAATATTTAAACAAAGATAAGACAATTAATTTTATAAAACAATTCAATTAACATGCGTTTTGTTATACATTATCAACTTAAATATTTTGAAAAATTACAACAAACAATTTCTCCAAATTTACATAAATAAGAATTTGTAACAACAACTGGAATGATAGAATTTGTCATAGAAGTAACACAAGAGGTTACTTAATGCTAGACTATTTACAGAACGAACACTTATGGTATTTTCGGCCGTGTCACTCTTTATGCAAGAGTCCTCAGTGCATATTTTTGTGTTCGGCTGACAACGTTTTTTTTTTTTTCAGAACGTTATATTGTATGATAGACGGATATGCACTGGCAACGAGCAATATTCTCTTACGTCAAATTTTGGTGCACTTTTTATTATAAAGATACTTTATTTAGCTTGTCACACACGTGCTGTCCTTTTTCGCCATGTATACTGCTCGTTGCTATGTTGATCCATAGCCAAGTACCAACGTTACAGGATAAAATCAAATGGATAATGAAATTGATTTTATAATTTTAAATAATATTACTACAATCACACGATACACACCTGCAGTAACCATAGACTTGTTAGGGCCACGCTTGTCATCAACACTAACATCAAGAGAAAAAAACTTGTTCAAAAAAAGATCTTTACCCTAAAAACCTAAAACAACCTATAAGTCAAAAACACCAGCTCCAATCAACAATAAGCAGACATTTATTAATGCAAGTTTAGAAGATATGCTAGATATAGTCATAAAAACAGACTTTAAATTAAATGAAGAACAGACAAACTAGGAAAAGTCATGACAAAAATTAGTTAAAAAAACTTTGCTAAAAAAAGTTAAAGTATTACTAAACAAGTGTTTACAGGCGGAAAAAATACAAATTGCTTGTCAAAATATAGAAGTCGTATGGTTATTTAAAAAGAAAGATAATTTAAACCCTGCTCTCCCACATGTACCAATTACATACTAAAATAATTACTAATCGATTAAAAAAAAAGTTTAATTTCTATCAACCAGTAGAACAGGCAAGATTTTCCAAAAGCTGAGAACCTACTGGGCTTTTATTGACTATAAAAAAAATGTTCAATACCAAAATCAATAAAATTCAAAGTTACAATTTATAGAATGAAAACAATAGCACTAACTGCGAAAAGCGCCAAAGGGCATAGAGTTACACAACGAGCAATAAAACGGTGTACGCTCAGCATAAATAACAAAAAAGGGATCAGAAAATACGCAGCCGGAGTAAAAAAGAGCTAAAACAAATTTTCAAAAGATACGTGAAAAAACCTCAGAAAATATAGTTAGATAATGTTAAAACCATCGCTGGAAAAAAAGCAGAAAATAGAGAAATATGGCAACAAACTAAAGAGGCCTACGTCCAGCAGTACACAACAACGAGAAGAAAAAGAAAAAAAAATGATTAAATGTTTACGAACCAATAATGAGCATTAAAATCAATAGCTGTTTTTTTTATTATATCCAGCTGTAAAAAAGCTTTTGACCAATATAAGAAAAGTTAAAGTAAAAAACATATATGCAACTAGCCAAATGTTGAGTGAAAAACTTTCAGCTAGTTTTATGACGCAAGGCAATAAATGCTAGAATGGTTGCTACTTTGTGCAACTTTAGTTTGTTTTTAGGTAGTAATTCCTTTGTAGTAGTTTTTAATACAATGTATTCTGTGCGTTTAGTCAATTTATTTTTTCACCAGTACATTTAGAAAGAATAAACTATACTTTGTCAGCTTCAAATTATATTTGTAAATAGCATTAAAATGCATTTAAAAGTACTTAAAAACGCAATTATTTTTATATTGGGATACATTTTTTGGCTATTTCCAATTATCATTTGACTAAAATACTCTGACAAAATATAGTTTAATTTTTTCTGAATGTAGCAATAAAATAATAAATTGATTATCACATTATATGTGAACATAGTCAACATAAAAACGACTTCAAAGTAGCTGTTTTCACTACAATACTAGAGTTTAAAGTAGCAGTCGGTATGCTCTTATGTAAAAAGACAAAGATTGATATTTGATAATAATTGCAACGTAGATGGGGTTGTCGGTACAGTAACATAATTTAATAGTATTTTGAATAGGTTAATAGCCGTATTTTTTTACAGCGATGTTATTTAACATTTTGAACATTGCTAGGTAATATTGATGTTAAAATATGTTCAGAACAGACCCATAAGTTAGTATTCTATTTACCTTTTAGAAATCATTCTTAGCGAGGTTGTTACAGTCCAGGCGTAGAAACCAAGTTTGTGTAAATTTCTAGTCTGGTGCTGGTTTCTGTTTAACTTGAATCTAAAAAAAGTTTGTTTTAGTGACAATTACCACAGACTATACAGTGTAGTTTGTGGTGTGAAGTTGCCACATAACCTACGTGCAAGAAAGATAAAAATAATTCAAAATTAAAATGTGGTTATTTTTTTAAAGCAACTATTAAAGAAATTTTAGCACAAACACAAAAAAATAACAACGTAGGAAGGTTGTTAGTAAACACTACCCATACAGTAGTGCGCATTGCACATGATATTTTTACAAAACAAAAAAGATGTGACCACAATGCTACTATTTGACATTGAAAAGACGTTTGACAAAAAATGACAAGTAAGACTCATCTACAGGATGTTAGACAAAAAAACGTACGGCTCAATAACTCTGTTATTTTTTAACCTATTTATGATTCAAAAATTATTTTAAATGGTTTTTTGAGTATTATAAAGGCAGGTACACACATGTATGTATTTATTTTTAGTATAGCTGCTTAGCAACCAACTTAATTTTTTTAAAAAGCAACGTACAATTTTTATTTATTTCTTGAAATCTTTATGATATTCTTAATACAACTATGTAAAATAATGATATACTTTTATGACAAAATTTTCTAATAAATCTGGTGCCATTTCAAGTCTATACCCTGTCAATAAGCCGCAAAAGCCATAAAACCATGTTTTTCTTCTCAGTGGGCTGGGCAAAAAAGAGCATTTTTTTATTTTTTTTAACCGCCAAAGTTGACGTATTTTGATGTAAATTAATTCTACGGAAAATTTCTGATCGATTTTAAAATTGTGGTTTTTAAACAAAAAATGCGATTAAGTTAAATAAAGACAAAAAAACTTAAAAAAATTGTAGAGTTTTTTTTATTTGTTTCATACCCTCATATACCGATCAAAAGACTACTAATAAGTTATAGAAACTAAAAAAAATACATGAGCAAGTTTCTCAATGCACCCCCCCCCCCCCCCCAGTTCTGGTCCGTTTAAAATGGAATTGCTCCTATAGGATTGCACAATTCTGATAAGACCCAAAAAATCTGCTCCTCGTTATCTGCAAAAAGTGCACGGTGTTTTGACAGCGGTTTGTGCACATTGACTAACACCGCATTAAACACCCGAAACAAGAAGAAACAAGTTGCTAATCTATTTTGCCATAGCAAACTAAAAAAAATATATTGTCATTGCACTCCGGCAATTAACCTTCAATCGCCATTGCACAATAACAAACCTCAGCATCTTTTGCATACCGCCAATTCTAACTTTGATTTTTAAGTAAGCACATATCAAATTATTTTAATAATTAATGATTAAAAATAAATGTTGTTTTAAAAACATTTTTATAAATCAATTTAAAGGAAGCATAGTAATTAGATTTTTTACAAACTGTAGTATTTGTTTTGTTTTTATGATGATAAGCTCATCAGACTCTGCACAATATGGGACAAATTATGTGCCCCGACTACATTTTTACCAGATAATAAAATATATGAGAATTACAGGACAAAATACACCCCTGGCAAGATCATATTGCTTTAAAAATCATATTTTTATTTATTAATTAATTCTTCCATATCGACCAAATCCCCTTTACAATTAACAGTCCAAATGGTTCATAACACACACTATACAGAGGATGTTGTATTGTAAAGTGTTAAGTATTTAATATATGTAAATTTTATAAAATGTTTCTCAATTTGTGAATATTAATTATACAATGCATTTAAAATAGAATAGAAATCCAGACAAATTTCCACCCCTTATACATACATAATGAAGGGCGAGCTAAAAGACCAGTTAAATTTTAGTATATTCATATACACTTGTGTGTATGTCTAGTCATAAGTGGCTTCGGGATATAAAAAGGGGATAGCGGGTTTATAAAAAAGGGGTATATGCAAATTACAAGGCACATTTGATTTATTTATTGTTTACTCAAAATGTGGCATTATGAGCAAATAAACTCTAATTAATAAATATTCATCAAAATATAAAAAAATATATAGCATTCATAAATATTTATAAAGAAATTTATTTAATTGTGTCGATACTTTTAAACTGTGCACATTGAACTCCCAGGGTGTATAAAATTTGCTTCGGATCGGAATAATCTCCATCTAATCTCACAATCTTCGAACATTCTTTTATGTAAAATTCTAATTCTTTGTCAGTTTGATTCACGGCATTGCCTGACATCAAATATTTGTTCGTAAATTGTGCCAGTTTTGAAAATACTGAACTAAAAGCTTCATCTAGATCGAATAGTTCAAGCGGTGGTGGCGGTAGCTCACGGAACGATGGTGGAAAAACCTTTAAAAAATAATAATATAAAATTGCAGTAATAAATAACTTAAACCATATTGCGCAATGCAACTTGATTGCTATATTCATGCAATCATTTTCTACCTCATTACATTGACAGTATAATTAATAAGCCATCATATATTTTTTACAAGTCCATAATTCATAATTTTATACTTACAGCGGCTTGAAGTGGAGGCAAGGGAGCCTCGAAGTTGGGGCTAATCACTTTTAATGGTTGATGCTTGACACCTAATTTTTCATAAAGCTTCAGGGCATCAGGTACTGAAAATTTGTCACCCTATAGTTAATATAAATATATACAGACTAACTCATCCGTCATAATAATCAATATTAAAAATTAAAGACATTTCTGGTGATTTAAAAATAGAAAATTAATTTCAATTATTGTAGAATACAATGTGTAAAGCTATACAAGCCGGATGAGAAATGGGATGCTAATATACCGTTTTGTAATACATAATTGATTAATGTATGTGGTCGCTTATGTGCGCAATCGATGATGTAAAACGGCAAGTGAGAAAAATTTGCCCGCAGTTATATATTATTAATGGTAGTAGGGGAGCTCTCAAATGAGCTTCGGAACATCCATCGGATAATTTAATGCCGAATTAGTTCATTCGTTGTAAGGCTTTAAAAATATTTTGTGTTGGAATCGTTTACTAATAAACAATGCGTCTCTTACCTAAATTAGTATTCATAGAATATGTTTTATGGTCGAAGAGCTTGTTGTAATCAACTGATACCGTATGAGTAATTGCATCAGTTAGACAAAGTTTTGGTCGTTCCGCCAATTCGGCGGTATCTGGTACAATGTGGTGGTCCCATGCCTAAAATACAGAACGATACAAAGCATTATTGTATGTACTCGTAAATTACAAGCACAATAAGCAACGAGAAAAGTCCAATGAGTTATTTCAATCAATTCACACACTAATCGATACAAATGCGAAATGTGTACGGTATAAACGTTGTGCATTATCATTGCATCAATTCTGTTTTATCCATTTTTATTATAAATAATTATTCTATAAAACGATTTGAAATCGGGAATCAACGACAACAATGTGCCATTTAATACATATAATAATGACATATTAAACAATCAAATTATAAATTATGCTGTATATAGTCTGACAAGTGTTGTTACTTATTTTGTATATAATATTTAATCAAGTTTTAACAATTTAAATTGAAGATGTGAGTATGTTTATTAATTAAATAATTTTGTGTGCAATGTTAGTAATATTTAAAAAGAATGCTCTGTTTTAAATCATTAATTAAAAAATACAAACAGTTTGTGTTTTAAATTATTTTCAGAGATAAATCTTCAGTGATATTAGGCAAAGCATTTAAAATTACGGGTATCAATAAATATATTATATTCATATTGAGATTTTAGCATTAGGTAAATCATTAGATATTCTATAAAAACTTTATGTTTTTTTTATTTTGCTTACATGATTAGCATTCTCTACCAAGCATTTAGAAAAACTCAACTACAGTCAGACACGAATGTATGGCCGCTATAATAGGCAACTTAGTATACACAAACATTATGTTAAATGTGGTTAAACTAATGCCATTGCTTGTTTTAGTATTTTTCATTTGCGCTAACATTTTAAACATTCCATGTTCGACGTTGTTCTGGGGTTGAAAGATGCTAAAACGGAAAATATAAGTTTAACCACATTCAACATAATTTTTGTGTATACTAAGTTGCCTATTATAGGGGCCACACTATTCGTGTCTGGCTGTATAGCTGATTATTGAGAAAAGCGAGAATTACAAAATAGGCAACCAAATACACACTTATTGTAAATATAAAAAAATCATCAGCATAGACGTAACACAAAATTATTTTTTGTGGTAAACATTTAAAATAACATAAATAAACAAACAAAGTTATATAGAAGCTTCATTGAATTAACTCAGACACAAGTACGACCATGTGTCATCTTGTAATAATGAGCCTTTACTATAAAAGCATTTTGTTCTTGTGTAAACGTCATTGTACATATAATTTAAATATCTAACTCATAATTTTGTTTAATACAGAGTTTAAAATTTAAAATTTACACATTACTCCACGATTCACATTTTATTATACTAAATTAACTATTAAATTATTTTTAATAAACATTAACCTTACTTTAAAAAATGCGTCTAAAAAAACTGACGTTTATTGTTAAAGGAAAACAGGTTAAGAAGCCATTAAACGCTAAAATCACTAAATTTTTTTCCAGAAATATTTGAAAAACCTCGTTATTTTTTGCTAACCTGTATAAAACAATTAATTTTTTTGATTAAGTTAAAAGGTTACCCAAAAAATCATTTCCCGTAATAAAATATTAATTACTCTGCTGATTTAAAGCAATGCTCACATTTACTCGTCTAGAGCAAAGACGTTGCAAGCGGCGGCAAACAGCGTAACAAGCAGGATAGTCTGGTTAAACAAATTAAGTTTTGCAGACTTGATTGCCTTATTGCTTATTTGATTATATAGGCACGTCAGTAAGCTCATGACGCGGCTTGTAACACAGCCACTCAAGTATATGTGGGCATCACTTTAAATTCTAAAAGTTTTAAATCCCGGAAAAATAAAAAAATAGCTTATTTTACATCCGGTGGTCAATTAGAATACTTGCTTATGCAAAAGCTATATTTGTATTCCAAAAAGTAGCCAATATATCTTCCAAAAATCTTCAGGATAATTCTGTTCTTTTATATCTTAACAATATTATATAAAATTATTGAACAAAAACAATTAAATTTAAATATTAGAAAATGTTTTTTTTTTAGAAGTTATCTACGCTAAAGATATAAATCCTGAAATTCTAAAGATTTTAATACTGACATAGTTGCCATTGAAGTCCAATGTGCGTCAGGTTAGACAGTTTATGAAATTAGCAAACTATGTTTGCAAATTTGTACCCAACTTTGCTTGTATTACAAACTTTACTAAAAATAATATAAATTTAGAACACCTGAATAAATAAAAGGACCAGTTTTTAAACTAAACGACGGTATTTTTATGTGTGTTTCATCCTACATTAGAAACTTAGTTGCATACGGATGCCAGCAATTTAAGATAGATCGCAATTTTATTCCAAAAGCGCAAGTAAAGAATATTTTGCACTGCTTGGTGGATCAACACATTATATTGTTGATTAACAGTTTAACGAAATATTTTCTTCTAATGTTTTAAAAAACATTAAGGACCGTAATATCCAACTCCTAATAGGACCACCTAATAAGCTATTAGCTGAATAACACTTTTTAGGGCCGGTACTATAATATAAAAGTCAATTAATGAAACATTAAATCAACCATGTAAACTAACTAACAATGATGATAAGCCTGAAAGATTTGTTTTAATCATGCAACAACAATAAAATCATATTTTGTCTTTAAAATAATTAGTTAATTGATGATTAAACTAATGTTAGTAATACCGGCCCTTACAGACTAATAAACTATATGCTTAATGTTTTTATTTGTTATAAATGTATATGTTAAGCATATATTTAATTACACTGGTCGAGAAAAACTAGGAAAACATTTTTTTATGTCTCAATAACTTTTTAAGTAAAAACATCATTCAGATAATACATTTGAATTCTTTAATGTACATGTTTTGTGCTAATTAGTAAATAAATTTACAGTCAAGTAAAAATTAAACTTATTTTTATATATACAATATTTCTAAATTTATTTTTAATATCTGAATACCAATTGTTTTGCGAGTGTATTTTACTCGCAAAACAACGTAAATTTTTTATAAATAATGTTATATTATGCGTATCCTGCACAATCTTGGTGACAAATTGTTGTAAAGTTAAAAGTCAACAAACATAAAATGCAATATCTTAGTAAAATAGAAGTTGCTCATGCTGTTTCTTTAATTGAGAATGAGTTTCGTATTAACCAAGTTGCCTGAGTATTTCATTTGGACAATTCTATTATTCAGCGTTTGTAGAAGTGTTACCTAAATACAAGTCAGTACAAAAGACGCAAAAAAAAACAATTTCCAGTTTTTTTACCGTTACAAAATTGTATCCTAACCGCAAATATTTTTTAAACTGGTCTCAGAGCGACTCATGGACTAAATGTTTTCAACCAGACTGATTAATACAAAACATGCCGTTTAAATTTTGCTCGTAAACATATTAATTGGCAACTTTGACAATGAACACAAGTATTCTTTACCAAGATTTTATCTTGCATGTTGTGATAGTTGACTACATGTTTACAAACGTGTTGGCAAACGGTATTCTGCTTTTACAGTGTGAAAAGTTTAAAGATTTGGTGGCGGCTCTAATTATAGACCTAAACGTTCACCTGCACTTAGTCCCAACTTAATCTTTATTAAACAGGTTTGAAATTAATTGGATAATCGTATTCGAAAGTGTCTTAAAACAGCTTAAAACTATGTAACAGATAAAAAAAAACGTTAATAAAAAAAATGAAAAACTTCTAAATACAGACTCAGTACTGCAACATTATTCATTAAAAATGCTTCTACTTTCAGTTTGTTTTTTGTAGTGTTATTTAATTGTTAATCTTGTCCTAAGAATAAATTATTAATAACTGTAAATTTATTTGTTTATAAAAATAAAATATGTATCTTTAAGAATTTGAATGTTTTATAGTTTTCACTTAAAAAAATTGTACTGTGCAGTCACAAGTATATTAAAGTAAAAACAAAAAACATGATAGAATGGCCAAATGTGTTACCAAAAATACACTTTGTCTTCTAAATGGTATTAACTGCAACAGTTCTATTGTTCAATCAAGATTTCTTGGCGTTGGAGATTACGTGTTAGTACATTAAATAAAATCCAAAAATAAGTAAACTGACATCAAAATTGAAAAGATTTTATAAAATTAGAAAAGTTCTACCCAATAATAAATACTAGGTAAAAAGAAAAACAAATACCGGTTAAGAAATTAAAAATATATCATGGTGTAGAGCCAATAAGTGAAGAACAAAATTTAATCAAACGCAACGGTCTTCCTCCTTCCTCTCTTCTGTGTTCCCTTTAGACGTGATCAATAAGTGCAGGTTTGTAAAATAACTATCCACGTGTTTATGTCGTGCGTTAAAGCCCTCAGGAGAAAATGAAGGAGTACTAGTGGCTGAGTCACCCTATAAAAGCGTCTCTAGGGCTTGGCAACACTACACTTTGGCCTGAATATCTTTTTAAATAGGGTGTCGAGATTAACCCACTTTAATCAAACGGCCGCATTGTCTTGTCAGATGGCCGACAGGATAAGTCTTTAAAACGCTTATTAGTTAAGTGTGCGTCATTTATTTGTATACCATAACCTTTGAGGCTATATTTCTTTGGTAACCCTGGTAATCAATTTAAGACGTATCTAGTTTTCAAGTTCAATAGCGAGTAAAGAGCCAAAAAAAATGAATCTTTGAATACTCTAAAAACCTGCGGTAAGTGCGTTTACAGATATCTTATTAATGTCCAAAAGTATTCCGCCTTTGAACCACACTCCGTAGACCGGTGTCAAAAAAGTCAATATCTGCAAGGCTGATGCAAAAAGACAAAGAATAACGCATTTGGTTGCTGAAAAACAAACAAACTCACATTTCGGCAAAGCAAATACCTTATGTGCTGGGCTAGCAACTGCTGACCCAAAACAGAATGCGGCAAAGCCATACTAAGAACCTTAACAAAAAAAGCAAAATCTAAAGCAAAAAAAAACACTTCTAAAACCGGAAGCACCAAAAAAAAGTATTTGCTCTTCGACGTTTAAGCCCTCACATGGATAACCCAAGAATAAAGTTAAAAACACGGTAGCAAAACCCAAAATCCTCCTACGAGATAGAAAAGAAAACCCAGTCACAAAAAGACCTGAGACAATTCGACGGCTCATACACAACCAATCTATCGGAAACAACAAATATAGCATAAATGGGGTCTTTCCTGCGCTTCTACAATGAAGCATATACAATTTTAACTCACTTGGCAAAAATATATAAAGCATGCATTGCTTTTTGATACATACCTATAGCTACGTAGAAAACTACTTAATCTCCAGCACCCTTTACAGTTTAGTTTAAGAAATATGCTATTATAACCAATACCCTAAATTTTGTAAGTCTAGAATGTGCTTATTCTGTGTGGATGTAAGTGCAAACATCTTTTTAATAAAAAAATAAATGTATACATAATATCTAAAGCAATCAACATTTTTATTGTTTATCAAGGTTGCAAAAGATTACTGAAATTATTTTTTTAAAGTTATGTCATATCAGAATCAGCGTACTTTTATACTCTAAAATCATCCGTTAATCAGTGATTCCCAAAGTGAGTTCCGCGGAACTTTAGGGTTCCGCAACAAAAATGTAGGGTTCCGCGTCATCAACGCCAATTGCGCATTTCTGATATACATATATAAATTTTATTGTTAAATATTTTGTTGTAGGATTATTCTTTAAAATTGTTAAATATAAATAATAAAGGATAATTATATATACCATATATAATTTTTTTATCATTGGGTTCCGCGAAATTTTATACATTGTAGAAATGTTCCGTACCACATTTGGGAACCACTGCGTTACATACTTACCCTGATGTTTTGTGTACAAAAATAACAAATAAAATAAGTAATAAACCTAAATTTGACAGTGTTTAGTTTTAAATTAAACAAAATGTGCATTTTGCAGTATAATGTCAATATTTAGTATTTTAACAGTTTGGAGTTTTATTTGTACACATGCACGTTTTGACAGAGAAGTTTGTCATTTGGGTTTAAACTAAACAACATGTATATTTTGAAAAACAGTGTGGACATTTAATTAAGTTTTTTGACAGTTTAGTCATATTATTTGTACAAAATATACATTTTTACAGATAAGTTGTCAAGTAAGCGCATTTAGTTTAAACTAATAAAAATGTGTATTTTGAGTGACAATGTTGACGTTTAGTTGAATCAAAAGACAGTCGCTATGTTTTTAATTTCCTAATTGTAAGTTTGACACGTAATAAAAAAAAAATAAAAAAAATAATAATGTAAATATGTAAATATATTATAATAAATTTAGTTATAAATTATTTTTTTTAATAAATATTAAAAATTAAAAATACACTTACTACAACTCTATTACCTAATACTAAAATAATCCAAATATAGAAACATGTCTATGTAGTACAAATATACTAACAAAATGTTGATTTTCTATATTAACCACTAATAAAATTGGTTAAAACCTCAGTAAGTTTTAATTTCTATATTATTGTTATTAGTTAAATAAAGAATAGTTAACAAAAATAAATATAGTATATTTAACAGTGTTGTTTTTTTTTTAAGTTATAACATTATAAATTGTTTATTCAAAACTTTGCATATCATGTTTGTTAAATACTAATCAATTAAAGTTTAGGTAGCAAACAGTTGACGAATCAGCAATATCGTTTATTTAATTGAAAGTCTAACATGGATCCACGATATTCTCAACCGGCATGTTAATCCTTTAGATCTGTTAGTTGTTAGCAAGTAGTAATCCGCAATCGTACACTAATGCCAATCACATTGGTACTAGGTAGCTTGCACTATAAATTCAGTTCTGTCTATGCAACAAACATTTGTATTAATATTTGATGACTCAAAAATAAATCCTTTTTTTTTACTTTTTCTATTACTGTCTTATATAAGTTAAATTAAATTTATTATAAAAAAATATTTTATATATTTTGGAGACATAAATATAATGAAAGAAAATTCCTTTAGTGATCAAAAAACTACTATTTTAATGTGAGAAAATATCCGCAGCCGAGAGAGAAGTTTATAATTATTTTCTTTACGGCCAATTTTATTGCCCCATCCAACGGTTGCATATATGCAAATTAATGAATTTTATAGGTTTTAAATACTTACATCTAAATCGTCATGGTCGGATGGTGTTATTTTAATATCTTCTGGAGTCGTTAGAAATTCTAATATCCATTCTCTAAGTTTGTCGTTGTTTTCTTGATCTATATATTTGTCTATGAACATGTGTCCTGATCCCACTGCAATCAGTCTTCCACCTGACAACAAAAAAATATTTTTAACAAGAGCGATATAGGAACACGTTCATAATGCATTTTTAATATTTTATTATTAAATAATGTCTCATCTATCCAGGACGGAGCTACCTGTAAGCAAAGGTCTGCAATGCGGAAGTGCCCACAGGCATTAGGCCCCCCGACGTTAATTTCAAGATCTGGAGCCCCCAAAATTTACAAAATAGAGCTTAAATAAATGACAAAATTGTATTTTTTTTAAAGCCATCTCTGAGTGGGCCCTTTTTAATATTTTGTAGATTTCTACGTTGGGCTACATTAGCAAAAGGTTAAATTATTAACTTCAAGTCAAAAAAATACTTATATTACATTATAGAGTTTTAATGCTTGTGTAATAAAAAGTTTTAATAATTGTAAAAAATATCATTTTTTTGTCAAATTGTTACGAGAATGTAAGGTCTTATATCAAAACCAAAAATATTAATGTTGACTTCCATACTATGACCGGATGCAAGAATATTTATCGGAACAGAAAAGCTTTTTTTGTTGCATGTGCAATAATTAAGACAGTTTAAAGTATTTCTGTTATGTGTTTTACAAATATAATACAATACAAAGTCATATGACTAAAACAAAAAATAAATGTTGATATCTATACTATGACCAGGAACAAGAATGTTCATCAAATCAGAAAAATCCTTGTTTTGTTGGATGTGTAATAGTTAATAAAAAAATTTATGCTTCAAAATAAAGTTAGTCATTATTTTAAGGGAAACATAATAAATTGTAACACAAGTAATGCGTCTGAGATTGTGTTAAAAATGAACTAGTTATAGATTGTTATATTTGCTGATTGACAGTATGGTGAGTCTTTACCTTACAAGTTTCAATAGAAAAAGATTTAATTACGCAATAGCTAGGGGAGTTTTTAAAGGATGTAATTGAGCTATTAGAGGTTATTCACACATGGATCGGTGTTATGGATTTGTAAAGTAGATAAGCAGTAAGGTCATTGAGATACTGATAGCTGTAACATGGAAAGCTGTAAAAGATTGTTATTCACACACTGGCAGCCGAGGCCTTGGGGTTGTATAATAACACTGTATCTGGCAGTAAGACCTTATACGTAACAACCAAAATGTTGTGGTAAGTAAATTTAGATTGTTAAGTTTTATTATATAAGTTGTAATATAGCTTAGATTGTTGGAAGCAGTATTATTGTTTTTCAAACAAAAAAAATGCTTAACTTTAAAAGACTTTCTTTCGTTCGAATAAGATCATTTTCAAATTTTTATCTAAAAAACTGTAAAAGATAGTATTTACGTAACACTATTTTTTGCCAAAAATCAATTTATTTTGACCTTTCACAAACCATTATATGTTTATTTGTATAGATAGTTGAATTTATTAACAAGATTAATTTGTGGACAAAAAAAGATCTGTTTCTTTTGAGACTATGCACAGTGTCGTACGTGTCCGGGTAACTAGTGACAGTTTGCTACTGGTTAGTTACTATCACTAGTTTTAATAGCATTTTTAGCACGACACTGCTCAAAGCTAGGAATTTAATTTTTACTTAAAATGAAAATTGTGATAATTATGCTAGCCACTGTTTTGAATGATCGAAAAAAGAAAAAAAAATGGTAACGCCTATACTTATACTTGTGGTGGTAAAAGAGTAAGCAGTTTTTAAAAGAAAAGAATAAAATAATTTAACAGCTAGAAGGCATAAAATCTTAATAAAATGGTCAATACCAAAAATCGTTGCAACCCTTGTGTTAAGAAAGATGTATTAATTAAAAAAAGGTCTAAAAACACACTTTTAAACCAGCAACCTTAATTACTAACTGATTTTTAGTAAAAAATTATCCAGTTCGCACAATATGATTATATTACTCTAAAAAAAGTGATATATATATATATATATATATATATATATATATATATATATATATATATATATATATGTATATATATATATATATGTATATATATATATATATATATATATATATGTATATATATATATATATATAACAGTCACCAATTACAAATTACAGTGATCAAAATTGCACCCTAGAACAGTGCAACAAAATAATTGACTAAGATCCAATTGATTCACTTTTCAGTAAAGTGCTTAATAGCGTTACTAATGACCTTTCATCAAATTAAATTTACAAGACAGATAAATTACAGAGATTACTTTGGTCCGTTAGTAAGAAAATAACAAAAAAACATAACATCAAACTGTTTTTATTGACATGAATGTAACCACAAGCAAAAATAAAAAGCAGTAGTGCCACAACTGTATTACTAAAAATATATTTCAGTCTATTTCAGAAATATATACATATAGCTATACCAAATTATAAAATCTATATAAAAACATTTTAAGCGTTCAGTAATAAAATTACATTCCCAGTTTATCTAATAAGCATAATCAATTACCTAGTATTCGAAAAATGAAATTGGCGTTTTTATACTCTATTGACCTCACCAACCTGGTTCTAGCAGCTCGAAGGTCCTTCCGAGTATAGAGTGATGAAATGAGGCAAGATGATTATTGTTATAAATAATCTTCGGCAGGGTAGGATTTGAACTCAGGACCCCCAGCATGAGAGGCAAGCATCTAAGCAACTCACCAACGCTGCCGCTCTTAGTATTCGATTAATCGACATCTTCTCATAAGTAAAATAAGTAAATATTAATTTTTAATGTTAAAAATATAACAATTAATTTATTTTATATTATAATATTTAAAATAAATTAACTAATTCATTTTATTTTAAATGTTACAAATAATAACATTATGTTATAATATATTTAAATAAAAAAATAGTTTAATAATTTAGTAAGCAACTGAAAACATAATAGTAATTAAAAAACAATATTATTTTTATTAATATTTAAATAAAATTAATTATAAATTTAAAATTACACAAACAAAAATATTGGTGGTGAATTCAACGCAAGCAGAGTGATGCGTTATGCTATGCAAATTTTCTATCCATATCAATTAAATCTAACCAAAAGTAATAATTACATACTTTTAAACACCTGAATGTCATAATTCTCAGTAAATCCCATACTCGATTAAATCTATAAAAAATAAATAGTGACTACTTTCTCGAATCCCGCATAGCTCGCAGTTCTTAGTGCTTGTTTATGAAATGCAAGCGTCATGCTAGTCCTGTACTTATATCAATTAAATTTATCAAAAAATAGTAACTGCTTTCTCAATTTCAGCATAGCTGACACTTCTTTTTGCTCGTTTATGGAATGCAATGCAAGTCCCGTACCCATATCAATTAAACCTAACCAAAATTAGTAACTACTTTCTAAAGTCACTTTTTGGTGCTTGCATATGCAATGCGTCATGCAAGTCCCGTATAACTTGCACTTTTCGTTGCTTAAATATGGAATGCGATGCGTCATGCAAATCTCGTACCTATCTATATCAATTAAATTGATCAAAAAACAGTATCTGCACTCTCGAGTTCAGCATATCTAACGCTTCTTGATGCTCACTTATAGAATGCATAAAGAGTCCCGTACCATATCGATTAAACTTATCCAAAACTAGTAACTACTTTCTAAAGTCACTTTTTGGTGCTTGCATATGAAACGCAATGCGTCATGCAAGTCCCTTAAATTGATAAAAAAATAGTAACTGCTTTTTCAAGTCCTACCTAGCTAACACTTCTTGTGCTTGCATATAGAATGTCAAATTTGAATTAAATTTATAAAAAATAGTAACTGCTATTTTAAGTCCCGCATAGCTAACACTTATCAGTGCTTGCCTATGAAATGCAATGCTCCGTACTTATACCATTTAAACTTAACCAAAACTAGTAACTACTTTCTCGAATCCTGCATAGCTCAACTCATTGCTTGCATATAAAAATTATAATTATAGTAATTGAATTATTATTACTTCATACTTCATACATTTATTCACTACCTATAACCCTCAAATTATTTAACATAAACAATTTCACCTACTAAAATGTACCTTGTAGTGCAAATTACAACACAAAAACGCAAACACAGTAAATAAAGATTAATTTTGAGCTAAGTTGAAATTTTTTTTAAGATATGTCGCTGACAACCATCTTCAAATATGATCTTAAAACCGCAGTTTATACGCCCCAAAACACTATTTTTTAAAGCATTTTTGGCAAACTTATTATTTAAACGCAAACCCTAGATTTTTTGTAAGATACTAAGAAAGAAAAAGTTACGTCAATAAACCTGCTAAATTTTTTTATTTAAAACCGGTTATCCTAAAAGTGTCATGAAAAGTTTGTCTATTGTAATCTTTTCTCTGTTTCCGCCACTATTGCCATATCATCCGCAAATTTTATTTTCCAATGTCATATGTTTATAGTCTTCATATTTTTCTTGGCTTTTGTATGACTTTGCCTAATACTATTATATAGTAATAGACTCAGACTCATCCTTACTTCAGCCCAATTTTTGTTTCAAATTCTTTCGATTCTTCATTATTCGTTCTAACAATGTTTTTAGTTTTCTTTATACATGGCTTTTAATAGTTCTGTAGTTTTTTTTTATTTCTTGTTTTTGTAGTATTTTTTAAATATATTTTCTTCTTATCTAGTCAAACGCCTTCTTTAAACCAATAAAGCAGATATGAATATCCTTTTTCTTAGTTAAAAGTTTTTTGCCTTAATTGCCTTAATATAAATATGAAATCTTAAGTGCTTTTCCCTTTTCTAAACTCGCATTGTGTATATCGTATCTTCGATATTGTTTTTTGTTCTATAATTATTGCTAGAATCTTTCCAGGTACGCTGGCGTTTTTCTTATTTTATTTAATTTTTTCTTTGCTATTTCTTAGAATCTGTTTCTGTATTGTTTTTTTTTTCTATAATTCTTTTTCCGGTGTTATCTCTAGCCTTCTTCCCCCATTCCATATATTCTTCGATTCTGGCGTTTCCTACTTGTTTGTTTAAGTCTCCCATGATTGTTAATATAATCCATGTTTCTTTTCCGTAAAAATTCATTTCTACTTACGTAACTCTTTCACTTAATAATTTTTCTTTTGTAATGTATTTTATTCTACTTGAGTGTTATTATTAAAACTATTCCCTCTTTTGTTGTTTCTTTTTTATCTACTCCCGACCAGAACAATCGGTATCCTTTATGTATTTTTCTTAGTCATTTTTTTGTTTCTGTGATTACTAGTATTTCTATTTTATGTTTTATCATTTTTTCAGCAATTTCTTTTATCGTTTATGCTGCATATTACATGTACATTACATTACGCTTGATATGCGACAACAAGTGGATGTAATATACACTGATTTCAGTAAAGCATTTGACACATTAGATCACGGGATTATAATAGATAAACTACGTGTTGTTGGATGCGATAACAATCTTTGTAATCTATTACAGTCATATCTTAATGACAGATTGCAGTATGTTGAGGTTTTAAACTTCAAATCCGCTAACTATCCAGCACTTAGTGGTGTTCTCCAAGGGTCCAACTTAGGGCCATTAATTTTTATCATTTTTATTAATGATATTTGCAAAACCTTAAAAAATCAATGTCTACTATATGCTGACGATTTAAAAATATTTTCTACAATTTCATCTATGGCAGATTGCATATCCCTTCAATCTGACATTCAAATGTTATCTATGTGGTGTAAAACGAACTACTTGCAACTAAATATATCAAAATGCTGTACGATGACATACTCTCGCAAAAAATCAAATATAGTTTTTGATTATGCCATTGACAACCAACCTTTATCAACAATTACAACCTACAAAGACCTTGGTGTGCTGTTCGACAATCAATTAACATTTAATAGTCACATAGACAATATTGTCAACTCAGCATTAAAATCGCTAGAATTTATTATTAGGTCAGCAAAACCATTCTCTAACAAAGAATCTTTGCACGTACTCTATTTTGCTTTTGTCAGAAGTAAATTAGAGTATTGTAGTACGGTGTGGTCTCCTTACTACGCAATCTATTCCTATGCTCTGGAAAAAGTTCAAAGACGTTATTTAAAGTATATGTGTTACCGAGAAGATGGCCACTACCCGCCTCGTGGTCGTACAGATTATAACGCCCTATTAAGCCGTTTTGATTTTGACTCTCTTCGAGATCGTCGTAAAAGAGCTGATATATCGCTGGCCACTAAGCTGGTTTGCGGAGATGTAGATTGTCCAGTCCTATTAAGCAGTTTGAACTTCCATGTACCAAGGCTAGCAGCTAGAAACCAACCAACATTTACTTGTTTTAGGTCGCACAGTAATTTAGGACTAAATGCACCGATAAACAGAGTAATGAATGCTGTAAACTCCGTAGCGCCCAATCAAGCATTTTTTTAACCATTTTATTTTATATAATTTTTGTATATTTCTGTAAAACTTTTGTTTATTTTTTGTTCATTCATATTTTTTTTTGTTTAGTCTTATATCATAACTTCTTTATTTAATTTTATTGTATCATAATTATTTTCTTTCCTTGTATCTATTTACCTATGTCTGTATATTATCTCCATGTTGGAACTATTAGTTCTGTTGGGATAATAATTTAATAAATAAATAAATAAATAAATAAATAAATAAATAAATGTGTTTATTCTTATTTTTTTTGTTTCTTTCTGTTTTTATTCTTTTTTTTTTCTTGATGGGACCAACGGCTTATTAAGTGACTTCGGAATCACTCCGGTGGATAAAGGGCAAAATTATTATTTTAGTCATATTTGGGAATCAAACCCCGGATTGTTAGCATGCTACGCTACCGCTCTATAACTTAGCTATCTCACCGTTTTCATTGCCTCTATGTTAGTTTTCATTGTTTTTCATCCCATATTTAGATTCTTAGATCCTACTTTCGCTTTTTTTTCCTGTTCCTTTCTTTAATTTTCCTATTTTTTTATTTCAATTTGCACTTTTACTTCTTTTATTATTATTTCTGATTTGTTATAAACTAGCTCTTTGTAATAACTTCGTTTCTATTAGTTAATGAAGATCATTTTGTCTGTAAAGTTTTCTGTTGCAATGAGGCATGTTTTCTCATCTGTTTTCTTAACCTGTCTTTCTTATTTTTAGTTTCTTTTCTATATATTATTATATATTTCTTCAAATTCTTCTTTTAATGTCTCCTACTATTTTTTTTATTTCCCCTTTTTCATTTTCTCTATTCTTTTTTGAAGCTTTTCCATTATTTTTTTTATTTTTATTTTTTTACTTTTTTTATTTGTTTTTTCTTAATTTGTTTTATTTTTCCTATTACTTCTTTATTTTTAGTTATGAATACTTGCATCATTTTTATGATTATCTCTTCGGTGTCTTTTTTTATAATTTTCCGTTGTTTCCATTTCAGTTTCTTTCTCCTTTTCTGTTGCTATTTTTATTTACAAGTATTGTTTAGTCCGGCTCTGTTTTATGTATGTTATGTTGCTTATGACTCCATGCTTGCGATTTTGTAAAATATTCGGAGGTTATGTCTTCCGACTTTGTTTTGTGTTTACCTACCTCTGGTGCTATTTATCTTTTAATTATTCTGCTTTATCTAATTAATTTTCTTATATATATATCTCTTAATTGTGTATATATTTCTCAATATTAGCCCAATACTTAAGTAAGTAGCTTACATAATCAAAAACTTTTGCAGAAAAGTAAAACAAAACTCGACTAAAAAAAGAAAAACTATAAAGAGTAAATTATCAGAATCAACTTGAATAACAAAATTAAAAAAAAAAACAGCAAAAATAGATAATATACAAAAAGAACTACTCTACGCTTCAAACATAAAATAAGTATACAAAATTTGTGTTATTTATAATACAGACATAAAGGGTGTCCCAAAATTAACGCTAGATTTAAATTTGCCGCAAATTGTGCAGTAAACTATTGGCAACCCTAAAAAAATAAAACAATTTGACAGCTGAAAGTTTAGGGTTAGCAAAAATGGAGCTTTACACGATACAACAACGTGTTTTAATTATTAAACAATATTTCAAAAATAAATAAGTTTTGGTGATCAGAATTGGCCCTCAAGAAATTAAATCGTGTGATTTAGCAATAGATATCTTTTTATAGGGTTATTTGAAGTCAAAGGTCTATGTCATCAAGCCCACAACCACCCGTGCATTACAGGAAGAAATAAAACAAAATTCAGCCACATTTATGCAGAATGGTCATGGAAAATTTTGACAAAAGAGTGCGTATGTGCCAGTAAAGCCGCGGAGGCCATTTGCCCGATGTGTTATTTCATAATTAACCCTATCCTATTTATGATTCAATAAAGAAATATCAATCTGAAGACTAAAAACTGTGTTTTCTACTTAATTCAAATCTTGCGTTAATTTTGAGACCCTTTATTTCATTCTATTAAAAAATCAAGTTGACGCATTATGACGTCACATGTAAAGTAGAAAATAATATTTTATAAAATATGTTTGAAGTATGTTAACTATATTTTTAGTTTCAAAACAGATCTTTATTATTATAAGTTTATGAAGAGGAGAAAGCCGTTTCAGACAGCGTATTTTACTCAAATAACTTTTTCAAAAATAATTTTGACATGGTAATTAACTATGCAGTACTAAAATATACTTAATTAGATCGTTTATAATCCTAATTGTGTTTATCATAAACGGCTGCTGTCAACCAATTAATAACATTTAAAATGATGTGTTATCTGTAAACACCAAATCTATATATAATTCATGAAGACTCTTTCATCTAATAAATCTCGTAAGCCAGCTGATTTAAACCTCTCAACAAATTCACCCTCTGTTCCTTTTTCCCCCTTACGCAATAACAGCCCGTTTCTGTATAAGGGCTTAATACTAATAAACTTTAGAAAATTTCTGCAACTTACCACCGTTTTGATTATAATATATGGCTCCCAGCGGCCTATCAACCGGGAACGTTGCCGATCCGCCAGTGAAAGCCACAAAACTCGGCTTATTAACATTCATTGTGCATCCGAAAGGATAAATCAGGTTCAAATTTGTTTTTTCTTTATTTAATGAAGGGTTAATTGTGGCATCTGAGATGTAGCACTCTTTCGGGTGAAAGTATTTATAGTAGTGTGTCCTGATTAATGAATCTGAAAATATAAATTATAATAAAAATAATAGTGTTTTTAACATAAAAATATTTACCCATGTTTGGGTATATGCCGTATTCTTCGAGAAGTATATTAATATTGCTGGTGTCATCTTGATTACTTTCAGATAACAGGACTAATATCCGTCCTCCTTCATTCAGATAATTGCGCATCGCATTAATTTCACTTTCTTCAAATTGCGCCTGGGAGCCGGGCAATATTAATAATGTACAGTTTTTTAATATCTGCGAGGACAGCTCCTCTTTATTGCTGTAAATGAAAATCTCAGTAAATTTGAGTTATAAATATACAATACTTCAATAAGGATAATTAAAAATAGGTTTTTATATTTAATTAAATTTATATCAAGTTCTATGTAATATTTTAGAAAATAATTGGCAAGTTTGTGAATAAAATGTTAATTAACAAGAAAGAATATTTATAGTTAAAGATGCTTTTGGTATTTAGTTTTCAACTAAAAAATTCTTCATTAAGCTCACGAGATGTTAAATAAAGAATAGTAAGCAAATAAATGTTAAAGCATAATCACAATTTACAAATAGAAATATAACCTGTGAGAAATCGATATACTTTTTTATGGTTGCCTGAAGCTAACTCTCCTCAGTTTCCTCTGTGTACTCCACGTCTGTTTATAGCGTTTCCATTGGGAATTTAAGCCGCTAAGGTATAAGTTTAATCGTATATATTGAAAACATAACTGTGAAATAACTGTCACACTTCCATCGATAAAGTATTGAATTGCATTTCACACACAAATGTGCGTCTTTTCTTTGCTTTTCACACAAACATCTATATCAATTTCATTAAACATGCCTAAACTCTGACAAGAAAGTCCGAAAGAAAATGTGTTATTTTTATACAGAGTGTTTGCATGCATGCGTGTCCGCTTAAAAATGAGTATAGTTATAGTAATTCCAATACACCGTGGAATATAGAATGTGTGAAAAATAAGTGAGAAAAAAATATGCTAAATCCAGCAAAGACAACATATAAAGTTTTAGAAATAAGCTTCCCATGCTTGTTCTTGAAACTTTGAATATTCAGTCGTAACATGACGTACCCCTTTTGCTAACCAGGATCCTGTCATTTGGAGCGATTAAAAGTCTTAACTTTTCTTCGCTTGTTCTTTAAGACTAGTTACTCAATCCATCCATGACATTCTTTAAAATGATCTATACTCACACACAAGGTGTTCAAAAAAGAATGTAAAATATTTAAGGAAGTGGTAGTACAAACCAAAACAAATTAAAAAATAATAATAAACATGGGTTGTCATAGCAACGGCTTCAGAGATATAAAACATTATTTATTTTTATATATTTTTTACAAAAGATGTTCGAAGTGCCTTCCATCCATTTCCAAAGAACCACTACCTTTTTGTCTAAAAGACATTCGTACTCTTTCTAAAACCCCTTCATTAGTTTACACTAATCATTTCAAATATCCCAAAAAAAAATCAAGAAGGTTTAAATCAGGCAATCTTGCTGGCCATAAAATTAGTCCGCCTCTTCCTACCCACCTATGAGTAAAAGTTTGGTCTAAATACTCGGCAATCAAAAAATGAGCTGGAGCCTGTGGGGCAACGAAATGTTATTCAAAAGATCATACATTGTGTTCTACAAAAAGTTGAGGTAAGCAGTGTTTGATAAATTAATTTGATAAAACAACAGAACTAAACCCCTTCCTGTACTTGTTGTACATGATATGGATAGAGCAGCTGCTCGTGGAATGTTTTCCAAACAAGAGTAGCACTAATTCCTATTTTGGCTAATATTCTCCGTACACTTGTCTCTGGATTATGCTGTATATGCTATAATTTCTTGTTCTGCTCTAGGAGTAGATACCGACCTTGGTCTGCCGGAAAGATAGCACTGTTTTCAAAGTGAACCGGTATCTCTCAATATCTGGTGAAATTTTCTAAACATACGATGTAAAGGAATCTGGCGATTTGGATAAGCTTCTTCATAAAGACATCGCGCTTTAGTGGCAAACCCATTTGCACGACCATACATGAAACGCATGTCGGCTAATTCTGCATTAGAGTAATCCGTCATTGCAATGAAAACTTGTGCACTAACAACAAGTTTCAAATAGTAAATGTTTATTTCACAAAACATCAGCTAACTATGATTAAAAAAAATGGAGAAAAAAGAATAATAAAAATAAATAATGTTCCATATCTCCAAAACCGTTGCCATGACAACCTATGTTTATTAAGACCTTTTGTTTGTTGTGGTTTGTACTACCACCCCCTTAAATGTTTTACATTTTTTTTTAACACCCTGTATACATTTTGAATAACATTAAAAAATTAAATTTATGAAAAAATATTCTAAACTAAAAAACATCCATAGACGCGTTTCGAGGTTTACCTCTCATCAGTATGGCTTTATTTAAACAAATTGATTTTTAACTTACTTCGTCAACATTGTTCACCACCACAATTCAAAGTGAATATTTTAAAGGGTGTATTGACTATTTATACTAACTGACTTAATGACTTTATTTAATGGCTATGGTTAATAGCATTCTGAGAATGAACAAATAAACTAATTATTTCGGGATATTAAGCTGATAGTAATGACATGAAAGAATTAAAACAGAAATTTGAAAATTAAAAATAGAATAAATTTTTTGCATAAATTATAATTACTATTATACAATTTCGTGTATATCAGAACATATATAAAATATATAAAGAAGAGACGCAATGTCCTCAAATGAGACAGTTGTAAAAGCAATAATTTCGAATAAAGCCTAGTTAAATAGGTAAATTTATACGAATGCCACAACGACATATGTAGCGCTCGTTACTATTTGTTCAATCGGACAACCCAATAATAACATTAAAAAATTAAATTTATGAAAAAATATTCTAAACTAAAAAACATCCATAGACGCGTTTCGAGGTTTACCTCTCATCAGTATGGCTTTATTTAAATTTACCTCTCATCAGTATGGCTTTATTTAAACAAATTGATTTTTAACTTACTTCGTCTCATTTGAGGACATTGCGTCTCTTCTTTATATATTTTATATATGTTCTGATATACACGAAATTGTATAATAGTAATTATAATTTATGCAAAAAATTTATTCTATTTTTAATTTTCAAATTTCTGTTTTAATTCTTTCATGTCATTACTATCAGCTTAATATCCCGAAATAATTAGTTTATTTGTTCATTCTCAGAATGCTATTAACCATAGCCATTAAATAAAGTCATTAAGTCAGTTAGTATAAATAGTCAATACACCCTTTAAAATATTCACTTTGAATTGTGGTGGTGAACAATGTTGACGAAGTAAGTTAAAAATCAATTTGTTTAAATAAAGCCATACTGATGAGAGGTAAACCTCGAAACGCGTCTATGAATGTTTTTTAGTTTAGAATATTTTTTCATAAATTTAATTTTTTAATGTTATTATTGGGTTGTCCGATTGAACAAATAGTAACGAGCGCTACATATGTCGTTGTGGCATTCGTATAAATTTACCTATTTAACTAGGCTTTATTCGAAATTATTGCTTTTACAACTGTCTCATTTGAGGACATTGCGTCTCTTCTTTATATATTTTATATATGTTCTGATATACACGAAATTGTATAATAGTAATTATAATTTATGCAAAAAATTTATTCTATTTTTAATTTTCAAATTTCTGTTTTAATTCTTTCATGTCATTACTATCAGCTTAATATCCCGAAATAATTAGTTTATTTGTTCATTCTCAGAATGCTATTAACCATAGCCATTAAATAAAGTCATTAAGTCAGTTAGTATAAATAGTCAATACACCCTTTAAAATATTCACTTTGAATTGTGGTGGTGAACAATGTTGACGAAGTAAGTTAAAAATCAATTTGTTTAAATAAAGCCATACTGATGAGAGGTAAACCTCGAAACGCGTCTATGGATGTTTTTTAGTTTAGAATATTTTTTCATAAATTTAATTTTTTAATGTTATTATTGGGTTGTCCGATTGAACAAATAGTAACGAGCGCTACATATGTCGTTGTGGCATTCGTATAAATTTACCTATTTAACTAGGCTTTATTCGAAATTATTGCTTTTACAACTGTCTCATTTGAGGACATTGCGTCTCTTCTTTATATATTTTATATATGTTCTGATATACACGAAATTGTATAATAGTAATTATAATTTATGCAAAAAATTTATTCTATTTTTAATTTTTAAATTTCTGTTTTAATTCTTTCATGTAATTACTATCAGCTTAATATCCCGAAATAATTAGTTTATTTGTTCATTCTCAGAATGCTATTAACCATAGCCATTAAATAAAGTCATTAAGTCAGTTAGTATAAATAGTCAATACACCCTTTAAAATATTCACTTTGAATTGTGGTGGTGAACAATGTTGACGAAGTAAGTTAAAAATCAATTTGTTTAAATAAAGCCATACTGATGAGAGGTAAACCTCGAAACGCGTCTATGGATGTTTTTTAGTTTAGAATATTTTTTCATAAATTTAATTTTTTAATGTTATTATTGGGTTGTCCGATTGAACAAATAGTAACGAGCGCTACATATGTCGTTGTGGCATTCGTATAAATTTACCTATTTAACTAGGCTTTATTCGAAATTATTGCTTTTACAACTGTCTCATTTGAGGACATTGCGTCTCTTCTTTATATATTTTACATTTTGAATACCTTTTTAAGAGTTTAAATCTTTAATTTCAATTCAATCTTGTAATTTCAAAATAACCCAGTTAGTTTTGCGCAAAAAAACTAAATCTGTTACTTAAAGCAATTTTGCAAAATACAACTTGTCATGTCATTTAATGAAAAACAACACCCTTTTATGCGTGTTATAAATTTAAAAAAAAATGAGGCGCATTTATTGACTACTTCTTGCAGTTGTTGTGCAGAGGCTGATTTTTTTTAGCATAGTTGTAATTTTTTTTTTGTGAAAGTTGTTTTCAAGTTTTAAAATGTGTTTCTGAAGACATTCCTTGTTAATATAAGCCTCTTTTTTTATTTTTTGAGCAAAAAATTCTGTCTTTGCCTTATTGGGTGGTGGAGAATTCTTATAAACATATAATATAAACTTTTTACACTAACACACTGATAGCTCAAAATTTTTTCGAGTTTCTGGAGCTAAAACTTACTCCCTAGATCTAGACGTTTCAATATCCTTACCACTAAAAACATAGACAATTGTTTTCCTGGCAGAGATAGCCAAAATAACCCACAAGGTAATAAAAATAGTAACTCAAGAAATATCTATTAAAAACGTGCAAATCCTGAAAAACGGCAGAGCATTAATTTTAGCTATAGAAAGTGCTAAAATCACATCAAAGTTAATACTTGAATGCCATAGAATTTTCACATTAGCAGTTCGCGCAAATAGCATTAAGCTGTGCTTGATTAAAGAGCACTTCAATACAATAGACTAAAGGATTAGCGTACAAAAGATCAACCTTCAAGATGTGTGGACCAAAATCCTGGACACTACTAGTAAAAAACCTTAATACTATGTTAAAAGCAAATACATGCAATGCATTTAAAACACATTTAAAAAAATCATGTTTTTTGAAAAGGTCACTAACAAATGAAAAATGTGCTAAACTAATTATGAATCAACTAATATTCATGATGAGAATCAAACCTAGATTTGTATAATGTTATTATCAGTATTTTATCTTTATAACTTCTAAAAATATATATAAAACTTACCGGAAATTTTTATCCTTGTCAAAAATGCAATATTTAATAATTTTTATAAAATGATTTTTAGACAAAGCTAATTTCCAGAAAAACAATGGATAGTAAAAAATGCTTAATCTATGGAAAGTACAGCATAAGATTAATAAAAAACTGCAAAAAATATTATATCAAATTCAGAAATAATTCAATTTGTGTAAAAGATATGCGTCTTAGAACAAAAACTTTGAGCATTTTGATATTAAATATGTAAGAGGTTGTTTCTGTAGTTTACTAGTTTTTTAAATTTTCAGTTTTAATTGTTGCCAGAGATGTGGCAAATTTAAATCTTAATTGACCAGCCAACGTACAACGTAAAAGATCTTGTTTCACTTCACAATAATACTGGAATTGCATCAACGTATTATAACAAGAAATGCTAATGTTTTTATATTTTTCCATATTCTTGAGCTTTTTAATGTTTTTAAATAGATTATTCAAACTAATATGACTAAAAATACTCAGCTTTAATGGACGTAAGTAACTCCAAGCAATGTATATATATATATATATATATATATATATATATATAATAACCACATAGGTTAGCTATGTGTTAAGACAAAAAAGTTACGCTTGTTTTGGTTTCTGCCAATCCGCAATTCCGACAACGTTAATGTTTTTTTTTTTCAAAAAATCTTTCCTGCACCCTGGAGCAGTATCCAACTATAATTTCTTTCTCTACTCTATTCAATGATTTAACAAACAAAAGGATATAAATTTAATTGTTATGAATAGATAAGATCATTATTTAACTGAAGCTGATTTAATACTTTGTGATTATTTTAGTAAAAAGCTTGTATAGGTGAGAGAGTAGGCTTATGGATCTATAATTTTCTAAGTTTGTTATGTCACCTTTCTTGTGTATGAGTATTGTAACCGCATTATCCCATCTCTTGGGAATCGTGCCTTTTTCAAGACATAGGTTTAACAGAGCAGCGATTTCTTTAATGAGTCTATCTCTTTCACTTTTCACCGCTTCAATAACTATTTGGTCTTCGCCAGGGGATTTGCTTCTTTTCATTTCTTTGAGGGAGTTTCTCACCTCTTCTATTGTGATGTTTGGCATGTCTTCAGAGCCAACGTTTGTTATGCCTGGCACTTTCCTTCCTATTTGTCTTGCCTTTGGTGTCTTGTTGTTGGTGCTTGTTATTTGACTTTTATACAGTTTTTTGTAGAATTTTTCCACTATATTGAGAAGACTTTCTTTGTTTGTCGTTTCCTCTCTTGTTTCATCTTTGAGCTTAAATTTTTCCATTTTCCCTTCGGCTAGTTTTCTTCTCATGACTTTCATGCTCCGATTTTCCTCGATTGTTTGTTTAATTATTTCTGTATTGTATCTTCTTAAGTTTTTGCGTGCTTCTTTGGAAATTGTTTTGTTCAGCTTTCTTATATCGTCTTGATTATTCGGGTTTCGCCTTGTCGATCTTCTTTGGCTCATGAGTTGTTTGGTTGCATCACTAAATTTTTCGTCGTTTTGTCTTAGGCTACTACAATGATGTTTCTGTGCTGTTAAAATTGCTTCTGTGATGTTGTTATTCAAGGTTTCGACATCTGTTTGTTGTGTCTGACAAAAGGCAGAGGAGATTGAGTCTTCAAATTCTTTAGGGTTGTCCGGAGGGGCCCATCGTATTGTCTTTTGTGGGCAAACCAGTCTTTTTCTTTAGGATTTTAGGTTTATTTTGATCGTACTTTTTACTGCTCGGTGGTCGCTTCCTATTCCAAACTTGTTTAGTACTGTGGCGTCCGTGATGTTTCGCTTATTTCCTGTTATTAGGAAATCTATCTCATTTCTTGTTTGGCCGTCGGGGCTTATCCACGTCCATCTCCTTTGCGGTTTCTTTTTGAAATAGTTGTTTATGAGGTGCAAGTTGTGGTGGTGTAGGAAATCTAGCAGCATTTGTTCTCTTTCGTTTCTGCCTTCCGAGCCGTAGTTTCCTATTGCTGTCTCTGAGGCGTCCATCTGTTTGCCAACTTTAGCGTTGAAATCTCCCATTATGAAGTTGTAGTGGCACTTTGTTTCTTGAGTAGCCGTTTCAATGTCTTCGTATAAAGTTTTGATCTCTTCGTCGTTGTGATCGGATGTGGGGGCGTATACTTGTATAATTTTCATTTTATAGCGGTCATTTAAGGATATTATTAGGTATGCTACACGTTCTGATATGCTTTTTATGCTGACAATATTTTGTGAGTGTTTCTTGTGGATGAGGAATCCAATGCCGCCGTTTGAGTTTTTGGTGTTGCCTTTGTGGTATAGAGTAGTAGTTTCTCTTCACGTCTCCTTACTTTGCATAGTCCTATGACGTCCCATTTTATCTTGGTTAGTTCTTCTTCCAGTTCTATTATTTTTTCCGTTGTGCGCAACGATCTTACGTTGTACGTTAGTAATCTGTATGCTTTAGTGTTCAATTTTCTATGAAGTTTGTTAGTCAATCTTGTGTCCCCCCAGAAAATAATCACAAAGCGCCTAGAAATTAAACTGGGCGCATACCAACCCCGTGAGCAATCCGGTTTTCGAAAAAGATACGGCACAAACGACCACTTACAAACAATAAAGATCCTAATAGAGAAATCAATAGTATATAATAAACCACTCGTTCTAGTATTCATCAACTTTAAAAAAGCGTTCGACACAGTAGAACTGCCACCTATACTAAACGCACTCAACCAATGCCGAGTAGACCACAGATATACAGAACTTCTACACACTATATATAAGAATGCCACGGCAAGCGTAAAACTCCATGCACTAACCAAAAAATACAAAATAGAGAGAGGAATAAGACAAGGTGATACTATATCCCCCAAACTCTTCACAGCGGTGCTAGAATATATATTCAAAACACCGAACTGGCAGAATAAAGGTATAAACATAGACGGCGAACACCTACATCACCTACGTTTTGCCGACGATATCGTCATAATAACCAATAATAACAATCTAGGGGACGCACAAGAAATGCTTGAAGACCTAAAGCAAGCGGCAGCAAAAGTAGGACTGAATATTAACTACCACAAATCACAATTTATGACAAACCTGGGGGCCAGTGCAAACCTAGGGACTGACAAAGGAGAAATAGATCAAACCCACAAATACAAATACCTTGGCCATGAAATACAAATCGGCAGAGACAACCAGACAACCGAAATCTCTTGACGTATAGGGCTGGGCTGGGCAGCCTTTGGAAAACTAAGAGACACCCTGAAAGGAGAACTTCCTATATGCCTGAAACGGAAAGTGTACGACCAGTGTGTGCTCCCAGTAATGACATACGGGGCGAAAACTCTGACCCTAACAAAGCGCTCAATAAACAAACTCCAAATAGCGCAAAGAGCAATGGAAAGAGCTATACTGGGAATCACTAAAAGAGACAGAGTGCCAAACACAACTATTAGACACAGAACACAAGTTACAGACATTATTGAGCGTATCACAAAAACCAAGTGGAGATGGGCTGGACACATAGCTTGCACTAAAGACAACCGATGGACAAAACAAATTCTAGAGTGGCGACCTAGAGAAGATAAGAGAAGCAGAGGAAGACCACCCACTAGATGGAGCGACGACGTGAAACGGATAGCGGGAAACTGAATCAACACCGCTCAAGACAAAAACCAGTGGAAACACTTAGAGGAGGCCTATGTTCAGCAGTGGACAAGAAACGGCTGAGGAATGATGATGATGATGATGATGATTTAATACTGGTTATGAAAATACATACAATAAAATGTTAATTTAATTTATATGTACTGTGGTGTTTACCCAAGGACAAAATGCTTTTATAGTGAATGCTCATTATTGCTGTGAAACTACCATTTAGGATGCCACATGGTCGAATTATTGTGCAAGATTTTTTTAGAAACCGCAAATCACAAACTATAAATTATTAAACTGTTTGAAGAAAAGAATAGAATCTGTAAAAAAAAATTCTGACGGCCGGCCTGTCTATAATAACTGAAAAGGTTATTCAATAATGATAAAATATTGGATAAGACCTTTTTATCGCTAAAGATTGATTATTGTCAATCTCTATAACTTACAGAAAATAACTTTACATTTAAATAAAATTGGTATATGGGTTGCAATTTTAAAGCAAAGAATAAATAAACACATATTTTTTGATAAAACAAACACTATAATTTTAGATAAATCTTCTTCAACAATTACGTAACAATAAATTGCAGACTGTTTATTTTTAGCAAACCAAACTTACTAATAAAGATTGTATCTAATATTTTATCATTATTTGGATGCTAGTTGAACCAGTTGCAATATGCAACTTTATACGGGAGCAAATGTAGAATTTTCTGTGCAAATTCATTTTAAAAATCCAGTTTAGGCAAATAATTTTCTAATTGATTTTTGTAGACTTTGCTAGTAAATGCTGTGTATCATCACCTACCTCTTCAGTTAAAATGAATAACCTGCCAAGTGATTTCATTCTGTTCTTGTGTAAACAATTTACACTATTTTAAATTTACACTGCACTTTACAATTCATATTTTATTCGACTGCAAGCAGCCGAAGTAGAAGCTTCTAGAATCCGATCCGCCAGTTATACCGTATTCAAACCTGCAATTATTATTGCATCACTTAATATATTTCAATTTTTGTTTGCCAAGACAAAATCTTAACAAACAAAAAATTTAATTTAGGTCGTTGACCAATCCCACTCCAGGTCCAAATCCTACAGAGACCTCGAGGCGCAACTGACCCAAATCTAGCTGCATCTTAAAACGATGTCGGAGATCTTCGACGAGAAGCTCACGACTCTCCAGAAGACGATAGACAAGCTGACCGCCACCATAGCAAAGCAGGCAGACCATCAGCCAGCAGGCCGCCACCGCCCTCACTACCTTGCCTCCTTATCAACATCCGAAGATGAGAACATAGATTTGTTCGCGCCCGATGAAGATCTGAGAAGCAACTCTAAAGAAACGGAGACCTCGCAGGAAGGGTAAGAAAATTAATTTAACCTCATCTATTTTAGCTACCGCAACAAACGCTGCCTAAGTCACCGTCCCCGGAAAGTTTGCCGCTCCTGGAGCCGTCCCTCAAAAGCAACCGGACAAGTTGACGCCCCTAAAAAATTGCCGCCACTGAAACCGCACCGGCTTCTAATGCAAACCCAAAAACCACGTCGATGCTAAATCGGACAACGTTCCTACCATACTCGAAGTAACTCTCGCGAATTCAAAAACCCGTCCTCCGGCAATCGTTCTTCATAACAAGAGATTATGTCCGGAGTTATCAAAAATATTTAATGACAAAAAGATAGTCATTTTTTCGGCGCGCTATATTCACGAGGGTATTTGCATTCTTCACCTAGGGAACGTGCTTGACATAGCAATATTCAAGAACGTCAACTTAATATACAATTCATTAAGGCAAACTAAGCTTTCATCATGACCTAGTAATATTGGAGTTTTCCGGAAAGGGGGGAAGAAAATTTGTAACTCGCACAAATTGACCTCTTTTTTTTCGTACTATAAAAAAGAGCATAAGCATGCTTGCACCAGTAAAAACGGTCAATAACCTCAAAAGAACCGTCAAAACTTTTATAAATCAAATCCGCAAAGCCACGTAAAGGCCTCTAAAGCCCATCAGGTCCGCGTCGATACACTCTAAAACTATCCCGCAACACAAAGTTATTGATCCGACGCAGAATTGCCGCCAAACGTCAATGGCAAACACGTAGCGACCCCAGGAACCGCAAAAACTTAAATGCGCTCCATGGCCTTCTTCGCCCAAAGTGAAAAAAGCAATAAAGTTGCACAAAAATTTGTGCTGGCAAAAAACCTTGATATCTTTCAAGGAGGACAATCATCCAATGTGAAGAATCTCTAAGGCCTTACGCAACAGGCAAATCCCCATTCCAGCTATTCATGGCAAAAATAAGGTTTAATATTCTTCTAAAGGAAAAACTGATGCGTTTGCCAACTGCTTCAAACTCCAATGCTTTCCTGTATTTACAAGGAACATAGATCTAAATCACGTAAATCGGATCCACCTGGCAATCAAAAACTTTCTGAACGCCAAGGACAACGACGCACCGCTGGAAAGCGATCGACCTTCTCAAATTAGAGAAATTATTAAAAGATTTAAAGCTCAAACTGCCTTTGGTTTCAATAAAATAACAAACAGATATTGTAAATGCAACTTTTTGAACTAAGCACTTTCCTACAGAATGGTTTGCCATTTTTTTTAAATTGTACAGAAATATTTTTCTTTTGCGTCTTATAAAGCTAATCGTTTCATATTTAAACCACAGAACACTGGCAGACAAAATTTCTGACCACATATCTATTTCTCGACAGATGGAAACAGAGCTCTATTTTATCTCCGTTCCTATTATTATAGCTGCGTTCGGCTATCCTACTCGAGTCACTCTTTTTACTCTTTTTGTGCTACGACCGTTCGGTTATTGTTTTTGGAGTGCACGGAATCATTTTTTGGCCGTTCGGCTATTACGGAGTGGAATAAAAAAAGCAACTATATTTACCCTACCTCGACTAGCATGGATATAGGAGTTGGTAGCAGAAGTAGGCGCGTAGTTTAAAATTATTGCATCGTGATGACATGGAAAAACGGGAATTTTATATTTGAAGATGAAAGTAATTCTAATTGCTATCAATGTGAGGAAACAATAATTAGGCGACAATAAAGGACTCAGATAAAATTAGATAGATTTGTGTAATTTATATGTTTTAATTGTATGTACATTTTAAAGTTGTACTCATCTCTATCATAAAAGAAATGCATTAAATATCTAATATTAATATAAATACAAAAAAAAACAAATAATAATTATTTTTAATATTTAGCAAAAAAAAAAGATGAAAATTTAAGAAATATATTAAACATTTCTCCAAACATAATTTAACTTTTTTGCTGTTTAGTATTATATAAATTGTTTGTTGTTTTGTTGGTTATTTGAGAGGTGACACTGACAAACTCCTTAATGCGTTCGGCTAGTTTGACTCTAAAAACACCGTGATCACGTGACACAAAAATCTACTCCAACACTACTTTTACTCCAAATTAATAGCCGAACGCAGCTCAAATAACTATAACTTTGGGATTGACGCACGGTGTCAAAATAGCACAATATGTTAATGACACTCTTCAAAATCACTCACAATAATTACTACAAGATTACAGAAAGCTACCAACAACCTGAAAGTATGGTTGGACAAGTGGCGAGTCAAAGTTAACCAAGAAAAAAGCAAGGCTGTTTTCTTCACACAGCGACAAATCACTCCGGATGAGAACAATTTTAACGACGTTCCCATACTGTGTTCCAATGCTGCCAAGTATAGAGTTACCTTAAAGAAAGGACTCACGTACAAATTGCACGTGCAATCCATTCTCGATAAAGCCAGTATGGCAAACAATCTTCTTGTTCCAATGTTGCGTCAAAACAATGGCATGACAATTCAGAATAAAACCCGACTCTACACTTCTAGCATCAGGCCTATGTGTCACCTCAAGCGTCTTGAGGCATTCCAAAGTACTACTCCTCGGCGCTCTATAGTAGGTTCAAAACAGGAAAATTCGGACAAACCTAGGGATGCCTCCGCTGCACCAACACATCGAAGCTTTAATTGTAAAATACTTCTTCAATAATCTCGTGTATCATCCATTCTACAAGCGCCCGGTGAGCCAAGTAACCGCACTCTAAAGTATTAACAAGGATTAGGTCAACCTTCTCTCCCCAGCCTATAAAGCGTAATAAAAAATATATTCACAACCTAATCTACAAAAGACATTTTAAGCTTAGGATATAAATCCAACACTTGCCATAGAAGATTTTTCCGCTCAGCCACAAAAAAAATCATATTTTATTATTAAATTGATCTAATAATATTTTTAATATATGTTAACCTTAGCTAATGACATGCTCTATGACAAGGTCCTTGTTAAAATTAGCTTCTCTGCAATTTATTGCTGTGTACTTTATAATGAAAGATCTAAAAGTGTAGTATAACAATGAGCATTCACTATAAAAGTTGCTATTATTCATAATAGTTATGTTATCATCGTGTATTATGTACTTTATATTTTAATTGTTTATAACTACTTAAGTTACCACAAAACATAATTTTGTGTTACGCTTATAGTAATGATCTATGAATATATTTTTTTAAAGTTACAATAAGCGTATATTTGATTGACTACATCATAAACCTCAAATTTTCGTTCGTTCTATTTAATCTATAATATTGCACGCACGTATTGCTTAAAAATAATACGTTTTTTTCTGTACAAAAATAATTTAATAAACTTTTTCTTGATAAAAATTAAAATTAACTTTTTTTAGTAAGCGATTTACATACTAACAAATTGGTCTGTATAAATAACAATGTTTTCCTTTTGTTTTAATTGTCAAATGAAGATACTTTTATCTAATTTTTATTTTCTTTACTAGCAAGCCTTGCCTTAGGCATTTATTTACCTAATAGGGACACCTTATAATATGTTTTACTAAATTGACTTTTTATTATTATGAAATTTACGTAATATAGTTTAGTCACTATACAAAAAAACACATTTTTTTATTTATAAAAATTTGAATTTTATATTGTTAATTGATTTTTAAGCAACAAATTTAGCAGTCAAGGCATTTTTTTAAACATTTTTTTTTCTTTGCTATAGCGTATATTTACTATTTACTTCTAATATTATGTCTGGTGTATTAACGTAAAGTAAACGTTGAATATAAGCCTGAAAAAGTTCTACGTACATTATCAATATTTTAACTACATTTGTTTTACTTAATTTAATCATATCGAATATTTGGAAATGAAATTATATTAACGATTTGAGGCCAGTAATACCGTTAATTTGTTCCAAATTAACGTTGGCATTAGTTGAAATGTCGAGTCATTAAACATGTACAAACACACATATTTTTATTCAATTTGGGTGTATTTATTATATGCGTAACTATTTTAGTAATGAAGCGAATCCATTTTAATGAACCTGTTAAATTCAATTATTAATTATATTGAAAATTATATAAAATTGCAATTCTTCTGATAACGTAAAAGATTTAAATAATTCATTAATATTTAATTGATTTATTTAATTAATATATACGCAAATTTACAATATCTAACCCAGACACTGGTGTTTCAAGTACTTAAAACTCTTGTCAATAAGTCTATAAAATTAAAAAATAAATTTGGCTACAAATGTCACAGATCGCGGGTAGCATCATATAAAGATGCCGTGTTGGTTTTCAGGTAACTGATTGTATTTGTTTTGGTGTTGAAAAGAATGAGAGTCCCTTGTAAAGTAAGTAAGCTGGGGGTATCAATAGGTATAGCGGATATGGCCACACGTATAATTCACGAACTGCACTGACCCAGGATCCAAGCAGTGGCTCGAATAATGGTTTTATTTTATTTCCGTCAAGGTCGAACAGCAGTTTATTTAGACGCACAATTTCATGCGCATCATGCCATGAATGCCGGCATAACGGGCATAACCTATTCGCGTTCACTTCGTTGTTTCCATAGTTTTTAGTTATTATTGTTATTAGTTTTATAGTTTAGTTTTAGGGATTGCCTCAAAGGCAATGTCACCACCAGGTATTTGCAAATATAAATTAAAAGTGTCATTTTGTAATAATATATATTACAGTTCTATAACTGATAGCAGTTATAGGACTATAATATGTATTATTATTTATTTTTACAGAATTTATATTTTGTTTATTTTAAAGAATTATTATTTATTTTAATAGAATTTTTATTTATTTGCAAATTCTGTGAGGATTTGCCATTTTTAACTCTGCCGTTGTTAGTTCCCAGCCCGAAAATAAAGAGGGAAAATGGCAAGTTTTAAAAATAGCGCCTTTTATTGTCAGAAACGTAACTCAGCGCCGCTAGGCGTCCGTTTTACAAACTTAATGTTTCTTCCCAGGAGCGAAGAGGCGCTAAAACTCGTGGCGAAATATTTATAGGGAATTGACTTATCTTCTATTGTATGATCTGTGTAAGTAAGTGCAGGAGAGTAAATTTACTATGCTGGCCGTTGTACTAGTTGATGTCCACTTGGCGACAAGAAGCTGTTGCATTTCTCCCAAAGCAGTCTTCCTTCCCGGTATTGAACTGATGAAACAGGTCTGGAGGTTAGAAGTTCTTTTCTGTTTCTTTCCTGCTAAGATTCTAGATTCGTCGTTGTGAGTAGTCGTCAGTTTTATCCAATAAACAAACAAATTTATTTATATTAATCATTGGATTGTTGCAATGCCATTACGTTATAAGGTGCTTTCTTTTTGCCAAGTGAGGTAAGCTAAAATACTCACTTAACCTCACAAATATCTGTTTTTTTTTTTTTAATTAAAATTCACTTGTTGTCGTTCATTACAATTTCATACATTTTAAAATTAACTTATACTGGATGACGCTGTTTATAAGTATTGTATTTAAGCTAGTATGATAATAAACTGTGCAACTCTACTTGGCTACCAAACCTTTTATCATAATTTGGTGGCCCAGTTTGTAACCAATGGCTACATTATTCCGTTAAGGGTAACGTTGTTGCCGGTACAAAGCATTACGCTGTGTGGCTGTAGACGCTTATCTCTGGTATCAATCAATCTTATTCTAGACCACTGACCATAGTGCTGTTGTCATTAAGTAAAATCTTTGGATAGCTGTACTTGTTTCCAACAAAAGTTATACCTAAAGAACCAGGCTCACAAATTGTTTCTCAAAAAAAATCTGCGAAAAAAACTAGAATCAAAAAAGAAAAAGAAGAAATAATAAAAGAATTGCCCAACAACAAAGCAACATTAAAATAATTCAAATAATCAATAGACGCCCAAAAAAAGAAAATTTTCCAGGATGTTTTAAAGAAGCCACACTAGTACTGGTTAAGAAATAGAAAAAAAAAAGAAAAAGCAACGTCATACGGGCCAATATGCTTAATCAACATACAAGTTAGATAATGAAGAAAGTCATTGGGCGGAGAATAAAATACATAAAAAAAACAATACGGATTTACTAAAAAAAAAACAATACGGATTTACTAAAGAAAAAACAACCTTAGAAGCTATAGAAAAAGTGAAAGCAATAGCAAAAGAAACAAACAGCAGATTAGATCGCAGAAGAAAAGACAACACTGCGTAAAAAGAGTTAGGCATACAATACGTGTTAGGCTCGTTTCACACTATACGGTTTCATTTGGTTCGGTTTCTTTTCGGTTGCAACCAAAAACGAATAAAACTTTTTTACACATACACGGTTTGTATCAAGTTTTGTGTTGTTCTTCGTACAAAGGCTTAGTAGTAATCATAATGGAAAGAAGTCAAGTTGTTGCCATGTTGTTTCTCTATAGAAATTAAAAAAAAAACAAATGAAAAAATCATTGGAAGCACCCTCTCATCATTTTACGAGGGAGTATTTGGTGCTATACAGTTTTTATTAGGTACCAAATAGAAACCAAAAATAAACCAAAAACAAACCAAAAACAAACCGAAAACGAATCAAAAACAAACTAAAACTGAACCGAACTGAATTACGTGTGAAACGAGACTTGTGGGAAACAATTATAGAGGCGGCAAAAAAGCTGAACAAAAAAACAATCAAAAAATAACTCAAAGCTTAACACTAGAATCAAAACTGTAAAATCTAGTATAAAATAAGCTACATTGGATAAAACTGCCAAAAAGCGGTACAATAACGGCATTTGCGGACAACGTAGCACTATTAGGAAAAGACGTTGAAACAAAAGTATTAAAAAAAAAGCTGGCAATAGAAAAGATACAGATGAAGATAAAAAGTAAAGGTTTAAAATTAGTATCACGCAAAACAAAGGCTAGCGACTAAAAAAAAATGTTTATTCCATCAGGAAGATACACACAACAATACAGAACACACTCTAGTAGATGTGGAAGTATGATAAAAAAACTAGAATCACACTTAAAAAGCCATTTGTTCCCTTAAAAATCTGTAAGTAGTGCTGCAGCCTTTGCAAAGTTTGGTGGTCATGCTAAAACATATTTTTTCTGCAGTTGTTAGTTGTTGATTGCATTCAATAGACTGCTCAAATTGTCTTGCCAAAATGCACTAACTTTTTGACGTAACCCATAGTAGCCTAGTTTTTCTTTTTAGTAAGATTGGCAGTTGTTGTTTATGACCTTCAAGTGTGTTTTGTTGTTGTCAGATTGCAGTGTGATGGTTTGATAAGTTATAGTTTAGTAAAACAAGTTGTAACTCGCCCAGCTATCTATCTACATTTAAAATCCTTTAAAAGAACGCGGCTAGCTTGGGGGTTATGGTTATTTTTTTTAGCTAACCCAAAATGTGGTTAGATTGATCGTTTTGTACTTAAGTAGCTTAACCGACCTAAGGTCTATTCCCTGGCAACAAAGTTAGTATTGGTGTTGTTTTCTTGATTGTGTTTTGCGTTTGATGGTTTTCTGCCATTGAGACGGTCTTTAGTCGTCTGAAGAGGCAAAACCAGAAACTCTACGTGAAAAACTAGAGTGTCTTCTATACCATCAAGAAAAAAAACTCCTTGTTCTATGTGTGAGAAAGAAAGGCGTCAAAAAGTTAAGCTTCATGAGTTATATGTTCATCAAACCACCCATTTAAGATATGCAACAAAAGAAAAGTATAGAAGTAAAAAAAAGTTGATCAAGTCGGTCAAGGTCAGAACGGAAACCCGCCCAAAACCCAAACAAAACTGGGAAAAAAAAACACCTCTTCAAACCTCTGCAGAAGGTTTTGAGTCGCAATGATGTAATTTAATGTGGACTTGAAAAACATTAAAAAAATGTTTTTCCAAACCCCACAAATGGTAAGCTAAGATAAGGTCATGCTTTTCTTATGGCCCAGTTTTTCACCAGCAACATTACGGCTATTGTAACTCCGCATACATACGGCTATGGAGAAGTTGGTACAGTATTGCATAAGTGAGAACATAAGCCTAGTTATCAGATGAGATGCAAACTCCCACCACATTGTATAGAAAAACAAAAACACCAAAAACAAAGGTAAACTTTGCACTATTTTATTTCAGTACTAACTAACTAATAACTTATAGTGCTTTATAATGTTTTATGTGTTGAAATTGAAAACTACGTAGATAGTTAAAAAACTCTTTATCACAGGCATACAAGAACTCCTGCCCACTAAAATCGGTATCTACTTCTGACAGTGCCATACCCTGGCGGTGTGACAAACTCAAAGCAGCCGTAAAAATCAAGAGATGACTAAAACGCTGCACATCACCTTGTAGAAGATACACGCATAACCCAGGCAATCTAAAACTTTTTATAACACAATAGCCAGGAAAGTGGTTTACAGAAGCTGCCCTCAGGGTAGGAATACAGTCACTTAATTACCGTGGCTTCTACACAATTAGATACGCAGATTATGTAAGGTTTCTGCTAAAAAGCAAATTCAAGAGCATACTCTGCACCTTAATACAGGGAGTTTATAAATGAATGGGATTATGTAATCACTTTGAATATGCCACTTTTTTAAAATTGCCCACTATACTACATATGCTTTCATATGTTTGCTTGACAGCTGTCAAAGTTGATCTGTCAAAACAAATAGTTTAGTGAACAATTTGAAAAAAGCGGCACATTTAAAGTGATTACATAATCCCATTCATTTATAAACTCCCTGTATAAGAAGCCCTAAAAGTAGAAAAAAAAAATAGATGCAAAAACGAGGCTATTACGGTTAACCTACAAAAAACCAAACTGGTTTTCTTTACAAAAAAAGCAAAATTAGCCAACTAAATTTACCAAAACTCTTAAAAATCCCATTAACGGACTGTTAGCAAGACATAAAAACTGCCTTCAAATATAGTACTCTGATTATACACAGTTGTTATAAAACCTATGCTCAGCCAAGAACCAAGCCGAAAACGTCAACAAACTAACTAAACAAGTTGCAACCAATTGCATGCATAAGTGCAACAAGCTGTGTCTGACATTCTTCAAATTTTATGCCAAAGAAAGGGCAACATCAGCAGCACAACGGCTAAATGCAACCAGACTTTGATACACTGCGGGGAAAGCCGGCAAACACTGTTTTCTCTTGAAAGAGCGCAATCAAATATTATGCCACTCTACTTTGTATTTAAAAGACTCTACAGTGTACACACACATAAACAACAAGAGCCAAAAGTAGATAAAGACTAACTCTTTCAAATTTACATTCAAAAACTCTATGAGATTCTGTGGCAAGAATTAACCCTTAAGTTCTAGACGTCTCAATATTTTTACTACTAAAAACACATAAGACTATCCTCCAGAAAGAGATAGCCAGAACAAAATATAATAGAATTAAAATAGTACCCCAAAAAACAATTTAGTAAAAACGGATTGCAGATCAGCAATTTTAGGTATAAAATATCTAAAATCACATAAAGACTAATACTAGAACGCAGATAGCTCAAATAACATTAAACTATGTTGGATGAAAAGCAATCCAATACAATAAGTAAAGTAAGGCTGATGGTTTGGCGCTCAACAAATCAACCCTCAAAATGTATGGATCCAAACCCTGGACCGCACTACCAATAAAAACCTTAACACTATACTAAAAGCAAACACGCACTATGCATTTAAAACCCGACAGACAAAAAAGGCAATAATTGCCTCAAATTTCAGTTCAGAAAGAACCTGCAAACCATAACAGGAATCTTGTCAAGGCATTCTCAATTAAGAAAACATATGCGTACTATGAGCATTGTACTCAGCTTTATACGCAAAGGATGTAAAATGGAAGACAAGACAATCGACCACGTACTATGTACCCACCCAATGCTTTCCTACGCAAGTCCATGTTAGAGAATTGCTAGCTAACATGGCCAGCATAAGAAAACAATGTCTTAGTATACATTAACTTCATAGGTTGGCTGCGTGATGGAATTGAGAAGTAAGCTTTATCTCTGTAGGAGGTACTAATAAGTTCAGTGAAATTAGTTTTACCGTACCACTCAAATCCAACATTAAAACGTCCTCATAGATAGTTAATAGGTGTTTTCCATTTGAACGCTTTATGCATCTCGTGTTGGTGCGTTAGAGGTCAAGTTCAACTATTTTTGTTCTTCAAAAAGCTTTATCTATTGGTCTCCTTTCACATCTCAAATACAAGTTTTCATTTAGATGATAAAATTTATTAATTTTAAAAATACTGGCAGTTATTTTTAAAATACTTTTTTATCTTTCATATTCAATAAATTCAATTTTTCACACTTGACAAACGCACTTGAAAATATTATATTATTTAAGTAGAAAGCGTCTCACTTTCTACCACAAAAAAACACAAAAAATGTAATACGCTTTGACAAATGGAACAAGTAATTAGTTACAATCATTGAATTAGTGCCACAAAGTTCGACAATTTGGTCAAATAAAAAACAGTTATTAGGTCGCCATCGGCTTGTTGTCTGTTGATGAAGAACTACCGGTACTTCTATACAGAGAAGAAGAAGATGTCACAAGATTTTACCGGTATTACGTATTAAAGTCAATAAAATCAAAGTATCATTTTAATTTAAAAATACTTTATTTAAATTTGATTTTGCTAGAATATAGCTATTGCTAAATAATATATCATTATAAAACAATTGCTTTTATCACAAGTTTATTCTCACAAATATATTATTAGTTTCGGTTCTGTAGAAGACTCTAGTTGAGCCAAAACTAGTGATAGGTAGGTCAGTAAAAATAACCTTATGAGACAAACAGAGTAAATTGTAAACATAAATTATCACGTAATAAAGATCACAACCATATTAATATAACATTAATCTGTTACAAATGAGGTAATTTTGTGGAAATTAATTTGCAGATTAAATAAAAACAAGCTATTAAACTTATATCATTTAGTAAAAACAAAACATAATAACAAAATGTCAAAAAAACCGAAACAAATAAGGCAGATAGTAACTTAAAAAAAAGTACAATATAATTTACGTTGGAAAATGCCCACATTGCTTCCTTAGAAAAATATAACTCATTAAACTTTATTACATTTCAAATGTATTAAAAAAACGTGAGAGTACTAAGAAGAAACAAGAGAAAACATTTAAGATGTGAAAAAAATATGCTAATGTAAAACGCATTTTTATACAGTAAATTTTACACAAGTATGAACATTGAGCATTAATAGTTACTTTGTTATAGTACATTTATTGATGCCTAAAATAACTACATTTTCTTATTTTGTTTATGTATCTCAGCATTATATACATTTTGAATTAATTATAAATAAAAAAATGCATTGCACAAAATGTATGCTAATAATTGATTTTTTAGTATGTTCATTTAATTATACATAAATTTATGTAAATAATAAATTAAACACAGCATACACATTCCTTTGAATATTTGATTACTCAGCGACTCATAATCATATTAAATATTTTGATAAAAGAAAACTTACGTGTTAACTTTCCAATAAATTTTTAATTTTCTCTGGAACGTTTTGTAATTATCGTTCAACTTGAACGTCTCACTCTTGGACGCGTTGAAAAGAATCGTCTTTTTATTGTCCGCTCCAAGATCCTAGAAAAAGAGAAACAAAAAAAGTGTAGATTTAGCGGTGTAATTTAGTAGATTGTTAAATAAAATAGAACCTCTAGTGGCGCCATTTCGAAAGCGGTTTTAAAAACACTAATAATTAACCAGTGTCACAACTTGCTGGCGAATCAATTTGTTTGTAATTTTAAAATTGTTGCCCGGCAACGAGTTCGAAAATTTCTAGTGTTGTATAATTGATGCAGATGTCGCGGGGGACTAGAAAGTCGATAGGGCCTGTTGGATTTCGGTTTTCTGTAATAAAACGTATTTCAGCGACATCTAATGCCCGGAGTTGGAAACTTTGCAATGTTTTTCTTGCTACATTTATATTTTAAAGAAATCTGCTAAAACCTGTAAGTAGTATACAAGTTCAAACTTTTATTTGAATTTTTGTTTTATACGTACTATTTATTTAGTGCTCAAATTTATCGACTTGTTAAATCTAAAAAAAAAATTATTGAATTTTTATATGATGAGAAAATATAATATACTTATATATGAAAGAAATCAGCAGTTTATTTACATTATTATTATTGATTATATAAGGCGTGTATTACTTCTTAAGTGTAGTTCTTTGCTCTTTAAAAATTCTAGAAATACCCAATACATTTACATGATTGTCTGTTCTTCTCTTATCATCTCAACTTGCTAGAAATAAAAAATAATATAATTGAACTAACAGAATCACATTTGAACTGCAAAATTAACAACAGCGAGTCCAATCCAAAATTATTATTTAGTATTCAGAACTTGATATTATGTTAGATACTGAAAAAGTTTCAAAACGAACTAGAGAAACAAAAAGTCCAGAGTTTAATTTAAAAAAAGGTAATATGAAAAACCCAAATAACGATCTCTGTACCATCGATTAGTCAAATTTAATAACCATTAATCTTACCGTTATAAAACAAATCTTAAGAACAGTGGAAAAAGACTCAAGCTCAATATACATTTTTTATACTCGGTTTGCTCGTTCGTGCTGCTAAAGCCTATTGCCCTTGATACACTATATACTGATTCAAGCTCAATCTAACGATCATTTCATTTCAGTTCTTCAAACCTCGTGAGTATGCCTTGTATGACCACGGCGTCGTATGATAGCAAAAGACAAACTTGAATAAATATTTCTGTGCTATATACACAATTGATGATGTAAATAGAAACAATTTTGAATTGATGAAATAAATTAAAGATTTATTCAAACTTAATCTAACAACCACAGCGGCCAAAGGCCAAGCATAGATAGTGAGACATTTTAAATATGTAAGAGGATGAAATGGGGAAATATACCTATCTCAGACCAAAGTTACTATAGATTATTTAATTGTCAACAAAGAAGCGTAGCATAAAGTTAAAAAAACCAAGGTGGGGAGAGAGTGGAGAGATTATTAGCCACTGGAGGTATATATTAGAAGAAAATACAACATAAGACAGAAAAAAATGGTAACGAATACAATGTGGGCGCAACAGAGTATAAAAAATCAAACAAAAAGTACAAAAAAATGAAAGAAAAGTTAGAGAACCGAAGAGAAATGACGGAGAAGCAAGTGGTGAAACAATAAATGTACAAAAAAAAACAAAATAAATAAAAAATAAAGCAACTAAAAAACAGTACAGAATGAGCAAAAAAAATACATAAACCTATGCAAAAGACCTTAAAAAGATATATAGTATGAAAAAAGAAATAGAGAGAACAAAATAATTTCTATGGAAGCATAGAGGATTCAATTTTCTAAATTGTATGATGAGACAGAGAGAAAAAGAGAAGAAAAATTATTCAACTCACAGAACAAAAATCGGACAAGATCACAAACAATTTGGAAGCAAATAAAAATATTATAGAAAAATACCAGGTATGGATAGAATACAACATAAACCATAAAACAGAAGTTTTGATTGAAAACTGACAAAAGCGATAAATAAAGTATACAAAAAGGAAAGGTTTCCAAAATAGTGGAGAGAGGGTCTTGTACGCCCAATACACTATTAAATACGGCATACAAAATTCACGGCACGGTGGCTAGATGAGAGATAAATAAAGAACTAGAATTAAAAAGTTCAATGAACCGGTGGGGTTTAGAAAAAAAGAGAAAGTATAGATAATGCATACATACTGCACCATATAAAAGAAAAAAATTGCAGAAAAAGGAAGTAAACTGTATTAGTCTTAAACCTAAATAACCGCCTTTAATAGTGTAAACAGAGAAAAATGGTGGCTATGTACGAGAAGAGATAAGTGATCATTTGGTAAAAAGAATAGAAGAAGTAAATGCAAAAACAATCAAGGTCTTTTCTAATGACGAATTAAATGAAATGTTTTAGACTAAATTGTATTTAACAAGAATGCCCACTTAGTCCAAGCCTGTTTGCAACATACATTACTAATGTGAAAGAAAAGCTGGCGTACGTAAATGACATGGCAAATGTTGAAAACGAAGCAAATTAAATAAAAGAAATAATTAAATATTTAGAAAGAAATGGTAAGAGTCTAATGTAAAAAACAAAAACAATGGTGTTCAGATCGAGGAAAGAAAACGGCCTAAAAAATTGGAAATGAAAGAGACAAAAGATTAAAAAATTGAGAACATTTAAATACTTTGATTTAGTATGGCAAATAACGAAAAAAAAAGTTAATTGTCAAATTTTCAAGGCCAACGGCAAAAAATAAATTAATTTTTATTAATATTATTATCATTCGAATCCGAAAAACATTCTCTTCTTATTAATGCTAGTAAAACAGCATGTTTAATATTTGGCAGAAAAAAAGATAGAATTTTGGCTAAATCAATAATGCAAATAAATGTAAAAGGTCAATCAATATCTATCTCTGAAGAAGCAAATAATCTAAGCCTTATCATGGACAGCTCTCTTCGTTTTAATAAACACATCAGTAACTGCATTAGAAACTCTTTTTATAAACTAAAGTGCATATACCCTCACCGTCATTTGTTAGATGTAAATACCAAGCTAACGCTTACAAATTCAATGGTGCTGAGTCAGCTAAATTACTGTGATGCTGTGTATGGACCTTGTTTAGATTACAATACTAAGAAACGCATACAGATTGTTCAAAATGCTTGTCTAAGGCTTATCTTTGGTATCCGCAGAAGTAATCCAATAACGCATAAACTAAAACAAGTAGGTTGGCTAAACATGCACAATCGTCGCATTCTTCATGCATATACTTGCTTTTAGAAAATTATAATGTTCAAAACATCACCGTACCTCAACAATAAGATAAAATTTAGAACTGACGTTCACAATTTGAATACCAGATTTAAAGGTGCAATATCACCACCATATCATAAAACTCCTTACTTTGAAAGATCCTTTTCGTACAACGTTTACAAATTATATAATGAATTACCTGCATCTTTCAAAAGTTTGTCAGTTACAAAGTTGTGTGTTCGAAATCTATTGTTAGACAAACAATAATATATTTAGCATTGTGAGTGTTCACGATAGTTGGTTTTTGGATAGGACAACATACAAACATTTCTAATTAGTGTTTTTTGTTTCTGCTTAAGTATCTAATTAATAATTTTTTTCTTTTTTTTTTAATTAAAATATTAATATTTTGTTGGTATTATAGGAATTAATATTATGTTATTTGGTATTGTCTATACTTATAGGGTTAAGTGGAAGAGCAGACTACTGTGAAGTACAGGAATCTGAACTTCGCCCTTTGCCATTCTGTGTTTATTTAATTTTAATTTTATAATATGACTGAAATGATAACTTGCTCTTTATCCACCAGCGTGGTTCGGAAGTCACGTATTAAGCTGTTGGTCCCATCAAACCACTTTAAACAAGTCGTAGACTTACTGTGGCGATGTAAAACAGCCGTAAAAAGCATATAATAATAATCATTTGTTTTATTTTACTTTGGCAATAAAGACAATTTATTATTATTATTATTAGTCGGCAGAGAGGGCATGTACAAATACCAGCGCTAACAAAAGTTAAGTAACGGCCGCTCTGGTCACAACTTGGATGGGTAAACCCAAAGTGATGCACAGCGTAGCGTTCTTCTCAATATGGGTCCGTTACCTCATATAGGCATCCATACATGTCTTATCTGTGGCTCGGTGTGTCCGACACCTCGACACCTAACGGTATTAAGAGGTTATTGAATATATATATATATATATATATATATATAAGTTATCGTGCGGAATTATACTGAGTTGCAGCAGACTTATCACTTCGTGGAAGTGTTGTTCGCCGGACACCTGTGCGACAGACTGCAGCGTTGCAGAATCACCGAATATAAATACGCGTGATAAACATTTATGAGTTAGTTATTAAGTATATTCAGACCTGTAACCATTGTAACCGTATTATAGAATTAAGTTTATAATTCATTATAATAAAATAAATAACCATTTTTAAAAAGATACTCATAGTAACTCGTATATTAACTTATAATATATATATATATTATTATCATTAATACCACAAAAAAAAACACTGAAAGCAAACGCAAAAAAACTCGACTATAAACTTAACAGAGCTTCCTTAACTTTTGATGTAAACTCTTATATTTTTGAAATAAATTAATAATTTATTCAAACTCAATCTAACAATCACAGCGGCCAAGGGTCAAGCATAGACAATTGTTTCGGATCTACAAACCTCGTCAGTATGCCTTGTATGATAACGAAAGACAAATTTGAATAAATATTTTTGTCAGTAAGAAATATTTCTTGTAAATTACTTCAACCAAAAAACAAAGAAACGGCTATCAATTTTGCAACGTTTTTTTTAATATTACCTATTTACAATGCAAACAGTTGACTGCCATGTCATCACAAAACATTATTTTTTGACTAAAAAAACTGACCCTCCAAATAGGGGGCTCGAGGCTCGAACCCAAGACCCCTGGTATAGCAGTCGAGTACCGTAGCCACCCGGACTGCCATGTTATTATATATAATAATTTGTAACTTGTTTTTTTGTACAACGAAAACGTGTACAAAATTTCTCTAATCAATTAGATGTAGGGTACATACACATCTAAGAAAGGATTATTTTGTAGTACTTACATTATACTATTTAGGATGCTTGAAGTAATGCATATTTATTTACTATTTTTTTGAATAAACTATACAATTTTATTTTTATATTTTATATATTGCTTTATTTACACTTTTGTAAAAATAAAAATCGTTTATGATTTTATCTAGTTAAGGCTTGTAAATATAAAATAGATTTATTTAAAATTCCATAAATATCCCAAAATATTTATTTCAACTCAGGCTACGAAAATGGAAAAACATAAAAATAATTGTCAAGACGTTTGTCAATTATATTAATCATTTTAATATAAATTGATTTCATATATTTAACAAACACAGTAAACAATTTAACAAATTATTAATTTCTATAAAAAATATATTATGGTTGTATAAAATCAAATAAAATATAGTTACATTAAAATGTTAACAAATGTTTATCAAAAACAATCTCTTGCCTCAAAACACCATCAAATACCGCTTCAGGTAAAGCAATGGTAATATTTTGTTTGATGTACTTAGTACATTTAGCTTTGTTCTCTACAGATGCTATTACAACAAATGTACCAGACTTATTTACTCTATTGACACATTTTCCTCCTGCACTCTCAATAGTACCTAAAAACAACATATATGTAATATAAATTTTCACAATAATCAATTTACCTTTTATTATTTCAGCAGCTTCAGTAACAAACAATTGAAAAAAATATCCAGAAAAAAGTTTTTTGCTTTTACTTCTTTGAAATGATTCTTCTAATGAAAAAATCCATTTTTCTTCTGCTTTTGTATCTTTCATTAAATGATCCCATGGATCTAAAATAATAACATTCTATTATTTGTTTCAATAATTTATATATTTCTTACCCAAAAAGTGTTTTGCCTTTTTGCTTTCTTGTAACCAATCAGGAGAACATATTGGTTTGCACTGAGCAACAGCTGATAGCAATTTTAATGACCTTGCAATATTTTTAGTAACAAGAACCGTACAAGCCTCAATAGAATCCACAACAGTTCCACCTAAATAATTCTTGGTAAGATTTTATTGTTACACATAATAAACTTACCTAAGGATTTAATTATAGTACATAATTCAGGACTATCCAACATAGTAAAAACAACTTTAGGTTTTAATCTTAGCTTCTTTCCCTAAAATTTTTAAATCTGTAAATCTAATTTTCATAAATATTCAAATACTTACATCAGATGATGATAAATTATTGGACCTTGATGATGCAGGTTGAAAATCAATTTCGTCAGAATCAACTGAAGGTGTAGTTTCACTATCGATCATTTTAGTATTTCTCCTTCCTCTTGTTGGTTTGATATTTTCATTTATTTCATTTTTTAAAATCTTCTTCCTACCTCTTGTTGGTTTAGTTGTAGGAATTTCAATTATTTCTTTTATTTCTTCATTTGTCTTATCTTCTTCAGTTTTTAAAACCTTCTTCCGGCCTCTTGTTGGTTTAGTTATTTTAACTTCATTAGTTTCTTTAATTTCTTCATTGGTGTTATCTTCTTCATCATTTAATTTAAGCTTTTTATTGTTGCTTGTAGATGGTTCTTGAAGCTTTCGTTTACCTTTCATCTTTGATTTACCTTTATCTTTTTCATTAGAAGTTGAAGCCACTTCTAATATTGTTTTAGTTTCTAAAATTTTATTCGATCTACTTGATCTTGATGTATTTTTGTCTTTGTCCTTGTTATTTTGATTATCATCAACACTACTACTATCTTCATCATATTCATATTTGGAATATAACTTTCTAGTAGTTCTTTTCTTATTTTTATTGGTATTTTTGTCAACCTTTTCAAGTGGTTCATCTGAAGAATCGACTATCGCAACAATCTCATCACTTTTACCGGCTTTATTTTTATTTTCAGATAAACTTTCCTTGTTTCCTTCCAAGGTAGGAAAATAATTCAATATTGAATTTCTTTTACTTCCAGTTTTTTCATCGTTCTCTATTTCTTCATTAGTGACCTTTTCATTTGCTTTATTCCGATTTGTAGCACCACGAATTTTTCTAGTACGTTTAACATCATTTTGATCTAGTAAAGAATCTTTACTGCTAGATCTTGCATTTCTTCGTTTTGGTTTAGCATCTTCCTTTTTAGTAAGCTTAACTTTTTTCGCATCATTGTTATCCATTTCATCACTGCACCTTTTCTGCGCATTTCCAGCATCTAGAGTTTCAACAATATCTTGTGTAGTTACATCTTTAAGAACAGCGGCTAATGGATTGGAAGGTCTGTTATTATCACTGTTTACTAAATGTACAGTTTGAGTGGCAAACATAACTTCTAGTTGACTTTCTACTTCTTCAGCGTTTCCTTTTGGTTTTTCAATAGGTTCAACATTATTTTCAAGCAACCTATTAACTGGTACAAGAAATATTTGTGACTTTCTTTTGTCATTTAATTTCTGAGTTGCTTCAGAATTGTTTGTATCTAATTTAATTGTTTTATCAGTATCATGCACATTTCCAATAGCTTGTGTTGGTTGAAAGAATATACTATCTTCATCAGCATCACCAAGGCGTAGAGTACTTTGTTCAAATATATTTAGCTGTATTTCTTCTAATTTCTGTGTAGGTGTTACATAATTATAATCCTCAGTGGATTGAGTTTGCCCACCAAGTTTTTGAGTAGGAGCAATAAAATCATCATCATCAAATTCTTTGGAAGGTCCTGCTTTTTGATGCGTAGGTGTAAACAAATTTAGTTTCATAATATTTGCTGATTTATTTGTCGATAATTTCTGTGTAGGTGATGAGAAATCAAAATCGGAAGTTTTAGATCCAATTTTTTGCGTAGGAGCATCAAATACTGAATTATCAATAATTTTCTGTGTTGGAGCTACGAAATCTACATCGTCCTCCTTATCTGTATCACAGTCATCATTTGATATTTTTTGTGTGGGAGCATCAAAATCAGCTGTGCTAAACTTCTCAGTTTCCCTCGTTATTTTTTGCGTAGGAGCAGAAAAATCTATATCATCATCTGAATTTCTAGCTAACCTATTTGATAAATCAGCTTCATTACATATATTACCTGTCAATTTTTGAGTAGGAGCAAGGAAATCTGTCTCAGTATCAGAATCATCTTTATTGGTAATTTTTTGTGTAGGTGCATCAAATAATGTATCATCAATATGACTTTGATTGCTTGTGCTATTCAATTTTTGTGTCGGTGCATCAAAAATTTCATCATCATCATGCTTACTTACATTGGATTTTTTTATTATAATTTTTTGTGTGGGAACTAAAAACTCATCAAATTTCTTCTCAATAGCTGAACCCTTTGAAGAATTATTTTTCTTTTTTAATGACAATCTTGATGAAGACAAGATTTCCTCAGAAATTTCATCTTGTGTATCTAATCCCTTAACAACATACAATTCATTTTCATTCGTAATATTAGCAACAGCTGAAATTTCCGTAGTTTCAGGAATAGGAGATAATCCTAAAGAAAAGTCATAATCTCCAGAAGATTTGTTTGAATCTTGAGTACTTGGAATAATGCTAGAATCTTCCAACACAGATTTATTTTTTTGAACCAAAGTAGTATTTGCATCTTGAGTAGATGGAATAATTATATCACTTTCATCCAACATCGATTTTCTTTTAATAAATGTATCTTCCATATCACTGGTAGCATTTAAAAAACCTGATGCAGTAGCATTGTGTTGCAAATTACCTTCAATATCTGTACTTGAATCACTGACATCTAAATTATTTGCAGCCTTTGCAGATTTAGGTATGCATTCATCTTCGCTATCCGATGATGTTACAATACCTCTATGTAAATTTCTAGTTTTTGTCATACGCCTAACTTTATTAATAGATGTATCATTACTAATTTCATCATCAATATCAGCATCAGAATTTGAAGGTTTCTCACTTTTTTTACCAAAATCTTCGCTATCTTCATCCGTATTTTTATCAACATCAATTTCGTTATTTATTTTACTAAAGTCTAATGATTCAATACTCTCTTGATCAGTAATATCACCAGCTTCATTGTCAGAATTTATGCGATTAGAACTTTTCTTTGACAGCTGACTTGTATGCAGTTGAGTTTGCCCATCTGAATCTCTTTCTTCGCTAGATTTAATTCTATTCAATTTTCTTATATTTAATTGGCTCATATGTAATTGAGTTTGTCTGTCAGAATCTTCATTTGTTTCTACAGGAGATTTATTAATATGATCTTCTATATCTGTAGCTGAATCATCTTTCTTAGATTCTACATGAATATTACCAAGATCTTCTTCTACATCTGTAGCTGAATCATCTTTTTTAGTTTCTAAAGCCGTATTACTATGTTCTTCTTCTTCTATATCTGTAGCTGAATCATCTTTTTTAGTTTCTACTGACTTATTATTAGGTTCTTCATCTATATCTGTGGCAGAATCATCTTTCTTAGTTTCATGCTTATTACAATCATCTTCTATATCTGTGGCTAAATCATTTTCTTTAGGTTTGTCCTCTACAACTACAACAATATTTTCACGTACTGTTTTAGAAAGTTTATTTGACGGCTCTTCTTCTATATCTGTAGAATCACTGTCTTCAGTATTATCTTTTCCCTTCAGCTTTCCATTTTCCTCATTTGCAGATAAATCATTCAACTTCTTATTTTCTTCAGCATCTAATTCTTTTGATTCAATAACTAAATATGTACTTTTCTTCAACTTTTCTTCAATATCTTCTATATCAGTAGAAACATCACTTTCTAAAGCTTTATCACTTTCAGCATCCATATCAATTTTTTTAGAATCTGACTGTGCATTATTTACTGTCTCCTCTTTATGTCTTGATTGATTATTATCAACTGCATTACAATTTCTTTCAAGATTTTCAATATGTTCCACCAGCAAAAAATCTTCAGACATATCACTTTTATCAGATAACCGTGATGGAATTCTATCCAAAGTATTTTCATCTGAAGGTTTCTCTGGACAATTGATTTCGGCTAGTGTTTCCAACGAACAAATCTGAGTGTCAATATCTTCATCATAATCTTCATTTTTAGATTTCTCAAGTTCCTCCTCAGTTTTGTCAGGTACTTTTATTGGACAAATTTGTGTTGCTAAGTCAGCAAAATCATCTTCTTTCGAAGTAGATGCTTTTATTGGAGCTATCTGAGTAGCCATTTCATTAATGGTTAATTTTTTGCTTTCTGGAATTTTGAATTGATCCTGCAATGCTTGAACAGCAGGAACTTTGAAATTATCAATTAATGGATCGACTTGTGTTTCTGCTTCATGAATTGATTGGCAGTCTAGAATAACTTTATCAGGTGATTTATAATTGCTTATTTCACATATTTGTGTTAATGCATCACTAATTTGTGAACTGACTAATGAGAAATCATAACCATCATCGGGTATTGTTGGACTGTCACTTTTATCTTTGGAAGTACTTGCTTTTAAAGTTTTATTTATTTGTGTTGATGTGTGTGGTAAATCAATAAAATTTCTTGAAATGTTGCTGCTATTAAGAAGTTGTGTATTTGCACCAAATAATGTTTCATCCACTTGTGTATTTTGGGTATTTATAGTATTTTCTTGAGTAAAACTTAAGTCCTTTATCTAAAAATAAAATAAATTATTGTGTATTGATTTTGTTGATCATTTATTTAATTAATATATTTAATATATAATTGTATGTAATTCTGAGGTTACATTATTGAACATAACAAACAGTGTTAAAATGTTTGAGATTTGATTTTTTAGGTAGTCAATATTAGAGAGATTTAAAAAAGTTCATATACATTCTGCAATTCAGTAATGTTTTAAATTGCAGAGCTGCACAAACTTTATGTTGGCTTTTTAATATTGGCATAGTTTTAGATTTTTGGCATTTCAGCCTAAGAAGACTATTAATGTTAATATTGGCATGAGTATATCTAATATTCATATTATTGCAAAAAAATTATGTAATGTAAAATAGATTTCATCATGAGCTACTTGAGCTTGGGTTGATGTCACTGCATGCGCATTTTACTCTGTAAATTAAAGCACTAAACCTCCTTTACTCAAACCAATTCATTAAATCAATAGATGACCCTAACTATTTTGCAATAGATTTTTCAGCATGCTACCCAAAGCCATGCAAGAACTAAATAAAATGCAATTTAAAACATCTGTAAAGAAGTTATTAATAACAATAACTAATGATTTATTGATTTATTTAAATAGCAATGTTTGTAATTATAAGTCTAATAGAGGCTGCGTGGGTTAGTGTTAGTGCTTGCCTCTCATGATGGGGGTACTGAGTTCAAATCTTACTCTGTCGTAAGTTATTTGTAAATTTGTTCGATGCCTTAATTGCTTTGGCATTCATGGTTTTAGCAACAAAGAAATTTACAAACTAATAATCAACTTGCCTTATTTCATTACTCATACTCAGAAAAACCTTTGGCCTACTAGAACCAGGTTGGCAAGGTCGAAAAGAGTACAAAAAAGCCAATTTCATGATGCCTAATAATAATATAGAAAAAAATATATTTTGTAATATGTTTGTACAATGTACATATATCTATATTCTGTCTGATGTGTGTAAATAGCTTGTATGTAGTAACATCAATAAATATTATTATTGTTAACCCGAGATCACTCGTGTACTTTTTTATAAGGTAATTGGTCAAGTGTTAAATTTTATCTAACATTTAGAAATAAATACCAATTAGTCTTAAACTCAGCTTAAACTTATTGTTGTTTATTATGTCAAACTCCATATAATTACAAAGGTTTTATATTTATACTAAACATAAATAAACACAAAATAAACACCTCGTGCAGTTAGTTCTTTTATAACAAATGCTGCTTTTTGTATGTAATAATGTTATTAGACGCGCGTTAGATAGCTATATCTTCAAATGAATTACTACTAAATGAATAGGCCAGTTTTTATGAAACAATAACTTAATTGTTATAAAACAAAGTATTCAGTCCAATAATAATTTATAATTATAATAATATCTGTCATATGTAGAAAGAGAATCAGAACCTTTTCTTACTTACAGAATAATTGTTTCTACTTGCATATTTGATTTCTATTTAAATTTAATATTAGGTGTATAGTATTTGTAAATAATCATTGCATTATAAAAAACATATTTTTGTTTATATGTGATTGTTTTCTACACGTACCATCAATTCTAAATATTTATTTTGCCCTAAAGTCTTGTATTGACAAGCGATTTTACACTTTATCAACATTTTATTGCTATCTGAAAAAGGTTTCATGGCCTAAAACAGATTTAAGAACAGGTAATACTCGTTGAATAAATTTACATTTGCAGGTAAAGTATAGCCTATAATGTGCCATTTGCGCGTTGCTAATCAAGTTTGACTTCAATGGAATTTGGGGCATTATTAACGCTTTTATGTAATGTTAATGTTAGGCCAAACAAACACAGCTCATAAAATAAATCTAAGCGTAGGTAGCCTCTGTATTAGCACTGATACAAACGAGGTAGTGTTTTCTTTAAGTGCCTCAGATACTTTGTAGTCGACATTGATCAATAGTAGTTTTTTATTGTAGAATTAAATTTATGATAATGTTTTAATGCAGTGAACGTTGGTAGGTGATTACCTTTCTTTTTTTATTAAATACCTTGAGTATATTGGATAATTGAAACAATTATCTAATCAAGGAGTTTTTTTTTAAATAGCAGACAAAAAGGGGCTTCGGAATTAGAAAATAAAGAAAAGGGTTGTTGGGGAAACGGAAAAGAAAGAGAGATTGGTTTTTGAAAGGGTTTAAAAATTTGAAAAAGCCATAAATTAAATAATAAAAACATTAAATGAAAAAGAATGAAATAGATTATACAAATTAATTTGTCAATGGATAGACGCTTTGAAATAGTTACTAGTACACCGACCTTTCCAGATTGGAAACCACTGACTACTCAAGAAGGGACAGTAAAGCAGTTTTGAAGTTAAGAGGTACAACGGTACGCTTCTAAAATGCCAGGAAAGCAACAAATTTTCTTTAAATAGAATCAACTAAGTTAAGTTTTATAAATTATAAATTTTGACATTGACATTTCAACAAGCATTAGCAATCAAGGTTTAATATTATAATAATAATTTTGTCTGTAAACGGAAGTTAAGCTTAGCTCACGTGAATTTAGATGTTAATGAATTTTCAACTATTATATATGATTATAGTCTTGACCACATAAATATATATTATTCTTTTTGTTCCTTTATAAAATTGAGTTTGTTTCTTTTATATTTATGTCAATTTTAGATCAAAATTATACTTTGCCATTTTAAGTAAAATGGCTGGCGTCCAACAAACATTTTGGAGAATTTAATCCTAAATTTAATTAGTAAGCTACCCGAAGCAAACATTAGCTGCTGAACTACGACCTGCCTCCGAACCGAAAAAGCTGCCGTGTGCACCAAGTAACGCCCGGAGATAAAAAGGGGGTTTTAAGCCATAGATATAATGTCTTTACAACATGAGCTTAAATTCTCAGCAGATTAAAAAAAGTTAAAAACCTCTGTTAGTTCAGAAAAGAGAAAACCTACATATATAAATAATCAAACAAAAAAGTGGTGTTAATAAGCATAGAAATATTTATTCAAATTTGTCTTTCGCTATCATGCAATACCGTGGTCTTACAAGGCATACTGACAAGGTTAGGCCTCTGTAATCGATAGATTGTCTTTGAATAAATTATTAATTCATTTCATAACTACATATATGTTTTATCAATCTAAAAAAGGCCTTCGACAAAGTAAGAAAAAAAGACATATGAAACACCCTGGAAAGAAAAGGAATAGAAAGAGAGATAATAAACATAACAAAGAAACTGTATAGAAACAAAAAAAATAAAGTAAGAATAGGTAGCAACAAATCAAAAAAGTTCAAAACAAAAATAGGACTGAAGCAGGGCTGTATTCTAAGCACTATACTATTTGCAACACTAATAGATGAGATTATAAAGAAAAGTAAACAAAGACATGCTGTTTATGCTGTTCTGTTTTATAGCATCATTTTCGTAATATATAGTAGTATCCTTATATTCCTTATCTTCAATTACTAATTAATATTTAGCAACTAAATCATCAATACGTACATGCGGCCACTATGCCATTCCTCGATTAAATTTTTGGTATCAGTATTGACTTTCAATTTGCCACTACTGGAATAAGCACGTGAATAGGATACAGAAAAATAGAACAAATTGAAATTCAAACCCTAATGTTTGCAGATGATATGATATTAATCGCAGACAATAAAGAGAAACTACAAGGAAACATAAGAATATTCAAAGAAGAACTATAGAAGATAAACATGGACATAAACACAAGCAAAACAAAGACAATAATAATAGCAACAAAACCTAAGAAACATAAGATAGAATTGGAAAGACAAATAATAGAACAAGTAAAATATTACAATTACCTTGATGCAATAATAGAAGAAACAGGAAAAATAGACATAGAAATAGATGCAAGAATTGGAAAAGAGAGAAAGATATTCAAAGCACTCAAAAACCCAAAATAACAAAGAAAATAAAAACAGAAATATACAAAAAGGGAGTAAGATCAGCCTTAATATACTCATGAACAACAACAGAAAAAAATAAAAACAAAATAAATGCAATGAAGATGAGATTTCTAAGGAAAACCAAAGGAAACACAAGAAAAGACAAAGTAAAGAACTCGGAAGGAAGAAGCGTACTAAACATAAAATCAATTGAAACAGTAATAGAGAAGAGACAGCTAGGATGGCTAAGACACATACAAACTGGATAGAAACAAAATAACAAAGAAAATACACGATGTAACACTTCAACAGGGCTATGGCTAATATGGGCTTTGTGTACTAATGCGTAGTAATCATGTTTTGAATTAATACACAAAGCTGAAATGAACCTTTTAATAAAAAATTTATTTGCTTTCCACCTGTAAATTTGCAATGTATTGCATTATAGCATTTGACATTATTATTGGTCATACCTATGGAAGACAATGGAGCTTGTTGACAAGATTAGGATGCCATACCCTATCAAACGCTTTGGAAATGTCTAGAGCTACTGCAAAAATTTCTCCTTGTTTGTCTAAAGTAAAATTCTATTTGTGACTAACATAAGCCATAAGATCTGTTGTAGAACGTTTTCATCAAAATCCATATTGAATATCTGAGATGAAGTTAATTTGTTCTAAGACAATGTAAAAATTTATATATTTTTCAAAATGTTTTGATAATGCAATTCTATAATCTGTCTAGGTTGAACATTTGCAATTTTCCATCAATTTGAGAATGTTTCATTTTTGTATGATAAGGCAAATATTTTGGTCAAAATGGGAGCTAATTCATTTGCAAATGTTTTAATAATAGGTGGAATTTTATCTATACCTCATGCCTTTTTGGTATTTAATTTAAGAAGATATCTTTTGACAACCCGTTGCCTAAAATGAATTGCACCCATTGTTTTTATAATAGTATGGTTTGATGCAAATTAGATTGTAAAAATATCTGCTTTTTCTTTTAGATTAGTAACTAGATTGTTTTGATTATTTCGAAAAGGAGATATTAAAGATTTTGTATTACCTTAAATTTATTGTTTTATAAATTTTTTTGTTGATTATGGAAAACTAATCAAATAGCTATGTTACTGTCAATCCTATTTTTTTCAGATTGTATTAGATTGTCACAATAATTACGAGCTAACTTATAATCCTTTTTAGTCTGCTCGAGACAATTACTGATGTGTTTCTTAAATGTTTTTGCTTTTTATTTACTGCCTGTTTTGTCTGAATTGAAAACTGTTCTGGTTTAACACATTTTAAATAGTTTTTGATAATGATCCTCCAAATATAAGCAATGAGTATCAAATTAGAAATTATTAAGAAATTGTTTTATTTTTTACTATGTTTATCTTATAAAAATGATAGATGAAGCACAACCAATAATTTAAAAAGAAAAAAACCTAAGAGATTTATTGTCAATAATGCAGAAGATTTTAATCTGAATCAATTTCCAGGCCATGTTCACCCCAATAATGGAAACTTACTCGGTCCATGTCATTTAAGCAGCAAGTATTTTCTAAATTTATTTAGCTCAACTAGCATGTAACTTATGCGCAAAGCATTAGAACAATTAGCAAATAATTATTTTATCACAATTTTATGCAGATACTTAAATATTACATAATATACTCTTGTGGTTGTTAAAATTTGATGCTTTATCACACATATTATTATTGTCAATTGTTGTCCTACTTTTTACAACAGTAACAAAAGTTCTAACTCAGTAATCATCCATCCAAGATTGCAGCGAGAAAAAGTTAACATAATCCAAACCAGGAAAATACACTCCAAAATAAATGCAAATATTATTGAAAGAAATAATAAACTATTTTGATTTATAACAATCAAACCACATCACCTACTTTTAAAAAATTAATCCAACTACTGAAAAAAAAGCGTTTTTGCTATTAATACTCAAAATGCTCATATACACCAGCTTAAAATATAATTGACAATAATAAAAAACTAGTGTTCTGAAAAATAACATGAAACATGAATTGTATAAAAAGGCAAGGTTTTTCAACCTAATGCAATCTCTCCAGCAGTTTGTGGTCAAACCTTGAGTTTGGTTTACGCATGTGCAGAATATAACCTAAAATCATTAAATTAGCTTTGTCTTTTTATATAAAAAAAAATAAAAATTGTGTATGTATGTGAAAGGTTAGGAAGCAATAAGGACCCAGTTAATAGTAATAAAAAACTTATAATTACTCATTTAAAAATGCTTTGGAGATTCACTCTCTCCTTTATCAGTGCAATTATGTAAAACTATTAACTAGATTCAAAAGTTATATTTAATATCAAAACCATGTAAGACCCAATTTAATTAATAATTCTATTAAGAATAAATATGTGTGAATACTTCAAATAAAATGGACTAATCGTGTTTACGTATGTTGGGCAATGATTTGCCCATTTAAATGAGTAATTAAAAGGGTCCTTATTGCTTCCTAACCTTCCACATACTGCAAATGCAATAATATTAGTTATTCAGATGCTGCATGCCTTGTCTGCTGTTAAAAATTAATAACAGAATAAAGCAAACTTTGCTTTGTTGCAACAATTATCTGTACCTTACGTTCGTATAAATACATTGAAGCAACAAATTATAGTTTTAAGCTTTACTTAGACATAAGTAATACTTGACTAAGCTCCAGTTTTAAGCGAAATGATGCAAAGCGGTCCTTACTAGTGTAAAATACTTTCCCAAGAATTGCAAGCAGAAAATAAATAGTTGCCAATAGTTACAAAATCATAATACCTTCTTGTACGTTCCTTGTATATAACTTGAAAATATAATCACTGAATCATCATCGATTTTATGTAATTCAAATGGTATCAGTTCTATGTTTCCTACAGATGTTCCATTACTCGAATTAAAATCGCTAATAAAATGATTTTCATCATCAATAATAGTAAGTACTGCATGTTGTTGACTGATGTTCTAAAAATATATTAATAGTGAAAAGAAATTAATATTTAAAACGTTACATACCACATCTTTAATTATAACAATTGCATCTCTATGTCGGCCTATAAGGTTCAATCCCCCATATAAAGAAAATGTTCTCCCATTTATAGTAAGTATACCCATCTGAAAACAAACCATTTAGGTTATATTTCTATAAATATTTTTCTTACCTTAATGCGTGTTTTTTTTCGACTCTCCATTATATAGAAGATACTTAATTGTTCAATTTATAAAATAATAAGATATATTCTATAAAATTGTATAATAATATCATATCTTTTTAGCAAACGCAAATAGAATTTGTGTAACTGTCACATTCAAAACATTTGTTTGATTTCTGACAATTGCATTCAAGTGAAAATAGCATCAGAAGCACAAACAACACTGAAGTGCGATGTATAGGTATACAGGGTGTTTAGATATGGTTCTTGAATTATTTGCTCGAATCTAATTAAAAATTAATCATTAGTTATATAGCTAAGTACTGGTTAGCTCGTTGCGCCGTTCATTTAATCCCAATTATAACGCGTAAGTATTAGTTAAGTATAGTTGTTAATATCGAGGGGCTTAAAATGCATACTTAACCCTAAATTTGTGTTTGTTGTTTATTTAATTATAACAATTTTATTTTGTATTTTATTTATATATTTATTTATCTGACGATATATGTATATAACATATGAAACGTTATAAATAAATTTTAATTTATTAAAAATTATTTAAAAAAATAGACTCATCATCCCGTTAACAAATATAATTATATATATATATATATATATATATATATATATTTTAATTTCTTTTAAAAGTTTTGTCTTAGATCCCAGAACTGTTTAAGAATTCCAAGCGACTAAATATTTGTTTATATGGCAATATGTCTTGTATTTTGTTTGAACAAAGTCCATGAAATTATCTGCAAGAAATGCAAACATCTGCAATATTACGCCGGTATTGTAAAATCATTAGTCAATTGTGATCAGCAAAGATACAATTTGTTTTTTAATCAATTTAAAAAAAAGATAGGATTCGGATGCTTCTCCCTGAACTTGAGAACAATATTCAATACAAGGACAAATTTAAGTTAATATATACATGTATATTATTGTACACACATATATATATATACTTAAATTTGTTATATATATACTTTTGCACATATATATATATATATATATATACAGGGTGTAGATTAATTGGCGGATAAACGCCAGGTAACTTTATAGATCGTGCCAAAAGAAAACGAAAATCTTAATTCCAAAATGCTGAAAAACTTTTCGTTTGGCCTCACGAGGTCCTCAAAGTTTCAATTTTGTCAATACAAATATTGTTTTAATTGCGTATATTATGTACCAATTTGCTTTCTTTTTTAGTATAATAAAAATTACGAGGTTTATTGAAACTTAATAATAAAAAACATTGAAAAATGTGCAAATTACTTTTGAAGAATAAATCAAATTTAAATTAAATATACGCTTGGCAACGTAGCAAAATTTTTAATAAAATTCAAATTATAAAGTAGGCAATGCAATAAATGTCAGGGGGTCAAGTCTGATCTCTGGTGACTTTTGTCATCAGTGACTTTTAAATTCAAATAAAATTCAATTTAAATATTATGATATACTTTATTCTTTTGATAATCATTAATTTAAAATTGTGTGAGGTTGCACATTCACGACACATACCGCATTATTAAATTATGAATGGTGTTTTGATGCATTTGCGAAATATGTTGCGTTTGTCTAGTATGCGGCGGTCTGCCTTATGTCTGTCTCGGATTAACAACTACTACGTTGCCATGTCAATCCCGTGACCACCCTTGACAAAAATTATCGGCGACTTTTGTCGTTTCACCATGCGGCTAAAATGCGTTTTCAAAATAAATGTGTGAATCCAGCAAATAGGTACTATAATTATTATTGAATTATAGAACAATTTGTACATTGCAGCTGATACAACTATTATAAATTATTAGATTCTGTCATAAATAAAAATTTTAATTATTTCAATGCACAATTGATTGTTTGAAAATATATTTAAAATAATTGACATGAATATAGCAACTCTGACAGATTTAACATTTAACGCCGGCGATGCTTGAGAACGTCATAAATTCGATATCGATACGTGCTGTAAAGTGTTTAGAAGTAAGCGGTGGCCAATTTGAACATTTGTAGTTTATAATAAAAAATAAAATTTGATGTGTGTATTAAATTGCCTATTTTATGTGTATTAAGTTGCCTACATTATAGGTTTGAATTTAGAAAGTTTGCAACGTTGCCAAGCGTAACAAAACTTTGAGGACCTCGTGAGGCCAAACGAAAAGTTTTTCAGCATTTTGGAATTAAGATTTTCGTTTTCTTTTGGCACGATCTATAAAGTTACCTGGCGTTTATCCGCCAATTAATCTACACCCTGTATATATATATATATATATATATATATATATATATATATATATATATGTGCAAAAGTTGAACAGAAGTAAAAAAACTGATTAAATCTATTTAGAAATTTACAACAATAACATGGATGTTCCAGAAAAGATTATGTTAGATTGTAACTGCTAAAAAGCATTTATGATTTTGGGGTCAAAGTTAAAACCATCAATTTTAACTATAATTTTTTGTCAAGTAAGCTATTATTATATTTGTTTTAAGTAGAATTTTATTTGTAACTAACATATGTTGATTGAAACTTATATTGAGTATGTGAGTTATTTTGTTCTAAAAACTTGACAATGTGGAAATTAATATATTTTTGGTCTTTAATTTGAAGAATTGTATTCCTTTTTAAGTATAGGTTAAACATTTGTAATTTTCCAATAATTTGGGAATGTTTATTTTATGTATGATAAGACAAATACTTTAGTCAAAATAAGACTCAATTTGTTTTCAAATGTTTTAAGAATTATAGGTGGAATTTCATCTATACCTGATGCCTATCTGGTTTTTAATTTTAAAAAATATATTTTTTTTTATTAAAAACTATTTGACCCATTATCTTACCACTTATTTTTTTAGATTAGTTACAAGATTATTTTGATCATTTTGAAGAAGTGGGGGAGTTAATAAAAATGTTTAACTAGCTTGCATGGAATTTATTGTTCTAAGAGACTTTTGTTATTCATAGAATATTTATAGAGAAAATTGATTAGCTTTGTTTCTGTTAATCTTATTTTTTTCAGATTGTTACAATGTTTAAGAGTTTTTTTTTATAATCTTGATAAGTCTTATTATTAACTATCTGTTTTGTTGAAAAAATTGAGTACAAGTACTTTTGTTTTGGTTTAATAACAGACAGCATGCGTGCGAAGTTTCTGTATGAAAGTCCGCAAGGCAATATCCAGCCCACCTTGAACTACTGCCAAATCTAGACTAGTTTGACAAGGACATTATAACAACAAGATTTACGTAAAGAAGAAAACCGGAAGGTATTGCCATGCGTAAGTCATTCTGATTAAGGGCCACTTGTTGAGGCCAACACCTCACTACATTTACAAAAAAAAAGCCTTGGGTAGCCAAAGCAATACTGGGCAAGGGAGGTCAATAAGACAGAGCCCATTTGTAGACAACTCACCATTATTTTAAGACATGAATGATACGATTAAATTGGCGGATTGAGGCCTCACCACTTCTACTGACCAATTTAATCAACCAAACATTGACTTAGTTTGTGGTTTAAAAGTTAATTTAACTAGTATTTGTGATCTAAAAAGAAGTTAAATTCTGTTAAACAGCATCTCGAACATAGAAAACCCCATATCCTCTTTTTGACTGAAACCAAAGTAAACAATAAAAATCCAGATTGCTTTGTAGACTTGAACATTAATTTGGTGACCAACAGGGTAATTGTGCTTACATCTACAAACAACAAGAATTAGCTCCTATTTTGACTAAAATATTTGCCTTATGTTCAACCTATATCTAAAAAGGAGACAAGTCTGATTCTTTAAATTATAGTTCCAAAACCGGCCATCTTTGTGATGAATAATTTTTCATAATACCGGAATACGTTTATTCGTCAAATATATTTAATTTGAGATTTGTTATTTGGTGATTTATTTTGTCTTTATAATACCGGCCCTTAGTAAATTAATACATTTTGTACACACATCAGTTTGTGGGGTTCTAGAACCAATATTATATTATACCTAAAGCAAGGCCTAAAGTAACTTTTTACGCCCAAACTTGGATATTCACATTCTGTTTTGTACAACACATTTTTTTGATATCTTGCCGCGCATATTGATTAATATACAGAATGTTAATAAATAGGGTTAACATACTTCTAGGGTAGGTAGGGGAGTTCATTTGAGACACTTTTTTATTTATAAACTCATAGGCAACCATGTTTACTCTAGAAGCTGCACGTCAAAAACTTTTTTGTTTTTTATACATTATTCGAAATATCTCTTTTAAAAGTCCAAATTAAAAAAAATAATAGGATATAAAAAGTATAGGCTATTAAATTGTTCATTTTTTTTAAAGGCATATCTCTAACCGTACCTATGTCATAAATAAATAAATAAATTTACTTTTTAATTTTTTTTGTTAAAAATCATGCTTAAAAGTCAATAATTAAAAAAAAAATGAAATTCGAAATTAAAGGCCATTCAATTGCGCTTCTTTCACCTACTAACATGTTTCAATGTAGCTCCTACCGATTGTGTGCTATTAAAGAAAAACTTTAAGGGGAACATTGTGACCAGTTTAGATATCTCATTAAAGTTTTAAAATCACACAATCGGTAATAGCTACATTAAAACATGTTTTGAGGTGAAAAAAGCGCAATGGCCTTTAATTTTAAATTTCAAATTCTATTTTTTTTTTAATTTTTGTCTTTTAAGCATGATCTAACCGTACTTCGGTTAGAGATAGATCCAGATATGCTGTTAAAAAAAGATGAACAATTTAAATGGTTTTGTGCGTTCAATAGGCTCTAGAGCAAAAACTACTAATAGTGTGGGAAAATTTTGTTCAAGCATCTTAAAGTACATACTTTTGGCTAATTTTGCCCAAAATTTGGAGTCTTATCTCGGTAGAGATATTAGATTTCTGAGAAATGATTTTTGCGCATGCGCGGCAAGATATCACAAATCTGACCCTGCATTTGATTTCTTGAAAATTTTTCTATGAATCATGACTGTTCTAAAATTTTCCCAAGCTAAAATGTAATTAAGATAAATACAATTTAAAAAAATTAACACTTGCTTTGACGTGGAGTTGACCAAATATCAAATCATTTTTAAATATCACATTTTAAAATTAAAAAAAAAAAACTTAATTGTATCATAAGCCATTTTTGACCTTGAGGATAAATTTCCTCGTGGATTAGTGCTATTTGCTTCACATTCTACGGTAGACTCAGTTCTGAGCATACTAGACTCTGCCTAAGCATTTCATGAAACTTTTGTGTTTTGATGACTTGTTCTAAATCTATGGCTTCTGCTTGCACATTTGAACGAGATTCTGTTTTACATGCGGAATAACTTTATCCAAAACAAGTCATCATGATATGATATTACGTTTTATACCTACCACCAGATTGGCATTGGTAATTAAGTTAGGTAGTAAGTTTTATAAAGAACAAAGTATTATGGTTTTGAGGTAGGGAGTTTGGGTACCAATCTTTAAATACAAGATTTAGATTCTTTATTTTGGACTCAAGCCACGGCAGTTTGGGTACTTTAGGATACTACTTCTTGAAAACTAAATCTGTTTAATTACAGTCAGAATCCTGGTTTCGAATAACAAAATTCCAGCTTTAAATGAGAGATTTAGTTACTATGCGGTAGATGAGTGAGTTAGTCTTATTTAATTTATAACTAGACTCTGTAAGTGAGTTAACAGGCAATGTTAAAAAAAAAAAATGGTTAAGTTACTGAAAAATTAACACTTTTTATAACATATCTAACTAATCAAATGAACAAACAAGTTTCTAATAACATTTGTCTTGCTAACAAAGATGTTTTATGTCTATACTAGTCAGTTAAAATTTGTTACATGGTTTAACATGTATGCTGTATACCAAGACACTTCCCTAATGAAGAATATGCAAACATTCATTTTATTATGAATTTTATGACGGTGCTGCAGCTTCTGTGGGTGAGTACGAAAAGAGTCAAATAGGAGGCAATTAGGAACCCAAGTATTCAATGATGTGCACTGACGTTTTTGTAAACTGGGTAAGTTTTTTTGTTTATAATAATAATAATAATAATAATAATAAATTTCTTTTATTGTATAACATAAATATAATACATATAATATAAAAATGATATTTTTTTAAATTTTCACAAATCATAAGGCGGGATTCAGTTTTGAAGTAAACTGCTCTACCATCCAAACCTTCTATTTAAGTATTTTTTAACAAATATAATAACAGTATATAATTAAAAAACAAAACTAATTCTGTGATGAAGCTACAGTACAAAAACTTGCTAATTAACATGCATTTTGGTTTATTAAAAAAGTTTTTATTTATTTGATTTAAATCCTACGCTCAGTTCTTGGAGAGCAGCTTAACAATTTCAAGTATCAAAATCTAAGGTCCTACGTACATTAGATAAAAATTAAAAAAAGCTTACTATTTGCAACCTATTTAAGATTTGTATTCTGAAGATCCAGAAAATAGTTTTTTAGTGAATGGATTTAAATAAACCTAAAGGTAATTCAAGTTTTGTGGACAGACAAAGCTACATTTACAAAAGCTAGAATTGTTAATTACCACAATATTCATGTTTAGTCACATACAAATTTTCACAAAATACAACCATGTTCTTTTCAAAATGAATTTAGTGTTAATATTTGGATTGGTATAATACATACTATTTGTGGCTTTTTCTTTTTTGCCTTCAAAATTAACCGCGGTTTTATTTTATTAATTTTTTACAAATAACTTGAAAGATTTACTAGCAAACGTGCCTGTTTACTTTAGAAGTAGAAAATGGTTTCAACTTGATTATGCTCCGGCATTTTGGATTAATTTTTCGATAATGGTTAAATACAAAATATCTACAGCGTTGTATTGATCGTGCAGGATCAAGAGACATGCAATGAGATGAGGGAAAATTGAATTATAACAATATCAAGCGCAATTAATGCGTTAATTTGGCGCGTTACAGAAAATGTATTCATTTTGGCGGATTTTAATTGATAATTAATTTTCTCTAGTGATAATATACTATAAATCTGTTAGTTGGACTTTCAGTATGAAAAAACAATTTCACAAGTTGAATAAACTGTTTAAATTTCTCCAAAACAATCTGAACTACCCTGTATTTTAAAATATAATTTATCTTGTATAAGTAAATACACTTATCTGGTAAAATTTGTAGGTTAAGCCATACTTTTAAATATTACATTTGATAAATTTTTTAATTATATTTATGCCTACTACATACTCTGAAGAGATGTATTTGCATGCTTAACACTGTATTATGCAAGGTATTAACTTAATAGTGCGGTGTTGGAAAACCCGTGAGTTATTATTAATATTTTAAACTTTGAATTATCATGTTTTTTATGTTACTTACAGACGTTGTTGAAGACATTGCAATGTTGAGTTAATAAACCACTTTTGCGGTACCCTGCCGCTTCATTTTGCCTTGTAAAAAAAAAACAGCACACGTGTATAAATAAATTTTGTTTATTAAAATTAATTAAACTGTCCTTCGCTGAATTCTAAAAATACATCTTCTAAGCTAGATTGCGATAAACAATAATCTTCGATATTGTATTTTTCTTTTGCACTTTCCATGACATCAAATATTTTTGATCCTTTTAAATTGGGATCTGGGATATGATAAGTCATCATTTCTTCGTAATTTTGCTTTAGTTCGGCTAATTCAAATGTTTCTTGTATAAAATTTTCCACATTTTCTATATTCTTTTTTAAATCAGCTTTTTCCATTTTTTTTAATTTAATTACTATGGAATATCCAGGCGAGAATTTTGTTTTTAAATGTTGTGTAGAACCTAGACATTTAAATCTCCCTTTCACCATTATGGCTAGTCTTGTGCATATTGCTTCACATTCTTCCATGCTATGTGATGTTAATATTAGGCATTTGCCACTATCACGTTCTTTACATAATTGGTTCCAAATGTAGCGTTTTGAAGCTGGATCCATACCAGCTGTTGGTTCATCTAAATATACCACAACTGGATTTCCTATTAAAGCCACAGCAGTACTTACTTTTCTTCTATTACCTCCACTTAACTGTTTTACACGTCTACGTAAATGTTTAGAAAATGCATATCTTTTGGATAGATAATTAGATAAAATTTCACTATCGTTTTTATTAAATCCTCGAATCATTGCAAACAATTTGATTGTTTCCGTAGGTGTTAGGTCATCAAATAAGGCATCAAATTGTGGACAATATCCTGTTAGTTTGTTGATTTTCTTAGGGTGTCCTCTTAAATCAAAACCATTTACGTAAACTTCACCTGACGACATTGATATATCACCAGTAACCATTTTAAATGTCGTAGTTTTTCCAGCTCCATTAATTCCTAATAAGCCAAAACATTCACCTTTATCTACAATCAGACATGTTCCATTGACAGCTAAATGTTTTTTGTAATATTTTTTTAAATTGATTATAACTAATGAATGTTGTTTAATTTCGTAGTTCGTAAAATAATTTATTTTAAATATCTCTTCTTGGACGTCTATATCATCATCTAACACAATATTTTCATCTATACGCTTTTGATGTTTACAAATATAAATACATTTTAAAAATAATTTATACTCAATTAGAAATAACAATATGTAAAGAGTTATCCCAATTACAATACAGTATATCATATCTGGTAATATACCAAATTGTTCCCATGCGTAATAACTTTTTTCTAATTGATTACATTGATCAGTTGAATCGGTTAAAAGTTTCTTACAGTATTCTTCATGAAATTTTTGTTTCATACATGCATTAAATGTTGAAGTACATATTTGATTTGTTTTATACTGTCTGTGTTGATATACAATACTGTTCTGTAAACAAAATCCAGGATTTAATCGGAATATCCAAATTAAAATGTTTGCTACGTCTTCTACCTGCTCACTCAACATCTGCATTAATACTTCTAAAATGCATCCCACTGCGCTTATCATGAGTATAGCAACAAAACCATTTGCAGATGATGTAAAATATAATGATAGCAAATACACGATAGGAAACATGGCAAACTGAAAATATAATAAAATCACTAAGACATGTCCAACATCATTAAATGATTTATAACCATTATATTGAAAACACAAGATCAATATAATAGCAATTAATGCAATGATTAAATATGTAAAAAAATCCGAAATAATAGATATTAACCAATAGGTGTAAACACTTAATCCTGAGATAAATTGCAAATGTTTGACATTACAAGTTTGCTCTCTAATATAAATTAAAATGGAACATGCAACCACAATTGAAAATGCTTGAGTAACAGCTTGTGAAAACATTGATGAAACTTCTTGATTTTCGCCTAAAGAATTTTTTGCATTTGTGTGAGAAAATGGATAATTGCTAACTAAAATTTCATAGTCCGGCTCCATCGTTTTAATAATGCTGTTCATAATAAGATTTAGTATTAATGGCGACGAATATATTAAAAAATTGTTATATAATCCAACTATTTCATTTTTTCCAAAATGTGCTCCAGCAATGTAGTAACTTCTTACATTTAATTCATCTTGTTTAGTCATAGCAATAATTTTTTTATTAATGTCTTGATTTCCAATTTTATCTATTTTTTTATTATTCAATGTATTAATCATAGTATTATAATATTTATTATCATTATTTTCTGTTGAAATAACTGTTCTTGAATTTTCTCCGTACATGTCAAAACTGATCTTTATTTGATTTAATATTATCGCAGCTTGCATATCAACAAGCAAACCAATAATTAGCAAAAATATACAAAAGCTGGCTTGAATCAATAAAAATTGCCATGAACGAATTGTGATAAGGGTACGTTTAGTAACCATAGCTTTTAAATGGTTTTTAATCAATGCTGACCCGGTCAATAATTCCATTGATTTAGTTTCAATTTCTAAAGAATTATTATCTTCATCTACAACACCTTCTTCCTTTCCAACTTTCATAAATACTTCTTCCATAGTTGTTAGAGACAATCCATAGCTTTCAATTCCTAATTCTAAGCTATTATCTTCTAAACTTTTTAATAGTTCTTTAAAAGTATCAGAATATTCTTTTTTTAGTAAATATTTTAATTCGGATCCAATATTAGATTCTATGTTTATGTCTGGAATATAAGACTTCAGTAATTTAGTAACTTCATTAACATCACAGTTATTTTTTTTTGCAATTACTAATGCGTAACCAATTCCATATTTTTTTTTCAGAAAGAAACTAGTGCCGCAACATTTTATTATTCCTCCACACAGTATAGCAATGCGATCCCCTAATAAATCAGCCTCGTCCATAAAATGCGTGGTTAGTAAAATTGTTCTACCTTCTTTGTAATATTTTATAAAATTCCACAAAGACCTTCTAGCTGATGGATCCATACCAGCAGTTGGCTCATCTAACATAATCACTTTTGTGTTCCCTGTAAATGCTATAGCAACACAAAGCTTTCGTTTCATTCCTCCCGATAATGTTGATGATTTACTATTAATTTTGTCATGCAAATTAAGCACTACTAACATATTATGAAGTTCATTATACACGTCTTTAGTTTTCATACCTTTTAATTTTCCATAAAAATAAAGATGCTCACGAACAGTTAAGTCATCAAACAGTACATTATGTTGTGGACAAATTCCCATAGTTTTCCTAGCTTTTGTTGGGTCTGTTCCAATATCTATACCATTAATAATTGCTGTTCCACTAGTTGGTTTAAACATACCAGCTAACATTGAAATAGAAGTAGTTTTACCGGCTCCATTATGACCTAACAATACGGTAATTTGATTTTCATACATGATAAGATTAAAATCTTTTACTACTTTTTTGTCGCCCGGAAATATTTTACGTAAGTGTCGGATTTCAACGCCAGGTTTTATATTATCGGGATCAGCTTCAAATGTTGATTGATCTAATAGATCATGTTCACTTCTGTCAGAGCTAGTGGCTTTGTGCTTTCTAGGTATACAACATGTAAAGATAAAATACCATTTTTTTGGAATACCATTTTTTCCTGGAAATACGGCTTCTAAATATAATGTTATAAGCATATAAAGTACAGCATCAACTAAAAACATAATTAAAATTTCACCCAATACTAAAGAATTATCTGCACTAGTTACTATCCAAATGTTATTCCATTGACTTCCTACACCAAGGTTTTCTTGTTGCACTATTATACGCATTCCATAAAACATTGCAGTTGTTACCGATACTGATGCCATTAAACAACTTTTCTTGTTAGTGGTGGTATTACGGCCAATCATCTTACCAGGCAATACAAGAAAATAAAATATTATCCAAACAAACGCAGAAGCCAATGTTGCGTTTGAAAATATTGCTGTTATCATAAAACAAAACGTTATTACTGCACATACAAATAAAAACAAAAATAAAAACAACACAAGGTAATTAGTGTTAGGAAACACGGCCGTTTCTCCATTAGAATACCAATAATCTGTTTTAAGAATATGCACTATAAAAATATTAGATATTGATAAGAATAAAATTGCTTTCAAAAACCATGCTGCCCAATGAATCCAATTTGAAACCCCTACTAACTTCATACAATCTTTTAATTGTATTTCTTTTTCATTTGCAACAGCTCTGGTAAGATTAATCACTGAATATATATAAGTGATAATAATAATTAACTCGATAACGCCAAAAATTGAAGCAGGAAGCTGATCTTCTTCAAATTCCGGAAAAGGAAACTCTTGCATTACAATGTTAGGAATGGACATGTTTTCTTTAGCATGATATTCAATAATAGCTTTAGAAATCATAATTTGAATTGTTAAAAATCCCATCTTTTGATAAGTTGATACAGTTTTCAATTCACGCGACTTAGGAGCTCTGTGCAGTTGCAAATCATAAATAGAATATGTATCGATTTTGATTCCATGTGCATCTGAAGGAAATCTTATAGCAAAATCTATTTTTTTTGGTAATGTATTATTTGCATTTTTCAGGGCATCATCAAATTGTATACCAAAGGCAACAGGCTCTGTCAATTCTAATAAATATTTTTCCATCTCAACTCCTCTGTCAAAGTTTTTTATTTCCATATTATTACCATTAATCGCATCAGTTAATAATTTTTGAATTTCTGAATTTGTTGGAGAAAAAGCAATTGTCTTATATAACTTTAAAGCACTATCCTCTACTAATGGATCATATGTTTTAAAAATGATTTCATCGTACTGTTTCGTTGGCATAATACTTCGCATAAGACAGAGTAGTGAGCAAATTAAAATGGGTATTAATAGTTCTAGTATCATCGCAATAGGATGCCGTATCTGTATAATCCAATTTTTCCATAATAAAAGTAATAATTTCTTTATCCACGTTGTCATATTTTATATTAAAATTGTTTAATTTGTATTAAAGCAATGGTTTTATGAGACAAAGCTTTTTATTAGTGAGAATATATAAACAATATAACATTTGAAATTGTCTGTCAAATTGGCATAATAATGTAATGCCGATTAGTGGCCAACTATTCGGTTTTTTAATTGTACGCAACCTTGGATAAAATACCGTTTATAACATTTAGATAAACACAAAATAATAAAAATATATTGCTTAAATTCTGTTCACAATCGCAATGATATTATAGCGAATAATAAAGATTTACCTATAAATAAAATATTTATAATAATTGCAGAATAAATGCTCAGTTTTGTTAATAATTTGAAAAAGAAAAACAACTTAACACTATTGCCCATTACGCACAAACAAACACTGAAAACTCTTTGTAAATGATCTTTCACCAATTTCCAGCTGATCAGCTGTAGAGAGAGACTGTAAAGTTTGAACTGGAAAACAAGATACAAATTTCACTACATAACGTATGTATCTTGTGAGATAGATCTCGTGCGCTCTAATTGGCCATTGAGCTATAAAACTCACAATCGCACTCGTAGCCGGCTACAATAAAATAAAATTGTAAGAATGTTGGGAAAGTAATAATATAATATACTTGTATGCTTTGTTTGAATTTCAATCGGACTTCTTTAGCAATAATGTTTATATGTAAATATTAAAACTATAATTGTATTAATTTTATATTATGATTAATTCCATTTTTATTTTAGGGTAATTCCACGTTACTTCGGGCAAACGCTTCCACATCGACATCTCCGATTTTTCTCAAACTTTGTACACATGTTTGGGGTACCAAAATATGACGATTCCTAATTTTAAATCTCTAGGTGCAATACAGTGTAAATAGCGACCATTTTAATTTTTTAGGAATATTTTGTCTGCTTTCAGTTTTTGTGCTGAGCAAAAAATAGTCAAAAATCATATTCAAAAAGAGTTTCTTATAGGAAATTTTTTGTAGAAGACGATCCCGCTCTTGGTTTTTTATTTTATTAAAAATTGTATATCTTTGATTTTGCTACACCTGGAGACTTGAAATTTGAATATGATACTCCTAAAACATAGTACTTTTAATAGCAAAAATAAAAGAATTGGATACTCTTGCCCTAGGGTGAAACATAACACATAATTGCTGAAAATGGGTTACTTTTAAGGGTTTATCAAACACATGCTTGTCAATTATTTTGTTGGCAAATAGTTACTTTGAAGAATAAAAGTAGCCCCTAAAGTACAAAATATATTTATTAAATTATAAGCAACTTTTTTAGCTGTTTTAGTTTTATTGTCAAATGGTCTTGATAGTTGAATATAAAACAAAAGCCTCCTTTTGGACTTTTCTGTATATAAATCAAATCTACCTGACATTGTAAATTCAAATGGTTTAACAGGATTGGCGCAACTACCAATCCCTTTTTGTTTCTTTTATATTTTTTTTCACATTTTTCGCAAAGCAATAAACTAATCTTTTATATTTTGTTAAACTAGTTACTAAACTAAATATAGCATAGCTATTACACACATAAACCACGCAAGCAGATGATGCATGTAAGAAATCAAGTTTAAATACACGTACTTTTTTTTTAACTTATAATATATTTAAATATTTACAATATATGTTTTTTTTTCCACTTAGCTGCGTCGACAAAAACAGGTTGTGACCATTTCAAACATCTAAAATGCAATGTGGCTTTTTCTTAATAGCACAAAACGTGTTGTGGCTGCTTTTTTGCTCACTGAGCGTTTTTGATGTTTAGGCGTAACATATATAATTATAGATAAAACTTTAAAAGTCTGCAAAATGCACAAATGATCAATTTGAAAATAACATTTGTAACATAGTTCAAATATATATCATTAAAACTGCTAATGCGTTGTATTTTTAGCGTGGTAAGTTCTGTGATTGGATAGTAATGCAATCGGTCTATAATTTGAAGAATTAAGACTTGTATCCCTTTTTAGGTATAGGTTGAACATTTGCAATTTTCAACAATTTAGGATTTTTTTTGTGTATTACGACAAATATTTTAGTCTAACCGGAAGCTTATTCATTTCCAAATGTTTTAAGAATAATAAAACTTTACCCGTTAACTAAAGTGAATTGAACTACTAGCCAGTACTGTATATACAACAATAGTAGCATTTAGAATAGTAACTTAGATGCAAATTGGTTTGCAAAAATATATTTTTATTTTTTGGATTAGTAGTGTGGAGGTTTTTCCTACATCAATAGAAGGGTTAACATTGAGAGAATTAATTTTAATGCAATTATCAATTTTTTATTTCTTATATTATTACAATACTCCAAATATTCCATAAAATCTCCACTAAAAATATATTACTTTATCCTACGAGTTTGGAAGCTTAAAGCAATCAAATTATTAGCTTAAGAATCTATCTTAGTTACAGCAGGTTTATATAATTTTAAGTTCATTAAACTAAACTATTTTCTTACCAGAATGCTTGGTTAAAGAAAAAGCTGCGTAACTCTGAAAACTTTTGCAAGCTAATATTAGAGATATAGACAAGTTAATTTAGTAATTAGGTCCGAGAAACTCCAAAAGGTTGCGCATAAGCAACAAACAAGTAACACCTAACTAAAGTTTGCTTAAGGCAAATCTTATGGATTCATGAACCATTAAGTTTAAATTTTTTACTAGTTTTGAAATTTCAATAGCTCAACGGGTATGACGTTTGTGGCAAAAGGTATAAAATAAACAGCGTTTAACCGAATTAACGTGGGGTGACTGACGGAGACAAATATAGGATTAATTCTCTTACCGAATTGGCAAACGAGCAGAAGGGTTCCGAAACAGAGCACCTAAGATATTATTTTCTTTGTCTGGAATGTATTCAATATTAAACGTAAACTCCTGACCGATAGGTTTTTGAAACGTAAAAGCATGGTGATCGACTCGACATTTATTTAAGGCAAAAACGATAGCCAACCCTTCCTTTTCAGCAACGCAAAAATTTTGTTTGCGATTTTGTTTGTGTTTTTTTATTAATTAATAACCTGAAATAGATGAGTTTCATGTTTAAAAGCATCGGCCGACACAAAAAAATGATCTGTAAAGACCGGATGATTAATTTATTATGACTTCGTTTACGGAGTTTTTTTTTCCAAATTCCCAGATCTATCAATTTTTCTTTTGTAATAGTAGTATCATAATTGGCCAAACCTAAAAATGCTTGAAGTTGTTATACATTTTTAAAAGCTGGAATTTTTTTATTTTTCTCTAGATCTGGTAGTATTCCTTTAAAACTAAGCACGTAACCCAGATAAACCATTTTGACTTTGAAGAAATTTTATTTTTTTAACTTTGAAGTTTAAACCAGTCTGCATCAATTTTCATGCAAAAGCCTGCTATATTTTCTGTCACATTCTCTTAACGGTATTTGCCAATACTAATGTCGTACTAGTTTGAAATAGGCTAGTTTTGGCATTGCGGAAATCACTCAGTTTGCTGCGGCAACACATGCTGTCCTTGTCTTATCTTTTTCTTTATCTTATTACACTGACATCAATTTCTTCTTTCTCATATTTTTGTCTACATATTTGCATTGTCTTTAGGTATCTTCTTAGTTTATCTATATTTTTATTAACTTTTTTTTTATTGTTTTTCTTTTTTTCATAAATATTTTGTGTAGCTTCATTACTTGTATCTGTTTTGTTAGTCTTAGATTTGCTGGTTTTACTTTTAGTGAGATTTCAGAATTTTTGTTTGTGGTTAGTTCTTTGTTTTCCTTGTTTGCCAGATGTACTCTGACCATTTTGAAAGTTGCATTGTTTGTCAACCTTGAGATGACGTATCTACCGGTGGTTCATTCTCTACTCATTTTTATTTCTGGTGTTAGTTTTCTAGTCTGTTTTCTTTTTTATTTTTCATTCCGCTGTTTCTGCCATCTTTTTATCGTATTCTTTTTTGCCCGGTATTTTACGTCTTATTTAATAGTGTCACGGTTGAGTTTTTTGTTACACTTAAAACAAACAAAAAATACAATTATATAATTAATTTGTGATTCAATGTTATCAACACTTATCTGTGTGTCTGTCGTAGACAAGTTCTATTTTGTGGAGTACGAGTTGCCGGCATTATTTATTATCCAGCACTTCTGGGTATCGGCTAACACACAGAGAAATGATTGAATGATTAATTGCCTTATCCGACAGTGTGGGTAGGACTTGTTTTGCTATGTTACATGTTTTGTTTTCTGTACGGCAGTTGATATTCTTCCTGGTTCAGAAGACGGCCGTGGATTGCGTTTGCGATGTAAATTAACTGTTAAGACAACTTTTACATCTAATTATTGATGTCACAAACATTAATATAACGTTAAAATATAAATAACTTTCACATAAAAAGCATTTATTGTATTGCAAGTCTGATTACAAGTGTAGCTAGTACAAGTGTAGAAACGGAACTGCTCGTAAATTGTACAAATACAAAAAAGGTAAATTCATGTCTAATAGTGGTGGGACACAACAGATGGCTAATTACAAGGGCTAATTCATAATTCCAGGAATTTAAGCCTCTTTGAAGAGGATTTAGTAAAAACCAAACACGTGCACCCACTTAACAGCAGGTACTTACAAATGTTATAAAATTTAATTAACATAAATCTTTGTTTTATGACATGTAAGAAATAATAGCATTGTATCGCAAACATGCCGCCCGCCTTAAAAAACTGAAGTTTTTTGAAATAAACATGAATGGATTAGAAAATAACAATACAGATAAAAGAATAGTTATGCGAATCAACATGTAACAATATGGGAACTTAAAATATAAAGTATAATAAAAATAATAAATATAAAGAAAACATAATAAAATAAAGCTGTTGATACAGTCAATCACTTCACTGAGCGTCAATTGGGAGGGTACACAAGTTTTTCACAGCCCGTTTCAAAACCCCGGTTGAAGTCTTAACGGTAGCTACGCGAACGATGTCGTCAGGTCCTGGAGTTTCAGTAACTCGTCCCAACTTCCATTGAAGTATCTTCTTGTAATAAAACCAAGTCGTTAACTTGTATATTTCGAGTTGTATTTTGTATCCATTTAGGCCTTTGCTGAAGTCCAGTTATGTATTCGGCAGACCATCGCGTCCAGAAATGCTGGGTGATTCTTTGAATTAACTGAAATCTGGACAGGCAATTTTCCGGTAAGTTCATCATGTTGGCGTCTGGCAAGGCAGTCATTGGCCTTCCAATTAAAAAATGACATGGCGTCAGTGGTTCTAGGTCGTTTGGATTGCTAGATAATGGGGATAAAGGACGGGAATTAAGGACAGCTTCTATCTGTGTCAAGCAAGTATAAAACTCCTCATAGGTAAGCCTTGGGTTTGCAGCAACTCTTTTTAAATGAGATTTAATTGACTTTACCCCGGCTTCCCAAAGACCTCCAAAATGGGGCAATCGCGGCGGTATAAAATGCCACTGAATATCTGATTTACTAGCAGCATCTATTATTGCAGTTTGGTTAATGCTTGCTTCAATAAAGTTTGACAAATCTTTAAGTTCTGAGTTTGCCCCAACAAAATTGGTGCCGTTGTCAGAATAAACATGTAACGGTTTGCCTCGTCTTGCAACAAATCTACGCATCGCGGCTATAAAGCATTCAGCTGTTAAATCACATGCTAGTTCAACATGTATGGCCTTTGTTGTAAAACATACAAATAAACATATGTATGCCTTTTATAATTTTGAACCTCTACCCTTTCTATCTTTTATTGAAAACGGTCCGGCGTAATCTACTCCACATATATGAAACGGAGGCGCAGGATTAACTCGAGAAGGTGGTAGTTGGCCCATAATATGTGCGGTCTTTGGAGGGTTTGATCGAAAACATTTCAAGCAATTATGAATAACTCTTTTACATATATTTCTGCCAGAAATTGGCCAATATTGACTACGAACTGATGCTAATAAAGCTTCCGAGCCGCAATGCAGTTGCTTAATATGTTCATATTGCAAAATTAAGTAAGTTAATTTGTGTTTATTAGGCAAAATTATTTGATGTTTTTTATTAAAAGCAAATGTTGAATTATTCAAACGTCCTCCCACGCAAATTAAACCATCGTCATCTAGTATGGGATTTAGTGAGAGTAACTGACTTTTGCAATGAACAGGTTTGGCGCTTTTTAGATCACAAACTTCTTTTTGAAAATGCTCAAGTTGCGCTCGCTTTATAAGTGCAATAACTGATTTATTAAGTTCATTGACTGTTAAAGGACCCACGCGTCGCAATTCTCAATTGCATGATAAATTATGAATAAATCGTAAGATATAGGATGTGAGACGTTGCAATGATGTAAAATTAGAAAATTTTATAAATATTGAAAAAGGTAATAATTCAGTAGCGGCTGTGCATATATTTACTTTTCGGCACTCAGGTACATCTGTCATATTAGATAAATTTATAGTCGGCCAATGAGTATAATCTTGATGCAACCATTCTGGGCCTGAAATCCAAAGTTTGGATAAATTTAATTTATCTGCGCTGACTCCACGAGATATTAAATCGGCAGGGTTATAATGTGTTCTTACATGTTTCCAGGTGCTAATGCTAGTTAACTCTTGAATTTCGCTTACACGATTTGCTACAAAAATTTTCCATTTATTGCAAGGAGCATTAATCCAACTTAGAACAATTGTTGAATCGCACCAAAGATATTCTTTGTCAAATGATAATTTCAAAGCAGTACGAACCTTTTGTAACAATCGTACTAATAACAACGCACCGCAAAGCTCAAGTCGTGGTATTGATATTTTTTGCAATGGAGCTACTTTAGATTTGGCGCATAAAAGACAAATATTTGAATTGCCTGCATAATCAAATGATTTAATGTAAATACACGCTCCGTATGCAACGTCAGACGCATCACAAAAACCGTGCAATTTGATTTTAATATAATTATGACATAGCACATGTCGATCAAGGTGAATGGCCTCTAAATCTTTTAAATTTCTAACAAAATCTAGCCATTTTGTGTGTAAATCTATAGGAATCGATTTTTGCAATTGCTGATAATATAGTTCTTTTTGTAACACGAGCGCCTATAAAATTCTGAGATCTGTATCGAAATTGATCGGCTTTGAGGCTCCATAAAATACCTAAAGTTTTTATTTCCGTTGAATTAGTTAGTTTTACAAATTCATCAACTGAGCAGTTATCTGATAATCCCGTTAAAGCGGTTGGGTCGTTAGAAGCCCATTTACGAAGAGGAAAACCGGCTGAATCTAATATAGAAGAAATTTCGTCGCAAATAATGATTGCTTCTTGAGCAGTGTTGCACCCTGTGAGTAGGTCGTCAACATAAAAATTGTTTTTAATGATAGAACATGCTAGTGGAAATTTGACTTTATTTTTAAGTGCTAACTGCTTTAGACATCTTATAGCCAAAAATGATGCAGATGCGGTTCCATAAATGACTGTGTTTAACTCAAAACAACCTATTTCCTCGGAAGGTGATGATCGCCAAAGAATACGTTGCAATGGACGATGCTCTTTTGTTATTAGTATTTGACGATACATTTTGGAAATATCTGCCGATAATACAATAAAGTGCCGTCGAAATTTAAATAGAATTGAAAACAAGTCTCGTTGAATTGTAGGTCCAACCTTTTGAACGCAATTCAGAGATAATGCCGTATTTGTTTTGGCTGAGCCATCAAAAACTACTTTAAGTTTAGTTGTAATGCTGGTATCCTTTAAGACTGGATGGTGAGGTAAATAGTAGAATATATTTGGTTGAGGTTTTGATTCATCTATTTTTGTCATATGTCTTAGCTTATGATACTCCTTCATAAACTTTATGTAAGGTTCTTTTGACAAATCTTTTTAATGCAAGAGTCTTTGACTCCCCCAATTGATTTACATTATCATTTAATGGCAAGCTAACTACAAACCGCTCATTACAATCCCGTTTGGTGGTACTAACAAAATGACTTTCGCATTCCTTTTCCTCAAGTGTAAGAGTAGAAGATACAAAACTTTCCTCAATTTCCCAGAATTTAGCTATTGATTTGTTGATATCTATATTATCTATGCTTAAATTGGACGATATTGACACATTAGATAAGTAAACAACAGGTACTGACCCAGCTAGAACCCAACCCAATTTAGTTTTCTGTAATAAAAGAAGATTTTTTCCTAATTGAACTTGGCCAATACAAATTAGATTCCAAAATATATCAGCCCCTAACAGCATATCTATATCTCCGTTTTTATCAAATGATGGATCGGCTAGTGGCAAGTTTTTTGGAATATTTAAAAATGATTTATTAAAAGACACTGCAGGCAATCTTTCAGTTATTTTGTCTAAAATTAGACATGAAATATTTGACTCAAACTTGCTATTATTTGAATAAATTGAAATATTAGATCTTCTTGTGATATTTGATGTACTTTGATTAATACCCGAAGTTGATATGTTTACTTTAGAAATAGAAATACCTAACAATTTGCGTATTTTTGAGGTTACAAAGTTTGATTGTGATCCGGAATCAAGTAAAACACGAGAATTATGTGATTTGCCACATTTATCGACTACTTTCACACAAGCTGTAGATAAAATGGTTTGAATTGATGTTGTAGAGGAGTGATTTGCTATCATTGATGTTGAGGGTTCTTGCAAAATGGGTTCCCTTTGAGTTTCAATATGCAATAAAGTATGATGCCGTTTTTTGCATGTTTTGCACGTGTATTTGCTTTTGCATTGTTTATTTGAATGAGCTCTGCCAAAACATCTGGTACACAAATTTAAATTTTTAATTATTAAATCATTAATAAAATAATTCCATGTTTTTGTAATATTTTTTATCGACTTAGTTGCTTGAGATGGGCCAAGAAAACGTTTTATAATATTTTCTTGTCTAGTTTTAACTGTTCTGCTTAGTCTTGGCATTTTTAATAGATTTTATTGTCTTTTCCAATAAAAGACAAACTAGAACTGTTATTTATGTCATTTTTATCAACATCAGAAATTTCTTGTTTAGAATCGCTTTCATGTAGCACACGTTCCTCTTCATCAATTTTTATATTATTAGACGCCTCATTTTCTGTTCTATCAACCTCATCATCCGTTAAAATTTTGTCTATCATTTTCTGCAAGCGAGCCAGTTCCGCCTCATAAGACTCCATAACGTACAAAAAACTTTAATTGTCATCAAAGTGCTCTTTCTTACAATTACGGTACTGTATTTTAAAACAAAATACAAAACTTGACAAAGCAAAGGTAAAATTAAAAGATATAACTGTATAACAAGCATAAGTAACTGGAAGACTAAATTTAATATAAATTTTTCTGATATTTATATCAATGCATATTGGTAGTATTCAGAAATTTCTTCTCTATTCTTGGTAAACCCTACCAGAAATAGAGAGATTAGGAAAAAACCAATAATATAAAACATAAAATTAAAAGATTACAATAAAGCTTAACACTAATTATATTCAAATAACATTCTGTGGACCGTATTCTGAGAATAATGTAATAAAATTTTAACAAAAGGTAAATAAATTCATAGAAAAATACTTCCTCAGCTTAATTTAATTATTAATAATTAAATTAAAATAAAAAAAATTAAGCACACCAAAACTTGAACGGGAGTAGTAACGGCGGTGTCTGACATCGCAATATTTCTACTAGAATTTTTGCAATCAAATTTAATCTACATTTGCAAACATATTAGAAGTGCAAACTCTTAAAATATCAAAAATCAACTTTTTCTAGGTAAAAAAAAAACTCCAATAACAATAGGCTCAGTGTCACACACCGAGCGTTACCACTGGAAGGTTAAAAATACTCTAGCTAGATGCTGGTTAATTTTGTTATATTTATATTGAATAGTATTTGTTTAATTAATAATTCTAATTACTTACTTAATGGAATCATGTCTGTCATTTAAACCGGGTGCGCACAGTAGCTCAGTAAACACACAGTGGCGCATTACACAAGTTTTTTGAAACCTGTACAGCGCACGGAAAAGTATTTGTTTCTTCTCCGTTTACAGTGTTGCCACGCGTACCTCATACGTTTCAATTGTGCGAATAACTAAATTTTGAATTTCAATCTGCTACGATTTAATTTTTTTGCCAATAATTGAAGGAATAGTTGTTAATTAAGTATTTTTTGTTTATTATATGTAGTTTCTTAACTTGTATGTACTTCTTTTATCCTTTTTCTTACCTACTCTTATTTTCTTTTTTCTTGTCTTGGTAAAGCAATCCTGCGAAGGGAGGCTAATTCTTCAGGATGGCGTTAAATCAGTCTTTTGTTGATCCAATTTTTGCGTCGAGCAGTTGCAAGTGTCCGTATAAAGATTATTCTAAATTCCACGTTTTATTAACGGATCTGAATTTCGAATAAAGGATCAGTAAATAATTAATAAGTATTAGAATAAAATTTCTATAATTAGCTTCTCTGCTGAGGATTGGTTTGTGGGGTCAATTGATCAGAATGTAACCTACGCTGCGTTTTTAATGCTGTGCATTTTAAATAAGAAGCTCTTTAGTTTGCCACTGGAAATAGTTTTAAAAACCTTTAGCCCGGATTATTATTAAAAAATTGTGGAGATTGTTCTGCGAGGATTAATTTATGTTTCCGGCGCCAAGGTGTTAAAAGTCCGGTAAAGATCGTGATCAATTTAGCAAGCACGTAGCATCTGGAAGAAAGAAACTGAAGGAGCCTAATCGCAGCTATATTTATATTTTTGAATCTCATTAATGGTTGTAATTATTAACCAGGATACAATTTTGTTTGTATTTAGTAATATGTGTGGAAGTGTATGTGTATTCGATTTTAAAGTTATAACTTTTTTTTAATTTTAACATTTAGTTTTTGATTTATGATTAATTTTTATTTTAATATAATTCTTTTCTTGGGTGTAACATTGTTTTTCTATTTTCTTTTTTTTTTTTCTATCCCTTTACAGTTTTATTGCTTTTACCAATACGGGACGGAGAATTTTATCCATGAGTGAGGACCTCAATAAAATCTCATTTAAAAGCAATTGAAGCCCAGGTATATTAAGGATTAACGAGGTGAGTCTGTTTTCTTTTCATTTATTTGCGGCTCTGTTGCACACACTTTATATATTGTGTTTGTGTTATTTGTTAACACCCCCTACTTTACTGAGCGTAGTTTGGCTAGCCCTTCAAATACCAAGGGCTAAATAAGGCGTAGCAAACGAAACCTATGAATAAATCTCAACATCTACGTGAATGCAGACTTACACTAGAGTTAATATATAGTGCTATGTAAATAGACATATTGTAAAACTAAAACAAACATATTTAAGTTACAAAAAGTATTATATAAAATTAGTAGAAGAAGAACATCAACATCTCTTTGAAGAAACTGGAATAACTAAGAAGCAGCTTTTACCACCTAACGCTCAAATCAGCAAAGAATTTAATAGTTATTTCTGCAATATTGCTCAGATTTTTTATAAGGAACTTTTACATTCATGTAAAACTGCTACAGATTATATTAACTCCAACACATTTAAACTATTTCTTTCAACCAACGGATAAATTTGAAATTGAAAGAATATCCAAATCAATCAAAACAAAACAAACTAAAGACATTTACAATTTTGATATAGCAATCATGAAAACTATAAAATCATCTGTTTTAACAATACTATTAATGTTTTTAATAACTGCATTAACAAAGAAAAAAATTTTGAAGTTTTAAAACTAGCCAGAGTTGTTTCTATATATAAAACAAACAATGAAAGTGAATCAAATAATTATATATAAAAAACTTATATATGTCAAAATATTACAGTTTCTAGAAAAACAAAATATATTAACAAAGTAACAATTTGGATTTCAAAAAAAATTAAATACATCTAACGCTATTCATATATTAGTAGAACATATATTTATTGCCTTAGAGATAAAATGTGCTTGCATTTTCTTTTAATTAACAAAAGCATTCGACTGTATGAAACAACATACATTTGGATAAACTTTATTTCTACGGTATAAAAGGACTACCGTTAAATTTAATAAATAGTTATTTATCAAAGAGGCAACAAATAGTAATTTTTAACAATCTTGAAAACAACAGAAAATCAATCAGCGATGGTATATCACAAGGAACAATTTTGAATTCATTACTTTTTTTGATGTATATAAATGACTTGCCAACCTCTATAGAAACTAAGTTCATTTTCTTTGCCGATGATACAACCTTTTTTCAAGAAAAATGGTATTGTGCGTTCAAGAGACTCTAGAGCGAAAATTACCACTAGTGTGGGAAATTTTTATTCAAGCATCTTAAAGTACATATTTTTGGCTGTCTTTGCCTAAAAATTGGAGTTTTAATTAGTGGCAACTTTTGAGATATGAATTTTTGAAAAAAAAACTGGCTTATTGCATTTTCAGCGCGTGCGCGACAAGATATCAAAAATCTGACTCCGGCATTTGATTCCTTGGGAAATTTCCTATCAATTATAACTATTCTAAAATTTTTCCCGATTAAAATGCAATACAGATAAATGAAATTAAAAAAAAAATAAAGTTGAACTTAAAAAATTGCCGTAAAGTTCAATTAGCTCTACAAAGCAAACTATGTGACCTAGAGGTCTGAAATTTGGCATGAAGTCATATTTTGAGTACCCAAATAAGTGTACAAAATTTGAGCTAAATCGGAGAGGGTCGCGTGAAATGGACTGCTCACTTGACGTGGAATTGCCCATTAAAGAATTTTTTGAAATTGAATTTTAATCCAGTATTATTATTTTTAATTTTGTTTTTAATGACGTAGTTTTTGAAATATATGTTATGTTATGTTATGTATGAATGTATCTTTAAAACTAAATAAAGATTATTATTATTATTCAAACATGCGTCCGGCGTACACTTTGTTGACGAGTATTGTAGAATGCCCACCCGACGCAACTTTCCGCTCGTCTTCGTTTCCCATTCAAATGTTTCTTCTATATTATATTATTTCTTGTAAAATAAATAAATAATTTTTTTTGTTATTTTAATTTCAATACACATTGCATGTATTCTGAAGATCTACATATTTCAATAGAAAATTTTACAAAAACTATTGTTATAACTGTTCTAATCTCTGTTATTAAACCAAAACAAAAGACTTAATTTAGACAAAACGAGCAATTTATAAAAAGCATTAAGCATTTAACAAATACGCCAGTAATTGTTTCAATCAGATTTGTCAAGATTATAAAAACTCGTAAAAATAGTGACTATTTAATACAATCTAAAAAAATTACAAAAACAAAGCAAATTGAAATTACAAACATTTTTATAAAACAATAAATTTATTTCAAGGTAGTTGAAAAACTTTTTTAAAATGATCAAAAGAATCTAGTAACTATCCCAAAAGAAAAAGCAGATATTTTTGCAACTAATTTGCATTTAACTCTACTGTTCTAAATTCTTTGACTATTGTACTTACAAAATTTTTGCGGTAACTCTGGAATTGTGACGTTAAATTTACCCAAAACAAAATAAAGGTGGTAGCGGTAGAGTTGATGTTGGGTCTGCGCCGTTTAGCTCAATGGAGATGGGCGGGTCAAAAAAATGTTGCACCTCTAGCTAAAATTTATCATCCAAATTCCTTTCTTCACAATCGCTACCGCAGGGAAAAGCTCGATCCCTAACGTTGTTCAAAAACACCTCTAAGTCAACCTAGGACAAAATGAATCCCACAACAAACAAAAGAAGGAAGAAATAAAGTACTCATTTAAGTCGGAACGCATCTATTGGTATAGTAAAGTTTAAATATTTTGATTACAGCAAGAGGGTTGCACTTCAAATCTCGCATGTGAGCAAACATTGCAAGACCTAAAAGCCAAAGTGAAAAAGAGATGGTCTCGAGACCATTCTACCAAAACTCGGCGACGAGTAGCGCTATTCCTTTCCGCGAATGGGATGCTCTAAACAAAATTATTAAAACGATTGCCGCATGCGGTTTGTAATCACAATAATTTTAATTTAAAGAGTGGTCGGAGCAAAGTGCTCCCACAATCAATTACAAACAAACAGGGAAGTGAGGCTCCCATTTACAGTTTTCCCAATAAGTGGCAGTAGCCACGGTTAATATTTGAATTTGATGCTGACGGCTTCAATGTAACAACATTCCGACACATTTAATAAAGACCTAATGACAATAACAAGTGGCCGTAACCACAAGCAAACCCTAATAACGTAGTGGCCGTAACCACAAGCAACTCCCAATAACGTAGTGGCCGTAACAGCAAAACAAAACAAAATATTAACAACGAAGGAATGGGAAGTAAAGTAACTTCGTCCACGTTGTGCACAAAACAAATAATTTTGAAGCTGAGGGCTTCTCATAACATCTTCCACAATAAAGTTAATAAATTGAAATAAAATATAAACATATAAAAATAGAGAATCAAGCCTGTTATTGCCTGTTCCTTGAATGGCTCCGCTCAGCACTTGGATGACTCCGCACAGTTCTTGGAAAGCTTCGCACATGGATAGCTCTGCATCGTACTTGAATGGGCTCCTTCTACGAGTGAAACACCTTGGATAAAATATCCAATTCCCAATTTTTAAAAACCATTAATTCAATATGCTATAGCAATTGCAATCGCGATATCAATAGCTGTAGCAAACGCAACAGCAATAGCATCAGTAGCAATAGCTAATGCATTGTAGCGATAGCAGTAAGAAGAACAAAAACAGCAATATGCTATATCAAAAACAGTTTAAAAGAAAATACAAATCACAAAAATCTATAGAAATTTCTCAAAGTAGGAATAAAATAAGCTAATATTTCTAACCTGAAATGTAATGCGGCTTCTTTATAAAATTTCCACAGGGTTGTAGGTTAGAAAATCAACAATCATGCGATATTAACACCGAAAATCTATCCGAAATCGGACTCACAACTTCACCCAATGTATTAATTTAATTAATATTGGTTTCACCTGATATCTTAATACGGCTGTGATGCCAAAAGATTAAGTTATCCACACTTGTCCCATATGATATTCAGGCGTTGCCGTAACCGTTACCTCGAAAGTCGAAAACCCTTAGAAGACTACATCTCACTTCAGTCAGGTCGGTAAATTGCAAGCTATGTGAACGTGACTAAGCCAAGGTCACAACCAATGGAGGTGATTGTAAATGTCAACAACAATAAGGATTAGTTAAATAAGGTAAGTGCCAGCAATTATATTACATAAAAATTACTGAACACATCTGCAGTAGCAAACTTACATTCTAAACATGTTTCATTTTAGGATAGATCCACAGGTCGTCTGTCGACGCTGGAATAAAACCCGACAACTGGATATCAACCCGAACACATCAAAATAAAACTGTAAGTGCAACACAAATTATTCCCTAACAAAACTAACCCAACCTAGCTAATTAATATTTAAATCTAACCATTAACCCCCCGGCAGCAGCAAAGAACATAAATTGGAATGCTACAACTCGACGTTTTTAAAGCGTTTGATATGGTATGGCATTCAAAATCTATTAACAACCTTGATACAATACAAGTATCAATAACTTTCTTGACAATAGAAAAAATATAGTTAAAACTGATGGTTTTAATTTTTATGACTTTAAAATTATGCTGTTGTTCCTGAAAGTTCTGCTCTTTTGCCAACTTTATTTTTGATTTACAAAAATAAATTTCTTCAAATAATCAAAAGTCCTATTCATAGTTTTACAGATGATAACACCTTTTTTTTCTTATTTTTAAAAGAACCCAAACTCCAGCCTACAGAGAGAATAGCTTTTTTTCTGTTGATATAATATTCATGGCATCTTCGCCTCCGCACCACTCCCAACAACATCTCAAGATGCTGGTAAAGGGTGTTTGTCGATTCAATGCGCCCTCACTATTATAATGACGTCACTTTCATATGGGTGCCGAGTCACTTACTATTGTCGAATATTTCCGGAAGCGGAAGTCAGCAACCCCTCCCGTTCGTTAAACACCGGATAATATGCAAACAATGCACTAACCAATGAGATTTCACCTATAAAAACAATTTAATAAAAAAACTAATTTAACACATTGCAGTAAATAAATAAAAATAAAATTAAAGAAATAATTAATTGGTTTTTAACACTTCTGTCCTAATTGTTATAAATCTCTGTTAAGTAGGCATTCCTAAAAAGTAATTTTATGCGTAATTTCTCCATTGGATGTAGCGTGTAATATCTATAATATCAGATTATAATATCACGTAAGCCGATACTAACGACTATTTCCCCGTATAATATTATATATTATTATAATTTATTGGAATATCACTCATGCATTTTCGCGATAGGCAATCGGCACTCGCCTGCGGCTCGTGCCGATTGCCGTCCGCAAAAATGCATTCGTGAGATTCCAATAAATTATCGGCTATATTCTATGCACTAGGGATATTACATATGATAATCACATACATCATTTGTAGCATCTATAAGCAAAGACTTTACAACTAAATCTAATTAAAGTATTTCTAACTTGATAAATTTTAACTTTAAAATCATAATCCAAGGTATTATCAGTACCAAATAATAAACTTAACAACAAACAATATTTAATTTTTCTTTAATTTGTCTTTTAAAGGTCTAACATAGTCTTTGCTAGAACAATTATGTTGTTGATATAGCTTTTGAAAGTATCTAGAAAACTAAGAATTTTTAATAAATGTAAACAGTTTTGCATATTTATAAAACTTATAATAATAAAAATAATAATAATAATAATAAACGACTTTATTAACAGGAAATATACATATATACAAAAAAGTACATACTATGCCCTGCTAGCGGCGAAGTTCAGGTGGTTTCCTATACATACGGAAACCTCTGTTCTTCCACTTAACCGCATTAACATATTGTTTCATTATTTACACAGTAAAAAAAAACACAAAATTAACTAAAACAATTTTACTGATTTTACATATCACATTAGTATAAACATGTTACACTTTTTTTAACATACTGAATGCTTGATTAACTAACTACCTTGACGTAGCAATAAATAATTTTTAAATTTTGTTTTGAAAATTTTTGTTTTCACAAATCTTAGATTATCTGGCAAAGAATTTAAAGTTTTTACAATGTTGTATGAAAAGCAACGTGTATAAATAGCTGTTTTATGAAGTGGTGGAGATAAGCGCCCTCTGTAGCGAATATTTACATTGTGCACACTTGATCTGTATATAATTTTATTTACTAAATATGCTGGTTTATTCAATTCAATTATTTTTTTATAAAAGCAGGCTGCGTGCAACAGTTGCCTGTTAGCCATATTTAGCCAGTTTAAATCTTGCAATTTTGCACTTATTCCAGGTTTATTTCGTTTGATACCATATATTAATCGTATACACGAGTTTTGCACTTTTTGTATACGTTTATTATCTAGCGAGTCAATACAGTTACCGTATACAGAGTTTAAGTAATTAAATTGTGACAATACCATGGTTTCGCACAACCTGACCTTAATTTTTTTATTGAGATATATACGATTATTATAAATTTTAAATTCATATATGCTTTTTGAATCATCTTTGTTACGTGAAGTTTGCACCTAAGATCTGTATCAAGATGTAACCCAAGATTTTTTTGCCTATTGACAACTGGAAGATCACTGGAATTAATGTGTATTTGAAGTTTATCCTGAAACTTTATTTTATCACATTTTCTACCAAATATCATAACTGACGACTTACTGGCATTGATTGCTAAGCCATGCTCATTTGAGAATTTTACTAACGAATTAAGATCGTCGTTGATGCATTGATTAGCTGTTTTATATAAGTTGGGGGGAAATGACTAAATCAACTGCGAATTGTCCGCATACATGTGAAGTTTGCAGTTCTTTATTGATTTTGGTAGATTCATGGTATACAATGTAAATAAAAGGAGCCCAAGTATAGAACCTTGAGGAACTCCTTGGCTTAGTGACATAGGCGTAGAAAAGCTGTTATTGATTTTAACTTTTTGTAGTCTTTGTAAAAGAAAACTTTTGACTAAACAGATAGCTGACATATCCAGCTCAATGTATTTTAAAATTGCAAGTAAGATATCATGTTTTACAGTATCAAATGCTCTACTATAGTCTATTAATACCAAAACTGTCATTTGTTTATTGTCAATTGAGCTTACAATATTATCTACTACATCAGCAAGAGTAGTTGTACAACTATGACCTTTTCTAAACCCAAACTGATTTGTTGGGAGTATACCATTATCCTCTATGTATTGTCTAAGTTGCTTTTCCATTATTTTTTCCAAAACTTTTGAAAGTACGGGCAGTATATTAATTGGACAAAGATGTTTAAATTCTTCTGGTTTAGAAATTTTAGGCAAAGGTATAATTATAAATTCTTTCCACTTGGCTGGAAATGTACTTGATTTAATACATTTGTTAATTGTAAATGTAATCATTGGAATAATATAAGGACAACATAATTTTATTATACCAATTCCCAAATCATCAGATCTTACTGATTTTGATTTTATGTTTGATATGATAGTCAAAGCATCAAGTTCGTTTATTTCTGCAAATTTAAAGAAATTATTTTTATTAATTGCTAAACTGTTATTATAAAATTCAATTGTATCGCCAGAATTGATATTTTGTTGTGGAATAGAATTTATAAAAAAAACTATTTAACTTATTTGGATTGTTTAGCTCAACCAGAATACTAGCTTTGTTATTACCCATAAGTACATTGTTATTTTTTAAGAATTTCCAATATCCGCGTGTATCATATAGTTCAAGTTGGTACAATTTTTGATTAAAATAAGCTTTCTTTTCCTGTCGAATTGTTAAAGTAGCTATGTTGCTACATCTCTTATATTCTGCCCAGTCATTCTGGTTTTTTGAATGTTTGAAAATATTTAAAAGACAATCTCTATTTTTGATTAACAGTTTAACGTTAGCAGTAATCCACGGTTTATATTGTCTGTTCATTCTAGCTGTTTTAAAAGGCATATCGATGGTTAAAGTGTGAAACCTTGTAAGTCGTTTTTTTTTCGTTTACGCGTTTTTTACACTAAAAGTTTATATATATTCACATTTATTAAACTGCAAATCCTCGTAACTTAAATTTAAGTCTATGAGATTGCAGGCTCTATCTATCAAAACCCAGTAAAACTAATTCACCTAAACAATCAATTCCAAAACTCGCAAGTCGACTTGTGAGGTTTTGATATTTACGCTCATGACATGTGACGCTGATCCGCTGATCACCGCATGTTACAAGGTTTTGACTGCATGTTGTATAGTGTTTCAAGTTCTGTTTATTATTCATTTAACACAAAAATACAGTGTCAATATGTCTTGCACTTGTGGAAAATTCATTGTCAGCTTGACAAGAAACAAGAACATAGAATTAGTTAATTAATAATAATTTTAGATGTTTTGATTTTTATAATTTAGAGGTTATGTTTATAGTGAGACTCCAAAATTTGAAGGCAATGATATCACAGATGAACCAGAAGATATTAATAATAATATGTCAAGTAGAGATGAGCAAGAAGAAAATAATATTTTAATCCGAGATGAGCCTGGTGGTAATAGTGTAGCCGTAACAGGACTACCACAGAAAAGTTGCACAAACATCATTAATCAACCAAGCACTTCTGCTGGCAATATCATTCTTTCTGACAATAGGTCTGACATTGTGATTGACCATCCAGATAGTGATAACTCTGAACCGTATCCAAGTAGTGAGTCTGAATATTATGTGCCATCATATAACGAGAGTAACGAGGAATTAGAGGAAGAAGCTGAGATATTACAAGATAAAGTATTGGAAGAACAGCAACAAACTAAACACTTAAGGAAGAGGAGAATGAAAAAAGTTAATGTAGATAAGTTAAAATGGGAGCAAAACTCTAACAAAATTAAGAGAATGAAAGGGGAGGATTATAATTCTATTAAATTAAATAAACACGTCAAGACATATGAGCAAGTGAAAAGAAACCAATGAAATATGGGCCCTCCTTGTAATTGCAGGTTTTCGCAGATATCTTCCAACTTTTTTGTGGAGATTTTCAAGAATCTGAAAGAAAAGTTATTTTTAATAATTTCTGGCAAAATTTCAATTGGGAAGTGAAAAAAATCTTTATTGGTGGTCTTGTTGATACGACAGCAGTGAAATGCCATTGTATTGGTAATAAAATTCCCCTTGTTTGCTTTGTACAAATAACTACTTCTATTTATTTTCAGATATTAAAGGGAATCCCAGGAAGGCTTCTTTTATTTTTTACCTCAAGAAAGATAATTTGCGAAAACGAGTTTGCAAGAAAATGTTTCTTCAAACACTTGCTATAGGAGAATGGTCTGTTAAAACCTGGATGTATAATAAACTGGAGACAGAAAAAATTAAAGAACAACAACCGCTGGTGCATCGCTACATGCAAGGCCAGGCTCGAGCAGAACAGCTTCTAGTAATGGAACAAAAAAACCAATATCGAAAGATAAAGAGTATCTTTTGAAATTTCTAGCAAATATACCTAAGATGGAAAGCCATTATTGTAGAAAGGATACAAAAAAATTATATTTAGAGCCTCAATGGCAAACCGTAAACGAGCTTTACAGATTTTATACCAAAGAATGTGTTGAAAGCAACGTTGTAGCACTCAATCATACAACATTCCGACAGGAATTGTGTAACCAAAACCTATCTCTGTATATACCAAAGTAAGTTTAAAAAAATGGTTCTTTGAAATCGTTTATTAACTTGTATTGTTTCAGGAAAGATCAATGTGATATTTGCACTGGTCATACTGTCGGAACAGTACAGGAGGACACGTTTCAAGAGCATATAAAGAAGAAGGAATCGGCTCGTGCTGAGAAGAAATACCAAAGAGAGCAAGCTCTAAATGATCCGAGCAAGCTTATGTTTACCATGGATGCTCAGTCTGTATTAACAGCGCCTAGGTTGCAGGTATCTGCATCTTACTACAAAATGAAGCTAACTGTACATAATTTTACTTTTTTTAATATGGCGACTGGCCAAGGAGATTGATATATCTGGCACGAAGGTGCTGGTAGCGTGAGCTCAAATGAGTTTACATCGATAATAATTGATTATATTAAAAAGTATTCAACAGAGAATACTAAAAGTGTCATAATATTTAGTGATGGTTGTGGGTACCAAAATCGAAACGTAAATTTGGCCAATGCCCTATCAAATTGGGCGAAATCTAAAAAAGTTGAAATTTTTCAGTATTATTTAGAAAAGGGTCACACTCAGATGGAGTGTGACTCGATGCATGCTTGCATTGAGAGGAAGTTGAAGAATCGTGAGATTTACGTACCTGGCTGTTACGTTCAAGTTTGCAAAACTGCTAAGGCGAAGGATCCATACAGGGTTCATTATTTACCTCACAGTTTTTTTAAACAATTTTTGATTTTAAATGCTTACTCTTCTATCCGGCCTGGTAATAGTACCAAAGATCCCAAAGTTGTGGACATTAGAGGGTTTGTATATCGTTGTAATGGTACAATCGAATACAAACTATTTTACGAAGAGAACTGGAGGAACCTTTCAAGAAGAAAGAAGAAGTCTATGCAAAGGGAAACTATATTCCTACATTATACAACCAACCTTTAAAAATTAAGCCTGATAAGTTCAACCATTTGCAAGATTTGAAAAATTATATACCTGAAAACTTTAGGTCGTTTTATGAAAATCTTTTGCATGATTAAAATAATATACCTACCTACTTATAATAATTTCTCGTTTTTTACTTTTTTTAAATAAAATATTTTTTTGAATCTGCCTTTTTTTATTATTAGTTTTTAATATTAGGTAAAAGTTATATGGCTTTTTATTATTTTTTTTTCAAAATTAAAACCATGTAAGTCAGAGCAAAACTTATTTTTTTTTGTCAAAAACTCGTAAGTCATTTTTTTTGTTGAATAATAAAACATTTAAAAAAACATTATAACCCCTAGTAATGTGACCATAAATCAACGCCATTTCCACCAAAAAAGTAACCAAAAAATAAAAAGTCAAAAGTTTAAACGTTTTTCCCTTCTCCTGTAAAATTCACCAAAATTGACTTACGAGGTTCCACACTTTACTCATCGATATGCAAATTTTGCAGAGCAGTAATATTATGACTAATAAATTCTACCATTTCTTCACAACCATTGCAGTCATATATGTTATCCCACGGAATGCTTTGCAGGTCATTATTAAACTGAACATAATTAAAATCAGAAAAGTTTCGATAACTGTAAAATTTGGGATAATTAGAATTAACTAAGTTATATGCTTCCACTGAGAATTCGATTAGATCATGATCTGATACGCCATGCATTGATACAGAATGACAGTCCATAACTTTTATATACTATGATGATATTTGTATTAAATATTGTTTTCAAGTATGGGGAGAAACATCCAAAAGAACTTTTTTTTTTTAATTCTATTAAAAAACGAGTTATTTAGAACACTGCCGATTTAAAATTGACTAATGACATTGATATTTTTTAACACTGACGTAATGTCCAGATCTTTTCTGTAGATATTTTTATGAACATTGTTTAAACAAAATATAAGACATATTGCCATCTAATAAAATATTTGCTTGTGGTACAAGGGTTGCTAGGAATTTTAACAAATATTCACTGACAGTTGTAACAACTTGTGAAAGAGATTTTTTTAGCCGTACTTTTGACACATGGAATAAACTTCCAAATTCACTATTTTCCAAGACTTAAAAAGCCGCAAATAGTCTTTATTAATTGTGATAGTTTCAGCGATATGCTTTCACTCGTTGAAATTTAATATTGTTGTTATGTTATGATATATTAAGTAATTCTTAAATATCTCATATTAAAATTTATAAAAAAAATTAAATAAAATAGCTTGTTATGATTACAAAAAAATTAATTAAAAGTTAATAAATTGTATTTTTTTAAGTGTTAATTAAACAAATTTAAATTATACTATTTTACATATTAATTTTCATAGCGTTTTTAAAACAAAGTTTTTGTTAATTTTATATAATTAATTTCTTATAATATTCTACATATTATGTTGTTTAAATTTTTTATCCGTCAAGTTTTTTTAAATATTAACCAATATTCTGCAAGTTTGACTAATTTTAAATAATTATAAATTTTTACATAATTTATTTCATGCTCTACAGTGTTACATAAATAACTTTTAATTTTTAGTAAATATAATTATTATTGTACAAAGACTAATAAAATTAATTTTTGATTTAGTGTGCTGTTTCAAGCATTAAAATTTTTATTTGAATTTATTATAATTATAATTTATGCAGCAGTAAAAATGTTATAGTTTTTGTTGTATAAATGCGAGTTTTGTATCACAAAATACACAATAACAAAATGAAGCTTATTGTGACTATTTTTTGCATTATGATGCTGTTACATGTAGCTGTGGCATGTGGTTCAACTTATTGTACTTCTCGTAAAAATTGCATGAGATTGAAATTGATAAATACTAATATACAAGATGTAGTAGATGATATTATAAACATATGATTGTTATTTACAAAAAATGTGGTTTGTTATTATATAATTTGCAAAACAATAAAATAAATATGAATATTTTAATGCTGATTTTATTTACTTTTTCTTTATTGTTTTATTTAGAACTACAATATAATTTTAGTACAAACATTATTTTTTTTTACTTGACAGTACCAAGGGTTGTATTTATTGGATTAAACTTTAAGATGTGGTTATTTGTATGAGTTTTCTTAGATGCTAGACTAAATCTAATAAATAATACCCAGTGTATAGATAGTGTAGTAAGTGGCACTAATGCAAGAGTTGGCAAAACGTCTACAACATTAAACAACATTTAAATTGGTGTAACATGGCATGTTCTATAAACCAAATTAATAAATCTGAAAGTGACTTAATTTATAGTAAAAATTAACTTTACTTATAGTTGTTATCTAAAAAATATATAAGTTTTGTTTAACAGATTTAAAATCTTGAACATAGAAAACCTTATGACTCTCTTTATAACTAAAATAAAATTAACAATAAAGAACTAGTTTACTTTAATCTAGTAGATTTTGATTATAATTGTTGGCGTTAATTTGCTGACTAACTGGGCATGTGTGCTTATACCCAAAAACAATATGCATTTTCAATTGAGTCTAAATGCAAGCGCAAAAATTGATAAACAAAAAAACATTGCTTAAAAGTAGTCCAAGCGACAAAAAATGTATTTGTCAACTTTTTAAAATAAGTTTTTTTTGCTAGATTTTATGTTTTCAAATCAAATATCACCAACTAAATAAACATTAATTAAATAAACAATTAAAAGAAAAAAAAACAGAAAAGAAAACCACAAAAAGTAAACTAAGTGTAGAAGAACGCGGCAGCATTAAAGATCAATATTCTATCCATTAAGAAGGACGGCACAGGAGGACATTTTAAAAAAGACATGAAGATTATAATTCTTTTGTAAGTTATTATTTTTCTGTTTTAAACGGTGTGCCAGCAGCGTTAAATTAAATTTCTAAGCTTAAAAGTGTATGATTCTAGTATTAACTAGAAAGCAAAGTAAACTCGCAAATATGTCCGAGGAAACTAGTTCTATAAGTGCAGACAAACGTCTCGATTTTGCTTGTCAGTGTATTGAACCTTAATATGAAAAATTTAATTAGTTTTTTAAATGCTGGCAATATAGCATTCTCGTCGTTGCAAGACAAATTGTCTAAAAGTATGCTACTAATGAGCATTATTTTGACAAAATTAAAAAACCAAGCATAAACTGATACTTTAAATATAAAGTTTATTAAAATCCTTTTTAATTGATAAGTTTGGCAAAAAGCGTAGCAAATCGCATTGGCAGCAATTATTTTATAATTGCCATCAGAAAGAAAACGAGCCAATTAATAATAATATATTTTATTAATAAATTTTATATAATACAAAACAATACTGAATGTATAATAAATAATAATAAAAATAAAATAGATTTTTCCCTCTCACTTGAGGTTTGCGGGTTCATTCCCATCTCAAGTTATCGGTATTGAAGGCTCGTGGTTGTTGTTGTTTTTGTTTACTTTTTATATTTTGTCATGTAATAACATATGTTTTATTTTTAACTTAAATGGTACATATATATATATATATATATATATATATATATATATATATATATATATAATTATAAATAACCTATGTTTATTTGAATATTCGTGTATAAACTTTGCAACGTGGACTCTTATTAGAATTTATCGTATAAGTCCAAGTTAAGAAATGGTTTTATATGAATATTTACAATCTATTATCATTTAAGTTGTTTCTAAATGTTTCTTATACATTTGTGATAAAAAAGTTATAAATGTTTATTTGAATGTTCGTTTATAAACTCGACAACTTGGGCTCTTACCGTAAAAGTTATAAGAAATTGTTTTACAGAAATATTTATAATCTATAATTATTTAAATTGTTTCTAAAAGTTTACTTACACAGTTACGATGAAAAAAATATAAATTAAGTAAGTTTTGTTGAATGTTTATGCATAACATCGACAATTTATATTTTGATTTTTTTTAATATTACTTATTATATTCTTTTATAGAAAGACTTCTTTGCACATTTATTTGTCAAATAGTTTAATGATGTAGACTACAACAAAATAGTTGCATGTATTTGAAACTACTATATTATTGATTAACAAGTATAAACAATATTCAAAGTATTACATCTTTAATTTTTATTATTATCAATGAATTTATGATGAATTATTTTAAAAACAGTAAAACCATTTTAAGGTCAGTCTATTCATGCATGTTTTTTTTTAATTTACGACTTCTTTATTGTCCTGATATTTATTCAGAATTTCTTTACATCTGGATAGTTGCAAAAAATAACAAGTGGCAATAGTAACAAGTTATTTACATAAATTTTAATATTTATTAAAAATTAAATAAATTTTAATATTTATTAAAAGTTATATAAATTAATAATAGTGCAAAAGGAAAATATTTATTTTCCACCTGCATTTGCGACGAACAATTAGGTTGAAAATTTAAAAATAAATTTTTATACATATTGTTAATTGTAGAATCACCATCTTTGTAATTTTGAAAACTGAGACTTATGTTTTTAATCTTTAAGTCATGTGATTCATTACATGGCTATCATCTTATGATTTTATGTTTGTTTGTTGTCAATTTAAGAGCATTTTAATCAAATTATCAATATTTAAGTGAATAATTTGATACATATTTTTGTTCAAATACAATAAATTCTACTAACTTGACAAATAGTTGTTAAATTATGAGCAGAGAAAACTTTGATATTAATTTAAAGATTAATAAATTTTACAAAAATTTTAAAAATTTGTAAAATTAAGAGTATTAAAAGTAGGACAAAATAACAACATTTATTGGTTTAACTAAAAGTTGAGGTTTAAAGTATGCTAATTACAATAATGTGGTGAAGTTATAAGCATTCAAAGAAACAGGGTCAAAATTTTAATATGACTGTGCACTATCTTGGATTTATTTAAAATTTGGCCAACAACGATTTTATTACTATAGACTTAGCTGACATTTTTAACAAAAATGTTTGATACAGAAGTTTCAAAGCAAGCGGACAAAAGTAAAGTTGAATTATTAGCTTTCAAAGTAGCAGGTACAATATGTGTGGTATGCTATATCTTAAATTTAACTGAAATTTAAAAATCATAAGTTTTATGGTTTGCGGATTACAATAAAAATGACAAATTGAAAGAAGTCTGACTTAATTAAATCAGTAAAAGCATTTGACTGTGTTTTGTGAAAAAAATTGTTTGAAATTTTGAAAGTGATTATGAGACACTAAGTAGCATTGAGGTTGAATGACCAAAGTACTAAGTGGATTATAGTAAAAATAGAGTGCGACAGGTTGTTGTTTATCATCAACGTTGTTCTGCATGCCGAAAAGATGGTAGCAAAGTGCTGAAAAGGGAAAGATCACTCCTTTGTTGCATATGAGAAAGAAGAATATAATCTATTTGATTTGCCGATGATATGATTGTGTTGCAGAGAGCACAAAAGCACTAAATGTCTTGGTTAAAGAAAAAAGAAATAAAATCAATGTATGGACTGAGTATAAACAAAAACAAAACAAAGGTTATGAGAAAGAAAAAAACGTACGTTAAAAAAGATAAATTGAAGCAAGTGAGAAAGTACTGCTACTAAAATAACAAAGAATTAGAAAAACAAAGATAAATAATAGTTAGCATAGGAATAATGAGAAAGCTTTTAGAAAGAAAAGAAAGATTTTGAGAAGCAAGTTAGGTATAAATTTGAAAATAACAATTGTAAAATGTTAAGAATAAAGTGTGAAACTTGGACATTACGTGGTCAGACAAGATCCGGAATAAAGGAGTATTAAGAATGTCAGGAGAGGAAAGAGCGCTAGTAAGAGAGAAAAGACTTATAGTACATGCATTGTTTTAAGGAATAGGGAAATGTACAATGAACAAAGCAAAAGACAAAGAACCAAAAAAACTGAAGATACTCTTAGGACCTGCAAAAAGCAGAACACTAATAATGATGAAGTCAAAGTACATTAATGAAATTGTGGATAAAATTGTACCATATAATAAAAAATTTAAACAGCATCAACATACCTAAAAATAAAAATACTTTTTATTTTGAACCAGTGCCTGAAACAGAATTACATAATGTAATTCAATCTTTAAAAAATACAAAATTTGATAAAAATTAATTCTTTTTTTCTAAAATCAAGTTTTATAACAATTGCAAAACCGCTTGCTAAACTTATTAACAACTCTGTTAACTAAGGAATAATTCCAAGCAAGTTGAAGATGTCAAAAATTGTGCCAATATTTAAAAATCTAGGTACAGAAAATGATCCAAATAATTATAGACCACCTTCAACATTAGTAAACATAAATTGTTTAATAGTTACTGTGATTTTTTTGTAAATTGTTTCTTTGACCAGTGAGATGCTAGGCACACTGATAATGGGTGCATACCCTGAAACACGTGTATGTGTCTCTTACTGGATGAAAAGGCAATTTACATAAAATACATTATTTATTAATTTTAAATAATTATAGACCACTTTATATTTGTAGTACCTACTCAAAAATGATGGATAAAATGATGGTCAATAAATAAAGGCAATTTTTTGAAACATAAACTGTTTAATTCAAGACAATTTGGATTTCAAAAAGGCAAAACAACACTTTAGCAATAAATAAATTTTTAAATAATTTATAATCTACTTTTGACAGAAGACAAAAAAAATATGGGAATTTTTGTTGATTTCTCTAAGGATTTAGATCTAGTCGATCATTAAAACTAAGCAGATATGGTGTACAAGGAGTTATTTCAGATTGGATCCGGAGCTATTTGACGTCAAGAGCACATTATGTTCAACTAAATAATAAAAAATTTGACAAACTAAAATTAAATAGAAGGATCCCACAAAGGTCTGTTTTGGGACCTTTCTTATTTAATTTATATATTAATAATCAAAATATTGTTTTATCTGCAGACGATACCACTGTATTAATAAGTGACAATAATAAAGATAAATTAGTTAGGAAAACTAATAAAAATATGTGTAAATTGACTCAGTGGTTTAGAAACAATGGGTTAGCTGTCAATTCTGAAAAAACAAGTGCAATTAGATTTAATACAAATAATAAAAAAATAAATAAAACACAATTATTATGTACTAACTATATCACAAATATATTTAAACCGTGACTAGTTTGTAAAAAGGTTGATACTAGTCACTGTTTAAATATATTTGTGATAATACATAATAATTGTGATTTATTTATTTTCTATAATGAACTATCACCTAGTAACGGCCATCACCATTCAATTTTTAATAAAAAATATAATACAGTTTGTAATGACATAAGCTATATTAGCATTAGGCATGTTAACAGAAACAATTTGTTTGTTTAAATTACAAAAACGAGCAGTTTGTTATATTTTAAATAAACCTAGTAGAACTCCTTGCCAGGAATTGTTTAAAAGTTTAGGTATACTCACTCCACTTTTGCTATTTATATATAACGCATTACTTTATGCAAAAGAAATTATTATTAACATTATAACTTATGTAGCACTCATAACTACAAGTCGCGGTCAATGTCCGACGGAAAACAGACGCTCATTGCGAATGTGCATAAAGGCGATTTAAGTAATGATGAATAATCTATGTTATTTAAAAAAATTAAAAAATTCTGTGAATTAGAACAAACAGTGAAAAGAAGAAAAGTTTATTGTGAAAGTTCAAAAAAGTGTAAAACTGTGATAAGAACACAATAAAAAAAAAGGTGCGGTCGTGTTTTAAGACACACTCATGTCGTGACGCGCGACACGTCTAGTGTTGCATAATAAAACATAAACGCGAAAACAGCAATTTGATATTTAATTAAAAGTGAAACTAGAACAAGGGTCAAAAAACGCAATAAGATGGATGCTTATTTAAAAAGCGGGATGTTAAAAAAAAAACAGCCGGATAAAAAAAAGATAAAGAATTCGGTTAAACGAATCAAAAAAGAGGGAGAGAATAGATTTGCCAGGCGGTAACAACAAAGCGAAAAGAGCAAATAACCCCACAACAATTCAAATAATGGGGAAATTAATTAAAGAGTTAAAAAACTTCACCAGTGAGTGTACAACCACTAAACTGGAAATTAAGAAGGTGGCAAATCAACAAGAAACAAATATGGAGAGAATAGAATTTGAAGAAGTAAAAAAAAAGAACAGGAGAAAGAAAATAAAACAAAAATAGGTACAGAAATGTCGACTCAGACCATGGAAACTGGAGGTAATAGGGAAGAAAACCGTAAAAACCAATTCATCTTGGACGAGGAGATATTAGAAGTGGTTAATGAAGAGGATATAAAAAATATTATAAATAAAGAATGGAAAGATACAGACTATAAATATGTAAACGTGGAAAAAAAGAACAAAATAATGAGAAAAAAAATGGATACAGGACTTTTAATAAATGCTTTTATGCTTTTTACGGCTATTTTACATCGCCACAGTAAGTCTACGACTTGTTTAAAGTGGTTTGATGGGACCAACAGCTTAAAACGTGACTTCCGAAATAATAATAATAATAATAGGCAAAAAAGGTAGTATCTTACAAGCAAAAATAAAATACCCTGAACTAATGGAGGAAGAAGGAGAAGATGAAACACCATATATAGAAATAGTTAAAAATCTAAGCGGAAAAAATGTGGGAAAGGTGCACATTATTAAGCAAAAAAATGTTTATCAAAACAAAAACATTAAGTATTGAAGAAATAAATATACCAATACTATCGGGAATTACGGCAAAAGATGCAAAAAAAAATTATCAAATTGGCAGAAAGAAAAACTAACACAAAAATAAGACTGTGCGTGCCAACACAGGGACAGGTATCGGAGACAAATAGATAAAGAAGACCAGGAACGGAAACAGGTGCTATAGTAGTGAGCAAACAAGGTGTCACATATGCAGATTTGCTGAGACAGGCAAAAACCCAGATAAAAGGATCTACGTTCAAGGAGGTAAGAAACCAAAAAAAGAGGAGTTGTTAAACAGAACTGGTAATAATCAAAGAAATTAGCCCGGAAATTAAGAGAGAAGAAATACTGAAAGAAATTATGAACAATGTGAACACAGAAGGAAGTACAATAATTTCCATAAAGAAAGGTTATAGATAAAAACAAACCGCTATAGTCAAAATGGACAAATAATAGAGGAACAGATAATAGGAGAAGAAAGAATAAACATAGGACTCATAAGATGCTGAGTAGAGAAAGTTGAAGCAAATGAAACAAAATGTTATAAATGCTGGAGGAAAGGACATGTAGCGGCAGAATGCAATGGGAAAGACAGGTCTTTGCTATGTATAAAATGCGGAAAGGAGGGACATCAGGTTGCCAAACGCAGAAACAAAGAATACTGCATTGAATGTAAAGTATTAAGACACAGAACGGCAGAGAAAAGATGTCCAGCTACAAAAAAATAGAAATGAGGAAAACAAAGATGAATATAGAGGACAACAACCCAGATAACTGAAGAAAACACAAGGAAGAAATAGTATCACATAATGTATAAGTTTATACAAATAAACATAGGAAGGGGGAGAAAAGCTCACAATTTACTAATAGCAACAGTGGAGAGAGAGAGGAAATAGACCTAGTGCTAGTGAGTGAACCTAATAAAAACAAATCAAATGGTAAGTGGATAAGAGACAAAGGAACAGATGCAGCAATTTTAGTTAGGAGAATGTGTAGGGACAAAGTAAGAAGATGGGGAACACTAAAAGAAGGAATAGTGTGGGCCGAAGTACAAAACATGATAGTATACAGCTGTTATATCAGCCCAAACTGCGATCTGGAATACTATCAAGAGTTGATAAAAGAATTAAAAAGAAGTTTAAGAAAACAAAAAAACAAAAAAATTATTGTAGGAGAAGATTTCAACCCAAAATCACCGAGATGGGGAGGTTACAAGAACGATTTAAGAGGAAAAATCTTAGAGTATATGATAGCAGGGTTAAATCTTACAATTTGCAACAAAGGAGACAGACCGACGACTGTAAGAGGAAGCTCAAAATTACATATTGACATTACCATAGCAACGTGGGAAATGGCAAAAATAATAAATGAATACACAAACATATACAATACAATATAAAGGAGAAAGGAAAACAGGAGCACACGAGCGAAGGTAAATGAAACCTAAGAAGAATGAACAAAAAAAAGATTAAGAGAGACATGGAAACAGAAAAAGTGACAGAAAACAAAAATATTGAGAAAAGATGCAAGAGGTACTAAGAAAAACTGAGAAAAGCGACGGAGGAAGCAATTCCTAGGTACAGGGAAGGCGGACAAAAAGGACCACACTGGTGGTGTGAGCATATAAAAAAATGCAGGAAAAACACAATACAAACAGGGAGGAAAGTCAAAAGGCAGAGAAGAAGAGGAGAGAACATAGAAGACAACAAGAAATAGAAGAGAAACTAAAAAACGACAGATTTTTTTTAAAAAAGGCAGAAAAAGATGCTGGAAAAAAATGATAGACTTAATAGATGAGGATCCTTGGGGAAAGCTGTACAAAATAGTGATATACAAATTGGGTGGAAGAACAAAAGAAAGCTGCTTAAAAGAAGACGAAGAAGAAGAAGTCATAATTAAAAAACTATTTTCCAAGGGAGAACCAGTAGAAGAACCAGATACAAAAAAGAAGAAGAAACAGTTATGGCAACAGTGGAAGAGATAAAAGAGATCATAAAAGAATTGCCTAACATCAAAGCACCAAGTCCGGACAAAATAACAACTGAGATTATTAAAGCAGCTTTAAATGGAAACGAGATAGAAATAACTCAAATAATCAACAGGTGCCTAAAAGAACAAACTTTCTCAGGATATTGGAAAGAAGCCACTCTGGTACTGATTGAGAAAAAAAAAGAAGTAGGGAAAGCAACGTCATACAGACCAATATGCTTAATCAACACACTGGCTAAAATAATGAAGAAAATTATTGTACGGAGAATAGAACAAGAAATAGAAGAAAAAGGAGGATATGAAAAAGAACAATACGGATTTACCAAAAGAGAAACAACTTTAGGAGCTATAGAAAAAGTGAAAGCAATAGCAAAAGAAGCAAACAGCGGAACGCAGAGGAAAAGGTAACACTGTGTAATGATAGCGTTGGACATACAGATCGCGTTTAATAGCGTGTCATGGGCAGCAATCATAGAGACGGCAAGGAAGAAAGAACCGAATAGAAAAACAATCAAGATTATATGGAGCTACTTACAGGACAGAAACCTAGTTACCAAAAAGGGAAGATTCAAACTTACCAGAGGGGTACCGCAGGGCTCAGCACTGGGGCTAAAACTGGGGAACCTTAAATATAACGAGTTACTTCGAGTGAAGATGCCGGAAGGCGTGTCAATAACAGCATTTGCGGACGACATAGCAGTAGTAGGTAGAAACGTAGAAATAGAAGTACAAAAGGAAGATTAGAGCTAGCAATTGATATGATACAAACATGGATGAAAAGTAAAGGTTTAAAACTAGCAACACAAAAAAACTGAGGCGGCATGGCTATCGACTAAGAGGAATAATAGAGAAACAGTAAGATACAGGTGGGAGATCAAGAGATACCTTGGAATGACACTTGAAGCAAAAGGATGGAATGAACAGGTTAAGGAAGCGGTCCTTGGAACAAAGGAAATAGAGAGAAAGCTTGGTAGACTTATGCCAAACAACGGAGGTCCAGGAGAAGAAAGCCGAAGGCTAATAGCAACGGCAGCAAGAAACAAATTGCTGTATGCCGCAGAAACATGGGGGGAAGCCATGAAAACAAAAAAAAACAAAAATGAAGTAAGAGGAGCCACAAGAGCAAGCTCGCTAAGGATTTGTAGAGCTTACAGAACACTGTCACAAGAAGCAGTAGAGGTAATTGCGGCAACACCTCCCGCGGATATGATGGTGGAGGAAAGAATAGAATCAAAAAATCTTGTAAAAGAAAGATCAAATAAAAAAGAAGCAAAGATAAGAGCAAGAGAGAAGACTATGGAAAGATGGCAGAAAATCTAATACAGGAGAAAAAGGGAAATAGACAAGAGAACTAATCCCAGAGATAAAAGAATAGGTAGAGAAGAAACCCGAAACGTGCTATTATACAACACAAATACTAACCGAGCACGAAGCATTTGGAAAATTCTTGCAAAAAATTAAAAAATAAAGGAAGAAGAAAGGTGTACATTTTGCTAGGAAGAAACACACGATAACGCAGAACACACTCTAGTAGAATGCGAGGCGTATAAGGGAAATAGAAAAAAACTAGAATATATACTAGGAAGCAAATTGGATAATACAACAATCATTAACAAATGCTTAAAAGATGAAAATAAATAGAGGGCGCTAAGAAACTTCGCAACAAATGTACAAAAAAAAATTGAAGAGTTTGACAATAGAAGAATATAGAAAAACAAACAATGGAAACAAACACACAAACTAAAAGCCATAAAAGAGAAAGGAAAGAAATGAGAGAAGCTAAATAAAAACAAGAAAACAGAGAAAAAGATCAAAACTAAAAAAATAAAAAAAGACATGACAATTGTGCATACCAAAAAACAGAAGAAAAAAAAACGTTTACAAAAACTACGATACCAAACGAAATTGCAGAGATAAGAAGAAGGAGAAAAGAAATATTGAAGGAAAGCAGAATAACAGATTTAACAAGGCAAATACCAAATGGTAGACATGCTATCTCGAGGCTGACCAAGAACGCAACCTTTCAGATAGTCAAAATATACCTGGCAGCAAAAGGACATGAAGAAGTAATTCCTGATGGTAGTACAAGGATATCACTGGAGGTAAAACTTACAAATCTAGGACTGCCAAAAAGAATACAATTTATGGAACTGCATAAATTATTCATGGAGGAGAGGGGATACGATGAAGAAGAAGTGAACAAAGACCTTAGTAAGCTAAGAACACATTTGAGAACAAATTATATAAGTAGAGTAAATAACACACGGATGGGAGAAAGAAGAGAATGCAGAGGTAGATGCCAATGCAGATAAGAAAAGGCAAAATGACAAAAAAGACAGACAAAGGAAGGGGCTATAGGGAGAGAGGGGCCGGGGACAGCATTTGTGCCGCAGATGATGCGTAAAAATCCGCAAGGCAAAAACCAGCCCACCTCAAACTAGCGCCAAATGTAGGTTAGTTTAGACAGGGACATTATAACAACAGTACTCATAACTAAGATACACAAAATAAAATTACTTTAGAAATACCAATACACAAGTTAACAAAATATGAAAAATACCGTATATATGTATCCATACAATCGTATAATAAACTCCAACTAAAAGTTAAAAAATGAAAAATGTCTCTTTTTAAGATAAATATAAAATCTACATTGGTACAAAAATGAAAAATGAATTTTTAAGTGTTGTTTGGTAGATAAATTATTATTAATGTTTATAGCATATGTTTATCAGGTTAACTATTTATTATAATTTTTTTTAAGATTTGATTATAATTGTATGTTATTTTAATTTCTTTACATTTGTGTGACTAATTTTTGACATATTTGTTTTATGTATGTATTTTTAATTTTTAAATTGATTGTATCAATATTTCTAATAAGGTCTCCTGGAATAAAGTGGTATTATTGATATTATTGAGAATTTTAGTTAACACATGGTGTGGGATTTTTAATGAGCAAATACTGCCAATTCAAATCTTACCACCATATGCAAAATTTCTTAAAAATCAGATGAAAAATTTCCTGGATAACTATGTTTCTTTTGCCTTACGTAACAGGATGTTGTACTTGCACGATGGAGCACAGCCCCATGTTGGGCGATATGTAGTTCGGTGGTTCAACAATAATTGAAAATGATAGGTGAATTGGTAGAAGAGGTCCAGTAAACTGAACTGCAAGACCGTCTGATTTAAATCTATTGGGCTTTTATGTGTAGGACACATAATACAATTGGTTGGGAAACATAGATTAGGAAAAAGAAATGATAGAAGAGAAAGATTAGTAAAGTTTTGTATAAGAAATAAATAAGTTATCACAAACACACTTTTTAAAAATCGAAAACTATACACATAGAAAATGCCAGAAGATATAGGGAGATATCAAATAGACTACATACTAGTAAACGAAAAATTTAGAAACCAAGTGAAAAACTGTAAAAGCTATTCTGGGGCAGATATTGATAGTGGTAATAATTTAATAGTTATAAAGACTGAAGTAAAATAAAAAAAATTAACAATTAACAAAACAGGAAAGAATAGATATAGATAAGTTAAAAATAGAAGAAGTTCAAAATAAGTTCAGAGAAAAAGTAGAAAACGCAGCTCCAAATAATTATAAAAATAACATAGAAAGCAATTAAAATGAATTTAAGAAAACACTAATAATAATAAGAAGTATTAGGTACAAAAAAACGGGAATAAAAGGAATGAATAACACAGGAGATAATTAGCATGATACATAATAGAAGAAAATTAAAAAATATAAAAACAGAAAAAGAACTAAAAAAATATAAAAAACTAAGGAACAAAATTAATAAGAAACGTAGATTAATCAAAGAAAATGCATAAATGGTAAGTGTGAACAAATTGAGAATGAAATGAGAAAAGGAAAATAGATATATTTTAGAAAAACAAGAAAAAGAAAAAAAAAGCAATATATTATCAGATAAACAAGGAAGAGAAATTACAAAAGAAAATAACGAAGCAATACGATAAAAGGAATACCTAGAAGAGTTGTATGAAGGAGGACAAGAGATGAATAAGTTAGAAAATATAGATACAGTAAACAGGTAAGAACAGATACCACAAAACTTTTAAAGATTTTGAAAGAGACCGGTATAAACTATAAAGATATAAGAATGATTTATAATCTGTATAAAAACAAATTGGAATAATTAAAATTAAAGGGGAAAAAGAAAAAAAAAACAAAAGTAGGAAAATAAAATAACAAAGGAGTAACAATTCACAAAAAACAAATACATATGATTAGGTTTGCTGATGATATAGCAATACTAGAAGATAATGAGAAAAAACTAAAAAGAAAATTAAATAACATGCAAAAAACTTTAACAACTGATTATAAATTGAAAATAAATAAAAAGAAAACCAAAGTCATAAGCTGTGACAAACATGTACAAAGGCAAAAACTAAATGTTAAAATGGAAAAAGACAAATTTGCAGAGGTTTGAATCTGTGTTTGTAGAATAATGCTTTCGCAGGCGACAGACTTCTGTTACCTAGAAAGTAAAATTACAAAGAAAAATAGAAGTAACTTGATATTAAGTGTAAAATGGTTCAAAGCAAAAAAGCATTTGTAGAAAAAGAGAAAATCTTTAGATCTAATATTGACTTAAAAATAAAGAAAGGATTTGTAAAAACATACGTATGAAATGTAGTACTGTATGGTTGCAAGACTTGGAAAGAATAGAAAAAAACGTTTAAAATATGGTGCTAGAGGAGAATGTTGAAAAATAGCTGGAAGGATAATATAACAAACAAAAAAGTATTAAAACTAGTTAAAAAAAAGAAACATAAAAAAAAGTATTACAACAAAAGAAAGACAGAATGAACATATTCTGAGACACTAAGGAATTATACAACTGGTTATAGAAGGCATGGCAGAAAGAAATACATGCAGAGGCAGACTGAGATTGGACTACATAAAACAAATAAGAGAGATTGTTTTTGTTCCAACCAAACAATCTTCACGTATTAACTTTCTTATATTGAGTAATAATTTTAATACAATTAAAATTGCCATTTTGTAATTATTGAAAGTTTATTATTTGTTGCAGTTGTTTATTATATGTATCTTGCGATAATACAAAATGAGATTGCTGTTTAGATTTAGCAATTCCTAGCAATTGTGTGTCATTCGGTATAAAATTTAAAATGTTGCTACGCTGTATTGTTTTTTTTTTATTTATCATAAACCAATTTTGACTTGTTTAAGTCACCTTTATAATAACGATGTTATGAGTATAAACATTTTTACATAAGTATTAAGTGTGATTGTTTGACATGTTTGATCAAATTAGATGCTAGACATGAGTAATTAGTTTTTTTGTGGAACACTTTCTATTGTCTCACAATGATTAATTAATTTAATTTTTTTATTTTTAGATATTTTTAATTAATAAATTTTTATTCGTGACGTACTCATAAAGATCTATTTCAAATGTTTTTTTAAATGTTAAATTATTTGGCATTTTAATTGATTTGTAAATAGTCCTACTAATCACTAATTAGGTACTTGTTTGGCATCTTTGCTAAGAAATGCTAACTAAAATTATTTTATTTTAAGTTGTAATTTTAATGCATTCAATTCAACTTGTCAAACTAACTAGAACTGTAAGTTTTATTAATAAATAATAGTTTTAATTAAATAAATATGATGTTTTTGTGTATATTAAAAGCATATTACGTGCACTGTAAATAATACAAATTAAGAAATTTACCAGTCGATAGACTAAATACTATAACGTGCAGATAATATTGAATGCTGTTTTAGTTACTGCTCAGCTGCTGTTTAGTTTTTTATTTGTTAAGTTGTTCAGTTGTACAGTTGTACAATAATTATAGAGTTGTAAAATTGGACAGTTGTTTATATGTATAAATAACTATTCAATGTTTAGTTGTTTGTTTGATTAGTTATTAAATTATTCATTTGTTTAGCGGTTTATTTGTTTAGTTGTACAATTGTGCAAATTTATAGTTAAGTACTTGATCAAAAATCCATCTAAAAGTGTGGTGTAATAATAATTTTGTACAAGTACCTGTTATTATTATTATTATTATTATTATTATTATTATGTAATACTGATCTATTAACATTTTAAATAATTATTAATTTCCAATTAAAAAATTGAAATATTTTTATTAAATTTGAAAACGACATTTTTTATAATACTATAAAAATACTAAACAAACCATAATCAATCAATCGTAATAATTAAAAATAAACAAACAAACATTAAACATTATAATAAAACAGTATAGTAAATTAAAAACAAAAGTTATAAAATTGTGATTTATGTTTGTATTATATTTTTTTGTAATAACATTATTTTACTAACTATTGTCCGTGTTTATGTAAAATTTGTATAAATAGTCAACTACCTTATAGAGAGACGTTAGTTTCATAATCTAAAATGAAATTGTTTATTACAATATTTGTTTGCTTGATGTATTTGCATTTTGCTATTGCGTGTTGTAATGGTGGTGGAGCCTGCCGTAAACTGAAAGAAGTAAAAGAGGATCTTAACGATATATTCAAAGACCTGGCTTCACTATAATTTGATTAAATCATATTATATGAATAATAAATATTGTCTTTAACATGTGTATTAGTTTTATTTTGTATTTTTTGTCAACTTTAATAATTTATATATTTTATTATACCCACTTGGAAAATATGCGATACAGAGTGAACTGAGTGACATCTATATTTCAATTTTATGTAAACATAAATAAAAGAAAAAAAAAAATTAAATAATTTGATTAATAAATGTTTTTATATAATTAAAATCATCTTAAGTGTTGAAGTGTTGAATTTAATTTTATTGTGGCTCTATAATACTTTGAAGTGACAATACGGTAAATAATTAATAAACTTAAAGTAGGAAAAAATTAATATTTTGTAATGATTATTAAATTGTTTTAAAAGATAAAAGATAAATTTGCAATAAATTACTTCTGTAGAAGACTTCTTAAGAAACTTCAATTTTTATATAGATAATGTTCATTGCAATTTTGTGTTTATTCTTATTATTTAGTTTAACTTATATTCTTTAATATATTTATTATTATAACTAATACTGTTTATAACACAAACAGTTATAATCCAGTTCCAGTCATTAATTAGTTAAAAAAGTATTTTATTGAAGTTTTGCACTTTTTATTATAGTATACCCATAGAAATAGTGTCTTTACGACATGGTCTTAAGTTATCTCGGCGTGTTATTTCATTATCAACCATCAACCAATTATGTTTTTATAATATACTTATGCCCGTATTCATAAAACGTCATTAAATATAATGATTTCTTAAAAATATAACAAAACGTTTAATCAAATTTTTGAATTCATAAACAGTCATTAAAAATAATGTTCATTAAATTATTCATTAAATTGAACGCACTATTTTTGGTCCATTAAAACAAAACGAATCATTAAATTGACACATTAATATTAACATATTAATAACATATAAAAAAACCAAAGTAACTAAAAAGTTACTAAATAATTTAACTATTACATTAATATTAATAGATAATTAGATATTTTTAAATCAAACAGACGTGTCAATTTAATGACTCTTTACGCTTTAATGTACCAAAAATAGTGTGTTAAATTTAATGAATAATTTAATGAACATTATTCCTAATGAGTGTTTATGAATACAAAAATTCGATTAAACGTTATAATTTTAACAGATCATTATATATTTAATAACGTTTTTTGAATACGGTCAGTAGAATGATAAATGTATCAATGACCGTGATCAAACTAAATTAATTACTGAGATATGAACCGATAAAGTGCACGCCAATTAAATAACCGTCATTGCATGTCGCCGGTCGTACCGAGTGATCAAATTGATGAAATTAAATTTTAAAAATTTTGTACGACAGCTTAAACAAGCATCTGTCATCCTATCTACAAAACCTACATTAATTGTAAGTAATTAGGCAGATATTGATCGATCAAACGATGTGATTAAATACATGATTATAAAATGACAAAAGTGTTCCCGTATTTTAAAATTTTTGTCGGTCTGCTGTAGTAGCCCAGCGTCATAGCTGTTGCTTCGCATCTAGCCGTCCGAGCAGGAGGTGTGGCCATTCTTGTTAAAAACTCTGTACCATACATACACATAAATCATATAATTGACACGACAATAGAAAACATTACGATTCAACTTGCCAACGACACATTCATCATATCAGTGTACAATCGACCATTGAATAAATTTTCTGGCAGAGACTTACGCAATTTATTTGACATAGGACAAAAAGTTATTGCTATAGGAGACTTTAACGCCAGACATTACACGTGGAAATGCCACCGTAACAACACCAACGGTATCACTCTATTACGTTTTGTTAATCATTATCACTGCATCATCAATCATCCTGACGACCCTACTCATTATCTCCTAAATAGCACGACACCAACAACAATAGATCTGACATTAAATAAAAATGTTTACTGCTCACAGGCGCGAACTGTGCAAGAGCAAAATCATTATTTCTAGTAAAGTTACAGATCTCATTAGAGAAAGAAATTGAGCTAGAAAGAAATGGCAGAGGACAAAAGACTTTACTGACAAAAAAAACCTGAAGGAGCTTAACAAACTCATTAAAGCAACAATTAATAGACTAAACAATGACAGATAGACACAAAAGTTAGAAAACTTGTCAACACAAAACAACTCTTAGTAGAAGTTGACAAAGTCAATGAAAACAAAGTTTGACCCAATACTCGCGCTTAATCACGGAGGCACAACTGTTATGACCGACAAAGACAAGGCGCAACTACTGGCCGAAGTTTTTAGAAACGTACATAAACTAGACGCGACCGACAACGACGAACATAGACATATAACAGAAACAGTTCAGGAATACTTGGCAACTGTTAACATTTCACCAACAGACTGTCATAAACAACTTACAATGCCTAGGGAAGTACGGACGTTAATCATTAGACAAAAATAACAAAAAGCATTTAGACCGAACACTATCACTAATGCTGTACTAAAAAACCTTACAAAAAAGGCCATAGTACAGGTAACACACATCATTATCAACATGCTGAAAGTTTCATACTTTCCAAAAGTATGGAAATCAGCAACTATCCCCATTTTAAAACTTGGTAAGGATAAAACTTTGCCAATCAATTATAGACCCATTAGCTTGCTGAATGTCTTGAGTAAACTGGCCGAAAAAGTTATACTGGAACTAATGGACCAGTATGACCAAAAACACAGGATAACCATTGACTACCAATTTAGCTTTATAGCCAAACATAACACCACCCAACAAGTAGTACGCATTGCACATAATATTCTTACAAATTTTAACAAGAAAAATGTGACAACAATGCTGCTACTTAACATTGAAATGGCGTTTGACAAAATATGGCAAGTGGGTCTTATCTATAAACACATTTATTATCATTACCCTGACAATATCATTACTCTCATAAATTCATATCTTGATAGACGTTCGTTTTCTGTTTGAGTCAATAGATGCTTTTCTTTCACTGTTCTGGACGATTCTGAACAATTCTGTGCTTGACGCCCCATGTACCTTTCACAAAAAGCGCAAAACCCTAACCTGTTTTGAGTTTCCTTCCCCTCTCCCCTTATGCATCACTTTTGACAACGGTGCATCAAGCCCTTTTCAACTGCCAACACCTAATAACAAAAATTTAACATTTACTACCAATTTATTAACGAAGTTACTAGTGTTTTCTGGTATTGCTGTCACCGGCAATAAATTTAACCTAAAAAGTTAAAATATTAGAATAGAAAAAAGTGTTTAATTGTTTGTAATTCAGAATCTTTATTGTGCATTATATAAATAATGTAATAAAACTTTTTTAATTATTATAAAATTCAATAACAATATGTTAAGTTAAATAAATAATTATTTGTTGGTTATGCTGCTTGTCAACGCACTATATGCCAATAAATAATTTTCTTTCTTTTAGAGCAATTCAGATCGGTTCTGTGCGTCAGGCCCTAGGGGCGTGTTGCTCTTGAAAGGAAAGCAGCAAATGAAAGTTAATCAGAAACACAAAACATCGCAGCGGGGGTACCCCAAGGTTTATTTTTGAAACCCAAGCTGTTCAACATTTTCATTAATGACATACCAACAAAATTTAACACAAAGACAGCACTTTACGCCGACGATACTGCAATATACGCTCACTTGCACAGTGTAATTGTATTAAGCAAGCAGATACAAATACACGCTGATGTACTAATGAAATATTTGGAGAGATGGCAGATTAAGCTAAACGCTGCCAAAGCGGAAGCTATCACATTTTTTTGGAAGTTTACTGGTTCATCGGTGTTTGTGCCACTTAAACTGCACGGCAGAGCTGTGAGAGAGTTGCAAAGCGTAAAAATGAACAAAAGACTAACTTACAAGACACACATAGACGGCACTATACAAAAATGTTATGGCGCACTACGGGCACTTTACCCACTGATGAGCAAAACCAGTAAGCTCAATTAGGCTAACAAACGACTTATATACACGGCACTTATAAGACCCATCATGACATATGCTGCACCAATCTGGCGTGGTGCAGCAAAGACACATATTAAAAAGCTTCAAGTTTACCAAAATAAACTTTTAAGACTTATCTTGAACAAAGACAGATACACAAGAATTGATGACCTTCATGACTTCAAACATACCCCAAATTAGTGACTACGTAAACGCGCAGTCACAAAAATTCTGCACAAATCAACTGAGACATAACCGACTAACAAGGACAATCACCGATCAACGATTATTAGACAAAAACCCTACACACAGGTTGACCTACCGAAGGCTACCTATTTTCATACAGCCTTTGTAAGAAAGGCATATAAATCATTGCCATTTATATATATATACAATGCAACATGCAAGACCATTTTAGATACGCAACGCAACATGCAAGATCACAAAGAACATACAAAGTCGTGGTCTCGTATGTTCTCTATACGCAACGCAACATATGAAACCATGGTGAAGGCGCCAAAATATATGTGATCTTCTATAGGCGTGACCAACTCTTTGGTGGGTTGCTTGTTTACGCAATGATAGAAATTTGTGACCGCCTACTATTTTCTTTCGCTATTGCAACATTTTATATTAATTCAATTTGCATCAATTAGTTTTGATTAAATTTTTATCCTGTGCTGCAATATGCTGATTAATTATACAAAACACGCAGTACTATTTATTTTTATTGAAATAATCCTTAATTTTATTTTAATTCCTAGCGACGGCGAGTGGCATAATAGAGATATTGTTAGCATTATATTGTTTGAAACATCTGCTGCTTAAACAGGCTATTGAACTGGCATGACATTGAGATAAACACAAATTCACGGCGATGTATTATAGTATCATTATATTATTTATTACTGCTTTTACTTATTGTTTTATTGCGCGGTAATATCATACAACACTATATCAATCACAATAGTTTTCAATAATCAATATAAACTTCTTAAATATAATGTAACCTAATTAAAAAGTTATTTTGCAGTTTTTAATAATAAATATTATATGAAAAAATAGTTTTTGTAATTAAATATGCAAAATTGATCTATTTAATTGAAATTTAATTAACAAAAATTTCTAAGTATGCAGATTACAAAATATACAATAAGAAAACTTCTACATCTACTTCCACATTGTTTGACAAGTTAAATTGAATGCATGCAACTAAAACTAACTGAATTAAATAGTAATGATCTGGCGGCTTACTTTTTAGACGTTTAGTTGTTTACTTGTTTACATGTATATTTGTTTACTTCGTTATTTTTTTACTTGTTTTATTGTTTACTTGTTTACCTGTTTACCTGTTTACTTGTATACTTGTATACTTGTTTACTTGTTTACTTGTTTACTTGTTTACTTGTTTACTTGTTTACTTGTTTACTTGTTTATTTGTTTACTTATTTAGTTGTTTACTTGTGTAGTTGTTTACTTGATTACTTGTTTACTTGTTGTTCTGTTTAGTTGTTTATTTGTTTAATTATTTAGTTGTTTATTTGTTTACTTGTTTGTTTGTTTAGTTATTTACTTGTTTAGTTGTTTACATGTTTAGTTGTTTTGTTGTTTACATGTTTAATTGTTTTGTTGTATACTGGTTCACTTGTTTATTTGTTTATTTGTTAACTTGTTAACTTGTTTATTTGTTTACTTGTTTACTTGTGCACTTGTTTATTTGTTTACTTGTTTACTTGTTTACTTGTTTACTTGTTTACTTGTTTACTTGTTTACTTGTTTACTTGTTTACTTGTTTACATGTTTACTTGTTTACTGGTTACCATATTTAGTTTCATGTTTCACACAAACAACTGTACAACGAAACAAATAAATAACTATATTAATTGTATGTTGAGATAATATAAAATAAGTATTTTATTCGCCGTCGGACCATTACACCTTAATCCAGTTAACATATTTTAAGTTTTAATCTACTTCCACATTGTTTGACAAGTTAAATTGAATGCATGCAACTAAAACTAACTGAATTAAATAGTAATGATCTGGCGGCTTACTTTTTAGACGTTTAGTTGTTTACTTGTTTACATGTATATTTGTTTACTTCGTTACTTCTTTACTTGTTTTATTGTTTACTTGTTTACCTGTTTACCTGTTTACCTGTTTACCTGTTTACCTGTTTACTTGTATACTTGTTTACTTGTTTACTTGTTTGCTTGTTTACTTGTTTACTTGTTTACTTGTTTACTTGTTTACTTATTTAGTTGTATACTTGTTTAGTTGTTTATTTAATTATTTGTTAATTTGTTGTTTTGTTTAATTGTTTAGTTGTTAACTTTTTACTTGTTTACTTGATTACTTGTGTTGTTTTTTACTTCTGTACTTGTTTACTTAATTACTTGATTACTTATTTTCTTTTTAACTTGTTTACTTGTTTAAAACTTTACTTGGTTATTTGTTTACTTGTTTACTTGTTTACTTGTTCACTTGTTTACTTGTTTACTTGTTTACTTGTTTACTTGTTTACTTGTTTACTTGTTTACATGTTTACTGGTTTACTAATTTAGTTTTTTACTTGTTTAGTTGTTTACTTGATTACTTGTTGTTTTATTTAGTTTTTTTACTTGTCTACTTATATAGTTGTATATTTGTTTAGTTATTTACTTGTTTAGCTGTTTACATGTTCAGTTGTTTTGTTGTATACTGGTTTACTTGTTTATTTGTTTACTTGTTTACTTGTTAACGTATTTGCTTGTTAACTTGTTAACTTGATAATTTGATAACTTGTTTATTTGTTTACTTGTTCACTTGTTTACTTCTTAGCATGTTTATTTGTTTATTTTGCTACACCCCTAGCCCTTAATAAAAAGGACTAACCTAGCTAGACTCAGTGAAGAAGGGGGTGGTTCACTACACACGAAGTTATACACAAAAAAAAATAATATGGTAAACGAGAGAGAGACAATAAAAATTTAAATGTAAAAAAAAAATAATCACTCACCAGTAGCCGATGGTTACTACAAAATATAATTGGGCTCCAATTGCTTTGGTCACTTGGTTGATTTCTTTTTCCCGATATAGTCCGTGGAAGCAATGAACACGTCGCTAAAAAGAGGATGGAAATTGGGGAACAGAAATAAGGAGAACAATTTCCCAAACTTATATAAATATAATCATAATCTGCATGTAAATGAGCATTAATTATCCCCACAAAAGAAACCAACTTAACTTAAATACTCTCACATTCACACACATACACACGCTTACAACTTGGAACAGTCTAATTGACTGATAAAAAAAGAATATAAAATAAATTGAATTTACAATAAGTAATATACTTTAAAATGAACAAAAAAAATAACACAAATTGAAGTGGTAATTTCTACAAAATTATAAGGGGCTCTTCTGGTCGTAGATGCTTCTCTTCTGAGTAAGGGGTTCTGTCTTGGTAATACCCTTAGGGTTATATCGATGATCCCATACGATTTTTAAATTCAGCATATATTGCAATTTTATTGGGAACATGATGTACAATCAATAATATCATGGGTACGCATATACAGCGTTGCAAATAAATAATAATTAATTTATAAGTGGGTATAGTGATAAAAATGCAGGGCCTATGATAGACCTGAAATAAATTGGAAAGAAAAAGGGATAATTTGAATTACAGATTAAGGGGAAAAATAATATTTCGCTTACCTGGCAGAGCACAAACCCACAAGGAAAAATTGTCTTTGAATACCGGTGAACTATTGCTGATCCTATAGAATCCGTGATTAACACGTGGTAATTGATCGTGCAATATAAAAAAAATCCGCAATTGCGAAAAGTAACAGCCACTATGCTGGTCACTGGTAAAAGGACCGTTTTCAAGCCCGACAGGACCTCCTGAAGACAATTAATCCTAGTGCGCATGCACAGCTACCAACCAAGAAAATTAAGAGATAAAGGAAATGACTTAAAGATAATAGGAAAGGAACTAAAGAAAGAATTAAAGGAATAACTATTAACAACAGCAATTAATATATCACGTGTAATACTGGATTAACATAAGGTAAGATTTGAATTTAAATGAAAGAGGTAAATAGTGAGAATTAAACTTGGCGCCGTTAGCTCAGACTCAAACCCAAACGTCACTTGAAACTAAGTACGATGTTCAGGTTAGTGTCTAATGAAAACAAATGGAAGTGTCAAGTTGTGAGGAAAATTAATTAATTACAGCAACAATCAGTTTGGTAAGTACTCAAAACATGTTGATAGTGTCACAAAATTAATGTATATATATATAATAGATATTGTTGCAGTTGTTAATTAAAATAATCCTAATTAATTACTTTGTTTTACAGGTTAAATGGAATTAAGAAACAAAACAGAAGGAAGGTATTCGTTCAAGGAGACACAGACTGGAGAAGGAACAAGGATATGGGGATATACGGACAAGTAAACAACGACAACCCAGGTATATCAAGAAGAAAGAATCAACCGGAGAAAATGTAAGTAACCAAATTGTATTATTACTAAATTGACATCACATTTAAACATTATTATCTCTCTGCCATAAAATAATCACTGTTCGTATTGGACAGTTATAACGTATTCACTTTATGTAAACATCATAAATTTACAGTACATTTAATAACATAAACAATGTTTCAGGCAACCAGCTGTACAACTAACAAGTTTGACAACTCGACGTACCTACCCCTATAAACAAGGCTGCCTAACGTCACTGCTTAATGTTAAGATAAGTATCAATTGAACTCATTTACTAGTAATTTAACCCATTCTTTTCTTTTCTAGAAAAACTGAAATGCCGTTCCCCCAGAAAGTAAATAAACAAAAATATTTAAATAAAAATGAAATTGTAATTAAAAATAAATAAATTTTCAATAATTTGAATTTTAAATGAAAATGCATGCTACCCCAAGTTTAGGCCGTAACAATTTGTTAACTTGTTTACTAGTTTAATAGTTTGCTTGTTAACTTGTTAACTTGATAACTTGTTTATTTGTTTACTTGTTCACTTGTTTACTTGCTTATTTCTTTGCTTGTTTATTTGTTTACTTGTTCACTTGATTACTTGTTTATTTGATTACTTGTTTACTTGTTTACTTGTTTATTTGTTTACTTGTTTACATGTTTACTTGTTTCCTTGTTTACTTGTTTACTTGTTTACTTGTTTACTTGTTTACTTGTTTAATTGTTTTCTTGTTTACTTGATTACTTGTTTACTTGTTTCATACAAACAACAGTACAACAAAACAAATAAAAAAACTATATTATGTTAAGATAATATAAAATAAGTAATATATTTGACGTTGGATCATTACAGCTTAATCAAGTTAATATATTTTAAGTGTTAATCTTAATGCATTCAATTTAATTCAAAACAAGATATCTTGTAATGTGATTATTCAGATTAATTGAATAATGAATTTTTGTATTTATTATGTTTACTTGTTTACTTGTTTACTTGTTTACTTGTGTACTTGTTTATTTGTTTACTTATTAGGTTGTTTACTTGTTTAGTTGTTTACTTATTGTTTTGTTTAGTTGTTGATTTATTTACATATTTAGTTGTTTAGTTGTTTACTTGTTTATTTGTTTAATTATTTACTTGTTTAGTTGTTTACTTGTTCAATTGTTTTGTTGTTTACTGGTTTACATGTTTGTTTGTTTATTTGTTTACTTGTTTACTTGTTAACTTGTTAAAATTTGTTTAGTTAGTTTGTTGTTTAGTTGGTAACTTGTTAACTTGTTAACTTGTTTACTTGTTTCACACAAACGGAACAAATAATTAACAATATTATGTGTTTTTTGAGATAAAATAAAATAAGTAATATCCGCCGTCGGACCATTACTGCTTAATGCGGTTAATTTGCTTTAAGTTTAAATATTAATTCATTTAATTTAATTTAAAACAAGTTATCTTGTATTAAATAATAATTTAATTAATATTGGATTTTTGTATTTATTGAAACCATATTATACGCAGCGTAAAAATTATAAAATAAAAAATTTAACTGTTACTTAAAAAACAAATTTTTTATTTGTATACTTAGACAATTGCATTTTCAATTTGAATAATCAATTAACATGCGCAAAAACGGATTACACTTTTTACAAGTGGAAAAAAACAATAATAATTTCTTCACGATTATATACATAGATTGATACCCAGCATAAAAGTGTTTTTATTAGTACTACATTTATTGTAATATAATAAGAAATAAATCCATCCATCATAATTTAAAATAAAATAATGTAAAATAAAATAATAGTAGCCTATAAAAATATCATTACAGCAAAAATAAGTTAAAATGATGCTGTAATATCCAAAAGAAAAGGTCTACTACAAAAAAATACACATAAAATCTATTTATAGTTTTACGTTTCCCCTTTTATTGATGAAGGTTGAGTGAAGAAGTTAATATATTCCTGTCTTTAAATGCTTTGTTTTATACTAACTAACATAATTATATCGCATTTAATGTAAAATATGACATTATATTAAATGCAACTTGATTTATTAATAGTATAAAGAAGATTTAAATTTAAAAAAAAATTGCTTGTCTAATAAATTAATTGAATGATTGGTATATTTAAATTTGTGTGATACCATTTCATTGAAAATAGGGTAAAATAAAATTACAATGAAGATAAAGAATTGTATTATGTAAAAGGTTAGGTATTTACAATCATAACAGCCATAGAAATAAAGTAATGGGCGTGCGTTATTTGTTCTATCGGCCAGTCTACACAAATTAAAACCTGCTGTAACTTTTTATTTAAAAGTGTAGAAAAAAGGTACAATAAGCTTTCTGCTACAAATTTGATTTTCTATCAATATATATATATATATATATATATAAATGTAAATAAATTGTCATTGTCTTAAAGTGTAAATTGTAAATAAAATTAAATTTCTCTCACCTCATTGAAGAATCAAGTATGCTGTAACTTGTCATATTTTCTCAATATTGAATGGACCGACCTGTCGGTATGAGTTAATTGTTTTTTATGTGTCTTATTCAAATTTGCTTTTCTGTAAATAATGTAAATAGTAGTAAATAAAGAAAATTTTAAATCGCAAATCGCATCTAGCCGTCCCGTGTTCGATACCCGAATAAACAAAAATTTATTAATATATTTTTAAACATTTTAATAATGAATTTTATGTATTTATTTAACTGTAGAACTGATAGAATTATATTGCATAAATTACTATCGAAATTTATTAATTGATAAAAAAATTATCAAACGCCATTTTTTGTTGCCGGGTGATTTAAGAGTAATTACCCAGTAAACACAGTTACGTTTAAGATACGTTTATTTAGTGTGTAATATACGTTCCGGTTATATGTATTTTAAACGTGTATTTTACACGTATTATTAACGTATATATATATATTTTTCAATTAAAATACACGTGTATTATAGGTTAAACTTTATCCGGCAAGAAGACATGTGTATGTTTGGATGCCTATACCAGGTAACGGACTCATATTAGAAAGAATTGGGTCACCTATCCAAGTTGTGACCAGAGCGAACGTTGCTTAACTTTTGTTAACGCTAGTATTTGTACATGCTCTCTCTGCGCTACTGCCTACTCTCTCGTATATATAATAATGTGAAATATGTATATTATTTTAACATGAAACACAAAGTATTATATATAAATAAATAAAACATTATAATATTTAACATAGATATTAAAGAACATTACAATTAAATTAAAGATCCATTTTGCTTTTTCAACCAGTCTTTTGGTGACATCTGCAAAAAAAACTGCGTGTATTTCCACAACCTCATATGAGACACATATGGTAATTATTATTTCAAATAACTTGACTAGTTTGCTATTTGTATTTATAATACTATATATAACAATAGCAATTAATAATATTAAATTTAAATTTAATTAAAAAAATCGATAAATAGATATTAATGTTACTGTATTGGCTATACTTGCATTGTACAAAAAAAAATAGTGCACCTGACAAGTTATTTAAAACAAAATTGTCTTTGCATATTTTCAGACTTACCACACATTAGGTATTTCATCTTAGTGAAACTAAATTTAAAACTAATATCACAAAACCTACTATTACAACTGACAACAAAGTTGTAAAAAACTTTGATGCCAGTACTTACATTAACCTAACTTAATAACACAGATAACACTGAAGCTATAAAAAGCTTTGATGCCAGACCCTACAAACTAAAAACTAACTAAATCTTATTAAATTATATTAGGATAGATTGTGATAATCTATCCTAATATCACAGATGACATTGAATCAGCAAATTGCTTTGATGCCAGATTCTAAAAACTAACTAAACTTAATATCACAACCTAACCTAATACCACAGATGACATCAAAGCTGTAAAATGCTTTGATGCTAGATCCTAAAAACTAACTAAACTTAATATTACAAATTACACCAAAGTTTAAACAACTCAACAACACAGACTAATCAATAAAAATAAATAAATAAATTAACACCAAAATCATTACAAGACAACACAAATGCTGGTTACACCAGTTTAAGGAGTTTTGCGTCTTTTAAAAACTGAACGCACCTTCTCATGGACTCCTCTCTATTTGATAAAATAGACGCCACGTTGTTAGTGAGCTTGAGCCGATTACGGTGGGAAAGGTAGGCCCGGCATTTCTCCAAAGTGTGCTTTAACGTTAGACGGTTGTGACATGTTTGGCATGCTGGTTGTTTGTCGCCGGTCAGGAGATACAAAAAGATCAAGTTAGTATGACCTGTGCGCAAACGACATTAGGGCGATCTTTTCTTTTCCGTTGAAATCTACCGGCAATTTTGATGCCGTCACGGAGAGCTTGATTTTCATTAATTTGCTCTTAAAGCCGTTCCATACTCTTTGCCAATCCTCGATAAACTTTGATATGACGTATCTTTTGAGATCAACGGGTCTTACGGGAGTGTTGTCTGTAGAATCTGTATCAGCCGCTTGACGAGCGGCTTTATCAGCATCTCGTTACCCTTAATAATCACATGACCCGGTGATCAGACAAAGATAGCTTTCTGTCCAAACCCAGCTAGGCAGAATATCGAAGCTTGTACAAGGATAACACTCAGGAGTCGAAATAAAAGAGAAACAAACTGTAAGATAACGTCTCACATTTTAGCAGGGCTTTATGTAATGCATATAATTTTGCGGTGTATACAGAAGCCTACTGACGGTAGGCCTGAGTCTGTACTTGCGTTGCTGCGTTTCGTTGGCGGTAAATATTAGTCGGTTGTTGTGACCCTTTTTTGCTCGTATTTACGTGAGTACAAAGCGACTACGACAAGCGACTAGAAAAGGTACACCCGATTTGCAGCAAAGACTTGGTGCAAGACTCGTTTGAAATGCTCCCGTGGCGTATCTATTGCCTGCGTTGTGGACCGCGTCTAGCGCTTTTAACCGGAATTTTCTAGTGGATGAGTATACCGCGCAGCCAAAGTTGACTATGGACAACACTAGGGTTTTGTAGAGCCGCAACAGTACCTCTCTTTGCGCACCCCAGTCAATATTGGCCAAGCGTTCAAGGCTATTTTGCATTTTGTCACCAATTCATCAATATGTGGGCACAAGCCGGTTTTGAAGCACGGAATTTTGGAACCCAGCAAAACAAGCGTGAGGTCCCGGTGAGGTTTTTTGAAAAACGAAAACCTTTTGCTTCTGCCTCTCTGTCTACTTTGTCTATAGTGATCTGGAGTTGACGTGTTATGGCAGAAATAATATCTCTCGCCATGTTAATTACCAGATCGTCGACGTACAGGCATTTTTTTAAAGGTGTAACCACAGAAGCTGCTAATTTTTGACCTTTGGGGAACACCGTTTTTTAGACATATTTTCTTTAAGTTAGTGGTTCCCACCCTTGCTTAAAATGTGCAATTGCGCATAAAAGGTTTAAGAAAAAGGGACATACGGCCTCTAAATCCACAGGCGTGCAACATTTGCAAAATTCCATATTACCAAGTCATGTCATACGCTTTCTCCAGGACAAAAAACACCGCAGCGAGGTGTTTTTTTTGCTAGAAAAGCTTATTGGATAGATTAAATGATCCACGGTAAAAAAGTCCGTTACTTTCCAGCATCCAGACCAGACGGTTGTTGATCATTTTTTCTAAAATTTTACTAAGACATCAAGTTAGTGAAATCGGTCTGTAGCTGTTGACGTTGTTTGGATCTTTGCCCGGTTTTAGCAACGGCAGGATAATGGCTTCTCTCTAACATTTCGGGTAGACGCCGATTTCCCATATCAGGTTGTAGATTTGTAGCAACCGCTCTGTCATGCGGGAAGGAAACTGCCGGATAACCTGATAAGGCAAGTCCTTTGGTCCCGGTGCGGAAGAGGTACCCATACCGTTAATTGCCGTTTCCAATTCTTTTGAGGTAAAAAAGAGTTGTAAGGCAAGGACTACGAGGAAAAGAAATTTAACGGAGTTTTTAATTGTTATTTTTTGACGGAAGAATTGATCACTATAATTTTAAAAACTATTGGCAGACGCAAATTGAGTTGCCAATGCTCCTGCAATTTTGGCCCCTTCCGTGACTTTGCGTCCGTTGACGATTAGGATGGGAGCCACAGAGAGAATTTTTTTTCCGATACGGTTTTTACCATTTTTCCATCCGTGATGTGGAAGACAGCGTCACTTTGGTTAAAAAAATCTTTTATCCAACGATCTCGCGTGTCTTTTCTCGGAAAACCCTAAAACGGATTGTGAGCGTTAAAATTGCGCACCAGGAGATAGGGCTGTGGAAACTGCAAAATAAGTTTTTGTATATCTTCTAGAGTCCAATAAAACAAGTTCCAAATGATACAGGTTGCATATTGTGGCTTTTATTGGAATGTTAAGCCGGATCGCGATTGCCTGCAGTCTAGTTCTAAAAAATAGAAAAATAACGACTCCATTTTTGGCTTGGACACCCAACGGCTTCATGTGCACGTAAAACCTCAAAGATTAAAATTTTCTTGGGGCTTGAAATGCGTTTCCTGTAGACACACGCAAAAAGGCATGTGCTTTACCAGGATCATTTTTAGCTCACAATAGCTGCATTTGCAACCGTTGCAGTTAAACTGTACTATCCATAATTTTAATAAATAATTTTAAAAAAATAAAATAAATTAAGAAATAAATAACACGTAATAGACAAACAGCTATTAAAATATATTAACACAAAACAAATAAAACACCTAAAGAAAAAAAAAAGAATTTTATTAGGAATAATAATGTAAAGAAATAAATTAATGATGGTGAGGCATGGTTCCTTGAATCATAATAAATATAAAAAAAAGAATTTTGCATTAATAACTGTTATACAGCCACCAAACTTGTCGTTGTTATAATTTATTGTTCCTCTAAGGAACACCCCCTCGGTAAGCTTACCTCAAGTTCACATTTACATAACATACTTCGATTTACGATTAGTTTGGATTTTACATAAATGTATTAACTTAATAAATTTGTAATAGATGAATTGAATATTAAATTAAAAATTAAGAAATGATAACAAAAAATTTTTAAGGGACAATATAACAATTGAACATTTTGAACTCGACACAAATTGCACCACTTATCTGGTTTTAACATAAAGGTCATCGTCGTCCCGGCAATAATGATCTTTTCTTGGTCCTCTTAATTTCTTGCCGCTCGCTGCTTTGGTCTTCGGCAATTAACACGTGCTCCAGGAGCTGGGTCGTTGAATATCATGCGCGCCCGGTTTGATCTTAGTACATCACAGGGAAAAACATCACCGTCACTTAAAAGCTTAACACCACAGTTGTGTTAATTTAAAGAATCAAAATTTGACAAAAAGTACCACTCACCTAGATGTTAATGGCTTTTAGTCAATCCGCTAGCGTAATTATTAATTAATTAATTTAAATTGCTTCAATGGTTTAAATTATTTAAAACTTTGTTCTTTTTATGCAATCTATTACCACGCGGTACTCCTACAATTCACTAGCAATTTTTTTGAGTGAATTATTAAAGTTTGTGTTGAAGTGTTAATGAGTGATCAAAAACATTCGAATGGATTTAAATGCAATTGGCAGCTACGATGATTGAATATTTACAAGGTTTCAGACAGTAGGGTGAGTAATTCATATCAATAAATCTAACCCTAACCCGATAACAGAACATTTAACGAAACTTAAAACTAATATAATAACTATCCAATTTCTATATCAATGGGACATACATAAAGTGGGACATTCCCTTACAATCAAATATCTATAAGAATATAGCAGCATAAGAGCCTACAAGTGCATCCTTTGAGTGCAAGCGCTTGCATAGGATACATGAGAAGATTTATACTATATGGACCGAGTTAGTTTGACCAAACTAAAACAATACAGATAAGTATATTATGCAACTACTTAATTATTACTAATTATTCCTTTTTTAATATGTTTTAGGTGCAAAGATAGAATTAAATGGATATCGGATCCCAAAGATACAAAAAAATAGATTTAACAAAAAATGGCACAGTACAGTGTAGAGACTAATACCAAATTGCGTGCTTCAAAATATGTTAGATTTTTGTCATTATTTTTTTGATAGCAAATTCCTTTTTGTATTTTGAACAATTACATTATCTTGCAGAGTGCTTTCCTCTGCAATTGACACACGTAATTGGCTGTTCGCAATCGCTATCTTTATGCAAAGGTTTTCAACACTTGCAAATCTGTTCCTTGGAACAACAAGCAGCTGTGTGTCTAAACCTCTGAAATTTGAAGCAACGCATTGGTACAGGAATATATGGCCTGACTGCAAGGCTATAAAAGGCCTTTTTTACGTTTGTGGAAAGTTGTGGACGGTTAAAAGTCGGTATATAGTTAAAGATTTTTTTGCGTTTACCGTCTCGCATACTAGAAATGCGACGCACGTCGATTACCCCTTGAGCACTCATATTTTCTGCAATTTTTTCTACCGTACAATTTAAAAAATCTCTGCAATAAACAATGCTTTTACATGCATTTAAAGTTTTTCGTGCAGAGACTTTCACGTTCATATCTGCCATACGAATACATTTTAAAAGTTTGGTTGGTTAACTGAGCGGCTGAAACCGTTTCCACAAGAAGGCCATCTCTGACCTTCTTGATAGATTTGGTGTCACCGATTAGTCCATACAACGTTCTACTAATTAAGAAATGGCTGATTTTGTCAAGGGTGCTCTCTTCTTTAATAACCAGGATAAACCAAGAGACGGATCCCACCTTCTCATCACCGGCACTTTTTGACAAAATAACTTTGCCAGACTTTTTTCCTTTTGTCGAAGAAGAAACTGGGAGGTCCAATTTGTCATCGGAAGGGGACCGGGTAGCATTATCCATTGGCACAACCCGATCAGTAGCACCAACTTTCGAACAATTAGCTACTGCGCTACCAGAGCATTGTTTTCTTACTCCAATAGTTTCCAAATCCGTGCTGATTTTGAAGCCTCTGTCAAATTCAACCGACTGCACGGACTGGGAGCGTGAATTATGTTGTAACAACATAATTAAGGAGTTGCGTTTTATCTTCCGCCAGGTTGGGAATTAAAGAAAGAGAAGGTAAAAGGTGAAAATGTAAATGACAGGAAAAAAATAGAGAAAGTAGCCAGAAATAGCTTTAAGTACATTTGGTTTGGCTTCTGCTTACTGACCCATCTGGCATAAGTGGCTTTGCCAGGAGTTTAAACTTCCGCCGGCATGGCTTGATCAGAAGTTACTCAGCTCCTTCATCACGACAAGGTAGTACCCACAAGGAGGATTATTATAATTATTAGTTTTATTATCAATATAATTAACTTTATAACTTTTACATTTTAACCATTTTGCCTGTTTTGATAAATTGGTGCGGGTCAAGCTCAAAAAGCTTTACCAAGCAATTTTCTTCCTATCCCAGTGGCACCAAATGGTGTCACAAATTTAAAGTGTTGTTAGAAGTAGTAGTCGTTGACCAACTAAAAAGGTTAGTAGCCCTAGCGTGAACTTACCGATGTTAATCTTATAAATTCATACTTAAACCGTTTTTAATAATATTTAGGTAATGTTTACAAAATTAAAAAGTTTTGTAAATTAAACGTTTACTAATGCCAGTAGATTTTTATGGTACCTCAAAATATTATGTTTATATACAGGGTGTTAGACAAAAAACGTACGGCTGAATAACTCCGTTATTTTTTTGGTTTTTTAAGTATTATAAAGGCAAGTACACACATTATTGTTTTAATTTTTATTATAGTTGCCATGGCAACCAACAAAATTTGTTTAAACGGCAACATACATTTTTTAATTATTTTTTTTAAATCTATATACAGTGTGTCCACGGATGGAGGTACCCATTAGGGATAAAATCTTTATTATTAATTTTAAGACCAAAAATCATTCTTTATAAAAAGTTCAGCTTGTTAAAAAAAATTGACAATAAAAAAAATTTAGATTACATGTACAGAGATTTAATATATCAGAAAAGTATAAAAATGCTTTAAGGGATAGGTACTATTATTTATTATGTTTTAAAACTATTTTATAAAACAAATTTGTTTATAAACTATACTAAAACATTGATGTTTTTAAAATTATTCTACATAGTTACTTACCTCTCAACTCGACACACTTTTTCGCTCACTTAATAAATCTATCGTACACTTTACGAATAGTTTGCGGCACAATCAGATCATGGATTGTTTTGTCTATGCGTTGTTTTAATAATTTCCTATTATGTGGAAGATTATCTGTATAAACCTTTTGATTTAATTGTTGCGTATTTCTGGCTCTAACGTATTAAGAAATGGTAAAACAAAATGTTAAAAATGTTCAAATACATGTGTTAGTTTAAATTTCCCTCTGTAAAATATAGGCCATTCATCCGATCATAAAACATTTCACACCATACATTAACTTTTTTGTATCGTTGACTTTGTTTGTTTATTATGTCATTAGGATTTTCGTAAGCCCAATGACATTTATTTTGTAAAAATACGTACCCGTTTTAGCAAAATATACATTTATTAGTAAACTAAATAAAACTGTAAAATTTTTGATTTTTAAGAAAATGTTCACCTATCCACAAACAAAACCTTAAACGCCATTTTTTATCACAAGGTTCAAGTGTATGCAGCGATTTTAGGCTTAAACGGTTTGATTTTGTTTTCCTTAAAAATTGTGTGTAATACACTTTTGCTTAAATAAAGTGTTTCTGCACGTTTCCTTAAAGATAATTTCAGGTTATCTAAAACTGACCCTATTGCTAATAATGTAGCTGCATTATTTGGATCGTATTTTTTTTTAATTCTGTACATTCATTAACGACTCAGTTTTATGGATTTTTTTTATAATCTTTGCAATGCTTCTTTTGTCACCGGCGTATTAGGAAATTTTTCATTCAAAACATCAATAGCGTATTGATAAGACACATTTCCAGTACCATAACATTGTATTAAATAAATACGCTCTTTTTTTGTTAACATTTTCATAAATGCCTTTACAAAATCAGAATACTAACACATGTAAATAAGATTCTGACGTATAATGAACGTATACAAAATCGGCTAACTTGTTTTTTTTTTGTAAAATGCAAATAAATAAAACCACTGTTATTATTTTATTTTTAAAAATTCGAATTTTTATTTTTTATTCAATGTTTACGTTAGTTTATAAACAACTTTGTTTTATAATTTGTTTGTAAAACATAATAAATAATGGTACTTATCCTTTAAAGCATTTTCATTTTTTCTTAATTTATTAACAAGGTGTACATGTGATCTAAAATTTTCTTATCGTCAATTCATTTTTTCAACAAGCAAAACTTTTTATAAAGGATAACTTTTGGTCGTAAAATGAATAGTAAAGATTTTTTTCTTAATGGGTACCACACACTGTATGTTGCGTAGTGTGATATTGTTACACAATTTATTTTCATTATTCGCTTAGGTTAGTCTTAAGGTTATTAAATATCGTACGGTGCTCGACTGTTTCGGCTTTGGTCAATTTTTGTTTTTTTGTTTTTCATTATCATTGAAGGGTCGAAGGGACTTAGCGGTTATTGAGTTGTCTTAATCGGTCGCTGGTGTGGGAGAGGGGTTTTTACTAGATTTTAGTTGGTTCTTTTTTGTTGTCTGGTGCTATTTATGGATCGGGAGAACTTGACAATTGTTGAGTCTGCTCGATCGGTCAGTGATGTGGGAGGACTTTGACAAGTTTAATTAAATGTTAAGTCACTCAAGAAATTTTATTTCTTCCTGAACTAGACATCTTTTTGTAATGTTTTATTTTTATTTTTATTAAACGGTCGGGTGTCACAACTATATGATTTTTATATCTCAATAACATCCTTTCTTTATACTTAGTACGTGTCACTAGATCTCTGGTGGCTAAAGCCCAACATTTAGTAAGTCCGTTTATTTGGTTTTCAACCCTGAATTTAAAGCAACCCACAACTTGCCAATTGAATTAGAGCTGCCGCCTAGCTAATGGCAAGAGTAAGTTCAAGCCGATATACTTTTGCACGATTTTGGTTAAAAATTTTAGTTGCAGAATATTTAATGTTGAATAAAAATTTAAAAAAATTAATAAAAACATTGTTTGCAAAAAACACAGGTCAATAATCATAAATAATAGTACATTAAGTATCAAGGGCAGGAAAGCACTGTTTGCAGAACGCCGCTGGTTGTCCGCTCGAGTAAGCAAGGTGCTGCTAACGCTTTCTTGCTCGTGGTGCTTACGACTGTTTTTTGCCTGTCCCTGTAAGAAAATAATATCGTGTTACAACTTCATTAATATTATTAATAAAAATTTGTTTAATACTTTAAGTGTCAATGTTTTTTTTTTTTAAGTTTATGTTAAAATTGTCAAATATTCTTATGACGTAACCAAGAAGTTTTGTGATACAATCATTCTACACTAGATGCCAATAGTTTTGTCTTTTGTATATAATATTATCAAAACAAGCAAATATTAAAAAATATTATTACTAAATCATGTAATAAATTAATTATTTTAAATTTTTAATTAATTATACTACTGTTCATTTAGTATAATTAATAATATATAATAATAATAAGAATTATATTTAATAAAAATATTTTTTTTAACTAGTGCCATCTGTGTTTTAAAAACAAAACCTTCAGCGGGAGACAAAGGATTTTACTTCCCTAGAGAGGGAAAGCTCACTTTCCTCCCCAAAATACGAGCGGAAAAACTTTTTTTCAGAGTGGGCATGCAAACAATTGTCTTGTTCTATAATAACTTTAAAAGTTTAATAAAATATATAACGTATAAAAACTCAATAAATTTTTGATGAAAATAATTGGTTTATGCAACAAAATAGCAAAAAAAACTATTAAGTATAACAAAAACTGTATAAATATATTAAATAAACGATTAAAAATATAAAGTCATACTTTTCTAACTATTAATGCTTATGATAATATAATGTAATGGCACTAACATCTTATAATATTTCAAGTAATAACATCATCCTGTATATTTACTTATTTATACAAAAAAATCAATCTTAATTTTTACAACAAGAGTATCTATCTAACATGTTTGACATATAAATAATAAGCAAAATTTATTTAATTTACTTCAATAAATTGTAGAATAGCAAACGTAGTTTCTTAGTTGAAAATTAAAATGCTTTTATGACATATACAGGATGAGTCGGGAAGAACGGATCAAACTCCAAGAATGTATTGTACAAGTGAATATAATGTAAAAAAACTCAAATATTGTTATCCAATTTTCATTTGTTTAAGATTGGTTGCGGTAGTCTTATTGGTTGTTTTCCAATGTCTCCAGACCTCTTAGCACAAAATTATTGTTTATGGGGCGGTTTTTAAGATAAAGTGTACAACGTATAAGCAAACACTCGGGATGCACTAATAGAACGCATTAAAAATGTTGCAGCCGATCTTAAACAACTCAATCAGAGCAACATGCGCCTTTTGTAGACAAAGCAGAAAATGTTTAGAGGTAATTGACGGTGTTTTTAAACATTTATTATAAAAAGACTATAATTACCAAAACGGTAATGTAGACATTTTATTTATTTTAATTACGCTAAAACTTAAAAACAAATGAAAATCGGATATCATTTGAGTTTTTTATAATGTTTTCATGTATACAATACACTCCTGAAGTTTGATCCGTTCCTCTTGACTCACCCTGTATATAAATTATTTAATTAAAAAAATTTAATTCAATTCCTGGATAACAGAAAATTTAAAATATTATGGTTTTTGTATATGCGTCGTATCACTGCCATTGTTTACGTGTTTTAGTATTTAAGTTACTTATTACAATGTAATAAATTTACTGTTTTAATTATTGATTTATATGGTATAATAATTTACACAACAGTAATTTTTATATTTATGGTAGTAAAAAATTATGTTTAGTTTTTTTGCAATAAAAAAATGTTTTATCACTGTTATAGCTGTAAAATTTTATGCATTAAACTAGTTGTCCATTGTCTATGTAACCGCGCAATTTAATTTTATGTTCAATTTTTGCACTAAAGATATATTTATTGAAAGAGTAAGTACATGCTTTACAGCAGCACAATTCATTAGATGCATGCAGTGTTTAGGAACATATATAAAAACTAATGTTTATAAACTGCAAATAGCTCAAATTTGTGTCAATACAAATGATTAAAAATCGTTTTAAGCTCATTCCGACAGCTACTTCTATAAATAATTTGATAATTAATTTGTTTTTACAAATTCATTTAGAAAACATCAAACCATATCTTGTTAAAGTCATTTAGTCAAATTAAACTTGCAATTAGCATTGAAATGTATTCAAAAGTACCTAAGAACGCATAATTTGACATTATTAGTTCAATCCTTTTTGAAAAATTGTTCTTTAACGAAATATTTCCTGTAGCTTTAAAACTTGCTAGAGTTGTTGCAATCCAAAAAAAATATAAAAAAATAAAATAACTACCGACAAATTTTAATTTTTTTTTTTAAATTTTAGAAAAATCGATGCGTATGAAACTTATTGACTATTTTCTAAAGCATAACTAAATTTCGGATTGTCAACATGGATTCATACAACAACTGTTTTTTAAGCCTCCCCCCTTTACCGGAGGGGCGTAATTTGATCTAACCAAATAAGAATGTTTTACAGAATAAACTTATCTCATATAGAATCACCGGTTCACTATAACGCTGGTTATAAAATATTTCTGATAAAAATACAATACGTTGTAACTGCTGGTTAAACTTTTAATTAAATTTAGAGCAAGTAAAAATATTTTAACTAATTAATTTAGTTTATATAATATACATTAAGCCTTCACAACTCAAAGTTTATCAATACAAATATAAATAAATTATGCCTTTGCAATTATACAATTTTAATGTTTTTGTTTTATAATAAATAAAACAGGACAAAACAAAATAAAAATAATAATAATTAATGCATATCCGGACATAAAATAAGACGCAGGTTAGTTTATAAATAATTTTATTCAAAAACTGAACATAGGACAAGTCTTAATTACAAAATATATAAGAAGTAGAAATTACAAAGTACATAATTATAAACAGTGGTTAATTCAATAAAATACAATAAACATTAAAATAAACAAAATTATAGATCACAGATTATTATTTAAAAATTTGTTAAAGCTATGAGAACATTTTTTTTATTAAATAAAGTTTAAGCTACTATTTAAATTTAAAAAAATTGCATTTTTTTTAATACAATAGAAACTTGTTATAAACAGTATAGCAAGCATGAATAGGAGCATTTTCAACCAAATTTATGTTGTGATTAGGAATTCTTAAACTGTCTTCATTTCTTGTTGCATAAATGTGATTATCTCCAACTCAATTAAAATTAGAAATTTTAGAGATTTGGTTGAGACTGCACATTTATATATATATAAATTGATGTTAGAGTCAGAATACGGTTTTGTTTAAAAATGTCTCTACAAGATTATCTATGATCTAAACCATAAATCAGTCTTATAATTCTTTTTTGCGCAACAAATAATCGATTAACATTTACTGCTATACCCCAAATAATGACATTATAAGTCAAATGTGAATAAACAAGCGAGTAATAAATAGTCATTATAGTTAGTATTATTTAATTTTTTGGCAACATACTCAATATGTCGATGCCAACGATTGGTCAACATATATACCCAAAAACTTTGTGTTTACACTACAATCTACAATACTAACTAAAAGTGGTTTTCTAATAAAAAAAAATTCAAAAAATGTTTTTTTTTCATTCAAAATAAGTTTATTATTAAAGCACCAAGATTTTGTTGCTACTATTATTGTATTTACAGCAGTTTGCAAATCTGTTTAATTTTTGGCACATATTTTGGTTGATCGGCAACTTCTGTATCCATGCTGACACTCCGACTCTAATTCATATTTATTAAGAAAACACAACAACTCCTTGCTTATTATTTTCTCAAATATTTTGGAAAATACAGTTAAAATTGAAACTGGTCTATAGTTGGTTACGTCGCTAGAATTGCCCGTTTTAACGACAAGCACTGGGAAACACGCCTTCTGTTATTGATTTATTTATCATTGAACACAATAAGTTTAAAACACTTTTGACAACGTGTAAAGGAAGATTATCGTAACCTTTAAAATGATTAGGTTTTAACACAGACACAATATCTACTATATCTTCACAACTAACTGCTCCAAAAAACATTGAATTACATACAAAATACATAGAACTTGTGCATGGTATTGGTGGAATAAGTGGTTGTTTAATTTGTTTGTGGTTGTATTAGTAAAATGTTTACTAAATAGATTTGATCTTTTTTTTTACACTTTGTTTCTTCTCCATTATGCTTAATAGAGGTGATAACTAGATTATTTTTCTTTCTTTCTAGTTCTTCTGCAAACACTTTCTATAATTCCTTAGGTTTATTTTTAGCTAATTGTATTCCATTATCTATAAATTTTTTGTTTGTTTCTGTCACTAGTTTCTTATGTTTTTTTCTTTTGGTTTTATAAATTTTTAAACTTATGCCGCCGTTGCATTCTGCTAAATTGCTATATAAATTTTTTAACTGTTCACTTAATGTAATTATATCATTATTAAGCCAGTGTTTTTTTATAGATATATTTGTAGATTTTTTATAATTAGACATGATTTGTCATAATAGTACAAAAAACATTCAAAAAAAGAATTCAATGTTGTATTGACATCTCCTATGTTTAAGCATTTCCAAGTATGATTAGATAACATATAATCCAACTGGTAAATATTCTCAAAATTAAGTTGTCTATGTTGTCTATGTTGTATCTTTTTATTTTTTTCTACATATTTTATATTTTCAACTAAAAATGAAACATTTAATACTTGTGCAAAGTGATCTGCAATATTAGGGTTTATGTTATTGTATTCAAATTTTAAATCAGGGAAGTTGCAGACTATAGGTCTGTTCCAACCTACGATTTGGACAGTTTACAAACCGTTCAAACTATGCACACAAACAAATTACTGTGTATAAAAGAGTTTAATTAATTATTACTAATGATTGTTTAAAATAGGTAATTAATTATGGTACTTACCATTTAATTGTTATTAATTTAATTAATCCAAGCCAGCCGACGCTTACGTTCACAATCACATTACTGGAACGGTTACCGACATCTCGTGTTAATGTTACGCTTCGGTTAGAATTTAAATTTCGACTTATAAATATCAGATAGAATTATAACTATGTTTCGTTCATTATTGGTTATTTTTAATGTTGTTATTTTAATTACTGATGTCATTCCTACTTCTACTCCATCCTTTAATTTTTCCTTTAAGTAGTTTTAATTTTCTTACTCTGGTAATTTAAGATTAGCATGCGCATTTATCTTGGGAAGGTCCAGGTGGTTCCGAGTTCGATCCTTTTTACCGGTGACTCTCTGCAGTAAGAGTACGCAGATTTGCGGATATATTTTTGTTATTCAATACCGCATGTGCGGATGCTACAAAATAACGAAGACACCGATAAAAGTTTAAGTTAAATTAATTAAAGACATTTTAATTAATAAAATTAAATTCTATTGCTGCATCGCTACTATCCTGGTGAGTTTATTAATTCTTCTTAATTTGTTTCATTTCACTATTTCGTCCCTTTTTAATTAATTCCAGGACTTCTGTCGACCCGTGTATTTTTTATACTTACATATGTATATGTGTGCTATTATAGTACAATTTAAATGTAGCCCGCTCACATTAGTGAGATCAAATATTAATCGTTATTCCTTACTGGAGTTGGAATAGATCTAATTAATAGACTATTCAAAAATTAATCTGCCAAACACGTGGTAGAAGAAGCCTATGCTAGAGTTATATTTGCAATTGCAATCGACCAATTTATTTTAAATTCTGATTTTCACTGTGTAATCTTTCATTATGTACTTTTATTTTCAATACTTTCTTTAATTTACTTATTACTTAATTATTTAGCTTAAAATTAAGTTGGTGTGTCTGGTGTGTGGGTGCAAACTCAGGGTGTTAACTCATCAATATTATTATTTTATATTAAATTGTAATTTTCTTGTTTTATGTAATTACCAATTCTTTGCTATATAAATTTGTGATATTTAAGATATTTGGTTTTTTCATATCCCCTGCTACTTCCTCTAAATATTTCCCTTTCAGCACCGTTATTGTTTACGTGGCCGAAGACGAAGAACGAGAAAGTGACGTTTTGATTAAACAATTAGAATCCGCTTAATTAACAAATTGATAAGGATTTATTTTAAGAATAAGTCCTCATTTCTGTTTTTTTTTCTTTTTAAATTCTTGATACCTAGTAACTTTAATAATTTTTTTTTAAATTTGCATTAACTGTGTTGTTTGACTTCCCCCTCTTTACTGAGTAAGCTGGGTATAGCTTTTATAACATGAAAGGCTATTAAGGCGTAGCAATTTTATAATAAAATAAAATAATTTGTTCAGCCAAGTAGTGTATTGTTTTTTATTTTTGCTTATAATTTTCTGTATAATGTTACCGGCATCTTTCTCTGAGGGCGATAAAGGTTGCTTGACAAGCCCAGAGTGACTCCCAAACGGTAGTGTTTGTGCTTTTGTTTTATAAGGTTGGACTCAAAGGTCTCAACACACGCGTCACACAGGCGCTTGCCACACAAGCACTCGGCACATACACACACACGCACACAGCGTGCACTACGTTGCTCACGCAGAGCTTGTGATTATAGATCGACGTGATCCTGCACAAGGCAAAGATTAGTAGCCGTTTTGAAACTCGAGCGGGGTCGCACACCCCGCACCCGATAAGATCGACAATCCCTAGGGGTGCCTGGGGTAAACTTGGTATTCAGCGGGGCCGCCTCGGATAGAGCCGGAGGAATGGCTTTGCTGATGTTAGTCCTAGTATAGATTGGAAGCAGGTCATCAAATGGCACCCAACTAGAAGAAACCCGTTGATCAGTGGCTTGATGAATTGTGGTCCTGATGTGATGTGGTCTGCTTGGGCTCTCGTTCTTGACTGAGAAGCGGAAATAAATGTTTGATATTTATAGGCGCGCGTTTTGCTGTAATTGGTGGACGGGGCTCCGCCTCCGTGCGGTAACAATCCCCTCTAACCTCTTAGGCTGAGCTTCCGTTTTCGCCTGGTGAAGATGTTGTCCAGGTATCGTCGTTTTCTGGTTTGTTGAAACTATTGCAAGCGACGGGAGTAGTTTGTAACATAAAAAGAAAAGTATCCACTTGGGTTCCACTATTAGTTTGGTGTTGCGGGGGATTAACTTGTCCAAAATTTTATTTTCCTAGTTCCGGCGGAGGTTTCCGCGGTTTCCGGCACTGGGGAATCCATGTCGCAATGGATAGAAGCGACAGTCTTGGTGACAACCGCATGGGCTGCGTACGTCGCGTTGGGGGCTACGCCGGACTAAACTGCAGGTGTGTCCGGGATGGTATCTGTGATTTTCTTTAAGAGATCGGCTTCAGGGTTAAACAGAGTGCCGGTCTGGGAAAACACGTGTTCCCTGCACACTGCCGCCGCCGTGTGGCACGGCCTACAACACTCAAAGACACCGCACCCCGCCGTCCGCATACCACAAGGCCTACTTCCAGAGCTTCAAGGACAAAACCAAAAGTTTTGAGGAGTCCTTCCGCAGGGAACCACAGCCCAACTACGACCGCTGAAAGGATAGGCTGGTTGGGCAATACGCCGACCCCACCGCCATAGCTTACTTAGCCGGCAGTTTGATGAACAATACCCACCAAGCCGGTTTAAGCTATTCTACGCTGCCAAGATGCCCTGTATGGAGGAATCTACCTAGGACACCACAAAAGCACTATATAATACGTTTATTTTTTGCCTTTCGGCATTGAAAATTACATTTACAAATACATTTTTAATTTCCCAAAATTCTAAAATCTAATCCTTAAAGTATTTTCTTCTCTGTTCATCTATTTCTTTTTTTGTTTTTTAATTGCCCTAATCCATTCTATCTCTCTTCCGTCCCCTTTCAATATCTCATTTTTTCTCATCTGTTTTTTTCTTATTTCGTTATACTCTTTCAACATATGTTCTATAGTTTCTTAAGTCTCTCCGCACATTTTCGAATCTTCTTCCATCCAATATTTTGTCATTCGCTTTTCATTACCACATCTGAATCTTGCAATCATCTTTTTTTAATTTTTACTATATCTATCGCTTTCTAGGTACATTGGTAGTTTGCTTTCTATAATATGTTCATAATTTGCGTTGTACCTAGACTCTTTCACTCGTATTCTCCTTTCTTGTCTTGTATATCTCTATCTTTTTCTATAATTTCTCCTTCCCAGATTCTTTCATTCTTTCAATTTCTTGGTTAGCATACCCATTCCTATTGTAATAATTTTCTTTAATCTCTTTTTCCATTTCTTGCTGTCATTTTTTCTTTTATGCATTCTTGTAAGATTTTACATTTGTGTCTCTGTCTCATCTTTTTCATACTTCATTGCTTTTTTTTCTGCTTCTACTCTTAACTTATCTTTTTTGACTTCCTCCAGCACAATATATGCTGGAGTTTCCATATTTATACCTAGCACCCATCTCCATATTTTACATGTATTGCTTCTAATTTTTCTTGTTCCATCCATCCCCATATTTTTGACCCATACAATATTATACTCCTAACTAAACAATCAAACATAAGTCTTTTTATTCTCATACATTTTCTGTCAAAACTTGTCCCACTACTTTGTTTGCTTTTCGAGCCATATCTTTAATGTGTTTGCTTTCAGTGTTGTTTGTACAAAAAACATATCCCAAAGATTTAAAAGATTATATTTCCGTAATACCTTGCCTATTCCATTTCCAGTCCTCAACTTTTTTTCTCCCACCCTCTTTTCTAAACACCATAATTTTTGTTTTATCTACATTAACTTCTAAACTTTTTTTTCTAAAATATTTTTCTAAACTTTTAATCATTTCTTTCATTTCCTTTGTTTTTTTTTGCTATAATTACCATATTGTCTGCATATGCTAGCGACCACACTTTTTCTCTACTGACTACTACCTTTCCTGCTTGAGCTAACCTCACTTTTTTTTCTACATCTGCTATGTAGGTTGCAAACAAAGAACCAGGTCAATCTGGCCACCAAAGTTGAAGTAGCAAATTGAACACTGACCGGTTTGCAAATACTCAGGGAAATCAAAATCCCGCGGCTGTAAAGAAAGAAACAGTCGGGATTGCAGGAAACGCAAGCCGTTTATCTTGCATCACGATCAACGTGAATGGCCTAACCCACGAGGCTCTCATCTACTCTGGAACCAGCCAAAACTTCACTCGGCTAAACCTTCAGGTGTCCAAATCCACCTCGAGCCGGATCCAACAAACCGATCCGAAGACGACGCTAGAAACCACGGGCTGAGCTTAAGCCACAATTAAGATAGGGGAGAACACTCAATCCATCAAGTTCCTGTTAGCCCCCAACCTCGGCGAAAACGTGATACTGGGTCACCCTTGGCTAACCACAAACCACGTCAACATGGATTACAACCGAGAATGCCTGCACTTTGGGCAGAACCTAAGGACCTCAGCCACAGCCTACTGGATAAAGAGAAACCGCCGCCTATGTTTCTCGGTTGAGAAACATTGTGAAATGTCTGTCTTACTATTGCCAATGCTTAATATTTTAATTATTTGTGTTTACAGAACACTTGATAGTGACTTTAATATTTTTTTAAAAATTTTAGGCAAACTAATGGACAATGTTGACATAAGGAAACATATTATCATTGGGGGAAACTTTAATGTAAGGTTTAATACCAATAATTCTAGAGCTGGATGTGTATGTGATTTGTTAGCAACATATGGCTTCACAAACCTGGTCAATTTTAGTACGCGTAAGAAAAACTGTTTAGACAATGTTTTTTTCGAACATGCACGATATATCCGTACAGCCATGTGATTCAGGATTTTCAAATCAAGCAAGAATTTAAAACAAATTATAAGGCCTATTACACAACAAGGTAGATTTTTATTTTATACATTATTACAACTAATATATTGGTATTTTATTGACAATAACAACTCACCTGTAGTTAATTTTAATATGTTTGTTGATGTTTTAGAAAAAATTCATATCTTAAAAGTTTTCCAGAAAAAAAGTTCTATGCACAAAAAAATAAATACATTAAATGGTTTAATAACGATCTGCGGGAAATGCGAGAGACCCTCTTGCTAATTAATCTCGGCATTGCAAATGGCAAATTCCCAAGCTCTTTAAAAAGAGCTCTTGTAATCCCTATCTTAAAAAAATATAATAAAGATGATGTCAACAATTATAGGCCGATATCCATATTGCCAGTAGTATCTAAAGTGTATGAGAAGGTTTTGTTTAAGCAAATAATTTTTAGAAAATCAAGATACTTTATCATCTACAAAATACGGTTTTTGTAAAGGAAGATCTACGACGGATGCGATAGTTGTTCTTACTAAGGAAATCATTCAGTGGTTTGAAACAGGAATGTATACTGTGTCATCCTTCTTAGACCTAAGTAAGGCATTTTACTGCATTTGTCGTAATGTTCTTATATAGAAGTTATATTTCTACAACTTCCATTCTAGTAGTTATTGGCTGATTAATTCATATTTACAGAAAAGACAGCAGTTAGTCCAAATAAAAAACAAGAAATCTAACAAAATATTTATAAATTCTGGTGTACTTCAAGGATCAATTCTTGGACCGTTATTATTTTTATCATACATAAACCTCCCGTTAATATCTACAAAAACTAACTTTTTTCTTTTTGCTGATGACACCACGTTTATAAATATATCCGAAGATCTTGCAACAGCACTAGATACAAATCAAAACTGTCATTTTGATGCTAATAAATAGTTTGCAGCTACTAAATTAACATTAAATGCAAACAAAACGGTTAATCTCACATTCTCATTAAAGATGCTTAATGATAATGTACTAAAAACTACTTTTTTAGGAATATGCTTGGATACTAAATTAAAATGTCAGAATCATGGAGATAATATTACATTAAGAATATGTCGGTCTATATTTCTTTTACGACAACTTAAAAATAACCTTCCTGGAAATGATTTACGTATTGTATATTTTGCAATATGTCAATCACATTTGGCATACGGTGTTCTCGCATCGGGACATTCAGCCATAATGAATCGGCTTTTTGAATTTTAACGACGTGCATTAAGAGTAATATCAAACTTATTTTATAGGGAAGATTGTAGAATAGAGTTCATAAAACTGAATATTTTAACCTTGCCATCACTGTATGTATTGGAATGTTTACTGCATGTTCGAAAGAATATTTCTACGTATCTTGTGCATAACCATATTCACAATCGTAATACCCGACAAAACACTAACTTCTGTCTGCGCTCGTTACGTCTGGTCAATGCACAGAATGGAGTAAACTATTATGGTCCTAATTTTTTTTTATTTACTACCTGAATCTATAAAACAATTAGACATTAAACGCTTTAAATCATCTGTTAAAAACTATCTTGTTAGTAGAGCATTTTATAATTTAACAGAATGTTTGTCTGCAGTTACTCCATTTTGTAAGAGTGTAAAACGTTGGTGTTGAACTTACAATATTGTCATTCAACATTGTTCATTAGTAATTTTATTGTCAAAATGTTTTGTTTTTTTAATTGTTTTATTTTGTGCTTGTCACCCAAGTTTATTTTTATATATACTTTTTAACGTGTTTTTATGAAGTGTTTATAAGGTTTTATATTGTTCACAAATCAAGTTTTGTAATATTTCATTTTAGTTATTTTGTACCATGACGTGTGTAAAGTATTCTGCTAACACTAATAAACATTATTATTATTATTATTAACAATCAAAGAAAGCTGCCACGAAATAACAAATACTTTCCCCGACGTCTTCAGTGAGGACACGCGCCCTTCTACCACATTCACCAGCACTCACAAAATTAAGCTGAGCAATGACACGCCGATTTGAACGGTCTGTTGCTCCTACAATGCCCACAAGAAGACATTAATCTACCAGCAGATCGAGGAGTTGCTGGCGACCGGCATAATATAGCGCAGCACCAGCGAATACTGCGTCTCCGTCGTAATAATAACAAAAAAAAAGACGGGCCGCCACGCTTCTGCATCGACTACAGGAAATTAAACAATGCTACCAAAAAAGAGGTGACTCTCCTTTCTAAGATAAGGAAGACTCTCAAGGACTTCGGCAAAGCAAAAATATTTACAAAAATGGGCTTGACAACAGGCTACTGGGAGATACTGATGCACGGCCCACACAAAGAAAGAACCGCATTTTCCTCCCCCGACGAAGGCACCTATCACTTCAAGGTGATGCCTTTTAGGCTAAAAAATGCACCGGCCACGTTTCAGAAAAAGATGTCAAAGGTTATGGCAGGCTTACTAGGCCGCTGCGTCTTGGTATATCTAGACGATATCATGGTGTTTTCTAACACTGAACAAGAGCACCAAGACTACTTACGATTGGTGCTGGAACGGTTTTAAGAACATGGCCTACGAGCAAAGTAGAATACCTGGGCCACATAGTAACAGCAGATGGAAACAAACTACTGAAAGTGCACCTTAAAAGCATCCGAGAATACTCTTGACCACAAACAAAGAAACAGCTGCGCAGCTTTTTCGGCGTATGCACCTGGCTAAGAGAATACGTACTCAACTTGGCTCAAATTGCAGGCCCGTTAATGGCCATGCAAAACAACCATTTAAATGGACAGTTGCCACCAACAAAGCATTCGAAAAATTAAAGACTGCCATCGACCAACCATTAAAACTAGACAGGTTCCAACCAGGTTTAAGGTTTGTACTCCAGACGGACGCGTCTATCAAAGGCGTAGGCGCAGTATTGTACCAAGAATAAAGCTCTAAGAGACACATAATCTTGTATGATAGCTCAAAGCCGATAGACAGACAGTCCCGCTTCTACTCCAATGAACTGGAATGCTACGCCATTTTATGGACTATGAAAAGATATAAGCCGTACTTAGAGAACAAATAATGTACGCTCAGGACAGATAACAAAGGTCTGGTTAAACTCATCCACCGACGCCTAGTCCAAATTCACAAGATGGTCTCTCATCTTGGCAGAGTTCAAATACACTGTCGAACACACCCCCGGGTCCGTTAATTTATTACCGGACGTCTTATCTTGCCATTTCCGAGGAAATAGACAATCCAAACCGACTGATGCCACCAGAAGATCCAAAGTTCCGGAAGACCGCCACCTCCTACAGCATACAAATGCTATACAATTGGTTAGGCCAACGCCACAATCAACATGGGGAACAAATCGCACTCGTGCAAACCGGGACAACCATGGATATGGTCAAACGAGCTCAGAAAGAGAGTACTCAAACCTGCACGCTACACCGGCCTGCCGCACTTCACCCCTGCCGCGCTCAGCGATCACCCGCCTAGCGCGCAACGAAACCCGCACGCGATTTATCCTCTATAGGGTGGCGTGGTCTGGCTAACCATGCAGCGAGAACAAGTATTAAAGCAAATAATAATATTATAAACATCACACAAATAATATTATTAATAATATGAATATTGAAAGAGTCAAAGCAAAGTATTATAACACAGAAATAATACACACACAATTACGCAAGTAAAATATCATCAAGAACTAGTAATGTTAACTGCACAATTAATTACTAGATTATTACACAAGAATAATTGCACTAAGATTGTACATGAGTACGCCAAGCTAAATGGCATGTTGCTCATTGTACTAAGAGCGATAAGAGAAACTCGAAGGTACAAAGAAAGTGCAAGAGGGCCACACTGGAATGGTCATCATAAGGGGAACCTAAAGAAGAAAAGGAATAATAATTGATAATCTGTGTGATTGTATGAGTTGGCTAATTATAAAGATAAGTACCAGAGCTGCTGTAGCTTGTGTGAGAGTGAGGAGTGAAAGAAAGAGAGAGGGAGAGAGAGAGAGAGAGAGAGAGAGAGAGAGAGAGAGAGAGAGAGAGAGAGAGAGAGAGAGAGAGAGAGAGAGAGAGAGAGAGAGAGAGAGATCGGTAATGAATTGGTTGAGAGATACTTACGGTTTCCATAATCCGTAATAAATTTCACTTAATAATTAGTCATTTATTTAAATAATTATATTTCTTACTCACATGTCACCTTATACCATTCGGGTTACTGAAACTATTTTTACAAGTAATCATATTGCACTAGTTAAACTACCAGTATACCTCGCGAACATCGTTTCATTCACTTTTGAACTATTCGATCGTTTTCCATAATTTAAATTTAAATTTGTAGTCAGAAGTTATTGTAGTAAATCTTAGTTAATTGTTTCTTTGTATTTTTCTTTAATTTTTTTTTTTGTCCTTTAATTTTTCATCTTCCATATTTTTCATTAATTTTTATTTTACTTGGTTAGAAGCAGTACATGCGCACTAAATATGTTTCTTCATGAGACATTACCGGGGCCTAAAAAGGTTCTTTTTCATCGATAAGCAGCAGTAAGCAAGTTGATCTTTTTAGCAAATATAAGTTGTGTTACAAATACTTATACGTTTTAAACGGATTTTAATATAGTGCATAACATTCACCTTTTGAAAGTAATTCATATTGAGGAATTTATTAATTTTGTGCATGTACGCTTCCAGGTAAGTCCATTTATTTTTATTTTTATTTGTCCCTTTTTCATTCGCCTTTTTTATTTTATTTTTAGGTCTATCCTAGACCCTGTTTGTACTTTGCCGCATGTTAACAAAGGTACATGTATTTTGTTACTTTAACTAATGAGATTTGTCATATTATACATCATTTGTGATAAAAGTGTTTCCTCTATATCCCGTTCGTTTATGAACGTACCCGGAAAACGTACCATACCCCGAATCAATTTTGATTTGCCCACGCCGCCTAAGACTTTGATCGTGGTCAACCAGGCGACCACGTGTTTAGAAATTTTTAATTGTTTTATTAGTATTAAGTTAAACGATTATTATCTTGGTGATTTAAATACATCCCTATGGGATACAGCATTATTATTTTTTTGTGTGTATGCAAATGCGTAAGTGCTCTTTATTTTTATGATAATTGTTATCAATTTAATTTGATTTTTTTTGTGTACTGTTACCAACAGTAATTTTTTGCATTATTATATGGTTTATTTAGCAATTTATATAGAGTTTTCCTTCGACTATTTCCTCCATTTTCCTTTCATATTTTTTTAGTGGCTTTATTTCTTTTCCAATTATTCCAAGGAGGAAGACAGGTCCGAAATATAAAAACAATTGGCACTCTAGGTATTTTGCAGCTATTTTCTTCAACCATACCGGTGAGTACGTTTAACAATTTATTTTTTTATTTTCATACTGTTATCTTTAATCTGTCTCACCAACGGACTAAGTATATTAATATTTGTGTGGTACCCTCTTTCTCCTCTGAGCTTAGTCAGGGTTTGTTCTACAAACATCTAGAACAAATAAGGTGTAGCAGAGTCTGGGTGTTGCGGTGGCATAATTGTCTGTCACTCGCGGCACGGGGTTTGCCCGAGATTGTTATTTTCCGGGATCCGGTGGAGGTTTTGCTGTTTGTCTTTCTTTCGGAGGAGCACTGGTTCGAGACACTGTTCCCGATGCGTCTACCAGCACGCAAACTTGACGCACTAAACACTGCAACGCGGCGGCGATTTGTTTGAGAGCACGGCCGCGGCACGGGGTAGGCCGAGATTGGTTTTGATCTGTCCTATAGTTGAAAGTTGGGCGAACCTGTGCTGGTCCTTGACCCGAGGTAGATAGCGGGTTGGACGGCGTTAGCTACGTTGAGTGCAATGCCGGGCTCTAGTCCCGGTTCTGACAATGGCGGTGCTTCTTGAGTGAGAGCATCCCACTGTCTCCATGTCTCTGCTTGGGCCCATTTGTCACCGGCGTCTCTTTCATGGAGATGTAGGAGACGGCCAGTTCAAAGTTGAGAGTGTTGCCACTCCCGATAAGGGTGTTCTCTGTGGTTCATGTCTGCATAGGTAATGTTTTGTAACTAATAAAATAGATTATGCGACGGACGCCATTATCCAGAAAGCCTACACTTTGTTCCCACCCAGAGTACCATTCACACGAACACGCACACATAGTGTGTGGGATGGATATACCCGTAACAAAATTTTTACATTCGGCAGTATTAAACCGACTTCAAAAGCACAAACATCACCACTGAAATTTTCTCTCCGTCTACGATGAAAGCTTCAAAGCCCTGGACTCCGCTAACCCCAACCTTCTACATTATGACAACCTCCGCCTTCGACCTAGACACCCTTCTGATACCATCGCCCGCACTGGGAGCATCCACACCGTTCCCGGCCAAAGCATATCCAGATGAATTTTTCCATACGTTGATATGAGACGTGGCCTTACTACCCAGGTGCTCGGGACCGCTTTCCCAAGTACCATTGCACCGGGATGCTACAACAAACACCCAAAATCATTCATACAAAAGCAGAGACGGCCGACCATCTCGCCGTCGCTGAGGGATTCCACAACCCTTCTCGGACTGATGACGCCGCCCCCAAGACCACCTCTGGGCCCGGCGCCGGTAAGAGAGGGTCTCCCCATACGTGTTACGTACAGCCAGTAGTCAGTTACTTCAGTGCAGCTACTCGCATCATCACGAGTTACTGTTATGTGCAAGTCGGTACCTGGTTCCGAGTTACAGTAACATTTTTTGTTTTTACTGGCCTCTCGCAGTAACTGTCCACTGTCAGGTCAGCAACTCGTATTGTGTAACTAGGCTATAACTCACACAGCGTCTGTATTATTCAAACATGCGACCGGCAAACGCGACAACACTATTTTATAAAATTTAAAGTGATCAGGTAGAAGACCACACGCGCGGCATCTGTAGTAGGCATGAGTTGACGACAATATACGCGGCGCGCATCTTTATATATTCTCCTCGATCAACTTTTTCAATCAAATAACTCTTTTCGTCAAGCAGTTAACTGCGTAGTTAAATATATCCTCAAATTTTATGTATTGTTTTCAGCATCTTACAGTCTATTATTCTAAGTAAATTTGCTTTGAGAAATTAAGATTTTAAGCAAATTAGCAGCAACTAATAATCTTATATGAGTATTAAGCTAAAAAATTATAATTTTTATTTGTATTTTTTTAAATGTTTTAATATAATCATAAAAAAAGTTATTTGTAAATGAAATATTTTTTTATAATATAACGTAAAAGAAAGGTTAATATTGATTATTGAATGTGGTAAAACATGATTTATATTAAATAATAATAAATACTTCTCGTTGTTTTATTGTTAATACTAGTAAAAAAACTATTATTAATATATATTATTTAAAAGTGCACACTCAAGCAATTTGAATATAAAAAGCGTGTAAACATACATACATTGACCAAAAACTGCAAGATTTTTAGAAATCAACTTAAATATAGAATGTATTGTTTTTATATTTTGTAATTACTGTTATAAAAAAATAATCTCGCGCCAGGAAATCTAGACCATGCGGATCAAATTTTGTTAAGATTTGACAAAGTTAGAACGGTTTAAAGAAAGCAAAATTTTGCGATTCTGCTTAATTTACAGGTTTTTTTGGAATAATGTTTGAAGCTTAATATATCAAAATGACTGCCACGATATTAAACATAAAATATGGGTTTTAAAGTACATGTAATAAGGAATAATTTGAGCCATCGTGGACCTTTTTATCTTTTTCCAGAAGCCCAAAAATTGAGATACAAAATAAGCTAAAAAAGACGTTTTATTGTGAAATTTTTGACCTTTAAATGTGTGTCATCAAAAATCAAAGATCGACTTTTTCAAATTAGTCAAAAAGTAATAGAATTATACCCATATATATATATATAATCTATAACCTCTTAATACCGTTAGGTGTTGGACACACCGAGCCACAGAGAAGACATGTGTGTGTTTGGATGCTCATATGAGGTAACGGACCCATATTGCGAAGAACGCTACGCGCGGCATCACTTTGGAGTTACTTATCCAAGTTGTGACCAGAGCGGCCGTTGCTTAACTTCTGTTAGCGCTGGAATTCGTACATGCCCTCTCTGCCGTACTGCCGACTTTTATTTATATATAATTAAATAATTCTGATTCTAATTGTTTTTACAACTAGTTTGTATCATTACAAAATATGATGCAATATTACATAACATTTCATCAAATATGTGTCACAGCTGACTGATGAATAGAGAGCGGATTAAACAGCATTAAAAATACGAAAAAAAGCGCTTAAAAAGACATGAAAATGTTAGTAAAAAAGCATTAAAAAAGCACCAAACATGTAAAAAAGCATAAAAAAAGCATGACACAATTGAAAAAAAAAAAAATAAAACTAAAAAAATCCAAAACTATAATATATTTATATAAAGGTTTTATAACATAATTACAACAGTTTGAGTTATGATATTTTTTACACACATTTTAAATAATATAAAAAAAATTAAATAACTAAAAAAAAACTATCCACAAAAACAGTAATAATTAATTATTAATAATTAAATGTTGCTTTAAGTGTTTAACTGTAAAATTCTGCCTTTGATCACTTAAAATGTTAATGAAAGGGAAAAAAACTTCTTTTGACATGCACACTTGTTACTGGTGCATGTTTAAATTTTGCTTTAAAAACTGGATTCATATCAAAATCTGGAACATTCTCTCTACTCAATATACAGTTTATTTTTTTTAATGTAGATAAACCTCAATTTTTCAAAAATATGTCTTTGAATTTTGATTTCACTGTGTGCTCAATATAGCCTAGTACTTTAAAAATTGCATCTTTGAAATCTTTAATTATACTTAGACTTTTATTTAACGTATTTTTCAAGATAATTACGGTGTCTTTTAAGAAAGCTAAATTATTTTGAAGTTTTTAATTTTTTAAAACTGCTTGGCAGGTTTTTACTGACTTACTTGCAGAATCCGAAAACTGTATTACAACGTTTTTACAATTTTTGAAATTAAGAGAATCCCCGACTTACCGATTAAGAAGTGGCACTAAAATACGCTATAAGCTCAGTCGGGATTTACAGAATTACATTAATTTGTCTAAATAATATTATAAAAATTATACAAGATCTTGATACGTAAATTTTCATTTACGTTTTCAAAAGAATAAAATAATTGGCGTTTTTATGTTTTATGTACATTTCAATCTACTAAATTTCACAAAAAAACTGATTTATCAAAAAAAAAGCACCAAAACTGAAGAAAAAGCTTAAAAATAAGCACAAAATCTTGAAATAAGCACCAAATTCAAAAAAATACTAAAAAAAGCAAAAAAAGCGTAAAAAACTTAGTGCCAAATGATTACATTCTTCACAATTCGTGCATATATTTAGACATATTTTCAATGCTTTAAGTATTTAGCATAAGCATAATAGCTAGGAATCCGCTCTCTACTGATGAGTAATATGAAAAAAATTATTACTACATATAAAACTTCTTATCTTTACTATAATTTAATACAATTTTCGGATAATTGTTATGTTGCTTTAAAATATATTAATACTCTATTCACTCGTACAAAATTTTGTTTTATAAAAAAAAAATTGTTAACAAACTACTAATTACTAAATATGATAAAACGATTATTTATTTGATTATATTGATTATACTTTTGCAGTAAACTATATTTCATTTTATTTTTTATAATTGCTCAAAATATTAAGAAACTGTTATGATAATGGTACTGTTGCAGAATTCGATGCAGTAAAATGTTTACATCGGCATTAATTGGTGTTTTAAAGTATCTTTTCCAAAACGTAAAACTAAATGCACAAATACACCACTTTTTAAACAAAAAAGTAAATTTTCTTATGAACTGCAGTTAGACTATGACGAATAAAAACACTTAACTCTAGAAGAAAAATGAATAATGACAAACTTAAAAAAGTTTATAAAATTAAGAAAAGTGCAGTAACTAAAGAAATTATTAAACAAAAAAAACAATATTATCATATTGAAATAAATATGTCGCAAAATAAACTAGAGATGCTTTGAAAAATTGTGAATTATTACAAAAGTGCTAACAAAAACCAGTCACAACCAAAAATTACTTTAAATGTAAAAGATTTTTAGTTAATCCAAAAGAAATTGCAACAGTTTTTGGAACTTTAAATATTGCATCTCTACAGCAGTATCAAGTAATTATAACTGCACACTTTGTCCTAGTTCTACCAAATCAATATTTTTAGAACCATTTATACCTTCCGATGTTATTAAACTGATTCAGAATCTTAAAAATGGTAAAGCTCCAGGCTTTGATGAAATTCCAACAACTGTTATAAAATTATGTATAAATGAACTAACACCCCTAATAATAATAAATCTTTTGAATTGGGAACGTATCCAAAAATGCTTAAACTTGCTCATGTAATACCGGTTTTCAAAAAGGGTGATTGTCAAGATCCAAATAACTATAGGCTCATTTCATTACTGAGCTGCATATCAAAGATTTTTGAAAAAGCGATATACTCAAGATTATATAATTTTTTAAATTACAACAATTTAATTTCAAACGTACAGCATGGTTTTTGACAAAACTACTCCACAGAATCTGCTGCATATGCCCTCACACAATCAATTTATAATTGTCTAGATAAAAAAAAATAATGTATTTGGCATATTTTTTAATCTTACCGAAGCCTTTGATACTATAAATCATACAATTATTGCAGAAAACCTACATAATCTTGAGATCAGAGGTACATCACTTTCCTATGTTATGTCATTTCTATCAGATCCTAGCTATTTAGTGAAATATAGAAATGAATTTTTAAATGAGCATACTGTAGATACTGGTACTCCGCAAAGCAGTATACCAGCAGCACTTATCTTTTTATGTTATGTTAACGATCTCCCCCTTAATATAACCACAGGAGAAGTTTTTATGTACGCAGATGACTCTACTGTTTTAGTATCCTCAGCTACACATAAAGAGGCTATAGAAAAAGTTGATTTGGATATAAATCAATTTAAGAGTTGTGAAAAAAATAAACTTATCATAAATTTTAAGAAAACAGTTATTATTGAATTTTCAAATATATATGGAAAACGTGAAAAACTAAATTTTGCTGTAGGTAGTGATATTATTACCACTTTTGAGAAAAATAACTTTTTAGGCATTTTAATTGATCAGCACTTACTTTGGAATTCTCACACTGACATAGTAAATAATAAACTAAATAAATCATATTATCTAATGTGTACTCTTAAGGATAATCTAAACATATCATCACTTGTATCTATTTATTATGCCACTGTTTATACTCATTTATCATACAATATTATTGTTTGGGGACGTTCTACAAATGCTGATAAAGTTGTTATAAACCAAAAAAGAGTTTTGAGATTGATGTTTAACCTTAACTACAGAGAGTCATGCAAACTAACGTTTGTAAAGTACAATATTTTAACTTTGATATCAATTTATACTAAATCTTCTTTGCCACATGCATAAAATTTCACATGATTTAGCTATAGCCAGTCAACATCATAATTATAAAACTAGAACATGCACAAATCTGTATGCTCTAAAACACAAATATTCTTTTTTTGATAAATCGGCATTATATAACGGTATACAGCTATATAATCTTCTACCTAATCAGCTTAAAACATTAAAAATAGAATAATTATTCTATTTTTGAAAATTAAAAATAGAATAATTATTCTATTTTTAATTTTCAAATTTCCGTTTTAATTCTTTCATGTCATTACCATCAGCTTAATATCCCGAAATAATTAGTTTATTTCTTTATTCTCAGAATGCTATTAACCATAGCCATTAAATAAAGTCATTAAGTCAGTATAAATAGTCAATACACCCTTTAAAATATTCACTTTGAATTGTGGTGGTGAACAATGTTGACGAAGTAAGTTAAAAATCAATTAGTTTAAATAAATAAAGCCATACTGATGAGAGGTAAACCTCGAAACGCGTCTATGGATGTTTTTTAGTTTAGAATATTTTTTCATAAATTTAATTTTTTAATGTTATTATTGGGTTGTCCGATTGAACAAATAGTAACGAGCGCTACATATGTCGTTGTGGCATTCTTATAAATTTACCTATTTAACTAGGCTTTATTCGAAATTATTGCTTTTACAACTGTCTCATTTGAGGACATTGCGTCTCTTCTTTATATATTTTATATTAAATTGTTGTGTTGTTATATTTATATTAATTTACTTAATATGTACCTAACTTGTCATATACATGTATATATATGTTTTTAATAATGCCCAATAAATTAAATTACATTACATTGCAATAACAAGCAATTTTTTAGATGATTTGTACACAAAACAAATTTTGAGGTAAATAAATATTCACAAACAAATAAGCTTTCTTTGATGCATAGTTTTTTAGTGACAAGAGTGCAAAAAACTAAGTTTATTGTCAAAATGCAAAAAAAAAATTTTGCGGCTAAGCAATGGAAATTTTGAATTGTTTAATCGTACCGCATTGTACAAATTGTGTAGAATTTTCTCCAAAATAAGTCTTACAAACTTTTTGTAAATAGTATTTTTTGATATTTTTTAACTAAATTAATAAATTTGACACTGAAGAACTCTCAGTTTTCATATTTGTTTTAGTAATCCATGATTTTTTCAGATAATAAATTTTTAACCTTTAACTTTAAAAACAACTTAATTTTACAATTTTAAAAACAACTTAATCTTTGACTGATAGTCAAAGTTTTAAACAATAGTCATATTAAATTGGCAATACTTTAAAAAAAGTTTGCAGATTAAATTTATACATTATATTGAGTTTTTTGTGTCTTTAAAATTAATTATCTGTTTCAACAAAGGCTAGATTTGGTATATCTTTTAAAACAAAAAATTGTGTAAATAAAAAATTGCGAAATATTGTTTACTTAAAATAATAAAAATTATTATTGACAGATTGCAGATAACAATGACAGTTGACATTTGACAAAAAACAATATTTATTATAAATTATTTTTTAATACTTTTATGGGAATTGCATTTATCACCAAGGACACTTTAAACATTTCTAATAATGTATCATAGTTTATTTGTAACACATTAAAATGTTTTTGTTCACTCTTTTATTCTATTTTATTAATAAATAACTATTTTTATATCTCATTTGTAATTAGTTATTTCAGTTTTAATACTTTGCAATTAAATTACTTGCAAACAAAACAAACAAAAATTGAACAGCGTTATTTTTCATTTTTTGTTTAAATTTGGTATTGAATTCCAATACAAGTTTTTTTTAATATTTAAAATAACGGGTATTTTTTAAGAGAAATCAATAAATGTTTATTTCATTTAAAAGAGGAAGGTATGCTATTAACATTTGAAAACGATATCAGTCAAATGGCCGCCACGGTTACGGATGCAGTACCACATTTTTTTTATGAAATTTTCCATGACCAATTTGCACATTAGCGTCTGTATGTCCTTGATAACATCTTTAAAGTCTTGAATCGATTGTGGAGCATTGGCATAAACCTTATCTTTCCTTTCACGTGGCCCCAAAGAAAAAAAATCTGATGGTGTTAAATCACAAGATCTCGGCGGCCAATTGTGATCACCTCTTCGTGAAATAACACAGTCAGGAAACTTTTCTTGCAAAATTGCGATTGTTTCGTTGCATGTGTGGCACGTAGCGCCGTCTTGCTGAAAATAAACGTCGTCCACATCATTATCTTCCAATTTCGGCCATAAAAAATCATTAATCACAGCTCGGTAGCGCCATCCATTCACCGTAACAGTTGCACCAGCCTATGCAGTTACTTGTAGTTATAGGTCAGTAATTCATAATTAAATATTTTTACTCAATGATTTTCTTTTAGATAAATTATTTGTATACTAAAAACAAACCAAGTTTTAAAAATAACTAAACTTTTATATTAGAACATTATAAATGCAAATAAAATTACCGATGTGAAGACACCAACAAACCCCACCAACAATTAGCTTATTTCAAGATTTTGTGCTTATTTTTAAGCTTTTTCTTCAGTTTTGGTGCTTTTTTTTTGATAAACCAGTTTTTTTGTGAAATTTAGTAGATTGAAATGTACATAAAAAAACGCAAATTATTTTATTCTTTAGAAAACGTAAATGAAAATGTACGTATCAAGATCTTGTATATTTTTTATAATATTATTTAGACAAGTTTAATGTAATTCTGTAAATCCCGACTGAGCTTATAGCGTATTTTAGTGCCACTTCTTCAAGCAAATCAAATAACTGAATTTTATAATTCCCAAAATATTCGGTAGGTCGGGGATTCTCTCAATTTCAAAAATTGTAAAAACGTTGTAATACAGTTTTCGGATCCTGCAAGTAAGTCAGTAAAAACCTGCCAAGCAGTTCTAAAATATAAAAAACTTCAAAATAATTTAGCTTTCTTAAAAGATACCGTAATTATCTTGTGAGTCATGCCATAAAATCGCTAGAAAAACAGGAAAATACGTTAAATAAAAGTCTAAGTATAATTAAAGATTTCAAAGATGCAATTTTTAAAGTACTAGGCTATATTGAGCACACAGTGAAATCAAAATTCAAAGACATATTTTTGAAAAATTGAGGTTTATCTACATTAAATAAAATAAACTGTATATTGAGTGGAAAGAATGTTCCAGATTTTGATATGAATCCAGTTTTTAAAGCAAAATTTAAACATGCACCAGTAACAAGTGTGCATGTCAAAAGAAGTATTTTCGCTTTAAAAAACATTTTAAGTGATCAAAGGCAGAATTTTACAGTTAAACACTTAAAGCAACATTTAATTATTAATAATTAATTATTACTGTTTTTGTGGATAGTTTTTTTTTAGTTATTTGCAAACCGTAATTGTATGTTGGAACAGACCTACTGTATCTGGCAGTAGGGCCTCATACGTAACAGCCAAAAGTATGTTGTACACTGGCAGTTGAGGCCTTGGGGTTGCACAATAACTGCAAAAAATTGTCAAGCTTACACAGGACAGTTAGGTCTAGAGGTTGTTTGCAGGGCACATTACAGCGGTAAGGAGCAGTTATAAACACACTGGTATTAGAGTATACTTTGGGGATGTGTTAATTAGATAATTGGTAGTATACCATGTATTGATATAATTATAGGGATTCTGGCATAACAATTTGTATTGTGCTAAAGACATATATATATATATTTATTAATTAGACAAAATGTATTAATAATAGTGTGCAGGTTCAATTTATAGAATAGTACGCGGGAACATTAGCGAAGGTATTGCAAGAAGACGAGATGGACCGGTTCAGCACGAATGGATTGCAATGCGGCAGAGTGGGAGTCGATTGCGGGACGAAGAAAGGAGGATCAGTAACATCGACGCAGTGAAGAGATGCGGTCGCATGGTTTGAAGGCAATGAATAAATGGATAAATTAGTGATAATTAATTAAGTTACGACGTTCAAGCACGGTGTGGTGGTTGGGAGGTTCAACGTGCGTTGCGTCAGTTATTAAAAATATAACTTTGTATAACTGGGTGTAACACATGTAATAATTAAGTATATGCCCGGTTGCACCAACGCACCTTAAGCTGTAGTTACAGCTTGAGGATTGCTTACATATTAAAGTCTCTTTAAAACGTTGCACTAACACAAAAATATATTTTACATTGACCCATGTCGGTTTTACATCTCAAATAGTTGATATCTTTACCTTAAGGGTAGCACCTACGCGCGAAATCAAGGAAATTAAAATTTGTCTGACTTGAGCTGAAAAGTTGAGTTAAAATTGTAGCTCGCGCTTAGTAGTTATACTTACTGCTTTCCTTTCAAGAGCAAACTCCAGGGGCTTGACCAGAGATATAGATATAGGAGAATGCGCTTTGACGACTACGCACCCATATTTCGAACCCATGCCACTGAGGCTGCCATTTTGTCCGATGGCTGACGTCACGTACGCTGTGAAGTGAGTATTTCATAAATGATGTGCACTTCGTGTTGTTTACTTTTGTAACTTTTGGAATTGATATAATGTATTATCATTTCAGAATTATTGTTAATATAATAACTATTGATATATTACTTGTGTTTACTGGTTTATATTTTATTTAAAATTAAATAAAAGTTATGTTTTGTAGCTTCAAAGAGATTAAAATCTGAAACCAAAAAATATTCTTAAATAGAATTAATAAACTTATATATGAAATGAAACAATTTTGCTCATCTTTCATTTGAATAAGTCACTGCACAATGCACCGAACATGTCACCAACTGAAAAGTAATTTTTAAAGTTGATTGTATTTGCTTTGTCTAATAATAAGAAAAATAAATTATATACAGGTAAAAAAAATATAAAAATTTGAATTTTAATTAAAATGTTTTATTGATTTTAAAACAATATTAATTTGTTTAATTCTCACCGAATTAATATATATATATATATATATTTACAATGCAACATGCAAAGTCACTTTTATACTTTTCTAATTATTGAATATATAGATAGAAAATCAAATTTGTAGCAGAAAGCTAACTGTACCTTTCTTTTACATTTTTAAATAAAAAAGTTACAGCAGGTTTTAATTTGTGTAGGCTGGCCGATAGAACAAATAACGCACGCCCATTATTTTATTTCCATGGCCAACGTTGCTTATTAAGCAAACTGTTATGATTGTAAATACCTAACCTTTTACATAATACAATTCTTTATCTTCATTGTAATATTATTTTACCCTATTCTGAATGAAATGCCATCACACAAATTTAAATATACCAATCATTCAATTAATTTATTAGACAAGCAAGCAATTTTTTTTTTTTAATTTAAATCTTCTTTATACTATTAACAAATCAAGTTGCATTTAATATAATGTAATATTTTACATTAAATGCGATATAATTATATTAGTTAGTATAAAACGAAGCATTTAAAGACAGGAATATATTAACTTCTTTACTCAACCTTCATCAATAAAAGGGAAAACGTAAAACTATAAATAGATTTTATGTGTATTTTTTTGTAGTAGACCGTTTCTTTTGGATATTACAGCATCCTTTTAACATATTTTCGCTGTAATGATATTTGTATAGGCTACTATTATTTTATTTTACATTATTTTATTTTAAATTATGATGAATGGATTTATTTCTTATTATATCACAATAAATGTAGTACTAATAACAACACTTTTATGCTAGGTATCAATCTACGTATATAAGCGTGAAGAAATTATTATTGTTATTTTTTTCCACTTGTAAAAAGTGTAAACCGTTTTTGCGCATGTTAATTGATTATTTAATTTGAAAATGCAATTGTCTAAGTATACAAATAAAAAATTTGTTTTTTAAGTAACAGTTAAATTTTTTATTTTATAATTTTTACGCTGCGTATAATATGGTTTCAATAAATACAACAATCCAATATTAATTAAATTATTATTTAATACAAGATAACTTGCTTAGAATTAAATTAAATGAATTAATATTAAAATTTAAAACATATTAACCGCATTAAGCAATGGTCCGACGGCGGATATTACTTATTTTATTTTATCTCAAAAAACACATAATATTGTTAATTATTTGTTCCGTTTGTGTGAAACAAGTAAACAAGTTAACAACTAAACAACAAACTAACTAAACAAGTTAACAAATAAACAAGTAAACCAGTATACAACAAAACAAGTAAACATGTAAACAACAAAACAACTAAACATGTAAACAACTAAATAACTAAACAAATTAACAAGTAAACAAATAAACAACTAAACAGAACAACAAGTAAACAAGTAATCAAGTAAACAACTACACAAGTAAACAACAAAATAAGTAAAAAAGTAAACAAGTAAACAAGTAAACAAGTATACAAGTGAACAAGTAAACAAGTAAACAAATAAACAAGTATACAAGTGAACAAGTAAACAAGTAAACAAGTAAACAAGTAAACAAATAAACAAGTAAACAAGTAAACAAGTAAACAAGTAAACAAGTAAACAAGTATACAAGTGAACAAGTAAACAAATAAACAAGTAAACAAGTAAACAAGTAATCATGTAAACAAGTAAACAAATAAACAAGTAAACCAGTAAACAAGTAAACAAGTGAACAAATAAACAAGTAAACTAGTGAACAACTGAACAAGCTTCATCTATAACTTATTCTTGTTATTTATTTTATTTTTATTCACTTATTAATTGTAATATTTTTTTGCGCATAGTAATAGTTTAATTGAATTGCAATTGCAATTTTCTAAGTATATAACTAAACATTTTTTCTTTAATGTAAGAATTAATATTATCTAAACTTTGTAGTATTTATCCGTCGGCAGTTGAATTTCTTATTTTATATTATTACACCGCATAAAGTAAGCTTTTAATAAACACAAAAATTCATTATTCAATTAATCTGAATGATCACATTACAAGATATCTTGTTTTGAATTAAATTGAATGCATTAAGATTAAAACTTAAAATATATTAACTTGCTGTAATGGCCCAACGTCGAAGAAATTACTTATTTAATATTATCTTAACATACACATAATATAGTTTTTTTTATTTGTTTTGTTGTACTGTTGTTTGTGTGAAACAAATAAACAAGTAATCAAGTAAATAAGAAAACAATTAAACAAGTAAACAAGTAAACAAGTAAACAAGTAAACAAGTAATCAAGTAAATAAGTAAACAAATAAACAACCAAAGAAATAAGCAAGTTAACAAGTGAACAGGTAAACAAATAATCAAATAAACAAGTTATCAAGTTAACAAGTTACAAGTTAACAAGTAAATAAATAAACAATTTATTAAGTAATCAAGTTATCAAGTTAACAAGCAAACACGTTAACAAGTAAACAAATTAACAAATAACTAAACAAGTAAAAAATTAAATAAATAAACTAGTAAACATGTAAACAAGTAAACAACTTAACAACAAACTAACAAAACAAGTAAACAAGTTTACAAGTAAACAACTAAACAACAAACTAACAAAACAAGTAAACAAGTTAACAAGTAAACAAGTAATACTTAAACAAGTAAACAAGCAAAGAAGTAAACAAGTAATTACGTAAACAAATAAACAACTAAATAAGTAAACCAGTAAACAAGTAAACAAAAAAACAAGTAAACAAGTAAACAATTTATTCTGTAATCTTGTATTGTTATTTATTGTATTTATTGTATTTTTTTTCACATATTAAGTATAAACCTTTTTTGCGCATAATAATAGTTTAATTAATTTGCAATTGCAATTTTTTAAGTATTTAACTAAATTTTTTTTCTATAATGTAACATTTAATATTATATAATAATAATAATAATTTATTGCCCAACAGGTAAAACCTCATTACAGAACAACATATTAAAAACTACAGTAAATACAGGTACAATAAAATTACAAATAAATAATTAAAAGTTAAAAAAAACATACTTTTCAATAAAAAAGTTCACGAATACACTTTAAAAAAACACTTGAATTAGCATTAAAAAGATCACACTTATTTGATACACTATTGAACGTTGAACACATTAAAAAAGATGGAGATTTCACCATTGCCAACGTCTTTGCAGGTGGATTATAAAAACAGTTTGAGGTCCTGGAATTGACTCGTGGTACTAAAAAATTTAAATTATATAGCAGATCAGGAGAATCAACTGAGTTGTGTATAATTTTGTGCAAAAAAGAAAGTATTGAAACCGATCTTCTTGCTGCCAATGGAACTGCATCAAATTCCTTAAGGAGCTCACCATGGTCAAATCCTTGAGGCGGATAATAGTTGAAAGATTTAAACCATAAATACTTAAAAAAATTTCGTTGAACCGCTTCAAGAGAATTAATATCGCAGCTGTTAATTGGGTTCCATATCACTGAGCCATACTCAAGAACGCTTCTGACTAGGGTGTAGTATAACACAATTATTGCTTCAGTGTTATTAAATTCTTTAGTGTTGCGCAAAATAAAGCCTACTAGTTTATGCGCTCTAGATATTACTGACGTTAAATGGTCAGAAAACGTTAGTTTAGCATCAAATATAATGCCTAAGTCTGTAGTTTGATTAACACGCGCAATAGCCACTCCTTCCGATAAATATTGGGCTGCCACTGGATTGAGTTTCTTAGTGTATGTTACAAGTTTACATTTACTTACATTAAGAAAGAGGCGATTAGTATTACACCAATTATTTACTAAACTAATATTGTATTGAAGATTAACACAGTCTTCAACAGTATTAATTGCGGAAAAAATTTTGAGATCGTCAGCAAAAAGTAAATGTTTACAAGTTAAAATATTTGACAGATCGTTAATAAAAAGTAAAAACAGTAATGGACCTAGGTTAGATCCTTGAGGCACGCCTGACGTTGGACAATATTCAGAAGAGTTACAATTATTGTAAGAAACATATTGACTACGGTTATCTAAATATGATTTAAATAATAGTAAAAGATTGTTACTAAAACCAAATTTATCGAGTTTGTGTAATATAACGGAATGGTCTATTGTGTCAAACGCCTTTTTAAAATCAAAGTATATACAATCAACTTGACCCTTGTTATCCACTATCTTTGATGTAAAGTCAACAAAATTGCACAAATTAGTAGTTGTAGAGCGTTTTTCCATAAAGCCATGCTGAGTTGATGATAACAAGTGTTTGACTTTAGGATAAATGTTAGAATACAGAATCATTTCAAAAACTTTTGCAAAGTTAGAAATAATGGCAATAGGTCTATAATTGATAATGTCAGCACTAGCGCCAGATTTTAAAACCGGGCAAATTTTTGCTTTTTTCCAAACATCAGGAAAACTATGATGGTTGAGAATAATATTAAAAATTTTGCACAATGGAACGCAAAAGATATCAGCACAGTCTTTAATAATGAAGCTGGGTATGCTATCATGTCCGCTCGTCATTGAATTCTTCAACTTTTTGAGTGATGTCAAAACATCAGATTCGCTTAAGTTAGACACATCTATAATAGGAAAGTTATTGCAAGTGGAATGAATCGGATTAAACAAAGTAAATGGTTGAGTATAAGTACTCTTAAAATAATTAGCAAAAGCGTCTACAATACTAGAAGGAGAGTTAAAGCTTTCACCATCAAGTTTCATTAAACCAGGAATACGAGTTTGGTTGTTCTTTGAGCGGACAAACGACCAAAACTGTTTAGGATTAGATTTAATATTATTTGCTGTTAACGAAATATAATTATTGTATTCAACTGATATTTCTTTTTTTAGTAAAGATCTAGTTTCTTTAAAGTTGTTATATGAGTCAGTAGATTGAACACGCTTATAAACAGAGTGTAATGCATTTTTCTTTTTCAAAGTATTAATAATATTTTTAGTGAACCAAATAGGATATCTCTTAGAAATAGGTTTACAAAGAGGAATGTGTTTATCAAAATAACTAAAAACTAAAGAATAAAACTGAGAAAGTGCTATGTCAGGATCGGTAAAATTACTAAACTCAGACCAGTCATGGTTGCATAAATCTTCATAAAGAAGAGGAAAGTTAGCTTTTCTAAAATTGTAGGTTTTGGTTAAACTAGTTTGAAAAGCAAAGTTATTAATCGGGGACGATGAAAAACTTATCAAAATATCTAAAGAAGGATGTAATTTATCTTCTTTAACAAATGGATTAAGATCGCGAATAACTTTACAAGAACAATTAGAAAACACCAAATCTAAAAATCTATTATTAGAATTCACTGTAGCATTAAACTGCTCCACATTAAGCATATTATAAAAATTTGACATAATTGAAAAAATATTGCTGGAATTATTAGTAATATCTTGTTTAAAACTAGGCAAATTAAAGTCACCCATAATTAAATAATTATCAGCATTAACGCAAAGTTGCTCAATATCATCTAAAATGCAAGTAAGTTTTTGATTAGTGGGAGTAGATGGTATATAGATTAAAATAATAACAAAACTTTTTAGTTTGAAAAAACAGTTACATGCTAGAATATCAACGTCACAAAATTTAGAAGTTATATGCGATACTTCAAGCAAATGAATCTTAAAGGCATTTTTAAAAGCTAAGAGAACACCACCTCCACGTGTTTGCTTGGTGGCCTCAAAATTGCGGTCACTTCTAAAGACTGAATATTCCGTTTGTGAAAACAATTCAGATGTTAAAATATCTGAAGACAGCCATGTTTCGGTTAAACCGATAACATCAAATTCCATGTCAGCTATGGCGGCATTAAATGGGTCAATTTTATTTTTAATACTACGTACGTTCTGGTAATAACAAGAAAAGCTGTTGGGCACTAAACGTTTAAATCAGATTTTGGCAAATCATTTATGTTACTAACATTTATAATAGGTACATCATTATTTATAGGAGAAGCATTTACGTCACTAGCATTTAGAATAGGTACATTAACATTGGTAGACAATTTGGGATTTTCAGTTTGCTTTTTATTAGTGTTTTCATTCAGGATCTCTAAGACGCCGTTTTCGAAAGTAGAGTGCGCTAAAGCAGTAGCAGGTTTTGTCACATTTGTCACATTATTATTATGACACTGAATTGCTTTGTTGGTATTATCATTTGAAATAGGGGCTAGAGCAGATTTTGTCACATTTCCCGTTGGAGATTGTTTTATATAATCGCATATCGTCTTTAAAATCATTCGTCTTGACGCAATATTGTATTCAAAAAATCATTCTTAAAATGTTGCATGATCATATCATTTATATCAAAATAGACTATATTATTTAAGTTCATTTTCACCGTTGCATTCGAAATATTTTTGTTAATGTTATGTATTTTCTGATTTAAGGCGGTGGATTTTGTATACGGGCATCCCAAGCATATCACATTAGTGTGTTTAATATTGGCAAGTGTTTCAAATACAACTTGCTCTTCGACATTTACTTTTTTTATTGCATTATTTTTTCCGGCAAATATAATAATATAATCATGGTTAGTAAAAGATTCAACTAATTTATGGCAATTAGATACAACATCTATGTAAAAAGCAGACGGTTTAAAAATATTTATTATATCATATTTGTTTGATGGTAGATATGTTCGTAATAAATCTGCTCCATCTTTTCCATTCTCATCGGCAATCATTAATACTTTGTTTTTAAATATTTTTTGCATAAGAATTTTGTTTTTAGGTAAATGCGTATTTAATGTTTCTGATGTTTCAGTCCCATCTCCAACTTTTATGTTTTTGATATTATTAAATTCAGTTTGAATTGATTTGGTTTGTGTAAAGACATTTTTTGAATTTCTTGATTTGACGTTTTTTGTGGATGTTAAATTGTAAATTATTTTATTTTTGTCTTCAATTTCATTTCGCAGAATTATTATTTCGTTAGTCAATTTAACAATTTCATTATGCAGTTGAGTATTTTCATTATATTCGATTTCTTCTATATCCGTTTCGATGTCACTCACATCATTATTTTGGATAGTACAGTTTAAAACGTCTGCATCTGAGTTTATTGATTTTAATTTTTGTCGTGTTATTGTTGGACTCATACTTATGTTTTAGTGCTATTATTAATATTATACACGGTTTAGTAGATATACTTAAAATAAATAAATATTGATAACATAATTATCTAAACTTTATAGTATTTATCCGTCGGCAGTTAAATTTCTTATTTTATATTATTGCACCGCATAAAATAAGCTATCAATAGATACAACGATTTAGTATTTAAATAATCTGACTGATCACTATTACAAGATAACTTGTTTTAAATTAAATTAAATGCATTAAGATTAAAACTTAAAATATGTTAACTGGATTAAGGTGTAATGGTCCGACGGCGGATAAATTACTTATTTTATATTATCTCAACATACACATAATATAGTTATTTATTTGTTTCGTTATACAGTTGTTTGTGTGAAACAAGTAAACAAGTAAACAACAAACTAACTAAACAAGTAAACAAGTAAACAAGTAAACAACTAAATATGTCAACCAGTAACCAAGTAAACATGTAAACAAGTAAACAAGTAAACAAGTAAACAAGTAATCAAGTAAACAAATAAACAAATAAACAAGTTAACAAGTAAACAAGTAAACAAATAAACAAGTTAACAAGTTAACAAGTTAACAAGTTACCAAGTTACCAAGTTAACAAGTTAACAAATAAACAAGTAAACCAGTATACAACAAAACAACTAAACATGTAAACAACAAAACAACTAAACATGTAAACAACTAAACAAGTAAATAACTAAACAAATAAACAAGTAAACAAATAAACAACTAAACAGAACAACAAGTAAACAAGTAATCAAGTAAACAACTACACAAGTAAACAACTAAATAAATAAAAAAGTAAACAAGTAAACAAGTAAACAAGCAAACAAGTAAACAAGTAAACAAATAAACAAGTATACAAGTAAACGGGTAAACAGGTAAACAAGTAAACAAATAAACAAGTAAAGAAGTAACCAACTAAACAAATACACATGTAAACAAGTAAATAACTAAACGTCTAAATAAGTAAGCCGCCAGATCATTACTATTTAATTCAGTTAGTTTTAGTTGCATGCATTCAATTTAACTTGTCAAACAATGTGGAAGTAAAAGTTTACTTATTGTATATTTTGTAATCTGCATACTTAGAAATTTTTGTTAAATAAATTTCAATTAAATAGAACAATTTTGCATATTAAATTACAAAAACTATTTTTTCATATAATATTTATTATTAAAAATTTCAAAATAAATTTGTTAATTAGGTTACATTATAATTAAAAAGTTTATATTGATTATTGAAAACTATTGTGATTGATATAGTGTTGTATGATATTAACGCGCAATAAAACAATAAGTAAAAGCAGTATTAAATAATATAATGATACTATAATACATCGCCGTGAATTTGTGTTTATCTCAAAGTCATGCCAGTTCAATAGCCTGCTTAAGCAGCAGATGTTTCAAACAATATAATGCTAACAATATCTCTATTATGCCACTTGCCGTCGCTAGGTATTAAAATAAAATTAAGGATTATTCTAATAAAAATAAATAGTACTGCGTGTTTTGTATAATTAATCAGCATATTGCAGCACAGGATAAAAGTTTACTTACACAGTTACGATGAAAAAAATATAAATTAAGTAAGTTTTGTTGAATGTTTATGCATAACATCGGCAATTTATATTTTGATTTTTTTTAATATTACTTATTATATTCTTTTATTGACTTCTTTTAATATTTATTTGTCAAATAATTTAATGATGTAGACTACAACAAAATAGTTGCATGTATTTGAAACTACTATATTATTGATTAACAAGTATAAACAATATTCAAAGTATTACATCTTTAATTTTTATTATTATCAATGAATTTATGATGAATTATTTTAAAAGCAGTAAAGCTATTTTAAGGTCAGTCTATTCATGCATGTTTTTTTTTAATTTACGACTTCTTTATTGTCCTGATATTTTTTCAGAATTTCCTTACATCTGGATAGTTGTTTACATAAATTTTAATATTTATTAAAAGTTATATAAATTAGTAATAGTGCAAAAGGAAAATATTTATTTTCCACTTGCATTTGCGACAAACAAATAGGTTAAAATTTTTAAAAATAATTTATATACATATTGTTATTTGTAGAATCACCATCTTTGTAATTTTGAAAACTGAGACTTAAGTTTTTAATCTTAAGTCATGTGATTCATTACATGGCTATCACTTTATGATTTTATGTTTGTTTGTTGTGAAATTAAGAGCATTCAAAGTAATGTCAAAGTTTTAATCAAATTATCAATATTTAAGTGAATAATTTGAATCATATTTTTGTTAAATACAATAAATTCTACTAACTTGACAAATAGTTGTTAAATTATGTGCAGACAAAACTTTGATACTAATTTAAGGATTAATGAATTTTATAAAAATTTAGAAAATTTGTAAAATTTATTGGTTTAGCTAAAAGTTGCGGTATAAAGTATGCAAATTACAATAATGTGGTGAAGTTATAAGCATTCAAAGTAACAGGGTCAAAATTTTGATATGCAGTATCTTGGATTTACTTAAAATTTGGTTAACAACGATTTTATTACTATAGACTTAGCTGACATTTTTAACAAAAATGTTTGATACAGAAGTTTCAAAGCAAGCGGTCAAAAGTAAAGTTGAATTATAAGCTTTCAAAGTAGCAGGTCCAATATGTGTGGTCATATGCAATATCTTAAATTTAACTGAAATTTAGAAATCATAAGTTTTATGGTTTGCGGATTACAATAAAAATGACAAAATGGAAGAAGTCTGACTAAATTAAATCAGTAAGAGCAATTGACTGTGTTTTGTGAAAAAAATTGTTTGAAATTTTGAATGTGTTTATGAGACACTAAGTAGCATTGAGGTTAAATGACCAAAGTACTAAGTGGATTATAGTTAAAAAAAGAGTGAGACAGGGTTGTTGTTTATCATCAACGTTGTTCTATATGCATGCCAAAAAGATGATAGCAAAGTGCTGAAAAGGGAAAGATTACTCTTTTGTTGCATAGGAGAAAGAAGAATATAATCTTTTTAATTTGGCGATGATATGATCGTGTTTGCAGAGAGCACAAAAGCACTAAATATCATAGTTAAAGAAGATAGAAATAAAATCAATGTATGGACTTAGTATAAACAAAAACAAAACAAAGGTTATGAGAAATAAAAAACGTACATTAAAAGAGATAATTTGGAGCAAGTAAGAAAGTACTGCTACTAAAATAACAAAGAATTAGAAAAACAAAGATGAATAATAGTTTGCATAGGGATAATGAAAGAGGTTTTAGAAAGAAAAAAAAGATTTTGAGTAGCAAATTAAGTATAAATTTGCAAATAACAATTGTGAAATGTTAAGCATAAAGTGTGAAGCTTGGACATTACGTGGTCAGACAAGATCCGGAATAAAGGAGTATTAAGAATGTCTAGGAAGGAAAGGCCGCTAGTAAGAGAGAAAAGACAGATAGTACATGCAATGAGAAGAGATTGTTTATTAAAGAACGTGATCAAAAGAATGGTAAGTGCAAATCCGTAAAGAAAAAGATAAAGAAAAAGATGCAAGATAACTGATGTTTTAAGAAATAGGGAAAGGTACAGTGAACAAAGCAAAAGACAAAGAACCAAGAAAACTGAAGAAGATACACGTAGGACCTGCAAAAAGCAGAACACTAATAATGATGAAGTCAAAATGTCAAAATGTATGTTAAAAAGTATGGATTTAACTAAATTTTAGCAAACAGCGTAATATCAAATAAATGAAATATAAAAATTCCAATTTCAAAATATTTAGAGAATACTGGTTTTAAATTATGCAGTATATAAAAGTAATAATAAGCATTCAAAGAATCAGTTTGATGTTTTGATACACATGGCCGTGCTTTTACTGTATGCGGATTATAATAATAATACCAAACTAATATTATTCAAAGTAATGTTATCAAAATTTATTTTAAAAATTAATAAAACTAGCTTAAATTTAGCAGTGATGGTGGATTAGCGCATTAAGTACACACAATTATTTGCAATTGTTATAAATATGATTTATGTTCAAAAACATTCAAAACAATGATGTTTAAACAAATTCTTAGTTATAGTAATACCCAGAAAGGACCTGACTTGACGGATTAATATACATATATATATATATATATATATATATATATATATATATATATATATATATATATATATATGTATATTAATCCGTCAAGTCGGGCTATTTTTGGGAACTAATCCGGCAAGTCGGGCTCCACGGCACCTTCACCAAAAGTATTTTGATATGTAATAAAAATAATTTGACTTTACAAGATAGTATACATACATCCAATACATTTTTTATTTAATTGCTAACAACCCTAAATTAGTGTTTTGATAAATAAATTAAATAACAAAATTTTTAGAGTAATTGCTTCTTGGAATAGCAATTAATAAGCACAATTAAATTTATTTTATTATTTTGCGCAGTTTACCCTTAACAACCTCTAATTATAAAATTCATTATTTTTAATTAAATTTGGTTGACAAACGGCTTTTGAAGTAAGCAGATTACAATGGTAGTGTAAGATTAAATGTGTTAGAAATAACAATGTCAAAAAGTTACAAATTAAGTTAAATACTTTAGAATTTTGCAAAATTCAACGAACATGCTTTATTTAAGTTTTTGAAAAATTTAATGATGATTGAATTAGATTATTAGTTATCACAGTAGTAATGCCAACATTTTGACATTAATTATTAAAATAATACATTCATGTTCAATATTTTTAGATTTTACCAAAATTTTGCATACAAAGGTTTTACAGTTGGAGGATTACAATGATAGTGTTAAGTTATAAGTATTTTAAAAAGTTGTGTCAAACTTTTGGCATTTAAGTTAAATCCTCAATTTAGCAATAAATCAGCTTTTCATCAGGTGCAAAAAGACTATCCACTGCAAAGAAATTTTTATGGGACCTTTCTTAGATATTTAAGGAGCATTTGATAATACTTCATTTTCAATAAACTGCTACGGGAATGGGAAACAGAAGCGCTTTACTTCTTGTTAGATATTGGGTGAACTTCATGCTCAAAAATGAAACTAAAACAATTACATTATAGGAAAAGAGCTAAAATTGCTGGCGGATGTCTCCCCCCCCCCCCCCCCCAAGCTACAAGTCAACGCAATTAAATAAAGAAAGCAACGAAAACAACTCTCACAGCAGCTATAGAAACACTGCTTTTGCTACCACTACTTCACTTATTTGTGATGATGGAGGGAAAATAAGCAACATATCAAATATAGATAAACAAACACACCGTAAATTTTGAGCTTCCTAGGCCAACAAACGTGTTACATGAGAAAGAAACACTGAAAATAATATCAAACTTTATAAAAAGTTATTGCATGAAAAAATCTTTTCATTTAATACCACCGTCGCAAAGCAAAAGAATTTATATGATATACAGATGGATCTTAACATTACAATAGCATCAGAACCGGAATTGTCCCTGAGCAACCATGCTCTTTCAAGCAAAATTAGCTATTATTAAATGTAGCTCTAAAAACATCAAATCAAGACAATACTTTAACTGACCAATAACTATTATGTCGCAGAGCTAATCGGTTCTATAGGCTATACGGTTGTCAGTAATTAAATGCAAACTAGTGATAAACTTTATAAACAATCTGCCACAAACAACAGAGTCCGCCTCATCTGCATACCAAAAGATTATAATCTAAAAAGGCTTACAATACGCAACGTAGAGCTTTTTTGGCAAGCAGAAGCTAACCAAAGAAAAACTTAAAACAGTCTATCTCTTAGCAAAAATTTTTGAATAAAACTGGATTTACTCAAAAACCAAAAGTTTTTGTTAGTTAGTTAGTTTAGAGTTTTCAGAATTCTATCAATTATAATTAGAATTTATGGATTCTACTGAAAATTGGCAACCATGCAGTAATAATAATAAACAATGATTGTTAACTGCACTTGATCCATAAATAACTATTTTGTATAGTTAAATAAATATTTATATAAAAAAACTTGCCAATTTTAATTGAATCAAAAAACGTAATTAATTTAAATTTATATTGTTTTTCTTAATCATTGTTTACTTCTGTATCAAATAAAATAATTTAAGGAAAAATCAAATTATATATTATATATTATGATTATTACATATTTGAATGAAAACATTGCCGCTATACGAGCAAATGTTTCCAAGTATTTGACCCTAAATTCTTTACATTTATTTATGATCTTTTTTTGTAATCAGCCTTCACCACAAACCAACGACTTCGAAATTTAAAATCTAACAGCAAATGTGTATATTGAGTCGTGTTCCGACGGCAAGAAATTTTGTATATTCTTATTTTAAATGTTTATTCTAATTGTTTTATATGCATTGTACTGGAACATTTTATAACCCAGATGTGCAGTTTCATTTGTAAAAATCTTTCATATTCTATATTTTTCATGTCATTACTAAGCCACAAGTTTTACCATAAGCTAATTATCTATTGCAATTATTTATCCTTATCTTTTAAAAACAATTTGTATTAATTTATATATTTAAGTATAACTTTTCAAATGTTATTTATGTAATAATAAAATATAATAATAATATTATAACAAAATTTATTAAAATCTTAATATACCTAAACATAAATCTAACAAAACTAACTATTTTCACCACCGTTTGTTTTCATTCTTCCAACGCGGCTTCATTATAATACACGTCATTAATTGCCTCTTTGCAATTAAAGAGCAATAAGTAAAACAAAATCTAAAAACTGTTTTAAATATTTATTATTATTCAATTAGATTTATATTATAAAAGTAAGAATATTAACATTGCATTATAATACGATTCTGTGTTGAGCATGAGAAGTTATCACTTTAATTTATGACACTACCTGCTGCTATAGACTCAATTGCGGCCTATAAAAATATTTTAAACATAAATATAATAGAATTATATTACATAATATAATGTCGTGTTGTTTTTGCAATAGCTACATAATTAAAAATATGTTCAACTTTTAGATAATGTGTATCTTACATTGATTGCATTTTCTTCTGATGAGATAAATTAATTTAAATTTCTATCAAAACAGGTTATTGTGCTATTTATTATAAATGCTCAAAAGTCAGCAGCATTCTGTTTTAGTTTTTGATTTTGTTGAAATAATGATATTGCATACTTATATAAAAATATCTACAGAGAGTTTATTATTTTATTGCATGATGTTAACATCTAATGTATGCTTAATTAAGTCTTATGCGGATAATAAAACATACGACTAAATATCTTTATTTTTCTACCGATTGCTTCTATGTTTTTAATTTTAGTATTCTTCAAACTTTCATAACAAAATGTTGTTAACCCACAATATACAGAGTGTAGATTAATTGGCGGATAAACGCCAGGTAACTTTATAGATCGTGCAAAAAGAAAACGAAAATCTTAATTCCAAAATGCTGAAAAACTCTTCGATTGGCTTCACGAGGTCCTCAAAGTTTCAATTTTGTCAATACAAATATTGTTTTACGTGCGTATATTATGTACCAATTTGCTTTCTTTTTTAGTATAATAAAAATTACGAGGTTTATTGAAACTTAATAATAAAAAACATTGAAAAATGTGCAAATTACTTTTGAAGAATAAATCAAATTTAAATTAAAAATACGCTTAGCAACGTAGCAATTTTTTTAATAAAATTCAAATTATAAAGTAGGCAATGAAATAAATGTCAGGGGGTCAATTCTGATCTCCGGTGACTTTTGTCATCGGTGACTTTTAAATTCAAATAAAATTCAATTAAAATTTTATGATATACTTTATTCTTTTGATAATCATTAATTTAAAATTGTGTGAGGTTGCACATTGACGACACATACCGCATTATTAAATTATGAATGGTGTTTTGATGCATTTGCGAAATATATTATGTTGCGTTTGTCTAGCATGCGGCGGTCTGCCTTATGTCTGTCTCGGACTAACAACTACTACGTTGCCATGTCAATCCCGTGACCACCCTTGACAAAAACTATCGGTGACTTTTGTCGATTTACCATGCGGCTAAAATGAGTTTTCAAAATAGATGTGTGAATCCAGCAAATAGGTACTATAATTATTATTGAATTATAGAACAATTTGTACATTGCAGCTGATACAACTATTATAAATTATTAGATTCTGTCATAAATAAAAATATTAATTATTTCAATGCACAATTGATTGTTTGAAAATATATTTAAAATAATTGACATGAATATAGCAACTCTGACAGATTTAACATTTAACGCCGGCGATGCTTGAGAAAGCCATAAATTCGATATTGATACGTGCTGTAAAGTGTTTAGAAGTAAACGGTGGCCAATTTGAACATTTGTAGTTTATAATAAAAAATAAAATTTGATGTGTGTATTAAATTGCTTATTTTATGTGTATAAAGTTGCCTACATTATAGGTTTGAATTTAGAAAGTTTGCAACGTTGCCAAGCGTAACAAAACTTTGAGGACCTCGTGAGGCCAAACGAAAAGTTTTTCAGCATTTTGGAATTAAAATTTTCGTTTTCTTTTGGCACGATCTATAAAGTTACCTGGCGTTTATCCGCCAATTAATCTACACCCTGTATATTTCAAAAACGAGAAAGATGTTAACGCGTTAGTTTAATTAACATCTCTTAAAGAAAAACTGATTATTAATCTAGAACAGTAGCAATTTTTGATTCTTAGAAAATTTTGAAAATAAAAACCAAATAGTTGTCTTGATAGTCCAGTTAAAAAAATTCTTTGTAAAAGTTTTAGTCTTACAAATCTAAATATAGTATGTAAGTGTTAAAATGCTTTGCTATGTACTAAGAGTTTGTTTAAACATCATTGTTTTGAATGTTTTTAAACATAAATCTTATTTATAACAATTACAAATAATTGTGTGTACTTAATGCGCTAATCCACCATCACTGCTAAATTTAAGCTAATTTTATTAATTTTTAAAATAAATTTTGATAACATTACTTTGAATAATATTAGTTTGGTATTATTATTATAATCCGCATACAGTAAAAGCACGGCCATGTGTATCAAAACATCAAACTGATTCTTTGAATGCTTATTATTACTTTTATATACTGCATAATTTAAAACCAGTATTCTCTAAATATTTTGAAATTGGAATTTTTATTTTTCATTTATTTGATATTACGCTGTTTGCTAAACTTTAGTTAAATCCATACTTTTTAACATACATTTTGACATTTTGACTTCATCATTATTAGTATTCTGCTTTTTGCAGCTCCTAAGAGTATCTTCTTCAGTTTTCTTGGTTCTTTGTTTTTTGCTTTGTTCACTGTACCTTTCCCTATTCCTTAAAACATCAGTTATCTTGCATCTTTTTTGTTTTCTTTTTCTTTGCAAGTTTGCACTTACCATTCTTTTGATCACGTTCTTTAATAAACAATCTCTTCTCATTGCATGTACTATCCGTCTTTTTTCTCTTACTAGCGCTCTTTCCTCCCTTGGCATTCTTAATACTCCTTTATTACGGATCGTGTCTAACCACGTAATGTCCAAGCTTCACACTTTATGCTTAACATTTCACAATTGTTATTTGCAAATTTATACCTAACTTACTACTCAAAATCTTTCTTTTCTTTCTAAATGCTTTTTTATTATTCCTATGCTAACTATTATTTATCTTTGTTTTTCTAATTCTTTGTTATTTTAGTAGCTGTACTTTCTCACTTGCTCCAATTTATCTCTTTTAACGTACGTTTTTTCTTTCTCATAACCTTTGTTTTGTTTTTGTTTATACTCAGTCCATACATTGATTTTATTTCTTTCTTCTTTAACTATGATCTTTAGTGCTGTTGTGCTCTCTGCAAACACAATCACATCATCGACAAATTAAATAGATTATATCCTTCTTTCTCCTATGCAACGAAGGAGTGATCTTTCCCTTTTCAGCACTTTGCTACCATCTTTTTGGCAAGCATATGGAACAACGTTGATGATAAACAACAACCCTGTCTCACTCTTTTTTTAACTATAATCCACTTAGTACTTTTGTCATTTAACCCCAATGCTACTTAGTGTCTCATTAACACTTTCAAAATTTCAAACAAATTTTTTCACAAAACACAGTTAATTGCTTTTACTGATTTAATTTAGTCAGACTTCTTTCATTTTGTCATTTTTTATGTAATCCGCAAACCTAAAACTTATGATATCTAAATTTCAGTTAAATTTAAGATATTGCATATGACCACACATATTGGACCTGCTACTTTGAAAGCTTATAATTCAACAAAATTTTGACCCTGTCACTTTGAATGCTTATAACTTTACCACATTATTGTAATTTTGCATACTTTAAACTTCAACTTTTAGCTAAACCAATAAATGTTGTTATTTTGTCCTACTTTTAATACTCCTAATTTTACAAATTTTCTAAATTTTTCTAAAATTTAATAATCCTTAAATTAATATTAAAGTTTTGTCTGCTCAGAATTTAACAACTATTTGTCAAGTTAGTAGAATTTATTGTATTTGAACAAAAATATGATTCAAATTATTCACTTAAATATTGATAATTTGATTAAAATTTTGACATTACTTTGAATGCTCTTAATTTAACAACAAACAAACATAAAATCATAAGATGATAGCCATGTAATGAACCACATGACTTAAGATTAAAAACTTAAGTCTCAGTTTTCAAAATTACAAAGATGGTGATTCTACAAGTAACAATATGTATAAAATTAATTTTTAAAATTTTCAACCTATTTGTTTGTCGCAAATGCAAGTGGAAAATAAATATTTTCCTTTTGCACTATTACTAATTTATATAACTTTTAATAAATATTAAAATTTATTTAACTTTTAATAAATATTAAAATTTATGTAAATAACTTGTTACTTACTATTGCCGCTTGTTATTTTTTGCAACTATCCAGATGTAAGGAAATTCTGAATAAATATCAGGACAATAAAGAAGTCGTAAATTAAAAAAAAAAACATGCATGAATAGACTGACCTTAAAATAGTTTTACTGCTTTTAAAATAATTCATCATAAATTCATTGATAATAATAAAAATTAAAGATGTAATACTTTGAATATTGTTTATACTTGCTAATCAATAATATAGTAGTTTCAAATACATGCAACTATTTTGTTGTAGTCTACATCATTAAATTATTTGACAAATAAATATGCAAAGATGTCTTTCTATAAAAGAATTTAATAAGTAATATTAAAAAAAATCAATCTTATTATTTTCTCCTTCACATAAATAAAACAATGTGTGTGAGTTACAATATATATTTATTATTATTATTATTATTATTATTAAAACTAAACTAGTATACGATTAAATTATTGTAAAACATTATTTTTATCAATCCAACTATTATGAGTCTTATCAAGTCCCAGCCGCTTCACATAAACTTTAGTTCCTTTTTTCTTTATAATTTTTTCCACTAGATATGCATCATTATGCTAAGTTGAATTTTCTCAGCGTAAAATCCTCCTTTGATTGGACTCCTTCTTGAATCTTCCAACAGGTACACAGTAGGATTTGTGATTTTAATTAATCACTTTAAATATTTCGGTGGACCAATTAAGTGTGTATCCCTTTGCAAAAACGGTTTTCTCCTTGCTGATTCTCACAAAGTCTCCAATTTTAAATTTTCACGGTCCAGCAATCTTGATGTGTGAATAAACGGTTTTCAACAACATCGGTTCTTTATCTTTAGTGATTTCATTTAGTTTTATACCGATGGTACTATGCTTACGATTGTTGTAATCTTTTGTGATATCAGGTAATACATCGATCCATTTATATTTGCCTCGTATACTAAACATTCTATAATATTTCTTTAACAGTACGTATCACTCGCTCGGTCATTGCAGCCTTTTTAATAGTATACGTAGAGTAATGATTAGAGACCGGATTATATGTAACTTAAAAACAATGAAATATGCATGCAAATATGCAATAAAAAAGCCTAAAATATGCATGAAAATAACAAAAGTATGCCAAAATATGGAACTATATGCAACATAAATATAAACAAATATAGTTTAATTCTTATAAAAATAACAAAATATTTAACAATTTGTGTTTTTTTAAATTTTTATTAAGTTAAATAGGTAAAACTTGTCAAAATATACACTTTATATAAACAGGGTGTTAGACAAAAAACGTACGCCAAAATAACCCATTTTCAATAGTTTTTGAAATACTATAAAGAGAGGTACACACAAGTATGTTTTAATTTTTAGTATACTTGCAATAACAACTAACTTTAGTTTTTTAAAAGGCAACATATATTTTTTTGTTTTTTATTTAATCTCCAAGATATTTTAAATATTACCTAGTCAATTAAAAAAAAAAACATTTTATATGTTTTCTTTTTAAAATGATTGTAATTGAGTTGACAGTAAAAATAACTAATGTTTAATTTCTGAGATATTTTTATGTCAATATGCATAATATAGTAACTTAAAAATGACTTTTAATATTTTTTTCCTAAATATTTGGTGAAATATGGATAAAAACCGATTATGGATGAAATATGCAATAAATCCTAAATATAGTCAAAATATGCAAATATGCATTTGCTATATTATACCTTGAAGGTGAAATTAATTCACCAAAATTTGAAAATTGTACTCATTTCTGTGCAAATCACACGGATGAGTTTAGTAATTGTTCATTTCAGAATGTTAAAAAAAAATTGTACTTATTTAAATGATAATAATTACAGTAAATAGTTTTTGTAAAGATTATTTTCAAATGTAATTATATTTTATAATAATGAGCATAATAATCATAAATTTCTATATTTTAAGTCTGTATGTAATTTAATTAAAAAATAAATCTATTTTTATTGTAATAATGTTTTATTTTACCTATTCTCTAAACTTTATATATTCTTCTCTAAACTTTATATATTCTTTTTAATTAAGACTTCCTACAAAAATACTTGATAATATTTCTCGCGCGAAAACTTGCGGTTTTTATTGCATACAAAATAGGAAAACATGCCTCAAATATTTTCAGTGGTATATAAGCACGCGAAATTAATTCAATCATGTAGTGTATTAAGTCTACACTACCCCAGTTTTTGTGACTTGTGCGAAAGTTTTATTAATAATCAAAGGTAAGTTAAAGGGTATAAATTATCTCAATTAAATTAAATACAATATAATTTTGAATTTGTTTTTTATATCTATGTTATCTCCATCTTATCTTTCAGTTCTTATGGTTGCAACGTTGCCTAAACCGTTATATCATGTACGCTTACAAAAGTAGACCTAATTTAAGATATAATGGAAATGGTTGTGTAGACATGACAATGACGAATATAAATGAAATATATAGGATTGAAAAATGTATATTAATTTAAATAGGAAGTCGTACTTCAAAAATATCCTCTTATACAAAAACATGTGGTTTTTACAGTATAGGAAAAATGTACACGTCTGAATACTGGCGGGCATAACTGCTACAAATCAAATGTATATTTTCACTAATAACATTTTCTTTTTTAGGAAATACTCTGATTGAAAATGGTTACCTGCAAAAACACATGCTTAACTTAGAATATTTCAAAACTGCTAGCATTCTTCGACTAACAGATTTAGCTAGAAATTGTTATAAAAAACAGTTTATCTTGAAACCTAGTTATGGATTGATTAAATATATAGTAGATTGAATCTATTGTAAAATGTTAAAATTTATTACCGTATTTTGATTTCCCATCGTTAAAATTTCATAATTCAATTGTACAATCAAAATTACATACTAGTGGGGTTGTGACTGCAGCTGTTAATACGTACAATGGCCGAACATATGTGTTCTACAATAGTAGCGTTTATGTTAAAGTAGATGAATGCAGTTATTATTAAAGAATAAATATGCTCGGATATACACAAGATTTCTTAGGATTACCTAAGAACATTAAAGGTGCATTCCGATACACAAACGGATTGCTATATTTCTTTAGTGAAAATATGTATTAAGAGTATAACGAATTTACATCTTTGATAGTGAGAGGAAATCAAAAAGATCTATCATTATTTTCGATTAATTGTCCAACGCTTGGGATTCTACAACAACTCAAATCACTTCTGATAACGCTAACAAATTTGGAATGACTTACCATTATGATGAAATTCAATTATAACCTGTAAAATGCATGTAAATTGAAATAATGAAATAAAATGCTGTTTATTATAATACTGTCTTGAATACTGTTTTTTATTTAGTTTTTGTAAACATACCTTTTATATAATTTATAAAGCACATAAAAAAATATAATAACATTGGTAAGCATCAGTATAAATTCCAAAATCAAAATTACATTTATATCATTATTTACAACATTGTCCATTATTAATTGATTTGAAACATTTATTACACTGCGTTTCTGATCGAGAAACATAAATGTTGCATTCATCGCATTTGACAGTTCCGGGATCGTGCTGGCGTTGATTTTGAACGTTCTTTGATGAGTTTGTTATTATCGAGGTACATCATTTTCCATTCCGAAGGCCAACTATCATTGATTCCTCTATCGATGGCGGTTATGTAGCATTGTCTGGCATCTTTGGGTTTTGTGATGAACAAAGTTCCATTAAGCAAAGTTGATAATAGTATGAATGCGGTGCTATTCATTTTTTGATACTTTTGGCACTTTTTCTAGTTGATCGGTAATCTTGACACTTTCTGCAGATACAATTTTCTGCGATGCATCTAAAACAGTTTTTTATGGGAGGAGGTGGTCTGTCTATGTGGTCCTCATCGGTTGGAAGGTTGTAATGCTTATGATAAGGAAATCTTATTTGGAAATATAATTCACTCTTACATTTTTCAGGCAGGAAGTCCCACAATCTTTCCAAATTTAGTCCATATAGCGATCGCAAATATTTTTCAGGCATATATTTTACATATTCACCAGTTAACTTGTATTCATCATACAATTCGATAGCTTTATTTATATTTTCAAAAAAACTTTTCTCAACTTCGCTAATTTTATCGAAACTGCATCCCGTCGAGTTTTGCATACAGTTGCTTTTGCAATTCATTATCACAAATAATTTTTTTAACATTTATAATTTGCTGCAGTAGACGATCCAATCAATAGTTTAGTTGTTGACGATTTCTTAAATAGAGTCGTTTAATGGGGGACGTTCTTGACATCACCGTTATCAGTGTATAACTGGCTTTTAAATTTATTGTCTTCACTTAAACAACGTATTGTTTGTAAATCGTGCATCAATTTCTTGCGGTTATACAATATAATTTCCCGCATGCATTCGATATTTTCAAAATTTGAATTGTTTATTGTTGGCAAAACGGCAACAAACTTCTCATCTGTATCGACATTTAATCTGGCAAATTTGTTAAAACAGTTATTATAATATTCGAAGAACTGCAAGGCATTCATGCGTTGTAAACGAAATTCTATCAAATCTAGTACATTCCATAATTGTATTATAGCAATATTATTCAAAGTTATTACCACACCTCTTTGTTCGTGCACACCGACTTTGATTTGCGGCACTTGGATAGGTCGATGTAGCACGTATCAAAAACATTGATCCTCGGTTTTATGTTAATTTTCTCTGCAACATTGCTCTCTAAACGCGGTTTTTTCTGACACCTGCACACACATTTTTGCTCGGTCAATCGCAAGAAACTTGCTTCGATGGTGCTTTTATACTGCATCAAACTATTTCATTCTGCTTGAATGAATGAAATACTTTTTTTCATAGAACTAAGACGGACGCACTTGTAAAATCCTCTTGCGGGGCTCAAACTAACGAACACTTTCACATTATTGTTCAATGAATAATAAACTTCATTTACTAGTCTATCTTCACTGTTTAATTCTTCTTCGCGTTCTTTTATCATTTGCTCCAAATCAGGGTAACTTTCACTGCTACTATTACTGTCAACGATTGAAATACATGGCGGTTCGCTGTTGTCGCACATCTTATCAACTTTATTAGAAAATAATTCCGAAATATACGGTATGTCAATATCAATATCACACATCTTGCTAACTAACTTAAATTATTACATGTCAACAAATTTATAGTTTAATGTAAAACTCAAACAACCAATCAGAATTGAGTTAAATAGCTGGTGTCGGAGGGCCCCCCTAATATCGGTTGAAATAGCCAATTTTGTGCTTGTTTTCCATAAGAAACAATGTAATTTTTGCGTAAATCTAGTGCCAAGTCACACTTTTCCATAAGATTACATGCAAAACGAGATACACATTACATTTATTTAATGTAATTTAATTATATTTAATAGTAAAGTTTTTATCAGTAGTATCCGCAAATGAAGATGAGGTGTTCGTCGTCGATGTAATTTAGTTCAATTATTCATTATTTATCTAAGCCCATTGTAACATATTGATTCATTTTAAAGTAAATATAAATCAAATTATTATAACATATTAATGTTTAAAATTACAACATTCTATAATATTTATTAAATTAGTTATTTTATTTGATAACATTTAATAGTAAAGTCGTTATCAGTTGTAGTAACCGCAAATGGTGATTACGCGCTCGTGACCGGTGTTCAAATCCTAGCAGGCAAAACTCACTAAAAAAATACGATGCTACCAAGCATACAGTGTAAGTTGAGTTGCATATACTCTCTCTCTCTCTCTCTCTCTCTCTCTCTCTCTGTGACAAGTGTATGCAACACAACTTACACTGTAACTTGGGTTGTATACTCTCGACCATCTAGTGGACAACTTGACGCTGTGACTTGACCAAGGATGTTATACTATATACTGGATTGGCAACCACCGTATATTAACATAGGGAAATAGTGTGTCCAAATCCGTGGGTAGGCAACTTGCCGTTGTGCCGTATAAATTTGTATGTTTTACTCTGTCGCACTAGTCACTAGGCCATATACGGTTTAAATGAGCAATATTAACAAGCGAAATAATGGTTAAATACTGGGTTGCATTTGGATGTAAATCTTTGAAACAAATAGGAAATGGAATTTAATTTCATTAGTAAGCATTTGCAATTAAAATATGTTATGCTGTTTAATATAAAAATTATATTAAATGCAGGTAAACAATATTGTTGGGTAATAATTATACATTTATATGCTAGTTTTGTGTTTTAATTTTATTTAGAATAATTATTACCTTCCCCTTAAATATCTTATATATAAAATATATGCAAAAGTTCACAACAAACATTTTGTATTGTGATTAATTGTTGTTTTTGATCATTCTATTAATATTAATATCATTGTAGTTGTAATAATTTTATAAAGTAGATCTCTATGTTTAATACATTTAGACTCAATGTAGCTTATTATTAATACTTTACTTTCGAGTTTATGCACTTTTTTAAAATTATTTGTAATAAAATATAATAAAATTAATACTTTTTTTTTTAAATTACTAACTCTAATTTTTTAACCGTGTAAGAAATCTATTACTGTTTCTATTAAGTAACTTAAGAGTTAATAAATAAATTTCTTTTGTAAGATGTATCAGATACAAGTAAAAACTGACATACGAATGCGTAACTTTAAAGCACGCATTATTCACGGTTTGGTTAACGAATTATTATGTGAGTACTATATTATGTATATTTGTCAATATATTTTATGTTTTAAACAAATGTACAAGTTAGTTTTACTTTTTTATTATTATTCTTGAATATATTGAGTGTCTGTAATAAGAAAGTTTGTTTTATTTTTTTATAAATCTTATTAAAGTCATTAATAATTGAAATTATGTTACTTTTTTTTATGAGAAAGATTAGTAATACTTGGTAGTATAATTTGATATATAAAATAGTAAAATACAGTTTGTAATTATTGTTTTAAATCAATTTTTCTAAAATTCTGTCTCTCTTGCCTCGTATACGACTGTGAGATAAAAAGAGATGCTAAAGCGGCACAACGGCGGGTTGCATATTTCGATATTTTTCCTCACTTTAAGGGGCTTGGTTGCCAATCCAGTATATAGTATAACATCCTTGGACTTGACAAACCGACAAGACGCTATCTTGAACAACGCTCCATCTAGTGGACAACTCGGCTACCCGCCAAGACGCCATCTTGAAACATCCCGCCAAAACGCCATCTTGGAAAACGCCCGAGCGACAACAAACACTCTGGTGCCCAAACTTAGAACGAAAATCCTAAAAACGACCTCCGGTTCGACCGCGGAAGTCCATGTATTTTTCCATTTATTTTATATATTATTTAACTACTCAAGATCATATATCATTGAAAAACTAAATAACATTTCTTGGTAGAGGTGTGATAGAATGTGTATACACATAATTATATTTCTTAAAACCTTTATATTTCTTAAAAAAATTTAGAGTAATTGGTCTTGATTAATAAGCACAATTAAATTTATTTTATTATTTTGCGCAGTTTACCCTTTAAAAACCCCTATTTATAAAATTCATTATTTTTAATTAAATTTGGTTGACAAACGGCTTTTGAAGTATGCGGAATACAAAGATACTGTTAGATTATAAGTATTTAAAATAACAATGTCAAAAACTTACCAATTAAGTTAAATACTTTAGAATTTTGCAAAATTCAACAAACATGTTTTTTTTTTGGGACCTTCCTTAGACATTTAAGGAGCATTTGGCAATACTACATTTTCAATAAACTGCTACTTGAATGGAAAACAGAGACGCGTTATTTTTTGTTGTTAGGTATTGAAACTTCATGCTCAAAAATCAAACTAAAACAATTAACTTATATCTCCCCCCCCCCCCCCCCGGCTGTGTTATCACTTCTACAGCTACAGTATTGCTTTGTCATCGACAGCTTATTGCAGTTACTAATTAATATTTGCGTCTTTGTCCTAGGCTACGCTCTGCTCTATGGTGAACCATCATTACATACGGGAGCAATTGTATAAAAAAAACTATCATACTACTATTACATCAACGCAATTAAATAAACTACAAAAATAATTATGTTTGCTGATAAAGAAAGCAACAACAACAATTCTCACATCAGCTATGGAAACAATGCTTTTGCTACCATCACTTCACTTATTTGTGATAATGAAGGAAAACTAAGCAAACTATCAAATATAAATAAATAAACACACTGTAAATCTTGAGACTTAGACCAAGATCAACAAATGTGTTACATGAGAAAGAGACACTGAAAATAAGATCACACTTAATAAAAAGTTATTGCATGAAAAATTTTATTAACTTAATACTACCGTCGCAAAGCAAAAGAATTTATATGGTATACAGATGGATCTTAACATTACAATAGCACCAGAACAGGCTCTTTTAAGCAACAATAGCTATTATTAAATGTAGCTCTAAAAACATTAAATCAAGTTAATACTTTACGTACGTTTTTTCTTTCTCCTTAATTCTTATAACCTTTGTTTTGTTTTTGTTTATAATCAGTTCATACATTAATTTTATTTCTTTTTTCTTTAACTATGATCTTTAGTGCTTTTGTGCTCTCTGCAAACTCAATCATATCATAGACAAATCAAATAGATTATATTTTTTTTTTCCTACGCAACAAAGAAGTGATTTTTTTTTTCAGCACTTTGCTACCATCTTTTTGGCATGCATATTGAACAACGTTGGTGATAAACATCAACCCTGTCTCACTCTTTTTTATAATTTTGATCCACTTGGTACGTTGGTCATTTAACCTCAATGCTACTTAGTGTCTCATAAACACATTCAAAATTTCAAACAAATTCTTAATTTGTCATTTTTATTGTAATTTGCAAATCATAAAACTTTCTAAATTTCAGTTACCACACATATTGGACCTACTTTGAAAGCTTATCATTTAACTTTACTAGTGTCCGCTTACTTTAAAACTATTGTATCAAACATTTTTGTAGAAAACAGTCATTTTAATTACTTATTACTTCAAAATAGTGGTTTTACCAAAAGTCAGCTAGGTCTATAGTAATAAAATTGTTGTTAGCTAAATTTTAAGTAAATTCAAGATATTGCACAGGCATATTAAAATTTTGACCCTGTTACTTTGAATGCTTATAACTTCACTATATTATTGTAATTTGCTTATTTTAAAATCCAACTTTTAGCTAAACCCATAAACTTTGTTATTTTGATTTACTTTTATTACTCCTAATTTTACAAATTTACTAAATTTTTGTAAAATCTATTAATCTTTAAATTTTGTCTGCTCATAATTTAACAACTATTTGTCAAGTAAGTAGAATCTATTGTATTTGAACAAAAATATCAAATTATTCAAACCGTTACTTAAATACTCATAACTTGATCAAAACTTTGACACTAGTTTAAATGCTCTGAATTTGACAACAAACAAACATAAAATCATAAGATGATAGCCATGTCATAAATCACAAGACTTAAAGATTAAAGACTAAAATAACCTAATTGTTTGTCGCAAATGCAATAACTTGTTACTATAGCAGCTTGTTAATTTTTGCAACTATCCAGATGTAAAAAATTCTGAATAAATATCAAGACGATAAAGAAGTCGTAAATTAAAAGAAAAACATGCATACTGCTTTTAAAATAACTCATCATAAATTCATTGATAATACTTAAAGATGTAATACTTACTGAATATTATTTATACTTGTTAATCGATAATATAGTAGTTTCAAATACTTGCAATCATTTTGTTGTAGTCTACATCATTAAAATATTTAACAAATAAATATGCAAAAAAGTCATTCTATAAAAGAGTATAATTAGAACTATTAAAAAAATCAAAGTATACATTGTTGATGTTATACATAAACATTCAACAAAACTTACTTAATTTATATTTTTTTATCATAACTGTGTAAGTAAACTTTTAGAAACAATTTAAATTATTATAACTTTTACGGTAAGAGCCCACGTTGTCAAGTTTATACACAAACATTCAAAAGCTATAAAAATAACAATAAATTATAAATATATTAAAAGATTTAAGTTTAAACAAACTTATGTAGTATCATTGGAAAGCTGACATTGAGAGGATTCCTAACTTTTTGCATAAGTTAGCAAAGTTGAAATTAATTAATTAAAAAAATTGTATAATTATCAGTTTTCAAAAATAATACTTATTAGTCATTTCTAGCATTACAACTTAAGTTTGACTAAATTTGTATAGTATTATTAAAAAGCTGACAACGAGAAAATTTCAAATAATTTTTTGCATAATTTTGCGGAGTTGAAATTGATCAATTAAAAAAATTTTTTAATATATTAAATATATTCAGCAATAAAACTAATTACTCATTTCTAGCATTACGATTTAAATTTGAACAAACTTGTGTGCTATTATTGGAAAGCTAACATTTTTTTCTACAATAGATCTTCTGACATATGTTAGTATCAAAAGGAATTTTACTTAGCCAGACATTTCCAAATCATTTGATAAAGTATGACATTCTAATCTTATTAACAAGCTGTTTTGATCAAAAACCTTAAAGTTTTATTATTATTATTAAAACTAATAATTTTAACTTTGACCCCAAAATCATAAATTATAAAAAAAAACTATAAAACAATATTTGAATGGGGTACTCTCAACATAGCTATTTTTAACTCTAAAAAGCTCAAATTCCTTTTGTTTCAAAATAAAAATCCGATTTATCATTAGTACCAAATATTAAACTTAACAACAAACCCATATTTAAATCTTTTTCATTATATTTACTACCCTGTTGTTAAAATAGCTTTGAAAGTATCTAGAAAACTATGATTTTTTAATAGATGTAAAAAGTTTCTTTTATTTTTTTATTTTTTGTTTTAAATTTTGCATATATAGAGTGTGTCTACGTATATATTTAACTAGACGTGTAAACATTTTTATTTAACATTAAAAAAAGTCATTTTTAATAATGTCTCCTGCTTGTCATAAAAATACAAACTAAACTACATTGAAAAACACCGATTTTGTTGTACAGGGTGCTTAAAACAAAATACAAAACAATACTGCTAACTAAACAAATACATAAAATATTCTAGACTTATAAGCCATATTCAAGTAAATGTTCACACACTGTTTAAATTTAGTCTTAACTGTCACATTTAAAAATTATTCAAAAAATAAATAAATAATTAAATAATATTAAATGCTGTATTTTAAAATTGATTGCCATTATCACTGTGTATGTTACTTTTTTGCATTTTTTAACTTTAATGGTTTGAAAATAAAACAAATTAGTGAAACATTCTTAATAGTTTCGAATAAATTTCCATTTTTCTGCTTATCTGCATAACGATAAAATCAATTTGATTTTAAATATATTTTTAATTAATAAATGTTTTGCAACAAATCTTGTTTAGTTTTTGGTTTTAAATTGACAATAATCTAATAAAGGTAATTGTTTGCTATTTTTTTTATGTGCTAACTTTAATATTTTAAATAAAAAGGTAAGTTTGGCATTAGGTCATTAAGTTGCTGCATTAGAAAATTATGATTTGTTTGCAAACTCACACCAAATCAGGTAGTTAGTTAAGATTATAGTATATATAAAAACAACAATAAATATAAATACAGAATTTGTTAATCATATTGCAACATTAGTCATGTGAAATGTTTAATTTGCAAAAAATTTCAATTCAACTACACAATTGCCAATATACTAAAAATATTTAGCATTTGAGCATTTACTTGAGGTCCCGGGTTTGCTGAATTATTTTTGTGTATGTGCAAATACGTCATTTGGTCTAACATATCTTTTTTTTTATTCAAACACATTATTTATTTTTTATTAATTTTCAAACTTATCTAATAAATTGGTAATTGCAAAAAAATACATAAATAAGATTAAATTTTTTTTTATGTTCAAGTTTTTATTGTATACATTGATATAATTTCAGTTTCGTAACATTAATTATTATTTATAATTTTATCAACTACAGCTTTCATATCTTTTCCAACACGTTTCACAGTTTTGCACTTTTTTAAAGTGGTACAATAATATGTTTGACAAGACTCTGACAAACTTAACAACATCATTAAAAAAATAATTGCGCACAAAATCTTCATAATCAATTTTAATAAATTAATCTTCAGAGGTAGTGGTATTTATATGTGCAAAAGTCTAAAAAGTATATTTATATATGAACATAACCATCTAGTAAACAATATGTAATAAAAAAAAATTATGAGGTACAGTAAATTTAAATATTAATTGTATTATAAATACATCAATTTTTTAATAGTGTAATACAAAAGAATGATATCATATATTATATTTACTACTTTATATTAGTAAAACCGAGTTTTACTACTATTTTATTTTCGAAAAAAACTGCAATAATTAGCAAATTATTTTTTGTGGCCTAACTCAAAACTCTAAAAATACAGCAAGTAAATAAATTGTTAATTTGTAAATTTTGTAAACATTATTTAGAGATATGCAATTAATATCAGACACCCGGGTAGTAACGCACGCACACACGCTTGCATTTGCATTTAAATTTACATAGCTGAAAAACTGAATTTAATGCAAATGTATCTAAATTAAACAAAATTTAAATCATTTCAAACTTGATTTTTTTTTGTTGCATGATACCTGTATGTCTAAATATGCAACCTACTATTTTCGGCTTCCGTTGTATTTAAATTTTTTGTTTTATTTTATATTTTATTTTTTCAGTTAGTTCTCATTTTGTTTGTTTTTTTACTTATCATAAATTACAGTCCGTATATTAATATAAAGCCGACAAAACAATAATAGTAGTAGAATCAGAAAACGCGTTAAGAAAAATTCAAGAACCTCTTTTCCTACTAGCTTAAATAAATTAATTAAATATTAAATTAATAAAGTCTCAGCATGTTTCAACAGATTTTGCAATTATAAAATCAATCAAAAGTAAAATTTTAATTAAGGAACTAACGGTCACAAAAGCAGATAAATCTGTAAAGTCCAAATTTCGTGGTAGACTTAAAATAAATAAAATACAAATTACAATTGCTTAACAAATATTATTAATACTATATATTTATATATAGATACCACTTTATCTTCACCTAAATTATAAATGTTAATTGGGGATGTACACTGGTAATTTATATGTTAAAAGCTACCTAGTCTTTATAACTATAGCAAGGTTGGTTTAATATGTTACTTAATTCTAATATTTAACTTACAATTCAACGGTTGTCCGATTGTCAAGTGGTTGCTTCTAGTAATAATTTCCTGGCAATCGTAGTAGATCCTTGAATTGTTTCCCTTGTTGTTGTTCTCCTTGTGACCTTTATCCAATTGTTTATTTACTTCCTGGAGTGTTGTTTAAATTAGTCCTTTAACCTAAAATGAAAACATTAATCAAATATATTGTAACTTCTTTTTTATTCAGCTCTATTACATTGTCCCTTGTGCAGTCTGAGTCAGGGAAGTGTGTTATTATTTTATTTTTTTAAATTTGTGTTATCCCTGTTAAGCCTTTTTTAGGTTTTAAAATATCTTACGGTTTTCAACTGTGCGTATTGCTTTAATCCATGATTATACTTTATTGTGCATTAACCTTGAATTAAATTGCCAGTGTCGTTTTGAAAGTTTATCTTCAGAGGAGCCATCCGAAGAGGCTTCCCAGCGAGGGATTTACTTGCTGGAATAACAATATTGTTAATATCTTTATTCTAATTTTTGAGACCAATGCTATTATTGATGAATTTATTTTAAATTGTTTACTGAGAGTGTATAAATGGTGTGTGAAAGTTCAATTTGTATTAATTTTGTTAAGTAACTGTGAAACATTTTTCTTTATTTTTGGTTTTGTACGCTGGTCATTGCCAGTTCGGGTGACATTAAAGGTGTTGTTGAAAAATCCTATTATAAATCTTGAAACCCTTGTCCCATTTTCTTCTCCCTATTTAGATTATTACCGGGTTTATTGTTTATTTCCGGAAGCAGTACTTGATATCATTGGAACCAGTAAGGACATAAATACCAACAAAAAAACAATTAGAGCTCTAGGATATTCTGCAATACGTCGGTGAGTGTTTACTATTTTTCTTTATATTTTACCAGTGAAGTGTACATCTTTTATATTGCGTTGGTCACAATTTTGTTTTTACCAACCCCGTCTCCACTAGCAGGCCAGGCTGGTTTTAGTTTCTTTAGAGCTAAAGCTAAAAGGGGTGTAGCAAATCAAACTCAATAGTCTTTTTAAAAAATAGTGATTATAAAAACAAAGTATATACTTTTAACAGAAAATTTACTACAATCAAAAATTAATGAACTTTTAGAAAACACACATATTATTTTTTTTAAATCTAAAAAATATCAAATTAAAAACATAAACCCTCGGGCTTTAAGACTTACAGCTTAATAAAAACGTATAAATCAGACCTCCTAATTAGACCAATAGTTTCATATATTAATAGTAACTTGCAAACTCTAGCAATAACATAAAATACTCTTTTTAAAAAATATACAAATTTTACTTCAAAATGCGCTGTGAAAAAATCACTTCTATACTAGCATTAAAAATCAATAACCACTCCAAAAAACTTTGAATTAGTATTCTATGACGTCACGAGTATGCTTTAATATTCCAACAGATGAATGTTTTAACATTTTATTCAGCATATATTAGATAAATCAGTTAAAGACTCTAATACTTATTCAGAACTTTATAATGCATTTAAAACTATTTTCAATTTAACAATCAATTTTATCAGCAAACTACAGGTCTTGCAATAGGCTTTTTGTTAAGCCTTTTGCTAGCAGATATATTTATGGCAATGATCAAAGATAAAGTATTCAATTTAGACTTCACCAAAAAACATATATCATTCTGGTATCAATACGTGGTTGATATAATTGCGTGTATTAGCGGCACATCACACGTCTACTTCATCAATTCTTAAATAAAATTTATAACATTTATTCCAAAGTTAAATTTACAATAGAAACAGATCAAAATGATCAAATTAATATCTTAGACTTAACTTTAATTCACAGCAATAACAAAATTGAATTCAATATATTTAGAAAACCGACCATCCCATGTCACATAAGCTAGCAGCTTATTATTCTATGGCGCATAGAGCAGGTACAATTCCATTATCAAGTCATTATCTTAATTTAGAACTAAATAAAATTATATCTATAAGAAATAGGAATGGTTTTCTAGTCAATCTTATTCTAAATTTAATTAAAAATAATTTGTATCAAAACACATTCAAATTTAAACAAACACAGAAAACATTCATCAAAAACAAAATCAACAAATTGCTTTAAGACCAAGTTGCAAATTATCAATTATATTATTTAATGATTAATCGCTCTAGAAAATCAGGTGTTTATGAAATTTCAGGTTCCAAACGCAATAGTGTATAATATATGTTGGGCAGACTGGACGAAGTTTTCAAACACAATATATTATACTTATATTATAAATTCTAATCATACTATATATATATATATATATATATATATATATATATATATATATATACATTTTATCCCAAAATTAATAAAATTAAAATGATACACAACTGTACAAAAGGCACTTAGCTTAATCTGTTAGAAGCCCCCGAGAATCATAAAAAACAATGTAATTTGCTTGTTAACCTGTTGAATGAGCAAAAGGACTTACCACAATATAAATCAACATTTTTTTAATTTCTCTGGATCATCTAAAATGCGACTTTTTTTTTCAATTCAATTTTTATTTTAACTTTTTTGTATTTTTTTTTTATCTTTAGTTTATTCTCACTTGACAATGGCTTTCAAAAGTTAAAACTCGAGTCGTAAACTTTTGTTTGATATGTAATCTTTAGTAGTATATATTTATATCAATAAAGTATTTGTAGTAAAAAAATTAGATTGTATTTTATTTTATTACTGTCTTGTTTTTTATTTTAACATTAAGCTTTTTTCTTGTTTATCACAAAAAAGTAAAACAGTGCATAACTTCAGTGAAGTCTATAAAATACAAGGATTTACTCAAACTTCACTTTCGCTAATTAGAACCGCTGATAATTAACTAATTAGTAAACTAATTAATCTTATTAAGCAATGCATAAAAAAATTAAATAAGGCGTAAACTCAGTGAAGTCCAACAAATACAACGATTCACCCAAATTTCATTTTCGCTAATTAGAACCGCTAATTGGTTAACTAATTAACTCTTATTAAGCAATGCATAAAAAAAGTAAAACAGCGCATAACCTCAGTGCTAATTATATTATATATTTGCGCTTGTATAACTAGTTTTTGATGATTTTATTCTACGTGCAATTTAATTATTATAAGAATAGAAAAAAATACATCATTTTTTTAAACTTTCTTTTGTTCTGCAAAATTTTCAAAATTTAATAGAAATTTTTTTTTTCATAAAAACTTATTCTTTGAATAAAAAGTTTCTTTATTATTTTCCTAAAAATGCAATCCTGAGAAATTACAATCTATCAAAAAATGTAAAAAAACTAAAAAAACACATTTTTTTTAAATTTTAATTGCTTATTGCTCGGAAAAAGCTTTAGCAGAACGAGTGTCAACTGCCAGCAGCCGACAAGTCCACACCGAGCCAACGTCTCAAACGAGTCTGCAGCCCGGTCCACGCAGCAGCAATAAATGCAATTTTAATTGCACCATCTACAAAGCGACGACAAGTCAAGTTATTTAAATAATAAATTCAACTGAATTGATTAATTAATTTTGATTATTTAAATAATTCAGATTCTTTTCAGGATAGACTCACCATCACAGATGAGCAGTGGCGTAGCTTCAAATTTTAGGCCCCCGCGCAAGAATTTTCTTGGGGCCCCTATCGTGTTTGTATTATACTTCAAAATAAATTTTTAACGACTTAGTATTATTTCACACGTATAAGGTTCCATTCGGTTCGAATTGTTTTCGGTTTGTTTTCGGTTTGTTTTCGGTTTATTTTTTGGTTTCTATTTGATAACTAATAGAAACAGTATACTAAATACTGCCCCATAAAGTGATGAGAGGGTGTTCCTAAAAATTCTAGTATTCTTCCTTTGTATTTTTATTTTTCTATAAAGAAACAATATGACAACAACTTGACTTCTCTTCATTATGATTACTACAAAGCCTGTGTACGGAAAAAACACAAAACCCAATATGAAAAAGTTAAAAACATTATAATTAAACAAATACGTATTCATAAAAAAATCGTTTTTTTTATAAAATAAAATAAATACTGAAAATGTAGGTACTCCGATGTTGGATTGATGTGTTGATAAATTCTTAGTCTTTAATTCTTAATCTAAATATTGGGTTAATAAAATAAAATCAGATTTTTATAATCTACATTATTTGTATTTTATTAATTAAATATATTAACGACCGGTTTTGACCATGTGGTCATCTTCTGGTTTTACATTAAAAACCAAACATTGAGAGAAGTTAGAGTTGTTGTTGCATTTGAAATTGATAAATTGAAGGAATATCTTCCTTCATCAATATGGAATCAAGAACCAAATTCTCAATGATGTCTTAATCCTTTTGATGAGGAGGCTAGAATATCTATTAAAGGTTTTCACCAGGATCGTGTGCATTGTTAAAAATGTAGTTGATCATCAGCTGGCACAATTAACGTTTACTTAAAATATACTAAACAACATTATGCTTGACAAAAAAAAAATACACAAAACACGAAAATGCGAAAGAACGACAGTATGATGAACAACACAAATATAAAACTAAAGTTATTCTAGGCTATAACATCACTTGCACTGTCACTATTGCAGGTTAAATAACGCTTCATATGTATGGTAACAGCTCATTAAAGAATACAGCGCATGTGCTTAGAACAACCAAGTTCTTCATTGGCCGAAGCATGCAATAAACCAACGCAACTCACGTGTAAAAACAGTAGCACTAAAGGCAGCCGAATAAACAACGACAACGGCGACGATCAAACCAGCTGAAATACCTTTATACTAAATTAAACATTATTTTTTTTTTAATAAAAAATTAGTATTATTACTTTTATTAAATAACGATAGTGATCACTAATCAATGTATCTAATTAATTGGCTTATTTAATTTTTGAAGCTTAGGGGCCCCAAAACATGTCGGGCCCCCCCGCACTGCGGGGTCTGCGGGGCCTTAGCTACGGCGCTGCAGATGAGCAACAGCGAGATGCTCGAATACCTCTACATTCAGTTCCAGAAGATGCAGGGGCAGCTGGCAACCCAGACTGCCGACTTTAGAAGCCTGGAGAAAACTATCATCCGGATGGTCGAGGACAGCGCCTAACAGATCGACGTCCTCGCTAAAGACATAAACGAATCTCTTATGAAGACGTTACAGGACATCGATGCCACCATCTATTCTCGACGAGGCCGGTTTCACCGAGGTGGTTTACTCCAAGGGTAAGAAGAAACAGGATTTGGGTGAGCCCAATTTTGTTAGTATGAGGCCTTCAGCCGGCTCCTCACGTTAGGTGTCTTTAGCACCATCAAGGCCACCAGCCACCAAGGCCAAATGGTCTTTAACCCAGCTGGCCTCTAAAACAAAGCCGATGAACTCTAGTCCGGCTTACTAGCACCTTAGACCATCAGCTCAGCCGGCGCCCACAGTGGGAGCTTTCCTCTTATTACCATCCACGATAAGGATGAGTACCTAGGGCTAAAGGCAACCATTGAGTCATTCAACATCACCATTGACCGCGCAGTAAACGTGCTCAATGGCATACGTCAGCACCCCCAAACGCAAGATGATTTCAGAGCGGTGATCGATTATTGCACGACGCATGACATCTTTCACCACTCTTACCAGTTAGGGTTCAAAAAGACCTTAAAATATGATATTTGAGGTGTGCCCACCAGCATTAAGGCTGAAATAGTGCAGGCTGAGCTCATCGCTCTGGGGAACACTCCAGTATTGACTACACGCATGGGCAGGGACGGAAAATCTTTTCCAATGATGTTATGTACAACTTCCCCGGAAAACCAAAAACAGAGAGATTCTATTTCTATCTAAGTTGCTCAGGCTTTGCGTGACCACAGAGGTCAAACACAAAAGTCCCAAAATCGCACAATGCCACCGTTGCCAACGTTACGGCAACGGGGCATCCCGGTGCAACGCACCATATTGGTGTGTCAAGTGCACTAAAGCTCATCTGAGCGCCAGTTGCACTCTTAGAAAGAGAGCGGCTATTTAGCCAAACGCGTCGCGTGTGGTGAGGCTCACACGGCAAGTTATAAGGGCTGCCTAATTTATCAAAAACTAAAAGCTAGCCGCAACAGTAAGGCCACCGGTAAGACACCTGCTCCCCGTAAGCAATCTCACGATCTTTCACGGAGCGGTCCTAACGCAAGCAAGGAGAAAACTTCTGCACAAGCTGCGGGGTCGGCGTCTAGCGCACTTTTCTATCAGCTAAAGATCAGCTGTTACTTTGCTTATTGCAAGCAAGTAATGATGACTTTGCCAAGCAAATAAAAGCTTTCAATGTTCTATTAGACGACTAGACGTCTAATAATTTCAGACCCGGTCCGTCAGACCTAGAAGTGGAACCAGATCCCACTCATTCTAGGCAACACCTATATGGTTGGCACATATGTGCATTATGTAAATATTCCCGAGTTGCATACAACCAGTCAACAAGGCTATGTCCACGAAAAGACGAACTTTCAGCAGTTGGGGGGAGTTTAGTCGGTAGGCGCTCGTGAGAGTGAATCCAACACTTTGTAAGTCTTTATTCTCCTCTTAGCACAAAAAAACAAGGAAAAAGCTTACAGAAAAAAATCTGAAAAAAATTACATAACCTGGATTCATGTAGAGGAAGGCATTTTCAGTTGTTTGAGAAAAACACAAATTTTTATTTCGTAAACTCATACATAGCCATATTATATGGCCATGTCATGGAGCATTACACTTTATATCTTAACAACACTCAAAAATCAGCCTGCGGGCTTATAGATACGTATAGATACCGCCTGCTGTGAGGGTCGAGCAACTAACATATAATAAAAGAATTAATTAAATCTTACCAAGATGTTTGTTTAGAACGTGGAATTTATATTTATGAACTAATAATGTATTATATGAATATTGTGTGTTAACCTTATTCTAACGGACATTACAATAATTATGCAAACTTTAAATCAAAAATATAAGGAAAATAATTTAACCATAATTTATTTTTAATTGTTTTATAATTACTATCAGGTTAGGCAATGTAGCTTTACAAAATCAGCTGCACATTTATTACAATTAAAACGACGACAAAAACATCATGTACAAAACATTCATTTTAATAAAATTAACAGGTGGGTGATACATGTGTTATTACTAAAATATGAATAGAAAAACTGTAATATAAGATGAAATGATTACATAAGCACTGCATAACACCTTATTCAGTTTCTTTGATAAAAATATTATTGCCATTTTTATTCTTTTTTAATACAAATGCATTTTTTACTTTTCTAATGTAGTGCACTTACTAGAAAAGTATTGTTTTTACACCAAAATTATATATAATGTATGTAGTATGGGTGTGTTTGTGAACACAATTGCACAATTGCATTAGTGTATGAGAATGTGAGAGTTACTAACAAAGTGAGAGTAGTAAGAATGTAAAAATAGTAAGAATGTGAGAATATGAAAGTAGTAAAAATGTGAGAAAAGTGATATTGTGAGAGTAGTGAGAATGTAAAAGTAGTGGAAGTAGTGAGAGTAATCATAATATAAAAATAGTGAGAATGTTAGTGTAGTGAGAGTAGTGAAAATGTAAAAATATTGAAAACAGTGACAATGTGAGAGTAAAAAATATTTGAAAATAGTAAGATTGTCAGAATGTGAGAATAGTAAGAATAAAAGAGTAGTAAAAATGTGAGTTTAGCAAGAATGTGAGTCTAGTGAGAATGTGAGAGTAACAAGAAAGGGAGAATTGTAAAAATGTAAGAGTAATAAAAATTTAAAAATAGTGACAATGTGAAAGTAGTGAAAATGAAATAATAGGGAGAATGTGAGAATAGTAAGAAAGTGAAAGTAGTAAAACTAGTGAAAAAGTAAGAAAAGTGAGAATTTAAAAGTAGTGAGAATAGTGAGAATGTAAGTGTAAGTGTAGCTAAAATGTGAGAGTAGTGACAATATGAAAGTAGTGGCATTGTGAGAGTATTGAGTGTAGTGAAGTCGTTGGAGTAGTCAGAATGTAAAGATTGTAAGAATGTGAGAATATGAAAGTAGTAAAAATGTGAGAAAAGTGAGACTATGAGAGTATTGAGAATGTAAAAGTAGTGGGAGCAGTAAGAGTAATGATAATATGAGAATTGTAAGAATGTAAATGTAGTGAGAGTAGTGAAATTGTAAAAATATTGACAATAGTGACAATGTGAGAGTACAAATTATTTGAAAATAGTAAAAATGTCAGAATGTGAGAATAAAAAGAATAAAAGAGTAATAAACATGTGAGTTAAATACAATTGTAAGAATAGTAAAAATGTGAGAGTAATAAGAATGTGAGAATAGTAACAATATGAAAGTAGTAAATATGAAAAAGTAGGAAGAATGTGAGAATAATAAGAATGTGAAAGTAGTAAAACTAGTGAGAATATAAGAAAAGTGTATACGGTGTACGAGAGAGTGAGATAGAAACAGTAAATAATTTATACTTAATTTACGGGTGAAAACAGATGTTATTAATAGAAAAGTTTTAGTTGAAAGAGGTGGAAACAGTGTGACGTGTGTGTGAAAGTTGCAGTTTAGTCGCGGAAAAAGTGTAGTAGCAAACATTAAAGTGCACAAACAAACATTAACGTAACACGACCAACACGAGGATAACAATAAATGAAACAATAGTACATAAGATACACAAACATAAGACTTGATAAGACTTTATATAAATAGTACTCCGTGGTGTAGTGGGCAGTGTGCGTAAGCCCGTCTTATTAGGCAAGTCGAGCCCCGAGACCCCATCAGACTTTTTTTGTGTTTTAAATTTAAAATTTTGTGATATACGCCAATTTATAATTTAATTATTTGATTTAATAATTTAATATAATTATTTTATTTTATTATTTAATTTAATTGATTAATTTAATTAAATAATTTAAAACAACAAAAATAAATGGATAGAGAAGGAAAAAGAAATAGAGATAGTGCTGATAAACCAGAAATATTTCAAAGAAGCAAGAAAGTACTCAGATCACCGGAGCAAAGAAAAATAGAGGTGACAAGAAACGAGCCAGAAAAACGTTGTTCAGGAGAAGATAAAGAAATGATGAAACAGATGATGGCGGAAATGAAAAAAAAAAAACACAGAAGAAATAAAAATGGAAATGAAAAATATGAAGGAGGAGATGATAAAAAGAGAAGAAAAATGGGAAGTGGAGAAAAAAGAACTAAAAAGCAAAATAAGAGCAATTGAAGGCAAGCTAGAACGAAAAGAAAGAAAAGAAAGAAGAAACAAGTTTGTTATAAGAGGAATAGAGGTACAGATAGGAAAATAAAAAGAAACTATAGAAGAAATGATACAAAAAAACTTAAAAATAGAGACTAAAATAATTTCCGCATATTCAGTGTGAAATGAAGAAAAACAAACAATAATAGCAAAAACAGAGTTATGGGTACAAAAACAGGATATTATGAGAAACAAAAACAAACTGATTGGCACAAACGAATACATTGAAAATGACTTGACATTGGAAGAAAAAAGAGTTCAGAAGGAATTAAGAGATATAGCGAGAGACGAAAAATCAAAGGGCAGAAAAGTGTGGGTACGGTACAGAAAATTGGAAATAGATGGAGAGGTATACAACTGGAGTGATCTAGATCAAAGAGTCTCAAAAGAGAGCGAACGCAAAGCAAAAAAGTAATTAATAGCTTAAACACAAAAAAAGTAGACAACGCATGCAAGGACAAAGAACATGACTTAGTTACACGAAATAGAAAAAAACAAAAATAGTAAAAAACTAAGACTATAAAAAAAAACAGAAACAGACAAGCAGAATTTTGTTTTGGAACGTAGCCGGGATCGACAACAAAGATCACGAGTTCTGGGAGTACATAAAAACCTTTGACATAATTGGAATAACATGCCAGCCAAATACATCTGAAAATGCAAACCAGCTATCAATGATAAAAAAAAGGAAGAGCTAAAGGAGGCATAATTACCGGAATAAAAAAAGAAATAAGTGAAGAAGAAGATGAGGTTATTGAAAATGAAGGTATACAAGAACGAAACTTTTTAAGGGAAGGAGAAAAATATAAAGCAATAACAGTATATAACAGAGGCATGAAAAGCACTAGACAAAAGTTAGAAACGCTAATACCAAAAACTGAAAAAAAAAAATTGATTATAGGAAGGGACTTCAACGCAAGAATTGGAAAGAAGGGAGAAAAAATCAAACAAGATGACACAAGAAACAGAGAATAAAAGGTTACCACAGAAAATAGAGAAGGAAAGGAAATGATAGAAATGGTAGAAGAAAGGAGTTGGGACATTTTAAATGGAAACATCACTGGAGATGAAAAGGGAGAATTTACTTATATAAAAACAAACGGACAATCGGTAATAGACTACGTAGTTGTAAATGAGGAGGCTTGGGAAGAGATTGACAATTTTAAAGTAGGAATAAGAGTTGAATCAGACCACCAGCCTTTAGAACTCAGCTTAAATGGAGAAACTCTGAGGAGACAAGAAAATGAAAAGAAAAGTGAAGAGAGGATAATATGGACGGAAGAAAGTGTTATAATGTACAAACAAAACCTGAGAGAAATTAGAAAAAACGGAAGCAATGTCGAAGAGATAATGAGGGATTTAGAGAAAACAATCAGGAAAGCGGTAGTAAAGAAAACATGTAGATTAAAAGAAGAAAAAATGAAAAAGAGCAAATGGTAAAACAGCGAATGTACTAAGAAACAACTAGAAGCCAGAAAGATGTTAAGGCACTGGAGAAACAATAAATGCACAAAAGAAGAATATCAAAACGATCAGAAGGCATACAAAAATCAGTGTAAAAAGGCTAAAAGCAATACCAATGGAAGCGTGGAAAGAACACTTTTTGAGTTTGTTTGGAAGACAAAAGGAAAAAAAAAAACTAGACAGACAAGAGCCAATCCTACAAGCGGAAGAAATTTCAAAAGAAGCAATATGGGAAAAAATAAAAAGATTATAGAAAAGAAAAGCGCCAGGTATGAATGGGATACAGAATGAAGCGTGGTTGTATGGTACGGAAGAGCTGATTGAGAGATTGAGTAAGTTAATAAATAGAGTATGGAAGGGAGAAAAATTTCCAAATCAATGGAGAGAAGGTGTTATATGCCCTATACACAAAAGTGGAACCAAAAAGCTAGTAAATATCTACAGGGGCATTACACTACTGGTACGGAAGAGCTAATTGAGAGATTGAGTGAGTTAATAAATAGAGTATTGAAGAGAGAAAGGTTTCCAAATAAATGGAGAGAAGGTCTTATATGCTCTATACACAAAAGTGGAACCAAAATGCTAGTAAATAACTACAGGGGCATTACACTACTGGATACGGCATACAAGATCTACGCCATGATGTTGGAAGAAAAGTTGAATGAGGAACTGGGTATGAGAAAGATAATTCTAGACGGCAGGCCGGCTTTAGGAAGGAAAGAAGTACCATGGATAACGTAAATATTTTACACTATATTGTGGAAAAAAAAATTGCAGAAAAAGGGGGAAAAGTATATGCGTTATTCCTGGATCTAAAGACGGCATTTGATAGTGTGGATAGAGAGAAACTGTGGAAGTGTATGAGAGAGAAAGAAATTAGCGAGCACCTAGTAAGAAGAATGGAAGAAGTGTATGAGGAGACAGCAAGCAGAGTGTGGGTGAACGGAAAAATGAGTAAAAGATTTTGGACAACAAAAGAAGTAAGACAGGGATGTCCATTGAGTCCCACTTTGTTTGCAACCTACATAGCAGATGTAGCAAACAAAATGAGGTTAGCTCAAGCAGGAGGGGTAGTAGTCGGCAGAGAAAAAGTGTGGTCGCTAGCATATGCAGACGATATGGTAATTATAGCAAAAGAAGCGAAGGAAATGAAAGAAATGATTAAAAGTTTAGAAACATATTTTAGAAAAAAAGTTTAGAAGAAAATGAAGTTAAAACAAAAATTATGGTGGGAGAAAAAAAGTTGAGGTTGAATATTTGGGATATGTTTTTTGCACGAACAACACTGAGAGCGAACACATTAATGAGATGGCTCGAAAAGCAAATAAAGTAGTGGGACGAGTTTGGGGGATAAGTAAAAGAAAATTTGAATGTATGAGAATAAAAAAACTTATGTTTGATAGTTTAGTTAGGAGTATGATATTGTATGGGTCAGAAATATGGGGATGGAAGGAACAAGAAAAATTAGAAGCAATACATGTGAAATATTGGAGATGGGTGCTAGTTTTAAATAGGGAAACTCCAGCATATATTGTGCTGGAGGAAGTCAAAAAAGATAAGTTAAGAGTAGAAGCAGAAAAAAGAGCAATGAAGTATGAAGAAAGAATGAGACAGAGACACGAATGTAAAATCTTACAAGAATGCATGAATGAGAAAATGAAAGCAAGAAATGGAAAGATAGGAGAGATTAGGGAAAATTATTACAATAGGAATGGGTATGCTAGCCAAGAAATTGAAAGAATGAGAGAATCTGGGAGGGAGACATGGTACAAACTTATGGAAAGAGATAGAGATATACAAAGGCAAGAAAGGAGAATACGAGTGAAAGAGTCTAGGTACAACGCAAATTATGAACATATTATAGAAAGCAAACTGCCAATGTACCTAGAGAGCGATAGATATAGTAAAAATGATATAAAGATGATTGCAAGATTCAGATGTGGTAATGAAGAGGGAGTGACAAAATTTTGGATGGAAGAAGATTTGAAAATGTGCAGAATGTGCGGAGAGACTAAAGAAACTATGGAACATATGTTGATAGAGTGTAACGAAATGAGAGAAGAGCAGATGGGAAAAAAATGAGATATTGAAAGGAGACGGAAGAGGAATAGAATAGATGAGGGCAATTAAAAAACAAAGAAAAGAAGTAGATGAACAGAGAAGAAAATACTTTTAGTTGTATTAATTTTATAAGGATTAAGTTTTATAATTTTTGGGAAGTTAAAAATGTATTTGTAAATGTAATTTTCAAGGCCGAAAGGCAAGAAATAAACGTATTAATATAAGAAAAGTGAGAACTTAAGAGTAGGAAGAATAATGAGAATGTAAGTGTATTTAATATGTGAGAGTATTGAGAATCTAAGAAAAGTTAGAATGTGAGATTAGTGAGAATGTGAGAGTAGTGAGAATATGAAAGAAGTGAGAATGTAAGTGTAGAGAGAATGTAAGAAAGAATGAGAGAATAGTGACAATGTGAAAGTTGTGAAAATGTAAAAGTAGTGAGAATGTAAGATTAGTAAAAACGTGAGAGTATGAGAATATGAGAGTAGTGAGAATTTGAGAGTAGTGAAAATGCAAGAGTAGTTAGAATGTATGAATAATTACAATATGAGAGTAGCAAAGATATGAAAGTAGTGAGAATGTAAAAGTAGTAAAAATGTGAAAGAAGTAAGAATATAAGGTTAGTAAAAATGTAAGAGTATTACAATATGAAAGTAATGAGAATGTAAAATTAGATAAAATGTAAAAAAAATAAAAATATAAGAGTATTAAAAATGTAAGAGTAGTAAGAATATAAGAGTAGTGAGAATGTGAGAGTAATAAAAATGTGAGCATAGTTAGAATGTGAGAGTAGTAAAAATTGGAAAGTTGTTAAAATGAAAGAGTAGTTAGAGTGTGAAAGTAGGAAAAATATGGGAAAAGTGAGAATGTGAGAGTAGTTAGAATAAAAAACAGTAAGAATGTGATAGTAATAAAAATGTGAAAAACTATACATGTAAAAGTGTTAAGTACGTGAAAATAGTAAGAATATGAAAGTAGTAACAATATGAGTATAGTAAAATTAATGAACTTAAAGAAAATATAAGAGTAGCCAGAATAAAAATAACTGTGAGATTGTGAAAATAGTAAGAATAGTGAGATTGTAAAATTAGTTAAAATGTAAGAGTAGTAAGAAAGTTAGAGTAAAAAAAATGTGAAAATATTAAAATGTGAAAATGTTGGAATGAGACTTTTAAAAAACTATTAACTACTTTTTATTTAAATAATCAAACTTTACAAGGTTTGATCAATTCTAATACAATTATAGTTGATTATAATGGTTAATTATAATGAATAAATATTAATTATTAATTGGTCATAGTAGCTCGCAATTTTAAGCGAAGTCTAGTTACTGATTTTAGGTGTACTTATTACTACTATATGTTGGACTGACTACTCTGGGAAGCGTCGTCGTATTTATATGTATTGTTGTGATGGCTCAGCATTTACTGTATCATAACATGCGGAATATTTTTTTGACTTATTCTTTTATTTGCGCGGAGATTCATTTTTATTGCTCGTCGATGCAAATATAAGATCCTTTATTAAGTAGCATACTGGTTATGTTCGCCACGTTTGACTCAAACCTGCAAAAAACTGCATTTAGGTTAGTGCGTTTTATTTTTCATTATAATTTTTGCGTTTTATATTTATTTTGAGTATTATAATTATATTTCAATTGATTTTTTTTTATTATGTATTTTATTTTAGTTTATGGTTTTTTATATTTGTTCATTTATGGGAAATAAATGAATTGCCCATTTAATACCACGATCCTACAAATTATTACGGCACAATGTAAAAGTGAAAATAAGAATGTAAGAGTGAGAGTGAAAATGTGAGAATAAGAATATGAGAGTAAGAATGTGATAGTGAGATTGTAAAAGTGAGAATGTGAGAGTGAGAATGTAAGAGTGGGCATGTGAAATTGAGAATGTGAGAGTGAGAATGTGAGACTGAAAATGTGAGAGTGAGAATGTGAGAGTGAGAATGTGAGAGTGAGAATGTGAGAGTGAGAATGTGAGAGTGAGAATGTGAAAGTGAGAATGTGAGACTGAAAATGTGAGAGTGAGAATGTGAGAGTGAGAACGTAAAAGTGAGAATTTGAGAGTGAGAATGTGAGAGTGAGAATCTGAGAGTAAAAATGTGAAAGTGAGAATGTGAGAATAAGAATATGAGAGTGAGATTTTAAAAGTGAGAATGTGAAAGTGAGAATGTAAGAGTAAGCATGTGAAAGTGAGAAAGTGAGAATGTGAGAGTGAGAATGTGAGAGTGAGAATGTGAGAGTGAGAATGTGAGAGTGAAAATGTGAGACTAAAAGTGTGAGAGTGAGAATGTGAGAGTGAGAATGTGAGAGTGAGAATGTGAGACTGAAAATGTGAGAGTGAGAATGTGAGAGTGAGAACGTAAAAGTGAGAATTTAAGAGTGAATGTGAGAGTGAGAATCTGAGAGTAAAAATGTGAAAGTGAGAATGTGAGAGTAAGAATGCAAGAATTAGAATATGAAAGTGAAAAAGTGAAAGGAAAATATAAGAGTGAGAATGTGAAAATAAGAATGTGAGAGTGAAAGTGTGAGAGTGAGAATGTGAGAATGATCATTTGAAAGTAAGAATGTGAGTGAGTAAGAATTAAGGAGTGAGAATGTGTGAGTGAGAATGTAAGAGTGAGAATGTAAGAGTGAGAGTGTGTTAATGCGAATGTGAAAGTGAAAATGTGAGACTAAAAAATGTGAGAGTGAGAATGTAAGAGTAAAAAAAATAAAGTGAGAATGAGAGAGTGTGAGAGTGAAAATGTGAGAGAGAACGTAAGATAGTAAAAATGATAATATGAGATTGAAATTGTGAGAGTGAGAGTAAAAATGAAATTTTTTGGTAACAAAGAAAGAGTAGTTATAAAGTGAGTAAAAAAAGAATGTAAGAATAGTAAGAATGTAAAAATAGTAAAAATGTGAGAGTGTTAATAATGTGAGAGTAGTAAGAGTAGTAAGAATATATGTAGCAAAAATGTGAAAGCAGTGAGAATGTTAGAATTGGGAGAATGTAAGAGTAGTGAAAATGTGAGATTATTGAAGAAAAGCAAGCATAGCTAAAATAGCAAGGAAATAGTTAACATGTGGCAGTGTAGAAAATGTAAGAATAGTAAGAATGTGAGAATATGAAAAAATGAGAATGTGACACTAGTGAGTATGTAACAGTAGTGATAATGTGAAAACATAATAATGTGAATGTTACATTGTCAGTAAAAGTAGTAAAAGTAGTAAGAATGTGATACTAGAAAGACTGTACAAATAGTGAAAAAGAGAGTATAGTGAGCATGTAAGAATGAGATTGTGAGAGTAAAAATGAGAATGTGAGATTACAAGTGTGAGAGTGAGAATGAAAGAAGGAGAATGTAAGAATGTAAAAGTGAGAATGTGAGTGTGAGAATGAGAGATTGAGAATGTGAGAGTGAAAATGTGAGAGTAAAAATAAAGCAATAAAAGTGAGAATGTGAGTTTGAAGACGTAATAATTAGAATATGAGAGTAAGATTGTAAGAGTGAGAAAGTAAAAGTGAGAGTGAGAATGTAAAAGTGAGAATGAAAATGAAAAAGTGAGAATGTGGGACTAAAAACGTAAGAATTAGATTATGAGAGTGAAAATGTAAGAGTGAGAATGTGAAAGTGAGAATGTGAAAGTGAGAATGTGAGAGTAAAATTGTGAAAGTGAGAACGTAAAAGTGAGAACGTGAGAGTGAAATTGTGAGTGTGAGAATGTAAAAGTAATAATTTTAGAGTGAGTATGTGATTGTAAAAATATGAGAGTGAGAATGATAGAGTAAAAATGTGAGAGTAAGAGTAAAAATGAGAATGAAAAAATGAAACTTTGAGAGTGAAAATGAGAATAAAAAAGTGAGATTGTGAAAGTGAAAATGTGATAGTAAGAGTGAGAATGTGAGAGTAAGAGTGAGAATGTAAGAGTAAAAATGTGAGAGTAAATATGTGAGAGTAAGAATGTAATAGTAAAAATATGAGAGTGAGAATGTAATAGTGAAAATGTGAGAGTGAGAATGTAAAAGTGAGAATGTGAGAGTGAAAATGTGAAAATGAGAATGTGAGAAAGTACGTAAGATTGTAAAAATGATAATATAAAATTGAGATGGTGAGAATGAGAGTAAAGGTGAAATATTTTGGTGTCCTATGGTAATTGATTAACTGTTTAATTGGTAGTCAGAAAGTTTTTGTAGTATGGTTTTATTTGTTTCCAAGTATATTTTATTACAAAATAGCAATATTTGCTAATTAAGCTATTAATCAAATTTTTTTCAACTACATATCTCTGGATTTGCTATTTTAAGATCTATCAATTAATGTAATTGACAAGCAAACGTAGTTTTATTTAACCTAGTATAGTTGCTAGCGGTTGCTATTATAGTATTTAATAGTGACAAGGATTTTACTAGGTATAACCGGCATTTTTTTGCCAATTTATTGATTTTATTTTGTTTTTTTTATAAAACAAATGTACAATTGCTTTATAACTTAGGGTGTGGACACAACGGCGATCTAATCATTGCAACAGCGACCATAGAACCTAAACACTATTCTCGCACATTGCTCTGATTTTATACAATACAAGATAAATTTGTGACAGAATTAATGCATATTAATGATTTTTCCCGCAAGTTGCGAAAAAAAGGATTATTTCAATATAAATCGGAGCAATGAGCGAGGAACAGTTTCTAGTGATCTATGCTCGGAGCGCTGTTCCATGATCGGAGCGCCGTTGTGTCCACACGCTAAAGGTTAGGGGTTTAAACTTAATGCTCTAAAAATATTCTGTATATGTAGTATATTGGGAAATATGTAAAAACACTACAAAATATGTTTATATAAAAAGAGGTTTTATTTTATATGTTTTTATGCGCATGTATATTTTTGAGTTATTCTTTTTATGTGCACAGTCGTGCATCGAGTCTTAAGCAGTAAAGTTGTTTTATATTAAACAATAGTACTTTTATTTTAAGCCTTACCATACGGTAACACAACAGTGGCGACGAGGTGTTATGTAAATATTATTTACAATAATATTTAGAATATTACTAAATTAGTAATATTAAAACAAATAAATATACGTTTTAAAATAAACGTTAAAAAAATTATTAAAAATGCCGGACAAAAATCAATCCGATTCAACGCCATGTGGTTATCTCGGTAACCTAAAAAAATATGATTTTAAAACATCAGATTGGACTATCTTCAAAAAAAGGTTTAAACAGTTTTTAATGGCGAATAAAATATCAGCACCAGAAATTAAACGTGCTGTTTTATTAAGTGCCTTAAGTGAAGATACGTATAAACTGGTGAGAAACTTGAACCTGAACCTGAAGTGATTGAAATTGCTAATCTGATTAAAATTATCACCAGCCATTTTAGTCACGTGCAATCACACTTTTTGGCAAGGTATTCTTTCTATACCGCAAAACGAGATACAAGTGAATCTGTCGCAGAATGGGCAGCGCGAGATTTGGCGATGAATTGAAGATCGTAATGAGAGATATATTTGTCATTGGCATTGGATCCGGACGAATTATAGAAAGATTGCTAGAAGAAGATGCGAGTAAGGCCACGATGACATTGGGAACATTGATAAGTATAGCACAATCGAGGGAATCAGCGCAGCGAGAAAAGGACCTGGACTTCAGTCTTCCCCGTCTTCAAATTAAGGCGGAGCGAGATGACGTCATCAACAAGATTGCACACAGGAAATATTTGGGTTCCAGCACTAAGGGCCGGTATTATAAACCATTAAAATCTGTAGATTTTATTTACTAACCAAGTAAATTATTTTAATTGGCTGATTTCGGTATTATAAACGTCAAATAATAAAAGTAGGTAACTAAATCTATGGAGTAAATTAATCATCCAAAATCTAGGGATTAAAATTTATTCAATGAATAACTTGACATATGTCATGTTTCTTAGGTTATTTTTAATGTGGAGCAATTTCTGTTGAAAATCAGCTTTTGATTGCTCTACGATGTTATGCAACTGACTTTCAATATGTTGTAGGGGATTATTGTAATATAACAAAGGCTACAATATAACACATCAATAACTACAATATCAAAATAACATATAAATGCGGCGTTGCAATTTCTTATTTTACGAATAGTTAATTTAGATTTATAATACCGGAATACGTTTATTCGTCGAATATATTTAATTTGAGATTTGTTATTCGGTGATTTATTTTGTCTTTATAATACCGGCCCTAAGAGGAGTTTTTCAAGCAGCAGCGCCGCAGTAAAACAGAAAGGGAATTCACATGAATGATGTAACATATGTGGAAGGAAAAATCATAAATCACCGGATTGCAGGTATAGTGATTATGTTTGTCATAAATGTGGCATAATAGGGCATTTAGCTCGAGTTTGTAATAATAAAATTAAATACGCTAAATGCCATTTTATTGATAATTCTGATGTAACGAAATCTAATTTTTATTATAATAATATAAGGAATACAGATGATACGATTAATATTAAAATAAACATTGAAAAACAAGATGTAATTTTTCAAATAGATACCGGGTCTGCATATTTAGTCATTTCTTTCAATTTTTATAATAAATACTTTAAACATATTGAATTATTAAAAAATGATTTAGTTTTGAAAGATTACATTGGACACACATTTTTCCCAATAGGAAAAATTATTGATAAAGGAAATTATTATGATAAAATATATGATTTTGAAATATATGTTATTCAAAATGGAAGACCACCGTTATTAGGCAGGATTGTTTTAAAAATGTTAAATTTGTCAATAGGAAAAATTAATTTTGTACATCATGTCAGAAATACGGGAAAACTTTTAGAGATAAACTTGGTACTTTTAATAAAAAACAGATTAAATTAGAAATTAAAGATGGAATTGCTCCAAAATCTTTTAAACCAAGACCTTTACCTTTTGCGTTTAAGGCAAAAGTGGAAGATGAAATTGATAGGCTAGTAAAATGTGGCATATTAGAACCTGTAGAATATGCACAATGGGCAACTCCTATTGTGCCGGTCTTAAAATCTGACGAAAACATTTGTCTATGTGGTGATTTTAAAGTTACTTTAAATAAATGCTTGATGGAAGTAGTTCATCCATTACCACAAATAGAATATTTATATGCTGAATTAAAGGGGGGTGACCGTTTCTCAAAGATTGATTTCAGTCAAGCATATCAGCAAGTATTGGTAGATTCCGAAACAAAAAAACTGTTAACAATCTCCACTCATAAAGGCATGTTCTGTTACACACGTCTACCTTATGGAATAACCAGTTGCCCAGCAATATTTCAAAAGATTATGGAAAAATTATTAATGGGTATACCGGGAGTTGTATGTTATATTGACGACATCTTAATCACTGGCAAGAACAAGCAAGAACATTTAAATAGATTAGAATGTGTATTTAAACGGCTTGAAGACAGTGGATTGACAGTTAAACATTCCAAATGCTCATTTTTTCAGGATAAAATTGATTATTTAGGTCATATTATTGACAGTCAAGGTTTGCATACATATAAAATTAACATACAGGCGATACAGAATATAGAACCACGAAATAATGTTAAAAAATTACAATCTTTTTTGGGAATGGTTAACTTTTATTCTAAGTTTATCCCAAACTGTTCAAGTGTTTTAGCCCCATTATATCGGTTATTAAAAAAAGATAAAGATTTTAAATTTAATTTGGACTGCCAAAAATCATTCCAAACAGTTAAGTCTATCTTAATGTCAGACGTAGTTTTAGTACATTTCGACCAAAATAAACCGATTACTTTAACTGTTGATGCTAGTTCATTTGGATTAGGAGCTGGGATCAGTCATCCTGGTTATGATAAAAAGGAAATACGCCCAATTGCGTATGCATCCCAATTATTAAATAAAGCAGAAAGTGCATATTCACAAATTCATAAAGAAGCTCTTGCTATAGTTTTTGGTGTAAAAAATTTCATCAATAGTTTCAGACCTTTATTATCAATTTTTTGTGAAAAAAAATAGAATCTCTGTGATAGCAGCAAATAGGTTGCAAAGATGGGCATACATTTTATGTGGCTATAATTTTTAATTGAATATGTGAACTCTGATAAAAACATAGCTGATGGATTATTGCGTTTCCCATCAAAATATACGGAAACCATTAACAAAAAATCTAATGTTTATGTTAATTTTATCTCTGAAAATTTCCCTTTAAGTTTTACGGATATTATACGAGAAAGTTTTAAAGATTCAATATTAAACAAAGTTATTTATTATGTACTACATGGCTGGCCAAATAGTAACTTAAGTAAAGATTTTCAACCATACTTAATACAAAAATGCAAACTTTTGGTAAAACACGGTTGTTTAATGAGGGGTTATCAAGCTATTATCCCTAAAAAAATAAAACATATAATTCTTCAAGAATTACATAATGTTTATTTGGGTATTGTAAAAACCAAATCATTCGCACGTTCATATGTATGGTGGCCATGTATAATTAATATTGAAGCTTTAATAAACAAGTGTGAAGCTTGTATAAAATTTGCAAGCTCTCCAGCAAAATCAGAATTAATTCCATGTGAATATGTCAGCACACCTTGGACACGTTTGCACATGGATTTATGGGACCACTATTTAACAAATTTTATTATGTTTTGGTTGATTCCACATCAAAATGGATGGAATGTTTTGAAATGACAACCATTACTACATCAAATACAATAAGCAAGTTAAGGGAAATTTTTGCAAGATTTACTCACAAGATAAAAAGCATAAAACATGCAATTAAAAGTGGAACTGTAAATAATCACAACGTAAACATAAAGACTATAATAGACAGATTTCTGTTCCAATATCGAAATACGGAGCATGTGACAACAGGACAGTCACCTGCCCAATTATTGCTTGGACATTCTTTGCGCTCTCGTTTGGATTTATTATCACCACTTTCCGAAGATATTATTCAGAAGAAAGCATGAATCTAAATAAAGCAAGGATTTTAAGACCTAGACATTTATTAAAAGCTCCTGATAGATTTGGATATTAGTTTATATTAAGGGGGAAGGTGTAGTGTACTGGGAAATATGTAAAAAACACTACAAAATATGTTTATATAAAAAGAGGTTTTATTTTATATGTTTTTATGCGCATGTATATTTTTGAGTTATTCCTTTTATGTGCACAGTCAAACATCGAGTCTTAAGCAGTAAAGTTGTTTTATATTAAACAATAGTAGTTTTATTTTAAGTCTTACTATCCGGTAACACAACAGTATAAATTTTAGTTAAATTACTAACTGCTATTTTAATTTGTATAAGTATTAATTTAATAAGTAAATTGCAATTGTTGCAAAGATCAATAATTTTTTATTTTTAAATTAAAATAAGTATGCCCTGCTTATAAAAAGAAGCTTATTATTATATACTAACAAGTTCAAACGTTTTATAATCAAAGCTGGCATTTATTTATAATCAATAAAATAAAAGTTTCAAATTGTCAAATTAAATAAATTGATAATTAAGTAATAAATAACAATTATAATGAATGCATTGCTGTTACTCTAAATCAGAGTTAAATAAGAAACTGCATTTAGTGCAGAAATGATTGTGAATACACCCACGTGATTAACTAATAATTTGTATGCATTAGTTGGCGGTATTAAGAAATTAGTAATAGCCGGGATAAAATTTTACCGTCGCATCACAAACAAATTCCAAATTGAAAAGAACAAACCCATTTAATAAATAATTAAAGAATAACAAATCTGATTATTGCATTGCAGTTATGATAATAACTGGCGCCAGACTAAGAAATTTGAAACAAAAAAGACTAATGAATTTAAACTTTTGCAACAACTAGATTTTAAATAAATCAATTATTTATTGTTTTAGACGATTTAAAGTTTGACTTTGGATCCGGTAGTTTTAAAAATGTGGTAATTATTATTCATAATGTCAATAATTTCAATAATTTCAGCAACTCATTTATTCCTGTAGAGTTTAAAAAAGTCTTGATATTAGGATATTTGCTTATAGTTTCAAAAGCTGTAACTCAAAATAAGCAAAGCATTGCTACTCATGACCCTTCACTTGTTGATGATTATTATTAAAATTGCAAGTTGCTAAAATTGTAAAATGTTTTGCCAAATATATGAACAAAATTATAATCAAGTATAATTGATTTGTTTATAACTATGAAATTAGTTGCAGATTGTTGTTAGATTAATTATTAAAACTTTATCAGTTATTGCAAACGTTAGTTATAAAACTTTATGCTAAGTGCATTGAAAGAAAAAAAATTAATGTTAGATTAAAATATATTATATGCAATATACATACTTATTAATTATTTAGATTAAATAAATTATTAAAACTAACTCAACGAATCAACGCGCAGCGCAATAACAAACTGCAGAAAGGCGCAGAGTGCACGGGAACCTGGTGCAATATTAAAACATGCCGATGGAAAAAGGTGCTGCAGCCGCCTGTTTTCCGCACTAAATCTGCGATATTGTAAATGTCAAGAAAAATTGCAGTTATTAAATACTATTATAACAATGTTTGTTATCTTAGTTAATGTTATGTATCGCGCAGGTCATATGTTATGTATCGCGCACGTCACCTGTATATTAACCATAATGACTAATGTGAAAATAAATGCTTAAACAATACCTAAGTGTCTTATTGCAATACACAACAGTAATAATACTATTATCAATAATTACTTGACAATAATTAGTTTGTAATACAGTGAAACTTTTCTAACTCGAACGTTTTCAAATCGAATTATTCCAGAAGTCGAATAATATGGTTTAAACAATTTGTCTTCAGATTTTTACCTCCTAAAGTCAAATTTCAATTTCTCGATTTTTTCTCTTACTCGAACTAATATTAAACATCTTTATATTCTAAATCTTATCTTATTAACGTGTGTAAATTTTACAATAATCTGCTTGCTAATATAAAGACTATCAAATTTGAAAAAGTTTAAACAAAAATCTAAAAAGTATTTTCTAAGTTAAGTATTTTATACAATTGAAGAGTATATGGATGGTTAATTTTATTATTCTATTTTAAGTGATCTTTATGTCATTTGTTAGTATTATTTTATATATGATATATCCACTTTTTATGTTTTGTGTCTACACTTTTTTTTAAGTTTTGAATAAAGCACATACTTACTTACTCACCAAAATAATTTGTTAAGATAAATTAAGCCCACGTCGTAAAAATCTATGGGCATACTAAAGGGTCCGCCATCTAAAGTTTTTTTTTTCAACTAGTGCTTATTTCGTGAATGGTAACACTTAGCTCATGTCAGATTTGACAGATAATTAGTTTTATCCTTCCGCTGAACGAATATGGTTGTGTATACGCTTGAACAACGCTGGGAAATATTGCGACATTACTTTGAAAATCATGGTAATGTTGCAGAATGTGTGCGAAAATTGCGTACGGATTTTGGAAGAAGAGAAGCACCGTCAGCTCCGTATGTTCGTTATCTTGTGAAAAAAGTGAAAGAAACTGGCATCCTCATCGATAAACCAAAGCGTGAAAAGCCAAAAATAGTGCGTACACCCGAGAATATTGATGCTGTGGCAGAAAGTGTGCGTGAAGCGCCATCAACATCAATTCACCGTCGTTCTCAACAATTGAACATTTCGGAGACATCATTGAGACGAATTTTGCATAAAGACCTTGGTATGACGCCATACAAAGTCCAATTGGTTCAGGAGTTGAAGCCAACTGACCATCCAATGCGTTTTTGCTTCGCTGAGTGGGCCTGCGATCGACTTACAGAAGATGCCGATTTTGCCAAAAAAATCATCTTTTCGGATGAAGCTCATTTTGATCTTGGCGGGTATGTAAACAAACAAAATTGTCGCATTGTCGGTACACCCAAAACGAGTCACTGTTTGGTGCGGATTTTAGTCCAGAGGCATAATTGGGCCATTTTTCTTCAAAAATTAGCAAGGAGTGGCCGTTACAGTCAATGGCGATAGTTATCGGGCCATGTTGAACGAATTTTTGTTCACAAAAATTGAAGAGGAGGATATTGGCAACATTTGGTTTCAACAGGACGGCGCTACGAGCCACACAGCCGAAGCTACACTCGATGTTTTGCGCCTTGTTTTTGAAGATCGGATTATCAGCCGCAGAGCTAATGTCGTTTGGCCACCTCGGAGCTGCGATTTGACACCGTTGGACTAATATTTGTGGGGTGCCCTCAAAGATTAGTGTTACGCCGACAATCCAGAGACAATTGACGCTTTAAAGGAAAATATTCGTGAAGCCATTGGTGAAATACAGCTGCACACAATCGATAATGTGCTTAAAAATTGGACCGATCGTGTAGGCTACTGCATGGCCAGCCGAGGCAGCCATTTGAATGAAATTATTTTCCATTATTAACCGGAAGGATTGTACTTTCAAATAAAAAAAGAAATTTGAGAAAATATTCAGTAGTTTTTTTTTTTATAGCATTTTCAAAAAAAAAAAGTTATTTGGCGGACCCTTTATAACTATACATTCATATTTATAGTATAATTAGGTGTAGTATTAGTGGGGTTGTACACACCCGGTCGGTCTTACCAACGGGTTTGTCACTTTTTAAGTAAGGTTAATATTTATTGAAACTAATGTAAAGGATAATTTACTATAATAAAATGTAAATTGTGAAGTATTCAATGAATTTTAAATAGTGTGAAGTGTGTTATGCACAAACTGTAATTGAACAGAAGTGCTAATTGAATATTTAAATTATATAATAGTCAATGTTTATTAAAAATATGTTTAGGTCAATTTAATAATAAATTATAAATTGCAACGTGCAGTGTAAATTTTAAATAGTGTAAATTATATGTTATGCATACTATGAATTAGATGTCTAAGGGTGCGTTTATGCTGCACATCGCCGGCGCTGCTCGCCAAGATTGGCGCTGCCCGCTGCTCGCACATCGCCTTTCAGCAGCATAAATGCACATCGCCGCGCTGCTCGCACCACGCCGTTATTTAATTACTGTCGACTTTTATTTTACTAATCAAATATAACTGTAATAAAATTATTAATATAAGTCATATTATTGAGTTAAATTTATTTATTGAATTAAGCAGTATAAAAAAATAACTTAATTAACAAAAAAAATGTAAATTTCTGACGCATTTGGACCTTCCGTCGACGAAAAACAAACCAAATAACTAATAGAACACGCTTGTAAATGCTCCAGTTGCACCATCATGTAGTACATGTGTGCATAGAACAGTTTAAAAAAAATTATCTTTACCAAACGAATCGTAATAGTTTGTAAACTTCTAGCTTTTGCGACGGTATGATCTCAAAACAAACAAACAGAATTATTACACAACAGTTTGCAAGAAAACATTTCTTTAAATAAATTGAATAGAAGAACAACATAATTTAAAGTGACTAGTAATTTTATATAAGGTAATTAATTTAAATTGCAAGTCAAAGTTTTATTTAATTTAAAATTGTGATAATCGATCGGTATTTGTTTTAATAAAATATTTCTATAATGAAATTATTAATATAAGTCAAAATATTAAATTAAAATAATTAATTACTATGCCACTTCAGTAAAAATACAAACATTTCTTTAACAATTTCCTGCTTAATGCGGATTTATTTTAATTAAATTCTTCATAAAATTATTGTAAACGCAACAAAGTTTTGATAAATTAACACAATACATGCAAATAAAACTTCATTCTTCTAAATTGCATATAACCGCAACACGGTTTGAAGTAACATACTAATTAATTAAACTAATTAAATAAGTTCGATAATATAAATTACATTATGTTAACGTCTCACAAAACTGGCACTAAACGGACCAATCAGAGCGGTAGTTTGAAGATGTACGGCGATGGTCCGATTATAAAAAAAACAAACTATTTTGTTCACATCGCAGTGGCGAGGAATGTGGCGAGCAGCGCGGCGATGTGCGAGGTGCAGCATAAATGCTCTCATAAGATTATATAGGTTTGTTTCATCATCGCCACAACATACCAGCGCCAATCTTGGCGAGCAGCGCCGGCGATGTGCAGCATAAACGCACCCTAAGTTATATGTACAATAATGTTTATACAAGAATAGAATGATTTTATAGTCGCAGTGGAACTATCAACGAGGTTGGCACCTAGTCATACTCTCTTCGGTCTCCAGAATTTCTTATAAAAAAGTTGTGAATTACAAATTACAAATTATGCACCTGTAAGAAGAAACCACTTGACACTGTTCATTGTAATTGAAGAAGGTTTACAATATAAATAATGATGAAATATTGAATAAGGTTTTTTTATCGATGAAGCTTGGTGGTTGTTGTCAATCCCTATTAGTTACAAGAAACAACTTAACACTCAATTGGTATTTGTTTTGCAATTTTAAGGCAAAGAATAAATAAACCTATATTTTTTTATAAAACTTTATTAAATTGATTCAGGTATGACTGAAGAGAGCACAACCTGTGCAATATTTATTGATTGTTTTACTGCTATAATAAAGTTTTATTATAAAAACATTCTCTTTTTGTGTATATTGTAGTGTACATATAATTTAATTGTTCAATTTACAATTTTTTTAAATTACCTATTATTATTATTATTTTAAATACTAAATATTAATATTTTTATTAATAATTAATTTTGTTAATTGAAACATAGAAATATTTTATTTAAGTTTATTTATTTATTTGTTAATCATTAAAATTGTTGTTTCTTTTTTAATAAAGTTTTAAAATAGTTTATCGTTACGTTTAATTGTTAAAGTTGCCACAAATAAAATTTTTGTTTTGCGTAACACCATTATACATATAATTTAATTATTTAATTAATTCATAATCCTTTACAATTACCTGTTATTATTATTATTCTTATTATGTTTATACTGATTATCAATTTTTCAATAATGATTAACCTTTAAAAATATTTATTTGTTATTTTTCATAATGGTTAAGGTGCCAATTAAAAAATAAATACGTTTTATTTAAGAGTATTTAATTATTTAAATTGTTTGTTTTTTCTTTTTAAATAAAGATTTAAATCATTGTTTATTATGTACTTTGAATATATTTTAATTGTTTGTAATTACATTAATTACCACAAGAACAAAATTTGAGTTACGCCTATGGTGATGGTCAAGGACAGTTAGGGATATGTTTTTTAATATTTACAATAAGTGTATATTTGGTTGCTTACATCGTAATCCTCGGTCATTTTTGCTCACCCTGAAGTATGTAATATTAGATATTACAACACATCTTATTATGTCAGTCATTTGTTTTATTTTGTCTGGTTAAAGTTATCGTTTTAAAAACTTGTTTTGCTGTTTTATCCAACAGTTCATATGTTGTCGTGGCTTTCATATTCTTTCCGTGCATTACCCTTTTCTGTCATGGAAAGTATTTAAGTGTCGTCAAACATATTTTACTGTCGTTTAATATACTTTTTTCCGTGTTAAGTATTTTTTTGTTCTGTATTGTATTTTTGTGTTGTGCAAAACTTTTTAGAGGCGTTATTTAAAATTTATTGTCGTGCAAACAATCTTTTCATCCGTTGGTTTATTTTATTCTGTCGGACTGATAAATCCAACCCAATATTTTAAATATTAGAAATTCTGTATACAACTATGAAAATACGGTTGCCTTTATAATCAATGTGTATGTAACATTTTTCTTAATAAATCAGTCTACGCCAGTGACTACGCTCACCAGTCTTTTCATATTTTAATCAACACGTAGCCTACCCTAACATATAACACATTATTTACTCTCACAGATGTTAATAAAATAAAATAACTTAAAAAAAACAGATTATTCTGTTAATAGTTTATTAGGTGTTAAATCAAATTACAGTGTCAACAACTAAATAGTTAAAATAATAATAACATTTTAATTGTGTTTAAAACACTTCTGTTGCAGTTTTTAACTTTATTTTTATAACGTCATAAAAAACGAACTTGTACTGGTAGAAATTTGAAAACATTTCTTTATTTTTCATAATAAAAATAAGTGACTAAACAAGTTGTTTCATTATGTAGAAATTAAACTGTGCCAATTACCAAAACCAAACAGTAGACAACATTTTACACTTTCTTAATTTCCGAGTGGTTATAGCGTCTTCAAACATGCGTTGGAATAGGGTGTTCTGGCACTCATTTTGATATTGCGTTACGCCATAGATTTTCCCTATTAGAGGAAAAACGTAACATGTAAATTATAAATTTATAATTAAAAATAATAAAAGTTTATTTTCTTGATAATTGGCCTTGAAAAGGTTTTACCTTTTACCTTTTACAGTTTATACATCACTTAAACAAAATTAATATTCAATAAAACTTAACATATCATAATTTATAACCATCTACATTAGCACTACGTAATCAACATAATAAGTTAAATATTAAACTCTTTATTAGTTTTTGTCTTTTTTTATCTGTATTCAACATATCTTTTCTTTTCATTTGCTTTTCTCTTCTCTCAATACATTCTTTTAACATATGTTCTATTGTTTTATTGGCTTTTCCACACATTCTGCTTTCCGCATTCATCCAAAATTAAATCTTGCTAGTATCTTTTTCTCTGTTTTTGTGAACTTTAAATTATCAAGGTGTTTTGGGATATTATTTTCCATAATAATTGCATATTTCTCATTCACTTTTGTTTTTCTCTCATGCATTTCTATATCCCTATCACGCATCGTTATTTTTTTCCATACTACTCTTCCACTATTTTTCATTCATTTCATAAATTTATAATTAATAGTACATATTGCCGTTTAAATATGCAATTAACTTGAAGCTTGTTATTGAGTTTATATTACTAGATGCCCCTCCCCCCCTCCTAGTACAAACAGAGATCACCGACAGATTTTTGGAACTAATAATAAAGTCATTAGAAGCTATAAACGTTATTGCAAATGTTGAAAAATAACATCCGGGGACACCCATCCAAGTCGTGACCGTCCTGCCGTTGCTACACTTTTGTTATCGCTGTTAATCATACATGTCTTCTCTGCGGTGCTGTCAACGCAACTAATAAATAAATAACTGAAAAATAAAATGTCTGTGGCTCCAGCTAGTCATTTTTAGATTGAATTAGAATAAATTATTATTTTATTTCATAACATTTAAATTTTACTAAATGATTTATCAATTGAACCAACCTGTTATATGTTACAACTTTATTAAGATTTTTTTTTTAATTTTTTTTTTTTTATATGTTTATAATGACTTACACCGGTATCCGCAATCGCATTTCTTTAGTGCAAAGGTTGTCAATTTCAATGTTAACTATCTCTCTCATTTTATTTGGGTCACATAAACAGAGTATGATTTACGTCATCAACTTTCTGACAGTAAGTGCATTTGCTTCTCTGACAATGTTTATAACTTGTCTGAAAGTATCCACTATCTGCCGTCTTTCTGGAAATTTTGGCAAACGTTCTAGCTCTTTATTAGGGAACAAATGTTTGTAAAGTTTCCCTCGGGGTAAAAAAAAAAAAAATTGGTCTAAAAAACCATGATCGCTTGAGCGTTGATTTGCTTCCTTTTTGCAGAACCACAAGTAACGTTTGCTCTACATTGTTTTGAAAGTTTTTATAAACTTAGAGCACCAATTTTGTACTGCACAGGGCTATTCAGTACTTTTGCTGGAATATTTGCAAATCTTAGATTTGTTGTGTTTTAGGTTTTTCACACGACACACGTGTTACTAACAGCACAATTAAAATTCATTTTTGATTGAGTAAGTAAAAGTATTTTACTACTTTTGGTATAGTTTCCACAGTTAGCTTTAGTTTTGGCGGTAATCCTTCTATATTTTGTAATTCCTCCATACGCCAGAGTCTACATTTTAACCTTTTTTATTGCGTCTTTCAGTGGTAGATTGCGTTTGGCAATTCTAGTGTATTTATTTTTTCTTGCTACACAGCACCGACGTTATTCAGCAGTTTCAGCGTTCCACCAATACAGTGGATTTCCTTTTTGGGATTAAAGTATTACAGATTTTTGTTACGGTTGTAGAAAACCCTTTGGCCAAAGTTATTTCTCCGTACAACTTGCTTTTTTAGAACCTTTTGCAATTTCTTCTGTCTAACTTTTTAACCTGTTAATTTTTGTTTTTTCGATAATAAATACTATGTAGTTGTAATTATTAGATTTTTGTTTACTAATTTTCCATTGCGTGACTTTTAGTTTAATACAGTGAGTAGTTATTTAAGATTGAGAAGTAGTCTTGCATTTTGAATTTAACTCTTTTACTTTAATTTACTATACTATACTAGGCCGTTCTCGGTTATCTAGTCAGTCAAAGTAAAGTGCATACCCCACTAATGCAGTTTTGCATTAAGGTCATCGGCAACAATTACACTCTCTCTTTTGCATCTGATTTGCATTTATATTCGGTGCAAGGAATCTTCCAGGTCATGTATTATATCATATATTATTATTTCTAGAGAGTAGCAACTATATATTATTAAAGCTGTTCTTAAAATAGTACAGGGAGTTTATAATTGAATGGGATTATGTAATCACTTTAAATAAGCCGCCTTTTTAAAATCGTTCACTATACTACATATGTTTTCATATGTTTGCTTGACAGCTGTCAAAGTTGATCTGTCAAAACAAATAGTTTAGTGAACAATTTAAAAAAAGCGGCACATTTAAAGTGATTACATAATCCCATTCATTTATAAACTCCCTGTATATCTATGACTATGTTTATGCTTATGTTTTTTAATTATTAAGGTAGTAACTAGTATTTTTGTTGCAAATTTATCTTATTCTCATTGAGTTATTTTCCTATTTTTGTTGCGTTTACTTATTATAAGTGTTTCTGATTTGATATTATTCGCAGTAAGCAAAGCTAGATTGTTAGACGGTTTTTTTTGTTTCTCTTATTTTTTTTCTTGGCACTTAGAGTTTTTGTATTGGTGTTTCTCCTTCTTGCAGTGAACTCAATATTAATTTTGCAAACACCCATTTTTTTCGCACAGTAGACACAGATTTTCTCTATCTGGGCATTTACAGTTTGCTTTGACGTAACTATTTTTTTAACACTTGAATCATTTGTTTTTTTTTTAATTTATATTTTATCCAACATTTTGCAAAAGGTCAAACCAATTTTAATTATTCTTATTTTTAATCAGTTTACCAGCGTTGACTTCTGACATCCTTATTGTAATAGTTTGCTTGTTTCCGATTGCCGGAAAATAAAATTTACTTTAAAATATTCGGGTTTTATAGCTGTTGCTTTGAAGATAGCCCCGCATATTTTGTCTACCGTTGTTACAATTTTTTATTAAAATTTTTGCTTTCTCGGATCTGTTTTGTTTAAAACTAGCAGACCACTTTTTCCCGTTTTATTACTTCTTTTTCATTAACTCCGATTTTGCCGGGATTTACTTTGTTCTTTCATGTTGATGATCAACGTCTTATGTTTTGTAAACATTAGAACAAATGTCCCTTAATACACGACACAAGTAATTAAATATTAATCTTGAAAAACGAATTTATTGTTGGGCTTGTGCATAGGCGTCTTACAACGACAAAAACGAGTTACTTAAAAAACAAGAACAACTTTACAGTGAGTACTACTACTGCAACATTGAAAAAATAAAATTGAAAAATGTGGTAAAAAATTTAAAAAAATTAAAATTAAATTAAAATTAAACAACAAGAGCTGAACTTAAAAATAAAATATAGATAAAGGAAAAAATGAATTGGAAATTAATTAACATCTAGACTATGCAACACTAGAAAAGTAAAACATGTTTGCAGTTTGAACGGTGCTACGAGACCGAGTTGACCGACTAAGTAAGTTAATTATCTTATTCACAACTATGTTTAAGTCTAAAGTAAAGCCATTCATTTTTCCCTTTATCTATATTTTATTTTTAAATTCTCTTTTTTTTGTTTAATTTTAATTTAATTTTTATTTTTGTAAATTTAAACCACATTTTTCAATTTAATTTTTTTAATGTTGCAGTATTAGTAGTACTAACTGTAATGTGTAAGTTACTCATATTTTCTAAGTAACTTTCGTTTTCGTCTTTGTAAGACGCCCATCAATAAATTTGTTTTTCAAGATTAATGTCTTATGTTTTGGTTTTTTTTGTTTTCTTACAAACGTTTGTGTCATTGCTTCTGCAATTTGTATTTCTTGTATTACGTAATTTGATTTGATTGCCGGTTTATTATTTTTTATCATATTTGTTTAAATAGATATTTTATAATTTTTTCAAATATAAGTGGGTACGGCCAACTTTTTGTTTTGTTTTGTTGCAGAGCATAGTCTTTGCAAGTTTTAAAAGATTAAAATACCTTTATATTATTATCTTCTTCTTGTACGCTCTCATTTGTCAACATAGGGTATGCAACTTGACACATACAACATGTTTTTTTAATATCAGGAAAATCAAGTATGTGGGCTATTATATCCACCTCGTCCTCCGTTTTGCATTGTTTTTTAAGTATAACTTTTCTATCAAATTATATTCACTTTTGACGGTGATTTATGCATTGAACTCTAATTTATTATACTATTTATATTTCTGTTACTATTTGAAAATGTTTAAAAGATTCCATAATCTTTAATATCCGTCTTTACTTTACTCTCATTCTCTCAACTATGCATTGTTTGCAGTTAATGTTAGGTTTTGCTTTTACTTTTTTTTCATGCTTTTGGTTTATAAAGATCGAAAGCTCTTAGTTTTTTTAACTAGAAAATTGTTAAGTTTTTTTAATCTGCAATTTTTTAGAAATTAGAATTATTTATTTTGTTTTGGGCATAATCTTATATACTCATAGACGGTGTGCTATATCCCGCTCGTCATAAGTGAGCTCTGTACAAAGCAAGAGTATAACATAAAATTTGGAATTGACCAGTAATAACTAAATTGCCGCTGCTAGTATTAAACTGTTGAATCTCAAAAATTATAAAATAATAATCACATTATTTACATCATCAATTGTGTTTATAAGCACAGATATATTGCTTCAAATTTGTTTTTGTTATTATACAATGCTGTAGTCATACAAGGCACACCGACTAGGTTTGTAGAACCAAAACAATTGTCTGTTTGACCCTTGGCTGCTGTAAACGTTAGATTAAGTTTGAATAAATTATTAATTTATTTTATAATTAATTCATTGACGATTCATCTGATGCTAAATATTTTGCTAGAAAATAGTAACACAGTACTATAAATAAACAATAGACTAGACTAGACTGTATGTGTAAAGTTGCTATTAGATTTAAATCTATAAAAAAAAATAAAAATTTGGTCTTGTGAATGTTTCTGAATCTAATATTAAAAATAATTTTTAATCTGTATTGACAAGATTAATACAATTGACAAAACATCTTATATTTTAAAAATAAGAACTTTATACGTGTTTGATGAACAGATGTAAATGTAAAAAAAAATATTCTGTTTACTAATTGATTTTATTCCAGCTCGTTGAACAATATTTACGACTAGTAAAAAAACAGTTTATTTTGAAAACTTTTCCATAAATAACTATTTTAATGTTCCTGTTCTAATTTATTAATGATGCTTATAATTTATGTGTACACTCAATCATAATATAAAACGTATTGTAAAAGCGTCATTAATTTGGATTGACTTGAGTGTATTGTTTTAAATATTTAAAATTTATGTATCTATAAGAATACTTTTATCTTTTTTGACAAGCATCATTTCACAAAATGCAATTTACGATCAAATAAACTTTTTAAATTATGATATATTTAGCCGTCATATGTAATAGGATTATCCATAATATAATTATTTAATAATTTTTTTTTTTAATAAATATTAATATTATTATTTATGGATTAGTTTCAGATTTGAGAAATGTTGCGTTCATTAGTCCAATAGGCTTATTTACTTTGAAAATTTGTACATGTGAATTTTTGAATAAATGTGTTTCTATTTAATAATATATGATTTATATTGTATAATGTTATTGATGTTTTAAGAAAATATTGTTTTTAGATCACTGGTTCTATATGTAAACATAGTGAATTACTATTATTATTTACATCATCAATTGTCTTTATAAGCATAGCAATATGTATTCAAATTTGCCTTTCGCTATCATGTGATGCCGTAGTCATACAAAGTACACTGACAAGGTTTGTAGAACCGAAACAAATGTCTGTGCTTAGGCCGCCGTGATTGTTATATTAGGTTTGAATAAATTATTAATTCATTTTGTAACAATTAATATTGTTAATTTTTATTTAAATTTCTATTCAAAAGTAGGCAAATATAAATGTGTTGTTAAAGAAAAAAGATAAAATAATTTAATCATAAAATACTAAATAGTCATTTAATATTTGTGCGTAAACTGATCTCACAATTTTGTATATTTTAAACTTTTTTCTAAAATTTACTAAGGTTTCAAACATGAATTTATAATTTGGTTTTTTATTAAATTTTTGAATATCTTATACAAATAAAATAAAAACAACTGTATATTTTAAATAATTTAAAAAAAGAAGTTTACGATTTAACGATTCTAGATGATCTATTTTTTCAAAATTAGTTTTAAACTGAAATGCAATACCATCAGCTATAACTAAATTAGCACTTACTCAATGATATAAGAAATTATCTACAAAAATATATCATTTTTTCTTTTTATGTACTTCAATAATTTCTGCACTCTCATTTATAAACTTTTCAAATTTATTTATTATTATAAATTAAATTTCTATTTAGCGCATCAGTTATGACATTTATGACAAACGTTGATATTTGTCTTATTTCTTTGCCAATCTTACATTCTTGTGCGTTTTTGTAATTTGATTGCTGCTTTGTGTCTCAATTAACTCTTAACAATTTACCTTTTTTCTAAAAATATCAAAAAAATATCTTAAGAGAACACAATCAAACTAAACTTTTTATTTTCAATTAATTTTTTATTTGTTTTTACTACACCAATCACACATTTCTTTATCTTATACAACAACTTTTCAACATAATTTTTGCTGTTTGCTTCTTTTAGCTGATTGTTATTTTCTGCTTTCATATAATTATTACATAGAGGTATTAATTATTTTATTTTTGTTATTTGCAGACTTTTTAGCAGCGTTATTTGTACTATATATACTTTATCAAAATTACATTTATTTGTTTATTTTCCATCTTTCTTCTGTAACCTTTTAAATTGTATCCTAATTTATTGCATTTTTTTTTTAATTTTAGATTGTGCTGTTTTATTCTGTTGTGTTATTTTAATTTTTTTATTCTATTTCCTACTTATTGTGTTTTTGTTTATGTCATTTACGTTTATCAATTTTTGTTTATCATTTATCAATTTTTATGTCTACATTTTTTATTTTTTATCCCATTTTATTGCATCGGATTTTTCTTATATATTCTTATAACTCTGTTTAAGTTTTCTATATTTAATTATTTCTTTTTGGAATTATTTAATGTTTTATCTTATTAGAAAAAAGCACGGGATCGTTATGCTGTAAGTTATTGTCATGTTAAGAGTTTTTTTAATAACCAACGAAACAACTTATTTTAAATAATTTGTTTGCATTGTAAAGTGTATTATTATACGTTTTTCAAAGAACGACATATTTAAATATTTTAATTTTAATATTATATAGTTTTAAAGAATTCTATTATTGAATTGGTTATTGAATTTTTTTTCTAATTAGAATAAAAACGTGTTTTTATATGTAAAGCACGTTTTTATCCATATTTAAAAAACAATATCTAACATCTATTTTTTAAGAAAAACTGTTACTTAAAGTTTTGCTAAATTTTTAAAATTCAAAGAAACAACATTTTTGTGTATGATAACTTATTTTTTAGACAATTTTGAAAATAAAAAATTTGTTATATTTTTTTCCTTAAAATGCAATCCTGAAGAACAAACGGTCAAAAATTGTAAATTTAAAATTTAAGCTTGTTCGCTAGTTTTAAGTATTTCTGTAGATACATTGCAAGATATCTCGAAGCGTAGCGCACTGCACTTCCTGAAATTTTCAGGGTATCTTTTTATACATAAATGCACGTTTTTATCTATATTTGAAAAAAAAAGAACATAATTTTAAATTCTGCAAAATTTTCAAAATTAAAAAAAAAAAATGGCTATATTAACTTATTCTTTGGATAATTTTGAAAAAAAAAGTTTCTTAAAATATTTTCCTAAAAATGCAATCCTGAGAAGCTACAACCGATCAAAAAAGTAATAAACTCAAAAACCTCAATTTTTTCAAATTTTGAAATTTGAAAAAAATCACATAATCAGGATTCATGTAGAGAAAGGCATTTTCAGTAGTTTAAGCAAAAACAAATTTATTTTGTACACTTGACTCATACATGGCCATATATAAATAAATTATTAAAATCAATCCAGTAGTAACAAATATTAACATTTAATAATATTAATAATAATAATTTTTTAGTGCCAACTACAAACATTATTACACAAGTCAAGTAATTTCGATTTAAATTAAAAAATAAAATATAGACTAAAGCATTCAAGTAAGAGAAAACAAAAATATGTTACAAAAATAAAAATTCAATAAAAATAAAGATAGAAAAAATACAATAAAGTTACAATAAAAAGTTAAAAAAACGATATAAATTTAATTAAAAGTATTAACATAGTTTGGTATCAAGTACTAAAATTTAATGGAGTGCTAATTAGAGCATTCGAGAATCTTAGCTGGTTTGGTTAAGTATTCACTATATTCCTAGACTTATGTAAATGATATTTTAATAAAGTTAAAATTTATTGACGTTGCTTTGCATATACTTTATGGACTAATATACTTACAAACAAGTAAATACACAAAAATGTTTCAAACAGTTGTCTCTATAACCAAGGTTTGATATTACTCTGATAGCTTTACCTGTTTTGAAAAAAAAAAATCAAACTCAAAAATTGCTTTAGATAAGAGCCCGGCTTGGCCCTTCCTCTATCAAAAAGTCATTTGGCATTTTTGGGTCCGCCAATCGCCAAGAGTCGCGCAAACCGTCCGCCCATTTTACCTTCGCAAAAACTCAATTTTTGACTTAAGACGCAAAATTTTTGGTAACGCCGCTTCCCAATTGGGACAAGTCAAAAACGGCAAAGTTACGGCCGTTTTTTCTTTTTTTTTTCAACAAATTGCTGCGTTGTAGGCGGTGTCAAAAAATCTAACGGTGCATAAAAAAAAACAAGGGTAGACGGCGGTTTTAATAATCAAAACGCCCGTTTTCCATCTCCAACGACAAAAAAGTTACGGCTTTTCCATCGCGGAACCCGCTTTTTTTGATGACGCTTCCTGAAGTTTGAAACGAGGGTTTTAAATTTTTAACCTGAAAGGGGACGGCCGCGAGAAAGAGGTCCGGATTTGGATTGACCCGTTTTTCCCGGTGGAAAACCGTGCAGGTTGCGTCGGGATCGGACGGCGGGCGCCAGAGATGCAGACAGACAAAGGGGCGGTTGAATTTTCTCAATCGGCGTTATTACATCAAAGATGAACTTAATGAGCGCGAAGGAAGTTTTGGCAAACGTCCTACACATTTTGTTTAAACTTTTTTTGCTGACCGGAAATAAAGTTAATTAAAAAAACGCAAAAACCGTTTTTTTGCACATTGCTGGAGAACACCATCCGGGTTCTTCAAGTTTGCAAACCACTTTTTGAATCCAAAATAGTTATGGCTTACATTTTTGTTGTTGTTAAAAGTTGTTGTGTTTATTACTTCACATACTTTATTACAGTTTTCTTTATTAATAAAGGATATTGCAGTTTTCTTTATTAATAAAGAATATTACAGTTTCCTTTATTAATAACCAAAGCGCAGATAACCAAAGAAGGCAACGCCCGACCAAAACGGGACTTGGGTTACAAAACTTCGGCGCGCGCCGTCGTTTAAAGCACGGGGATTTGGATTTTGCCGTCTTTTCCAATTTTGACGTAACCCGCACGGTTTCCGGGTTGCGTCGGAATCGTACGGCGGGCGCCGGAGATACGGACCGACAAATGGGCGGACAAAAAGGTCCTGATTTCCGATAGGCAACTCGGAAAAGCGCGGATATCTCAGAAACGATGCGTTGGAGAGAAAAAAAAGAACTCTATTAAAGATGAACCAAAAAGCACAGAAGAAGTTTTGGAAAACGTCCTAAACAAAATTTGTATGTTTTTAGGTTTCTTTTCCATTGAAAAGAAACCTAAAAATTGTTTTTTTTTTTGGTACAATTTTTGTCGGTAACACCACTTCTTTGATTGAAACGACGGACATAAGCCGCCCGCAAACACCGTTTTGAATCCGAAATAGTAATGAGCGGGTATAGTAATGGGGGAGGGGGGGTCTAAGAACTTTGTATTGTTACCAGTTTCTTGATAGTTTTGTAATAAAAATGTAAAACTGATAAATTTCTGAGCGTTTTCAGTTAAAAGATTACTGCAAATCTCTTAGCAAAAGCTGTATTATGTCCGTTCTTAACCATATTGATGTTTTTGTCTTTAAAAAGTTGAGGAAGATTATTAATATAGATATAGAACAGTATTGATCCCGGTACTGAACCTTGTGGTACACTTGTAGTTAAACGACCAAACTTTGAATGTATATCATTATAGTAAACACGCTGTATGCAAATATATTTTTTAAAATTAAAACTAGCTGTCAATAAAAATGCTTTTTTTTAATTTAAAAATATGAGCTATATGAATTCATTAACATAATTTCAAAAATTTTAGAAACAATTGGTAGCAGACTGGTAGGTCTATACTTTGAAGAGTTATTAATATTGTCTTTTTTTGTTAATAGGTTAGTTTTAAAACGTTAACAACTTTTTGATTTTAAAATTTGTTAAATTTGGTTATTTCAAAAGTTCAAAAGTTTAGTTATATGTTTTTATAGCCAGATACTAAAAACACTTAGTTTATGTTGTGGTACTTTAAGAATACTAAACCTATACCTGGTATTGTATGTGTGACAACAATTTAAAAATTTAAACTTCGCGTTCCTCTGTTTTGCATATATTAATAACTGGTAGATAAAAATACACAATATAGCTTGTTTTTGCAATACCAATACTTTAACTGACTTGGTAAAACATCTCCACGCAATGCATCCGTATAAAAACACTAAATAAAAATATGCACATTAATACTTTTAAAGTACATTTAAATCTCAAATTTGTTATAAACGATTTTATTTGCAACGTATTCTACATAACCACCTAGTTGCATTCTTACTTTCACATTTTGTATTTGTTCTGCAAAATTGAAGAAAAAAGGTTTTCTTTATATTTAAATGCATACCGCTTGCACCAAACTATTGTTTAACTTTGTTAACATTTGTGGTAGCTTTTAAGTCGATTTAGTTATCTGTAGAGTTAACTAAATGTAAAGTATCCTCAGCAAACATAAATATTGTTTCTAATTCTAAGTCATTTACAAAAGACAATAAATAGTAAAGAACCAAGACTAATCCTTGTGAAACCCCTTTTGACATAGGCAACATAATTGATTTTTGTTACTTCTATTAAATAGTATTTTTTGTTCAGGCAATTCTCAAACCATTTAAATGCATGACTACGTATACCATACATTACAAGCTTCTTTAGCAAAATGTTATAACAAACCAAATTAAACGCTAAATTCAAAAATATTCCTATTCAGGTTTTATTTTAGTTAAGATATTTGTATAATTTATTTAAGAAAAAAGTTGTAGTATCTGAAGTTGAACGACTTTTGCTAAAACCGTATTGATTGTTATAAAACATCATTAATTTAAATATAATATTTTACGCTATATATATATATGTTTATTGATTTTTTAATTCCAAAATGTGATATTACTTAATATGTCACAACAATATAAAAATACTTTTAAATTGCAACGCGTGGAACTACACTCGTTAAAACTGTCTGTGAACATTGACCTTAAACTTTTGTAGCATATAAAAACAACAACTTACTTATTATTTTATGTTAGGTTTAACCTAACTTTGTGGATGGTTGGTAGTGTTTAAAGAACTTAGATAAAAGATATTTTATTTTAATGTTCAAAATTATGTATTACCAATTTATTCAATGACAGTAACTACCACAAAAAAAGATCAACCCTTTCTTTTTTCATGCAAAACTTCGTCTTTTTCATTTATTGTAATTATGTAATTAAATGATAAAATAAAGACATACTAATACTAATACTAATACTAATACCAATACCAATACCAATACCAATACCAATACCAATACCAATACCAATACCAATACCAATACCAATACCAATACCAATACCAATACCAATACCAATACCAATACCAATACCAATACCAATACCAATACCAATACCAATACCAATACCAATACCAATACCAATACCAATACCAATACCAATACCAATACCAATACCAATACCAATACCAATACCAATACCAATACCAATACCAATACCAATACCAATACCAATACCAATACCAATACCAATACCAATACCAATACCAATACCAATACCAATACCAATACCAATACCAATACCAATACCAATACCAATACCAATACCAATACCAATACCAATACCAATACCAATACCAATACCAATACCAATACCAATACCAATACCAATACCAATACCAATACCAATACCAATACCAATACCAATACCAATACCAATACCAATACCAATACCAATACCAATACCAATACCAATACCAATACCAATACCAATACCAATACCAATACCAATACCAATACCAATACCAATACCAATACCAATACCAATACCAATACCAATACCAATACCAATACCAATACCAATACCAATACCAATACCAATACCAATACCAATACCAATACCAATACCAATACCAATACCAATACCAATACCAATACCAATACCAATACTAATACTAATACTAATATAAATCTTAGAAAACACTAAATTTGAAAGTTTATTCCATATGTCAATGGTACGTTTAAAAAAAAATTGTTCTTAAAAGTTTCGGTTCTACATCTCTGAACTGTCAGTGAATATTTGTTTAGATAGCAATATGTCTTTTATTTTGTTTAAACAATGTCCATAGAAATATCTATAAAAAATGCAAACAAATGCAACATTACGGCTGTATTTTAAAGTATATAATACAAAAACAAATCTAAGTTTTTTGAGTTAACTAGTCATAAAATGAATGTCAGAAACTACAAGCAAATTGAGAAATATTGACCTAATAAAGTTGTATATTATTTTTAATAAATTCGAAGTATATACATATATGGCCATGTCTGAGTCAAGTGTAAGAAAAAAAAATTTAAAATTTTGTTTAAACCACTGAAAATGCCTTTCCCTACATGAGTCCCAATCTTCTAATTTTTTTTAGATTTTTTTAATAAACTATTTTCGAGTAATAAGCACTCAAAATTTGAAAAAATCGATTTTTTTGCAATTTTTCTCATTTTTTTATCGATTGTAACTTCTAAGGGTTGCATTTTTATTATATTAAAAATTGTTGGTTATGTATTGATTAAATATTAAGTAACTTTCATAAGTTACTCCAATTCTTAAAATATGTCATATTACAATAGTTAGTTTATTGAATCATTATGTTTTATATCTATAACAAAATATTATATAGAATACATAATACAGATGCCTGGTACTCGTACGAGAGTTGCTATTTATGTATTGAGAACAGAAAGAACAAAAAAGTAAATTTTATCAAAAATATTTATATTGCTTTTCAAAATAATTAATTTTCAAAATATTATTATTATTCTATTTTTAATTTTCAAATTTCTGTTTTAATTCTTTCATGTCATTACCATCAGCTTAATATCCCGAAATAATTAGTTTATTTGTTCATTCTCAGAATGCTATTAACCATAGCCATTAAATAAAGTCATTAAGTCAGTTAGTATAAATAGTCAATACACCCTTTAAAATATTCACTTTGAATTGTGGTGGTGAACAATGTTGACGAAGTAAGTTAAAAATCAATTAGTTTAAATAAATAAAGCCATACTGATGAGAGGTAAAACTCGAAACGCGTCTATGGATGTTTTTTAGTTTAGAATATTTTTTCATAAATTTAATTTTTTAATGTTTAATGTCAAACTTTATAACAGCAATGTTAGATTTTACCTGGCAATACCAGTGTTGCCAATTCTTAATACATAAATAGTTGCAACTTGTAATAACAGTCTCATAAAAACAAACAAAAGTAATATAATAGTAACATATTTTAAAAAATATAAAAAATATGAAAACAAAAATTGACAAATCTATAGTGGAATCATTTGTTAGGCAAAAAATTTATGTTTGCTTTAATTATTTATATTATATATATATATATATATATGTGTATATATATATATATATATATATATATATATATATATATATATATATATATATATATATATGTAGGAAATAATAATGTTCAGCGGCAAATAAAACAGTCCCACTCTATTTAATTCACCTGTAGGTTTATTGTCATCCGGGTTTTTTTTTATATGACAGATTAATTAATTAACTATTACATCTACACTCTTGATACATTTTTTTATAAATTAACTAATACATGTAACAGTAATCAGTATCGGTATAATATAAACGTACGAAACAATTAATAGCGCGATCCTTACTTCTTAACTCTTGTACGTGACGTTTGTCTTGTCGGTTCAGTTTCGACTCTCTCGGGTCGGGCGGTTCCAAACGTCTTGTATCGTACAGGGGCGTCCGGTCCTACATATATATATACAGGGTGTCCGGAAAATACGTGTACAACGTTTGACGACAGACTCCTGACGTCAAAATAGGTCGATCTAAGCCGATTTAGTTATATCCAAAATTGTCTCGTTTAGCCGGTAGAGGGCGTCAAAAAAAACAAAAGTATAACATAGTTGAAAGTATCTATTGTAAGAAACAAAGTAAAACAAAAACATTACTTAAGCAAATGTGTAAAATGATCGCCATCTTGCTGAATACACTTATTAACACTCTTTAAAAAATGATATTGGACCCTATCTAATGTCTCGGGATTATTAAAACGGTTGCCTGCATTTAAAATCCGCTGCAATAAATCATCGCGTGTGTTTACCGGAGTCTTGTAAACTTCTGTTTTAATAGCGCCCCACAAAAAGAAGTCACACATATTTAACTCAGGAGAACGTGGTGGTCATTTTACTGGTGCATCATTGCCTCTTCCAATCCATCGGTTGGGATATTGATGATGTAAGTATTGCCGAACGGCAACGGAAAAATGGGGCGGGGCACCATCATGCATATACCACATTTCCCTCCGAAGTAAAAGGGGCAAATTCTCCAGAAGAATTGGTAATGTGTCTTGCAAACAATTTAAATAAATATTTCCATTTAACCTGTCTGGAATAACAATGGGACCAATAAGGTAGTGATCAATAATACCTGCCCAAATATTAATTTTAAATTGATGCTGATGATGTGCAACTTTAATGGCATGTGGATTTTCATCGGAATAAATATGTTCGTCGTGCAGATTGGTTACCCCAGATCTTGTAAAGCATGCCTCGTCAGTAAACATAATTTTTCTACAAAAATTTGGAACAAGGATTCTTTTGTTTCTAATAAATTGACAAAATGTAAGCCGCATGGGGGGATTAGTCGGTAAAAGTTCCTGGACTTTTTGTATGCGGTAAGGATGTAACAACTGTTCTCTTAAAACCTCATTGACAATCGTTTTAGGAACATTTAACTCACGATCTAAGAGACGGGTACTGGTACTTGGTTCTTCTTCAACTCTTTTCAGAATCATCTCTTCTGTTTCCACAGTTCGAGTTGTTCGCATACGACCCCTGCCTTCAAACTTTTTCTCAAAACTGCCCGTTTCCCGAAGATGACGCTCAATATTGGCAAATGTTTGGTGGTTTGGTATTCGACGGTTAGGAAACCTCTCCATGTAAACCCTAACACTCTGACGCCCATTTCCTTGACAAAACCCGTATACCAGGAGCATGTCAACTTTCTGAGAGTTTGTATAATTTTCCATTTTTAATGGTAAAATGAACTTGTAATTCAAGAATGTTGATCGTATACTTGAGTAAATTTCATAGACTGGTGACAATTTGTCAATAATTGTCAAATTATTAAACGCCATAGCAACAAGGTCACTTAAAAAATTATTGTTACAGGTAATTTCTTTTTAATATTTACAAATTTTTGACGCCCTCTACCGGCTAAACGAGACAATTTTGGATATAACTAAGTCGGCTTAGATCGACCTATTTTGACGTCAGGAGTCTGTCGTCAAACGTTGTACACGTATTTTCCGGACACTCTGTATAATTAAACAGAAGCTTGGTACCGGGGTGTACTAGTTAGTAGATAAGGCTGGAGTTGATCGAGGCAACTGGCATGTCTCAGTCTTAAAAACGCATTAATTTAACTTTGCAATAACAAATGTTTATAAAAAAAAGGTATTTATCTTATTTTCTCTAATATGTTTTCAGCACGTGACATATCTCAGATATGAACGTGACAGTTTCAGCTCATAAAACTTTGAATTCCTGTAAGAGGATTGTCTACTGCAGAGACTTTTTAAATTGCACGTTGGAGGAAATTGTCCCGAACATGAGTGGTCAGAGGGTAATCGAAGCGCGTCGCATTTCTAGCATGCGCGATGGAAAACGCGGAGAAACCCCTAATCATATATTGACGTTCAACCGTTTTCAACTTCTCACTAACGTGAAAAGGGCTTTTTATAGCCTTCCAGTCAGGGCATATATTTTGGCACCAATGCGTTGCTTCAAATGTCAGAGGTTTAGACACACAGCTGCTCGTTGTTTTATAGAGCAGATTTGCGCGTGTAAAAAACCTCTGCATGATGATAGCAAATGTCAACAGCCGATAACGTGTATTAATTCCAAAGAAAAACACTCCGCAAGATTACGTAATTGTCCGAAATATAAAGAAGAATTCGCTATCAAAGAAATCATGACTAAGAACAAATTATTGTATTTTGAAGCACATAAATTAGTATCAATCTCAACACTAATAGCCAGAATATTGTACGCAAAAGCAACGACTGCATTGAAAAGCTCAGTAGACCAAACTTGTTTTGGCAGATTTGCCAAAACAAATAGATAAGAATCAGTCTGATCCGGGTAAACGGAAAAGGGATAAACCTTCTTCCAGCAACGGTAACAACAAATTCAGTTTGGCATCAGTTGGCATCTGTTGTTGACAGTAAAAGTAACAGAGGTAGAAAAAAATAGAAAACTGGCTGGAAAAAAAGCAGATCACGCTCCCAGCTGTAGGCCTTCTTTTATGTTTTTTAATAAAGTGTTGTTTTGTATTGGCATTGCAGTCCTTTACAATTGCGGTGTTATTTGTGTACTTGTATTGTTTTTTCTATTTTAAGGTTCTGGCATTAAAGAATGTTTTGCCTGTAATGTCATCTGTGATATTAGTTTTAAGTTTTATTTATTTTATATTTTTGGCATCGGTGTATTTTACAACTTCGATGTCATCTGTAATATTAGTTTTAAGAATGTATCTGTTGCCTTGTCTACGTTCAAACACCAAAGTCTCTTTACAACTTTTGTGTTTTATTTGTTTTGTGTTAAATTATTTTAATAGTTGTCCGTCAATTACGAGTTACTTAGTTTTTAATTTATTTAATTTATTTAATAATTGTTTAAAACTATGGAGACGATAGTACAGTGGAACTGCAACGGTTGCAAACGCAGCTATTGTGAGCTGAAAATGATCCTGGCAAAACACATGCCTTTTTGCGTGTGCCTACAGGAAACGCTCTTCAAGCCCAAAGAAAATTTCAATCTTCGGGGTTTTACGTGCACCAGATGTGACGTTCTGCCGGTTGCCCGAGCTAAAGGTGGAGTCGCTATTTTTTTGAGGAAAAATTTACCGTTTACGGAAATAACCTTCAGAACTAGACTCCACGCAATCGCAATCCGGCCCCCCATCCCAATAAAAGCCAAAATCTGCAACCTATGTCTTCCGGAGTGTGAATGAATGGACTCTGGAAAATATACAAGAACTTACTTCGCAGTTTCTGCAGCCCTACCTCCTGGTGGGCGATTTTAACGCCTACAATCCGCTTTGGGGTTCCCTGAGGAAAGACACGCGAGGTCGTTTGATAAAGGGTTTTCTTGATCAAAGCGACGCTGTCTTCCTCAACACGGGTGCTCCCACACATTTTGGAGGTAGGGTACAACGTTTATTGTGGCATGTATTATAAGACCTTCACGGCAGCGATTATTTTCCTATTGCAATTAAAACTATCGTCAAACGGGTCAGACAGTCCGTCCCCCGTAGATGGTGTCTTGACCGCGCAGACTTGCAAGGTTTCCAAGCCAGTCTGTCTCCGACGCAGAAAAACATGATTGCTTTCAAGAAAACGCGCGCCGTTGCACGCCGCAAAATTCTTGAAAGCAAGCAACAATCATAAGAGAGAAACGTGTCGACAATCACGCCAACCATGTCAGTCGGCAAAGTGTGGAAAAAGGGGGGAGCCGTGTCGGGAATGAAATTTTCTTCTGTGGCTCCTATCCTAATCGTCAACGAACGCAAAGTCACCAAAGCGGCCAACATTGCAGACGCATTGGCAACTCAATTTGCGTCTGCCAGTAGCTCTCAAAATTGTAGTGAGCAATTCCTGCGTCAAAAAGATCTCTTTTTTTCCTCAAAAGAGTTGAAAACTGCAATTAACGGTATGAGTACCTTCTCCGCACCGGGACCGGACGAAGTGCCTTATCAGGTTATCCGGCAGCTTCCCTCCCGCATGACGGAGCGGTTGTTGGAGATTTACAACCTGCCGTTGTTCAAGCCGGGCAAAGATCTAAACAACGTCAACAGCTACTGACCGATTTTACTTACCTGCTGTCTCAGTAAATTTTTAGAAAAAATGGTCTACAACCGTCTGGTGTGGAAGTAACGGTCTTTAAGCTAAATACTAGGCTGGTTTTAGACAAAATCACTCGGTACTCGGTCGATCCGCTGGTCCAGCTGGTACAAACTTCGATATTCCGCTTGGCCGGGTTTGGACAGAGAGCTATCTTTGTCTGGATACCGGGTCATGTGGGTATTGACGGCAACGAGCTGGCCTTTAAAACCGCTTATCAGGCGGCTGACGCGGATCTTACGTACAACATTCCCAAAAGTTATCAAGGATTGGCAAAGAGTTTGGAACGGCTTCGAGAGCAATGAAAGTTGCCGGTAGATCTCAACAGGAGAAAAGAGGTCGCCCTATGTCGTTTGCGCATAGGTCATACTAACTTGACTTCTTCGTATCTCCTGACCGGCGACAAACAACCAGCATGCTAAACATGTCATGACCCTCTAACGATGAAGCACATTTTGGAGAAATGCCAAGCCTACCTTCTCCACCGTAATCGGCTCAAGCTCTTTAACAACGTGGCGTGGCGTCTATTTTATCAAATAAAGAAGAGTCCATGGGAAAGTGAGTCCAGTTTTTGAAATACGCAGGACTCTTCAAACAAGTGTAACCAAATTTTTGTGTTGTCTTATAATGATTTTGGTGTTAATTTATTTATTTATTTTTATTGATTAGTTTGTGTTGTTGAGTTGTTTAAAGCATTGTAGTCTTTTACAACTTTGGTGTCATCTGTGACATTAGGTTAGTTTAATGGATAGGTACTCTGGCATCAAAGTCTTTTACAACTTTGTTGTCATTTGTGATAGTAGGTTCTGTGATATTAGTTTTAAATTTAGTTTTTAATTTTAGCAACTGTGATATTAGATTAATGGTGGAATTCATGAAAGCTGATTAAAGTTAATCAGCGTTAAATGTGACAACTTAACCTAACATTCAATAAACTGTCAAAATTGTTTTTATTAATTCAATATAAATACTTGATATTTACTTTGCGTTAGTATCAAATATTATTTTCTTTTTAGTTCTGGTAGTTACATATTGTGTAAAACTTGCCTTTGTAGTAGCATTACTATAAATAGTTTTGTGGTTGTCAAATTTAATCAACCGTTAATTTAACTGGCTTTCATGAATTCCAGCATTAGTATTTATTTATTTATTTATTTATTTAACCATTTTTATGTGTTGTTTTGCTACAAAATAAATAGCTAACGACCTTAGTAGTCAACGCTAAAATAAAAAAAAAACAATATTAATAAATATATTAAAAAATATAAGTTAAACTAAATATTAAGAATAAACACAAAATTACAATGAACATTATCTATATAGAAATTAAAGTTTCTTAAAAAGTCTTCTACAGAAGTACTTTAGTGCAAGTTTATCTTTTACCTTTTAAAACAATTTAATAATCATTACAAAATATTAATTTTATTCCTACTTTAAGTTTATTAATTATTTACCGTATTCACTTAAAAGTATTATAGAGCTATAATGAAATTAAATTCAGCACTTCAACACTTAAGATGACTTTAATTATGAATACCTATATGAAAACATTTATTAATGAAATTATATTTATACATTTTCGCGCAATTTTTTTTTTCTTTTATTTATGTTTATATAAAATTGAAATATAGATGTCACTCAGTTCACTCTGTATCCACATTTTCTATGTGTGTATAATAAAAAAAAATGGAAAATAAAACTAAAACACATATTAAAGACAATATTTATTCATCTTATAATTTGATTTAATTAAATTATAGTGAAGCCAAGTCTTTGAATATATCGTTAAGATCTTCTTTTATTACTTTCAGTTTACCACAGGCTTTATAACCTCTACAACACGTAATAGCAAAATGCAAATACATCAAGCCAAAAAATATTGTAATAAACAATTTCATTATAGATTATGAAACTAACGTCTCTCTATAAGGTAGTTGTCTATTTATACAAATTTTACATAAACACGGACAATAGTTAGTAAAATATTGTTATTACAAAGAAATATAATACAAACATAAATCACAATTTTATAACTTTTGGTTTGAATTTACTATACTGTTTTATTATAATGTTTAATGTTTGTTTGTTGATTTTTAATTATTACGATTGATTGATTATGGTTTGTTTAGTATTTTTATAGTATTATAAAACATGTCCTTTTCAAATTAAATAAAATTGTTTCTATTTTTTAATTAGAACTTAATAATTATTAAAAATGTTAATAGATAAGTAAAACATAATAATAATAATGACAGGTACTTGTACAAAATTATTTTTACACTACACTTTTAGATGCATTTTTGATCAAGTACTTAACTATAAATTTGCACAATTGTACTAAACTAAACAAATAAACCGCTAAACATTGAATAGTTATACACATAAACAACTGTCTAATTGTACAACTCTATAATTATTGTACAAATGAACAACTGAACAACTAAACAATTAAAAAACTAAACAGCAGTTGAGCAGTAACTAAAACAGCATTCAATATTATCTGCACTATAGTATTAGTCTATCGACAGGTAAATTTCTTAATTTGTATTATTTACAGTGCTCGTAATATGCTTTTAATATACACAAAAACATCATATTTATTTAATTAAAACTATTATTCATTAATAAAACTCACAGTTCTAGTTGTTTGACAATTTGAATTGATTGCAATAAAATTACAACTTAAAATAAAATAATTTTAGTTAGCAATTCTTAGCATTAATGTGTCGTTCCGAATAAAAATACTCATAACATTGTTATAAAGTAATCTAGAAGCAAAATAAAAACAAGTATACATAGCTAAAAAAATGCTGATTCCAAAAATGCCAAACAAAAACCTAATTAATGATTAGTAGGACTAATTACCAATTAATTAAAATGCCAAATAATTAACAACAACATTTCAAAAAACATTTCTAATAGATGTTTATGAGTACATCACAAATAAAAATTAATTAATTAAGAATATCTAAAAATTCATTCATTCAATCATTGTGAGACAATAGAAAGTAGTCTTGTTTGACATTAAAAAAGCCAACAACACGTAGAGTTTAAAATGATCAAATATTAATATTGATAGCAATACGATTTAAGTTTGAGCAAACTTGTAGGATATCATTAAAAAGCTGACAATAAGAGGACTCGAAATAATTTTTGCATAAGTTAGCTAAGTTAAAATTGTTTAATTAAAAAAATCGTTTAATTATATTCCACAAAAAAACTAATTACTTATGTCTAGCATCTAATTTGATCAAACATGTCGAACAATCACATTTAATACTTCCGTAAATTTTTTTATAATTGTAACATCGTTATTATAAAGGTGACTTAAACAAGTCAAAATTGGTTTATAATAAATAAACAAACAATACAGCTTAGCAGCATTTTAAATTTTATACCGAATGACACACAATTGCTAGGAATTGCTAAATCTAAACAGCGATCTCATTTTGTATTATCGCAAGATACATATAATAAACTAAAATGCATTATTTAAAAAAACAATTAAACAACTGCAACAAATAATAAATTTTCAATGATTACAAAATGGCAATTTTAATTGTATTAAAATTATCTCAATATAAGAAAGTTTATACGTGAAGATTGTTTGGTTGGAACAAAAACATTCTTGCTTATCTGTTTTATGTAGTCCAATCTGACTCTGCTTGTATTTCTTTCTGTCATGCCTTCTATAACCCGTTGTATAATTCCTCCGTGTCTAAGAATATGACCATTTTGTCCTTCCTTTGTTGTAATACTTTCTTTATGTTTCTTTTTTCTTTAACTAGTTTTATTACTTTATTGTTTGTTATTTTATCCGTTCAGTTACTTTTCAACATTCTCTTCTAGAACTATATTTTAAACGTTTTTTTCTATTTTTTCCAAGTCTTGCAACCATACAGTGCTACATTCCATACTTATGTTTTTACTAATTGTTTCTTTATTTTTAAGTCAATATTAGATCTAAAGATTTTCTTTTTTTCTACAAATGCTTTTCTGTCTTAAACCATTTTACACTTAATATCAAGCTTGCTTCTATTGTCCTTTGTAATTTTACTTGCTAGGTAACAAAAGTCTGTCACCTTTTCAAATTTGTCTTCTCCCATTTTAACATTTAGTTTTTGCCTTTGTACACGTTTGTCACAGCTTATGACTTTGGTTTTCTTTTTATTTTTAAGTTATAATCAGTTGTTAAAGTTTTTTGCATGTTATTTAATTTTCTTTTTAGTTTTTTCTCATTATCTTCTAGTATTGCATCAGCAAACCTAATCATATATGTATTTCTTTTTTTTTGTGAATTGTTTTTTGTTTTTTGTTATTTTTTTTATTTGATTGATTGCATCTTTTATAAATAAATTAAATAGTGACGGTAATAGTTTACACCCTTGCTTGACTCCTTTTTCTACTTTTGCCTTTTCTTTTTCCCCTTCAATTCTAATTACTCCAATTTGTCTTTTATACAGATTTTAAATCATTCTTCGATCTTTATAGACTATACCGGTCTTTTTTAAAATCTTTGGAAGTCTTGTGGTATCTGTTCTTACCTGTTTACTGTATCTATATTTTCTAACTTACTCATTTCTTGACTTCCTGCAAACAACTCTTCTAGGTAGTCTTTTCTTCGTTTTGCTTTTTCTTTTTTGTATTTTTTCTTCTTTGTTTATCTGATATTATATTGTTTTTTGCTCTTGTTTTTTTAAAACATATTTAATTTTTTTTATAACCTATATCTATTTCTTTTTTCTCATTTCATTTTCAATTTGTTTGCACTTACCATTTATCCATTTTTCTTTGGTTAATCTACATTTTTTATTAATTTTGTTCTTTATATTAATATTTTCTTAGTCCTTCTTCTGTTTTTATATTTTTTTATTTTTTTTTTGTAATATGTTAATTATCTTCTGTGTTATTCATTCTTTTTTTTTCCCTTTCTTTGTACCTACTACTTTTTTTGCTGCTGTGATTAGTGTTTTCTTAAATTTATTTTAATTGTTTTCTATGTTATTTTTATAATTATTTGGAGCTGCGTTTTCTACTTTTTCTCTGAACCTATTTTGAACTTCTTTTATTTTTAACTTATCTATATCTGTTCTTTCTTGTTTTGTTAATTGTTATTTTTTTTATCTTACTTCAGTCTTTATAACTATTAAATTATGATTACTATCAATATCTGCCATAGGATATCTTTTACAATTTTTCACTTAGTTTTTAAATATTTTTTTTACTAGTATGTAGCCTATTTGATATTTCTCTATATCTTCTGGCATTTTCTATGTGTATAGTTTATGTTTTTTAAAAAATGTGTTTGTGATAACTAATTTATTTCTTATATAAAACTCTAATAATTTTTTTCCTCTATCATCTCTTTTCCCTAATCCATGTTCCCCAACCAATTGTTTTATGTGTCCCCACACAAAAAAGCCCAACAAATTTAAATCAGAAGATCTTGCAGTTCAGTTTACTGGACCTCTTCTACCTATCCACCTCTCATTTTCAATCATTGTTGAGCCACCAAACCACATATCGCAACATCCTGTTACGTAAGGCAAAAGAGACATTGTTATCCCGCAAATTTTTCTTTCTTCTATGCTTGTTTGTATCATCGTCAGATGATGGCCTTGTAAAAGGGTTGAAACTAGTCACGGTTTAAATATATTTGTGATACATAATAATTGTGTTTTATTTATTTATTTTTTTTTATTTGTATTAAATCTAATTGCACTTGTTTTTTCAGTATTGACAGCTAACCCATTGTTTTTAAACCACTAAGTCAATTCACACATATTTTTATTAGTTTTCTTAACTAAGGTATTAAAACGAATCTTTGTGGGATCCTTCTATTTGATTCTAGTTTGTCAGATTTTTCATTAATTAGTTCAACATAAAGTGCTTTTGACGTCAAATAGCTCCGGATCCAATCTGAAATATTTTTTCGTACTCCATATCTGTTTACTTTTAATGATCGACTAGATCTAAAGCCTTAGAGAAATCAACAAAAATTTCTATATTTTGTTGCTTTTTGTCAAAAGTAGAATATAAATTATTTAAAAATTTATAAATTGCTAAAGTGTTGTTTTTCCTTTTTGAAATCCAAATTGTCTTGAATTAAACAGTTTATGTTTTTCAAAAAATTGCAATTACTTATTGGCCATCATTTTTTCAATCATTTTTGAGTAGGTACTACAAATATAAAGTGGTCTATAATTATTTAAAATTAATAAATAATGCATTTTATGTAAATTCATCCAGTAAGAGACAAATACACGTGTTTCAGGGTATGCACCCATAATCAGTGTGCCTAGCATCTCACTGGTCAAAGAAACAATTTACATAAAATCACAGTAACTATTAAACAATTTATGTTTACTAATGGTAAAGGTGGTCTATAATTGTTTAGATCATTTTCTGTACCTAGATTTTTAAATATTGGCACAATTTTTGACATCTTACACTTGCTTGGAAATGTTCCTTGGTTAACAGAGTTGTTAATAAGTATAGCAAGCGGTTTTGCAATTGACCTAAAACATGATTTTGGAACAAAATAATTAATTTTTATCAAATTTTGTATTTTTTTGAAGATTGAATTACATTATGTACTTTTGTTTAAGGCACTGGTTTAAAATAAAATGTATATTTATTTTTGGGTATGTTGATGCTGTTTAAATTATTATTATATGGTACAATTTTATCCGCTATTTTATTGATGTACTTGTTAAAATATTGCACAATATCCTGTAAGTTACTTATGTAAACAGCTTCTGTTTTAATATAAAATTCTTTAATTACTGGCATTTGTTTTGTATTTTTATTAATAACTTGCCAAGCACTTTTTGTAATATTTTGTGCGTTATTTAATATAGAAGTATAGTACATCCGCCTGGCATTTTTAATAACTGTTTTATATATCTTTATATTTTTATAAAAGTTTATAGTCGACTTAATGTTAACTGGAATATATTTTTCAATTTTTGTGCCGAAGTTAATATTTCAACTTTTATCCATGGTTTCCGAGTATTCTGAGAATCACAATGTTTTACTTTTTATGGAAACATTTAATCAAAATGATAATATATTGTATTACGTGTATAACTAAAAATTTCATTGGGGTCTTCTTTATTATTAATATTTTGCTATTTTTCATTTTTCATATTTTCACAGAATTTGTTTAAAGAGTTAAGATTTTTTATTCTTACAGTTAACAATGTGTGTTACATATGATATTACAAATGGACAAACAAATCTGAGCATTAATATATTAATGCCGTCTGCCCCCATGGCATTTGACTTATTGCTATATAATGTTTTCCAAACTTCATACACGGTTACCAGTTAAAAGTTAAAACAAATACTGTTTATGTTAGCATGTTTATTGTTTATGTAAAAATCAACAAGATTGCAATTAACGGAGCTATTTAAGTTACTAGCAAAGTAATTATTTATTGCGTTAGCATCTTTAAAGTTATTTGGTAAAGTCTTAATTTTATTATTTATAATGCCATTCTTTTTTAAACATTTTCGGCAGTTTGTTTTATCATTTGGAATGCAGAATTCTAATTATAGCTGAATTGACTGTATTGCGTCATTGTTTATAAAAATTAAAATTACATTTTTTGTTGCTTTAAAATTTCTATAAGCATTCTCACGTGATTTCATCATTGCTTTTATAGTGTCAGTAAGCCAAGGAGCATACTTTTTTGTGACCCTTCCTTTATTTATCGGTGCATGTCTGTCAAATAGTTCAAGAATTTATATATAAAATACGTTACTTTATCATTAATGTTGACTATATAAATTACATTGTCTAATTGTGTCAATTCTAAATCTGCTTGAAAAACAATTCTGTCAATTGCATCAAATTTACGAGAAGTTATAAATCTTTTTTGTCTAGTAGAGTTAATTTTTAGTTTACATTCAATTAAGTCATGGTCCACAATGTTAAGAATTTTAATTACTTTTGACTTAACACATGTTTTTATTAGAGACAACAATTACATCAATTAAGATTTCAGAAAGTGCCGTGACACAAGTAGGTTCCGAAATAAGTTGACTAAGTTCATGAGTATCCAGAAAATCTAAAAATCTACCAGTATAATTGAAGTGTAAGTTAAGCATATTAATGGTTAGATCACCCAAAAAAATTATATTGTCGCATTGAGACAAAATATAGCTAATAACATCTTACAATGCTTCTATAAGTGTAATAACATTGGCATCAGATGGTTTATAGAGTGCACCTACATAAAATATGTTTTGTCCAAGTTTACATTTTACCCAAACATGTTCAATGTTACTTAAAGGGAATAAAGCCGCTAGATCATATTTTATACTATTTCTAATATATAAACCGACACCTCCACCTCCACCGATACCTTTATCTCTACGTACAAATGTGTATCCAGTAATATTAAATAAGGCACTGTCAATATTTGAATTAAGCCTTGTTTCTAAAATGGCAGCAAAGTTAAAGTTTGATAAGAACAAATGAGTCCTGAAATTGTAAAAATGGCAATTAAGAGATCCCACGTTTAAATGACACATAGTTATATTATTCATATATCTAATATATTTATGTATGTCTGTAAATTATAATAATATAAATATTAAATTAAAATACCGCTAAAACTAGACAAAAAAAGTGCCGCCCGTCATGTAGAACAAAAAGTAAATATAATTAAAAATTAGAAGAAATTTAATCAACTCTTTAACCAAATAAAAAATGACAAAAAATGTAAACATGCTTGATTATCCGTGCAAAAAAAAAACGTTAATATAATATAGGTGACGTGCATGACATTAATATTTATTATTTCTTAATCTTTGGAAATTCATCAAGTTCTTTTTTGTTATAAATTTTATGTATAAATACCGTTCCATTATCATCAGTACGCTTGGCAAAAACAGTTCCATAAGTAGACCAAGTATTGTTGCCACCAAGTTTTTCACGGGATAATTTTAATAGCTTGTACCTAGTACGAGTAAGGTCTTCTAAAATTATAGTAAATATCGGTTTTTAATAATTCTATCCACACATTTTGTTGTACCCATATGTGCAATAATTGTACGTGTTTTGTTATTTTTATTATTGAATGTTATAACAGTTTACAATTATCGCGTCATGAACTTGTAATTTTGCGGCGAGCAAACCGCTAATTTTATTTTTCAGATCTTTGAAAGATTCTTCTATTATACCCATAATTCTTAGCTGATCGATGCGTTTTTGCATTAAAATATTCAACGCCGTTAAAGAGGATATCTGTGCATTGGTTTTATCATGTTGCTCTTGGAATTCGACATTGGCTTTGCAGATGACCTTTTCTACAACTGTGGATATAAATTCATTTTTTTTTTAAATTCTATGATGGCTTCTTTTATAACTTGTTTCAGGTCAACTAATTGTCCCTGGTAAAAGCATGACTATTTTAATTAGAATATGTTTGTAGATAAACTTGCTGCATAGTTGAGAATTATTTTAAGCACATAATACATTATAACTTTGAACAAAGACAGAAAACATCAACTGTATAACAACAAAAACAAGGTAGAGGTAAGTAATTATTTATCATATTATGCTATTCATAAACTTATCAATTATTTTATTATAATCAATTACATTATAAATTATTTGTTTGTCATGGAAAGACCCAGTGCTGTTATTGGGATTACCACGAGTAGTTTGCTGGGATAGTAAGTAACTATATATGTGGCTTAATCCGGCAACATCTTTCTTAAAATTTATTGGTTGATTTAGCGATTGTACAGGGTCATTATTTATATTTGGGATTATGTAACCATCTAATGTACGTTTGTGCCATTCTAGTGAAATAGTGAATTTAATTTCGGTGTGCGTAAATACAGTTGAAGTTGAACTCTCAAAACAAAGTAACTAGTTTGGTGCACAATTTAAAAAAACGGCGAATTTAAAGTGTTAACATAATCTCAGACATTTATAAAGACCCTGCATATAACTACCATTAAATTTTTAATCTAAGATAAATTTGTTAGAACAGAATTGAAGAAAGCATTAAATTGTTACCGCTAAGAAATCGATCTTTAAAGGCATAAGCCGTAAATAAAGTTATTATTATTATTAACTGCGATAAACCAGTTATTATTCACATTGAAATAGGTGGTCGTTACTTTGTGATAGTTTATTTTAAGATAAATAAAACACATTAACTATGTACTATATTACGAATATAATATTTGTGTTTTATTTATATATCTTTTTAATTAATTATGCCACGAGATCATTTCAAATTATTTTATTATTTACCGTGTTACTCATTCTATTGCGTTACTCAAAGACATAGGACACTTATATAAAACTGTCAGATACAAATGAAGATCGCAATAAAATATATAAAGGTTTTTATAACATTAGTTTGTTTCCAAATGTATTGGGCGCTATTGGTGGTTTTCATATAAAATATTTTTGTCAATTAATGTACAAGCGGTTTGCGATGCCTTACTTTATGTACATGATATATTAGCTTGTTGGCCAGAAAATACTCATGATTCTGCAAGAATAGATAATTCTCTCTTACAAGCAAAACTTTAAAACAATTAGTTTTGTTATTTATTGATTAAATTATATCTCCCTATTACTACTAAACCTAAACCGCGCAGCATTTATTATTATTCTAAGAAGATCATAGAAAAATTAAAAAAAAATTTAATAGTTTAAATTTTGATATCCATTGTTTAGATTCTAATGATTCACATATTGCAGCAAAAAATCTTACAAAAACTATCAAGACTGTCATCAAAAAATTTGTTCTATTCTCTGTTATTAAACCAAAACAAAAGTACTTCTCAATTCAGACAAAACAAGCAAATAATAAAAAATAAAAATATTTGAAAACATATCAGTAATTAGGTTATATAATAATAACAATAATAATAATAATAATAAATTTATTTTTTGTTAGCAACATGGTTTTACAAACGTCAAGACAAATATAAAAATATAAAATATTGTACATAAAAGAACACTTAAAATAGCATTTAATGCATACATAATAATATTTAATACATAAAAAAGTAGACATAACATTAACATTAAACATTTAAAAGAATAATATCATTAAATGCCTCATTCTCACATTTTTGAATGGTGTAGTATGCTTTATTTAAAAGAAATTTTTTAACTGTACTTTTTAGAACATTGCGTTCCATGTTTTTGATAACATCAGGTAGTAGATTATAAAGCTGTACACAATAGTGCCTAACAGAATTTTTACATTTATTTACCCTATTAAAGGGAGGACGAAAACTATTTTTATTTCTCGTATTGTACTCATGAACTGCTTCATTTCTTACATATTTATTAATATTACTATGCATCCAAAGACTGCATTCTAATATATAGGCACAAGGAAGTGTCAAAATTTGTTGCTCAATAAAGCATTTTTTGCAGTCATCTTGATATGCTAGACCTGCCACAATACGCACAGATCTCCTTTGAAATGCAAAAAGGTTGTTCATAATAGGAGAATGACCCCATACAAAAATGTCATATGTTAAATGAGTATGACATAATGAAAAATATGCAATTCTGAGTATTTTTGTCGATATTGACAACGACATTTGTCTAAGAAGATAAACGTGTTTGCAAATTTTGGTTGAAATGTAATTAAAATGATCTTTCCATTTGAGACTTTTGTCTATACATATACCTAAAAACTTAGTACTAGTTGGACAGTTATTAATCAGTTGGTCATTAGTTAGAGTAAAAAACATGTTAACAGTTTTAGACTGATTCAGGCTCAGTTTATTGTTAGAATACCACATGCAAGCCTTATCCAAATTGATATTGTTGGCAACAACAAGATCTACCAAACATGGTCCTTTGTTTAACAACGTAGTGTCATCAGCGTATAATATTACTTTGCTGCTTAAGTTAAAGTGAAAATCGTTGATAAAAATTAAAAATAACAACGGGCCTAAAATTGAACCTTGTGGAACCCCATGTTCAACCGGTAAATAATCAGATTTTTGATTTTGAAAACTAACACACTGACTTCTATTTGTTAAATATGATAAAATAAGACGAACACTTAACGGATTAAAATTATAGCAATATAGTTTACGAATTAGTATTGAGTGATCAACGCAATCAAATGCTTTTGACAAGTCTAGCAGTGTAGCAGCAACAATATTACCGTTGTTAAACGCAGTAGATATTTCATCAACCAAGCTATTTATGGCATCAATTGTACTTTTCCTCTTTCTAAAACCATATTGTTCTTTAAAGAAAATATCATTTTCTTCAAAGAAAAAAACAACTTGATTATACATAATCTGTTCTAACACCTTAGATAAAATAGGAAGTAATAAAATTGGACGATAATTGTTAGGGTCTGTTTTGTCTCCTTTTTTAAAAATCGGAACACATTTACTAATTTACAACTGGGAAATACGCCATCTCTAATGCATTGATTGATTATTTTTGTTAACGGCAATAGAATCACTTCACATATAGACTTAATGATAGATACGTTGAAACCATATATATCCTTGCTGTTCTTGGTTTTCAAATTTTTAATGACATCCCGTACTGTACAATACGTCACTTTTTCAAATTGAAATTCGTTAACTAGATCAATATAAGACAAGGCAATAATATGGTCAGATGTTTGCAATGGAATATCTGACAAAATCTTTTTAACATTATTTATAAAATTAACATTAAAATCACAGGCACTAATATCACAGTCAGTTTTAGTCTTCAGATTATCACGTTTTGAGTTTATAATTTGCCACATAGCATAGGGTTTATTGCTACTTTTAGAAACAAATAAATCATTTGCATTGATTTGCGCTTGCTTAATTGCTAATTTGTATTTCATTCTATATGAATTTCTAGTAGGTTTTAATTCTGCATTCCTTTTACATGCATCATTCATAAGATTTAAAACATTTCTCATATTTCTAATGTCTTCAGTAAACCAATCAATTTGAAATTTATTTGATTTATTAAAAGTCTTTTTTTGTGAAAAGGCATAATTGTAATGTTCAATAAGAATGTCATTAAACTTGGTGAACTTAATATCAGTATTTAAATGACTACTAACAAAATCCCAGTTAGTGATTTCTAATCTGTTATACAGCAGCAGCTTACCTCTAATTGTTATGGGACGACATATCTTCACATTAGGTCTATTTGCATGATAACTCTGACATCTTATAGAAATGTCAATCGCTATATGATCCGAAAATCCATTTTCTATAGGAACTACCACTATCATATCCTCTGAAAAAATAATAAAAATATTGTCTAAGCAATTTAAACCGCGCGTAGGCCAAGTCACTGTACCCGCAAACCCAAACTCGTGCATTAAATTACAAAGTTGATTTGACCTAGAATCATTATTACTTAAAAAATGAACATTAATGTCACCACAAATAATAGTTTTTTTATTAACCAAAATTGGCAAACTCAAAACATTTAAAATTACTTCTAAAAATGAGTTAAAGTCAGCAGAAGGTGATCTGTAGATTGTAATCAAAATTAAATTTAAATTCATAATTAAAGAACCGACCACTTCACAGATCATTTCTTCTGACTTTGCATTAATTTCAGGCAAATTTTTGCAAGTGATAGTCTCTATTAACATGTTCATTACGCCACCATTTTTATATCTAGTTTTAGAAAAGTGAGATAGACATTTAAGGTTATTTAATTTAAGTATTTCAGCTTCATCATTTGATAACGAATGATCGGCAAGCGAGACAGCATGAAATTTATTATTTTCACAACATAACAAAGAATTAAATTGACCAACCTTGTTCCTAACAGATTGCGCATTCATATAAAAAATATTAAAATAAACATCAGATATGTTTTTACAATTATTTATATTATGTTTTGTTGAGAATTTGCTAAAAAACATTGTTGATGTGTAACATTATCACATAAAAAACACTTAACTTTGCGGTTATTAACAATAAAGTTGTCGTCACACGTATCACACATCTGAACAGACGCCATGTTTAGGTTATGTAGAGGTGAATTAAAATACTTTTATATGCTGTGAGTTGTATATTGTACAGACCGGTTTCGGCTGTTAGGCAATTGTCGGTGTACTACAAAATGATGTTATAAATATAAAATGAATGATGGAAGGAGTGAGTCAAGGATGTATAGTTGGTGGTTGAAGTTACTATGATGTGTGTCTGGTTGCATAGTTGGTGGTTAATGTTACTATTGTATGTGTTAGGGGTTATCGGCTTATGTATTTTTATGTGGTTTAAGAAATGTGTATATATGTTGAAAAGTATCGCTTAATTGTTCGTTAAGGCAGTTATAATTTTTGTTGTTTTTAATATTGTCTATTTCGTATGCTTCCAATATGCTCATTTTAAGACCTTTTTTGCATTGGTGCATGAGTTTTATGTTGTTATTGTTGTTAAAGCTGTGTTTATGTATGTGTAGATGTTTAGATAAAGTAGATTTGTTGTTTTTAGAAATATGTTCTTTAATTCTGTGTTTTAGTGCTCTGCCTGTTTGCCCGATGTAATATACTCCAGATTTCATTAGAATATCTGTTTTTTGTTTGTTATTACATAATATGTTTTTGATAGTATTGGTAGTGGAGAAAGATCCTTTGATGTCATATTTGTATAGTAGTTTTTTAATTTTGTTGCTATTGTTATAGTATGTAAGTTTTCTATATTGTGTTGTTGTGTGTTAGTTATTATGTGCTAGAGTTGTGTTGATATTTAATTCTATTTTGTGTTTGTATTTGTTGATTATTTTGTTGATTGTTGTTATGGGGAAATGGTTTGTTATGGCTAGTTGTTTAATGATGTTTAGTTTATGTTGCAGACTGGTAGGAGAGAGAGAGGTAAGTTAAGTTCTGTATGTGTAAGTGAATGAAAAGGTCCGAATTTATAATTATTACAGTGGTTCGAGTCAAATAGTATTATTATTCCAGGATTTGTAGGTTTTCTGTATATTTTAATTTCTAGTTTGTTAGAAGGTTTTAATATTGTGAGGTCATAACACTCTAACATCAATAAACATAGACACACAAGAAATTAGTGATATAATTCAACTGACAAAGTTCATAACATCTGAAACAATATTTACATATAATGACAAAATTTACAAACTAACCGATGGGTTACCTATGGGAGCATCTAGCTCAACAATACTAGCCAGTATATTTCTAAACACATTAGAAAAAGATATTATCATTAATAGCAGCAATCCATTCAACAACAACATCATTTTCTGGCAAAGATACATTGATGACATTATTTGCATATTTAGAGGACCACCAACTAATATTACAGACTTTCATAACTTTTTAAATAGCTTACACCCTAATATCCAATTCACCTTAGAAATAGAAAACAACAAACAAATTAATTTCAGTAATAGTATCAGTTATAGGGATATTAGTGTATAAGTTTGTTATGTCGAAGGAGATAATAGTATCGGTAGGTTCTATTATGATGTTTTTTAGGTTGTTGGATAACTCTATGGAATTTGTGGTGGTGTGTTTGTGTTTAATTTGTAGATGTTTAGTTAATATGTTTTTACATCAGTAATTGTTTCAAACAGACTTAAAAGAATTATAAAACAGCTTGTGAACATTGTGACAATCTAATAAAATCTGAAAATAATAGGATTGACAGATACAAAATTAATAAAACAATAAATTCATTGCAAAGTAATACAAAATATACTTGTCTAAAAGAAAAAGCAGATATTATTGCAAACCAATTTGGATCTAACTCTACTATTATACATCGTTGTATTGCTGTACTTACAATACTGGCTAGTGGTAAAATAATGGGTTCAATTCATTTTAGACAACGGGTTGTCAAAAGATATCTTTTTAGATTTAATACCACCAAAGCATCTGGTATAGATAAAAATTATTTGCCATTTCATACAAAAAAAAAATCAAATTGTTAAAAAGCTGCTAGTGTTCAACCTTAACCTAACAAAGAAAATTAGTCTGATTTTTCAAATTATAGAGAAAGATGGAGAAAATCTTGCAGTAGCTCTAGACATTTCAAAAGTATTTGATAAGGTATGGCATTCTTATCTTATTAATAAGCTCCACTGTCTTGATTATAAATCTGTAAATCTTATCAATAGTTTTCTTGTCAACAAAATAATTATAGTAAAAATTGATGGTTTTAACTCTGACTCCAAAACCCTAAATGCTGGTGTTCCTAATAAACTGCTTCAAATAAAGTCAACAAATAAAACAGAAAGTCTTGAAAACTCAACTTCTTACTGTTTTAAAATTAAAATCCGAATATTATCAAATATTAAATTAAACAATAAATCTATATCTAATTTTTTTTTTAAATTTGTTTTTTAGGGGGTTATAATCTTATAGTCTTTTATAGAACGTCTATGTTATTAACATAGTTTTGAAAGTATTCAGAAAACTAAGGTTTTTTAATGGATGTAAAAAGTTTTTTACTTTTGTTCAACATTTGCAAATATATATAAAACTTATATTTGTTGTTGTATTGAATTTTGCTTCCAAGTATATTGAAAAGCATAGGAAACTACACTATCTTTTTTAAACTCTATTCAAAAACAAGATATGCAAATTATTGCCAATCCAAAATTGTTTATTGTTCAAACAAAATACAAAACATATTGGCATCTAAACAAATATTTACTCAAGTACAAAGCTTGCTAGGAATTCTAACAAAAAATTACTGACAATTTATGTAGAACCGAAACTTTTAAAACTTCCAAATTTAGTATTTATCGAGTCTTATAAGCCACAAATACCCAAGGTCAATGTTAATAGACTGCTTACATCAAGTTTTTAATGTGATATTAATTTCTGAATATCACAATTTAAAATTTAAAAAAAAGTATGATCCCGCACATTTACATCTTACATTGTTTGTAAAACTATCCATTTAAAAATAAATATTATAAAATGATCTTTAAAAAGCGCAGCTAATATTAATCATATATTACATTGCGTGTTGACTAGTTTTTATTGTAAAATAGGTAACTATTAAAATATTTGATCTAATAAGCATTTTATAATCATAATAATAATAATTATTATTAAAAATATTCAGCACATAATATCTAGTTGTTTTATTATTGCACATACTGAATATAAAAGACATGATAATGTAGCCAAAGTTATTCACCAAGACATTGCTTTTTAAAACTCTATAGTAACTGAAAAAATACCATATTATAAATATACAACAGAAAAAGTTTTGAAAATTGAAAATTACAAATTATATCGGAATATAACGATTTTAACGGACCAATCAATAAGCCACAACCGCCCGGTTGATTTTTTGATAAAATTACCAAAGATACATTTTTGATTGATTTCACAATTGCAAGCACAAACAAATTACAAAAATCATAGACAAAAAAAATACAAAGTATACAAATTTATCTTTAGAAATTGAACAACTTTGGAACATTAAAAAACAAATTAATTCCTATTGTAATATCTGCTACCGGCATCATTCCATTAACATTACATAATGCCTTAAAAAAATTAAAACTAGATACTACATTTTACTGGAGCGTGCAGTTATATTAGATACCTGCAGCACTGTTAAAAATAATAAAAAAAAAAAATACAATATATTTATTTTTCGTATTATGTATTACAAGTTTGGAAAAACAAAAACAATATGATAATATAATAATAATAATAATAATAATAATAATATTTTTTTTTTCTTTTGGAGGTGTAAAATCCATTTATGGACGGAGTGTGGGACTCCTCTTCTTATTCTGAAGAGAGTGTGCCCACTAAAAACCAACCCCCTCAATGTTCTAAACATGTTTATTGCTTGTTTTATTTCTTAGTGCCACTATGCCAGATTGGCTTGTCAGTGGCAATAATTGGGCAATAATTGGGCACTATTAGTATATGTTAACACATCGGTCACTTTATAGATAGTCTTTTATCCAAATTTTAATTTTTGGTTTAAACAGTTCTATTGAATTTTATTTGGAATTTTATTGAACAACGATCGTATGGCTACTTCTTTTCTTATTTATCCATATTTATTGTTATGACTTTCTACTATAAATTTTCCAGCTACATTTCTTCTTGTTTTTTTGCAATGGTTTACTTTAGTCCATGTGTCTTTTTCTTTTATGTTGTTTATTATAATTCTGAATTTTAAAAAGTTGTTTAATAGTCAATAGCTTTTTGTATGGATCTTGATTTGAATAACTGCGTAGATTTGTTATTACTCGGTTTTGTGTTTTTTGGAGTCTTTCAATAATATAATCCGACGCTTGACCGTACACAGATATTCCATACGTAATTATAGATTCTAGAAGTGCTCGATATATTGTTGTCATAGTTTGTTCCAATATAAACTGTCTAAGGTAATAAAAACTGTTTGAAATGTGTTTTAATTTCTTTAATAATAATAATAATAATAATAATATTTTATTAATTTTGTTGACTCATTCACTGAGTATAGAACACGTTTGTTGTCTGTGGGCCAAAGAAATGTTATCCAAAAGATCATACATTGTCTCCTGCAGAAAGTTGAGGTAAGCAGCGCCTGTTAATTGGTTTGGTAAAACAACAGGACTTAGAAACCTGTCGCCTACAATATCTATTCAAACGTGTCCACATTCAATTACAGTAGGGAATTTTTTCGGCCCAACCATGTGCATTATAAAAATTAACAACTCTACTTTGTGTAAACCCGATTTAATTCGTTAAAAAAATTTAGCAAAAAACTGCTGGTCTTCAGCATCCTTGCGTAGAAATCAGCAACAAAAAACCAAACGTGCCTGATGATCAGTTAAATTTAAGGCCTGTACTTGTTGTACTAGGTATGGATAGAGCAGCTGCTTGTAGAGGGTTTTCTAAACAAGAGTAGCACCAATTTGTACCTTGGCTGATATTCTCCGCACTCTTGTCCCCAAAAAATAGAGAAAAAAAAAAAATAATAAAAATAAATGATGTTCTATATTTCCAAAACTGTTGCTATAACAACCCATGTATATTAAGACTTTTTTGTTTGTTGTAGTTTGTACTACTACACTCTTAAATATTTTACATTTTTTTTTTTTGAACACCCTCTATAAACAAAACAAATATTTAAAATAATAATAAAAATAATAATAATAATAATAATAATAATAATAATAATAATAATAATAATAATAATAATAATAATAATAATAATAATAATAATAATAATAATAATTATAATCCCCCTCGTGGGTACTACCTTGTCGTGGTGAAGGGGCTGAGTAACTTCTGCTCGAGCTACGCCTCCGGGAGTTTTAAACTCTTGGCAGGGCTACCCATGCCGGATAGGTCAATGAGCAGAAGCCAAACCAAATGTACCCAAAGCCATTCCTGGCTACCTTTCCTATTTATCCTGTCATTTTCGTTTCTACCCCTACCCTTCTTTTCCTTTCATTCCCAACCTGGCGGTAGGTAAAACGCAAATTTTTTTTTATGATGTCAAAATTAAAATCACGCCACCAGTCCGTGCCGTCAGTTGAATCTGACAGGGGCTTTATAATCGGCACGGGTTTGGCAACTACCGGAGTGGGAGAACAATGCTCCGGTAGCGCAGTAGTCAATTGTTTGGAAGTTGGTGCAACTGATCGGGTTTTGCCAACGGATAATGCTACCCGGTCCCCTTCCGATGACAAATCGGACCCCCCAGCTTCTTCTTCGACAAAAGGGAAGAAGTCTGGCAAAACTATTTTGTCAAACAGTGCCAGTGATGAGAAGGCGAGACCTGTCCCTCGGTTCATCCTGGTCACTAGAGAAGAGGGCAACTTTAATAAAGTAAGCCCCTTCTTAATAAGTAAGTGTTTATACGGACTGATCGGTGATACTAAATCTATTAAGAAATGGCCTTCTTATAGAAACGGTTTCAGCCGCTCAGTCATCGAAATTGCTAAAATGTAACCGTATCTCAGATATAAACGTGACAGTCTCAGCTCACAAAACATTGAATTCCTGTAAGGGGATTGTCTACTGCAGAGACTTTTTAAATTGCACGTTGGAGGAAATTGTAGAGAAAATGAGTGGTCAAGGGGTTATCGAAGCGCGTCGCATTTCTAGCATGCGCGACGGAAAACGCGAAGAAACCCCTAATCATATATTGACGTTCAACCGCCCTCAACTTCCCACCAACGTAAAAGGGGCTTTTTACAGCCTCCCAGTCAGGGCATATATTTTGGCACCAATGCGTTGCTTCAAATGTCAGAGGTTTGGACACACAGCTGCTCGTTGCTCCAAAGAGCAGATTTGCGCGTGTAGAAAACCTCTGCATGAAGATAGCAAATGTCAACAGCCAATTACGTGTATCAATTGCGAAGGAGAACACTCCGCAAGATCACGTAATTGTCCAAAATATAAAGAAAAATTCGCTATCAAAGAAATCATGACTAAGAACAAATTATCCTATTTTGAAGCACGTAAATTGGTATTAGTCCATACACCAATTGCCGGAATATCATACGCCAAAGCGGCGACTGCATCTAAAAGCTCTGTAGACGTTAACGACCTTATAAGTAAACTGTTGCCTCCCCTTATTGCTGCATTAAGCGGGCACAATCAACTTCTTGCAGCAAAAAGACCGCTTATACCGGTCATTAAACCAAATATGCCCCCACCAAAACCTCCGGGGCAACAACGGTTAAGGAAAACTTCGGTTTCTTTAACCAAAAACGTGGGGGATGTACCCCCCACACATTCTCAGGTTGGTTTTGAAACTGACCTGACCAAACTTGTTTTGGCAGAAACGCTAAAACAAATAGATATGGATCAGTTTGATCCGGGTAAACGGAAGCGGGATGACCCCTCTTCCAGCAACGGTGACGACGGATCCAGTACGGCATCAGAAGTTTCTGTTGTCGACACTGGCAGTACCAGAGGCAGAAGAAGAAAGAAACCTGGCTAGAAAAAGGGCAGATCACGCTCCAAACAGCTGTAGGCCTTCTATTATGTTTTTTAATTAAGTGTTGTTATGTATCGGCACTGCAGTCCTTTACAACTGCGGTGTCATTTGTGTACTTGTATAGTCTTTTCCATTTTAAGGTTCTGGCATTAAAGATTTTTTTGTCTTTGATGTCATCTGTGATATTAGTTTTAAGTTTTATTTGTTTTATGGTTCTGGCATCGGAGTCTTTTACAATTCCGATGTCATCTGTGATATTAGTTTTCAGTTTTATGTATTTTATGGTTCTGACATTGGTGTATTTTACAACTTCGATGTCATCTGTGATATTAGCTTTAAGAATGTATCTTTTGCCTTGTCTACGTCCAAACATCAAAGTCTCTTTACAACTTTGGTGTTTTATTTGTTTTGTGTTAACTTATTTTAATAGCTGTCCGTCTATTACGTGTTATTTATTTCTTAATTTATTTTATTTATTTAATAGTTATTTAAAATTATAGAGACGATAGTACAGTGGAACTGCAACGGTTGCAAACGCAGCTATTGTGAGCTGAAAATGATCCTGGTAAAGCACATGCCCTTTTGCGTGTGCTAACAGGAAACGCACTTCAAGCCCCAAGAAAATTTCAATCTTCGGGGCTTTACGTGCACAAGAAGTGACGTTCTGCCGGGTGCCCGAGCCAAAGGTGGAGTCGCTATTTTTCTGAGGGAAAATTTACCGTCTACGGAAATAACCCTCAGAACTAGACTCCAGGCAATCGCAATCCGGCTTACCATCCCGATAAAAGCCACAATATGCAACCTGTATCTTCCGGAGTTCGATTGAACTCTGGAAGATATACAAGAACTTATTTCGCAGCTTCCACAGCCCTACCTCCTGGTGGGCGATTTTAACGCCCACAATCCGCTGTGGGGTTCCCTGAGGAAAGACACCCGAGGTTGTTTGATTGAGGATTTTCTCAATCAAAGCGACGCTGTCCTCCTCAACACGGGTTCTGCCACACACTTTGGAGGTAGAGGTACAAACTTTTCGGCAATTGATTTGTCTTTATCGTCCCCACGTTTAGCCACACGTCTATCGTGGAATGTATTAGAAGACCTTCACGGTAGCAATCACTTTCCCATCGTTATTAAAACCATCGTCAAACGGGTCAGACAGTCCGTCCCCCGTAGATGGTGTCTCGACCGCGCAGACTGGCAAGGTTTCCAAGCCAGTCTGGTCTCACCAGAGTCAAATGGTGAGGATGTCGAGACCGCCGTGAAGGTTTTCACTAATTGTATTGTCAGAGCAGCAGATGTGTTTCCCAAAGTCCAGCGGTCAGCTGGCCGGTCCGTCGGTTCCTTGGTGGAACGACGATATACGAGTAGCTGTGGAAGAGAAAAAGAAAGCTTTCAATTGTTTCAAAAGATCTCCGACGCAGGAAAACATGATCGCTTTCAAGAAGAAGCGAGCCGTTGCGCGCCGCAAAATTCTAGAAAGCAAGCAACGATCATGGGAGAGCTACGTATCGACGATCACGCCGACCACTTTGGTCGGCGAAATGTGGAAAAAGGTGGGAGCCGTGTCGGGAAAGAAATTTCCCTCTGTGGCTCCCATCCTAATCGTCGACGGACGCGAAGTCACCGAAGCGGCCAACATTGCAGACGCATTGGCAACTCAATTTGCGTCTGCCAGTAGCTCTCAAAATTATAGTGAGCAATTCCTGCGTCAAAAAGATCAATTAGAAACTCAGCTAAATTTCTCTTCCCCGGATTCTTTGCCCTACAACTCTTTATTTTCCTTAAAAGAGTTGGAAACGGCAATTAACGGTATGGGTACCTCCTCCGCACCGGGACCAGACGACGTGCTTTATCAGGTTATCCGACAGCTTCCCTCCCGCATGACGGAGCGGTTGCTGGAAATCAACAACCTGATATGGGAAAGCGGCGTCTACCCGGAATGTTGGAGAGAGGCCATTATCCTGCCGTTGTTAAAGCCGGGCAAAGATCCAAACAACGTCAACAGCTACAGACCGATTTCACTTACCTGCTGTCTCAGTAAACTTTAAAAAAAAATTGTCAACAACCGTCTGGTGTGGATGCTGGAAAGTAACGGTCTTTTAGCTAAATACCAGGCGGGTTTCAGACAAAATCACAGTACCGTTGATCATTTAATCTGTCTAGAAAATTCTATCCAAGACGCCTTCCTAGCAAGAAAACACCTCGTAGCGGTGTTTTTCGACCTGGAGAAGGCGTATGACATGACTTGGCGATATGGAATTTTGCAGAAGCTGCACGCATGGGGATTCAGGGGCCGTATGCCTCTTTTTCTTGAATCTTTCATGCGCGATCGCAAATTTAAAGTAAGGATGGGAAGCACTAACTCGAAAACATTATGTCTAGAGAACGGTGTTCCCCAAGGGTCGACAATCAACGTCACCCTTTTTGCGATTGCGGTTAATGATATTGCGGCTTCGGTGGTTACACCTGTACAAAAATGCCTGTACGTCGACGACTTGGCGATCTACATGGCGGGAGATACCATTCCTGACATAACACGTCAACTCCAGATCACCATAGACGAAGTGGACAGAGAGGCAGAGGCGAGAGGTTTTTGCTTTTCTACGACGAAAACCTCGTGCGTGCATTTTTGCCGCCTCAGAAGACCTCACCGGGACCCCGCACTTGTCTTGCGGGGTTCCAGAATTACGTGCGTCGGAACAGTCCGTTTCTTAGGGCTCGTGCTCGATAGGATCTTATCCTTTCGGGCACATATTGATGAATTGGTCACAAAGTGCAAAAAAGCCTTGAACGTGATCAAGTGCTTGGCCAACATCAACTGGGGTGCGCGGAGAGAGGTACTGTTGCGGCTGTACAAAGCTCTGGTTTTATCCAGGGTCGACTACGGCTGCGCGGTAAACTCATCCGCCAGAAAATCCCGGTTAAAAGCCCTAGACGCAGTCCACAACGCAGGCATTAGATACGCCACGGGAGCATTCCGGACGAGTCCTGCACCGAGTCTTTGCTGCAAGTCGGGTGTACCTCCTCTAGCCGCTCGTCGTAGTTGCTTTGTACTCACGTACGCCGCGGCGATGCGAGCAAAGAGGGGACACAACAACCGACTCATATTTACCGCCAACGAAACGCAGCAACGCAAATATAGACTCAGGCCTACCGTCAGTAGGCCGGTGTGCGTCCGAGCGCAGGAGCTAGAGGAGAGTCTTAATGTTGATTATCCGATGGTATTCGAGGTCGGTTCTGGCGAGTTTCCACCCTGGCTGATGCCGAGGATTATAGCTCGTCTTGATCTGACTTCCCAGAGCAAACGAGAAACTTGCCCCGACGTCTTGAGGAGCAAGTTTCTTGAAATCGTTGCCGAATACCCAGACTCTCCGCGGTTGTATACGGACGGTTCGAAAACGGATCGGGGAGTGGGAAGTGCCTTCATTTTAGACGGTACGGCCCATTTATGGTCTCTTCCTAAAGAGGCTTTCGTGTACACCTCAGAATTACATGCTTTGCATAAAGCCCTGCTAAACTGTGAGACGTCATCTCACAGTTCGTTCCTCCTTTGTTCCGACTCGCTGAGTGCCATCCTGAGTATACAGTCTATGTACTCGGTCGATCCGCTGGTCCAGCTTGTACAAACTTCGATATTCCGCCTGGCCGGGTTTGGACAGAGAGCTATCTTTGTCTGGACACCGGGTCATGTGGGTATCGAGGGCAACGAGCTGGCCGATAAAGCCGCCCGTCAGGCGGCTGACGCGGATCCTACGGACAACATTCCCGTAAGACCCGATGATCTCAAAGGTTACGTCATATCGAAGGTCATCGAGGATTGGCAAAGAGTATGGAACGGCTTCGAGAGCAAATTAAAGGAAATCAAGCTCTCCGTGACGGCATGGAAGTCGCCGGTAGATCTCAACAGGAGAGAGGAGGTCGCCCTATGTCGCTTGCGCATAGGTCATACCAATTTGACCTCTTCGTATCTCCTGACCGGCGACGAACAACCAGAATGCCAAACATGTCACGACCCTCTAACGGTGAAGCACATTTTGGAGGAATGCTGAGCCTACCTTCCCCTCCGTAATCGGCTCAAGCTCCCTAACAACGTGGTGTCTATTTTATTAAATAGAGAAGAGTCCATGGGAAGGTGCGTCCAGTTCTTGAAAGACGCAGGACTCCTCAAACAGGTGTAACCAAGTTTTTGTGTTGTCTTATAATGATTTTGGTGTTAACTTATTTATTTATTTTTATTGATCAGTTTGTGTTGTTGAGTTGTTTAAAGCATCGTAGTCTTTTACAACTTCGGTGCAATTTGTGATATTAGGTTTAGTTAGTTTTTAGGGTCTGGCATCGAAGCATTTTACAGCTTCGATGTCATCTGTGATATTAAGTTAGGTTGTGATATTAGGTTAAGTTGTGATATTAGGTTTAGTTACTTTAGTTTTTAGGGTCTGGCATCGAAGCATTTTACAGCTTCGGTGTCATCTGTGATATTAGGTTAGGTTAAATAGTAAGTTTTGTGATATTAGTTTTTTAATTTAAGCAACTGTGATATTAGATTTAGTTTTTATTTATTTATTTAACCATTTTAATGTGTTGTTTTGTCTCCTCAGGTCTATAACCTGAGGTTATTATTATTAAAATAAATAGCTAATGACCTTAGTAGTCGACGCTAAAACACAACAAAAAAAAAAATAATAATAATAATAATAATCTTATACATACAATCAAAATGTATTTAAATCCATATTTTTAAAAAAGAAAACAAAATATATGTATGTAATCAAATGGTCTAATACAGAATTAGATGAACTTGATAGAAAAACCAGAACTATGCTAACAAAACAAAACATGCACCACCCAAAAGCATGCAAACAACGTGTAAACATACCCAGACATAAGGGAGGACGCGGTATACTGAATATTAAACAACTCCACGAAAACCAAATATACCAACTACAAACTTACTTCAAATCCCAACCGGAAAACATACTGCATAGAACATTAATTCAAATTGACAACAACTACACCGCACTAAAACTAAATGAAGACCTAGAACCACAAAAAACACATAACGATCTTATTAAAGAACGAGAACGAGAGTGGCAAGATAAACAACTACATGGTAAGCACCACTATGAAATACACAAAAATGACACTAATCTAGAGTGGTCAAACAAGTGGCTGTCATCCGGATATTTAATGCCTGAAACTGAAGGATTTGTAATAGCCATTCAAGACCAGGTTATTAAAACCAAAAACTACTCAAAATATATACTTAAAGAGTAAAATATTGAACATCGGTGCAGAAAATGCAATAAACCTAACGAAACAATCACACACATAACATCAGGATGTGAAAAGCTGGCACCTACAAAATACACAAACAGACACAATAAAGTAGCTGGTATTGTGCACCAACAACTTGCAAATCAAATACTACCTACAAATGAAAATAATGAACAATACTATATCTATAAACCTAAAACAATAATAGAATCAGACAAATACACACTACTATGGGACTTACCTGCTCAAACTGATAAAACTATCATTAATAATAGGCCGGATTTAATATTTAAGAACAAGGAACAAAAACATACGTACCTCATAGACATCGCAGTTCCAGCAAGCGAAAACCTAAAAAAGAAAATATCTGAAAAGAAAGATAAATATAACGACTTAGCATATGAAATTAAAAAGATATGGAAACAGAAGAAAGTCGAAATAATTCCCATAGTAATTTCTGCTACAGGCGTAATACCTCAACTTACGTTAGAAATGCTTACCAAACTAAATATAAATACCAACAAACTTGAAATAATGCAGAAGGCTGTCCTACTAGACACAGATAACATCACAAGAGCATTCTTAGGAAGCAATTAAAATGTGTATATCCTTGGGAAACCCGCATATACACATTATACAGCAATAAAAGCTAAATAATTAAAAAAAAAAAAAAAATAATAATAATAATAATAATAATAATAATAATAATAATAATAATAATAAAAAAATAAAAACAAAAAATTATCAAAAATTCAGAAAGTGCAAAACTCATAACAAAAATATTCAGCACATAATATCAAGTTGTTCTATTATTGCTAATACCGAATATAAAAATAGACATGATAAAGTAGTTAAAATTATTCACTAAGATATTGCTTGTTAAAATTCTATAGTAACTGATAAAAGACCATGTTATAAATATACACCAAATAAAGTTTTGAAAAATAAAAATTACAAATTATATTGGGATAGAACGATTTAAATGGTCCAATCAATAAACCACAACCGCCCGGATATAACGTTTGTCAATAAAATTAATAAAGTTACATTTTTGATTGATAATACAATTTCAAGTACAAACAATTTACAAAAAGCTCACACAAAAAAATACTAAGTATACAAATTTATCTATAAAAATTTAACAACTTTAGAACATGAAAAAAATACGTATAATCTTCATCATCATTCCATTAACTTTACAAGATGCGTACGCATTCTGTTAAATTATTGTATTGCTCATTTGTTTGTCCTATTTTAGAATATGCGTCTACGATGTGGTCAATTTTCTATGATGTCGATATAAATAGTATTGAAAAAATCCAATGGAAGTTTTGTCGTTTCTTGTCATTTAAAATGAGAATTGCAGGTGTTAACTACAATACAACTAGCTCTTTGATCTCTTTCAATTTAAGCAGTTTACAAGATCGTCGTAAATTTAGTTAACGTTATGTCTTCTACAATAAACAGTCCATCATTGTTGTTTCAATTGCATTTCTACATTGGTCCTTGCCGCCGTACTAGATATATGCTTTTATTCCGTATACCATTACATTACTTCAATTTAGGGCCGGTCTTTCCACTTCTCTATAAAGTTGCCAATAACATTTATCTCCACGATAAGTAGAAATAGTGTATTTCCATATACCCATAACTCTTATCTTCTCCATAAGTTAGTTTATCTGATCGATAAGTTATTTGACAGTTGATCCAGAGCATAAATATTTATTGACAAGATAATCTATAGTATTGTATGAACTTTTATGAACTTTAACATCATGGATATTGATGATTTAAAACTATTACTAAATGAAGAATGTATTGATTTAGTTGATAATATTAATCGTGAACGTAAACTATTTTGTAAGACCGCATGCAGAAAATATGAATTTGTGAGATGATAATAAGTTTATTAGAACATTTCGACTATCCAAGGAAAGTGTAAATACTATTTTAAATCAACTTACATACCGCGCAGAGAAATAAATTAAAGATTTAATTATGCAACAATTATAGATTGATTTATTCTACAAAAATAATTTTATTCTACCACATCAGCAACTGCTTTTAACACTTAGGTTTTTGGCATCTAATAGTTTTTACATTACTATTGTTGATTTTGGTGAAATTCATAAATCTACTTGTGAAAAATTATTTAACATGTAGTCACACGTAAACATTAAGCATTTTGCCGTGAGAAACATGTACATACTAGCGATCAACTAGCGGTTATATTTGCATATCCTTTTACGTTTTTTTGTTTGCTGAAACTCACAAAAACGTATCGGTTATAAACTGTTGTGGTAGGATCTTTCAAAACAGTCAATTTTAAATATTTTAATCTAAAAGTGTATAAAAAATACTTATCTTTTTTAATTGAAGTTTATTAATTTTAGATTAAAATTAATAAAAATAAATGTAATATACTACTTAATATTTATTAAAACATTGGCAGTAGAGAGGTTAACTCTAATTGGTACATCTACTCTTTTATAATTTAAAATAACGTCCACCATGTCCACCTCTTCTTTGCACATGTTTAATAATTAATTTGCAGCAGGTTTAATTACAAGTTTGAGGTTATAAGTTGTTTTGATTTGTTTGTTTGTTGACGTTCAATTGACATACCAAACAAAACATACCGCTAGCTAAACTGCTTTCAATAACCGGTAAGTCGCGACAACGTAACGATTTAAAACCTATTGATACCACAACATCAACGGTATCTCACGGCAAAACGCTTATTGACGATTATTAAAAATGTAGGGTTATGGGGTTGTTGTTGTTGTTGTTGTTGTTGAATTCAGGAGTGACAGCTTCGTTGTGAGTGAGCTCTCACTTATCTTGGCTTGTACGTTGCTTCACGCTTCTGTACATTGTTGCCAATAACCGCATTATCTATGCACTAAGAAAGTAAATATCACTGGTTACTGCCACATATACAATTACGTATATGTGCAAAAGCCAGTGACTACATTAATAACATGGAAAGGAAAAACAAAGGATGAGTACTCTTCTTGAGTCGGAGCTCCGGCGACTCTGTCACAACACAGGGGGGAGCCTCGGTCGGGATGAGTTAATAGTTATTAGATTTTAGGATGAGTGACACGGATAAACGTGAAATATTACAGAACTATCTTAGTGTGTTTAATATACTTCAGTAGGCAACAGTATACTTTGACGTTTTTGGAAAATATGAGTAACGCCATGCTCGTCGGTAGATGTATGTCCATTGAAATAAGGTTTTGCCATAGAATAGATTGAGCAATACTGTAACGAGGGCATTCAAAAAATAGATGATTAGTAGTACCTACTTCACCACAGACGCAGAGTGGGTTATCCACAACATTGATTTTAAATAGATGCCAAGAAGATCGCATGTGTCCAAATCTAAGTCGACTCAAAAGACATACATTTATTTTAGAGTGAAATGGAAAATTCTTAAACCATGGTTTTTGGTAAACTACTTGGTTTATCTGATTAAAGTAAGTAGTTCCCTTGCTTTGACTGATGGTACTGAATTGTTGTTGCCAAGAATTTAAGCCGTCCTGCAGAAAACTGGCATAGAGGTTGGTGTAATTGATAGTGATATCATTACACCGCCTCCCATGTCCCAGTCCCGCCACATAATCTGCATGTTCATTGCCATTTATGCCTTTGTGGCTTGGCACCCAACAAAATTGAGTTACCAAACCTTTGCTTTGTAATTCAAAAATCATGTTTTTGATATGCGAGATCCAAATGTTGCCTTTGATGCTAGATGCATAGGAACATATAGCATCAAGGGAACTTTGGGAGTCATACACTATTTTAGTTTTTTCCCAATTATTTGCAGAGGTCAAAAACAAAACCCTATAAATGGCATATAGTTCGGCGGTAAATACAGAAGAGAGGTTGGGAAGTTGTTCTGATTCTTCCAACTTCAAAGGCGGAATCCACACTCCAAACGCGGCTGATCGAGGATTAAGTTTCACCAAACCGTCAGTAAAAATTTGAATGTAATTAGGCCAGCGTTGAGATATAAATTCCTCAAACACTACATTGATTACGGACGGAGATAAGGATTTATGAGGAAAGGAATTGTATTTAACTTGTATGGATAGGGATTGGCTAGGAGAAACAAATAACTTGGAAAAGGAGCTCTTATTAATCACGCGGTCATATTGCGAAATTTCACTAAAAGCCTAAATTACTAGAGGACAACCTTTTGCTGGCCAAAAGGGATGGTTGCCAAACATGTTACATGCTTGTGACAAGACATCATATGTCATGCCCCCACCCATGCCAAAAAGTTTGGCAACATATCTCCTGGTAAGTAGATTTCTTCTAATTTCCAGTGGCATAATACCGGCTTCTACTTTCATGACATTAATAGGAGTTTAATTCATAGCACCCAAACAAATTCTTAATGCCCTGTTTTGAATTCTGTCCAAAGTTTTTAGGTTAGATTTGCTGCAAAAAGATAGAAGGTGGGAGGCAAAGTCAAGCGGGATCTAACAAAGGCTTTGTAGAAAATGAGAAGGATTTCCGGGTTTCCTCCTCAGTAGGTACCTGAAACACATCTCAAAATATTAATGCCTTGAGCACAGGATTTTTGAAGTCCATTGACATGGTTACTCCAAGACAATTTGTTGTCAAAAGTGACACCAAGGAATTTATAAAAGGGTACTCGGACAATAGGAATGTTATTAAGACTAGGACAGACATTATTGGGTATGACATTGCGTGACCGGCCTGAAAAAAACATTGACCTGCATTTATCAAGAGAGAGCTCAAGGTTTCTGCTAACAAGGCGACTGAAGGTCTGGGCTAGTACAAGGTTGATGTTTCGAATTACACTGTCTGGAAAGTAGCTTGAAGAGTAAATAGCAAAATCATCTGCATAAGAGATGATTTTTATTGAAGGAATAGAGGACTATACTAGGTCTTGTATGTACATGTTGAAGAGCAAGGAACTGAGAGGGATACCTTGTGAGAGACCTATGAAAGAAGTAACGAGCCCTTCTTCCGCGGATGTCCCTGCCAAGTATAACCGTTTTTCAGAGACCAGTTCGATGATAATGTTGATAAACAAAGGGGGCAGATTCAAATTAATTAAGACGGATTTTAAGTAGGTTATACACACATTATCATAAGCTCCTTTAATATCTAGGAAAGTGACACATAAACATTTTTTTTGGTACAAAGCAGAGATAACATCACAGTAAAGGGTCGTGACGTTCTCATAAATACTGTGGCCTTTTCTGAAACCTGTGATAGACCCTGTAAATATGGAGTTCATCTCACACCATCTCTCCAAACGTACTTTGATGATGTTTTCAAAGGTTTTACGAACACAGGAAGAAATGGCAATTGGTCTGAAACTAGACTCCATATCTGGAGAAGGTTTCCTTTTGGTATGGGTACAATCTTGATAGTTTTTCAACTATCAGGAATTGTTCCATATTCAAAGAAGGAATTAAATATGTCCACCAGGTGAGCTTTAGTGATCAAAGGAGCTTCTTGCAACATAGAATAGGAAATGTTATCATTTCCCATGGCTGAATCCTTTCTGTAAGCCAGGACAAGGTTGAGTTCACTCATTTGTATGGGTACAGTCAAAGTATGAGGAGGGGAATTATCAACATCTAGCAAGGAAAGCACCGAATGGTGTCGAACGTATAGAGGGGCTAGTTTTGACAAGAATTTTGCAACCCAAATCTTATCTTTGATGGGAGTAACAGATCTGGGGACTCTTGAAAATATTTTAATCGTTGACCATACGTAGGAAGGTGAGGAGGATCGGTTCAGAGAACTGCAAAAGATTTTAAAACTTTCTCTCTTTTTGCGGAGCAAAAGCCTTTTTGCTTGGACCATAGCTTTTCTAGCCGCATCAAGATGCACTAGTTTACCTGTACGGCAGAATATAGTAAGAAAGCGCTTTCTTTTGTTGACAGCCTCAGAACATTCCTTGTCCCACCATGGACAAGGTGCTCTTTTGGCTTTATGAGGCAGAGTCGGGAGCTTAGGAGAGGAAGATTTGGCAGCATCAACAAACCAGGTGACAAGTTGATGGTAGTTTGGATACGGGATTTCTTCAATTTTGGCAGAGAAAATTTCTTTATATGACACCCAGTCTATTTTTTTTGACAGATCTGTTTGCAGTGAGTGTACGAAGCATTCTGAGACTGAGTGAGGTGGATTTCGGTATTGATAAGGAAATGAAAACTTCCATAGGTGTCTTGCAATGTTACCGAATGACATTTTAAAGCAATATCCGGTGAGGCTATGACTATATCGATTACGTTTATGTGGATGTTCGTCGGCGACCCATCATTTAGAATAATAAGACCCAAGGACTCTATCGCAGCTTCTAATTCCAATCCATTGCGGTTATGATAATGGTGACCCCAGAGAGAATGGTGGGCGTTAAAGTCGCCAACAATAATGAAAGGGGATGATAAGGACAAGAATATTTGTTTCCAAAGATTCTTATTCAACGACCGATTAGGGGGAGAGTAACATGACAAAATTGTGAGGTTAGACATAGAGGACTGTACAAATTGGAAACAAGAAAAAACATTAAACGTAGGAATTTTAGATTTAACAAAGATATCATGGCTAAAAAAAGAGGATACTCCTCTATAGCCATCATCTCTCATGTTGTGGAAAGAGCTGAACCGAGGAATTGCAAAATGTTTATTTGGACAAATCCAAGTTTCACACAAAGCAACTGCATTAATATTTAATTCATGCATCATGCGTAGAAGTTCCGGTTTTTTGTTATCTCCAGATTGGATATTCCAGCTAACCAGACGTATCGGCGCATGAGTCATTGTTTGATTGTGATACTAGATTATTAAGGGACGTGAGAAGACTAGACATGAACGGGGTTGATTTGTTTGGGTTTTGGACGGACAACTGCTCAAGAGCTTTGATTAAAATGTCTACCAAGTTAAAAATGAACGATGCATCGGTAGAAGGTCGTGTGTCTAAGGAGGGGTACGCTAGAGGATTATATGTTGAGAGACCGGGCAGGGACTGGATAGATAAGTTTTTTTGGAAACGTAGTTTCTCTGGAGACTTGCCATATGATCTTTTCCGCTTGGGAAAGTTTTCCCTAGATGGTTCGTAGTTGGAGATGACTGGGTCTCTGACTGAACGATTATTATACGCAATCTGATTGATGGGTTGGGAGACAGCTGATGAAAAAAGTTGACGAGACGTTTGCCGGGGGATTTCGGTCGTGGGCAGGAATTGAGGAAAATCTCTATCTAATTGCGTGGTGGAGTTATTAAGATTGGAAGGATTGAGTTGTGAAGCTTCATGGAAGGAGTAGCCATAAAAAGCCATGGCTTGTTTGATTTTTGACTGCCGAGCGTATTCAGGGCAAATTCGATTAGCCAATAAGGACTTAAACTTATTGGAGTAGTAGTAGGGCTTTTGCAGAAATTACAGCATGGAGCATCAGGTTTGCTACACAATTCAATTTTGTGTTGATCAGAGCACGAAGGGCATTTAATGCTGCTTTTGCACACCTTGGAAGTGTGGCCATACCGCATACAGTTAAAACATTGGATTACTTTTGGAACATACACGCTAATAGGAAGGGAATTGAGGTTGAAGATAAAATTTTTGGGAAGAACATGCCCTAAAGGTAATCAATATTGTGCTTGAAGGCTCAAATCTGAACCCGTTTCCATCAGAGTTCTGCACTTTTCTGTTAAACCTTTCAACTTTTAACACGTCAACATTAAGTGAGTTTCTGGCATTGTTTTTGATCTCGGCAACGTTAAACTCGCAGTCAACTCCACGTACCAAACCTTTACAGGAAATGTGGTGGGACGGAATGTACAACTTCAAATCATGGCTAATACAGAAGTTTTCCATCAACAATTCATTAGCGTCCACTATTTTGAAAAAGAAAACAGCTACTCTGTTTTTGCCTCTGGCCTCAACCTTAGTAGCACCAACCACCTTAGCTTTTTGAATTTTACTTCTAATTGCTAGCGGGGAAATATTTCGGTTGTCGATCGGTTCTATATAGACTTGGTAAAGACCAATGTCAGAAACAATAAATCTTTCCACCAACGGAGTAATAATTCTTATCTCGGGTGTTGAGATATGGGGTTGTTGAGTGGGTACGTTATTGGTTAAATTGTTGTTTGCTAAAGTCATGGTAACGTATTCATTGCCGTTATTAACATCCCCAACACTCCCTGCGGGGGCGGTGGGTTCTCCTATGCGGTTGGCTTGTCTGAGCCAGGCTCAGACAAGCTCACCTAGGATAAACTCACTTAAAAAATAAATGTCACTCACCCAGTTAGAGGGAATAAATTAAAGGGCAATAAGGATGGATGTCACGTTGTGGATCGAGAAGTGGAAAGACCGGCTCTTATGATATCATAGTAATTTTTGCAGAATGATGCGCTATGCAAACGTAATTTCTATTAATTCAAACCTTAACTCATTTGGTCCACACACAAGTTTTGTGAGACATTTAAGAAATTTAGATTTGTTAGTTTTGTGTTAATATTTTTATATATTATATTTTATAATATTGTTACTTTTATTAGTATTTAAGTTTTTCTATTATACAGGGTGTCCGGAAAATACGTGTACAACGTTTGACGACAGACTCCTGACGTCAAAACAGGTCGATCTAAGCCGACTTAGTTATATCCAAAATTGTCTCGTTTAGCCGGTAGAGGGCGTCAAAAATTTGTAAATATTAAAAAGAAATTACCTGTAACAATAATTTTTTAAGTGACCTTGTTGCTATGGCTTTTAATAGTTTGACAATTATTGACAAATTGTCACCAGTCTATGAAATTTACTCAAGTATACGATCAACATTCTTGAATTACAAGTTTATTTTACCATTAAAAATGGAAAATTATACAAACTCTCAGAAAGTTGACATGCTCCTGGTATACGGGTTTTGTCAAGAAAATGGGCGTCAGAGTGATAGGGTTTACATGGAGAGGTTTCCTAACCGTCGAATACCAAACCACCAAACATTTGCCAATATTGAGCGTCATCTTCGGGAAACGGGCAGTTTTGAGAAAAAGTTTGAAGGCAGGGGTCGTATGCGAACAACTCGAACTGCGGAAACAGAAGAGATGATTCTGAAAAAAATTGAAAAAGAACCAAGTACCAGTACCCGTCTCTTAGAACGTGAGTTAAATGTTCCTAAAACGATTGTCAATGAGGTTTTAAGAGAACAGTTGTTACATCCTTACCACATACAAAAAGTCCAGGAACTTTTACCGACTGATCCCCCCATGCGGCTTACATTTTGTCAATTTATTAGAAACAAAAGAATCCTTGTTCCAAATTTTTGTAGAAAAATTATGTTTACTGACGAGGCATGCTTTACAAGATCTGGGGTAACCAATCTGCACAACAAACATATTTATTCCGATGAAAATCCACATGCCATTAAAGTTGCACATCATCAGCATCAATTTAAAATTAATATTTGGGCAGGTATTATTGATCACTACCTTATTGGTCCCATTGTTATTCCAGACAGGTTAGATGGAAATATTTATTTAAATTTTTTGCAAGACACATTACCAATTCTTCTGGAGAATTTGCCCCTTTTACTTTGGAGGGAAATGTGGTATATGCATGATGGTGCCCCGCCCCATTTTTTCGTTGCCGTTCGGCAATACTTACATCATTAATATCCCAACCGATGGATTGGAAGAGGCAATGATGCACCAGTAAAATGACCACCACGTTCTTCTGAGTTAAATATGTGTGACTTCTTTTTGTGGGGCGCTATTAAAACAGAAGTTTACAAAACTCCGGTAAACACACGCGATGATTTATTGCAGCGGATTTTAAATGCAGGCAACCATTTTAATAATCCCGAGACATTAGATAGGGTCCAATATCATTTTTTAAAGAGTGTTAATAAGTGTATTCAGCAAGATGGCGGTCATTTTACACATTTGCTTAAATAATGTTTTTGTTTTACTTAGTTTCTTACAATAGATACTTTTAACTTTGTTATACTTTTGTTTTTTTTGACGCCCTCTACCGGCTAAACGAGACAATTTTGGATATAACTAAGTCGGCTTAGATCGATGGCATTAAAATCAAGATTGACAGAATTTGTTAGTACATTACTGTAGCCACACATTTGCGCCTTTGTAGCGGACATATCTACCGTAATAAAATCAAATCGAATAGGGTTATTGACATACATAATGTTTTTTTTTTACAAGTTTTTAATAAACTTTCTTTTAAAATATTAGTTAAAAATATTCTGCCTGTATTATAAATCAACTAAAATATTACTTGATATAAAAAAATTTAAATCTTATAACTAGTTTACATAATAACACAACCGATTGTAATTATTTTTCAGGCTTGAATTCATATTTTGTTAAAAGTTGAAGTTTAAGGTCAATCATTTTTCTAGGTCTCACACCAAGTTTAAGGTCAACGGTAACGTTTATACATGCTATAATGAATAGTAAATACTAAACAAATTAAAAAATAATAAAAGTTAGTAGACAAAGATAAGTACGCCAATTACAAAGATAATGTCAACAAAGGTGTCGCTTCTAAAAAAAATTAGAGGCGGCAAAAGTATTATATTAATATTTATAGAATTTTATGATTTTAATAAATTTTAGTATAAATCGAAATTTAAATATGCTAATTACAAAGATATAGTTAGTATAACAAAATTCTTGTTAGAGACGGTAAAGTTAAAACATTAATGTACACAACATTATTTGATATTAACGAAGGCTGCACAATTATAACATTGATGCACAACATTCACATCTTAATCAATTTCTGTAAATAGAGGTACTTTACAAATTTAGTGATAGAGTTAAAATAACAAAATTACTGTTAAAGGCGGCACAATTATAACATAAATGCACAATATTTTATGATCTTAATGAATTTTGGTAGGCAGTGACATTAAAGTAAGCTAATTACAATAATAAAGTTAAAATAACAAAATTCTCGTTGGAGGCGGCGCAATTATAACATTTATGCACAACATTTTATGATCTTGATGAATTTTGATAGATAGAATTACTTAAACATGACAATTACAATGATAAAGTCAAAACAACATAATTCTCGTTGGAGGCAACGCAATTATAACATTTATGCACAACATTTTATGATCTTGATGAATTTTAGTAGATAGAAGTACTTAAGTATGATAATTACAATGATAAAGTTAAAATAACAAAATTCTCGTTGGAGGCGGCGCAATTGTAACATTTATGCACAACATTTTATGATCTTGTTGAATTTTGATAGATAGAATTATTTAAATATGACAATTACAATGATAAAGTCAAAACAACAAAATTCTCGTTGGAGGCGACGCAATTATAACATTTATGCACAACATTTTATGATCTTGATAAATTTTGATAGATAAAATTACTTAAACATGACAATTACAATGATAAAGTTAAAATAACAAAGTTCTTGTTGGAGGCGGCGCAATTATAACATTTATGCACAACATTTTATGATCTTGATGAATTTTAGTAGATAGAAGTACTTAAGTATGATAATTACAATGATAAAGTTAAAATAACAAAATTCTCGTTGGAAGCGGCGCAATTGTAACAGTAGATAGAATAAGCGGCTCCGGGGCCCTCCGCTCCTCCGCTTCCGGTGCTGTGTTATAATGTGTATAAGAAATTGTAAAACGTGCCCCTCCACTTTGATGACGTGCAATAATATCATATCCATATTAATATGTAAACAGTCCAATAGATGAGTCATCCGCGCCTCTGCATCGAGCAGTAGGTGACGTCATCCATAAGAGCTTCTTGTGTGTAAGTGAGAACCAGAAATCGGAAATGGAAGGATGGAAAATATGAGAGACAGCAGCAGCCACCTAGCGGCAGCAAGCGAACGAGCATATACAGGGTGATCGAAAGACTTTGTATATACAGGGTGTATCAAAAATAAATCCAAGATGGCGACCGGAAGTGGTTATCATTATCTTAGAATCAAAAATGGCGACCGGATGTTCGACTTCCGGTGCTGCAAATAAGGCCGTTATGGTACTCAAATGAAAGGTCTCATTGCGTAGGTTACGAATCTGAAATAAAAATGTTTACTTGACCTGCTCCTAAGCCTATTTGACCATACGGTACTGATTAGCAGCAGCAGGTTGCCGACAGCAGGGTTCCAAGTGTGCGAGTGCAATGCAGCAGCAGCAGCAGCAGCCACCTAGCGGCAGCAAGCGAACGAGCATATATACAGGGTGGTCGAAAGACTTTGTATATACAGGGTGGGTCAAAAATAAATCCAAGATGGCGACCGGAAGTGGTAATCTTTATCCCAAAATCAAAAATGGTGGCCGGAAATGCGACTTCCGGTGTTGCAAAAAGGGCCTTCATGGTACTCAAATGAAAACGCCCGTCGCGTACGTCACGAATCTAAAATAAAACTTGTACTTGACTAGCTCATAAGCAATAAAATACAAAAAAAATCATCTGGATGGTTTAAAATAAAGAAATAAATGATAACAATACGTTGTTTAAGTGGAGACACTAAATTTAAAAATCAGTTAAACATAGATAATGGTGATGTCAAGAACGTCACTCATTAAACGACACCTTTTAAAAAATCGATTGCAAAAACAAAAACAGCAATTAGACTATCAATTGGAAAGTCTATTAAGGCAAATTATAAATGTTAAAAAAGTTATTTGTGATTATGAATTACAAAAGCAACTGTGTGCAAAACTCGGCGGGATACAGCTCCGATGAAATTAGCGAAGTCGAGAGAAGTTTATTTAAAAATATAAATAAAGCCATTGAATTGTATGATGAATACAAGTTAACTGATGAATATGTAAAATATCTGCCTGACAAATATTTGCGATCGCTATATGGACTAAATTTGGAAAGATTGTGGGACTTCCTGCCTGAAAAATATAAAAATGATTTATATTTCCAAATAAGACTCCCCTGTTATAAGATTACAACCTTCCAACTGATGAGAATCACATAGACGGACCTCCACCCATAAAAAACTGTTTTAGATGCATCGCAGAAAGGTGTATCTGCAAAAAGTATCAAGATTACCGATCAACTAGAAAAATTGTCAAGAGCACCGAGATTGAATAGCACCGCATTCATACTATTATCAACTTTGCTTAATGGAACTTTGTTCATCACGAAACCCAAAGATGCCAGACAATGCTTCATAACCGCCATCGATAGAGGAATCAATGATAGTTGGCCTTTGGAGTGGAAAATGATGCACCTCGACAATACCACTTATCCAAGAACGTTCAAAATCAACGCCAGCACAATTCCGGGAGTGTCAAATGTGATGAATGCAACTTTTATGTTTCTCGATAAAAATCGATACGTAATGAATGTATCAAATCATTTAATAATTTCGAATGTTGAAAGTAATAACGCAAATTTAATATTGAGTCTAGAAATAATTTTGACTGTTAAATGTGTAATTATAATTTCATATGTATTTTATATATTATATAAAAGATATATTAACAAACATTAAATAAAAGAAAATTAAATATATGTTATAACTGCGTTTTATTTCATCATTTCATAACAACATGCATGATAACATATCACCAGTTTTCAACAGGAAATTATCACATAATCAAAAGTAACAGGATGTAACATCCGCTTTTAACAGAAAAATTGCATCGTAATACAAGAATCAACAAGAAAATTCTTATCACCATCATACCGACCTTCTGATTGACTATAAATATAAATCATTAAATCTTTATCAGCGCTGTGATTGGTTAAAATAAAATAAAAATCTAATTCTTAAATTAGTAATAACATGGTGATCATGATGCAAAAACTTCACAGTTGATTCAGTGTTTGCGCAGTTCAGTTCACAATAGTTTAGCCCCATTTGCAATAGAGTTCATAATGTCCAATCTCAAAAAGTGTTATTTTACACCATTAAAACGAGAGTACGATGTTAAAAAACCACATGTAAATCCAATCGAGACCCCAAAAAATTCTATAAAACCGTTCGTTGAGGATATGGAGAGTCGACCAAGAGATCTACAACCTGAATTATTATACGAGTACATCAACCCCAAAGGTACTTACGGTTTAACACGCAAAGATGCAGAAAAATTCTACAACATGGGGTACGATTTAGATGATGTGTGCATGCAACAGATTAACCTAAAAAGTCTGGAGTCACAAGATATTATTGAACGTAAGTTTTAAATATATTTTTCTCAAGTGAAATTTATTTCTACATCTAATCATTCTTTTCAGATCCCCTAAAGTTCGAAGATCCTGTGGAGGAAGGCATTTGCAGATACGATTATGACGTCAAGCGGGAGATGCAGCTGATTGGAGAGAGCTCTTATACAATCAATAACTCTAGAACAAAGTTTGTGTCCATTGGTCTAAGTCCAGCACTGGGATTTATACCAATTATCAAAATCCACTGTGGACATAATGGTACTTTTAGACGCAACGAAATTTTCTTTACCGCAGAAGAATGGAGTGAATTCTCCAAAATGAATATAACCAAAATTAGAGATGGGGGCGCATGGAAGTACTGCGATCACCGCATTTCATATACCTCATACAAACAACTGGATGTTATATTACTTGAGTGCCGGAATTTTAAAATATTAATTTCTTTAATGACATTCAACAACTTGATTAATTTTAAGAATCTTATAAACTTTAAATTAACATTATTAAAATCCTATGAATTTGATTTATATTATAATGTAATTATGGCTAAATGTTTAAAATTAGCTCACGAAGATAACGATTTGTATGGTAAAGTTATCCGCTTATTGAGTGAGAACGATACAAAAGGAGAGCTCGAGTATCTTATGATGGAAACACTGAACATGTTTTACGGTAAAATGTATTATGACTATGAATGTATGAATATAAACTCCTGATGAATTAAATGTTAAAAAAAAAAATCAATCTTATTATTTACTCCTTCACATAAATAAAACAATGTGTGTGGGTTACAATATAAATTTATTATTATTATTATTATTATTAAAACTAAACTAGTATACGATTAAATTATTATAAAACATTATTTTTATCAATCCAACTATTATGAGTCTTATCAAGTCCCAGCCACTTCACGAAAACTTTAGTTCCTTTTTTCTTTATAATTTTTTCCACTAGATATGCATCATTATGCTTAACAAGTTGAATTTCCTCAGCGTAAAATCCTCCTTTGATTGGACTCCCCCTTGAATCTTCCAACAGGTACACAGTAGGATTTGTGATTTTAATTGAAATCACTTTAAATATTTCGGTGGACCAATTAGGTGTGTATCCCTTCGCAAAAACGGTTTTCTCCTTGCTGATTCGCACAAAGTCTCCAATTTTAAATTTTCGCGGTCCAGCAATCTTGATGTGTGAATAAACGGTTTTCAACAACATCGATTCTTTATCTTTAGTGACTTCATTTGGTTTCATACCGATGGTACTATGCTTACGATTGTTGTAATCTTTTGTGATATCAGGTAATACATCGATCCATTTATATTTGCCTCGTAAGCTAAACTCTCTATATAATATTTCTTTAACAGTACGTATCACTCGCTCGGCCATTGCAGCCTTTTTAATAGTAAACGTAGAGTAATGATTAATCGAACGCTTTTTAAACAAATTTTCAACATGCTTGTTGTAAAACTCTTTACCCAGATCGGTCTGCAAGTTTTTCGGGATCCTACCACCATTAAATATTTTGTCAAATGCACTCTTCACTGACGGTCCGCTTTTATCTTTTAGAGGTTCCGCCCACAAGTATTTGGAGAAGCAATCGATTACAATAAGAATGTGTTAATATCCCTTATTTTTGCGAGAATACAGTATAAAATCAGCCAAATCAGCCTGCCACAAATCATCTAAACCTTTCAAAATGGTTCGTCTTCTAGAGAAATTTATTCGCGCGGGCTTGTGGATTTCAGTAACGATATCTTGTTTTACTTTACTCATTCTTGTTTGAAGAAATCAATTTTTGATGCTCTCCGCTTGAGCTCCCAATAACAAATTCATTTTTAATAACAAACTCCCCCCATTTTATTTGAATGTCGCTTTGAATTAGTTCATTTGTCTATTCGCTCGCTAATATCGTGAATTCGATCATTAATGCTGTTAATTTGAACCTTTACACTGTTGTATGTTGTTGTTAAGTTATCACGTATGGCTTCAATACGATCATAAACATTCAGATTGAAGTTTGTATGTGCATTGCTGACCAAGTTCATACTCTGCTCAATTTTATGCAATTCACCCTTAAATGTCAGTAACTTTGATTCAATCATTTCAGGAATGTCTTTAATGCATAATTGAATTTTCTTATCAAGATCCTCATATTTGATATTAATTTGATCAAAATCAGATTTATTTTCGGCGTTTAAATTTTCCAAGAGAGTATTGATAGCGTTCTTATCATCATCAGATTTCTTGAGAAGATTTGTAATTTTAGAGTCGAGGTAGTCGGAAATGTTGTGAACGTACAGCTTAGTCGTGACATCAGTATCATCGATAGGAGCATTAACATTTTTCAAACGCTTGTGAGAAATGTCGAAATTCCCATCAGCATCGCGCTTAAAACCGTTGCCTGGCGGGCCTCTTGCACCAGCAAATGATTTATTTTGCGACGAATGACGTCCGAACTTGTCTACACTCATAGTGATATTGAGATTAAAATAAAAATTAATAGATTATATTTGCATCTCTCAGCTCTTCTTCGATGGAGGCAATCTCGTTAGCGTGAGATGAATTTCCGGCTCTACGTGAAGCGTGTAGCAACCACAAACGTTCTATTAACTCGTTAGGATTATCCCAGTATGTGTATCGAAAAGGCTTATCTTCGACTTCTAATGTTGAATCGAATCCTTTACCTGCGTACGAATTGGCATCTGACACACTCCTGCTGCGATTTGGACGGTGTGTAGTAGTAGTAGTATTAGCAAAGGCTTCCATTATCTCTTCATCCACAGTTTTCTCGTTCACTCTCATTGCTCTCGCTTTTTTACGTTCATCTAACATAGGTTTAACTAACATTTTATATTTTGTTGTACCAATTCCTTGATGTTGCTCTGCAGGATTATGATTTTTAAATAAAGCATTAGTAGCCACTAAAACTTCAAAATAGTCTCTTTTGTCTTGTTCGGTATAATTTTGAGGAGTTTTCTTGAATAATAATTCATACAATCCATCAGTACCTATAAATTTTTTCCCTCTTACATAAAAATCTCCAATCCCATCAATCATTAGCTCTGTGTTTCCAACGATTATCTTGCTGGTATCAATGTCATAATTAACTCCCGTTACCGAAGAGCGATCATAAACAATTTTATCAGCATCTTTGACGTATCCAATAAGTAAAGGCACTAAAACATTAGGATACTGTTCGAGATATTCTCTCAAACCACGTTCAGTAATAGGTTCTGGGTTTTCATTATTTTCAACAACTGTATTATCAATTGTATTATCAACTGTATTATCAACTGTATCATCTGAAGACTCTAACCTACTTTCGTAAGTCTCTTCTTTGGGTTTATAATTTTCCTCCCTAAGTGTGGTTGCATTTGACATACCCTCGTAAGAGTTTCTTTCTAAACCTCCTTGTGTTTTATCAAATTGTATCATACTGGGTTCATATTGACCAAAGCTGATCATTTCCTCTGGTTTCGTAGGTGTAGAAGTTCTACCATATTTTCTCTTAGGTCTAATCGGAGTCACTTGCTGTTGCGGTGGTTGCGTAGGAGATTGTTTAATTTGAGGCGTTATATGAAGTACATTTGCAGGACCCGGAGGCAATGTAGAACTCTTTATTAACTCCTTAATTGGTTCAATTAAAGGCTTGTAAGTTTTATTCAAGATTTCATTATCATCGGATTGCTTCAATTTGAGAGCCATTACTTTCTTGCGAATTGCATGCTTTACAGTTATGAGTTCCTTATCAACATTGTGTTTCTCCGTATTGAAAGGGTTCCGTAATAGAGAGCGCTTCTTATACCGCATCTCTAAAAATAGCGAGCGCTTTTGTAGCGCTATACCGCTCGCTATTCCGCTATACCGCTCCCTATTCCGCTATACCGCTCGCTATTCCGCTATACTGCGCGCTATATCAGGCGCTGTTTAATAGCTACCGCTTTAATACTGCTATATCAATTGCTATATAACTGCTTAATCTCTTTATACTGCTTCACTTCAATAGAGATAGAAATAATAACCACACCCCTCTAACGCATGCGCTATACTGATTGAGGTAATTATCAGTTTATTATTATATACTCGTCGAGTCCTTTGCGGTATCTGCCGGCATCAGAATCCTTGTCTATCACAATGAAACCATACTTTTCTTTCCAACATTCTGCACATAGAGTTTTAAACTTTTCGAAACTCATATCGCTGCTCACATGGTCTTGGTATACATGTTTCAAATTTAAATCATCTTGTTTGAAGAGCATTATAAAATTTCCATTATCGCGAATCAAATGCTTAGGGATACGTGTATATGTTTGACATAGGTAAAATGAATCAACATTTTTATGTCTACCCATACTGAAGAAATTTTTAATTTTATCTTGTTTGTCACATGCAACATCGTCAAATATGAAAATTGAATTATTATTTGCTTCACTCGGATCGAGGATTTCGCAGTTTTCAGAAAATGGAAAATATCTAACTTCCGACATCGAGCTTAAAACGTCACTTAACATTTGATATTTTGGTTGATACAACGACTTTGAGTAAATGTACAAGTTTTCAAATTTTAAACCGTTTTCATGGAAAAGCATTGAAAATAAAACGTTAGTTTTGCCACAATTCCAGGGTCCGCATATTAAAGCTCTTACAGAATTTGGGATTAACGGGCCATGTTTTTCAGATTGTCCAGTCGTATCCCCCACAACTGAGTCTATATTTATAATTGGTAAAGTAACTTTCTGCTTAACGGTTTTCATTATACTAACTAAAACTCTAATTAATATGGCTATATATACACATCATTGATCTGATAAAATTATTAAGCAATGTACCACGGTAGAGGTATCATCAACAGCGCTATAGATAAGTTACCTGTTGAGCTCCACTTACCCGGATATAAATATTGCGGTCCCGGCACCAAGTTGAAGAAGCGTTTGATCAGAGGAGATATTGGTATAAACGAATTGGATAAAGCTTGTATGCAGCACGACATTGCCTATTCGAATTCATCCAAGTTAGAGGATCAACATAAGGCAGATAAAAGTTTGGAAAAATCTGCTTGGGGGAGAGTTAAGTCTAAGAACTCTTCGTTAAGCGAAATAGCAAGCGCTCTAGCGGTAACTGGAATCATGAAAGCCAAAAGGAAATTAGGAATGGGCGTTAAAACTGTAGCTCTTCGCGCAGGTGTAGTAAATAAAGTACGAACAGCGTTAAAACCTTTAGCAAAAAAAATTAAAAGTGCAGACGTTATACGAGAAAGTGCTAAAATTGCTTTGATTGCTGCCAAGGATGCCGTTAAAAAAACGGGTGGACGTAATAAAGTCCGCAAACCAAGAGTTCTACCTATTCCAAAACAAGGTGGCTTTCTGCCACTCATACCCCTCTTTGCTGGATTAAGCGCCTTAGGTTCGATCGCAAGGGGTACTAGCGCTATCGTACGAGCAGTAAAATCAACTAAGGAGGCACAAAAGAAACTGCAAGAGTCCGAGCGTCACAACAAAACGATGGAAGCCATCGCTCTCGGAAAGAAGGGAAGCGGTTTATATTTAAAACCATATAAGAAAGGTTTGGGACTGTACCTGAAAAAATCAAAAAACTGTTAAGTTCGCTGCCCGATAGACCGCTCACAGATTTAGATTTGAAAAAATATACGAAACATATTAAAACATTTAGAGGAGTATTTATGCGAGATCAGTTACCGCATCACCCTCATTATAGAGAGTCAGGCATAATAAATCTGGATAGGACGGCAGGAGCCGGCACTCATTGGGTAGCGTACAAGAAGAACGGCAGACGCGTGCAATATTTTGACAGTTTTGGAAATTTAAGCCCGCCGCTAGAAGTTGTAAAATATTTCAAAGCATGCGAGATCAAATATAATCACAATCAATATCAGAAATTTAACTCTCACAACTGCGGACATTTATGTTTAGAGTTTTTATATAAATAAAGATGTTAAAATTAATTTTATGCTAGTCATGTCTCGAACGTTCACCCTGCAAGGTGATAGCAGCGAACTATCGGTCAACTATTATCCCCCGATCGAATTAGATCCGCAACACGAATATTGTTTAGGACTCATTGGTTTTCACACATATAATTCCATACCGAACATTGAGGAAGGAATCAACAATAAATTCATTTTCAACGATAATAAATTGATCACACTTTCTACAGGCGCATACGAAATTCGAGACATTGAATTGTATTTGCAACGCATGATAATAGGGGGGTTAAATTTGCCCGAATCGGAAGCAGAAGAAATTTTGTCTTTGAAACCCAATCACAACACTCTTCAGTGCGAAATCAAGAGCAAGTACGACATTGATTTTACACCTGATAAAAACACCGTCGGGCGTCTCTTGGGATTTTCCGGAAAAGAAATTTTAAAAGCCGGAAATATTCATAGGTCCGATTTACCCGTGCAAATAATTAAAGTGGAAAGTATAAGAATAGAGTGCAACATCGTTACTGGAGCATATTACGACGATCGTCTGTCGCACACGTTGTTCGAATTTAGTCCCGCAGTGGATCCCGGTTACGCAATTAATATTGAACCTCGAAATATTTTATATTTACCGGTAAACGTTCGCAATAGCATCGACAATATCAATCTCAGAATATTAGATCAAGCGGGGGATCCCATTAATTTTAGGAGAGAAAATATTTTAATAAGATTGGAATTAAAACCTCTGTAAGATGGGAATTGTTTTCGGTAATAAAAAGAAGAAGAACAATGCGTTCACCATCAGTTCCCCTTTGCCTACGAAAGAGGTGACACGTCTTAATTTATCCCGACTATTGGCTCTAAGTTACAGAGTGAAACATTATGGGAAAAATTAACATTTTTGATGAAGTGCAATTTGATGAGAGCATCGTTAAAGAACAGTATCATTCTTACCGACCAAGGACTACAAACTTTGATAATAACGATGAAATCAGAATCACAATTCAGAACCAAGATATTTTTACATGTCCAAGCGAAAGCAGTATATACTTGGTTGGAGAGGTCGAGGGACAGTTATCAGATGGAAAAACATTTAGCATAACCAACAACGTTTTCTCATTCTTGTTCGAAGAAATCCGATATGAATTAAACGGTGTCGAGATTGATAGAACGAGAGATTTGGGTATCTCGAGCACTATGAAGGGGTTTCTTTCCTACGGAGACGCCGAAGAAATTAAAGTTTTGGGAACTGCCGGGTGAGGCAAAACCGGTCAAATAAAAACATATTTTGTGAATAAAAAGTTTTTCGCTCTTGTTCCGCTAAAGTGTTGGTTAGGATTTGCCGAAGACTATCAAAAAATAATGGGATTTGCTAAACACGAACTAATTCTACTACGTGCGTCTACTGATGTAAATTGTTTCATAAGCGATGATACTGATAAAAAAGCAATTAGCCAGATTAAATTTAAAATAAACAAAATCGAGTGGAGAGTACCACATATACAATTAAATGCTGAGATTAAATTACAAATGTTGGAACAAGTTAAAACCGATCCTAGAATCTTAATCCCATTTCGCAAATGGGAACTACACGAACTACCCTCTATGAATAAATCTAAAGATAGTGTTTGGTCCGTAAAAACCTCAAACAGTCTAGAGAAATCACGATATGTAATTATAGCTTTTCACGTCAACAAAAAGGGTGTGTCAAGTGAAGACGTTTCCACATTCGATCATTGTAACAATAAAAACATAAGAATCATTTTAAATTCTGAAACATATCCATACAAAAATTTAAATTTGGATTTTGACAATGGCGAATATTTAACCGCCTACGAGATGTACTGTCAGTTTCAAAGTAGTTACTATGATAATGCAAAAAATCAACCGTACTTTTCATTTACTGATTTTAAGAATCACACAATGTTTGTATTTGACGTTTCAAAACAAAATGAAAGCATCAAGTCCTCGACGGTAGACTTGCGCCTTGAAATGGAAGCTTCTCAGATTTTTAAAGACAATACTAGGTGTTATTGTCTCATTTTGAGCGATACCATAGTTGAATACACACCGCTATCAGGGTTGGTTCGAAAACTCGTGTGATGGGAAAAAGAGTGAGATTCAGTGAGCCCGAGTCAACGGTCATTTATTTGCCTGAAGAATGTGGTGACTATAGAACCGGTGCTGAATGGATGATTGAAGCACAAAATAGACTACAATTTCAACGTAGAATTGAAAAGATTGCAATAACATTGGAAGCAGTAGTGAATCCTGAACGTAGAAAAATGCGTCAAATACCCATCAATTGAGCTCTTATTTTAGTCGAGTACAGACCGTTGATGTGTACACTTCATATAACATGATGATTATATTAGCCATCGATATGCAAGGATTTGTAATTGCAAATCAGTTTATACCGAAGGAAATAAGTATTGCGACAAATTACAAAAATATTCACACTTACTTGATGAAACCGACAATTGACTATTCGTTTTTAACATCTAAAGAAAAAATCGAAGCCAGATGGTTGGAAAATAACTACCACTCAATTCCATATTCCGGAGGAATTGTTGATATGGCCGAGATTGACAACATCTTTTACGGATTTACTCAGAATTTATCCGATGTGACGTGCGTGGTCAAGGGTGTTCAAAAAGAAGATTTTTTAAAAAGACATTTTCCGAATTTCACCATATTAAATTTAGAAGGTGAAATTAATTCACCAAAGTTTGAAAAATGTACTCATTTCTGTGCAAATCACACGGATGAGTTTAGTAATTGTTCATTTCAAAATGTAAAAAAAATTTGTATTTATTTAAATGATAATAATAATATTAAATATTATTAAATGTAACTTATTGTGTAATTGGTAATGTTAGATTGACATTTTTATTGATAAACGTGCAAATTTTTCTTGTAATTTTTTTAAATAATAATAAATGTGTTATTTAGATGTTGTGTTTAATTTAACTACCTTTATAATAAACAATATACATTTTTAACAGAAAGTCAATTACATCTTGTTACTTCTGATTATGTTATAATTTCCTGTTGAAAATTGGTGATATGTTATTATGCATGTTGTTATGAAATGATGAAATAAAACACAGTTATAACATATAATTGATTTTTTTATTTAATGATTGGTAATATATCATTTATATAATTTATAAAATACATATGAAATTATAATTACACATTTAACAATTGTTTCTTTATTTTAAAACATCCAGAAGGTTTTTTTGTATTTTTATTGCTTAGGAGCGGGTCAAGTACAAGTTTTTATTTCAGATTCGTAACCTACGCAATGAGACCTTTCATTTGAGTACCATAACGGCCTTATTTGCAGCACCGGAAGTCGAACATCCGGTCGGCATTTTTGATTCTAAGATAATGATAACCACTTCCGGTCGCCATCTTGGATTTATTTTTGATACACCCTGTATATACAAAGTCTTTCGATCACCCTGTATATGCTCGTTCGCTTGCTGCCGCTAGGTGGCTGCTGCTGTCTCTCATATTTTCCATCCTTCCATTTCCGATTTCTGGTTCTCACTTACACACAAGAAGCTCTTATGGATGACGTCACCTACTGCTCGATGCAGAGGCGCGGATGACTCATCTATTGGACTGTTTACATATTAATATGGATATGATATTATTGCACGTCATCAAAGTGGAGGGGCACGTTTTACAATTTCTTATACACATTATAACACAGCACCGGAAGCGGAGGAGCGGAGGGCCCCGGAGCCGCTTATTCTATCTACTTGTAACATTTATAAGAACATTTAAGTAAGCATATTACAACAATGTAAAAATAACAAAATTCCTGTTGGGAGGTGGCACAATTATAATACTAGTGCACAACATTCTATGATCTTGATGAATTTTGATAGACTAGGTACTTAAGTATGTCAATTACAATGAAAAAGTAAAAATAACAAAATTCTTGTTGAGTGGCACAATTATAACATTAATGCACAAAACTCTATGATCCTAATGAATTTTGGTAGACAAAGGTATTTAAGTATGTTATATACAATAGTTAAGTTAATATAATAAAATTTTTGTTGGAGGCGACACAATTATAATATTAATTCAAAACATTTTATGATTTTAATGAATTTTGGTAGACAGGAGTATGCTAATTACAATGATTAAGTTAAAATACAAAAAAATTTGTTAGAAGCGGCACAATCATAACATTTATGCATACAATTTTATGATCATGATGATTTTTAGTAGACAGAAATACTTAAGTATCTCAATTATAATGATAAAACTAAAATAACAAAATTCCCGTTGGACGCGGCACAATTATGACATTGATGTTCATAACATTTTATTAATTATGAATGCCACACACAATAAGAAAGTCATATTATCAAAATCTATTAAAAAAACAACATTTTTATAAATAAATAGATTAGATTTTAAAATTATTATTATGGTGTGCACTTTTCAAGCTAGATGTTAAAAATAAATTAATTAATTTAATCATAATTGGCTGCTTTAACAAAAAAAAATTAAAATTAAAAAAAATACTATTAAACAAAAAAAATTGTCTTGGCTGCCGTTTATGGTTGTTTAATAATTTTAATTTTTAACATCCTACTTGAAAAATAAATCCCATAATAATAATCTTCAATTAATACCGATTATAATTATTATAATATTTATAATCAATAATTTGTTTAATTAAATTATTGAAAAAATAATATTGCTAATTTTAAAACATTTTATTTCACGTTTATGTAACCATTATACATAATTTGTTGAAATAAAATGTTTAGTTACCCTTGCGTTGCAGTGGCAATGTTAACAAACTTTCAATTTTTTTTAACCATAAAAATCATTCAATACTAAGAATAGGTATTTTTAAAAATACATATTTCAATGCCTAAAACTAAATTGCACCTTTTTTGCAATGATAAGTAATTGATTCAAACGCAGGCTTAACACGGGCCATAATTTTAACTAGTTAATGTATTCTAATTTGAAATAAATAATATTCCATATTTTTTATTAGTTTATCTATAGTTAGATTATTTAATGGTAAGTCAATTATACCATATCTATTGTTAATGTTTACTTATCAAACTAAACGTGTAAGAAAAATCGAGAAAAATTGCGTTCAAAAAACGTTAATATGCACAATATACGTTTTAGAAGCGTTTATTTGCACATAACACGCTCTAGAAGCGTATACACATTAACGGCAAAGCCGTGAACTGTAGTATAGCCCTAGCTGTAAACATATAAACTCAATAGGATAAACATGCGGTTAAACGCCCCTAAACATGACCAATTTGTAGTTTTGGGGGCGTTTAGCTATAACTGTAAATAACTTAGACAAGAACCAAATGTATTAAAATAAAAACTAAATAAAATAGGTTTCTAATTTAACCTATCGGCAAAATAACGAATTGCTTGATCATTTTTCAAATTTATTTTGCAAACTATTTATTAATCTTCTAATTTAATAATAAATTGTTGTTGTTTTTACGTATAAATAAAGATAGTACTGAAACACTATGGCACGGTTAGTTTATAAAGTAAATTAAACGCTCCCAATCCTCTCGAGAGCAAACGCTCCTAATACAGAGTTTCTGCCTATATATATATATATATATATATATATATATATATATATATACGGAAGAGCACTAGTTCGAGACTGCACAAGTTTGAGGATATACATTGTATATAGCCAAATAACCATGAAATAGCCTATACAACAGTGACATTACTTAAATTAACAATAATTGTAGCATATGTTACCTTTGGTTTCTTCTGTTTGCTTCTAATTTGTTTTTAAATAAGGTTTTTGTAAAATTAGAAAATATCTCCAAACTTGTGACAAGTTTGAGGCTATATAACTTTAACAAATCTATAATAGATGGCACAACATGATATAAAACAGTTATTTGGTTATTTCTTTTTGTTGCAGACATATTTAATATTTAAAATCATAGTAAATGGTATTACTAATACTATTCAAAAAATATAATAAATTGTTATAAATATTAGTAATTACCGTGTTATAAATTGATCTTAACAATTTATAACTAGTATAGTTATATTTGTTAAAAAATTAAAAAATTAAATGTAACAATTGAAATTAATAAACAAATTGAGTGAAATAATTTGTTTATTAATATAAAATGTTTTTATTTTTTATAAATATCATAATTTAATTATGTTTGTTATAAAAAAACGGTTAAATTAGTTTAGGTATAGCGCCATGTTCGTGTTTTTCTATATATATATATATATTCTTTATTTTTTATTATTAATGTACTTTTATTTGTTATAAACAAGATATATACAACAACACGAGTACAGCGCTATGCCTAAACTTGTGTTAATGTAGTTATACTTCTTTGGGGATATCTTCAAACTTGTGTTAATATAAATACATTTCTTTGGCGATATCTCCAAACTTATGTTTTTATAGTGACACTTGTTTGACGATATCCCCAAACTAATGCTTTTAATAGTAGCACTTGTTTGACGATATCCCCAAAACTACCGCTTATATTATCGCACTTCTTTGACGATATTTCCAAACTAATGCTTTTTATAGTAGCACTTGTTTGACGATATTCCCAAACTAGCGCTTATATTATCGCACTTCTTTGACAAAATCTCCAAACTAATGCTTTTTATAGTAGCACTTCCCTAACTACTGTTCATATTATCACACATCTTTGGCGATATCTACAAACTAATGTTTGAATAGTTTTAATAGCATTTCTTTAACAATATATCTCTGAATGGCTTTTATATTATTACATTATTTTATGATATTTTATAACTTGCTTTTATATGGGCAATTCCATTTCAAACGGACCAGAGCTGGGAGGGGTGCATTGAGAAACTTGCTTATGTATTCTTTTTTAGTTTCTATAACTTATTAGTAGTCCTTTGATCGGTATATAAGAGTACGTAACATATAAAAAAAAATTCTACGATTTTTTAAAAAAAAATTGTCGTTTTTTAACTTAATCGCATTTTTTGTTTAAAAACCGCAATTTTAACTCAAAAGAAATAAATTTACTAATGAAATCAATCAGAAATTTTCCGTAGAATTCAAATCTGGTGCCATTTCAAGTCTATACCCTGTCAATAAGCCGCAAATGCCATAAAACCATGTTTTTGTTCTCAGTGGGCTGGGCAAAAATGAGCATTTTTTAAATTTTTTTTAACCGCCAAAGTTGACGTATTTTGAAGTAAATTATTTGAAAAATATAAATTTGTTCTGTGTATTTGGGTTTTACAAGTCTAAAACTCTGCAAATCTGCAAAGTAGGCATATTCTTCAACATAAACTCTTACAAATGCACGTATAGCCGCGCTCAGAGGAACAATACACCAAATATTATTAAAAATTTGAATTCTGGAGACAATTTTACATGGAAAATAGTCAGTGTTGTACTCACCGTCTATAGAAAAGTCCACATAGAAAGAAATGTTTACAAAATTTTCAGACAAAAAATGCGTTAAAAATTAATTATTTTTTATATTCACAAAAAATATTATAAACACACTAGGGTGTGGATTAAAACTTTTTTTTAACAAATTTTGATAAGCGCCATAAGGATTTATGTTGGAATGCCAAAAATAATAATATTTTCTAATTTTCGCGCCGATAGATCGAGTCTAAATTTGTGTCGCAAGCGCAAAAACTATCAAACAAAGAGTAAAATAACCCAAAATTTGTTCAAACAACAAAAGATGACTTTGTTAAACTTTTTAAATGAGCTTAAAAAAATATAATCCAAATAATCTTTAAGAAAAATAAAAAAAAATTTTTTTTTAAGTAAATGTTGAACAATTTTTTTTTCTAAATGTTTTTTCATAGCCAGATAAGCACGACACTGACTATTTTCTATGTAAAATTGTTTGCAAAACTCAGTTTTTTAATAATTTTTGGTGTATAGTTTCTCTGAAAACTGCTAAATGTGCATTTGTAAAAGTTTATGTTGAAAAATAGGCTTATTTTTGCAGTTTTTTTGGTGTTTTAGACCTTTAAAACCCAAATACACAGAACAAATTTATATTTTCTAATTAACTTACATCAAAACACGTCAACTTTGGCGGTTAAAAAAAATTAAAAAAATGCTCCTTTTTGCCCAGCCCACTGAGAACAAAAACATGGTTTTATGGCTTTTGCGGCTTATAGACAGAGTATAGACTTGAAATGGCACCAGATTTGGATTCTACGGAAAATTTCTGATCGATTTTATTAGTAAATTTATTTTTTTGAGTTAAAATTGCGGTTTTTAAACAAAAAATGCGATTAAGTTAAAAAACGACAAAAAAACTTTAAAAAATCGTAGAATTTTTTTTTATGGGTTTCATACCTTCATATACCGATCAAAAGACTACTAATAAGTTATAGAAACTAAAAAAAAATACATGAGCAAGTTTCTCAATGCAACCCCCCCCCATCCCCCCTAGCTCTGGTCCGTTTGAAATGGAATTGCCCATATATTTTTTCAAAATAATAACATTTTTGTTATTTACTTAATGTTATTGCTTTTCTTGAAGTACAGAAGATTCTATTATTTATTTATTTGTAAAAATATCTTACAAGTTATAATCATTTTTGAAATTCTATGTCAGCCAGTGTACCAGTGATTTATTTGATAAATATAGACAATAAAATGTAATTGAATTGATTATTTATCATATACATCTATTAAAACACTAGTAGTACTAGTACAATGACTCAACAAAATTTAACAATAATAATTATATAAGTTTTATGTAGTAAATATATTTAAAATCGGTGTTATATTACCATCGATTATTATTGGGAATATTTCTTACCAACTATAACATTGAAAATGTATTATCTTAACAGGAATGTGAGAACGGAAAGCCATAAAAAAATGTTTTTGTATTCTATGAATGAATATCGTTGAACCCTTTTCAATAGTAGAGCAAGGTCAAGTTTGCAGGCTTATAACATTATAAATAGATATGCATTAAGACTAAGAAATTTAAAATATATTTTCTGGTGCTTTAGTTACAATTATAAACTTAAAGTATATCATCGGATAAATAATATTACTCATTACTCATTATTGTTTTGATATGAATGAATTTTTACAATATTATTATACTCCTACAAAACAAATCATAATTGATTCCACAAATTAACTTAATTTACAGACATATTGGATTAAAGCAGGGATAAACTTCAATAAAATACGTCATAAAACTAGATAATTACATTCATTTTAAATTCAATTAAATTTAAAATTTGAATACATTTGTCTGTTTCATTATTACCTACAAACTTAGAAATTAGTAAAACAGTATCAGTAAAATTTTAGGAATAACATAAAACTTTATATTAAAATCTATATTCTTTACAAAGCATAATTGGAATAGTTTAAAATGGCTGTTTAGTAAAATTATTTAAAACACAACAACTTTTATCAAAATACTTTGTACATTAATGTTATAATTGTGCCGCCTCTAACAAGGTTTTTGTATTTTAAAATTATAATTGTAATTGGTCAACTTAATAAATACTTTTGTCTATCAACTCTCATTAAAATCATGGAGTGTTATATACATTTATGATATTATTGCCATCTCCAACAAGAATTTTGGTATACTGACTTTTTCATTATAATTGGAATACTTAAATATTCCCGTCTAACAAACTTCATTAAAGTCATTAAATGTGAATTATTGCCGCCTCCAACAAGAATTTTGTTATTCTGACTTTATCATTGTAATTGGCATACTTAAACATCTCTGTCTACCAAGTTTAACAAAAATTGTTGAATGTTGTGTACATTTATGTTATCATTGCCGGCTCCAATAAAAATTTTGTTATTCTGACCTTATTATTGTAATTGGCATTCATTAAATTTAAAGAATGTTGTGTACGTTAATGTTATAATTGCGCCGCATTCAACAAGAATTTTGATATTTTGACTTTATCATTATAATTGGCATACTTAAACATCCTTGTATACCAACTTTCATTAAAATCATTAAATTGTGTATACATTTATGTTATTATTGCGGCCTCCAATAAATTTTTTTGTATACTGATTTTTTCATTGTAATTGGCATACTTAAACATGCCGGTATATCAAATTTTATTTATATTTTTGGATGTTGTGTATAATCATTTTATTATTGCCGCTTCTAACAAAATTTTTCTTATTTTGACTTTATCATTGTAACTGGCTTACTTAAACATCTCTGTATACCAGATTTCAATTAAATCCTAGAATGTTGTGTACATTTATGTTATTATTGCCGCTTCCAACAAAAACTTTTGTACACTGATTTTATCATTGTAATTGGCATATTAAAGCAAATCTGTATACCAAACTTCAATACAATCATTGACTACTGTGTATATTTATTTTATTATTGCCGCCACTAACAAGAATTTTGTTATTCTGACATTAAAACCATTGAACGTGTGTCCATTTATGTTATTATTGCCGCCTCCAACAAGAATTTTGGTATACTGATTTGTTCATTGTAATTGGCATACTTAAACAGACCGGTATACCAAATTTTATTAAAATCATTGAATGTTGTGTACATTTAAGTTATTATTGCCGCCTCCAACAAGAATGTAGCTATAATGATTTTTTTATTGTAATTATATATAATAAATAAACTTTAACATGCCGGTATATCAAATTTCATTAAAATTATTGAATGTTGTGTATAATTATTTTATTATTGCCGCCTCCAATAAGAATTTTGTTATTTTGAATTTACTATTGTAACTGGCTTACTTAAATATCCCTGTAAATCAAATTTCAATAAAATCCTAGATTGCTGTGTACATTCATGTTATTATAGCCACCTACAACAAGAATTTTTATGTACTGATTTTATCATTGTAGTTAAACATCCCTGTATACCAAATTTTATTAAAATCATTGAATGTTGTGTTTAATTATTTTGTTATTGCCGCCTCCAACAATAATTTTGTTATTCTGACTTTATCGATGTAACTGGCATACTTTAACGTCCTTGTATACCAACTTTTTTGAAATCATTGAATGTTGTGTTCATTCATGTTATGATTTCCGCCTTCAACATGAATTTTGGTATATTGACTTTATCATTGTAATTGGCTTACATAATTATGCCTGTTTACTAAATTTTATTAAAATCATAGAATGTTGTGTACATTTATGTTATTATTGCCGCCTCTAATAAGAATTTTTATATACTGATTGTATCATTGTAAATGGCACATTTAAACATCCTTGTATACCAAATTTTATTAAAGTCGTTGAATGTTGTGTTTTTTTATTTTATTATTGCCGCCTCCAACAAGAATTTTGTTATTTTGACTTTATCATTGTAATTGGCATACTTAAGCATCCTTATATACTAACTTTTATTAAAATCATTGAATGTGTGTACATTTATGTTATTATTGCCGCCTCTAACAAGAATTATGGTATACTGATTTTTTCATTGTAATTGGCATACTTAAACACTTCGGTATACCAAATTTCATTAAAATTATTGAATGTTGTGTATAATTGTTTTATTATTGCCGCTTCCATCAAGAATTTTGTTATTTTGACTTTATTATTGTAACTGGCTTACTTAAACATTCCTGTATATCAAATTTTATTAAAATCCTAGAATGTTGAGCACATTCATGTTATTATTGCTGCCTCCAACAAGACACACACGCTGATTTTATTATTGAAATTGTCATACTGAAGCATCTTTGTATACCAAATTTCAATAAAATCATTTAATATTGTGTATATTTATTTTATTATTGCCGCCTTTAACAATAATTTTGTTACTTTGACTTTATTGTTGTAACTGGCATACTTTAACATCCTTGTATACCAACTTTCACTAAAATCATTGAATGTATGTTCATTTATGTTATTATTGCTGCCTCCAACAATAATTTTAGTATTCTGAATTTTTCATTGTAATTGGCATACTTAAACATGCTTTTTTACCAAATTTTATTAAAATCATAGAATGTTATATACATTTATGTTATTATTGCCGTCTCCAATAGGATTTTTTTATACTGATTTTATCATTGTAATTAGCATACTAACCATCCTTATATACCAACTTTCAATAAAATCATTAAATGAGTGTACATTTATGTTATTATTGCCGCCTCTAACAAGATTTTTTTTTGGTATACTACTATTTTCATTGTAATTGGCATACTGAAACATCTCTGTATACCAAATTTCAATAAAATCATTTAATATTGTGTATATTTATTTTATTATAGCCGCCTTGAAAAAAATGTTGTTATTCTGACTTTATCATTGTAAATAACCTATTTACAAAATTTAATTAAAATTATTGAATATTGTGAACATTAATGTTATAAGTGTGTTGCCTCCATTATAAATATCATTATGTATTATTATTATAACCGACATACTAAAGAATTCCTGTTTACTGAATTTAATTTTATTTATAGAACATTATACAGGGAGTTTATAAATGAATGGGATTATGTAATCACTTTAAATGTGCCGCTTTTGTTAAATTGTTCACTAAACTATTTGTTTTGACAGATCAACTTTGACAGCTGTCAAGCAAACATGAAAACATATGTAGTATAGTGAACGATTTTAAAAAGGCGGCATATTTAAAGTGATTACATAATCCCATTCATTTATAAACTCCCTGTATATGAATGTCATTGTACCGCCTCCAATATGAAGTTCAGTATTATTTACATTACTAGTGTACAAGACATTTTTAAAAACCTGTGGTTACTGAATTACATTTAAATTTATAATTTTGTTTCTTAATACTTGCAATTAAGATAATACGACATGTATAAAAAATATATACGGTTATTGTAATGAACTTCCGACTGATATATCAAATATAAATTCTACAAAGAAATCTTATGACGTCATTCTTGCAAACTGTGTTATTCCGTATGAAAACAACATCAAGAATATTTTAGAAACTTTATTATTATATTATCTATACCCTAGCTCCACCTTTGGTTTAAACTAAAAACTGAATTTATACTAATATACGGAAATCGTATATATTTTATACAAATATCCGTTACACGATTTTGGCGATAAATATCGTCAAACACGTATAAATTGAAATAATTTAAACAAATTCAAAAATATTTGCAATATATTGTAATCCAAGTGTAATATGATGTATTTATGTCGACTGGATCTCCAAAATGCAATGATTAGCTTATACATTTGTTGTTAAATTGCAATAAACTGATTTCAAGTTTGGGGATATGCTCAAACTTGAAATATCTCCAAACTCGTGCCCAGTCAAACATATATATATATATATATATATATATATATATATATAAAAAGGTATTTATCTTATTTTCAAAATATTTCATATTTTTTTAATTAGCGAGGAGGAAGTAAAGTCACGTGCTGAAAACATATTAGGAAAAATAAGGTAAATAACTTTTTTTACATTAACGCTGTCATAACAATTAAAATCGTTTTTGGAGCGTAACAGAACTAGATCTATTTTTGCGTTAATTATTATTTTATTGCAATCTTCAGCAAAACCACATACAAATTTCAAAGATATGAATGCATAAAACGTATTATTTGTAACTGAATAAGTTGTTAAATTTGTATGACTTCAACTTGCTACATCTAATACAGCTGATTTAATAGTATTCAGCAAGACATCTAATTGTTTGTCGGCTTTATGCCTATCTTCTAAACTCTGATGGCTTGTATAAGCGATGTCGTGTATTTTACACGCTGAATCTTGTGGATTAATACCGACGTCTTCTCTTACTAAACGTTTTTCTAGTTTGGTACCTGGCCCACAAAATTGATAACCTGGAAAATTTATTTCCTTTGGAAGTTTATTGAACGCACTATTGAATATACCTCTACCGTAGTAGTAAGCCATTTAATCTTCTCGCTGCAGAAAAGTACCTTAAAAATTACTAATTTGGATCCGCTTGTTAGTGAAGGATCTTTTAATATAACGAGAAAACATGGACGATTATTACCAAATTCAATACAATGTTTAATATGCGGACCGCCAATTTGCTAAAAATAAAATGTTATATTGGCATTATTATTTGATAAAAATGACTTAAAATTTGAAAATGTTTATGGTTATTCAAAATCGTTATACCAGCCAAAATATAGGTTTTTGAGCAAAGTTTTAAAAAATATATCTCTCGTCAATTATTTTCCGTTTAGTGAAGATAATGAGTATTAATGAGATAATAAGTCCATCAAAAGCAGAAAGAAACTCTGTTTTTATATTCCATGATGTAGGCGTCACAATCAAAATAAAATTAGAGAGTATTTTAGTATGCGGCGGCATAAAGATGTAGATTTATTCTATCTATGTCAAACATATACAAGAATACCAAAACATCTAATTTGCAATAATGCAAATTTTATAATTCTCTTTAAACAAGATGAGGTTAACCTAAAACATGTGTATATGATCATGTTAGTAGTGTATTGTTTTATGAAAAATTTAAGCAAATATGAAATGAATGTTGGAAAAATTCGATTTCCTAACTATTGATAAAGATAGTAATATAACAAAAGTCAATTCCGAAAAAATTTTGTAAAGTATATAATTACTGCTAACGAATAGTTTATTGCAGTATTGTATTAACAATAATATAAAATGGGTAATAGCGCTAAACAAATTAAATTGAAAATTATTAATGCCAAACAAGTTATCCGTACAAAATCACTAGCTTTAAAAAGCGGTAGAACTGACAAGGATGAATCACTCCCTATTAGCGACGAGGTTATAGAAAAGGAGCCTACGGATAAAGATATATTTCAAACATTTACAAGGTTTAATGATGGATAGTAACAATAAATGCAATACATCAACTATGACGAGCGTTAAATATGATATCAAAACTTTTAAATTTAAGCTAGAAAACACGGAAATTTATTTAGACTCCAAAAACAATGATAATAATAATAATAATAATAATAATAATAATTTTTATTTTGGTATAAAATACAGTATTAACAATACATATAGAAGTAGATACAGTATTTAGATGAAATAATGTCAAAATCAAAAAGTTTAATAGCATTACTTATAATATAGGCATTTGAGTAGGTTTTATCTGTGTATAATAATTTTCAATACTGTATGGTTCCAGATTGCATAGTAATTTAAATATAAGTTTTCTCTTAACGGAATATATCGTCTCACATCTTTGATAGTTTTGGGCAGATTGTTGTAAAACTTAATGCAATTGTATAATGCACTGCTTTGTACTATATTTAGTCTATGGCTAGGAATAATGTATTCTATTCCATGTTGTGTATTATAAGTCTCCAATAAGGTGTTTAAAGAAGAAAATAATGGTTTATGTTTTAAAATAAATTTTAAGCATTCGTATATGTACACTGCTGGGTATGTTAAAATATTTATTTCTTTAAAGAGTCCTCTGTAACTATCTCTATTTTTTTTTCTTTATAATTCTAAGTGTTGGAATAATTTTAATATTAAATTAAGAAAGTACAGAGATGCGGATTTCATTTTTTAACCACAATGTTGTCCAAATGTCGACCATCCTTCTCATAGCACTCCTCCAATACTGCTCTTAAATGTTTAAATATGGGGCGACGGCACACACTGCAGCAGCATCATTGGACACTGTACGTGAATTGTTTCCAGGAACTGTTATTTCGAGATTTGGGAATATCTCTTGGCCGCCAAGATCACCAGATCTTACGCCCCTTGACAACTTTTTGTGGGGATATTTAAAGAGTGTCGTCTACACCGATCCTCCAGCCACTACGGAGCAGTTAAACAACATTCGAGAGGCCATTAACAATATTCCTATTGAAATGTGTCGGCGGGTATTTAAACATTTAAGAGCAGGAGTGCTATGAGAAGGATGGTCGACATTTGGACAACATTGTGTTTAAAAAATGAAATCCGCATCTATGTACTTTCTTAATTTAATATTAAAATTATTCCAACACTTTTTATACTGTTATTATAACGTGTTAAAAACTAAAATTTCCTCTGAGTCACCTTGTACCTTCTCACTTTTATTCTTTCAGGCCATGTATCTGGAGACATTAGTTTCTCAAGATTTTCAAAGTGTGTACCTATTTTAAAAGATTTAGTTTTTCTTACAGTTTGCAGTTCTATGATTTCTGTAATGCTTAAAGTAGGGTAAAGTTGCTTTAAATAATCTTGTATATTACCGGAAGTTACATTTTCCATACAATTTCCGATATACAACCATGCAAATTTTGGTGGAGCCATAATTGCGTTATAATTTGATTCTACAACAGTCTTTTTATTATTTTTACGGTTTACCTGTATCCATTTGTTTTTAATTTCTTCCTTATCAACTATATCATTGTTGTCTGCTTGTTCATTAAATATGTTTTGAGTTTTATTCTTATCCTTAAATCTTCTTTTATCATTCGCAGTAGATGAATTATTATTTGAGACGCGCCCTGTTAGCCCTTGCTATGTTTTTAGGGCTAGCCTGGTTCAGCTTAGAGAGACGGGCCGGTTCGCACAACAAAACAATGAAATAGAAAAAAATAATAAAAGAACTCACCACGTGTTTAACAAAGTCGGGGTCCAATTGGTTTTTGGTAATTGCTCCAGTATGTTATATGTCCTTCTCTCTTATTAGTGGGTCTCGTTTTAGGAAAATCAATAAACCTATGCTGAAAAATGGGAGCAGGAAAAGAAGAAGTACAGGTTTTTGAAAACTGAGTATAATCTTGAATTATGTTAATGAAAATGAGTACTTACGCAAATAAAAAGTAATTCAGAACGCAAAATTGTTCTGGCAAATCACACATACTCACTCTTACATTCACACAATCACTTGCCAGAAACTCCAATACAAAAAAAAATGAAAATAAATTTACATATAAACTAATAACAATTTTTGTGGCATAATGAACTAAATTATAATTCAGCAATATGCTGATAACAACAACTTGAGGAGGGCTTCTCCACGATTCACTTCTGCAGGATTCAACTCTGCACGATTCAATTCTGCACGATTTAATTCCACGTGCTTCTTCAAGATTGCCTTTAATTGAGGGACGGGAAATAATACTTAAAGGTCCAAACTTGTGGTGGCATATCCACATGTACATAGAATAAGACAACTTAACTGAGGAATACTACTAAAAAAGAATAAAGGGATTGAATTTACAAAGGACCGATCAAAATGAATAACATACAAAAAAAAATGTAAAAGTACTTACTTGAGTCTGTATGCTGCTCAGGGGTATTATTATTTTAAGTTGACTTGACTTAGCGCCAATCATATATTCCGCTACAGCGATAAATAATTTGCTTATTTAATATATTGGTCACTGCCGTATCCGCTTAAGCGATCTTGTTGCGGCAAAAGTCAGAGTCAAAAAGGCTCTTAAGTTAGCTTCCCTCTGGGAGCAAATCTCAAAAGTCCCCCTGCGCAAGCCAGTCTCAAATAATCACAATTGCACAAAAAAAACAACAAATGAATGAAAAGGAATGAGGGGGATAATTAAGAGCAATAATGTTAATATAACTGTCAATTACAAAAGGCCTATTAAACACTAGAACAGAATTAATTACTTAAAATTAGTCCGGCGTATTACAAGGATTAGATCGGCCAACCGGCAACACCGCCTTTTACAAAGAGCACCGCCTCTAAGCACTGAAGTGAGTGCTAGTACCAACCAGATGAAATTAAATCTTACTACTAATAATAATAATGTGAAAATGACAATAATGCCCGTATTACATTGTCAATAATTATATTTTGAATTATATATATAAAAATATTTAAATCTTAAAAAGTTTGTAAAACGCACAAAATATCATCAATCTTATGGTAGATTGAAATTTTAAGAATATTTTTAGGTTTTCTTTATAATTAACACATAACATGTGAGTAATAGCATTTATAACATAACCTAACTATTTTTTAAAAACTGTTAATTCGTACATTTTTTGTGTTATTTTAAAGCAAAACTAAAAATATTCTTAAAATTTTAATCTACAATAAGATTGATGATTATTTGTGCATTTTACAGACTTTTTAAGATTTAAATATTTTTATGTATTTAATTCAATAAAGAATTATAGATCAGTGTCATACGGGCATAAGGTGACAGTGAAAATAAATTAAAATATCCAGTAATTAACTAAGTGAGTGATAATTAAAGTGACAGAGTGCTACACCTCATTATAGGAGGATTAAACAAAGCGTAAGTAAATTTAATTAATAATATTAGAGCATGACAATTATATTCAATTATTTTGCTAGGTTATGATCAGGAAAACAATTAAGGAAGAACCAAGATAAGATGAAAAACAAATACATATAATAGGAAGGCAATAGGAATTAGTTGTTGGAATGCATCGGTATGATTCCCTAGACATGGACCAACATATCAGGGAGTATAAGCATTATCTTACAATCACATTTATTATAAACTTGAGTCATCATATTTTATCATTCTTAACACATTCATTAAATTTTACTGTGCATTACAGAACCAAATCCCGACACTGAACCAGTCAAAGCCATAACCGGACATGCTACACCATCAACCCGAGTGACCAAACAGAAGCCAGTCCCGAAAGATAAGTACTTTAATTAATTAAAATAAATTATTACTAACATTTGTATTGTTTTAGGTTTGGGACAAGATTGGACCGTCACATATTGTAGCGCACAGGATTTATGTTATTTCTTGCAGCTGCAGCATATCGTGCGGAACTTCTTGTTGTTACTTCCATTGGATTTTCCGCTGCTTCATGGACATTTACATTGGTGTTTGGTTGGTCCTTTACGTATAATGTTGCTTTGATGTTATTTATTTCCTTTTCCATTAAAGATATTTTGTTTATTATTATAGAAAATTCTAACCTCTCATTTACTATAATATTACATTCATCACAAAACCAACGAAAATTATGGCACTTAGATATTAGACTGCATGTTGCTTCTACATTTATGCACTGTAGATAAAATATCACCTTGCAAAGATTACACTTAGGTCTAGTAATATCCAACTCCTAATAAGACACCTAATAAACTATTAGCTGAATATCCTAACTTTTAATTTTATTTATTTTATTAGACCCTATGAACAACCAATTAAATATATGCTTAACATATACATTTCTAACAAATATAAACATTAAGCATATAATTTATCAGCTGCTCAGAAGTGTAACAAAAATAAATCAAAATAAAGTTTGAAAAAAGTTAGGTTATTCAGCTAATAGTTTATTAGGTGCTTTATTAGGAGTTGGATATGACATCCCTTAATGCATTTTTTGTTAATTTTAAAATTTACTTTGCAAATTTTACACAATTCATCTTCATCGTTCGCCATCGTGGCGGTTAATAGCTGTTAACAGGGTTTGGTGAAAGATATGCAGCGACTGGCACCGCCAATTTAGGCTTAGGGTCGTTGAAGCTTCATAACTGGCGCATAGAGCGACGTTTATTAAATTAAAAATTGCCGCTACATTTGTATTTTAAATTTGACCAATAAGAGCCAAGCAGCCAAGGACGGGGCTTGTTAAAGTTTTAGTCCGGCGCCATTTTAGGTTATGTTGCAGCTAGCCGGCTAACGTGTTTGTAACGTGGGTGTTGTGTACAAGTACGTTTATTTAGGTAAGTTTATTTTTATTATAATATTATAAGATGTCAGGTTATAAGTAGTTTAGACTGTTCAGTAAACTCTAATGTTGTTTCGGATTTGATAAGTGTAGATTCTACTGCCAAATCATTATCTTCATTTAATCATCTTTAAATCCGAAAAAATTAGTAAATAATTGAGAATCAAAATAAATAATATGAACAGTCTTTTACTAGGAACTATATTTTTATATTTTGCTATATAAACCTTAATTAGTAAAAATATTAATTATAATTTAATTTTTGTTACGTTTTGTTATGTGTTATTAATGTTATTGTTTTATTAATTCATATTTGCTTTAATAATAATCATCATCGAGTATTCAAGAAGCTGCCAAAGATTGCAAATGGGAGCTGCGATGGAACATGCACATTAAATCTGCTGATCAGATGATCGACAAGTAGGAGATTACTATTACTCATACAATATTGTAAGTAAATTTTGTTTGTTAAATTATTTATTTGTACTACGAACAATGCTATGTTAGTACGAACAACTTTAAAAGCACTTCATAAATAACTAAATTCTAAATTTAATGAAATTTTAAATTTAATTTGTTTTAACTTTGACAATTTCATTTTTTTAGAAAAGTTGTACTAGATATTGTGACCTTATTATAGCTAGTTGATATTTATAAAAGAATAGATGTTAATTCACATCAAATTAATTTTATATTACATATATATCATGTTTAAAAATACAATTTATTGTATTAATTCATATTTATTTTTAGTACCGAAGGAAGTTGGAAGACGAATTATGGATACCTGAACTTAAAAAAGTAAGAAATTAATAATTTTTTATGTATTAAATATTTATTTTATTACTGTATTTGTTATAAATAAATTAATTTTTTATTATTACTTAAATATTTGTTCTTTTATTTATATACATGTAAAACTACCCTTACACATAAATATGAATACATAATATATTTATATTTATGTAAAAATATAATATATTAATTATGTATTCATTTTTGTGTGTATTTTATAAAGTTAAAATTTAATTTAAATTATTAAATTTAAATCTCCCGCTCGCCGGGTTGTTCTGATGAGCGCGACTTCTGTGAAGCATAGACGGCGATAACTGCCTAATGTGTTGCCTATAATTTATATGAGAACGCTGCATCTTTAAGGTGATCTGTTTGTCACGCTCCCTTTGGCCTACTATATTTCTTTTCTTCTTTATTGAGTAGGAGGAGGACAGGGCTTCTCTTGCCGCCGTAGCTCAGTCTAGACGGGGGTGGTAAAGAGTGAGCGCGGGATCTCTTTTGAAATCCACCTTGTATGTAATTGATCACACCTCCTAAAAGGTAGAACCCAATACCATATATGGATGTTAAGAAAAGAAAAAAAAAAGGCCAAGTTAACTAATATTTATTAGAATTTAAAACAAAAAATAAATTTATTAGAGATTATAGCTCTAATTTTAATACAAAAAAAAAGTATATTTATTAGAGATTATAACTATAATTTTAACAAAAAAGTATGTTTATTAGAGAGATTCCACTCCAATGATAATTAAAAAAAATCTACGTCAATGACTAAATGTCATTGATGTATGAAGTTGTTAACTCAAGGACAATTGTTAAGTTAACAACATCGAAAAGAATTCGTATTCAGTAACGCGTCCGCTAAATATTTTGATTGTCAAATTAAAGATTTGTGGTTATGGATAGTCTTTAAGTTAACAACCACGCTCACTGTGGTTGTTAAGCCTTAAAGATATTCTTAACCTAGCAATTTACTTCTATAAATGTTCAAAATAAGAATTATTATAAAATATTTTATATATTTCAAGTAGGAAACCTGCTTATATTAATATTTTCTCGTGTTGGAAGTCAGTAAAAAAATATTACGCAATAAAATTAATACTTTCAATCAAATCTAAAAAAATTTGTGTTTGATTTTACATATAATTAAACTTGTAATATAATTATTAAATTAATATAAACATAATTGTTAAATAATTTTATGTTTCTGACTTTATGCAATTTATTACTTTATGGAAAATAATTTCTACATTTAATTATTTTAATAATTTTATTACAACTATTTTAATTCACTAATTCACTCATGTATCCAGCGTCTGTAACTTCTAAGTATTTTTATTATTTAATTTCTATATGAATTTTATATTTAGCTGATATTTTTATAAGGTTAGAAACACGTTAAGAATTTGTAAACATTAAAGAGAGAAACATCGTCAAAATGCGACAGATGCATGCACGCACCAATCGCACGCTTGCAAAGCAGTGATCGAATGCTAGCTTCATGCAGTTTATATAAAAATAAATTGTTACGGAAATAATTAACGATGTTGTCCTTAGTGAATAGGAATACTGAACATTATTGTTAAGAAAATCGTTACGAGTTTCACCATAACGATGTTGTTACTGAACAATATCTTTAACTAGAAAAGTTACAGAATAGGCCTGATTGTTAGAGAAGTCGTACACAAAACATCTTAATAATAGTCAATAATAGTCGATTTACAAAAAAAAGATCCAAAGTCAAGCACACTTGTAAAACCAATAAAGTAATGCCAATAATGCTTTAAAAAAAATCCGATATAATAATACACCGTTCAAAATCAGTATTTGTTGAGTACAACACTATTTTGTAAAATATCAGACTTGAATTATCTGGGTAAAGGTATACATAAAAGTAAATTATAAGATGGTTAATACTCACTGTCGTTATGTCCGGAATAGCGCTATCCCCGCACAAGACTCTGTAATAGAATGGTTTAACCCGACACAGATTTTTCAACGTCTTAAGAATAAAATTATACCTTAAAATTCTACTTTTTAAAATTGAATAAAATTTTAAAATGCTTAAAGCTAAACTTAAATTCATGTGAACCTTGGTTCACAAACATGGATGTTAACAACTATTTATGTAGCCCGATGTTCAATTGAATCATCGTTTTCAATATGAATTAAATGAATTTACCTTCAGTTGCCAGTTAAAATATAACGGTTAATACAATAGTAAAATAGTGAGGAAAAACCTGGCTAAGTGGTTAATAATTAATTGAAGTTGAACCTGTCATTCGACGAAATACACATATAAAATAACACAAATCTAAGGAACGGGCAGCTCTTTCCAACCGAATCCAGTTGCCACAGCTCCTGATTATCCTAATTAATAGTCGTTGGATCTCGACTTCTTTCTAACCATTTCCCAAGTCGGATTATAATTTCAATCCACTCCTATTTACTCTTGCTGGTCAAACTCACTCAAGCATACAGCAGTATGGAGTATGGAGAATAAAAAAACAAGAAACATTATTTATAATGCAATTTTTAGCTCGCAAACCAACTACATGATGACCATATGGTCATAAACCAATATAAGAAACATAGAAAAATTACAACGACAACAAAATAAGGCAATAAAAACACTATATCAAATGGACAAATTAACACCTACGATCGAAGTTCATGAAAAAACAAACCAACTAACAATAAAAAACAAAATTTTACAACAATGTATTATTTTAATAAAAAAAATACAACTTGGGCTAACTAAAACAGAACTAAAATTAACAACTAGAAAAGAAATTCATACACATAACACACGAAAAAAAGGACACCTTAACATGGAAGTTAACCGAACAACTTCAAAAAATCAAAGTTTAACTGTCAAAGGCATTAAAGAATTTAACAATATACCGGAAGAAATCAAAAGTATATGCACAATAAACAATTTTAAAATTAAATTAAAACAATATATAATGAAAAAACAAATATAAAAATTAAAATATAAAACTAATGCACATCACAACATTACAGGATAATTAAATAAATTTCCAATACCAGGCCCCGGGAATCCTCACGGATAGATCGGCGGTACTGCTGGAATATTACATTTTTTTTTCTTTTTTTTTTCTTTAATAAAATAAAATGAATGTATAAATGTATGTATATTATGTATAAATAAATGTATGAAACTAAAAAAAAAAAAAAAAAAAAAAACAATCATATTTTACATTTAATCCGAAGATAAACGTGAATTCAAAGCCTATAACCACAAACTAAAATTAATTAATGTCTCTTTACCTTAAACTTTAATCCTACCTAAGTTGTTGTGCGGCTTCGTAGTGTCCGCGCGTGGTCCACGTAGGTTCAATAATACGCATCAAACGTTGGGTTGCACATTTGCATTTTACCAAACTTTTCACAAAATAATAATTTGGTAGGAAACCAAATCCTCTACAATATATTGTGCACCCACAAAAGTCTTCTAGAGCAGTTAATCGGCTCGGATGGCCATGGATTTATTCCACTTGCTCTACATGAAGACGGACACGATTCGCATTTTGCAAGAAAGTGATGCGCAATTAAATTATTTCCAACAACAACGTGAATGCTGTCAACCTTTCATCACTACACAGGATTGCCAACCACGCTTTGTCCCGGCAACTTCACGCCGCCCAATCAACATGGCGTTTGACAACAACACTCCCAATAACTCAGATCGAACTAAGATGTGAGCATATAATAACTCACATAACCTAAACTAATAATAACAACAAAAATTGGTTGATAATCTGACTTATTGACACTAAACAATTTCTAATTATAATTCCCACTAATAATAATTATAATCAACCAATAACAATTCTATTTTTCCAGATGTTACATTGGTAGAAGGAAGTTAGCGGAATCCAAGATCGGCTAACTATCGATATCAGATGTCATCCAGCAATTAATCATCAATATCGACAGGTAAGCAACTAATTAATTAACTTCACTTAATCCCTAACATATCTGATAATTAAACAATTACTTTATTTAACAATTACATATTTCCAAATAAGTTGAAAACTATTAACTACCTTAATCGTTTCAGGTCCAAGATGTACATTTGGTTGCCGATCTCCAGATGAAAAATGGACCGTAACATGTGGCTGTTAAGAATAACATATTTCCAGGTACTAGGGGATTGTATGAATTAATTTTTAAGAAAGAACCCTATTATAAAAGCAATACTGAGAAATAGAGGCGTAATTATGTTGAATTATTAAAAGCTGCTGATGCGTTTGTAAATCCCAGAAATCCTTCACAAAATATACTTTTATAAGTACAGGTTTATAATAAAACCTGTTTTAGATTTGATTTTCAAACAAGAAATGATTTATCAGCAACAATACAATTTACAACATGGATATGGGTTACCAGCAAATAATATGATAAATGTCGATAGTCGTCCATTCTAACACGTATATTGGGATGATCCAAACAAATTCGTTGATAGACTAAAATTATTGCATGTCTCCAAAATAGCCGGTAACAATTTGCATGATGAGGAAATACTATTAATAATTGAAGAATTGTGCAAATCTTCAATAATAATGTAACACATTTCATAATTAAATCATTTGTATCTCACTTTTCTTTGAGATATGAGCGTGGATAAATTTGGTAGATAATCATTAAAACGCCCTATCGCCGCTGCGAAAACTACTCGCGGGTTTTCATTTACGTCTGATAGAAACTATAATTTAATTAATAAACAAATTAATTATCTAAATGACCCTATAGATAATAGAAATTCAGTAAATAAACGGTATCTTTATGCAAGAATTACTGAATTAAATTCTCAGTCATCAAAAGAAGTTAAGAGTTCAATAAACAGAAACTTATAAATACATTTAACAAATATAAATAATCTGGTTAAACAAAAAAATACCCTTTTACACAATAACCTTGATGATTTAATTATGGCATATAACCAAGCTGTAAAATTGTACAATACTAAACATCAAGAACATCTTAGTAACGATCAGTTGCTACAGAGCAGATTATTAACTTTAGAAAATACTTTTTTGGGTACAAGATTAGAAAAACACCAGTAGAGGCACACATAAATAATAAAAAGCAAAAATTAGTTTGAAGAAAATAAAAATCAAACAACTAAATTTGTTTTGGATATTTAATGTCAAAAATTAAATTAGATTACCCGCGAGTAAAAGTTTCCTCGTAGACTCACAGTACTAAACGGTATTAATGATTTATGGCTGGCTGATTTAGCTGAATTCACATTATATTCACGTGAGAATGAAGGTTATAAATATATATTAGTTGTTATTGTTTTTCAAAATATCTTTGGACTATGCCATTAAAGAATAAAATCGGTGAAGAGCTTAAAAATGTTTTCAATAAAATTTTACTGCTCGATAAAATAATTCCTAAGAATCTACAAACCAATAACGAAACAAAATTTTATAACAAGCATCTATGAAAAAGCATAGCATCAACCACTACTCAACATATATTATCATGAAAGCAGCAATAGCTGAACAAGTTATTCGGAAAAAAAAGAAAAATTGTATAAATTCTTTAGTTTACAAGGAAAGTACAAATTGTTTGATAAACTAACATTCATTACATTAGAATATAATTGTCAAAAACATTGAACAATTGGAATGCAACCTGTAGATGTTAAAGGAAAACAGAAGAAAAAACAACTACTAATACCGTCTATGCAAATATAAAAATTATTACTAAGAGTAAATTTAAACATGGTGACATAGTTCGTATACAAAAGAAAATACCCCAATTGGTCTACAGAACTCTTTAAGATTGTTAAAAAAAATTACATTGCCAACAACATATCTGCTTGAATATATGCATGGTCATCCAATTCAAGGTGTGTTTTATGAAGAAGAGTATTTTGCCAAACATCATGATGTTTATCTTGTTAAAAAAGTATTGCGTAAAAAAGGAAATAATGTGTATGTATTATAAATTTTAAATATAACAATAAAGTTATGTTACAACACATTTATTTTATTTTATTTTATTACATGTCATTATTATTATTAATTAAATTCTACGATGAAAGTGCTAGATTAATATTACTATACAGATCATCTTCCATTTTTGTACAGATATATGCTATAAGATGCTGTGATAAAAATAAAAAAAAAATAGCGATTTTAATAATGCTAGCTTATAATGTACAATGCTACTTAATTTATACAGATTATATAGAGTTCCAACTGTTATAATTAAGCTGAAACTTCTGCATTCAATAGTGATTGTTTCATGCTCCTTGTAACATCCCACGGTTATTTTATAATCCGTTGCAATGCGGTAAGGTACATTTATTTCCAATTTTGTCACATCGACTGCAAGAAATTCTTACCATTTTTCATGACTAAAAATTATACAAATTCTTCCTCCCCATATCTTAATTATCTAAGTAAAACATATAGCAAAACTTAAGCTTATAGATATATATATATTTTGTAGAAGAGTGATTAATAAAGCTTGTGTTCATTCTAACCAGATATCTTTCTTTCTTTAATTTTTTATCATTTTTTTTAAGCGAAGCTTTTATGGCTGATCTCACCGACACTACTTAAAAGTTAACCACTAGTTAAATAGCTAAACTCTGGTTAGCACCGTGCATTTAAACGCAATCTTAACCCGTAACTAATGGTTAATATAAGTCGCCAATATCGAGGGCTTACCGTGTACTTAACCCCAAATTTGTAATTTTTATAGCAAGTGTCAAGTAAAAGAATATTAATGTAAGATGGAAAATATAATAATTACACAGGATGATATTTCATTTGATATTATTATTATAAATACAATTAATAATGTCATTCCAAGACAAGTTTATTATAATAACAAGTTTCATTTTTATTTATTACAATATAAATTTTAATAAAAATATAGTTTGTTTTTGCAGTAACTTAAATAAATTCATTTTCTTTTCATTGTTTTATTTACAGAAACCAATAAACAACCTCAAAAGTCAAACAATTTAATTTTATGGTTATATTAATATTAAGTTGTACACTCAATACAACGAAAGCGCACGCCAAGTTTAGAGTCAATATAATTATATTGACTGATATCTGATGTGCAGCCCGATAGTCAGAAACTCAACTATACTTAGCGTAAGTATCTGTTTTAAATGACTGGTGAGACGCATATAAAATTTAAGTAATAGTTAGCTGTAAGCAAAACTTACGTAAGTATTGATTTAAGAAGTTTCGGTGAGATCGGCCACTATAGATGCAACTGTTGAATTATATAATTAATAAAAAGCGATATATTTTATTTACAAAAATACTTACGACTATTTTCAGATGTCATGTTTACCGCTTCAAACATTAGTAATTTATAATTAATTATATTCTATAATAGAGCTTTCCTTTTACTGTTCTGGACGGTTCCAAACAATTCTGTGCGTGACGTCCAATGTACCTTTCACAGAGAGCGCGTCGCCCCAACTTGTTCTGAGTGTCTTTTCATCAAGCCCTTTTCAAGTGCCAACACCAAATAACTAAATGTATCTAACATTTATATATAATTATAACCAATTTATTTAACAAAGTTACTAGTAATTTCTTTTGTCGCCAGTGATAAATTTAATTTTAAAACTTAAAATATAGAAATAGTTTGTAATTTAGAATATATACATCATAAAAATAATGTAAAAAAACGATTTTTAAATATACAATTACATCCAGACACGAATAGTGTGGCTTCTATAATAGGCAAATAATACACAAAAAATATGTTGAATGTGGTTAAACTTATGCCTTTGCCCGTTTTAGCATTTTTCATTTGCACTTACATTTTAAACATTTTATGCGCGACCTTGTTCTGGGATTGAAAGATGCTAAAACGGGCATTAATATCATCTGCTAAAAACTTTGTTATATCACAAGCGCTCTGTGGCACACATGTGGTGCGTTCGATTATTTTACTCCACGTGCTCCTTTAACTCTAACTGCTCTTTACGCGTTTGGCAATGTCAAACAGAGTGGAGATGATGGTGTCCACTCCACATGCACAACCTCGAGAGATAGTGTGAGGCGGAGTGACAGCCGTATTTGAATTTTATTACATTTATTTAATCGTGAAATTTACTTATATTTTTGTAATAAATGCATGTTGATTTAAACAATTCAAACAATTGAAATTTTAAATTTATTTAAAATTTACTTTCATTGGTTTTTTTATAGGTGACAAAATAAAATTACTAGTGTAATATTATCAAGTGTTTTAAATTTGTATTGAAATAGAAATAATAGTTCCTTTAAGAAATAAATTCAAATTAAAATTAGTATAAAATGTTTATCTAAATGTCAGCTTTAAGGTTATAATTTCTGACGTCGAATCAAATTACAACATTGCGTTCGAATATATGTATTTACTCTAAGAACTATCCACACTACTCCAGTTTATTCTACTCCAACTAGACTTTCCTTAAACAAACGCACTAATGCTATATGCGATGTACTTAGACGCGCTCTAGCATCGATAGAACACGGATGTATACGGTACGGTATAGCCGCAAGTAAAACCCGCATTAAAAATAAATTGTTATTTTAAATAATATTTATTATTGTAATTAACAAAGGCAATTAGCCGCATTAATTGCAATAATACAAGATAATCACAAGGGACAAGCTCAGCTTAGCTTGTCCCTTATTTAAATATATTTTAAATATAGTTTATATGGACGCAACACAAACCAGCAAAAATAATACCAAGCCTGCAAATATTAATGCAAACAAGACTACTAAGAGACAATACTCCACAAAGAGCGAGTGGGAGGCCGATGTTGTTTTAGACCTACCAGAGACAGAGACAGATGAGCCTATGGGAAAACCCAGAAAACCTGTAAAGAAATCAAAAATTCAAATAAAAATACAACGAGCAGTGAACGCAAAGAGAAAAAAAGAAAAATCAAAACAACAACGGATGAATTTTACAAGAACAGATGGGTTTAAATCCGATAAAGATTTAAATCTTAAAACAATTGAAAATAAAAACAAATTAAATATGTACGACAATAATTTACGATTTGTATTAAAAACCTCAGAGAGCTGTTGTTAATTTTAATAAAGACTGCAACAAATATAATTTTGTTTACAACGCATCAAAAACAATTTAACACCAAAGCTTCAATCAAAATAATGCAACTATTCCAACAAATAACAGATTCTCGGTTTTTGAAGAAAGAACTACAAACATGGAAACAGAACAAATTGAAATAGAAAACACAACACAGACTACTGCTAACCCTTATTTGACAAATAAAAAATCTAATAAATACATTCCTCCCATCATCATTAAAAAAACTCTTTACATAAAAACTTGGTGCAAAACATAAAAAGCGTTTTAAACCAAGATTTTAACATAAAACATACCAAATACTCGACATTAATACAAACAACCAGTACTAAAGACTGGAATTCTATAAAAGCAGACCTAAGAACAAATAAAGTTGATTTCTTTAGCTACTCCAACAAAGAGAACAAAACCCACGCGATTGTTGCCAAAGGATTTGCTAAGATTATGAATGCAGAAGAAATAGTCGAAGCTCTTAAAATTAAAAACCTCAGTGCTACCAAAGGTTTCAAAATGAATACAAAACATGGAAACTACTACCTAATAATATCAACACCAGAAGTAACAGAGAAGTTTTTAAACACAGCCTGCAAATACTTACTGCACACCCGTGTAGAATAGGAGAGATATGTAAGCCCGCAAATAATAACACAATGTCAATGTCGCAATAACGTCAAATTGCGACATGACGCCAAAATGTGTCAAATGTGCCCAAAATCATTGAACACACAAATGCAATTGACAAAAAACCAAAATGTGCTAATTGTAGCGGGGAACACCCAGCAACCTTTAACCAATGCCCAGCATACCTAGAGGCAAAACTATTCACAGCCACAACTAAGAGAAACCAGAGCCAAAGGAATCAACACAGCCAACAGAAGAGATTTTCCTGAGCCAAGCTGTATTAATTTAAGGCCAACTGAACTACACCAACCCCGGCTCCCAACATGCTCCCCAACACACCCTACACTTGCTTGAGTCACACCAAACTCAACACAAGTTAATCTAAATTATGCAAGGTTTAGCAATAATCCTTTTTTTGAGTTGCAAAATGAATTCAATGTATTAAATCAAAAAGTAAATTTAAATTTTATGCTGAGTGCTGTACCTGAATTCAACTTAATTTTAGATCATTGCAATACAGTCACAGGCAAGTTCCACGCCATGGCAGAATTTTACGCAAAATTAGAACAAAGCCATAAATAATTTGTTTGTCTGTAGCTGGAATGCAAACGGTCTAATGACCAAAAAAACAATCCTTACGGAGTTTTTGACAAAAATGGCTATAGATATTATGACCATATGCAAAACAAAGACTACCCAAAAATTTAAAATTTGAGGATATCGTGCGTCAGAAATGACAGAGCTGACGGTGTAAGAGGCGTAGCCATTCTTGTCAAAAATAATCACAACATAGACACGACAATAGATCACATCACAACACAACTCGCCGACGACACATTCATTACATCAATGTACAATCGACCATTAAATAAATTCTTACACAAGGACGTACGCAACTCAATTGACATTAGACATAAAGTTATTGCTGTAGGAGACTTTAACGCTCAACAACACATGGAATTGTCACATTTATAACACAAACAGTAATATACTGTTTTGCTTTATAAATCATTACCATTGCATCATCAATCATTATGACAACCCTACACATTATCCGTTTAATGGCACGACACCAACAACAATTGACCTGACATTAGTTAAAAATGTAGACTGTTCTCAGGCACCGACTATGCAAGAGCTAGATTTTGACCACGACCACATACTGTTTTCAATAACAAAACACAATAAAAATGTAACGACAAGAACAGAATACGACTACAAAAATGCCGACTGGACACACTTTCGGGAAATTTTTATGAACATTTTAATAAAAATGACGTTTAAACTACAGACAAACTTGACGCTGAAACTGTTAAGCTGATAGAAATAATTAAATGTGCTAGAGACAGAACAAAAAAAGAAATATTTTCCGTACAAAGTCATTATTTCTAGTAAAGTTTCGGATCTCATAAGAGAAAGAAACCGAGCTAGAAAAAGATGGCAGAAGACAACAGACCCGATGAACAAACAAAATCTTAAAAAGCTTAACAAACTCATAAAAGCAACAATTAAAAGACTGAATAATGACAGATAGACACAAAAGTTAGAAAACCAGTCTACTAGGGAAATACGAACAATAATCACTAAACAGAACTCACGTAAAGCACCTGGACCTGACACTATCACCAATGCTGTACTGAAAAACCTCACAAAAAAACCACAGTACAGCTGGCACACATTATCAACAACTTGCATAAATTTTCATACTTCCCAAAAATATGGAAATCAGCAATCATCATCTTCATCTCAAAGCCTGGAAAAGACAAAACTGTACTTATCAATTTTAGACCTATAAGTTTGCTGAACGTATTAGGTAAATTGGCCGAAAAAATCATACTAAAACGTATGGACCAGTATGACAAAAAACATAACATAATTATCGACCACCAATTTGGCGTTAAAAGCAAACACAATACCACCCAACAAGTAGTACGCATTGCACATGACATTCTTACAAATTTTAACAAGAATAATGTGACCACAATGTTGCTACTTGACATTAATAAAGTTTTCGACAAGGTCTGGCAGGTAGGACTCATCTACAAACTCATCCATTATAATTTTCCTGACAATATCATCACTCTCATTAATTAATATCTTTATGGGCGTTCGTTTTCCGTTAACGTTAACAAAAGCTTGTCAAAATTACAGATCATCGCAGCAAAAGTACCCCAGGGTTCTATTCTGGGTCCCAAGCTGTTTAACATCTTCATTAACGACATACCAACAAAATACAAGACAAAGACATCTCTTTACACCGACGATACTGCGATATACGCTCACTCACACAGTGCAATTGTAGCAAGTAAGCAAGTACAGATACACGCTGATGTATTGGTAAAGTATTTTAAGAGATGGCAGATTAAGCTAAACGCTGCCAAATCGGAAGCGATCACTTTCTCTCGAAAATTTACAAATACAACAGTAAATACTGTTGTATTTGTAAACCACTTAAACTGTACGTCCGGGCTGTAGGAGTTAGACAAAAGACTAACTTACAAGGACCACATAGACAGCATCATTTGGAAATGCTACGGCGCACTAAAGACACTATACCCGCTGATGAGCAAGACCAGCAAGCTGAATCAGACAAACAAACGACTAATATATACAGCACTCATAAGACCCATCATGACATACGCATCAAGTTTACAAAAATAAACTTTTAAGACTGAATAAAGTCAGATACATAAGAATTGTTGATCTTCATGGCTTATCAAACATACTCCAAATTAGTGACTACGTTAACGCGCAGTCACAAAAATTCTGCACAAACCAACTGAGACACAACCGACTAATAAGAACAATCACAGACCAACGATCATCAGACACAAACCCCAAACACAAGCTGACCTATCAAAGGCTGCCAATTTTTACTCAGCCTTTATAAATAAAGGCAAACAAACAATTGCTTAAACAGGGTTTTACGGAAGCTTTCCCAGTATATATATATATATATATATATATATATATATATATATATTGTATAGAGAAATTAATATTGATGGAGCAGAATGTTTTGAAACAAGGAACTCCACTTTTGAGCGCAGTAAATGCAAAAACCCTTAAAAGGAAAAACACGGCCAAGTCTGGCTTGTCGTATGGGAAACGTTGTGGTGAGGTTCTCACTCACCACAGATTTGATGTACTTACATCTATGGATGATGAATCTATTGTGAGTGAGAATCTGACCTTTAAAACTTTGCCTGTAAAGTCAAATTTAGAAAAAAACTATCCCTAAATCTCAAAACTCTGTTTCGAATGTAGTAAACAAAATTAAATGCCCACCGATTGTCTTGCATACAAAGCTTGACAACCTAAAAGCTCTTTTTAAATTTAATAAACAAAATATTAATGATAAATTCCATGTTAAACCCGGTTTTAATAAACGTGTTTCCATTTACACGAGCTCTGTATCAGACTATCGTCTTTTGAAAAATGCGTGCAGAGTCAAGGAACTGGAGTTCTATACATTTACAGAAAAAGGTGAGAAAACTCACACTTTTGTAATGATGGGGCTCCAGGTGGACCTCACTGCTCAGGAAATTATTGATGAAATTTTTGAAATGTACAAAATTATAATTCTAAAATGATACAAGATGAAGGAAACTAAATTCCTCGTTATGTTTTGACCACATCTAACAAACTTTCTTGTATTGAACTAAACAACAAAGTTTATTACGTTTACTACACAATGGTCAGTTTTGACTGGTATGTCAATAAGAAGGGTTTAAGTTAGTGCCATTGCTGCCAAGAGTGGGGACACGCAACGTCGAATTGTTTTGTAAATCCCCGTTGCTTGCATACGTGCACTAAGAGTAGAGGGTCTAGAGTGTTGTCGAAGAAAACTTAACCACCAGTTAGATATGCTCTAGCACCTGCCCCAAGAGTTAACGCCTGGATCAAGAAAAGGGAGGATGCCGCAGTGATGCAGCAGAACCAGCACATTCAGCAGCGAGGGAACTTGTCATTGCAGCAGAGACGTCAGGAAAAGCTCCGCCAAAATTTGCTGTCTTTTGTATGTCCTGGCCATAACGACTATAATGGCGTCATGGGGGAAATACACAGGTTGAAAGGTATAGTAGATTTTTCAAAGATGTTCAATTTGTTAAGAGACATGAATGATAGGCTAGAGTGTTGCAACTCAAAAGCTGAAAAGTTCCAATCAATATTATCATTCATGTCTCATCTTTATTAAATGACCAATAAGTTGAACATCTTTAAATGGAATGCCAATAGTATTAAATCAAAACTTGGCGAACTGATAGAGTTTTTTTCAAAAACGGTTGTTGACATTTTAGTTATCGCAGAATCAGTATTAGACCCCACTGTAAAATTCAATGTGAAAGGGTACCGCATTGAACGGCAAGATCAAAATCTTGCCGGTGGTGGGGTAGCCGTTTTCGTAAAAAACTATCAGCTACATGCAAATAAATTGCAACAGCAATTTTGAGCATGTTGCTATTAGGTTAGAAAATGGCATGACGCTGATAGGTGTGTATTGTCCTCCAAACTTTCATTTTGGGGAAGACAATGTCTTGAGTTTTCTCGACAAGGGGAACAGAGTTCTTTTTGTCGGGAATTTGAATGCCAGACATGGTACCTGAAACTGCCACCTAAACAATCTCAATAATACATGTCTTTACAACATGTCCATTGCACACAACTTACTTATAATGCATCCATCCACACACTCATTTTCTATCTAATAGAATGACATCTTCAACTATAGATGTGTTTGTAAATAAAAACGTGACTAACATATTTGATTTGAAGACAGTGAACAAATTGAGTTCGGACCACACACTAATTACATGCACACTGTAAAACACGATAAACAGACCAAAACAAATTGTTTAGAGACCTTACTATAAGAGTGCCAATTGACCACTCTTTAGAAGGATCCTGGATAGAGACATTATTATTGACAGAAATATTAATAGCCCCAAAGACATTGACAGACATGTTGAATCTTTAACAAAAATTATTAAAAACGCTTTCAAAAAAAGTGTAAAAATGAAGACAATTGATCTTTTGGTAGACAAAATTCAGTCTATAAACAGAATTCGAAAAATTTGGCAACGGACTGGCTATAGACACGTAAGAGATAACATGACTGAACTAAATAAACAAATTAAATTTGACATTAACAATTTTTGAAACATAGAATGGAATGACAAAATTGAAAGACTATCTCACAGGGATAATTCAGTTTGGGCACTGGTAAAGTCGATCAAACAAAAGACAATAACGATACCGACGTTGACAAGTGAGGAAAGTATTAATACCGCCTTTAATGACGTTGACTAAGCAGAAATGCTAGGGACAACATTAAAAAAAAATACATGTTCTGGAAGAAGACGTGACTGACGAGCAAAAACTAATTACTTCCGGAGTGAAAAATTTTCTGTCCGAGTATCGACCTCTTCAGGACAAAATGTTGTTGACAAGCCCAATAGAAGTTTGTGAAACAATCAGAAAAAACTTCCACCCCTTAAAGCAGCATGACATGACAAAATTTAAAATATAACATTGAAACATATAACACAAAAGACAGTAGTGCAACTGCACTACATTATAAATGGAATCATCAGGTTGGGTTATTTTCCAAAATCTTGGAGCAGCAAATTGCTAGAATTGTCAATGACATTAGCATCAACTTTAATAAAGACAAAGTGACGGACATGGTCCTGCTCAATGTCACAAAAGCTTTTGACCGAGTATGGACTAACGGACTGATCAATAAAATGTAAACACAACACTATATAACAGTATATGTTTTCGATATAATGGTTTTAGTAATTTTAAAATGAAATATATAAATATGCTACTTCAAATAAATTGATGTGTGTTTTTGTATGTAATTGTGTCTGTATAGTTATATTAAATTTCAGTTAACGTTAAAATTGTTATATTTCTTTAGTTTAGTTTAATTAGATTCGTTACAGGGTTTGGAGATAGGCCAGTCTCAATATTTGGTGGTAACATCAAATACTGCGAATGATCAAAGCCCTGACCATAGTAAAGTTTTATAGTTTGTAGGTATATTGTAAAAAATACATGTTATTTTTTAAATATTATACTTGCAATGTGTCAATAAATGATTAATTATTATTATTATTATTATCCATCATACTTAATTAAACTCATACTCCATTTTTAACAGACTGGCAATTCCAAGTGAAAGTCAACGACAACCTGTCCTCCCTTAAAAATATTGATGCTGATGTACCGCAAAGTTCAATTTTGGCACCAAAACTTTTTAATATTTATTTTAACAACATACCTGTCTTTGCAAAAACTAATCTTGCTCTATATGCAGACAATTCTGCAATTTATTCAGGTTCATTTGAACAAGTTGTACAAATTTTTTAACCTTTGAAAAATCAAAATTAATACTAAAAAATCTGAACGAATTTCATTTACACGTAAATTCACAAGTATAAAAACATTTACATCAACAACATTCGGCAAAGATACTATACCAAAGAAGCAGCACGTCAAGTATCTGGGAGTATATCTAGACTCTCGTCTAAATTATCAACAACATTTGACGCACACATTACACAAGACAAATCAGGCCATAAAACAAGTGTATCCATTTATTAACAAAAATAGTTCGTTTTCGGCTGATACTAAAATTTACTTTTTTAAAACTGTAATCAGACCTTTTTTAACCTACGCTGCTCCTATATGGTGCGGAGTAGGTAAAACAAACCTGAATAAATTGCATGTGTTACAAAATAAGTGCCTAAAGATGGCACTTTGTAAAGACAGGTATGTCAGAATTAGAGATTTGAACGAAGTTTTGAATAAAACATAAGCTCAGCTACAAGTGCTTGCCTATCTTTAACAAAAATCTTCTTGTTTATACTGTATATATTAGGGTTAGGTTAGATTAGTTTTTGTTTATAATATTGTAAATAGTTAGATTAGGTTAGTTAGTTTTAAGCTCAAAACAAAATTTCTGTAAACATGATTTCGACATTTCTGCGAACCTTGTATTATTTTATTAACCATAATAATTTTTGAAATTTTTTTATTTAAAAATACAATTTATTAATTATATATACCAGCAATAAACTGCTGCCCCCACTCTAAAATAAAATCCAAGAAATATTGCAGATTTCAAGCCTTAGTAAATCAAATGACAATTTTGGCGTAAAACTTTCTTACCTTTACTACTGCCAACAACACGTAGAATCGTTTAAAGTGATCGAAAACACTGCTTAATTAGCGGTAGTAAAGAATCTAATAACGTATTATTGGGTGTAATCTAAACTATTTCCTACGATAACTTCCGTTAAATTTTTAGCGTCAAGAGTTAAAATCACCCGTTAGTTTGATTATTTTTAGCGGATAAAAATAGCAGCCGATAATTTTTAAAAGTTTTCTTCTAATTAATAAATATTAGCAATTTCAAAAATCTATGTGATTACGAGTGCATATTATTGTATTTTATTAACTTAAAAACATAATATTTTCACATATTTTATTGAATCTACAAATACAACATAGAAACTCACGTGATATAAGCAATACTTATTTGATGCCAAATTATACTTTTTTATTATTATGTAGAAATAAAGTCATTGATAACATCATAAGAACATCAATTCTATCCTATAACACCTTATTATTTATAACATAATGGACATTATCAGACTAATCTAAATATGAATGCAAAATTTTTTAGCTTCTAACAAACGCAAGCAATACCTCAAATTACCGATATAACACGGAACCGCAAATAATGTAGTAAAAAGAATGTCTTTAAAAAACCGTTGTGTTGCTTAAACATTACTACTTTAAATCATGTTTGTAAGAAAAGTGTATTACATAACACAATATTTTAATAATAAAAATCTTAACTTAAAGCATTCAAATGTTATGTCAAGGATATAAATAGGCTAAACAGAGTATGAAACATACGCAATGTTATTATTTTCATTTAATAATTGTATAAAAAAATTCAGACATTAAAGAAACGTCAGTTTTTGAGGTAAAAATTGATCTAAAACAAACGTTTTATGCTTATTTTTAACGGGGTCGCAATTTTTTTTTAAATTAATGGTGCTAAAAAATTGTGTCACAGAATAAGCTACAACGCTAAAATATTTAACGGGCCGCTAAAATCACAATTTTTAGAGGCAATTAAAACTAACCAAGTTGATAGAGAATAGGCCCATAAAACTAGTACTCATTTTTAGCATAACTGTTTAAGTTTGAGCAAACTGGAGTAGTATCATTGAAAAGCTATTAATGAGATAATTTGAAATAACTTTTCACATAAGTTAACGGTGTTGAAATTGATCAATTAAAAATTACTTAATTATGTTAATTTTTTTGTAAACATATAGGTTACGTTTGGTTAGAATTTATGATATTGGTATGCTGACTTGAAAAGCAACATTAACACTAGAGAATATGAGTTTAGTCGCCGCGTTTGCTAGTAGTATTGTTATAAAAAAATATTATTAGCAAACATTACAAACTAAAATCTTATCACATCTACAAGAACATCGGTACACCGATTCGTCTAAAGAAATATTGACACGTACAATTGTACAACATTTATAGAGTTGTACAATTCTACAGTTGTTTATGTGTATAACTTTTCAATGTTTAGTTGTGTATTTAATTTGTTATTAAATTATTCATTTGTTCAGCGGTTAGTTCACAATTTTGTAAATTTATAGTTAAGTACTTTATAAAAAATGCATCTAAAAGTGTAGTGTAATCATAATTTTGTACAAATTCCTGTTATTATTATTATTATGTTATAAAAATACTAAACAAACCATAATCAATCAATCGTAATAATTAAAAATAACCAAACAAACAAACATTAAACGTCATAATAAAACAGTATAGTAAATTAAAACCAAAAGTTATAAAACTGTGATTTATGTTTGTAATAATAATATTTTACTTACTATTGTCCGTGTTTATGTAAAATTTGTATAAATAGACAACTACCATAAAGAGAGACGTTAGCTTTATAATCTAAAATGAAATTGTTTGTTACAATATTTGTTTGCTTGATGTATTTGCATTTTGCTATTACGTGTAAATGTAACGGTACTAACAGCTGTACAAAACTGAGAAAAATAAAAGAGGGTCTTAACGATGTTTTTAAAGACATGGCCTCATTAAAATCTGATTAAATCAAATTATATAAATAATAAATATTGTCTTTAATATGTGTATTAGTTTTATTTTGCATTTATTTTATTTTGTAAACTGCCACTTTAACAATCGTCGGATAAACTATTTCAAAGTTATACCTGGTATAACACGTAAAATATTTTACTATTATTATACACACATAGAAAATGTGCGATACTGAGTGAACTGAGTGGCATCTATATTTCAATTTTATGTAAACATGTAGATTATTTTGATAGATAATCTTAATTTATTGCAATACGGGGCATTAGTAGTGATCTCAGACGACAGTGGCTTCATTGGCGCTAATGTGGATTATCCAAGCAACTATTTTATACATAGGTTTTCTTATGGGAGATACTTGTTTGATTTTATTGTGGCCTTATAAGATATTTTTTCAGCAATTCAGTGTTTGTGCAGTGATTATATGTTCAACAAGGTAATATTTTATGTATAATATATAGATAATTAATTACACAATTTTAAATTAACACATATTAAAACATTCACAATATAACCTCAAAAAATGTTTTAATTAGGTTTTAAAATACATTTGTTAATTTAAGTTATATAATATGTTTTTTATTATATTTATAGTATATTCAGTAAATCTAGTTTAATGCTTCGATTATCCAAGATGATATTTTTATTATTTGTATATTAATTATTTGTATATATAGCAGTTTATATTTTTTTAATGATTGATTTTATTAATAAAATTATATTAACAACTAAACTTCTCATCAAATCAAATAAGATTTTAGTCGAGTAAATTTTGATTATATAAGTTTCGGATTGTATTATTGGCAGATCGAAAGCAATTATCTATAATATATTTGTAAAATAAAACATATTTTATAAAATTCATTGTTAATACATAAACAAAAGCATTATTAAATAAAGTACAAATACAAAAATAATATATGCATTACTTATTGATTTTAACAAATGTAACGTTTAATGATTAAATTTGAAAACATAAATATATGTTATTATAAAATTTATAAAACTGATTGATGGTTTATTATTAAATATTAACGTATTTACATATTTAGTTACTTAGTTAATATTTTTTTATTAAATTTATAAAGTCCTAAAATTTGCTAAATAAATATTTAAACTTTAACGTTATGTTGTATTTCCGAATTTCAATATTTTTATTATTTAAAGTTGTATTAGCTAATATATAAAAATCGTACATCATAATATGCCTTAATATAATATTAATCCATTTTGGTGCATTAGATTGCAAAACAATATCTTATAACAACACAATTAAATCTAACAAGTATCTCCTATAAAAAACTATGCATAAAATAGTTGTTTGGATAATCCACGTTGGCGCCACTGTTGTGTGACGTCACACTAATGTTCCGTATTGAATATAAAGAAGTCATGGTGGAATTCATGAAAGCGTTAAATGTGAAAACATAAACTGTCAAAATTATTTTTATTAATTTAATATAAATACTTGATAATTACTTTGCGTTAGTATCAAATATTATTTTTCATTTAGTTCTGGTAGTTACATATTGTGTAAAACTTGCCTTTGTGGTAGAATTACTATAAATAGTTTTGCGGTTGTCAAATTTAATCAACCGTTGATTTAACTGGCTTTTATAAATTACAGCATTATTACGCTAAATAATATTAAATTAATATTAAATCATTTTACAAACTACTATAACTTATAAATATTGTTTACTTTTAATAACAACTTGCAATTTTATTTGTAACTTGATAATACTAAAGATATTAAAAACATATTTTATTTTATCATTTTTAATTTTTAAACATTTAAAACATGCATTGTATGCTATTAACATTGTAAAGTAACTATTAAAATGTTTCAGGCAACAATTGGTTAATTGGATCTGAAGTTAGATCCAAAAATGCGTTTGTGGTAATTAATTAACAACTTCTACACGGACATATCAACATAAACCAAATTTTGAGTCATTCACATTACACGTATTGTTAACGTTTTATAATTGTAGTTAAATTTTGTACATGCATAGATTTTTGCGGTACAGTAATTAAAAAAAAAAACTTAAACATTCTTTAAAAACATTAAACAATCTCAAAACATCACAAACCATAAGCTATTTATCATTTAGATTTTTATTTGTAAATTTTATGTGCGTGCCATCTAGATTTTTTATATATGCAATAAACTGAATTGATTTTTCCAATTTAATTACAAACTAAAATAAGTTTTAACAATGTTTATATTATATGCATTATGTAAATGATGATAACATTAAAGCTTTGTAAAAATTTTAGAAAAATCGGTTTGTAAATAAATCAGCGGGGTGCAAATGAACAAAGTAATATTTAATTTTTAGAATAACAGTGTTTGTTCTTTTGCACGCTACTGTTTTATTTACAAAACAATTTTCTTTAATTATTTACAGAATTTCAACATTGTTACCATCATATACGTGTATATGTATGTATGTATACAATGTTAAAATTTATTTTAGTTTTTAAATCTACAGGAGGATTTAATTTAGTATGACGCGCATATAAATAAATCTTCCATTGCAGATAGAACGCACAAAACGTTTAAAAATAAAAAAAATTGCACTATGTAAACGGCTTATATTTTGTGCTGCTTTACGATTGTTGCCGACTTTTGTACTATTGCTCATAAAAAAGTTGTGCAGGTTTTTCAAATTACTGTACTGCAAAAATCACTGCATATACAAAACTTGACTAAAATAATAAAGCGTCAGTAATACGTGTAATAACGTTGTCCAAAAACTTGGATCAAGTTAGTATGTCCATTTAAAAGATATCAATTGTTTATTAAACACACATTTTTGGTCATAACTTTGAACCTAATTAACCAATTTTTGTCTAAATTGTTTAAATAAATTTTTTATTGTTAATGAGAAACAATTTATTTAATTATTAAATATTTAAGACTTTAAAATAATAAAATGTAAGATGTTTTTAATATTTGTTTTGTATTACTAAGTTACACTCAAAATGGCCGCCATAAAATAATTTGCTTTACTATATCCAGTTATATATGTACATCCAATGGTGTCTACATGCTAACGTATAGCCGTCGTAGCTCAGCAGCGTACTTTGATTAAAACCAGCGATTCCCAGTTTGATCCCTGGCAAAGACGCACATTTTTTGTTTGTTTTATTTTATTGTTATTCTTCTAAAATCATGGGTCTCGTAACTCGCCAACTACACAAATCGGCGGTATCAAATATTGATTTATTAAACGAAACGTTTAACAATAGTAATACAATTGATACAAATAATACAGACACAGAAGAACTAGAGTATAATAATTTATTTTCAGAATTGGAAAAAACGTTTACCAACACAGATGACAAAATAATAAATTACATAACAAAATTTCAATTTTATATAAAAAAAATACACTTGCTACGTAATGAACTGAAAAACAAAATGAAATAATTGATTATTTAAATTAACATTAAACGCAAAAAAAGAATGAAAAAAATAAATAAAAACTTCAACACAAACTCAAACAGATACCCGTATTAAACAATTTCTACATTCAGAAACTCAAACTAAAATTGTTTCAATTGGTCCCAATTCAGGCAGCTAACACAAATATGATGCTTAAACTTAAATATAACCAACTAAACGTAACTAACTCAACAAAAACGTTATTTTTAAAAAATGTTGTCACAACAAACATAACACCCAAGAATAGACAAGTGTTAATTCTAGGTGATAATCATTGCAAAAATTTAATGAATTTGTTGCAAATTATTCTAGGCAGTAATATCCAAGTTTAAACAATTATAAAACCAAATGCTATGTTTGCAGATATTGTTAGTGAATGTGATAAATTAACTAAGTTTTTCAAAAAATGACTTTTTGGTAGTTTTGTTGATGCATTGCGTGGAAATAACTTAAACAATACTATTATATGTAATTTACTTTTAGCAAACCCATTTTTAATAAATTTGCTTTGTTATAAATGACAAATTATATAATCAACCTAAAAGTTATTTTAAAAACGGTGTAAAGTTTATTTATATAAACTCTATAGTCAATAGTATAAAAACACAATATGTTACCATGAGATGCTTCAAACCGTAATGGTAAACTAATTTTATCTCAATATTTGTCAAAAAATTTAATAGAGTCATTTGTAACTTACATAGTTCCCAATTAAAATTGCAAAATAAAAAGTCATTAATGGATTTGTTTTATTCCTACGGATTAGTCATTGATTTAACCACTCCTACTAGAACATTTATTAACCGCAATAACGTTACTTCTGAAACGGCAATTGACTACTTGGTTACTGATTTGCCTAAAATTCAATATTTATCAACTATTGTTCATGCTTCAATTGCAAATTGTTTTATCCGCAAAATGTAAATAATCAACCTTAATGTAAAAAAACAATGTATACTTATATATGCATGTCGCCTTCTAATATTAATCATTTAAAAACCTATAAAAACCTATAAAAAATGCAAATTGAGTAACTGTATATTCTTCAATAAACGTTGACAAATCATTTGACGCATTAGCAATGTTATACATGCCGCTCTGAACTTAACATGCCCACTAAAGTCTGCCAAACATAATGTAAACAATATTCAAAATTGTAGTTGGCTCACTTTAGATATCATCAAAACTAGTAAAAAATTAAATAACTTTACTGGATAATAACGCACACAAACGATTTGAATACTAAATTAACTTATAAAATATGAAACGTGATAATATACGTGATGTAGATAATGCTAAAAAATGTTATTTTTTTAACCAAATTCAAACTGTTGAAAATAAGTGTAAAGCAACTTGGAAAATAATTAAAAATAAACTTGGTAAAAACAAAAAAACCGTTGACATCAAATTAAAAATTGACAAAGTTTTAGTTACTAACAGTGACTGATTATCTGATATATTTGATAACAATTTTACCCAAAACTCTCTCATAAATCATTTTCATCATGATTTATCAAATCAGTGCACTACATCGTCAGATTTTTCATTAAATACATTTTATATTTATTCCATAGATAATAAAGAAATATTAAATACAGTAACAACTATGAATAACAAATCATCGGCGGAAGTTGATAGAATATCCATCACACTTTTAAAACAAATTGTTCAGTTTGTAGTAGATCTTTTAAAAGCACTATTTAATTTCATTATCTACTAAAGTTTTTTCTTCTGCATTAAAAGTAGCTTCAGTAATTCCATTATACAAAAAATTGGATGTAACTAATATTTAAAACTATAGACTTATTTCTATATTAAACACATTTTCTAAAACTTTTGAAAGATTAGTATATAATCGTATCATGTCTTTTTTAGATAAAAAATAATAAAGATAAAAATGTTTGTTGATGATACATCAATTACCATTTCTGCTGATAATGAAACTGAACTCATAATAAACACTAGTGTTGCATTTAGAAAATTAAAAAAATGGTGGTTTTAAAACAGTTTAATCCTTAATCACCGAAAAACAGTAGCTGTTCATTTTCATGAACTTAAAATATTATCAAACAGTTTTAAATTAAGCTTAAAAATTTACAAATCAAATTTTATGTGTTACATTATAATAATATAGGGTTCATCTGTTGACTTGAAGCCAGCTTTTGTTCAACAAAAGCGCATAATAAGGTTGATTTTCTAAATTAAAAATCGTAAGAGTTGTAAACAGTGCTTCATAAATAATAAGTTGTTTACAGTCATGTACAGAAAAATTTATCTCAATTTGAATTAACCTTATCTAGTCATCAGTATAATACACGAAATGCTGATCACCTTTGTATTCCAATTCATAACACGTCAAAATACAAAAAATCAACTTCATATAAGTGCGTAAAAAAAAAAAAAAATTAGCGCCAAAAATGAAAGTTTTAAATGAATATAAAATAATTAAAACTGAATTAAAAAACTTTAGTGTCTTTAGTATATATATATATATATATATATTTACAATGCAACATGCAAAGTCACTTTTATACTTTTCTAATTATTGAACATATAGATAGAAAATCAAATTTGTAGCAGAAAGCTAACTGTACCTTTCTTTTACACTCTTAATTAAAAAAGTTACAACAGATTTTAATTTGTGTAGGCTGGCCAATAGAACAAATAACGCACGCCCATTATTTTATTTCCATGGCCAACGTTGCTTGTTAAGCAAACTGTTATGATTGTAAATACCTAACCTTTTACATAATACAATTCTTTATCTTTATTGTAATTTTATTTTACCCTATTCTGAATGAAATGCCATCACACAAATTTAAATTTACCAATCATTCAATTAATTTATTAGACAAGCAAGCAATTTTTTTTTTAATTTAAATCTTCTTTATACTATTAACAAATTAAGTTGCATTTAATATAATGTAATATTTTACATTAAATGCGATATAATTATATTAGTTAGTATAAAACGAAGCATTTAAAGACAGGAATATATTAACTTCTTCACTCAACATTCATCAATAAAAGGGGAAACGTAAAATTATAAATAGATTTTATGTGTATTTTTTTGTAGTAGACCGTTTCTTTTGGATATTACAGCATCCTTTTAACTTATTTTCGCTGTAATGATATTTGTATAGGCTACTATTATTTTATTTTACATTATTTTATTTTAAATTATGATGGATGGATTTATTACTTATTATATCACAATAAATGTAGTACAATTAAAAACACTTTTATGCTAGGTATCAATCTACGTATATAAGCGTGAAGAAATTATTATTGTTTTTTTTTTCCATTTGTAAAAAGTGAAAACCGTTTTTGCGCATGTTAATTGATTAATCAATTTGAAAATGAACTTGTCTAAGTATACAAATAAAAATATTGTTTTTAAAGTAACAGTTAAGTTTTTTATTTTATAATTTTTACGCTACGTATAATATGGTTTCAATAAATACAAAAATCCAATACTAATTAAATTATTATTTAATACAAGATAACTTGTTTTAAATTAAATTAATTGAATTATTATTAAAACTTTAAATAAAATAACCGCATTAAGCAGTAATGATCCGACGGCAGATATTACTTATTTTAATTTATCTCAAAAAACACATAATATTGTTAATTATTTGTTCCGTTTGTGCAAAACAAGTAAACAAGTTAACAACTAAACAACAAACTAACTAAACAAGTAAACAAATAAGCAAATAAACAAGTAAACCAGTAAACAACAAAACACTTAAACAAGTAAACAACTAAACAAGTAAATAATTAAACAAATAAACAAGAAAACAACTATATAAATAAATAAATAAACAACTAAACAAAACAACAAGTAAACAACTAAACCAGTAAACAACCTAATAAGTAAACAAATAAACAAATAAACAAGTAAACAAGTGAACAAGTAAACAAGTAAACAAGTAAACAAGTAAACAAGTAAACAAGTAAACAAGTAAACAAGTAAACAAGTATACAAGTGAACAAGTAAACAAGTAAACAAATAAACAAGTAAACAAGTAAACAAGTAATCAAGTAAACAAGTAAACAAATAAACAAGTAAACCGGTAAACAAGTAAACAAGTAAACAAGTGAACAATTAAACAAGTAAACCAGTAAACAATTGAACAAGCTTCATCTATAACTCCTTCTTGTTATTTATTTTATTTTTATTCACTTATTAATTGTAATATTTTTTTGCGCATAGAAATAGTTTAATCGAATTGCAATTTCAATTTTCTAAGTATAAAACTAAACATTTTTTCTTTAATGTAACAATTAATATTATCTAAACTTTGTAGTATTGATCCGTCGGCAGTTGAATTTCTTATTTTATATTATTACACCGCATAAAATAAGCTTTTAATAAACACAAAAATTCATTATTCAATTAATCTGAATGATCATATTACAAGATATCTTGTTTTGAATTAAATTGAATGCATTAAGATTAAAACTTAAAATATATTAATAATAATGTAATGGCCCAACGTCGAATAAATTACTTATTTAATATTATCTTAACATACACATAATATAGTTTTTTTTAAATGTTTTGTTGTACTGTTGTTCGTGTGAAACAAATAAACAAGTAATCAAGTAAATAAGAAAACAATTAAACAAGTAAACAAGTAAACAAGTAAACAAGTAAACAAGTAAACAAGTAAACAAGTAAACAAGTAAACAAGTAAACAAGTAAACAAGTAAACAAGTAATCAAGTAAACAAATAAACAAGCAAAGAAATAAGCAAGTTATCAAGTGAACAGGTAAACAAATAATCAAATAAACAAGTTATCAAGTTATCAAGTTAACAAGTTAACAAGCAAACTAGTAAACTAGTAAACAAGTTAACAAGTAAATAAATATACAATTTATTAAGTTATCAAGTTTTCAAGTTAACAAGCAAACACGTTAACAAGTAAACAAATAACTAAACAAGTAAAGAATTAAATAAATAAACTTGTAAACATGTAAACAAGTAAACAACTAAACAACAAACTAACAAAACAAGTAAACAAGTTTACAAGTAAACAACTAAACTACTAAACAACAAACTAACAAAACAAGTAAACAAGTTAACAAGTAAACAAGTAATACTCAAACAAGTAAACAAGCAAAGAAGTAAACAAGTAATTACGTAAACAAATAAACAACTAAATAAGTAAACCAGTAAACAAGTAAACAAAAAAACAAGTAAACAAGTAAACAATTTATTCTGTAATCTTATATTGTTATTTATTGTATTTATTGTTTTTTTTTCACTTATTAAGTATAATCCTTTTTTGCGCATAATAATAGTTTAATTATTTTGCAATTGCAATTTTTTAAGTATTTAACTAAACATTTTTTCTATAATGTAACATTTAATATTATCTAAACTTTATAGTATTTATCCGTCGGCAGTTGAATTTCTTATTTTATATTATTGCACCGCATAAATGCCTGATCACTATTACAAGATAACTTGTTTTAAATTAAATTGAATGCATTAAAATTAAAACTTAAAATATGTTAACTGGATTAAGGTGTAATGGTCCAACGGCGGATAAATTACTTATTTTATATTATCTCAACATACACATAATATAGTTATTTATTTGTTGCGTTATACAGTTGTTTGTGTGAAACAAGTAAAACAAGTAAACAAGTAAACAACAAACTAACTAAACAAGTAAACAAGTAAACAACTAAATATGTTAACCAGTAACCAAGTGAACAACTAAATATGTTAACCAGTAACCAAGTAAACAAGTAAACAAGTAAACAAGTAAACAAGTAAACAAGTAAACAAGTAAACAAGTAAACAAGTAAACAAGTAAACAAGTAAACAAGTAAACAAGTAAACAAGTAAACAAGTAATCAAATAAACAAATAAACAAGTAAACAAGTAAACAAGTAAACAAGTAAACAAGTAAACAAGTAAACAAGTAAACAAGTAAACAAGTAAACAAGTAAACAAGTAAACAAGTAAACAAGTAAACAAGTAAACAAGTAAACAAGTAAACAAGTAAACAAGTAAACAAGTAAACAAGTAAACAAGTAAACAAGTAAACAAGTAAACAAGTAAACAAGTAAACAAGTAAACAAGTAATCAAATAAACAAATAAACAAATAAACAAGTTAACAAGTTACCAAGTTAACAAGTTAACAAATAAACAAATAAACCTGTATACAACAAAACAACTAAACATGTAAACAACAAAACAACTAAACATGTAAACAACTAAACAAGTAAATAACTAAACAAATAAACAAGTAAACAAATAAACAACTATACAGAACAACAAGTAAACAAGTAATCAAGTAAACAACTACACAAGTAAACAACTAAATAAATAAAAAAGTAAACAAGTAAACAAGAAAACAAGTAAACAAGTAAACAAGTAAACAAGTAAACAAGTAAACAAGTAAACAAGTAAACAAGTAAACAAGTGAACAAATAAACAAGTAAACAAGTAAACAGGTAAACAGATAAACAGGTAAACAAGTAAACAAATAAACAAGTAAAGAAGTAACCAACTAAACAAATACACTTGTAAACAAGTAAATAACTAAACGTCTAAATAAGTAAGCCGCCAGATCATTACTATTTAATTCAGTTAGTTTTAGTTGCATGCATTCAATTTAACTTGTCAAACTATGTGGAAGTAAAAGTTTACTTATTGTATATTTTGTAATCTGCATACTTAGAAATTTTTGTTAAATATATTTCAATTAAATAGAACAATTTTGCATATTAAATTACAAAAACTATTTTTTCATATAATATTTATTATTCAAAACTGCAAAATAAATTTGTTAATTAGGTTACATTATAATTAAAAAGTTTATATTGATTATTGAAAACATATTGCAGCACAGAATAAATTTTTTATCAAAACTAATTGATGCAAATTGAATTAATATAAAACGTTGCAATAACGAAAGAAAATAGTAGGCGGCCACAAATTTCTATCATTGCTAAACAAGCAACCCACCAAAGAGCTGGTCACGCCTATAGAAGATCACATATATTTTGGCGCTTTCACCATGGTTTCATATGTTGCGTTGCGTATATAGAACATACGAGACCACGACTTCGTATGTTCTTTGTGATCTTGCATGTTGCGTTGCGTATCTAAAATGGTCTTGCATGTTGCATTGTATATATATATATATATATATATATATATATATATATATATATGTATATTAATCCGTCAAGTCGGGCTCTTTCTGGGTATGAATCCGGCAAGTCGGGCTCTTTTTGGCAAGTCGGGCTCGTGTGTCACCTTGCCGTTCACTTTCGGGAACTAATCCGGCAAGTCGGGCTCCACGGCACCTTCACCAAAAATATTTTGATATGTAATAAAAATAATTTGACTTTACAAGATCGTATACATACATCCAATACATTTTTTATTTAATTGTTAACAACCCTAAATTAGTATTTTGATAAATAAATTAAATAACAAAATTTTTAGAGTAATTGCTTCTTAGAATAGCAATTAATAAGCACAATTAAATTTATTTTATTATTTTGCGCAGTTTACCCTTAACAACCCCTAATTATAAAATTCATTATTTTTATTTAAATTTGGTTGACAAACGGCTTTTGAAGTAAGCGGATTACAATGGTAGTGTTAGATTATATGTATTAGAAATAACAATGTCAAAAAGTTACAAATTAAGTTAAATACTTTAGAATTTTGCAAAATTCAACAAACATGCTTTTTCAAGTTTTTGAAAATTTTAATGATGATTGAATTAGATTATGAGTTATCACAGTAGTAATGCCAACATTCTGACATTAATTATTAAAATAATACATTCTATACCAAATTCACTATTTTGTGTAGAAATGTTGACATTTATGTATGTTCAATATTTTTAGATTTTACTCAAATTTTGCATACAAAGGTTTTACAGTTGGAGGATTACAACGATAGTGTTAAGTTATAAGTATTTTAAATAGTTGTGTCAAACTTTTGGCATTTAAGTTAAATCCTCAATATAGCTATAAATCAGCATTCCATGAGGTGCAAAAAGACTATCCACTGCAAAGAAATTTTTTTGGGACCTTTCTTAGACATTTAAAAAGCATTTGACAATACTTCATTTTCAGTAAACTGCTACGGGAATAAATAACAAAAGCTCTTTACTTCTTGTTAGATATTGGGTAAACTTCATGCTCAAAAATCAAACTAAAACAATTACATTATAGGAAAAGAGCTAAAATTGCTGGCGGATGTTTTCCTCCCCCCCCCCCCCCCCAGCTACAAGTCAACGCAATTAAATAAAGAAAACAACAAGAACAACTCTCACAGCAGCTATGAAAACACTGCTTTTGCTACCACTACTTCACTTATTTGTGATGATAGAGGGGAAGTAAGCAACGTATCAAATATAGATAAACAAACTCACCGTAAATCTTGAGGTTCCTAGACCAACAAACGTGTTACATGAGAAAGAAACACTAAAAATAATATCACACTTTATAAAAAGTTATTGCATGAAAAAATCTTTTCATTTAATACTAAATTAAATGCAAAGTAGTGATAAACTTCATAAACAATCTGCCACAAACAACAGAGTCCGCCTCATCTGCATACCAAAAGATTATAATCTAAAAAGGCTTACAATACGCAACGTAGACCCTTCTTTGGCAAACAGAAGCTAACCAAAGAAAAGCTTAAAACAGTCTATCTCTTAGCAAAAGTTTCTGAAGAAAACTGGATTTACTAAAAAAGTAACAAGGTACACAAGAAATTGTAGTCGCTAGACCACCTCAAAAACCAAAAGTTTTCAAAATTCTATCAATTATAATTAGAATTTTTGGATTCTATTGAAATTTAGCAACCATGCAGTAATAATAATAAACAATCATAGTAAACTGCACTTGATCCATAAATAACTATTTTGTATAGTTGAATAAATGTATATGGGTAATTCCATTACTTTTCGACCAATTTGAAAAAGTCGACCTCTTTGATTTTGCTCAAATTTTCAGGGAACAAAATATAGATGAAAAAAATGAGATTCCCAAAATTTTGGACCTTAGAATAATGCCTGTTCAAAATGACACACTTTTGAAGGTCAGAAATTTTACAATAAAACGTCTTTTTTAGCTTATTTTGTATCTCAATATTTGGGCTTCTGGAAAAAGATAGAAAGGTCCACAATGTCTCAATTTTTTTCTTATTACATGTACTTTAAAACCCATATTTTTATGTTTAATATTGTGGCAGTCATTTTGATATATTTAGCTTCAAACATTATTCCAAAAAAACTCGTAAATTTAGCAGAATTACAAAACTTTGCTTTCTTTAAACCGTTCTAACTTTGTCAAATCTTTACAAAATTTAATCCACAAGGTCTAGATTTCTTCGTGTTTAATCTCTTTTTAAAATGATCACACAAAACTTATAGAATCAATACGTATACACCACTATTTTGATGCAGGAAGTTGCACATATTTTCGCGATCTACAAAACTTGTAATTTTTAGGTCCCAAAAAAGCGCTGTCACCCTATGCCGATTTTAGTCAAAATTTCAGTAAATACTCTTTGGAGCACAAGAAAAAAGGGTATCTATATGAGAAATGGTATATCGGGCATTATCAAGAATTTTTTAATATTCAAAAATTGTCAAAATTGGCAAACCGAACATTTTTGTATCTCAGTTTTTGGGCCTTTAGAAAAAGATAAGAAGGTCCACGATGGCTCAAAATATTCCTTATTACATGTACTTTAAAACCCATATTTGTCTATTTAATGTTAGGGCAGTCATTTTGATACATCAAGCTTCAAACATTATTTAAAAAAAACCGTAAATTACCATTTTTCATATAAATAACCTTTTTTCTTGTAGTCTGAAGAGTATTTACTAAAATTTTGACTAAAATCGACATAGGGTGACAGCGTTTTTTCGGGACCTGAAAATTACAAGTTTTGAAAATAGCCAAAACATGTGCAACTTTTTGCATCAAAATAGTGGTGAATATAAATTGATTCTATAAGTCTAGTGTAATTACTTTAAAGAAAGATTGAACACAAAGAAATCTAGACCTCGTGGATCAATTTTCTTTAAGATTTGACAAAGTTAAAACGGTTTAAACAAAGCATAATTTAGCAATTTTTCAAAATTTACGTTTTTTTATTAATGGTTAAAGCTTGATATATCAAAATGACTGCCCCAACATTAATTATACAAATATGGGTTTTAAAATACATGCAATAAGGAATATTTTAAGCCAACGTAGACCTTCTTATCTTTTTCCAGAGGCCTAAAAATTGAGATACAAAAATGTGCGGTTTGCCGATTTTGAAATTTTTTGAATATTTAAAATTTCTTGATAATGCCCGATATACCATTTCTCATATAGATACCCTTTTTTCTTGTGTTCTTAAGAGTATTTACTGAAATTTTGACTAAAATCGACATAGGGTGACAGCGCTTTTTCGGGACCTGAAAATTACAAGTTTTGAAGATTGCAAAAACATGTGCAACTTCCTGCATCAAAATAATGGTGTATACGTATTGATTTTATAAGTATTGTGTGATCACTTCAAAAAGAGATTAAACACGAGGAAATCTAGACTTTGCGAATCAAATTATGTTAAGGTTTGACAAAGTTAGAACGGTTTAAAGAAAGCAAAGTTTTGCGATTTTGCTAAATTTACGGTTTTTTTTGGAATAATGTTTAATGCTTAATATATCAAAATGACTGCCACGATATTAAACATAATAATATGAGTTTTAAAGTACATGTTATAAGGAATAATTTGAGCTATAGTAGACCTTTTTATCATTTTCCAGAAGCCCAAAAATTGAGATACAAATTAAGCTAAAAATGACGTTTTATTGTAAAATTTCTGACCTTCAAATGTGTGTCATTTTGAACAGGCAATGTTCTAAGGTCCAAAATTTTGGAAATCTCATTTTTTTCATCTATATTTTGATCCCTGAAAATTTGAGCAAAATCAAAGAGGTTGACTTTTTCAAATTGGTCGAAAAGTAATGGAATTACCCATATATATAAAAGCATGCCAATTTTAATTGAATCAAAAAACGTAATTAATTTAAATTTATATGGTTTTTCTAAATCATTGTTTACTTCTGTATCAAATAAAATAATTTAAGGTAAAATCAAATTATATATTATATATTATGATTATTACATATTTGAATGAAAACATTGCCGCTTTACGAGCAAATGTTTCCAAGTATTTGACCCTAAATTCTTTACATTTATTTATGATCTTTTTTGTAATCAGCCTTCACCACCAACCGACTTCGAGATTTAAAATCTACCAGCAAATGTGTATATTGAGTCGTGTTCCGACGGCAAGAAATTTTGTATATTCTTATTTTAAATGTTTATTCTAATTGTTTTATATGCATTGTACTAGAACATTTTATAGCCCAGATGTGCAGTTTCATTTGTAAAAATCTTTCATATTCTATATTTTTCATGTCATTACTGAGCCACAAGTTTTACCATTGGCTAATTATCTATTGCAATCATTTATCCTTAGCTTTTAAAAACAATTTGTATTAATTTATATATTTAAGTATAACTTTTCATATGTTGTTTATGTAATAATAAAATATAATAATAATAGTATAACAAAATTAATTAAAATCTTAATATACCTAAACATAAATATAACAAAACTAACTATTTTCACCAACGTTTGTTTTCATTCTTCCAACGCGGCTTCATTATAATACACGTCATTAATTGCCTCTTTGCAATTAAATAGCAATAAGTAAAACAAAAACAAAAAACTGTTTTAAATATTTATTATTATTCAATTAGATATATATTATAAATGTAAGAATATTAACATTGCATTATAATACGATTCTGAGTCGGACATGAGAAGTTATCACTTTAATTTATGACACTACCTGCTGCTATAGACCTAATTGCGGCCTATAGAAATATTTTAAACATAAATATAATAGAATTTTATTACATAATATAATGTCGTGTTGTTTTTGCAATAGCTACACACATTGATTGCATTTTCTTCTGACGGGATAGATTAATTTAAATTTCTATCAAAACAGGTTATTGTACTATTTATTACAAATGCTCAAAAGTCAGCTATCAGTTTTAGTTTTTGATTTTGTTGAAATAATGATATTGCATACTTATATAAAAATATCTACAGAGAGTTCATTATTTTATTGCATGATCTTAACATCTAATGTATGCTTAATTGTGTCTTATGCGGATAATAAAACATACGACTAAATATCTTTATTTTTCTACCGATTGCATCTATGTTTTTAATTTTAGTATTCTTCAAACTTTCATAACAAAATGTTGTTGACCCACAATATATATTTCAAAAACGAGAAATTATTTTAATTAGTTTAATTAACATCTCTTAAAGAAAAACTGATTATTAATCTAGAACAGTAGCAATTATATAATAAAAATTATGAAACTAAAAACCAAATAGTTGTCTTGATAGTCCAGTTAAAAAATTCTTTGTAAAAGTTTTAGTCTTACATATCTAAATATAGTATGTTAGTGTTAAAATGCTTTGCTATGTACTAAGAGTTTGTTTAAACATCATTGTTTTGAATGTTTTTGAACATAAATCATATTTATAACAATTGCAAATAATTGTGTGTACTTAATGCGCTAATCCACCATCACTGCTAAATTTAAGCTAGTTTTATTAATTTAAAAAATAAATTTTGATAACATTATTTTGAATAATATTAGTTTGGTATTATTATTATAATCCGCATACAGTAAAAGCACGGCTATGTGTATCAAAACATCAAACTGATTCTTTGAATGCTTATTATTACTTTTAAATACTGCATAATTTAAAACCAGTATTCTCTAAATATTTTGAAATTGGAATTTTTATTTTTCATTTATTTGATATTACGCTGTTTGCTAAACTTTAGTTAAATCCATACTTTTTAACATACTTTTAAACATTTTGACTTTATCATTATTAGTGTTCTGCTTTTTGCAGGTCCTAAGTGTATCTTCTTTAGTTTTCTTGGTTCTTTATCTTTTGCTTTGTTCACTGTACCTTTCCCTATTCCTTAAAACATCAGTTATTTTGCATCTTTTTCTTTATCTTTTTCTTTACGGATTTGCACTTACCATTCTTTTGATCACGTTCTTTAATAAAAATCTCTTCTCATTGCATGTACTATCCGTCTTTTCTCTCTTACTAGCGCTCTTTCCTCCACTGACATTCTTAATACTCTTTTATTCCGGATCTTGTCAGACCACGTAAATTCCAAGCTTTACACTTTATGCTTAACATTTCACAATTGTTATTTGCAAATTTATACCTAACTTGCTACTCAAAATCTTTCTTTTCTTTCTAAAAGCTTTTTTATTATTCCTATGCTAACTATTATTTATCTTTGTTTTTCTAATTCTTTGTTATTTTAGTAGCAGTACTTTCTCACTTGCTCCAATTTATCTCTTTTAACGTACGTTTTTTTCTTTCTCATAACCTTTGTTTTGTTTTTGTTTATACTCAGTACTTTAGTGCTTTTGTGCTCTCTGCAAACACGATCATATCATCGGCAAATTAAATAGATTATATTCTTCTTTCTCCTATGTAACAAAGAAGTGATCTTTCCCTTTTCAGCACTTTGTTACCATCTTTTTGGCATGCATATAGAACAACGTTGATGATAAACAGCAACCCTGTCTCACTCTTTTTTTAACTATAATCCACTTAGTACTTTCAAAATTTTAAACAATTTTTTTCACAAAACACAGTCAATTGCTTTTACTGATTTAATTTAGTCAGACTTCTTTCATTTTGTCATTTTTATTGTAATCCGCAAACCATGAAACTTATGATTTCTAAATTTCAGTTAAATTTAAGATATTGCATATGACCACACATATAGGACCTGCTACTTTGAAAGCTTATAATTCAATTTTAATTTTGACCGCTTGCGTTGAAACTTCTGTATCAAACATTTTTGTTGAAAATGTCAGCTAAGTCTATAGTAATAAAATCGTTGTTAACCAAATTTTAAGTAATTCCAAGATACTGCATATCAAAATTTTGACCCTGTTATTTTGAATGCTTATAACTTCACCACATTATTGTAATTTGCATACTTTAAACCGCAACTTTTAGTTAGCTAAACCAATAAATGTTGTTATTTTGTCCTACTTTTAATACTCCTAATTTTACAAATTTTCTAAATTTTTATAAAATTTATTAATCCTTAAATTAATATCAAAGTTTTGTCTGCTCATAATTTAACAACTATTTGTCAAGTTAGTAGAATTTATTGTATTTGAACAAAAATGTGATTCAAATTATTCACTTAAATATTGATAATTTGATTAAAACTTTGACATTACTTTGAATGCTCTTAATTTCACAACAAACAAACATAAAATCATAAGATGATAGCCAAGTCTCAGTTTTCAAAATTACAATGATGGTAATTCTACAATTAACAATATGTATAAAAATTATTTTTAAAATTTTCAACCTGTTTGTTTTTCGCAAATGCAAGTGTAAAATAAATATTTTTCTTTTGCACTATTACTAATTTATATAACTTTTAATAAATATTAAAATTTATTTAACTTTTAATAAATATTAAAATTTATGTAAATAACTTGTTACTATTGCCGCTTGTTATTTTTTGCAACTATCCAGATGTAAGAAAATTCTGAATAAATATCAGGACAATAATGAAGTCGTAAATAAAAAAAACATGCATGAATAGACTGACCTTAAAGTAGTTTTACTGCTTTTAAAATAATTCATCTTATGATGAATGAATTTATAATCATTGATAATAATAAAAATTAAAGATGTAATACTTTGAATATTGTTTATACTTGTTAATCAATAATATAGTAGTTTCAAATACATGCAACTATTTTGTTGTAGTCTACATCATTAAATTATTTGACAAATAAATATGCAAAGAACTCTATAAAAGAATATAATAAGTAATATTAAAAAAAATCAAAATATAAATTGTCGATGTTATGCATAAACATTCAACAAAACTTACTAAATTTATATTTTTTTCATCGTAACTGTGTAAGTAAACTTTTAGAAACAATTTAAATTATTATAGATTATAAACATTTTTGTAAAACAATTTCTTATAACTTTTACGATAAGAGCCCAAGTTGTCGAGTTTATAAACGAACATTCAAATAAACATTTATAATTTTTTTATCTGAAATGTATAAGAAATATTTAAAAACAACTTAAATAATAATAGATTCTAAATATTTCTATAAAACCATTTCTTAACTTGGACTTATACGATAAATTCTAATAAGAGCCCACGTTGCCGAGTTTATACACGAATATTCAAATAAACATAGGTTATTTATAATTTTTTTTTATAAAAGTATTAGCAACGTTTACAAGCTATGAAAATAACAATAAATTATAAATATATTTTAAAAATATTATACCCGCTTTGAGTTACAATAAGTAGCAAAGAGCCCGACTTGCCGGATTTATACCATTGTGGCTATAACTTTTTTATTTGAAGTAATAGACAAGGGTTTGTTTGTCCCTAGGAGGTTAGTTTGACAAAATACATTAGAATATGACATAATATAAATATATATTTTACGAGCCCGACTTGCCGGGTTAACATATATATATATATATATATATATATATATATATATATATATATATATATATATATATTTACAATGCAACATGCAAAGTCACTTTTATACTTTTCTAATTATTGAACATATAGATAGAAAATCAAATTTGTAGCAGAAAGCTAACTGTACTTTTCTTTTACACTCTTAAATAAAAAAGTTACAGCAGGTTTTAATTTGTGTAGGCTGGCTGATAGAACAAATAACGCACGCCCATTACTTTATTTCCATTGCCCACGTTGCTTGTTAAGCAAACTGTTTTGATTGTAAATACCTAACCTTTTACATAATACATTTCTTTATATTCATTGTAATATTATTTTACCCTATTTTCAATAAAATGCCATCACATAAATTTAAATATACCAATAATTCAACTAATTTATTAGACAAGCAATTTTTTTTAAATTTAAATCTTCTTTATGCTATTAACAAATCAAGTTGCATTTAATATAATGTCATATTTTACAATAAATGCGATATAATTATGTAAGTTAGTATAAAACGAAGCATTTAAAGACAGTAATATATTAACTTCTTCACTCAACCTTTATCAATAAAAGGGGAAACGTAAAACTATAAATAGTTTTTATGTGTATCTTTTTGTAGTAGACCTTTTCTTTTGGATATTACAACATCATTTTAACTTATTTTTGCTGTAATTATATTTTTATAGGCTACCATTATTTTATTTTACATTATTTTATTTAAAATTATGATAGATGGATTTATTTCTTATTATATCACAATAAATGTAGTACTAATAAAAACACTTATATGCTGGGTATCAATCTATGTATATATGCGTGAAGAAATTATTATTGTTTTTTTTTACACTTGTAAAAAGTGTAAACCGTTTTTGCGCATGTTAATTGATTATTCAATTTACAAATGCAGATGTCTAAGTATACTAATAAAAAAATTGTTTTTTAAGTACCAGTTAAATTTTTTATTTTAAATTTTTTAAGCTAAAATATAAAAATAATATGGTTTCAATAAATACAAAAATCCAATATTAATTAAATTAATATTTAATACAAGGTAACTTGTTTTAAATTAAATTAAATGAATTAATATTAAAACTTAAAACAAATTAACCGCATTAAGCAGTAATGGTCCGACGGCGGATATTACTTATTTTATTTTATCTCAAAAACACATAATAATGTTAATTGGTAAACAAGTTAACAAGTTAACAACTAAACAACAAACTAACTAAAAAAGTTAACAAGTAAACAAATAAACAAGTAAACCAGTAAACAACAAAACAATTAAACAAGTAAATAAGTGAACAACTAAACAAAACAATAAGTAAACAACTAAACAAGTAAACAACCTAATAAGTAAACAAATAAACAAGTAAACAATTTAACAAGTAAACAACAAACAAGTAAACAAGTAAACAAGTAAACAAGTAAACAAGTAAACAACTAAACAACAAACTAACTAAACAAGTAAACAAGTAAACAACTAAATATGTTAATAAGTAAACAAATAAACATGTAAACAAGTAAACAAGTATACAACAAACTAACTAAACATGTAAACAAGTAAATAACTAAATATGTTAACCAGTAAATAAGTAAACATGTAAACAAGTAAACAAGTAAACAAGTAAACAAGTAAACAAGTAAACAAGTAAACAAGTAAACAAGTAAACAAGTAAACAAGTAAACAAGTAAACAAGTAAACAAGTAAACAAGTAAACAAGTAAACAAGTAAACAAGTAAACAAGTAAACAACAAACTAACTAAACAAGTAAACAACTAAATATGTTAACCAGTAAACAAGTAAACATGTAAACAAGTAAACAAGTAAACAAGTAAACAAGTAAACAAGTAAACAAGTAAACAAGTAAAAAAATAAACAAGTAAACAAGTAAACAAGTAAACAAGTAAACAAGTAAACAAGTAAACAAGTAAACAAGTAAACAAATAAACAAATAAACAAGTAAACCAGTAAACAACTGAACAAGCTTAATCAATAATCCTTTCTTGTTATTTATTTTATTTTTATTCACTTATTAATTGTAAACTTTTTTTGCGCATAGTAATAGTTTAATCAAATTGCAATTGCAATTTTCTAAGTATATAGCTAAACATTTTTTCTAAAATGTAACTATTAATATTATCTAAACTTTGTAGTATTTATCCGTCAGCAGTTGAATTTCTTATTTTATATTATTATTCATTATTCAATTAATTAAATGCATTAAGATTAGAACTTAAAATATATTAATTTGAACGTCGAATAAATTACTTTTTTAATATTATCTTAACATACACATAATATAGTTTTTTTATTTGTTTTGTTGTACTGTTGTTTGTGTGAAACAAGTAATCAAGTAAACAAGTAAACAATTAATCAAGTAAACAAGTAAACAAGTAAACAAGTAAACAAATAAACAAGTAATCAAGTAAACAAGAAATCAATTAAACAAGTAAACAAGTAATCAAATAAAAACAAGTAAGCAAGTAAACAAGTGAACAAGTAAACAAATAATCAAATAAACAAGTTATCAAGTTAACAAATCAACAAGCAAACTAGTAAACTAGTAAACAAGTTAACAAGTAAACAAATAAGTAAGCCAAGAAGTACACAAGTGAACAAGTAAACAAGTGAACAAGTAAACAAGTGAACAAGTAAACAAGTGAATAAGTAAACAAATAAACAAGTTATCAAGTTATCAAGTTAACAAGCAAACACATTAACAAGTAAACAAGTAAACAACAAACTAACCAAACAAGTAAACAAGTAAACAAGTAAACAAGTAAACAAGTAAACAAGCAAACAAGTAAACAAGTAAACAACAAAACAACTAGACAAGTAAACAGCAAAACAAGTAAACAAGTAATCAAGTAATTAACTAATCAAATAAACAAGCTTATTCTGTATTCTTTTATTGTTATTTATTGTATTTATTGTTTTTTTTTTTCACTTATTAAGTACTAACCTTTTTTGAGCATAATAATAGTTTAATTAATTTGCAATTGCAATTTTTAAGTATTTAACTAAACATTTTGTCTATAATGTAACATTTATTATTATCTAAACTTTATAGTATTTATCCGTCGGCAGTTGAATTTCTTATTTTATATTATTGCACCGCATAAAATAAGCTATCAATAAATACAAAGGTTTAGTATTCAAATAATCAAACTGATCACTTATACAAGATAACTTGTTTTAAATTAAATTGAATGCATTAAGATTAAAACTTAAAATATATTAACTGAATTAAAGTGTAATGGTCCGACGGCGGATAAATTACTTATTTTATATTATCTCAACATACACATAATATAGTTATTTATTTGTTTCGTTGTAGAGTTGTTTGTGTGAAACAAGTAAACAACAAACTAACTAAACAAGTAAACAAGTAAACAACTAAATATGTTAACCAGTAAACAAGTAAACATGTAAACAAGTAAAAATGTAAACAAGTAAACAAGTAAACAAGTAAACAAGTAAACAAGTAAACAAGTAAACAAATAAACAAGTAAACAAGTAAACAAGTAAACAAGTAAACAAGTAAACAAGTAAACAAGTAAACAAGTAAACAAGTAAACAAGTAAACAAGTAAACAAGTAAACAAGTAAACAAGTAAACAAGTAAACAAGTAAACAAGTAAACAAGTAAACAAGTAAACAAGTAAACAAGTAAACAAGTAAACAAGTAAACAAGTAAACAAGTAAACAAGTAAACAAGTGAACAAGTAAACAAATAAACAAGTTAACAAATTTACAAGTTGACAAATTAACAAATAAACAAGTAAACCAGTATACAACAAAACAACTAAACATGTAATCAACAATACAACTAAACATGTAAACAACTAATCAAGTAAATAACTAAACAAATAAACAACTAAATAAGTAAACAAGTAAACAACTAAACAGAACAACAAGTAAACAAGTAATCAAGTAAACAGGTAAACAAATAAACAAGTAAAGAAGTAACCAAGTAAACAAATATACATGTAAACAAGTAAACAACTAAACGTCTAAATAAGTAAGCCGCCAGATCATTACTATTTAATTCAGTTAGTTTGAGTTGCATGCATTCAATTTAGCTTGTCAAATAATGTGGAAGTAGAAGTTTTCGTATTGTATATTTTGTAATCTGCATACTTAAAAATTTTTGTTAATTAAATTTCAATTAAATAGAACAATTTTGCATATTTAATTACAAAAACTATTTATTCATATAATATTTATTATTAGAAACTTCAAAATAAATTTGTTAATTAGGTTACATTATATTTAAAAAGTTTATATTGTTTATTGAAAACTATTTTGATTGATATAGTGTTGTATGATATTACCGCGCAATAAAACAATAAGTAAAAGCAGTAATAAATAATATAATGATATTATAATACATTGCCGTGAATTTGTGTTTATCTCAATGTTATGCCAGTTCAATAGCCTGTTTAAGCAGCAGATGTTTCAAACAATATAATGCTAACAATATCTCTATTATGCCACTTGCCGTCGCAGGGTATTAAAATAAAATTAAGGATTATTCTAATAAAAATAAATAGTACGGCGTGTTTTTTATAATTAATCAGCATATTGCAGCACAGGATAAAAATTTAATCAAAACTAATTGATGCAAATTGAATTAATATAAAACGTTGCAATAGCGAAAGAAAATAGTAGGCGGTCACAAATTTTTATTGCGTAAACAAGCAACCCACCAAAGAGTTGGTCACGCCTATAGAAGATCACATATATTTTGGCGCCTTCACCATGGTTTCATATGTTGCGTTGCGTATAGAGAACATACGAGACCACGACTTCGTATGTTCTTTGTGATCTTGCATGTTGCGTTACGTATCTAAAATGGTCTTGCATGTTGCTTTGTATATATATATATATATATATATATATATATATATATATATATATATATATATATATATATATATTTATATATATACCTTTACGTACCTATGCAGCACCGTAGGAAAGTATAAATTTGTAAAAATATTATAAAAATATTAGCATTCGATGCATACAAATAACGTATGAGTATAAATGCATATTAACAGAGATATAAACAAAATACATAAACATAAACACAAACATGTGAATAAAGTTGCCTACGTTAGTTCATTTAAAATAACATTGGCTTGACCTACTTAATGAAGAGCGCGCGCTCAAATCATTTACGTGTTTACAATTTTTGTACAAAAGCCGGTCCCTCTTTATTATTTTTTTGTATGTATTTATAAATAGATTCACATATTAAATATTTATTAAACAGCTGTTAAATAATTAATTCATAAAAGAAATTAACTTTTGAAATTAAATATTGATGTAATTTATTTATACAGAATTACAAAATATTAAAATAGTGCTGAGATACCGGAAATTATACAGGGAGTTTATAAATGAATGGGATTATGTAATCACTTTAAATATGCCGCCATTTTAAAATCGTCCACTATACTACATATGTTTTCATATGTTTGCTTGACAGCTGTCAAAGTTGATCTGTCAAAACAAATAGTTTAGTGAACAATTTAACAAAAGCGGCACATTTAAAGTGATTACATAATCCCATTCATTTATAAACTCCCTGTATTAATTGCCACTCATTGTTTACAAAAAAAAAACACAGAGACTCAATATATTAAATTAAAACGTTTTTAAGATAAATAAAATTTAGTAAACAGAGTTTCTAAGTACAATTAATAAACTATGTAGTAAAGATTATAATTTTTGAATAAATTAACCGCTAGTTAAAAGGGTCTGGTACCTGTTTTCTTTTTTAATGACCTTAATCCTCACGGCATACTATCGCTTGTTTGTATATTTGCTATAGAAACTAGGGATTTTTTCAATCATTTTTTTTGTTCGTTTTAGTAAACATACTTCTATTACAATAATTTGGCAAAAAACCAGTACATTAAAACTGAACACATATTTTTACATATATCTATTCTAAAACTAATTCTGAGTATTTTTTGTAAATATAATTTGTTTATAAAATGCATTTTCAGTTATAAGCAAACTCTTGAACTTCAAATAAAGAATATTTTCACACAAACATACACATTTATTTTAACCAAGCAAATATCAAAAACAATAACATCAAAAACAAATAAAACAATTATTAAATTATTAAAACAGTAAAAATATACAAGATGTTCTATTTAAAAAATTAAATAATAAAACTAACACCATAAATAATTTTAAATTTGTTAACTGTTTAACTGTAATTTTAAAACTAATTTTAGAAATAAATGTAAAAATGTATAAGGTGTTTATTTTTTTATAAAAATTTGGATTTTTTAATCTTGTTTAAAAAAAACACATCTTTTTAATGATTTAATGATTGTTTTGTTATGTGTTTTTAATGATATTGTTTTATTATTTGATTGGTTAAAATAAATCTGTATGTTTGTGGAAAAATGTTCTTTTTTTGAAGTTTAGGAAGATGCTTATAACTTAAAAATGATGCATTTTATAAAAAAGATAAATTTACAAAAAAAAATCAGAATTAATCTTAAAATGAAAAAATGTAAAATTATATAGTGTTCTATTTAAAAAATAAAATAGTTTAAATTTTTTTTTATAAAATGAACACACAGCGTATTAAAAATAATTTTAATCAATAGTTTGAATAAAACCAAACTATTTGTGTTCAAAACTTTTTTTGAAATTTTGTACGGTTGGAGAATTATTTTGGTGTTCCGGTAATTTTGAATAACCCGGTATAGAAGCGGCACAACTATAACATTAATGTACATTCAAATATTTAAATAAAGTTTATTAGAAAGGAATTTTAAATAATCGGATTAAAATGATAGTGTATATGACGTTATAAAATAATGACTAAATAGCATAATATCATGATTACATGATAACATGTCAACATAAGATCACAATAAATTGATAGAATGATAGAATAATAACATGATTACATAATGACATGATGACATGATGACATGATGACATGATGACATGATGACATGATGACATGATGACATGATGACATGATGACATGATGACATGATGACATGATGACATGATGACATGATGACATGATGACATGATGACATGATGACATGATGACATGATGACATGATGACATGATGACATGATGACATGATGACATGATGACATGATGACATGATGACATGATGACATGATGACATGATGACATGATGACATGATAAAATGATAACATGTTAACATGATAACATGATAACATGATAACATGATAACATAATAACATGATAACATACTAATTTGATAACATAATAACATGATAACATGATAACTTAATAATATTATAACATAATAACATGATAATATGGTAACATAATACTATGATAACATGATAAAATGATAACATACAAACTTAATAACATGATAAAATAATAACATGAAAACATGATAGCATAATAACATAATAACATGATAAGATGATAACACAAACACATTAACATGATAACATTTTAACATGATGACATATTAACATGATAACATGATAATTTAATAACATAATAACATATCAACATGAGAATATAATAACATATAAAGTTATAACACAATAACATTATAACATGATAACATAATAAAATGATATTATGATAAGATGATAACACAATTACAAGATAACATGATAACGTGTACTTTTACATCATTATAATTACTTTTTCCCAGAAAAAAATTTAAAGAGTGTAACTTTTCTACACTGTTATTGTGTATTTTTTCTCTAAAAATTTTATTAAATAATTTTATATGATCAGCGGTAATTTGTTAAATTTTTTTATTGAATAATACTGAATCTTGTCTTGTATCATCTTCTTGATATTTTTCTCATTTGTTATTTTGTTATTGTGTTTGGGACTAAAAGTGCAATAATTTAAATATCTTATATTTTTTTGTTTTGATATTATATCCTTTTTTTTATTAATTATTTTTAAAGTATTTTATATATTTACATTTTTTGTTTCATAAATTATTTCGCATAGGACCATTCGTATCTAATTTTGGTGCTGCATGGGTATGTAGATATATATATATATATAGATGTAAGAAGTGAATTTGTCCAACAATTTTTATATATAATCATATGTGTTGTCGTCCTACATTTGTATGTAGGAGCAATACACTTTATATCTTAACACACAAAAACCAGCCTGCGGGCTTATAGATACGTATAGATAGCGCCTGCTGTGAGGGTCGAGCAAATAACATGGAATTAGAGAGTGATTTAAATCTTATTGAGATGTTTGTTTAGGACGTGGAATTTATATTTTTGAACTGATAATATGTATAATATGAATATTGTGTGTTACCTTATCCTAACGGACATTACAATAATTATGCCAACTTTAATTTAACCATATCATTTATTTTCAATTGGTTTATAATTACTATCACGTTAGGCAATGTAGCTCTACAAAATCTATCAGTTGACAGCTGCACATTTATTATAATTAAAACGACGACAAAAACAACATGTACATACAAAGCATCTATTTTAATAAAATTTACAAAGAGTTATTACTAAAATGTGAATAGAAAAACTGTAATAAAAGATTAAAAGATTGCAAGTACATAAGCACTGCATAACACCTTATTTAGGATATAAATATTTTTTACTTTTCTAATGTAAAGCTAATTACAAGAAAAGCATTGTTTCGCGCCAGAATGCACAAATTGCACAATTGCATCAATGTATGACAATCAATGTGAGACTTAGTAACAAGGTGAGAGTAGTAAGACTGTAACAATAACAAAAATGTGAGAATGTGTAAGTAGTAAGAATGTATGAAAGTGAGAGTAGTGAGAATGTAACAGCAGTAAGAGTAGTAAGGGTAGTGAAAATGTAAGAATGTGAAAATGTGAGAGTAATGAAAATGTGAAAGTAGTAAATATATGAAAGTAGTAACATTGTGAGAATGTGTGAAATCGTTTGAGTTGTGAGAATGTAAAAATAAGTAAGAATGTAAGAATGTTAAAGTAGTAAGAATGTGAGAAAAGTGAGATTGTGAGAGTAGTGAGAATGTAAGAGTAGTGAGAGTAGTGAAAATGTGAAAATAATGAAAATAGTTACAACACAGCGGGTTAGTAACTAGACATAACTTTTGTTTTGTATAACAAGTACTACGTATTTATTGTTATCGATACATTCTTATTTTCGGGTATTAATTTAAAGTTAAATGGCTACGACTAATCATTGTCGATCATAGATGTTTTTGTTATGGGTAAATCAAATACCGTATTATAGATTTAATTTCCTGTTCTATTGTTCTATTATAATACCAATGTTTATTTCCCATTATTTACGAGTAAGTAACAATAAATGTTTTGTTTGAGTTCAGCTGCTTATTCCCCTGTATTTTCTTTTTATTATAATTCAGACTTTGCCACTTTAGGGAAAGTGGCTGGAGCCCTCTTTAGTTATTTTGTGCCTGTTAGAATCAGCGAGTTGAACTGGCTGTGATACATTAAACTTAGTTTAATAACACCACGACCTAGCTCACTGATTATATGAGTAGCCGTACGCCAAGGGACGCCCAGGAAGGTAAGCGTTTCACTTGGAGCCCAACGTGGGGCTATGGCAAAGGTATTTTAAGTCTTCCTGTATTAAAGCAAACTCGAACAAACATATTCTCCTAAATAAAAATATATATATACAGGGTGTCCGGAAAATACGTGTACACCGTTTGACGACAGACTCCTGACGTCAAAATAGGTCGATCTAAGCCGACTTAGTTATATCCAAAATTGTCTCGTTTAGCCGGTAGAGGGCGTCAAAAAAAACAAAAGTATAACAAAGTTGAAAGTATCTATTGTAAGAAACTAAGTAAAACAAAAACATTACTTGAGCAAATGTGTAAAATGACCGCCATCTTGCTGAATACACTTATTAACACTCTTTAAAAAATGATATTGGACCCTATCTAATGTCTCGGGATTATTAAAATGGTTGCCTGCATTTAAAATCCGCTGCAATAAATCATCGCGTGTGTTTACCGGAGTCTTGTAAACTTCTGTTTTAATAGCGCCCCACAAAAAGAAGTCACACATATTTAACTCAGGAAAACGTGGTGGCCATTTTACTGGTGCATCATTGCCTCTTCCAATCCATCTGTTGGGATATTGATGATGTAAGTATTGCCGAACGGCAACAGAAAAATGGGGCGGGGCACCATCATGCATATACCACATTTCCCTTCGAAGTAAAAGGGGCAAATTCTCCAGAAGAATTGGTAATGTGTCTTTCAAAAAATTTAAATAAATTGTTCCATCTAACCTGTCTGGAATAACAATGGGACCAATAAGGTAGTGATCAATAATACCTGCACAAATATTAATTTTAAATTGATGCTGATGATGTGCAACTTTAATGGCATGTGGATTTTCATCGGAATAAATATGTTCGTTGTGCAGATTGGTTACCCCAGATCTTGTAAAGCATGCCTCGTCAGTAAACATAATTTTTCTACAAAAATTTGGAACAAGGATTCTTTTGTTTCTAATAAATTGACAAAATGTAAGCCGCATGGGGGGATCAGTCGGTAAAAGTTCCTGGAGTTTTTGTATGTGGTAAGGATGTAACAACTGTTCTCTTAAAACCTCATTGACAATCGTTTTAGGAACATTTAACTCACGTTCTAAGAGACGGGTACTGGTACTTGGTTTTTCTTCAACTCTTTCCAGAATCATCTCTTCTGTTTCTACAGTTCGAGTTGTTCGCATACGACCCCTGCCTTCAAACTTTTTCTCAAAACTGCCCGTTTCCCGAAGATGACGCTCAATATTGGCAAATGTTTGGTGGTTTGGTATTCGACGGTTAGGAAACCTCTCCATGTAAACCCTAACACTCTGACGCCCATTTCCTTGACAAAACCCGTATACCAGGAGCATGTCAACTTTCTGAGAGTTTGTATAATTTTCCATTTTTAATGGTAAAATGAACTTGTAATTCAAGAATGATGATTGTATACTTGAGTAAATTTCATAGACTGGTGACAATTTGTCAATAATTGTCAAATTATTAAACGCCATAGCAACAAGGTCACTTAAAAAATTATTGTTACAGGTAATTTCTTTTTAATATTTACAAATTTTTGACGCCCTCTACCGGCTAAACGAGACAATTTTGGATATAACTAAGTCGGCTTAGATCGACCTATTTTGACGTCAGGAGTCTGTCGTCAAACGTTGTACACGTATTTTCCGGACACCCTGTATATATAATTAGATATTTTGTTTGTACTTATAATATGTATTGGAATGAGTGAGAGCGTGTGTGAATAGTTGTAATTATAAACTACCATTAATTGTTACTTTGATTTGTTGTTTGAAGGAAGTAGTTTTTTTTAACTTTTTTATTACTTTTCATTATTTGCCTAAATTTGTGAATATAAATAATTGTTTATTTTCAACCAAAATTTCGTTCTGTGTTCCTCCATTTCCCTCCCCCTCTTTCTTTCAGCGGAATTATTGGTTTATCCTCCAATAACAAAACACCTTGAGGCCGAAAGTACAGTACCCAGAACAAGATTTCAAATAAACCAATTGGCGCCCGACAGTAATTAATAAATCTGGTGAGTTAGTTTTCTTATATTATTCATTGTTACATTGTCAAATTGCCACGTGCTTATCTTGTAAAACCCGGCCCATCTCCACTAGCTGAGCCAGGCTAGTCCTTCAAGATACCGAAAGGCTAAAGAGCGCGTCTCATGTCTTGCCTTCTAGAAGGTGTAATTTGCTCTGTTTGGGTTCTGAGCGCGCCGAGGAGTTGATAGAGTTGGCTCAGGCTAGCAGTTCCCAGTGCATTTGGATCTTCAGGTGGTAAAAGTCTCTCGGAGTCGTCCACCGATTTGGCAGTCAACTTATCTCTGGGGTGCCGGCTCATTGCGTCAGGTAGCAGGTTGATAGCGCCAGGTGTGTGTTCCACCTTAAAGTCAAATTTTCCAGCTATACCAACGCTCGGTTATTGGTCCGGTGCGTAAACGGCTCATCCTCCAGGTACGTTCTGTATTTCTTGATGGCCCTTAGTATTGCGTAGCATTCTAGCTCATTTGAATGGTACCTGGACTGACATGGGATCAGCTTGCAACTGTCGTACGATATATGTGTTATTTTTGCCCTTCTTCTTTGTAAAAAACCGCTCCAACGCCGATGTTGCAGCCGTCAGTTTGCAGCACGAACGGAAAGCTTGGTCTCGGCCGCGCAAGCATCAGGGGCTGATCTAGAGCCGTTTTGAGGTTTTCAAATGCGGTTGCCTCGATTTTTGTCCACACAAAAGGCTTTTTAGCGCCTTGCAAAACCATGAAGGGGGCGGCTATTTTGGAATAATGAGGGACGTATTCCCGCATCCACGTGCATGTACCTAGGAAGCTGAGTAACTGCTTTATGTTCCGGGGGACGGCCTAATCCTTAATAAACTTTAAGTGGTGCGTCAGCGGTTCGTTTCCTTTGGCGCTTATCCGATATCCCAAGTATTCGACGGAGTCTTTTCTAAATTCCCTTTTTTTTATATGACATTGTAGTTGGTATTCTTGGAGTCTATCTAGCACGAGGCGGAGATGTACTAGATGTTCCTCGTAGTCCTTTGAGTAGACCAAGATGTCGTCAAGATATACCAACACAACGTTTCCTAATAGCCCTGCCAGTACCTATGACATCAGTTTCTGAAAGGTGGCAGGCGCGTTTTTCAGCCTGAAGGGCATCACTTTAAAGTGATAAGTGCCACCGTCGGGGGCGGCAAAGGCGGTCAGTTGTCGGTGACTCTTTTCCATCGGAATTTGCTAGTAGCCGGTCTTCAGATCAATTTTACTGAAGACCTTGACATCCCCAAAGTCTCCTGTATTTTAGGCAGTGGGGCCGCATCCTTCCGGGTGACCTTGTTGAGGCCGCAATAATCTATGCAGAACCGCGGTCCTCCATCCTTCTTTGTCACTATTACTACTGGGGCACAGTAGCTGCTGGTGCTCCTCTCAATGATTCCTGTAGCGAGTAACTTGCGGACTTGTTCGAATATCATCGCTTTTTTCTGCGCATTCTGCGCGTACCTCGCCGATCGGACCGGGGTGGTGTCGGTCAACTCAATGTTGTGCTTTATGGTTGACGTCGTCGTAGGAGTAACATCTTCGCGGAATACGGTCGGGAGTTCGTGTACCAGTTGCTCGAATCCCGCCGGTTCCGAAAAAGCATGTGGTGGCATTATGACCGGTTCGTGTGGCGCCGGTGCTTGGGCCTCTGGTGGTATCCAATTGATCGTAGAGCGCCGCTTCTTGCCGTAGTGGATGCCCTGTCGCATGTAATCCATGGTAGCATGGTAGTTAATTAGCCACGGGTTGCCAAAGCAAAACCTAACTGGTACTGGTCGGTTCCTCACTGGACACGGAACATAACTGATACTGGACGGTAAGACGGAACTTAACAGGTACTGGTCGGTTTCTCAGGACGAATCCTAACTGGTACTGGTCGGTTCCCATGGGACTGGTAAGATTTCCACTGCTCTCGGACGGCAGGGAAAAAACTTAACTGGTACGGGTTGGTTTCTCAGGACGAAACTTAACTGGTACTGGTCGGTTCCCATGACATTGGTGAGTTTCTCACTGAAGCGGAGATGGAACGCTGCTCCAAACTCCTCGACTTCTCAGGTTTTATCTATTACAGGTTTATAATTATTTGAACGTGCACAGACAAACACATATATTATGTACACTATTTACAGGGAAATGTTCACTTTGGCGGGTTTTAGGTCCTTGATGTGGACATGAAGCAGTTTCCGCCCGTCAGGCCGGCGGATTTGATAGCAAACGGCGGACAGGACTTTGCTGATGACAAAAAGGCCTTCAAACTTTGAAGCTAGCTTGGCGGCAAACCCACAGACTGCGGAGGACAAATGGTGGGTCTTCTTCATTACCGATCACCAATTGCTCCGTTGGCTTCATTTTCTATAAAGCCCCACTGGAAAGATAGCACGCTGGGCCATCTTACTACAACAGTTTGACTTCGATATTGAGTACCGCAAAGGCGTTTTAAATCAGGTCGTCAATGCCCTCTCCTGTCAACCTACCGAAAAAGCCCCTCACACCAAAGTTCTAGCTGTTACCGGACCTTTAGCCAATACCTGGTATCCCCGGCTCCTCAAAGAAGTGTATGAACGCCCTGCTTCTCACCCCGACTTTGCCATCCGTAACGACAAGGTCTATAAACACCTGTAGGACCAGGACGTCTACCATGACCACCCTACCACCACACCTTGGAAATTATGTGTGGATAAACCCATCTGGATAAGAGTTTTAATGGAAAATCACGACGACCTGTATCAGCCGGATTGCCCGTACCTATTATTGGCCTGGCATGTACCAGGACTTTAAAAAAAACGTCCGCTCCTGCCCTACGTGTCAAAGGTTCAAACCTCTCCAACAGATTGCTACGCCCTTTAAGCCCTTTGATGGTGATAATGGCTACCCAGCTAAGTTCAGTGAAGAGGGTGGGGGGAATTCACACGAAACAGTTCAAATACGGTTAAGCAAAATGATTCGAATAAAAAAAAAAAAACAAATGAAGAGTATAAAATTTAAAAATAAGCAAAATTTAAGACTCACCTGATATGATCCTTAAATAAATTCCAGCTAATATAACGGGCTCCAATTGCTTAAGAATACTTGTTCTATCTCTCTCTCTCTCTCCTTGATTGTCAGTTGTATAAGCAATAATACTGCTGAAAGGAAAAGTTTTAGGGAGGGAACAAGAGGGAGTATGGAAAATGCCAACGTCCCCAGATTGAACAATAAAGTTTAATATTGCGTAATAAAAAAAATGAAATTAAAGCACATACAATAAGAGTAAATAATTAGCCATAACGTAACGTAAATAACACAAACACACACCAGTCATACCAATTACTTAAATTATAATAATAAACAGGAGTTCTCTTGATAACATAAACAAAATTATATATATATATATATATAATGTTAGAGAAAGAGACTATATCAAAATCAAGTCCACGTGGTGGTTTCAGGGTAATATGATGTTGAACTTCTCCCAGGTTGATGACAAGATATAGGTGGTAATTATTAACTTGCACGTTGTTACTGCTGATTTTAATTTGGAGGGCTTCTCCAACTTGATACTTGGGCGTCTCGAAATAACACGAGGTTTAAACATTTACTTTGCAGTGTATTAAATGTTATTCTAATTGCCATGTGGCATATGTGTAAGAATTGCAACTCAATTCTAGTATGCAATATAATTACTAAACACATAGGGTCAACCAGGACCAGGGACAGCGATGCACAATAGAATTAAGCATGTACTTAAAAATTAGTCGGCGAGATCGTTATAGTTTCAATGATCCGTTGATAAAAACGAGTATTATAACGACACTATATCCGCAAGTATGCGATCTCCGTCCAACGGAGGTTCACCGGTAAAAAGAACTCCAGTTATAAAGCTAAGTATTAATAATTATTTTAAAAGGTCGGATTACATAAAATATTCTGTGTTTTAGGTGTGACTGGAAATCGACCCGTAACAAGATGACGCCAGGAAAAACTACCGGTTCCCGAGTCACTAAGCCATGGGAGACTCTGAGCGTTAATTTGATAGGCCTGTTACCTCGATCCTAATCCGCTCAGAGAAAGATGGATCGGAAAACGTCGGTAGGGACCTGAAACTGGATCGGAAATCTGAAGGTGGCTCGCCTTCCGGCCGCCGCACACTCTGGATTGAGAAAAAAAGAAAAAAAAAATTTAAAAGGGACTTGGGATAATGTCGGATCGACTTACGGTTTTATGTTTTCGCTAGTATCGGGAACTGGTTTGGCAATGCAGGCTGGATACTGGATTCAAACACTTGACTCAATTTCTGGAAGGGATTCCGGACTGGAGTTACTGGACTTTACTGGACTGGACCACCGGACTCAATTGAATTTATGAGAACTGGACGGCGGTATTTAAAGGAAAAAAAAGAGAGGAGATAAACTTGGAAAAATCTGGTGAAAAGGGGAAGAGCGGGAACAGGGTGGCCAACATAAATAGGGGTTGCATAGGGGGTGGCCTATACACCCCAAACTAATAATTAAAACTAAATTACACAAAATGACCCCTAACTATACATAAACACTCCCACAAAATCTCAAAACCCAATTCCCCTTAATGACTAAAATAAATACAAAAGAAACAAACGTTTGCCAGGTTTGATTTACCTATTAATAGCAAATCACTAATAACTGCACACAGAAGCTCCTGGTTACTTCTTACTTCCGGCGGAGGTTTGTCTTACTCATGGCAAATCCCATATGGGACGCCTATGGGGCCCAGCACACGAACAACAGCTGATGTCCAACATCAGCTGTGCGGCAATTTATGTTTGGTAAAAAATAAGGGTGCCGTGAGTGTACAGTGTGTGCAGTGCAATAAAGGCAGTGTCAAAAACAACAATTACAACACTCGCAGGTGAGAAATATTGTCATAAAACTTAAATTTAAATTGCACGTGGTTAGAGGTTAATGTCGTGTAGATCCGAAAACATTGGGGTGGCAAGCCGTCAAACACTCTGGTTTATTGCGCCATTAATTAAACATCATGTCTTGGTCATGAAAAGTGTCGGTAGCCGGCTAATTACGATGTTTTATTAATGGCAGCAAGGTAGGCCACCCCGAATACAACTAGTTGGAACCAGGGTTACCTAGCATACGTGTTATAATTCACGCGGCTTGTTATGCGTGCGTTTGACAAAAATGTCTGTGAATAATGCTGCATAACAAGCGCGCGTTCATAAAACTATCCGACATAAACAACCGAACGTTCGGGCATTATTTTAATAACTAATAACGGGGTTTGTTACACAATAAATACAATAAATACATTAAACACAATAAATACAATAAATACAATAAATACAATAAATACAATAAATACAATAAATACAATAAATACAATAAATACAATAAATACAATAAATACAATAAATACAATAAATACAATAAATACAATAAATACAATAAATACAATAAATACAATAAATACAATAAATACAATAAATACAATAAATACAATAAATACAATAAATACAATAAATACAATAAATACAATAAATACAATAAATACAATAAATACAATAAATACAATAAATACAATAAATACAATAAATACAATAAATACAATAAATACAATAAATACAATAAATACAATAAATACAATAAATACAATAAATACAATAAATACAATAAATACAATAAATACAATAAATACAATAAATACAATAAATACAATAAATACAATAAATACAATAAATACAATAAATACAATAAATACAATAAATACAATAAATACAATAAATACAATAAATACAATAAATACAATAAATACAATAAATACAATAAATACAATAAATACAATAAATACAATAAATACAATAAATACAATAAATACAATAAATACAATAAATACAATAAATACAATAAATACAATAAATACAATAAATACAATAAATACAATAAATACAATAAATACAATAAATACAATAAATACAATAAATACAATAAATACAATAAATACAATAAATACAATAAATACAATAAATACAATAAATACAATAAATACAATAAATACAATAAATACAATAAATACAATAAATACAATAAATACAATAAATACAATAAATACAATAAATACAATAAATACAATAAATACAATAAATACAATAAATACAATAAATACAATAAATACAATAAATACAATAAATACAATAAATACAATAAATACAATAAATACAATAAATACAATAAATACAATAAATACAATAAATACAATAAATACAATAAATAGAATAAATACAATAAATACAATAAATACAATAAATACAATAAATACAATAAATACAATAAATACAATAAAGACAATAAATACAATAAATACAATAAATACAATAAAGACAATAAAGACAATAAACACAATAAATACAATAAAGACAATAAAGACAATAAATACAATAAATACAATAAATACAATAAATACAATAAATACAATAAATACAATAAATACAATAAATACAATAAATACAATAAATACAATAAATACAATAAATACAATAAATACAATAAATACAATAAATACAATAAATACAATAAATACAATAAATACAATAAATACAATAAATACAATAATACAATAAATACAATAATAACAATAAATACAATAAATACAATAAATACAATAAATACAATAAATACAATAAATACAATAAATACAATAAATACAATAAATACAATAAATACAATAAATACAATAAATACAATAAATACAATAAATACAATAAATACAATAAATACAATAAATACAATAAATACAATAAATACAATAAATACAATAAATACAATAAATACAATAAATACAATAAATACAATAAATACAATAAATACAATAAATACAATAAATACAATAAATACAATAAATACAATAAATACAATAAATACAATAAATACAATAAATACAATAAATACAATAAATACAATAAATACAATAAATACAATAAATACAATAAATACACTAAATACAATAAATACAATAAATACAATAAATACAATAAATACAATAAATACAATAAATACAATAAATACAATAAATACAATAAATACAATAAATACAATAAATACAATAAATACAATAAATACAATAAATACAATAAATACAATAAATACAATAAATACAATAAATACAATAAATACAATAAATACAATAAATACAATAAATACAATAAATACAATAAATACAATAAATACAATAAATACAATAAATACAATAAAATACAATAAATACAATAAATACAATAAATACAATAAATACAATAAATACAATAAATACAATAAATACAATAAATACAATAAATACAATAAATACAATAAATACAATAAATACAATAAATACAATAAATACAATAAATACAATAAATACAATAAATACAATAAATACAAAAATACAATAAATACAATAAATACAATAAATACAATAAATACAATAAATACAATAAATACAATAAATACAATAAATACAATAAATACAATAAAAACAATAAATACAATAAATACAATAAATACAATAAATACAATAAATACAATAAATACAATAAATACAATAAATACAATAAATACAATAAATACAATAAATACAATAAATACAATAAATACAATAAATACAATAAATACAATAAATACAATAAATACATAAATACAATAAATACAATAAATACAATAAATACAATAAATACAATAAATACAATAAATACAATAAATACAATAAATACAATAAATACAATAAATACAATAAATACAATAAATACAATAAATACAATAAATACAATAAATACAATAAATACAATAAATACAATAAATACAATAAATACAATAAATACAATAAATACAATAAATACAATAAATACAATAAATACAATAAATACAATAAATACAATAAATACAATAAATACAATAAATACAATAAATACAATAAATACAATAAATACAATAAATACAATAAATACAATAAATACAATAAATACAATAAATACAATAAATACAATAAAACAATAAATACAATAAATACAATAAATACAATAAATACAATAAATACAATAAATACAATAAATACAATAAATACAATAAATACAATAAATACAATAAATACAATAAATACAATAAATACAATAAATACAATAAATACAATAAATACAATAAATACAATAAATACAATAAATACAATAAATACAATAAATACAATAAATACAATAAATACAATAAATACAATAAATACAATAAATACAATAAATACAATAAATACAATAAATACAATAAATACAATAATACAATAAATACAATAAATACAATAAATACAATAAATACAATAAATACAATAAATACAATAAATACAATAAATACAATAAATACAATAAATACAATAAATACAATAAATACAATAAATACAATAAATACAATAAATACAATAAATACAATAAATACAATAAATACAATAAATACAATAAATACAATAAATACAATAAATACAATAAATACAATAAATACAATAAATACAATAAATACAATAAATACAATAAATACAATAAATACAATAAATACAATAAATACAATAAATACAATAAATACAATAAATACAATAAATACAATAAATACAATAAATACAATAAATACAATAAATACAATAAATACAATAAATACAATAAATACAATAAATACAATAAATACAATAAATACAATAAATACAATAAATACAATAAATACAATAAATACAATAAATACAATAAATACAATAAATACAATAAATACAATAAATACAATAAATACAATAAATACAATAAATACAATAAATACAATAAATACAATAAATACAATAAATACAATAAATACAATAAATACAATAAATACAATAAATACAATAAATACAATAAATACAATAAATACAATAAATACAATAAATACAATAAATACAATAAATACAATAAATACAATAAATACAATAAATACAATAAATACAATAAATACAATAAATACAATAAATACAATAAATACAATAAATACAATAAATACAATAAATACAATAAATACAATAAATACAATAAATACAATAAATACAATAAATACAATAAATACAATAAATACAATAAATACAATAAATACAATAAATACAATAAATACAATAAATACAATAAATACAAAAAATACAATAAATACAATAAATACAATAAATACAATAAATACAATAAATACAATAAATACAATAAATACAATAAATACAATAAATACAATAAATACAATAAATACAATAAATACAATAAATACAATAAATACAATAAATACAATAAATACAATAAATACAATAAATACAATAAATACAATAAATACAATAAATACAATAAATACAATAAATACAATAAATACAATAAATACAATAAATACAATAAATACAATAAATACAATAAATACAATAAATACAATAAATACAATAAATACAATAAATACAATAAATACAATAAATACAATAAATACAATAAATACAATAAATACAATAAATACAATAAATACAATAAATACAATAAATACAATAAATACAATAAATACAATAAATACAATAAATACAATAAACACAAGAAATACAAGAAATACAAGACATACAAGAAATACAATGAAAAAAATAAATACAATAATAACAATAAATACATTAAAAACAATAAATCACAGTTACACATCAATATATTTATTTAAAATATAATAATGCAATATTTTATTACTTGTAAAGTTTTGAATTGTTGTTTACAGTCTTTTCTAAACCCTAAAGTAGTCGTAACCCTAATTGCTCGGGCGTTGCAAAAAAAAAAGTTTATGACGAGCAGCTGAATGCCTGCAAACAAGAATACCTTACGTTAATTTAGATTGAAATATTGCATGATATGTGGTTTTTAAAAGATGTATGTCAATTGATCCTTTAAGGTTACGCAAAACAAATATATCGGAACATAGTTTTTTTTTTGTGACTTCACTATACACATTCTCAAAACAGAATCTATTTGCAAACCTAAAAAGGAAACACTACTACCAGTATTGTCACAAGCTTGTAAATTAAATTTTAAACTGACGTTTTTGCTGTCATTTAAACTAAGTCGTTTATTGGTAAACCACTTTGAAATAGATGTTATTAGTAAAACATGACTTTCAGCAGTTTTCTTATCTGTATTTCCAGTATTAATTATAGTGGTATCATCAGCATATAATATAATGTTAGCATTGATAAATAAATTGTAAATCAGCAAAAGTAACGGCCCAAGTACAGTTCCTTGTGGTACACCATAAGTAATATTATAAAATTTGAATAAATTATTATCAACCATTACTTGTTGTTTGCGGTTTTGTAGGTATGATGTAATTAGTCTGCATCTATCTGGTAAAATATTATACGTATATAGTTTTTTGATTAAAATACTATGGTCAACACAATCAAACGCTTTACTGAGGTCTAAAAAACTAGCTGTTGTTTGCTCACTCTGTTCAAAAGAATGTATAATATCTTTGACTAAACTTATACAGTTATACACTTTGTTTTAAACCATGTTGCTGGATTGTTAATAAGTTTTTATTTTCAAAAAAATGTTGTCTTAATAATTTTTCAAATACTTTTGAAAGAATTGGAAAAAGACTATAATTGTTGAGTTTGTTTTTATTTCCTTTCTTATAAATTGGAAGTACGGTAGCTATTTTGAAAGCATCTGAAAAAATGTTACTTTTAATACATAGGTTAATAAGTTTAGTTACCTGAGTTTCTTTTCTATTTTAATTTTTAAATATCAATTGCATTTCTTAATTCATTGTACGACACAACACAAAAATTAAAATAATTGGAGACATTACAAGCGTTACACAACAAAAGCAATGGATCGATATCAGGTGCTGACAACGATTTGATAATCTTATCAGGAATTGTAAGAAAAAAATCATTTAAATCATTTTTAGCAATATCACAGACAATATCACGTTGTTTTGAGATACGTTTAGTATTTATTATTTTCCATGCTTTTTGTTAGTTATTACTTCTTTTAATAAATGAAATAATAATGTAATTTGAAAGTAGGATAATTAAAAAAACTAGCGTATGCTAATAATTTATTGCCCACGTTTCGACAACTTTGTTATTTTCCTCAGGGCTAAAAAAAGTTTAAAAGTTACATTGTTGACTAAATTACAAAATAATTGAAAATGAATATCATAAAAAAATTACAATTACAATAAAAAATTTCTTGATACTATTTACATATATCACAATGATTAAATTTACCTTTAAATGTCAGTTATACTTGTCATGACTTTAAAATTTGCTATCTTCATTAAATTCACAACACAGCACTTTAAAATGAACATTCACAATGACTACTTATTTGCACATCTGTATGTATTAAATTCGCATACATATTGGACAATTTATCCTTATCCGTTTTAAGGTTTATGTTTTTTTTATTGTTAAAATACATTGGTTTACAATCCTGTTTGTGGTTGTATAGTCTTTTGCTAAGGTGTTGTTTAGTTTGACCAATGTATACTTTTTTGCAATCATTGCATGGTATTGAATAGATAACATTAGCTTTTACGTCTTTGTTATCTTGCGTTTTTAGTTTTGTAAATATACTTCTTATTGTTATGGTGTTATATACTCCTAGTCGTCCTACTTTATTGTGTTGTATCTCTTTGTTAATATTGTTAGAAATTCTAGGGATATGTGGGAATCTAAAGAATAGGAGTTTTTCTGGTTGTTCCTTAGGAGTAGTATGTTTTTTACAACATTTTTTGGATAGCCATTCATTATAAATAGCGATTCCAGTTTTTCCAGATTCTGGGCTTGAAACTGGTGATGACTTAAATTTTGCATTCTTTGTTTGTAAGTTTTTAAAGTATTCAATTTTGTGTTTAGAGGATGATCGGACTGAAAATTAACTAGTCGTTTAAAATGGGTCGGTTTCATATACTAATTAGTAATTATTTTTTTAATTTTATTTAGGGCCGGTATTATAAACCATTAAAATCTGTAGATTTTATTTACTAACCAAGTAAATTATTTTACTTGGCTGATTTCGGTATTATAAACGTCAAATAATAAATGTAGGTAACTAAATCTATGGAATAAATTAATCATCCAAAATCTAGGGATTAAAATTTATTCAATGAATAACTTGACACATGTCATGTTTCTTAGGTTATTTTTAATGTGGGGCAATTTCTGTTGAAAATTAACGTTTGATTGCTCAACGATGTTATGCAACTGACTTTCAAAATGTTGTAAGGGATTATTGTAATATAACAAAGACTACAATACAGCACATCAATAACTACAATATTAAAATAACATATAAATGCGGCGTTGCAATTCCTTATTTTAAATAGTTAATTTAGGTTTATAATACCGGAATATGTTTATTCGTCGAATATATTTAATTTGAGATTTGTTATTCGGTGATTTATTTTGTCTTTATAATACCGGCTCTTAATATATTATATACATAAATTTAATATTAAAATATATAATTAGGAATACAGTCGTAGAAAACAAAATAAATAAGTAGTAAAAGAAGGTGCGCGCTAGGGCACCTCCCACCACTTTTTTCAAGGTCAAGGCCATTGCCATGGCCACGCCTCCTCAAGGCCATCACGCCCCTCCATGGTCAAGGCCATGGCCACGCCTCCTCAAGGTCATCACGCCCCTCCAAGGTCAAGGCCATGGCCACGCCTCCTCAATGCCATTACACCCCTCTAAGGCCATGACCACACCCTTCCAAGGTCAACAGCACTTTTTTCAAGGCCAACCCCATTTTTTTATGGTCACACGTGTTCAATTTTATTTATATAATGTTACTCAGCTGCATTTTAACTATTGAATATAACTTCAATTATAAAAGGTAGTAGTAGTAATGGATGACATTAATTATTTTTATAAAATTAATATAAAATTAATATCTAAATTAATAAACATTAATGTAATTAAGAATGAAGATATAAATATTTTAAATCAAGTTCTTAAATTAATGAAGTGTGTATCCGGGTACTGGTGTATTTGTGGAGGATTTGCATCATATTTATTAAACCGAACAAATTCCTATAAAGATATTGATATATTTACAAACACAAAAGAAGCACATTTAGTTATACAATATGCAAAGAGTATAGGATTTAACTTTACACCAATTGAAACAGAATATTATTCTGGAGGAGATCAAATGAATAACTTTTATTTACAATGCAATGGACACATCGTATTCAATATAATAGTTAAAACAAATATGGAGTTTGGATCACATGAATCATTTTCAAATTCAATTATACGAGAATTTGATATGGGTATATGTATGAGTGCTATATATTTTGAAAATCGGAAATGGTGGTCCATATGTCGTAAAAATTTGTTACACAACAACAAATTTATTAAGAAAATGCGCATTCAGAAATATCATAATAGGATTATTGAGAAACAATTCCAACCACTTTCCCTTCGTATGTTGTGTTTAGACAAAATTATTATGTGATTTTTGTGTGAAACACATTATTCTTGTAATCCGACCTCTTACAAACCAATCGGTTAGAACTCCTATAAGTTTTAAAGTAAATTTTATACTATTCAGTTCAACGTTAAGCATCACTACATCAATGTCTTTCGAAGAAGTTGCATATTTACCTCCTGTAGAGGTTCTTATTATAAACAATGGTGTAGAAATTCCAATGCTCCCCAATATTGCAACGGAATATTTTCAACAAAAAGCATACATTTTGCTTGGTATGATGAACGTGGATTTACAAGCCTACGAAGAAATTATTGTGGAATTTACTGATGAAGACTTGAACAATTTGGAACTAGACCCTAATCTTATTGTGTATAATCATAATTTAAAAATATTACGGTTAAAACTGTATGATGAGTGTTATAAAATCCACATTGTAATAATATTAAATGATTTTGAGAAAGATATATTAAATGAATATATTTAAGAATAAATAGTTTTATTTTTATTATTAGATCTATAAACCATATTGTAAAATGAAACGTGTACACTTTGTAGACAAAAACAAAATAAAATATATGTATGTTTGGAACTTTGCACATCAACAAGCTAGAAAGGGGGTTTGGATGCTTAAAGCAATAGATAGAAGTAGATTTGCACAACGTATTGAAAAAATAGATAAAATCATATCATCTGTTTTGGATGAAGGACACAGGAACAGAATTTACCTTGAACGATGTATTGGTAGTGGAAAGTGTAATTAACGTTTTGATGGTGGGGGAATATAGATATAAATGAGCAGTATTACCTGAATTTCTAGAGTTTCAACCATGTGGGCTGCATACGCTGAGATGAACTTACCAACACCAACAGATTTAAAAAGTGCAATAGAAACTTTACATAATCGGTTTTACATTTTCTGTATGGATGCTTGTCGTGCCCAAAATCGACTTGATAGTTTTGAAAGTGATGAAGTTTATCAAATGAGAGAAACAAAGTATGGTTTGGGGATGAAGATTTGTTACAATTATCATCTCGGTATAATTTCATTAGAAGAGTTTTGTGAGCAATTATTAAAAATTGACATTTTATATGATTTTATCTATGATACATAAAAACCACATAAAATGCAACATTCGTCAAAAAAATGAATTAACACCAGTGGATTTATTTTCGTCAATTACTAGAGTTATGCATATATTAAAAAAACTTTCTGAAGATTGTGATAGAATGCGAAGAAGTATAGAAAATGAAGATTTGAAAATAGATTTAAGAAAAATTGATGATATGTATACACATGGAGTGGAATTGTGTCAAAAAGTTTTAGAACATCATATTACATTAAAACAATTTTGTCAAAAATTTGAAAAGTCCAATGTTTTATTTAAATATTTAAAAGAAATAAAAAAATTCCTTCTAGATGATATTTTAAATCAGCCCAACATGATAGAAGTGAACAATACAATTGAAAACATACATAAAAAACTTGAGAATTTATCCAAGGATGCTGGTCGGTTTAATAATAGGATTATACACCCATTTTTTGAACAAGATGTAAAAACTTTAATGAAAAAATATGAATATGGGATAAATACTTGCACAGATTTTTTAAATGAATTTATTTCATTGAATTGTCTATACACCAGATTTCAAGAAGTAGATGTATTATTTAATTTTGCTGCTGATATTAAACTTTACCTGTAATTTATGTATTGATGTTTTAATAAAAAATATATATTACAAAAAATGTTTTATTAATTCATTACAAAATCATTATACAATTGATAAACATTTGATAATGCACACATAGAGACATGTTTTGAGTGATATAAACATTTTGATTCCGTTAGAGTTAAAGCTGGATGTTCATCAAATTCTTGTATAGGTATGGTTGTAAATTTTTGTAAAAAAATAACTTTTTCTCTTCCCTTAACATAAATCGTATCATCTTTGATGTCTTGTAGTATATTTTTAAATTGATGTTGTGGTGTAAATCCTTGACTCCAATTGATGCAATGATGATTATTGATTAACCATATAGCTTGCTTTTTAAATTCTGCTTCCAATAAGTGGAATGGAAAGGGGGGTTTGAATACGTAGTGGGCAATTTGAGTGCCATTAAAAATTGCCAATTCTTTTGGTGAAAATTCTTTAGAACCAATATTAAATCCTTGGACGTCAATAACTAACATTTTATTTTCAATTTAGAAAACTCTTTAAAAAGTTTATTTTTAAGAGAGTACAAATGAATTTGTTTTTTTAACCTCTTTAATTTTATCTTATGAATAATTAATCTTTTATTAAATTCATTATCCATTTACAACTGTCTGACCGCTTTGGTGAATGGATTGTAACTGATCATCTTATCGTGAAGAATGAGGCATACAGCAGAAGTGTTGGCTTTTGTAGGTACACTTGTGTCAAATTCAATTCTAATTTCAACAGCATTTGATTGTAATGTTTCGTTTTGATTACTACAATCGATGAGTACTATTGGTGTTGTTTCCTTAAATTCTTTGCGATTAAAAAGAGGTTCAATTTCTTTGTGATAATAAGATTGTTGAAAATTTGCATACATTTCATATAATTGAGCAATTTGATTTGTTTTGAAATTTAAATTTAAATTATCATAAGGATATCTTTCAGAATTTAAATAAACTCGAAGATTTGTGAGTTCATTATCATCAAATTGACTCATATCCTTAAGTTTTTTGTTTTTACGATCAGTCTGTAACCCAAAAATTATATATCTTGGTGTTTCTAATTGAGTAGCCGTTTTCACAGCCCATGTATGTCTTGTTGTTTCTGGCAACGCAGGATATTCATGTAATTCCCAAGATCTGAAAGCTATAGAAAAATCCTCATTTTTTCTTAACAATTTTGTCAATCTAAGTTGTTCAACCAATCCTACAGAAATGTGAGGAACTTTCCAATTGATTTTATTAATTGTCACCTTAACAGCTTCGTCTTCAGTAGATACAAGTGCATCAAGATCGGTATTACTGCGTATTAAAACCAGTTCTTGTTTGGTATTTATTATAATTTTCTTATAATCCTCAGCAAAGCCTAATAACATTTTAAGTGGTATGCAAACATTGAAATTTCCATCCGTATCTACCATGTCATCTTGTTCTGTAGCAGTTTTTGAAAACCATCCAGCGTTTTGTAATTTTTGATTAGAATTGAAGGATAAGTAACCTTTCAATGTTGATGTTAAACCAACATTTCTAGTAGAGTCAATAACAACACCATTTAATTCATAGCAAAGTTCACTAAATAAGTACGCAATACCGTTGTTAATAAACTTTGTTTTTTTTGGTTTCTTAGAATCATCAGCTTGCAATTTGCCTTCTATGTAAATGTAACTTTCACTTGGCAATGTGTACATATTTTGTTGTTGAATCGGAATTCTGATTTCATCATTGTTGTTGAAACTTGTTGATGCATATGGTTGATGAGTGTGAAATTGAGAATTTGCGATTGAGTTGTCGATAAAGACATTTTTTTAACATTAAGTATACTCATTATTTAATATAATTTAAATCCTAAAAACTTTAAAAATATAATGTTTTCTGATGTTAATCTACTGCTTGCGGATTGTCTAATGATGGAATTAGTTGTTGTAGTCAAGTTATATTGTAAGTTTTTGTAACCATAATTACGCATACTATGATATTGCACTACCATATTTAAGAATTTTTTTTTAAATGAAGTCCTACTGTGATGGTCTCTCCTCTGAAATTGACTATATTTCCGTCTTGATCCACTATTTTAAGTGTTATGTTATTAATAGTTGATGTATTAATTGGTAAATATATAACCGTCTCAGGGGACTGTACAATTTTATAACCTGGTGGTACCGTGGGAAAAAATTGAAACAATGTATGACTCAATCTTCCGTTTCTATAAGAGCTGGTTGTTATACTACAATCCACACATAAAGAATTTATTTTTAAAATATCTGTTGAAAAGTCTGATTCATTGGAAATATCTTTTGGTAAAATTCTTTTACTAAAACCCAACAATGTTCCAATTGAATTTTCTTTAGTAAAATCAATAGGTTTTGTACATTTTATATGCACTTTTAATGTATTATTATTTCCTCTAATTTTGATATCTTCGTCATGCTTTTGAAGTTGTTTTTGTAAATATGTGTTTAAATCAGTAATTTCATAAGATCCTACAGGAATTGTAATTTCTTTATTGTCACCATAGTAAAATTTGTTATTGCTTTCATCTATGTTTGCAATTGAATAAAATGATTCAAAATTTGTTAGGCCCAAGACAAAATTTTCATCTTGTTTTAAATATAAAGGTGGGTTGAAATCTGCCTCTAGGATTGAACTTTTGCCAGTAAAAGTAATATTATAAGACATACTCGTTTGACATCAAACATACGAATGATGGATTTTTCATAATGTATTTTCATATAAAAATATTAAACATAAATGTCCACAATTATAAGTGTTATACTTTTGAAAAGCATCATGATTATATAAAATATTCTTTTTACCATCTTTATAAAAATATCTTACTAATTCTAAAGGTGGTTTTAAATTACCAAAACTGTCAAAATATTTAATATTATTATCATTTCTAATATAAGCTACCAAATGAAAACCAATTTTTGATTTTGTTTCTAAATTTACAATACCACATTCTTTTGCATTCATTTTAGTTGGTAATTCATCTAGCATGTATACACCTCTAAAATATGGAATGTTTTTTGCATATTTATACAAGTCAATATTGGTTAATGCTTTTTGTGGTAGCTGTCTTATTAGTTTTTTTTATAAGGATAAATGTAAAGACCGTGACCACGTTTATATGGTTTCACATATAAACCATCACCAATTTTATAACCTTCTTTGCTATTTACTTTGGATTTTAATACATCTTCTTCCACTTTGTTATGTCGTTGTTGTTCTTCTAGTTGTCTTTTTAATGCTCTTTTCTTTATTATAGCTTTTGCAATTCCGATAGCGCCAGAAACTATAGCTCCTAAGAAACCCCCGCTTTGTGGTATTTTAATAATCCTTGAAGGTATTTTTTTTTCTTATATATTTTGTTTTACGTTTACCACCTTTACCTAATTTAATTTTTGCTGACATTACATTAGACTTTGATTTTGAAATTTTTCTTTTTGAAGTTTTTTGACGTCTTAGACTCATACCTAATTTGGTTTTTACGCGCATAACACCAGACACACCTAGTGCAGCAAACTTTTCACCAAAACTAGCGTCAGGTGCTTTTAATCTTATTGCAGCTTGTCTGGCTAGTAATCTATCCGCTTCGTGTCGTTTAGAAATATCAAAATATTTTGAATATGCAATATCGTGTTGATTGCAGTGATCGTCTAATACGTTTATACCTTTATCACCTCTTTTGAGTCTTTTTTCTAATTTTGTTCCTGGACCACAAAAATTGTATCCCGGAATATGAAATTCCCGTGTAGTTTTATTAATTAATTTGTTGACAAATCCACGTCCGTTAATTTTTTTGGTACGTTTAGTCTTTCTTTTACGAGTTAACATAATATACTAAATAACAATACAGAATGTAGGTGTACTTATATATTCTATGAAATATTGACAAATTGATCAGTTTAACTACAGATTTAGAAGCATAATGAGAGTTGTAAAACAAACTCAATCTTTACCAATTAACAATCAAGATGTAGATTGTTCTGAGAATACGTTTCAACGACATAGTGAGTTGCTTAGTGGTGGTTGTAAAAGAGGATTGATTATTGGTTGTTCTGGGTGTGGAAAAACAAATATTATAATTAGTTTACTTTTACATCCAAACGGTTTAAGATTTCAAAATGTTTATATTTACTCAAAAACATTACATCAATCAAAATATCAATATTTAAAAAAAGTTATTGAACCTATAAAGGGTATGGGTTATTTTGAATATGATAACAGTGATCAGATTTCTCACCACAAGAAACCAAAGAAAATTCAGTTTTTATATTTGATGATGTTGTATGTTGCAATCAAAGCATAATGAGGGATTATTTTAGTTTTGGTCGACACAATAACATAGATTGCTTTTATATTTGTCAAACATATACTAAAATACCAAAACAACTTATAAGAGATAATGCTAATATATTGATTATATTTGAGCAAGATAATACCAATTTAAAACACATTTACGATGATCATGTAGGTGTAGATATGTCATACCAACAATTTAGAGATATTTGTTCCTATTGTTGGAAACAAAAATATGGATTTTTAGTTATTGATAAAGAAAGTGAAATAAAATCTGGACGCTATAGAAAAGGATTTGATTCATTTATTTATTTATAAACAATATACAAATATATTGTATGTTTGAGTTCCAACAGTTTGCATCTACATGTAGTTTAATAAACATCATGGACAAGCAATTAGTCAAGCAGTTATTAAAAACTCGACGTATTGTAAAAAAAAAGTTTCAAGATTTGAAATCTGATTATGCACAGTCGCAGTCACATATGCGATCGGCCTATCAACCAATAACCAAACCAATAGAAGACCTTATTGCAAATCTCAAAGTTAAATTGGAACCAAAATTTGAAAAAATTGAGGAAACTGAAGAAATTAAAAATGAAACACCAAAAAAGAAAAAGTATGGTAGAAGGTCATCCCCTATTAAAATGGAAGAATTTGTAACACCAACTAATACTACCATTGATACAAATATTCTTCCACAAGTTTACGAGCACACCCCTTCTACATCCAATACACAGCCAATAGTCAAAGACCTATATGTTGCTGATAATGATGATGATGATGATGATGATGATGATGAATATGCAAATGTTGAAGTCCAAACTAAAAAGATGAGTGATTTGGATGAATATGTAAAACAATTTTCCACATTACCTAAAGCCTACATTTACGATATGATATCTGATACAACGAGGGCTATGGATCACACATATGGAATAAGAGTGGTACCAACTGAATATGGAGACAAACATAATTATGCTATTGGTAATGGAGTTGTTACCTTCAGAGGTGATGATGTAGTTATTAAAACAGTTATAAATGGGCAAACTTTTGAACGCATATATACAGGTACACCGGGTTTGTATGAGTTATTATTCAAGAAGGTACCAACAGGATTTAGGAGTGTGGATGTAACTAATTATATGGAAATTGTTAATAAAACAAATGCAGCAAAACATGGTTATATACCAACCGGTAAATTAATAGGAACTAAACTACCAAAATATAATAACATAATTGCACCATTGCTTGATAGGCGAACAGCAATTCCGGTTAGACTCACACCTTAATCATTTCGTACAGGTAAAGCACTACTTGAATACGACAATAAGCCATTAGAATTTATATATTGGGACAATCCTAATGAATTAGTTAATCGTCTGCGCCTTCTAATTTCTTCCCAAGCTGCTGGGCATACTGGACATAATAATGAAATTACTTCAATAATTGAAGAGTTGCGAGAAGCAAAAATTATTAAATAACGGTAACATAGATGTAAACTCTCATTAACTGATTGAGTTTTAAGAAATAAACATGACCATTGATAAATTTGGAAGAACACTATATTCGAAACATAACGATATCGACATAATACTTCAATCAACATCACCAAAAAAATACAGTTATACAATTACACTAAATTTTTTTAGTGATACAACGCTCAACAATAGATATTTTTTATATAATATTTTATCAAATTACATTTTTCCACACAAATCGGCTACAATTGTATCGGCTTTCATTAGTAATAATTCTCAAATAAGAATAAACGGTTCACCATTCTATGAGAATGCTTTACGTAATTTACCTTTAAAAAGGGGGGATACTATAGAATTTCCAGAACAATATGTTGGTGGAAATATGGTAACGTTATATGCTGAGTTAGTACTTAAATGTCCTGTGGAAGAAGAATATAATCCAGTTGTTGAAGAAAATGGTTAAGAATAAGATAACAAATGTTAAACAAGAAATTGTTGAAGAAATTCACAAACCAGCTCGTAAAAATTTCAAGCGAAAACATGTTATAGTAAAAGGTCTTAAAGATTTAATTCAAGCAGATTTAGTGGAAATGATACCCTATGCTAAATTCAATAAAGAATTTAGATATATTTTAGTAGTTATTAATGTATTTTCAAAATTTGTTTGGGCATTTCCAGTAAAAAGAAAGACTGGAAAAGATGTTTCATCTGCCATGGAACAGATATTTCTAATTAAAAAAAATGTTGTAAAAAATGTTCAAACAGATATGGGTACGGAATTTTACAATAAAGACTTTCAAACGTTAATGAAAAAATACAACATAAATCACTATAGCACATATTGAATTCAAAAGGCGTCCGTTGTAGAAAGAGTTAATCAAACTTTAAAAAATAACATGTGGAAACAGTTTAGTTTACAAGGAAATTATAAATAGTTAGATATTTTACCAGAAATTGTTAACAAATATAATAATACCAAACACAACACTATTGGTATGAAACCCATTAATGTTGACAATAAAACAGAAAAAGCTGTCTTACAAAATTCATACAATCATATAAAATTAGTTGACCCTAAAGCTAAGAAATTTCGTGTCGGTGACAACGTACGTATAAGTAAATATAGAAGTGAATTTGCTAAAGGATATACTCCTAACTGGTCAAATGAAATATTTACTATACATAAAATTCAATCAACATATCCAGTAACATATTTATTAATCGATCAAAGTAAACAAGAGATTAAGGGTGGTTTCTATGAATATGAACTACAGAAAGTAAAATATCCAGATATATATTTGGTTGAAAAAGTAATAAAAAAAAAAGGAAATAAAGTATTTGTTAAGTGGTTAGGATTTGACTCATCACACAACTCTTGGATTTCAAAGAATAATGTCCAATAAACATCTTTTCCCATGTCTAGCATATAAAAGATTTCAAACGTACACAACCTTAGTGTTCGATAAAATGTCTTTGGATGATGGTGTTTCTCCTACAAGGTTTTCAATATTTGAAGAACGGTTGCTAACATTTAAGAATTGGGTTGGAGTTATAGCACCCAAATCACTTGCCGAAGCTGGTTTTGTCTACTTACAACACATAGACCACGTTCGTTGCTTTTGCTGTGGAGTCAGTATTGTACGTTGGGAACCAACCGATACAGCTATGGGAGAACATATAAGATTGTCACCAAATTGTAAATTTGCGAAATTACTTAGCAAAGGAGAAGAAAAAAAAGAAGATCGAAAAAAGTTTAAGAAAACATCAGAACAGATTTATCATTTATTATTACTTAATGTATTACAACAATTACAAGAATAATTTTTTTTTCTATTACTTATCTTTCCAAAATGATTCAAAATAATTAAATAAACTACATATTACAAAATTAAACATTTATTTATAAAACTAAAAATACAAAAAAAATATAAAATTAAACCTATAAATAAAAATATAATTTTTTTAATCTTTTGCTGCTGGTGGTGCTCCACGGGTCTTCAGTATAAAGTGGGGTATTGCCCAACTCATCTATTGCTGTTGCAGAATGTGTATTGTTGCCTATAAGGAAGGAATCACAAAATAATTAAATAAACTGCATATTACAAAATTAAACATTTATTTTTAAAAGTATAAATACAAAAAAAATTAAATTAAACCTATAAAAAGTATAAAAACATAAAAATTCAAAATTACAAAATTACAAAATTATAAAATACAAAAAGAAATATAAAAATACAAAAATAATTACAAAATTAAACATTTATTTATAAAAGTAAAAATACAAAAAAAATTAAATTAAACCTATAAAATATAAAAATATAAAAATATAAAAATACAAAAAAAAATATAAAAATAATTTTCTGCTGCTGGTGGTGGTGTAGTGCTCCAGGGGTCCACGGGAGTACTCGACAACTCAGCAATCAATGTTTCTGGAAGTGGATTGTTTCCAACCAAAAACGAATCCAACTCCCATGAAGCCATTGGAAAATCGTCGAATTCATGCATCCCTACCAATCTTAAAATTTGTTCAGGGATGTATCTGACTGCCCTTGATAAAAATGGCCGGATCATCGGATACACACTCACTTGGCTGACAAACTGCATCATGCAGATGTCTTTTTCCAGAAACTTGCGACAAAAAATTGTCGCAAGTTTAAATGTTTTTAGTTGGTTGTTGGTCCACTGCAACACATAAAAAAACATATATGTTAAAAACAAAAATAAACAAAAAAATCATAAATAAAGAAAATAAACAAAAAAAAAGTAACAATAAAATATACTTACATCGTTAGATAATTCTGGAATGAGGCTTCTCTCCTCTTCCCATAATGTAATTTTAATATCCAAATAGTTGAGGAGATAACCAATCTCAGCAACAAATTGGGGGCTATCATTGAAGCATGGCATTTTTATTTAACTGTTATATGTTTTATTTGAACTTGCACTTGAACTTGCACTTGCACTGTTTGCAGATAAAATGCATACTGGTAGTGCAAGTATTTATACTATATCAATCCCACTATTTTTCTTAGTAGTGGGGAAAACAAAGTTGATGACCATGAACAAGTGCAGATGTGCAGTTCAAGGTCACAACATATAATTTACGCACAAAAAAAAAAAAAAAAAAAAAAAAATACAGTCACAAATTTATTAAAACAAAATTACAAATTATCAATTGCTTCGGAAATCATTTCATTTGCATTAATAGATAATTTACGCTTTTTAACATCTTGCTCCAATAAATCTGGAAAAATATATAAAAGTTCCTTTATTCCATATGCATTTTCGTTTGCATTAAATGGTACCATTAATGCCTCAATGTTTTGCAAACTATCACCATTCATATTAACCAAATTCCAAACTAAATTGTTGTAAAACGTTGAAAATTGTTGCCTCTTCAGTTTTTCTAGAAGATCTTTCAAGGGGCATGGACTGTGAGTTGGGGCAGGGGGCTGTGAGTTGGCGGCTGGGGGCAAGGTGGTGTTTTACAAGGTGATCTAGTCTGCAAATGCATGCAATTAAAATCACATTCCAATACTTTTTTTTATTTATTGCTTTACTACCTATCTGTATAAAGGCGAAACCACATTCCAATACTTTTTTATTTCTTATTTTACTTGTATAAAACCGTGTGTATTTTCAATCTTTGAGATAGTTGCAAAATGAATTCTCAAGAAGCACCTAACTCCATCTTACGGGGATTGTTAGAAACTCCGTTGAGGCGCGATGGGTGCGACTACGAGTTGAACGTTGATAATATAATCAACCTCAACTTTATGAATTCTTTTTCGGGCCACCCCCTTTGCCTGAAATTTTAAATATTTCTAGTGCTGTAACTGTTAACAGCAATTTAACAAATATAGTTTTAACCCCCTGTCCACAAAGTATAGTGAGTGTGTGCATGGATCAAGAAGCCATCAATCCATCATCTATTCTTTAAGAGGGATTAATGGATTGTTCATATAGTGTTGACAGCATTATTATGAATGTCATTAATCCCAATGACGGTTCTTCTTCCCGTGCCTCAACAACAACAACAATTGACAATTTCATGTGTGATAGTGATGATAGTGAGAATTATAGCAATTTTGAAAATGGAGTTAAACGTTGTTCAACTCCATATTAAGGGGACAACATCTACGGTACGACTAGTTCTTGGTGCGGTAGTGATTTTTCAAACAATAAACATAAGTGTAGTGAGTCTCTCCTCGCGATTACTATAGACAGTTCTTCGTGTAGTGACTCGGAGATTATCCCCGAAGTCATATTAATTAACAATTCCTCGTGTGGAAGTGACTTTCCTCCAAATAAATTAATGTGTAGTGAGTCGGAGATTCTCCCCCCCCCCCCCCCAAATTTAAATCCAAATACTATCGATTTGGATCTAAGTATGGGTTCTATTGAACAATTTAATCTAAGTGAAAGTTTCAATACTTCTTTAATAGACAATGCAATGGACACAGCTATAGTGCGTGCGGTTAGTGATATTGATCGAGAAATGCATGCTCTCGAAAATTCAATAGACAACCGAATAAATAGATTGCAAGAACTATCCGATTTGAAAGCGCGGTTAATTAAAAAGTAGTTATTTATAGTAACCCCCCCCCCCCCTCTTCCATCAACCCTTTCCATTATTTCCTATCATTCCCGACAATGTGCTGACACCTCCCCGTGGTATTGTTGGGTAACGCCAAGATCAGCTTCCATTAAATAAAATTCTCCGAAGAAAATAGAAACATTCAGTGTGCATCTTTCAAACATAATACACATCATGAACTGCTCTAAGTGTAATAAATTATACAAAAGTGAAAGGTCGCTAAAAAGACACTATAAAGAGAGTTGTGGTTTAAACAATGATTCACCTCCGAGCAAACAACAAAAAACAAATCCAGGTAAGTTTATTTTTTTAAATCTTTTTAAATCTATTAAGTTATAATATTTTTCAGATAAGTTTTGCAATGATTGTAAAACTATCATTCCGTCGCGTTCATACAACAGTCATCTAAAAAGCTTTCACCATAAGAAGAATTGTTGTCTGGCTATAGATGATGGTGTAGAGTTAATAACAACTGCATTTAAAAGCAGAATTGTTACATATAGAGTCAAATCAAACCGCGACTATTTAAATTTATTTGATTTTATGAATGAAATTAAAGATAAAGTAAATAAATTAACAAACAAAGTTGTAAATAAATTTTGTGCTGTTAAAATAAGTTTTGAATTATTTGGTATGTACACAATTAGTGAAAAAGAATTATTTGAAATAAAATCGTTCAATACTGCTAACAAAGTTGCAACTATCTCTACATCATTTGAAGAGTTGTATGATACTTTTAGACAAATTATCGACACAAAAATGTCTGAATTTCAAGAACGTGATTCAGGTAAGTGCTAAGTTGTAAGTTATATATTATTTAACTTAATAAATATATTATTATAGGTTGGGCGTTAGAAAAAATACTGTTTTTAGAAGTCAACTTCAACAAGTATAATCCTCTCCGTGCTTCATCATACATTCCACTGCCTACAGAAATTAAAAGAAAGCAAGCAATTGTAAACATTCAAAATGAAGATGATTGCTGTTTTGCATGGAGTGTTGTTGCAGCAGTACGCCAACCGACTGGAAACCCCAGTAAAACTTCATCATATGAACATTATAGTGAGGTATTTAATTTTAATGATATAAATTTTCCAATTAAGTTAAGTGATATCGAAAAATTTGAAAAAAGTAATAATGTGTCAATTAATGTTTATGGTTTAGAGTATTACTTTAAAGATGGAATCAGGAAATATGAAATTGTTGGTCCTATGCATTACACAAAATTAAAAAAACCTATTCACATAAATTTGCTATTATTCAGTGATGATGATGGTATTAATCACTACTGCTACATTAAAAACTTATCTAAATTAGTTTCAACTCAAATTTCTAATCATCATCAAGCAAAACACTTTTGTGATGGATGTCTACAAAAACATAATTCCACCAAACAGTAAATTTGCAAAATTGATTCCAAATTTATATGATAAAAATAAATACATTATTCATTACAGAAACTTAAAGCAATGTTTAAATAATGGTTTAAAATTGAAAAAAATTTATCGTGTTATTCAATTCAAACAATCACATTGGCTTAAAAGATATATTGATTTAAATACTAAGATGCGAAATGCATCAAAAAATGATTTTGAGAAATTATTCTTTAAACTTATGAACAATAGCGTATTTGGGAAAACAATGGAAAATTTAGACAATCGAATTGATATAAAACTTGTTAGCCATTGGAGTAAGTTAGGTAAACAATTCGGAGCAGAAGTATTTATAGCCAAACCAAATTTTAAAAATTGTTCAATATTTTCGGAAAATTTAGTTGCAATTCAGATGAATAAAGTAAAAGTGTATTATAATAAACCAATATATGTTGGATTTTCTATATTAGATTTATCAAAGACAGTTATGTATGATTTTTATTATAACTATTTAAAACCAATGTATAATGAAAACGTGTCATTATTATATACGGATACCGATTCACTAATATTAGATGTAAAAACTGATAATTTTTATGATGATATGAAACAAAATTTAAATTATTTTGACACATCCAATTACAAGGATGGTAATATTCATGACATACAAAGAAATAAATCTATTTTGGGTAAAATGAAAGATGAATATGTTGGAGAACCTATTCAAAGTTTCTATGGTACCGGAGCAAAGGCATATTGTGTGGTAACACCGACATCAGTAACAAAAAAAGCAAAAGGGGTTAAAAAGTGTGCTATTGATAAACAATTAACGGTGCATGATTTCCAAAATATTCTAAAAGGTAATAACAAGTTATGTAGAATGTTTATTTTTCGGTCACATTTACACAATATGTACACTGAATTAAAAAATAAAGTAGCATTGACCAACTTTGATGATAAAAGATATATAATTCCTGATTCCATGAAAACATTAGCTTGGGGGCATACATTATTAGATAGTGACCCTTGGAAACAAAATATTGATATGTTTTTTGAAGTAGCAGAAGAAATTGAAAAAGAAGAATCAGAACAAAATGTAGAGACATTATTTAGTGTAAATAATAAATCACTTTGGCAAAGTAATATAGATCTATTATGGAAAGTGGTTGAGAATGAAGCACTCGTAACTTTTTAAAAATATTTATTAATAAGTAATATATTTAGTGTACATTTTATTTGTAATAAAATATAATATATAAGTAAGAAACAATGTTAGAATAATAATTGATAATATGTTAACAAAATTGTACAATGTTGAATTATTAAAACTAATGGTATTTTGAAAACTTGCTGTTATGTTTGTATTATTTTTTAACCTATAAATGATTTTGTATCCTAAATGGTTGTTGGCATTTATCGAGGTTTTGCATGTTTTTGGATGGTAAATATAGTCCATATCCATTTGTTTCCATGTTGAATTTTTAATTGAAATATAACATTCGTTTGTATTTTTTGGTTTTGACACATACAATGTGTTGTTTAAAATTGTAGAGAGTAAAATAAAAGTTGTTACATTCATGGCGACGGCAAAAGATACAATAATCAATGTTGTTGTGTAACATTATATAAGTAAATGTTTTAGCCTGAGAATCAAATTGATCTAAAAAAAAAGTGGTGACTATGACAGGTGTAGCTTTAGAAAAGTGGCATTGAAGAAGTGTGCCAAGTTGGCCTTGGAAGGGTGTGGCCATGGCCTTGACCTTGGAGGGGCGTGATGGTCTTGAGGAAGCGTGGCCATGGCCTTGACCATGGAGGGGTGTAATGGCCTTGACCTTGGAGAGGGCGTGATGGCCTTGACCTTGGAGGGGCGTGATGGCCTTGAGGTGGCGTGGCCATGGCAATGGCCTTGACCTTGAAAAAAGTGGTGGGAGGTGCCCTAGCGCGCACCTTCTTTTACTACATGATGTTCATGATGATGATGATGATGAACATCATGATCATGAACAACATCATCATGAACATGGCGAACATCATGAACAACATCATCATGAACATCATGAACATGGCGAACATCATGAACAACATCATCATGAACATCATGAACATGGCGAACATCATGAACAACATTATCATGATTTATATTTTATATATAAAAAATCCAAGATGGCGGAAATGTGAATTTAGACCCCCCATGTAAACCTTATGGGATTTTGCGCCAGAACTCTCCTAGCCTATCTACTTAAATAACTAACTAGGCTCAGAAATAAACAGACTACTATTTCAATTACGGAACAGAGTAAGTGGTTGATAAATACAACTACACTTTGTCTGAGATAAATAACTTGCTTAGACATGAATTAGCAAAAGTTAATAGTGAAAATATCGAGTTAAGAGAACAAAATGAACAACTTAAGAACAACAACTACGCATTACAATCGGAACTCAAATTAAAAACTAATGTTATTACATCGTTTCAACAGACATTGGACTTAAACTTAAATGTTAAACATGAAAAAATCAAAAAAGGAAATTGATAAACTTCAGATTAAAATAGACAATACGCAACCAATTAGTAAAGTCCAGTTAAAAACTACAGCTGCAGAGCATATAACATTTAAAATTAATAATAACCCCATCAAAACAGTAAATAGTAACACAGGGAAATTATTAATATTAGCGGATGGTCATGGTAGAGATTTATCACGTATCTTAAATAATAACATCAATAAACAAATTGAAAGTATCTACAAAACCAATGCAACATTAAGAAATGTCACTAATGATTTAAATTCACTTGTAAGTAACTACACAAAAAATTATTCTATTATCATCATAGGAGGACCAAATGATGAATCTCAAATATTAGAAGTAGATACTATTAATGAAATAATAAGCGCAAATTCACATACAAATTTAGTATTGTCACAATTACCTTATAGATTTGACAAAATAACACCGACATCGTTTTATAATACATATTTATATAATGAAGCTCTCAAAAAAATTGCAATGTTACATGAACATGTTGAAATTTTAAATTTTAATGAAAACCTCAATAGAAGTGAATTTACACAACATGGTCACTACTTAAACTCAAAAGGAAAACGCAAGCTTTGTTTTACAATTATAAACAGTTTAAACTTTAAAAACAACCCCAAAATTGCATTAAATAGAACTGAATTAAAACAAAATAACTGTGATAAAATAATTGATATAGAAACCGTACCGAAAACTAATGGAAACGAAAATATTCAGCAAATATCTTCCGTTCTGGACAACACCATATCTAATTTTAATAATATAGACAAACAATCAAATTTTGCAAACAGCACTAGTTTTTTTGACCAGACCATAAAATAAATAATGGAATTGAAAGCAAAAATAACCATCGTCTAATTCATCTAAATGCACAGTCCGTAATGAATAAAATCGATGAAATTAATGTTTTTCTGCACAATAAAAAATGCGATATATTATGCATAACTGAATCATGGGCAAAACTCGAACATCTCAATATAATCAACTTGGATTATTTGAAATTAAAAGCACACTACTGTAGAACAACGCACAGTCGTGGTAGTGCATTAATATTTACCAAAGAATGCGCAAAAGTTGAAATTATAAAACATTTTGAAGAATTAAATGAAGAGCAAGTATTTGACAGTTGTGCTATCAAATATTATCTAAACAAAAATGATTATTTTAACATATTAACAATTTATCGAACACCAAACGCAAACAACTTGGATTTGTTTTATAATAAGTTTTATTAATCATTAGAATTAATTATAAAAAATAAAAAGCCTGTAATTATATGTGGTGATTTTAATGTTAATGTATTAGTCAAAAACCAACAAACTAAGAAATTTATAGACTGTATTAATTTGTTTAATTTAGTTTATTGCATAAATGAACCGACTCGCATAACATCGACCAGTAAAACTTGCATTGATAATATACTAGTATACAATACTGCCAAAAACAGTTCGAATGTGATAAATGGAGGCCTCTCTGATCATACAGCACAATTAATAGATATTCCATTATTGCAGAAGATAACACAGAACCAAGAAATGGTTTATGTTAGAAATTATAGTGACTGTTGTAGTCTTAATAAATTCAGACAGAGGTTATGTGAAGAAGAATGGCACGAGTTAAAACCTACGCATGACATAAATACAAAACTTTGACAATTTTTCTAATTTGTTAAAGTATCACATTAATACGTGTTTTCCTCTAATTAAAATTATCATAAATAAAAAACCAAAACAAAACAAATGGATTACAAGAGGATTAATAATTATTAGTAGAACATTAAAAAGGCTGTATAATCTAAGCTTATCAAATAACAAAGATGTTATCGCGCATTATAAGTTGTATAAACTAACTTATAAAAAAGTTATTTGTGCTGCCAAAAATATGCACTATAATAATTACATAAAATACTCCAGCAACAAGATTAAAGCAAGTTGGAATATTATTAATATTGAAACTAAGTCTAATTCACCTCAGAATGAAATATCGTGCATTCATACTGGAGAAAAAATGGAAAGTAACAAAAAAACAATATGTAATTATTTTAATTTGTTTTTTAACAATATTACAAAAAAAAGTACAACAATGCAAAACCAATCATCTGTAATTAAAAGATTTAACAAATCCGTGTATATTGAACCAGCTACACCTAAAGAAGTATATAATATAATTATAAAACTTAAATCTTCAAATGCATCTGGCATTGATGAAATTAACACAAAACTATTAAAAGCCTGTTCCGAATTTTTAACTGAACCAATTACATTTTTAGTAAATGAGTCGATTGAGCAGGGCGTTTTTCCCAATAAGCTAAAAACAGCCAAGATTATTCCATTGCACAAAAAAGGATCTACCTGTAATTACAGACTACAGACCAATCTCTCTACTCCCAACACTATCCAAAGTATTTGAAAAAGTAGTAGCAAATCGAATTACTAATTTCTTCGAAGGTAATCAACTTTTTGCTAAAAATCAGTTTGGATTTTGTCAAGGAAAATCAATTACGGATGCTGTTATAGAGTTGCTTCAACATTTATATGCAGATATAGATTCTAACAAAACATCTGTTGGAGTTTTTATAGATTTATCAAAGGCATTTGATAGTGTAAACCATGATATATTATTAGAGAAATTAGAAATGTATGGTATCAGAGGCGTAACATTAAAATAGATTAAATCGTATTTAATGTCAAGGAACCACTATGTTCAAATTGATTCCATACAGTCAACTACACTAAAAGTTGAACAGGGGGTACCGCAGGGCTCCGTACTAGGTCCATTACTATACATTATTTATTGCAATGATTTAAATTGCGTTGCACCATGCGAAGAATTAATTAGCTTTGCTGACGATACAACATTTTGTCAAAGTGCATACACGGACAAGATTGTTGTAGAAAACCTGAACAACATACGAACACTTGTTCCTACTGTCAACAAAATAATCTGCTATTGAATAAAGACAAATCAGTTTTTATTTATTTTGCAAAAAAAGAACACAATAGCAGTTTGCTAATTAAATACGAACATCAAACCCTACAACAAGTAAACAATACAAGATTTTTAGGAATCACTATTGATTATAAATTATCGTTTATTGACCATGTTGATTAGATTTGCAAAAAACTTGCAAGTGCAAATTACGCTATTCAACGTCTAAAGCAAATTGCCAGCAGTGCATATATTTTAAAATCATTTTATTTTGCATATGTTCATTCGTTATTGTCATATATAACAGAAAGCTGGTATAATAGCACTGAAGCAGGAAGAGTTTTTATTTTACAAAAGCGAATTTTACGTAGTATTGTAGGTATTAGATATCATGAATCATGTAGAATACATTTTAAAGAACAAAACATTATGCCTTTACCTACAATATATATTTATCGTCTTTTAATGTATACAAAAAAACATATTCTGAACTACAATCAAAACGGCAGCAAACACGGATACCCTACTAGACATGGACACTTGCTTGAAGTTCCTAAACATAAAACTACAATGTTTGCAAAATCCCCGCTTTGTATGGGAATAAAAGTATTTAACAAACTACCAGAACCAACAAAAGCTTTAGAGTATTCCATCTTTAAGAAAACTGTAAAAAAATGTCTTTTAAATTTATGTTTATATTTTGTGGAAGAGTACAATAAAGTGGATATGACGTGTTTTTTTATAATATTTTAACTAACTGTAATTGTTGTTTTAAGTCTACTATTTTAACTTGTGCAATAACATATGTATATTGTTTTTTATTGTATTTTATTTTTTGTAATTTTATATTTATATATATATATATATATATATATATATATCTGCAGGGTCCCATAGAGCACCGAAATTTGATACAAAAGTACCCATACAACCCCTTTTGGGTCATAGCGCACCAGGTGCTGTATGGAATTAATACGTAAGGTTTCATATAAACCCATTGTTATACACCACCGTATGTACCCATACGGAACCATTTAACATGCAAGGACCCATTGCACCTCTTACCGGCGCATTCGCCACTTTTTACAATTTTGTGTAATCTTGGTTGCATACTTGTTATAAACAATTATTTACAAAATGTTTGGAGTAACCTTGGCTGCATACTTGTTATAAACAATTGTTCACAAAATGTTTGGCTTTGATAAAATTTAGTATTCAGGGGTTTTTAAGTATGCGGATTACAATGATCATAATAAAATTAATCAACACTAGAAATAATTACCTACATTAAGAAACATTGGTAAGTAAAGATATAATAAATAAATACTTTTAACAGCTTTAATAACATGGTTTACAAAATTCTTAACATAATTTATTTAATTTTGTTTACAACTCTCAACAGTTCTGAAAGTTGTCACGCTCAGTCTTCACATATCAAAGAAAGTTTTAATATACCATTATAGTAAATTATGATATATTAGCATTAAGTTTTTGAGATAATAAAGTATAATTATCTATCCAAACAATCCCAACTTTGAGAAACAATGTAAGATTACTTTTTCAAGACACTAAAAGTGAGTTTTAATGAATTATGATTTAAAACCTATTTATAATACACAAAGGATGAACAAACAATCTTGATCTTAATTTCAAAAACGACTACATTTGGTGTATGTAAAATAGTTATTTTTTATTAAATGTTTATTTGTAATTTCTAAACTTGACAAAACTGTTTCAATTTTTAAAAATACTAAAAAATATTTAAAAACAAAATGTGCAAAAACGATTGAAGAACATAAAAAAAATATTAGTATAGACCCCTTAAAACAAATCCGGTTTTTTTGTGAAAACATTTTTTAATTCATTTTGGATTTATTTCTTATAGTTAAGTTACATATATGTAAAAAAAGTAAATAAAATGACTAATGTTTTTTAACGAAAATATCAAAAAATAAAGAATTTGTGAGACTCTCATACAATACATATAAATCAGCACAAACAGATGTCAGAAGTTAAGTGTTAAAAATATTTCTTTTTACGTTTTGCTTCTTCCGCTTAATTAAATTATTTACAAATGCTTTAATAATATGTGGTTTTCTCATCTTCAATTCATTGCATTTCATTAACACCTCAGCACATTCCTTAATTGAAGGCAACTTTGAATTAGCAATATGCTTCTGGAAATACTTTTGAATTGCTTTTTTCTCAGGTGTTTGCCACGTACATTTACCTAAAAATAAATGAATGTAGTTTTATTCATATTATACTATTTTTTAGTTTAATAATTTTATATTGATAATTTGGTAATACAGAAAATTTTTGTAAAATAATTTTTCAAGTAGATTACCAAGGATAATATATCAAGTTGTATGATTATTATCAAGAGTTTTATTACCAACAAATGAATGTATTTTTTAAATATTAATTATAAAACTAGTAAATAATTATTAAGTAATTATTAATCATTAATACGTATATAAAATATATCATTGGTTCAAACATCACATGCCATGAATTATATTCTCATAAAAATAATTCATTGACATCAATACTATGATTCATAGTAATGTCAAACCTTACCAGCACAACTTAAAAATTAAGCATTACTTAGACATACTGCTAAAGATATGATTTTTTAAGAACAAAATTTACGGAGCTTTAAATATTTGACACAAGAAAGCAAACTGTTTTGACTACACCTCAAAAGCATTTTTTAATGCCATAGGGGTTAACTTGTCTCAATTTTATCTGACAAAAGGAATTTTGCCATGAGAGACTAACCAAATTTTAATCGTGGCTTAATCAGTGGGTGCATCTCATTTTTAGAAGCAACTAATAAATCATTTACAATACTATAACAGATTAAATCAATTTATGACAACATCAACAATTTTTCACAACAACAAATGTTCGATTATCCTTGATCTATGTTGACAATATTATAATTTACTTGTTTTTTTAGGTGTTAAATTTAGTTTCTTATTCATATTATTTATCCAAGCCTTGATTTGTTGGGCATTTCTTGTGTTTAGTGTGGCCAAACATGAAGCTTTTTGGCATTCTTGTAATGAAGGCAATGTCCTTGATACAAGATGTTTTTTAAACACCGATCTCATTGTTGCTCTTTCAGGTGTTGACCAACTTCTTTTCGTATTTTTTCCACGTTTCGAAACTAAATTGTAAATATTTTAAATAAATATATAAATAGAATTTAAAAATATTTATACTTAATAATTCTTCATCTGTATCTTCACTGGTATTTTGGGGCATGTTGCTATGTTGAGAACTTTTAACATTTTTTTTAATTGAAATGTCAGTTAAAGTATCAAGAGAATTATGAGTTGAAACATTAGCTTCATCATGAGCTAATATTTCAACAGATATTTCTTCACTGACTAACATATTTGATTCAGGTATATCATTTATGTTTGACTCAATCGAGTCATCTATGTTAAAATCTGTTGTATCATCTCCTTGTAATTGCTCTAATAGTGGTACCATTTGCAATATTTCCCTGTTGGCTATAGGTAATCTATAATGATCCCGGTGAATATCTTCCCTATGGCCCATAAATGTAGCTAGATCCCCAACTTGACTTCGATCTAACTCCATTATAATTGCCATTGTCGCAATTTGTTTTCGCAATAATGTTGCTCTCAACAACTCAGGGTTTGGGGCACCACATTTTCTTGCATATTTTCTGCATAATTGATATGCATCCAAAACTTTATAATCTGGCCCAGAACCGGGCAATCCAAAAACATATGGATTGTTGATGCATACACCAGCGTCCGTTCTTTTTTTAATTGTGTTTTTTAAATGATTAAAAATATTAATATGTATTATGATGGAAACATTCCTTACAAGTTTTCCTTTTAAAGGAATCCGTACGTAATTGTGTACAATTTCTTTTTGTTGAATAGATAGTGTTTTGTATAAATCTGAAGCATTTTCATCAACATGCTGGAATTGATTAAAATCATGAATTGTTAATCTTTGGCATTCGCCAGGTCTTCTCCTGTTAAAAATCATAACGTATACCAATACATGCGATAATAATTGCTCCCAAACTGACGGCGAAAAAGCATTTTCTATTTGCTGCACTAACATATTAATATTTTTAATCAAATATGTAACCAACTTATGAATACAATCATTTGTTGGAAGAACAATTTGATTGGTTCTTTTAAGTTGTAATGTCGATTCTTTTACAACATTATTTATTTCAGTTTGAAGATCATCTGTGAATATTTCTAAAAAATCATTAATCTCGTCTTTATCGGCTTTATCGCAATGTCTTTTTATGAGTTTTTTCATTAAAAGCTTGCCACATTTTTTTAATGATGTTGACAATTCGCTTACCGTTGATGGGGAATTAATTTTCCCACATTCTATTTTACCTACTTTTAAAATAGATAATATAGTTTTGTCAACCATTTCCGGTTTGTAAATATTGCTGAGTTCTTTAATATTACCATCTATTTTTTTTAATTTCAACAACAAATCGTCCTAGTCTGCGTAAATGAGCTCTAATCATCTTGTTATGATGATCAGAGAACATATATTTTTTTGTCAAAAAATTGCCATATTCAATAATTAATTCGTCGTATTTAATAACATCGACAATATAATCTTCTCTTAACTTTGGAAAAATAACTTCCCGAAGCCGAGGAATTGCATTATCAGCAATCTTTCTTGTTAAGCTTATACCTCGCATCATACCACCTCTACTCCCTATTTTTCTACTTGTATTACATCTTTTGTGATGTTTTTTAAAAGTTGTTTTTGCGTAAGTCCCGTAGCAAGTAGGGCATGATACATACAATTTTGTAGTTTGATCGCCAATTTTTTTTTTAATTGGTATTACTTTGTTATTGTCATTTGAATTGTTAATGAAATCTCCTCGTTTTCTTAAACAAGTTATTAAATCTTTCCTCTCATTGCATCCTGAAATTAATTAATATAATAACTAAAGATCAGTATTTATATTTTACCTTTTGGTAAAACTATTATTTTTTTCACATCGTCTTCATTTTTATGCACAGTTTCCATGTGCCTGGAAAACTGTAATACCAATTTTTCACAAAAAATACAATAATGTCTTTTTTTTTGTTCTCTTTTTTTGTTAATTAATGTTTTATTTTCATTTTTACTTGGAATAATAATTTGTTCTAAAATTTAAAAATATGTTATTATTTTATAATATTAAGATTTTCTTTTAATGCGTTAAATATTTTCAAAAGATAAAACTGGTATTTAACAACATATTACTGATAAGGGAATAAGGAACATTACATTTGAAATTTATATTAAACTTACTTCAGCAATTTTTTTGCTTAGAGCCGTGTGACACGAGACTGATTTTAATACAAGTGTCAATTATTTAAAAAATTAATTTTATAATCCAGTGTTCTTGGCGGCAGATATATACATTGACGGATTTATGTGTCAATTATTTAATAAGATTTCATCCAAGAAATTAGAACCTGTTCTAATTTCTTGCTTAAAAGCTTGCTAAATATTTAAAAAATTGTCGCGCAAAATTATTGTACTGACACTTGTATTAAAATCAGTCTCGTGTCACGTCTCTTATACAAATTATCTTTAAAAGAGTAAATAAGACTGGTTCTAATATAAAATATTGACTATTTTTATAGAACATATTTTAGTCTACATTGCAAAATACATTTGTATATTAAAAAAATTAAATTAAAAAAAAAAAATTTAGTTAAAATTAACAAAATCAGTATACATGTTTACAATTAAAATTTTTATTTAAAAATGTAAATAGATATTAAATTTTTATATAAAATGCTAATGCTGAAATTTATAAAAGCCAGTTAAAGTAACCGTTTGTTAAATTTGACAACTGCAAAACTATTTATAGTAATACTACCACAAAAGCAAGTTTAACACAATATATAACTACCAGAAATGAAAAGAAAATAATATTTGATAATAAAACAAAGTAAATAACAAGTATTTATATTGAATTAATAAAAATAATTTTGACAGTTTATCAAATGTTGTGGTTATGTTGCCAATTTAACCCTGATTAACGTTAATCAGCTTTCATGAATTCCAGCATAGTATAAAGTAATTTTCAGTAATTATATAAACATTTTACACGAGTAATATGTACTTTAATGCCTATATTATTTGCTACATTTATAAATTTTATTTTTTTATTTCGCTTTTTACAGCTATTTTACATCGCCCCAGAAGTCTTACGACTTGTTTGAAGGGGGTTGATGGGGGTTTACTTAAAAAAAAACTCTATTGATAAGATAAGTATAAAGATGGTTTGCTTACCATGCACCACTATTTTTTTATTATTATTTTTAGGAACATGTTGAGTAGTGTTAAGAGCAACTTCATTCTCATGTGAATTATTTTTCAATAATTTTCCAGTATCTGGAACATATTTATTTAAAGTCAAAATATCCTGAATCTGATCCGAGCTGTCCAAACTATCAGAAGTACTTTCTTCTTCGGATGGAATATAATTATCCAAAAAAGTTTCTATAATAACAAACACATAAAACAACATATAAAATCAATTTATTTTAACACCTCCTGCATCTTCATTTGATGATAATGATGATGAATCAGATGCTCCTTTGCTTTTTAAAACAAAAACTTGCTGACACTGTTTATTTTTATTATATGGAATTGATTGGCATCCAGATGGTCCAGGTTGTGAATCGTCAGTCGGAGGATTCAGTTTTCTATAAATTGAAATTTACTGTTAATACCCTAAAAATTTTCCCATATTAAAACTTAAAAATAGCTTATATTAAAATAAGTTTAACTTTCAACTTCAAAACATATACCAATAATCTTCGTTATATCATAACATTATTATTTATTAATTTAATTGCAAGACATAATTTTTTCAATTATCTGCCACCGAGCTTGGCTATAATGATGTACGTACTTTATAGCCATGGTCAGTAGTACTAAAATTGTGATTCTTGAAAATTGTTACAAGCAAAAGCATAAGTTAATTTTTTAATTTAAAATTTAAAATATTTATTAAAAAATATTAGAAAATTAATTTGTTGTAATTTATAAAAATAAAAAATTTCATAATTTTAGATCTACTCAGTAAACAATTAAAACAGGTGGTTTTGGGTTGAAAGATAAAGATTTATTTGAAAAACTGCAAAAAACATGGTTTTATCAGCTGCGTTTTAATTATTAATATAATATGGAATTTTAACATGCATCTGATCTGCCGCATCAATTCAGTATTTTAAATAACAATTATATATTTTTTAAATACAATATAAATGTATTCTCGCATTTTCAACTTGACTGCAAATCAAATAATTATAATTAAGTATGTATATATAAAATTATGAGCTTAGGGTGGATTTGAAGCAAATGATTAAAAATCTGAGTGAAATAAATTTTATCAAGTGAATTATCAATAAATAGATATCTTTATTTTTATTTTGATGTACCATCCGTTTCTTTCAATGCTAGCTTTTAAATAAGTATGTACATAAATAAATTTAAAAAAAAAGTTTATAACTAAATATTTTTACAATTCATATGTCAAATGTTAACCCCTAACTGCTACTACTATCCGGACAATTTGACTTTTCCACTTCTAATAATTTTAATTTTGAGAGTAATTTTATAGTTGCGCTTTCTGCGTTATACTATTATCACATACAATAAATGTCAGTCAGTTAGTAATCAGGCAATGCAATGCAAGTTTTAGTTTTTTTTAAATTTCTGTAATATGGCAATTATTATAGGACATTTTATAATGTAACTACATCCTGACGGGTAAGGTTCACAATGTTCAAGACATATTTAAAATGTATTTGAATTTGAGTTTTTCTAATTTTGTATCTGATATGTTTGCAGATTTAACAATAAATGATATAATTTTGTATGTTATTTCAAGTCATAAATATTGTAAGATAAAGTTTTAGATATAATCATTACTAATTACTTGCTAGAATGATAAAAATGCATTATTTATATATAGCTGGTTAGTTTGAACTGATTGTAGTGGTGAGTGCAACTAAATCACTATAGTAGCAGTTACGGGTTAAAAAAAATAAAAGAATATTTTAAATTTTATAGGGGCATAATAATACTGATAAAAATTTAAAAAAAAGAAAACCTATTTTTTATAAATTCTCAAAAAAAATATATTTATGTAATTAAATTACTTATTTCATCAACATTTGTTGCAAATTAATAAAAATAGAGGTCTATTCGGAACATATTTTAACATCGATGTTAGCTAACATCGATGTAAAAATTACATTTTAACCAATCATTTTTTAAATATAGCCTAGCAACGATCAAAATGTTAATTAACACCGCTGTAAAAAATGTTCAGAATACGACTATAAATAAAATGTAAGAAAAATTGAAAAAATAAACATAATTTACTAAATTTAAAATTTTTCTTTAAACCTAAATTAAACTTATTAATTATTATAATTTTTATACTGAAGATTGACAATGTATTATATACATATTAGAAAAAAAAATTAAATTTAAAAATAAACAATTTGCTATAGTTTTTGAGAGTAATTTGAGATTAAAGTTTTTAATTTAATTATTAGCATCAAAAAAACAATTGTTAATTACTAAATGATAAGAAGTTTACTAAAACTTTGTTTGCAAAACTTTATGCCAATAAAAAATATCTATATTACTTACAGATTCACCAAAGAAAAAATACCAACAATACAGTTTTTTAAATACATATAAATAAAATATAATAACTGTGTTAACTCAAAAATATGAATATGACGTTATATTGTCATAATTAGGTATACATATATTGAATCATTTCAATAAAACTTTGTAGAAGAATTATAAAATATTTATATATGTACTTACTTTTTTTTTAACACTAAATCCACCATTTGTTTCCCTCTGGAATTCATTTTTTTCACAAAACCACAAAACTTCTTTTAAAAAAGTCACACTTTATATCGAATAACAATTAAATAAGATTAAGCAAACTCTTAATATTTAAAATGTTATAAATGTAAGTATAAATATTACCGATAGGCGATAGCTCTGATTAGTTCAAAATTTGAAACACGACTGGGCCAGTGCCAGTTCATAATTGCGCGTTTTATTTTCTTTCTTTTGATAAAGGGTCACATACCTCGGAAGTAAAAAATATCACAAAGAACAAAATATTTTCCTTCCTTTTCAATGCATTTAAAAATAACATTGAACAAAAACTATAACGCTCGATTTTAACTTCATAGGCGCATTTAAAATTCATACAAATATATATTATGAACATTTGAATCTAAATTTCTAGGCAATAGTAATTACAAAATTACAAATTTAAAAATAATCAGTACATGTAATATTTACTAATATATACATTTAAAAAAATTAAATGGCGCAAGCATTAATAATTTTTGTAATCATGTTATCATTTTATCAACTTGTCATGTTGTTATGATATCATGTCATTATGTCATCAAATTAGCATATTACTGCGTAAAAAAATTATTTAAGTGTTCAACAACTAACGCACAATACTACATAAAATGATATACTCCCATCATGGGCCTCAAGTGTATTATGGCTATGGTTTACACGCTAAAATCTTTAATTTTTTGTAATTTCTAAACGTGTATACAGGGTTAGTCAAAATTACCGGAACACCTAAATAATTCTCTAACCGTTAAAAATTTCAAAAAAAGTTTTAAACAAAAGTTTTTTAGCTTTAAACAAACTAATTTATATTTATTTTATGGTAGAAATTCAGTAAACTTTTTTTTAAATAGAACACCCTGTATATATTTACATTTTTTATTCTATGAAATTTTTATGAAAATATTTTTTTTATAAAACGCATCATTTCTGAGTTATAAGCAAACTCCTGAACTTCAAATAAAGAACATTTTCCAACAAACATACACATTTATATTAACCAAACGAATAAAAAAAACATAATATTAAAAACTATTAACAAAACAATCATTAAATCATTAAAAAAAATAAAAATATACAAGGTGTTCTATTTAAAAAAATCCAAATTTTTATAATAAAATAAACACTTGTATATTTTTAAAATTAGTTCTAAAATTAGTTCTGAAATAAGTTTTAACAATTAAAAAATGCAAAATTATAGAGGATGTTTATTTTATTATAAAAATTTGAATTTTTAAATTTTTTAACTAAAACACCCTGTATTTTTTTACATTTTTTAATGATGTAATGATTGTTTTATTAATTGTTTTTAATGTTATTATTCTTTTTATCTGTTTGGTTAAAATAAATATAAATATTTGTGTGAAAATATTCATTATTTAAAAAGCTCGGCGTATACATGCAAGTATATTTTCGGCCCGCATTTTAAGGCGGAAACAGATAGTTTCGGTAAAGGCAGGCGAAAAAATGCATTACTAAGCGTCCTCATGATACGGCAACACAGCATTTAAAATATCGATTGCAAGTTAAAATTAGAAACTTTATTTATTAGGCACGTTGGCATATATTATCTACCGGACGCCAAATTGCATATTTACAAATAAAAAAAGCTTTGGCCGTTGGGATAATCATGATTCATTACAATGATTTATTTATATAATAATTACTAAAATACTGGTTACAATAATGATATAAAAGATTACTGATATTTTTAGTAGGTTAGTCAAAATGTTGACATTTTTCTACAAACTAGTTGGATTGAAACAAATTTTTGCATATAGGGGATTTGAAGGATCCTATTTTTAATAGTGCTATCACATTACTGATATTTTTAGTAGGTCTGTGAACATTTTGAGTTTTTTTTAACAAAATGGTTGATTTTAAACGAAATTTTATAAATAGAGGTTTTGAAAAATGCTATTTTTAATGGTGCTATCAGATTACTGATATTTTTTGTAAGTCTGTCAAAATTTTGACATTTTTGTACAAATTAGTTAGATTGGAACAAAATTTTGCATATTGGAGTTTTGAAGGATGCTAATTTTAATGGTGCTATCAGATTACTGACATTTTTAGTGTATCTGTCAAATTTTTGACATTTTTGTACAAAATAGTTAGAAATTTTGCATATAAGGGTTTTGAAGAATGCCATTTTTAATGGTGTTATCAGATTACTAATATTTTTAGTAGGTTTGTCAAAATGTTGACATTTTTGACAAATTAGTTAGATTAAAACACAGTTTTGCTTATATAGGTTTTGAAGAATGTTATTTTTAATGGTGCTATCAGATTACTGATATTTTTAGTAAGTCTGTCAAAATTTTAACAATTTTGTACAAATTAGTTAGATTGAAACAAAATTTAGCATATAAGGGTTTTGAAGGATGCTCTCATTTTAATGGTGCTATCAGATTATTGATATTTTTAGTAGGTCTGTCAAAATTTTGACATTTTTGTACAAAATAGTTGGATTGAAACAAAATTTTGCATATAAGGGTTTTGAAGGATGCTATTTCTAATGGTGCTATCAGATTACTGATATTTTTAGTAAGTCTGCCAAAATTTTGACATTTTTGTACAAATTAGTTAGATTGAAACACAATTTTGCATATAGAGGTTTTGAAGGATGCTATTTCTAATGGTGCCATCAGATTACTGATATTTTTTGTAAGTCTGTCAAACTTTTGACATTTTTGTACAAATTAGTTAGATTTAAACGAATTTTTACAAATAGGGGTTTTGAAGGATGCTATTTCTAATGGTGCTATCAGATTACTGATATTTTTAGTAAGTCTGTCAAAATGTTGACATTTTTGTACAAATTAGTTAGATTGAAACAAAATTTTACAAATAGGGGTTTTGATGGATGCTATTTCTAATGGTGCCATCAGATTACTGATATTTTTAGTAAGTCTGTCAAAATTTTGACATTTTTGTACAAATTAGTTAGATTTAAACGAATTTTTACAAATAGGGGTTTTGAAGGATGCTATTTCTAATGGTGCTATCAGATTACTGATATGTTTAGTAAGTCTGTCAAAATGTTGACATTTTTGTACAAATTAGTTAGATTGAAACAAAATTTTACAAATAGGGGTTTTGAAAGATGCTATTTCTAATGGTGCCATCAGATTACTGATATTTTTAGTAAGTCTGTCAAAATTTTGACATTTTTGTACAAATTAGTTAGATTTAAACGAATTTTTACAAATAGGGGTTTTGAAGGATGCTATTTCTAATGGTGCTATCAGATTACTGATATGTTTAGTAAGTCTGTCAAAATGTTGACATTTTTGTACAAATTAGTTAGATTGAAACAAAATTTTACAAATAGGGGTTTTGAAAGATGCTATTTCTAATGGTGCCATCAGATTACTGATATTTTTAGTAAGTCTGTCAAAATTTTGACATTTTTGTACAAATTAGTTGGATTGAAACACAATTTTGCATATAGAGGTTTTAAAAGATGCTATTTCTAATGGTGCCATCAGATTACTGATATTTTTTGTAAGTCTGTCAAACTTTTGACATTTTTGTACAAATTAGTTAAATTGAAACAAAATTTTACAAATAGGGGTCTTGAAGAATGCTATTTCTAATGGTGCCATCAGATTACTGATATTTTTAGTAAGTCTGTCAAAATTTTGACATTTTTGTACAAATTAGTTAGATTTAAACGAATTTTTACAAATAGGGGGTTTGAAAGATGCTATTTCTAATGGTGCTATCAGATTACTAATATGTTTAGTAAGTCTGTCAAAATGTTGACATTTTTGTACAAATTAGTTAGATTGAAACAAAATTTTACACATAGGGGTTTTGAAGGATGCTATTTCTAATGGTGCCATCAGATTACTGATATTTTTAATAAGTCTGTCAAAATTTTGACATTTTTGTACAAATTAGTTAGATTTAAACGAATTTTTACAAATAGGGGTTTTGAAGGATGCTATTTCTAATGGTGCTATCAGATTACTGATATTTTTAGTAAGTCTGTCAAAATTTTGACATTTTTGTACAAATTAGTTAGATTTAAACGAATTTTTACAAATAGGGGTTTTGAAGGATGCTATTTCTAATGGTGCTATCAGATTACTGATATTTTTAGTAAGTCTGTCAAAATGTTGACATTTTTGTACAAATTAGTTAGATTGAAACAAAATTTTACAAATAGGGGTTTTGAAGGATGCTATTTCTAATGGTGCCATCAGATTACTGATATTTATAGTAAGTCTGTCAAAATTTTGACATTTTTGTACAAATTAGTTGGTTGAAACACAATTTTGCATATAGAGGTTTTGAAGGATGCTATTTCTAATGGTGCCATCAGATTACTGATATTTTTTGTAAGTCTGTCAAACTTTTGACATTTTTGTACAAATTAGTTAGATTGAAACAAAATTTTACAAATAGGGGTTTTGAAGGATGCTATTTCTAATGGTGCCATCAGATTACTGATATTTTTAGTAAGTCTGTCAAAATTTTGACATTTTTGTACAAATTAGTTAGATTTAAACGAATTTTTACAAATAGGGGTTTTGAAGGATGCTATTTCTAATGGTGCTATCAGATTACTGATATGTTTAGTAAGTCTGTCAAAATGTTGACATTTTTGTACAAATTAGTTAGATTAAAACAAAATTTTACAAATAGGGGTTTTGAAGGATGCTATTTCTAATGGTGCCATCAGATTACTGATATTTTTAGTAAGTCTGTCAAAATGTTGACATTTTTGTACAAATTAGTTAGATTGAAACAAAATTTTACAAATAGGGGTTTTGAAGGATGCTATTTCTAATGGTGCCATCAGATTACTGATATTTTTAGTAAGTCTGTCAAAATTTTGACATTTTTGTACAAATCAGTTGGATTGAAACACAATTTTGCATATAGGGGTTTTGAAGGTTGCTAATTTAAATGGTGCTATCAGATTACTGGTATTTTTTGTAAATCTATCAAAATTTTAACATTTTTGTACAAATTAGTTAGATTGAAACAAATTTTTGCATATTGGAGTTTTGAAGGATGCTATATTTAATGGTGCTATGAGATTACTGACATTTTTAGTGTATCTGTCAAATTTTTTATGACATTTTTGTACAAAATAGTTAGATTAAAACAAAATTTTGCATATAAGGGTTTTGAAGAATGCCATTTTTAATGGTGTTATCAGATTACTGATATTTTTAGTAGGTCTGTCAAAATGTTGACATTTTTGTACAAATTAGTTAGATTAAAACACAGTTTTGCTTATATGGGTTTTGAAGAATGTTATTTTTAATGATGCTATCAGATTACTGATATTTTTAGTAGGTCTGTCAAAATGTTGACATTTTTGTACAAATTAGTTAGATTAAAACACAGTTTTGCTTATATGGGTTTTGAAGAATGTTATTTTTAATAATGCTATCAGATTACTAATATTTTTAGTAGGTCTGTCAAAATTTTAACATTTTTGTACAAATTAGTTAGATTGAAACAAAATTTAGCATATAAGGGTTTTGAAGGATGCTCATTTTAATGGTGCTATCAGATTATTGATATTTTTAGTAGGTCTGTCAAAATGTTGACATTTTTGTACAAATTAGTTAGATTGAAACAAAATTTTACAAATAGGGGTTTTGAAGGATGCTATTTCTAATGGTGCTATCAGATTACTGATATTTTTAGTAAGTCTGTCAAAATTTTGACATTTTTGTACAAATTAGTTGAATTGAAACACAATTCTGCATATAGAGGTTTTGAAGGATGCTATTTCTAATGGTGCCATCAGATTACTGATATTGTTTGTAAGTCTGTCAAACTTTTGACATTTTTGTACAAATTAGTTAGATTTAAACGAATTTTTACAAATAGGGGGTTTGAAAGATGCTATTTTTAATGGTGCTATCAGATTACTAATATTTTTAGTAAGTCTGTCAAAATTTTGACAGTTTTGTACAAAATTGTTGGATTGAAACAAAATATTGCATATAAGGGTTTTGAAGGATGCTATTTTAAATGTTATTATCAGATTACTGATATTTCTAGTAAGTTTGTCAAAGTTTTGACATTTTTGTACAAAATAGTTGGATTGAAACAAAATTTTGCAAATAAGGGTTTTGAAAAATGCTATTTTTAATGGTGTTATCAGATTATTGATATTTTTAGTAGTTCTGTCAAAATTTTGTAATTTTTTACAAAATAGTTGGATTGAAACAAATTTTTGCATATAAGGGTTCTGAAAGATGCTATTTTAAATGGTGTTATCAGATTATTAATTACTGATATTTTTAGTAAATCGGTCAAAATTTTGACATTTTTGTACAAAATAATTGGATTGTAACAAAATTTAGCATATAGTGGTTTTTAAAGATGATTTTTCTAATGGTGCTATCAGATTACTGATAATTTTAGTAAGTCTGTCAAAATTTTGACAGTTTTGTACAAAATAGTTGGATTGAAACAAAATTTTGCATATAAGGGTTTTGAAGGATGCTATTTTAAATGGTATTATCAGATTACTGATATTTCTAGTAAGTTTGTCAAAGTTTTGACATTTTTGTACAAAATAGTTGGATTGAAACAAAATTTTGTAAATAAGGGTTTTGAAAAATGCTTTTTTTAATGGTGTTATCAGATTATTGATATTTTTAGTAGTTCTGTCAAAATTTTGTAATTTTTTTACAAAATAGTTGGATTGAAACAAAATTTTGCATATAAGGGTTCTGAAAGATGCTATTTTAAATGGTGTTATCAGATTATTAATTACTGATATTTTTAGTAAATCGGTCAAAATTTTGACATTTTTGTACAAAATAATTGGATTGTAACTAAATTTAGCATATAGTGGTTTTTAAAGATGCTTTTTCTAATGGTGCTATCAGATTACTGATAATTTTAGTAGGTCTTTAAAAATGTTGACATTTTTGTACAAAATAGTTGGATTGAATCAAAATTTTGAATATAAAGGTTTTGAAACATGTTATTTTTAAATTACTGATATTTTTAGTAATTTTTGTACAAAATAGTTGGATTTAAACGAAATTTTGCATATTGGGGTAAATAGTAGTCAATAATAATTTTAAAAACTTTGTCGGTTTAAATACGACGGAAGCTTTTTTTGGGTCCGTTTTGGGAGTTTTCATAAGAAATACATGGGGACGCTTTGCGGTGAATCTTGACTAGTAAAAGTGCAACCAGGTACTAAAACTGCGTTAATTGTCTATTTACCAAAAAAAAAAAATTCTTTGCTGCAACCGTTATTAAGCTACGTCGATCCAAGTCGAACGGCTAATTTTTTGGGGTCGGGAATATTCTAGCTAATTGGGTTTTGCAAATCTAACGCTGCCTACAAAATCGCTCTGCGATCACGGACTAGAAAATTAAGTCGATCCAATAATGTAGGTGTTTAGTTTGAGTAAGAAGGTCAACATTTTGACACCGTTAATTTATTTAGTAAAGTACTTTACTAAAGATTTAAAATCTGAAGTGTCAATATTGTAAACTTCATAACAAACAGATTTTATTAAAAATTTTCACATTAAGTTAAAATAATTTAAATTAAACTTTGTGTACGTAAATGTAAATTTTTCAATTTCTAAATTTTATTTAAATTGCGATGTATGATATATGTCAAAATGTTGACACCGCTACTTTGAATATTTAAAATCTAATTTTATTGTTGTAATTAGCAAACTTCAAAACCTCCGTACGCAACATTACACTGAAGTAAAGTATCTAAGCTAATAGTCATTCAGTTCAAAGCTCCCCCGCGCACTCAAAACGACCCAAAATCGTAACCCCTCTGACTTGAATTGACGTAGCTTGGTAACAATTGCAGCTAGGAATTTTTGTTGTTAAATAACCAATAAACGCAGCTATTTTTATGATTTTTTTCAAAAAATTGACTGCCTTTTTTTGATTTTTTTTGGTAGAAGATTTATTACACTATCAGTACTAAGTGGGTGTATTTTGTTTATTTTTTGTTGGACGCTGTATAGTTTTTTACTACATATATTCTATAAATAGACTGGTTAATCTGGTTTAGAAGCTTTATAGTAGGCACAATCAATGTCAAATATGTATATCTACAATAGAAAACATGTTGCAACACTGTCGGACGCTTAAAGGTAGCAAACAGAACGCTCTATATCACATATTCATGTTTTTTGTGTATATGTAAGACGCTCAAAAACAGAAAAACGTACGGACGCAAAAAAGTGGTTTTATGTACAGTGTAAAAATATTTTAATTTGTATTTGATACAAAAACTACGTCAATCTTTTCGAGCTCGAGTACACCTGCGAGCACTGGAAGTACGTTTTTTTTTTAAATTTATAGATACCGAGATGTAAATATATAAATAAGTTTGTTTAAAGCCAAAAAACTTTTATTTAAAGCTTTTTTTGAAATTTACAACGATTGGAAAACTATTTAGGTGATCCGGTAATTTTGACTAACCCTGTATAGCTAAAATAAACTTTCTCTTCCTGAAAACATCAATATTGTCTTTATTTTTACTCATATAGGATTAAATGACTAATTTAAATTTAGGTACAATGTCACACAAATTTAATATGGGTAACAAATGAAAGCAAACAAGGTTACATACAATAATTATTATACAGTACCTCAGAACATTGTACCCTATCGCCCCCTTGATAAACAGATGGGTACCTATATTGCGCAAATTTAATTTAATAAGAGTATCAAATGAAAGCAAATGTTAACACTTGTACAAATATTTTTTTTTACTTTTTATTGTATTGTCTCTTGAGTTACACAAATTTATCTAAATTTATTATGGGTTATTCTTATGTCACCATTGTAATTGGCATACTTAAAACCAATGTTTATTAGTTTTCATTTAGATCTGAGAATGTTATAAAATAATATAACAAATAATTGAGCTTCCCCTAATATGATTTTTCACAAATTAAAATCGGTTTTGTATGAAAATGTCTATTTATATTTCTTTTGTAGGCGGCTTTGCTACATTTTAGAAAGGAACTATAGACTTAAAATCTATTTATTTATAATATACACAATATTTTGTAAGCATTTTATAGATTTGCGTTCTGATATTTCTAATTAAATTAGAAAGTAAAATCATTTATAAATATATGTTTTAAGAATGAATATTTATAATTAAAAAAAACAATCACTCCGCGGTTATGTCTGGAATCAGTTTTTACTCATTCTCGAGGTTAAGCGAAAAAATGGGTATTCTATTGATGCTTTTGAGCCTTTTAACTGTGGCAAGGACAAGCAAGCGCACGTGCTGCATAAAACAACAAAATCTTTGGTGTAAACATTATAAAATATTTATAATTCTCAATTATTTTTTCGAAGTTTCTTAAGATTTTATCATTATATCTTTGATCAAATAAAGTACTTATAGCATAACATTATCAAGTTAGTTACAGTTGTCATTCATTTTTCACACAATAAAACTGTAGATTTCATATTGCGGGCGGCTCAATTATGATATTATTGAACTCAATCTTCAGATCTAAATGAAATTTAGCACACCTAAGTTTTTAAGTATACCGATTTCAAAATATCCTAACTTTATATGGAGGTAGACTCAATTAATACATTTTTATACAAAACATTTAGGTCAAAATAAAAATAAGTACACAATATTTGTACTTTTAATTTGATTAGAGCAAGGGGGCAAAAGAGTACAATGTTTTAGGGCACTAAAAAAAAGTTGTATGTTACTTTATTTGCTTTCATTTGATACCCATATTGCTTTTGTGCTATATTTTTACCCTTAATTTGTTTAGCGCAAGAGGGCAAAAAGGTACAATGTTCTAGGGCAGTATGAAATAGTTGTATGTTACTTAATTTGCTTTCATTTGATACCCGTATTACATATGAAAGATTTGTACATTTAATTTGATTAGAGCAAGGGGGCAAATGAGTAAAATGTTCTAGAGCGCTATGAAATAAATGTATGTTACTTTATTTGCTTTCATTTGATACCCATATTACATTTGTGCTATATTTTTACCCTTAATTTGTTTAGCGCAAAGGGTGGCAAAAGGGTACAATGTTCTAAGGCACTATAAAATAGTTGTATGTTATTTTATTTGCTTTCATTTGATACCCATATTACATTTGTGCTATATTTTTACCCTTAATTTATTTAGCGCAAGGGGGCAAAAGAATACAATGTTCTAAGACACTACGAAATAGTTGTATGTTACTTTATTTGTTTTCATTTGATACCCATATTACTTATGTGCAATATTTGTACCTTTTATTTGATTAGAGCAAGGTGTCAAAAGAGTACAATGTTCTAGAGCATTATGAAATAGTTGTATGTTACTTTATTTGCTTTCATTCGATATCCATATAACATTTGTGCAATATTTCTACTTTTAATTTGATTCGAGCAAAGGGGCAAAAGGGTACAATGTTCTAAGGCACTATAAAATAGTTGTTTGTTATTTTATTTGCTTTCATTTGATACCCATGTTAAAATTGTGCTATATTTTTACCCTTAATTTGTTTGGCGCAAGAGGGCAAAAGGGTACAATGTTCTAGGACACTACGAAATAGTTGTATGTTACTTTATTTGCTTTTGTTTGATACCCATATTACATTTGTGCTATATTTTTACCCTTAATTTGTTTAGCGCAAGGGGGCAAAAGGGTACAATGTTCTAAGGCACTATAAAATAGTTGTATGTTATTTTATTTGCTTACATTTGATACTCATATTACATTTGTGCTATATTTTTACCCTTAATTTGTTTAGCGCAAGGGGTGGCAAAAGGGTACAATGTTCTAGGACACTATGAAATAGTTGTATGTTACTTTATTTGCTTTCATTTGATACCCATTTAACATTTGTGCAATATTTTTACTCTTAATTTGTTTAGCGCAAGGAGTGGCAAAAGGGTACAATGTTCTAAGGCACTATAAAATAGTTGTATGTTATTTTATTTGCTTTCATTTGATACACATATTACATTTGTGCTATATTTTTACCCTTAATTTGTTTAGCGCAAGGGGGCAAGAGGGTACAATTTTCTAGGGCACTATGAAATAGTTGTATGTTACTTTATTTCTTTTCATTTGATACCTATATTAAATTTGTGCAATATTTGTACCTTTTATTTTATTAGAGCAAGGGGTCAAAAGGGTACAATGTTCTAGGGCATTATGAAATAGTTGTATGTTACTTTATTTGCTTTCATTCGATATCCATATAACATTTCTGCAATATTTGTACTTTTAATTTGATTAGAGCAAGGGGGCAAAAGGGTACAATGTTCTAAGGCACTATAAAATAGTTGTATGTTATTTTATTTGCTTACATTTGATACTCATATTACATTTGTGCTATATTTTTACCCTTAATTTGTTTAGCGCAAGGGGTGGCAAAAGGGTACAATGTTCTAGGGCATTATGAATTAGTTGTATGTTACTTTATTTGCTTTCATTCGATATCCATATAACATTTGTGCAATATTTGTACTTTTATTTTGATTAGAGCAAGGGGGCAAAAGGGTACAATGTTCTAAGGCACTATAAAATAGTTGTATGTTATTTTATTTGCTTTCATTTGATACCCATGTTACAATTGTGCTATATTTTTACCCTTAATTTGTTTAACCCAAGGGGGCAAAAAAGTACAATGTTCTAGGACACTACGAAATAGTTGTATGTTACTTTATTTGCTTTCATTTGATACCCATATAACATTTGTGCAATATTTTTACTCTTAATTTGTTTAGCGCAAGGGGTGGCAAAAGGGTACAATGTTCTAAGGCACTATAAAAAAGTTGTATGTTATTTTATTTGCTTTCATTTGATACCCATATTACATTTGTGCTATTTTTTACCCTTAATTTGTTTAGCGCAAGGGGGCAAAAGGGTACAATGTTCTAAGGCACTATGCAATAGTTGTATGTTACTTTATTTGCTTTCATTTGATACCCATATTACATTTGTGCAATATTTGTACATTTAATTTGATTAGAGCAAGGGGTCAAAAGGGTACAATGTTCTAGGGCATTATGAAATAGTTTTATGTTACTTTATTTGCTTTCTTTTGATACCCATATTTCATTTGTGTTATATTTTTACTCTTAATTTGTTTAGTGTAAAGGGGCAAAATTGTACAATGTTCTTGGGCACTATGAAATATTTGCATGTTACTTTATTTGCTTTCATTTGATATATTTGACCTATATTACATTTGTGCGATATTTGTAACTTTCAATTTTTTTAAAATCTTAAATTCCTTTATTTTTAAATACAATATGTTTTATGTAAACAATTAAGAATAATATAAATAATGTTTTGTTTGTGATTTGCTACACAGCAATGGTAGGCCAAGACAAAACTACTCTTGTTCAGTGGTACATTCTCATATAATTTATTTATGAAATTAAAATATTTATAACAAATGTATTTTTGTATTTTTGATTCAGTGTTTTATTTGGTTTTAATATATTTAGTTTTAATTAAAATTATATTTCAAATAATTAATTTTAAGTAACATATGTATAAATTTTATTATTTATTTCAGGAATGTGCTAGTATGTTGTTATGATTCACAAGCCAGCGCAGCGCGTTACCTTTTACTTCTATTAAACTTTTATATTTTATTTATAGTTTAAGTTATAAGATAGGCAACTTTATATACAGAGAATAATAAAAGTAATAAAACTGGCATTTGTACAGAATTAGTAAACACATGAAAAAGGGTTCGGGCAAGTTCCGGTTTAAGTAGGTCATGTTAATTTTATTTTATCAAGTTAATATATGCAACTTCTTTTACAAGAATTAACTGTATATTGTTATATCTCAATTAGTCATTAATATATTTGCTTCCCATAGTTACGAATTAATTTCTACTTATATTTAGTATATTATTTTACTGAATAAATATATACTGTTTTTGGTCCTCTATGGGACCCGGCATATATATATATATATATATATATATATATGTTGTATTTTTATGTAAATTTGACATGTTCTATGTTGATAATTCTGGTAGCAGAGCGTTGATAATTCACAGCCAACAAAACAAGTATCAAATAGAATTTATTCAGTTAGGTTTATAAGTTCGTGTGTTCACGTTACAGCTTGTTTACAGACTGACACTTACACTTCTACATAAACATAAAATATAATTGTTCATTGTTTTATTCTCACTAGGTTACCGACCGCGAGCCCGCACGCTCCGATCACCTCGCATTCATAACCGTGCAAAACTTGAAACTACGTTTTCACAACACTCTCACCAGTTCCATGTTTCACGGATGTGTCAATGATTTGCAGTCCGTCTCGGAGTTCATGAAAGCTTTCCTTTGGTAGTGCCTTTGTGAGTATATCAGCCAGCTGCTGATTTGATGGTACGTAGATGATGTCTAGGTGTCCATCTTCATATTTTTCTCTGATGAAATGGAAGCGCACTTCGATGTGTTTGGTGCGCTTGTGAAACTCGGGATTCTTTATGAGCTTGATCGCGCTCTGGTTGTCTACATGGAGCCTTGTTGCAACCGGCTCGTCGAACCCCACTGCAGCCAGAATACGTCGAATCCATATGATTTCTCTGGTGCAATCACTAGCTGCAATGTATTCGGCTTCGGTTGTCGAGAGGGCCACAATTCGTTGTCGTTGCGATGTCTACGCCACTGGTCCACCGTTAAAGATAAGCACATAGCCGCTGGTGGATTTTCGTGTATCAGGATCGCCTGCGTAATCGCTATCCGAATATGCCTTCATCGTTTCAGATGTTTCATTGCCGCCGTACATGATCCCGTAACTAGACGTGTCTTTGATGTATCGTATGATCTTTTTGACCGCCATCCAATGTTCTTGCAGTGGTTTCTCAGCATAACGACTGACGACAGCTACTGCATACATAATGTCAGGACGAGTCACACATGCCGCAAACATCAGTGATCCAACCGCTTCACGGTAGGGTACCGTGTGACCAACGGCTTCACCGATGGTGCACAGTTTTGTGTGTGGATCTGCCGGAACCGATACTGACTTCGCGTCCTCCATTTTAAATTTTTCAACCACTCGCCTTAGGTAATTGGTTTGAGTAAGTATTAGTTGTTTCTTTGCACGGTTTCTATATATTTGCAAACCCACAAATACCTTCCCAGCTCCGACCACAACTTCGAAATTGTCTTTCAGATTTTTCATGACGATCTCAATCGCAGCTCCGCTGGGTGACAGAAACAGCCCGTCATCAACATAGAGCAACAACACGATCATGTGGCCATCCACGTTTCCTGTGTACATGCACGGGTCTGCTTTGCTTTCAATAAAGTTATACTGCTTCAGAAACGTGACAAAACATTTGTTCCATTGACGTGGGGATTGTTTCAGACCATACAATGATTTCTTGAGTAGTACTATACGGCCGAGCTTGTGTGCGACTTCTTCAGGAAGACGCATATAAATTTCTTCCTCCAGTTTGCCGTATAGAAATGCAGTCTTAATGTCAAACTGAGCAAGTTCCCAGTCTTCCCTAGCTGTTAATGCTAACATCATTCTGACTGTTTCATACCTTACTACCGGTGCAAATGTTTCGTGATAATCGATCCCTTTACGTTGTGAGAAACCGCGAGCCACCAGGCGCGCTTTAAACCGCTCGATTTTTCCGTCACAGTTCATTTTCTTTTTAAGCACAAATTTCGAGTCCACCACTTTAGCACCCGTTAGCACTTGATCAACTTCAATCCATGTTTTATTTTTCTCTTGAGAGTTCATTTCTTCCGTGACAGCACCCCGCCAGTTTGTTGACTCAGATCCGTTGTAGGCTTCAGAGAGTGACGTCGGTTCGTCGGCCTGGACTAAATTTGCTTCGTATCTGGCAGGTCTTCTTATTTCGCCTCTGGTGCGCAGCTCGTACCGTTTTTCTTCTTCTTCAGGTTCATTTCTTTCTGGTTGTTCATCAGGTTCGTTTCTTTCTGGTTGTTCATCAGGTTCGTTTCTTTCTAGCGGAATTTCTTCGTTCACCACGTCCGAATCATTCAAATCGATTGCTGGCCAATGATTATCAGTTTCTTTTGTTGCAGTCTCTTCATTGAAAGTAACATGCTTACTGATGGAGATCTTTCTTGTTATTGGATCTAACAATCGATAGTTTGGACCGTTCGAATCGTACCCAACCATTATTCGCGTATTCGCTTTCTTTTGCCATTTCTTTTGCAACTCCTTTGGAATATGTTCATATGCAACTGATCCAAATATACGTAAATGAGCACTCTGCGGTGCCCGGCCAAACCATAACTCGTACGCAGATTTCTTTCCGGATCGTTTCGATAGAGTTCTGTTGGCCAGATACGTTGCTGTCAATACAGCCTCAGCCCACAGTCCTTCCTCCAAGTCCCCTGCAAACAGCATTGCTTTTGCTGATTCGACTATCGTACGATTCTTACGCTCGGATATCCCGTTTTGTTCTGGAGTGTAGGGAGCTGTAGTTTGATGATTGATGCCTCGATCCGCCATGAACGTCTTCATCCGGTGATTGACGTACTCACCGCCATTGTCGCTTCTCAATACCTTGACCTTATTTCCGGTTTGAGTCTCGATCAGATTTACCACTAGTTTGAATTTTTCGTACACTTCATCTTTGTTCTTTATGAAGTGCACGAAGGTTATATTGGTGGTATCACACACAAAATTAACGAAGTATCGATTTCCTCCATGGCTTTTGTGTGTCATCGGTCCATTTACGTCTGAATGCAGAAATTCACCTGCTGCATAGTTTCGTGGTTGTGTGGTTTTGAATGATTTCTTTGTTGATTTCGCGAATACACACGCTTCACAAAACAGTTTGGCATTAGCATTAATTCTAATATTAATTTGACCAGTATCAGCCATTTGACGCATTCGGTCCAAACCCGGATGGCCGAGTTTCCGATGCCATCTCATGAGTTCTTCTTCTACCGAATTTGCCGCTTCATATTCCAACGGCTTTAGTTGCATCTCGTACAAGTTGCTTGTCGTGAGTATGCCTTCAAGATGGGTTTGTCCATTTAGGTTGAATTTGACCCCCTCACCAGCCATTAATATTTTAGCGCCTACCTTTTGGCATAATCCAGTGCTGATCAGATTTTTCCGCAAAGTTGGAATGTACATAGCATTTTTGAAGTCGACCTGCTTCCATCTATTTCCAACTTTTGCCAATGCGGTTACCAAACCTCGACCAGCTGCTTCTAGTTCATATTTGCCCGCCAATTTTAGTTTTTCACTGTCTTCATTCAGATCAACAAACCACTTCTTTTCATTAAACATGTGACAACTTGCCCCACTGTCACACAACACTTTGTCATCGCGTTCACTGACCATTGCTGCCTCCGCCGCGCTGAAGCATATGTTCCCCATGTTGGTGCTGGTGCTGGTGCTGCCGCTGTCTTGTTGTTTGCTCCGCTTCGAACAATCTCGTCTGAAGTGTCCATGTTCCCCGCACCCATAGCATTTTGCCCTTTTCTTTGATGAGACGTTCCTTGGTTTTTGCGACACGGACCTTGTTGACTTTTTGACAAACATTGCTTCGGCTGTCATTTCTGGATTCACACGAGCCTCTTCGGTAAGTATGATTTTCTTTAGTTCATCTGGCGTCCTCTTATCGGCACTAGCCAGATGGAATGCCACATGCACTGTAGAGAATTCTCTTGGTAAATTATCCATTAGCTTCACCATGATGTCCTCAGGTGACTTAATGTCACCGCTGCGTTTGCATTTTGCAACCAACAATTCGATTTGAGCAATGTGTATAGCCATTGACCCGCCCATGTAACGATAAGCGTGGTATTCGCGATTTGCCTCCATTTTGCTACTTCCATCGGAACGTTCGTACACCGATAGTAGCTTTTTCCACATTTCACCTGCGGTCTCACAAGCTGCCACAAATGTTTGCTGATTGTTATCGATCGCTGACAGTATTGCCAAAGTAGCCCTTCCATCGCATTTTTCCCATGCTTCGATCTGTGCTTCATTGCTGCCATTGCTCTCCGGCCGTAAAACATTACCCTGTGCATATTTCAGCAAGGCATTCACCTTGAAATATTGCAGCATACATTGTTTCCACAACGGCCAATTTGAGCCCTTCAGCTTTTCAAAATGTGGCATGTCTGTTTTATCTGACATGTTGATTTTATTCCCGAAACACTCACGAAATACAAAAATAAACGATAACTACTTTACTGTCCAAGATGTCCGACAACACGTGTTTTTCACTAACCTGTTTCACAGTTTTGTGGCGCAGTGGAAGCGTGCTGGGCCCATAACCTGTTGATAATTCTGGTAGCAGAGCGTTGATAATTCACAGCCAACAAAACAAGTATCAAATAGAATTTATTCAGTTAGGTTTATAAGTTCGTGTGTTCACGTTACAGCTTGTTTACAGACTGACACTTACACTTCTACATAAACATAAAATATAATTGTTCATTGTTTTATTCTCACTAGGTTACCGACCGCGAGCCCGCACGCTCTGATCACCTCGCATTCATAACCGTGCGAAACTTGAAACTACGTTTTCACAACATTCTATACTCAGTAAATGAGTCAACAGAATTAATAAAATATTATTATTATTATTATTATTATTATTATTATTATTATTATTATTATAATAATAATAATAATAATTATTATTATTATTATTACACTCTAATTACCAACACCAATTAAAAACACATTAAGTATAGGTAACAAATTTGCTATTCAACCTACTATTAAAGACATTAACATACCTAGATTAATAAAAGACACAGAGTATATTATTGACTGTCATCCAGAAGGAATCAAAGAAACAACCAGAGCCAAAATGATTAATATTATCACAAATGGACTACATAAGGTAAAACAAAAATATAAACTAAACCAAATAACGAGAGAATATAATTTGACCAAACAATTTCTACGTAATAACGACGATATTATCGTGACAAAAGCTGACAAAGGAGGAAGTACAGTAATTTTATATAAAAATGACACAACAACTACTTAGTGACACGACAACATATAAAATTCTAAAAAATAACCCCACAAATAAATTTCAAGTAACAACCAACAAAATAATTGATCAATTAATATTAGAGTTTAGCATTACAGAAAGTTATGGAAAAGTGTTAAAAAAGCATAATTCAGTCTGACCAAAATATATGGAATGCCTAAAATTCACAAACAAGATGTTCTACTAAGACCAGTTGTATGTTGTATAGATTCACCATCATATAACCTATCAAAATTCTGACACAACTCATTAAAAGACTATGTCACAATATTTCATCATAACATTAAAAATTCATTACAATTAAAGGAATTAATTAAATACATACAACTTCCAGAAAATTACATTTTAGATTTATTAGATGTCACATCACTTTTTACAAATATACCGCAAGAACTAGTAGTACAAATTATAGAAGATGATTGGGATATGATAACACACTACACAAACATGGAAAAATTGACACTAATTAAAATAATAAAACACACATTTACTACTAGTTACTTTTAATATAAAGACAACTTCTACCAACAATTGGATGGCAGCAGTATGGGAAATCCAGCATCGCCTATCCTGGCAAGTTTAGTAACAAATTATATTATAACACAAACGTTACAAATCACTGAGTTTCTAATACCACTATTAAAGTGCTATGTGGACGACATTATAGTAGCAATAGCTGTCAACAAAAAAGATAGTCTATTAACAACTTTTAACAATATACATCACAAGATTAATTTTACAATGGAAACTGAAATCAACAATAAAATTTCGTACCTAGATATGATATTAATTCGACAGAACAATGGGAAAACAATAACTAGTTGGTATATAAAACCGACCCATTCTAAACGAATAGTTAATTTTCAGTCCGATCATCCTTTAAACACAAAATTGAAAACTTTAAAAGCTTAAAAACAAAAAATGCAAAATTTAAGTCATCACCAGTTTCATGTCCAGAATCTGGAAAAACTGGAATCGCTATTTATAATGAATGGCTATCCAAAAAATGTTGTAAAAAACATATAATATGCAACAATACCCTACAATATTACTCCTAAGTAAACACCAGAAAAACTCCTATTCTTTAGATTCCCACATATCCCTGGAATTTCTAACCATATTAACAAAGAAATACAACACAATAAAGTAGGACGACTAGGAGTATCTAACACCATAACAATAGGAAGTATATTTACAAAACTAAAAACGCAAGATAACAAAGACGTAAAAGCTAATGTTATCTATTCAATAACCTGCAATGATTGCGAAAAAGTATACATTGGTCAAACTAAACAACACCTTAGCAAAAGACTATACAACCACAAACAGGATTGTAAACCAATGTATATTAACAAGAAAGAAAAAACAGCTCTGGCACAACACTGTTCCAATGAAAATCATACGTTCAACTTTAGCAACACAAAAATATTAGACAGAGAAACAGGTTATAAAAAAAGATTAATAAGCAAAATAATACATATTAATATAACAAAGGAAAAAAACATAAACCTTAAAACGGATAAGGATAAATTGTCCAATATGTATGCGAATTTAATACATACAGATGTGCAAATAAGTGGTTTGCAACCAGTACAACACCAGGTTGTAAACAATAAATAAGTGTAGTCATTGTGAATGTTCATTTTAAAGTGTTGTGTTGTGAATTTAATGAAGATAGCAAATTTTAAAGTCATGACAAATATAGCTGACATTTAAAGGTAAATTTAATCATTGTGATATATGTAAATAGCATCAAGAAATTTTTTATTGTAATTGTAATTTTTTTTATGATATTTATTTTCATTTATTTTCTAATTTTAGTCAACAATGTAATTTTTAAACTTTTTTTTAGCCCTGAGGAAGATAACAAAGTTATCGAAACGTCGGCAATAAATTATTAGCATAGGCTAGTTTTTTTAATTATCCTACTTCCAAATTACATTATTAAAAACATATAAAAAAGATATAACCAATAAAGTCAAAATAAATGAATTATTTGCAGAGATTTTAGCTTTTAAGATATCGTTTCGGTATTTTATCCGACATGACAAACTTCATTCAATTTTTAGCTCGTCATTGAACCAAATAATTTGGCTTGATGTTCCCTCACATTTCCAAATTTTTTTGGGAAATGTAAAATTTATGTCATTAACTAATATATTCAAAACAATTTCTGATTTGTTGTTTACGGACTTTGTATTGTCTTGTATAAATATCCAGTTCACATTAGAAGTAATGGTGAAAATTAAATTTAAAAAAAGCATTGAATAAATTTACAACAGTTACAGGTTCCACAATTTTGACTTTTTTTTTTGTAAAGTTTGAAATTTTATATTTAAATTAGATGCCAAGGTGATTAGAAAGTTCTGTATTAACTAAGTTCAAATCTATGTTGTAGTTTAAGTTAGAAAAATACATTGTATTGACAATTTTCTTTTCTAGTTGGCAAATTAAAACTAGTGGATAAGCCATATCCCAACATAAAATCACACAACATAGTTTTAAAATTATCAACCCGATTAAATTTTACGTTAAAATCTCTTGTGACAAAGACATTTTTATTAAAATTAATTTATTTAAATGTTTCAGCTAATACATTTAAAATACATTATAATTTCCTGATGGGGATCGATATAGAGAAATTATTATGCAGTTACTGTCATTAATAGAAGTTGCAACAATTTCACAATTTTTTTCAATATATAAATTATTTAAATTGATTGGGGTGCATTGAACATAACATTATTACACCGCCGAGCTCAAATATTAAAAATGAATTTTTACATTCCAATAAGAATGACTCAAATTCGTTTGGTTTTGATTTAATAGACTGTACGTTTAAATGTAAAATATTAACTGTTTTAGTAGTTGTACCTTCTACGATTCCGTGGGTTGCTGTTTCCGTGGTAGAAAAAAACGTCTATTTCCTACATATGTCGGCCTATTGTTATACTGCGTATGCACTTGCAACAGCGTCTCATAGCTTGTCGGTTTTCTGCCGTCGGATCAAAGGAATTTGACACTTGTTGCTGGGTGATGTTGCTCGAGGATGTTACGCGTACGGTACATTGTTGAAAGTGTACGCAGTATTAAGATCCGTAATAACTTTGTCATAATATAACATGAGGCTGGAGACTTTGTAAGACCAATATTCTTCCGGGTTTTTTAAAAGAAGTTTTTCACATGTTAATTTATTTATGTTTAATTTATTTAAATACGCTGTTATATTATCTATTAACTGTTTGCCATTTTTCATTTTTATTGATATCATTTAAATTTTTAATTATATTTTCAGTAGAATTACATTTAGGCCCCTTTCACACGTAGATTTGGAATCCCAGATTCAGAATCTCGGATTCCGGTGATACATACGTTTAAATGGGACCTTTCAGACGTGGATTCCGAATCGCGATTCTGTCTGGATTCTCCAGCAATTCCGAATCTGAGATTCACGCTATACATTACCGTTATATGTAGCTTTTCAGACGCGGATTCTTTTTCAAGCGACGGCTTCTCATACCATAGGCGGCGAGTTTATTAATTTACCCATATTGATTTTCTTTATTTATATAATTGTAGAAACTAATAAAAAATATTAACAAAAATAATAATATATGTTTTATTTTCATTTTATTTATTAATAATTAAAATATTCTACTTAAAAATTTTTCATTATTTTAAGCAAACTAGTTTTGCAAATTAAATTTGCATTATTTATAATTGATTGATTAATTATAAATAGCATTGATAATGCAAATTTAATTTGCGAAACTAGTTTGCTTAAAATAAAGAAAAATATTTAAGAAGAATATTTAAATTATTAATAAACAAAATGAATACATATAAAGATATTCAATAAAATTACAAAAAATAAATTAGTTACATTTTTTATTGTTTCTACAATTAATATTTAATATAAGTAAATTTTATTACTTATTTTTATTTAAGAATTTTAAATTGAATATGTAACAAGCACATTTAAGATGTATAGGTAATAACACTACCCTGTTACTAAGAAGTCCCAAATATATTAATCTGGTTATTTCCCCAAAGTTATATTAACGACATAATCTGGATATTTCCAATAACTAATTAAGCAACGGACGCGACGGATTATAATAATCCGGATATTTCCAGCAGCTGTGCTGGAGTATATTTTATAGTGGGAAAATGTAGTATATAAGTATTTTGTAAAACATTATTTAGGCAGTTAAGATTTCATTCTTGTTACATTGTTAGACGATTATTATTATTTCACTGTTGATTAAACATTATTCACGAAGAACCACGTTATTATTATTATAACCCTACAACACCCTGTTACAATTGGAGCCCAACTTAGTGGCTCGTGATTAAAAAGATTATCAACGTGCTATAAAACGGCGTCTTACAATTTGAGAAGCAAGATGTCCTTATCACAGGAACAGCTCCTAGCTGTAATGGAAAGCATGAAAGGAGTTTTTAGTGATTTGGTAAAATCGGCTCAAACACCTGCACCAGCACAAGAGCAGAAGATGACCCTTGCCACCTGCAGATCGAGATTCGCCGGAGATGAAGCCGATGATGTAGATGCCTTTATCGATGCAGTCAACATATATAAAGATTGCATGAGAATTGACGATGAAAGCGCATTAAACGGATTTCCGATGTTGTTAGATGGTGCAGCGAGAACGTGGTGGAAAGGAATAAAAAGAAGTGTTTCAGGATGGAAAGAAGCACTCGACGCCCTACGCCACGCATATGGGTACAACAAACCTCGATTTATGGTATTCGAGGAACTTTTTTTATGGAAGCAAAACAAAAATATGCCGACAGATTTGTTTGTGAGTAAAGCACGAGCACTACTATCACATTTGCCAAATGATCCAGAGCTGCCCGAGATGTATCAGATAGACATGGTATACTCACGTTTAAACTTGAATATTAGAAAAAGGCTATCACGCGAGTCAGTGAAAACGTTTAACGAGTTGATTATTCAAGCTCGAGCCATTGAAATGATGGAGGAAGATCCACCAAGAAGGAACAATGAAACATTGAATAATGCAAGAACAAGTCGCCCAAGATGCAATTTCTGTAAAAAGTTTGGACACGATGAATTTATTTGTAGGCAAAAACAAAATGCAACAAACCAAGTGCCGCCAGCACCTAACACAACACTTATATGTTTTGGTTGCGGAAAACCCGGACATATCCGCAGTCAGTGCCAGGATGCACAAATACCATCTACAAGTATTAACAACGCATCAAGTTTTGATTTCTCCGCCGCCGATTTTGAAGCAAAATATGGACGTCCAAGTATATATATTACTGCAGCAAACCATACCGATCTGGTAATAATAGATACTGGCGCAAATGGCTGCGTTGCAGGACGACAACTGAATGATCATCTTGAAGAACTTAATTATCCATTCCAGTACGACCAAATTTACATGTCACTTGCGGACGGAGTAAAGAAAAAGCGAGACGTAAGACGTTATGAGTTACCAGTTACGGTAGAAAACAAAACTGTAATGGTTCCGTTTATTGCTGTCCCAGAATTTACCGAAGCAAGAACTCTGATGGGACAAGATTTTATTCGAAAAACAAATATGGTTTTAAATGTTCCCCGAAACAAATTTTATTTTGATGAAAATCCAGAGAACTGTTTTGCATTAATACCTGAAGGTGAAGAAAATGATATAAAAATAGCAGTAGAAGAATCTACCAAAAATCAGATTCAGAAGCTAAGCGACGCTGATCAACAAAAACTAGATAATTTGTTGAAAGAGCACCAGGAAGTGTTCACACGGCCTGATCAAGCAACCCCGTTTGCAGAACACGCAATTCGGCTATCATCAAATGAACCAATTGCTGTTCCGCCATATAGAATGTCTCCTGAGACAAAGAAGTTTCTCGAAAAAGAAATAGACAGACTACTAGAAGAGGATATTATAGAAGAGTGCGAATCCCCATATGCAGCCCCTGTAGTATTAGTACCAAAAAAGACGGGAGAATATAGGCTATGTGTGGATTATAGAAAACTAAACTCCGTAACTATAGCAGACACCTATCCTCTACCCAGGATTGACGATTTACTTCATACTGCCCCAAAAACTCTTTTTATGACGACATTGGATCTAAAAGCAGGATATCACCAAGTAGCTGTAATAATAGAGGATAGAGACCGTACCGCTTTCATTTCCCCAGTTGGAACCTTTCGATTCAAACAAATGTCATTTGGTCTTCGCAATGCCCCAGCGACATTTCAACGGCTCATTGACCGATTCCGGAGCGGACTCAAAAACATTATTATTCTTGCCTATCTGGATGATATAATCATCTTGTCCACAACTTTTGAAAAGCACCTGCAAGATCTAGATGAAGTATTTCAACGGTTAAAATTGTTTAAACTCCAAGTCAACAAAGAAAAATGTGAATTTGTACGTGATCGAGTAAAATACCTAGGACACATATTAACACCCAGAGGAATAGAACCGGATCCCCAAAAAGTGAGTGCAATAGAAGAAATGAAGCGACCTGGGAATGAGAAACAAATTAGATCATTTTTGCAAACCTGCTCCTGGTTTAGAAGATTTATACCAGATTTTTCAAATATATCTCAACCGCTAAGCAGGCTATTGAAAAAGAATGCAAAATTCCACTGGGACGAATCGCAAGAAATTGCGTTCAAAGAGTTAAAAATGAGACTGATAAATTATCCTATTCTACGATCGGTTGATCCTAGTTTGCCATACACCCTAAAAACTGACGCAAGCGCCTACGCTTTAGGAGCTGTTTTGCTCCAGGGGGAGGGTGCCGACGAGAGACCAATAGAATATGCAAGCCGACTACTGACACCCGCAGAACAAAATTATTCGACAACGGAACGAGAAGCTTTGGCTGTGGTATGGGCCTGCAATAAATATCGAGGATATATAGAAGGAGCCGTAATTAATGTCAAAACTGATCACCAACCATTAAAATGGTTGATGTCATTGAAATCGCCTAATGGAAGACTAGCACGATGGGCATTAACTTTACAATCATATAATCTAGTTATAGACTATTTACCGGGAAAAGCTAATCTAGTCGCAGATACGCTATCAAGACCTCCATGTCATGACGCCGCTGAAATTGACTGCCCTATCTGTTATACTTCGATCGACATGCCCACAGAAATGCTTGCCAAGATTCGAGATAAACAAATTGAAGACCCTGAACTAAAGAATATAATAGACTGTTTTGAGGACAATGACAAGAAGGATACGGTTAACCATAGAAAATGGACAGGCCGCGGATTTATCATGCAAAATGGAATACTTTATCATTATTCATGGGATGACGACATCGAAGAAGCTCAAGAAGTAGTTCCCGAAGAAGAAATTTTACGAGTGTTGCGAGAATATCATGATATTCCCACAGCCGGTCACTATGGGATTGAAAAAACATACAAACGTATAGCATCTCGATATTATTGGACCGGAATACGACGTCGAATTACCGAATATATTTCAAAATGTGTCGAATGTCAACGGTACAAACCTACTAACTTGAAACCCGCTGGGTTATTACAAACTCCTGTACCGGCACGACGCTTTGAAGTAATATCTATTGATTTGTTTGGGCCTCTCCCGGAAACAGAAAATAAACTAAAATGGATCTTTATCATTGAAGACACAACAACAAAATGGGTAGAATTGTTACCACTAGAAGTAGCTACAGCGGAAGCTTGTGCAAATGCTTTAATCAACGAAATTATACTACGATATGGAACACCACGAAGAATAATTAGCGACAATGGACCACAATTTGTTACAAATGTGATGCAACAAGTGGCACACGTATTTGGATTCCAACAAAACCTTATACCCGTATATCACCCAGAAGCAAATCCAGTAGAAAGAAAAAATAGAGATCTAAAAACACAATTAGCTATACTATCCGAGAAAGAACACACCATGTGGTACAAGTATTTACCGACGATAAGATTTGCGATGAACACCATAACATGCGATTCAACAGGGTTTACCCCAGCTTTCCTAATGTTTGGAAGAGAAATGAGGACGCCTGAAGATGTACATCATGATTTTAGGCAAATTGTAAACAACGAAACATTTGTACCACAGATTACAGCACACCTTAAGAAAATTGCTGACTGGCTATCTACCGCTAGAGAAACACAAGAAAAACAGCAAGATAGATGGAAAAAAGTAGCAGACAAAAAAAGAAGAGAAGTATTACCATACGGACCAGGAGATTTGGTATTGGTCAATACACACACCAGAAGCAAAGCAGCCAACAACTACACATCAAAATTTGCTCCTAAACGAGATGGACCATATATAATAAAGCGACTTGTAAGTCCAACAACATATGAAGTGGCTTCTCCAGAAAATCCAGCAGTTTCTTTGGGAACATACCATACAAATGCACTGACTCCATTTAAAGAAGACATTACACCCATACCGATACCTGTAAAGCCAATTCGCAGAAGAGGACGGCCGAGAAAACAATAAAAGCACTTTCGAGGACGTTGAAGCACTTTTAAGGGGGAGTATGTAACAAGCACATTTAAGATGTATAGGTAATAACACTACCCTGTTACTAAGAAGTCCCAAATATATTAATCTGGTTATTTCCCCAAAGTTATATTAACGACATAATCTGGATATTTCCAATAACTAATTAAGCAACGGACGCGACGGATTATAATAATCCGGATATTTCCAGCAGCTGTGCTGGAGTATATTTTATAGTGGGAAAATGTAGTATATAAGTATTTTGTAAAACATTATTTAGGCAGTTAAGATTTCATTCTTGTTACATTGTTAGACGATTATTATTATTTCACTGTTGATTAAACATTATTCACGAAGAACCACGTTATTATTATTATAACCCTACAACACCCTGTTACAAATACATTTTAATATTTTTAAAACATTAAAGCAATTTAGGAATATGAAGACATAAACATAAAACGTAAGAGATTGACCTTGTGTATGTCGGCGCACATTGAGACTCGTGTAAGGTATAGGACAGGACATGTACGATATCCATACTCTACGGCACTGTACTCGCAAATGAATCCGGGCGTATACGGATTTAGAATCTCGGATTCAGAATCTGGGCGACGGAATCTACGTGTGAAAGGGGCCTTAGAATCGCTTCTCATTTTCATGAACGAGTTTTTGTTGTTAATACCACTCTTCGATTTATTTGTTGTGTTTTTATAACCGATACTTTTTTTGTAGCATCGAAATATTTTAACTTTAATATTTAAAGCTATTATCAATTCAGTATTTAATGAATCCATATTACCTATATGTAATTTTAATACCTTTATATTTTCTTTTTTTAAATGCATTATCTTGTTTTTTTTATCTTAGAAATAGATTATATCAACTCGTTATTAACGATTTCTTGTATCATTTTATTGAATTCTGTATCTTTTAAAAAAGCAATAATTGGATTTTTACTTACAGATCTTAAATCTGATCTCCCTATTGTAAGAGTAGGTGAACAGAATTATTGTATACTTTAATATTTATTAAGCGGCTTTGAAAAAACGTGCGTCGCACGCGACGGCTTACTGTATAGAAAACATTGTAATGTAAAACTGATAACTAAATAGGAAGAACAATACAGTGCAGAAGCATGAATTGCAAAACCAAATTTTAAAAATTCTACAATTTTTGATTCAAATTTAGTATCAATAGAATTAAATATGACTGAAGTTTACTTCAACAAACCAATCTATAATGGCATTTGTATTTTGGACATACTGCAGTTGATTTGGAGAAAAAGCTCAAATGTGTAATACAGACACCAAGATCATTTGATGCCTCAAAATATTTTGATGCAAGTGATTATCCTGTTGACAAAGTCTACGGTATTCCACGTGTCAATAAAAAGATGATAAAAGACAAAATCTCTGGAAAGGTAATGACTGAATTTGTAGGATTAAGATCAAAAACGTATGCGGTGCATGTTGAAGCAAAGTACAAGGACAAGAAAGCAAAAGGAATAAAAATGCACATTGTTAAAAATTGTTTAAAATTTGATGATTATCTTGAGTGTCAACAAAAAAACATATGTTAGACAAAAACTTTTCTAAACCGAGAATTACACTGTCTCCAGTGTTAAGCATACTAAAAATCCGCACAGTAATAAGAAATATATAGTGCCGGATTTCTACGATACTTTGCTTTAGGGTCACTGGCAAATTATGGAAACGCTCTAATATCATTTTAATTTTTACATACTTACATTTGGCATAATTAAATAACATTATTTTTACTTTTTTTTTTACAGATTAACTAGTTAATTAGCCGGGTCTATTAGAACAAGACATGTATGAGTTACTGGTATAAAACCTTGCGGATAATTCAAGACGTACCAAGAATTGCTGTAGATTTCTCATTTTTATTTTTTTTATATCTTCCGGCCTTTTTAGTCACTACATTTGCTCTAAAATTGTAAATTTTCAAACTCAAAAGCGGTTCCGGACTAAAAATTATATATATTATTTAATAATGTGGTATATAAAGATTTTTTTAAAACATATTTTGTTAATGTTATGTCTATTGTTAGTCGTAGTGTTTGTCTAAAAAGTGTTTTTTTATAGTTTTTTGAAGTCAGTTATATTATTTTCAATTTTGATTAAGTTAGGAAGATTGTTGTAAATTATGACTCCTCTAACTATCAAACTTGTATATTTCATGGATGTGTTGTTTTTTTCCAGGTGTATGTCGCTTTTTCTACGTGTTTTGTAATCATGTATTGTCTTATTTAAATTTACGTTTAGAGTGCTTTTCATTTTATTATGTTTAATTTTATGTATAAATATACTTAGTTGCAACATTATTAAGAATTTGATGTTTAGATGTTTTGTAATGTTATGAATTTGTTTAGTGCTAGTTCTATAGTGATAGTTATAAGTTAGTTTAATAACTTTGATTTGTTGTCTTTGCATTTTGTTTAGGTTATATTAAGTAGTGTTTCCTCAAATACTTGTTAAATATTTTAAACTAGATGAAAAAATAGCATTAAAAATATTTTTTTTAGTGTTAAGACATAGATATTCTTTGACTTTGTATAAAATTCCAATTGATTTTTTCAGTTTAGATCATTGGTTAGTGTAAGCTTTAAGTATTTTGTCTGGTTTATTTGTTCTATAATGCTATTACTCGTTTTTAAAGTAATAAGAGCTTAACGGTTGCGCTATGCACTTAGTTCTAATGTGTTTTGGTTGTTTGCTCTACATTTGTTTTATTGAATACTAATTAAAACCTTATTTTATGTATCGCGTCAGTAAACTTACTCTCGGTGGAAAAAAATAATAATGCAAAATTTATGTAACGCGGATAGTTAACCACCTCGATTAATCTGTTACAAGCTGAGGTCATATACAAGCTTTTGTTTAACATGTATTGTCCAGTTTGAACAACACAGCGGATTACTAACTAAACATAATTTTTGTTTTGGGTAACAAATACTACGTATTTATTGTTATCGATACATTTTTGTTTTTAGGTATTAATCTAATATTAAATGGTTACGACTAATCATTGTCGATTATAGGTGTTTTTGTTATGGGTTAATTGAATACCGTATTACAAATTTAGTTTCCTGTTCTATTGTTCTATTATAATACCACTGTTTATTTCCCAGTATTTACGAATGTGTAACAATAAATGTTTTATTTGAGTTCAGCTGCTATTTCCTTTTTATTATAATTCAGACTTTGCCACTTTAGGGAAAATGGCTGGAGCCCTCTTTAGTTATTTTGTGCCTGTTGGAATCAGCGTGTTGAGCTGGCTGTGGTACGTTAAACTTAGTTCACCAATTATATATGAGTAGCCGTACGCCAAGGGACGCCCAGGAAGGTAAGCGTTTTAAGTGAACATTACTATAAACATCAAATTTATGTACCAAATTTCTTAATGCATTTAGGGATACTTGCACACCAAGAAATTTCTGGTGTAAACTTTTAATTGTGTATTTATAGGTCACTTCTCCAATACCGTAACATATAATCAAGTAAATGCGCTGTTGTAAGAACAGCATCTTTATGAAGATATTAGTTTAAATATTAACTAATAATTGCAGTAATGTTACATAAGCTATACTTGACAACAACAATCTTGATTTCCAATTACAAAATGAAATTTTATTTTTAATATGAAACATAACTTCCATAAATAAATTTCTCAACGTAGTTCATATTATTAGGACAAGCAAAAGACATTAAGGAAAATGACTTAAAAAAAAAAAGTTCAATCATTTTGATTGAACTTTTTTTATGTCCGAGACAATTTTAAAGGTAAAGTGCGCGTAGTCATTAACTCCATGGTAGTATATATTTGAGTATACAGCAATCAATTTTACAACCCCAAATAATAAAACAAAATTTGTATGCATGCAATTTATAGTACTTCTGATAAGAACAATGTAAGTGAATTAAAAAATAATGATAGTTTATGTTAACTGTTGATGTACGACAAATCAATATATTTTATTACAGAAGATTTTAACACTGACATTAACAAACAATTGCATAATACAACTGTTTTTTAAGTTTTTTATATTTATATGAGACAAAGTTATCAATCTACTAACTACAAACAAACTACAATATGAATAACGGGTTTTAGGCTATTGTATTCCGTACTCATCTCTCAGATTATTACGCTTAAATAATTGTAATCAATAATTTTAAGTATTTACAGTTAAGCCAACAATTAAAAAAATTTACAACATCAAATATTAATAACATTAAGTATTTAAGTAAGGAATTTGGAAGATACCTATGAAACCTATTTAAATGTAGCTTTATGAAAATAAAAGTTAATTTTAATTCACTGTAAGTAACTAGCAATAGTGGTACGTGGAAAGACCTAAAAGACCTAATGACCAATTCTATAGTAAAAAAAGAAATAATAAATATGGAACGGGAAGAAGATTAGCACGATCAAACTTGCAAGATACAAAAACAAAAAATGAGACAAGAACAAAATAAGTAAGAAGAGGTAAAGCAACAATTGAAAAATTTATTTTAGAAAAAAATAAATATAAAAAGTTATGTGAAAAAAAGTAGAAAGAATGAAAGAAAATGGAAGAAGAACAAATAAAAAGTATAACAACAGAAGAAGACTTATGGAAGAACATTAAAAAAAGTAAAAACAAAATGAGAGATGAGACAAGAACATATCAGTCGAAACATTTAAAGATCATTTTATGATAACAATGGAAGGAAGTGAAATAGAAAATAAACAAATAGGTATAGCAGCAGAGGACACAAACGAAATATTAGAGCAGGACAACAAAATACTAAAAAGTGAAATAGATGACCAGATTATATTACTAAAAAAGAGAAAAGCGTCAGAAAAAGACAACATACCAAATAAAGCGTGGATATATGCAACACAAGAAATAATACATACTATGCACGCAATCATAAACAAAACATGAATTAAAAGCATACCGGAGGAGTGGAGAATGGGACTAATAACGCCAATTTTTAAAAACGGAGCTAGAAAAAACCTTACAGACCCATAACCTTAATGAACACAGCATATAAGATATTCGTAGGAATAAATAAAAATAGATTATAAAAAGAAATACTAGCAGATACACAAATAGGTTTTAGGGAAAAGCGAAGTGTAAGTGATGCAACATACACGCTTAATTGGTGCGTAGAACATAATATGGAAAGGAAACAAGGCAAAGTGTGTGCGCTATTTGTTGATTTAAAAGCAGCTTTTGATACAATTAACAAAATATATTTAATAATAGTAATGAGAGACAAAAACATAGACAGAAGACTAATAGAAGCCATAGCAGATATTTATAAAACAACAAATAATAAAGTAAAATTAGATGAAAAAATCTCGTCTTCTTTTATTACAGAAAGAGGATTAAGGCAAGGATGTTCTTTAAGCCCAACCTTATTTAATGTATATGTTGCAGATTTAGAAGAGGCACTTAGGAAGGGACAAAGAGAAGAAATTGTGTTTGGGAGAGGAAAAATATGGAGTCTCAGATGAGCTAATGATGTTGTGGTAATGTCACAAGATTACAAAAGAATGGTGGAGTAATGAAACGACTTAAAACTTATTTGAAAAAAACAGAACTAAAGCTAAACACACAAAAACAAAAATTATGGTATTTCAAAAAGGACACGGAAGAAAACAAGAACAATTTTATTGGGGCAATGAAAAAATTGAAGTAGTTAAAAAAATCAAATATTTGAGATATAATTTTGACTATAATAACACACACAAAATTTATATAGAAGCAATAACAAGAAAAGCTAAACTGGCAATGCAAGAACTTTGGAGATATTACCAAGCTAAATTGCTACTTTTTGACACCGTGGTAAGAAGTATTATTTAGCTGAAATATGGGGTTAGAAAAAAGAGATCCAATAGAAAAGCTGCACTTTAAATTTATTAGATGAACATTAAAAGTAGATAGAAACACGCCTAAATACATTGTTATGCAAGAAGGACAGAACGACAAAATGGCTACAACTGCAAATTAAAACAGCTGTGCGATACAAAAAAAATACGACAAAAAGAAATAAACATACTAATACAAATAGAACAAAAACGAAAAAGAACACAAACAAGAGGCAACAAATATAGATGGACAAATGAACAAAAATTGTGCCTAGAAAGTTTGGGTAATCAGAAGAGTGATGTATGTAATGATTTTAATAGAAATTACAGATGCAATAAATGGGCAGAATGGACAAATAAAAGACTCGGAATTACAAAAATCAACATACAATACAAGGTACAAAGAACTTTTAGTGTACAGGCTTCCGCAGTATCTTCTTAATCCAAATATTTCTGCAGAAGATAAAATAAACATCGCAAGGTTTAGATGTGAAAACGAAGAATGGGAAAAAAAGTTATGGATTAATGTGAAGCAACCAAATATGCAGGTTATGCGGAAAAGCAGAGGACACAATAGAACATTGGATTTGAGAACGTGATGGAATAGCAGGAGCAGAAATACAAGGTTGGAGTGCGTCTGAAATACTTAATGAAAATGGAAAAGGACAAAAAGATATTAGGTGAAATAAATAGATAATGGTATAAATGGAAAAAATAAATAATTGTTTAATTTTTAAGGGGTATATACGATATAATTGTTATATAGGTAAAAATATATAAAAAATAAATTTGTTTATTATTAACTGATATGTACAAACAAGCACAATTATGCCAATAAAGGATTTATATATATATATATAGGTAATTCCGTTACTTTTCGACTAACTTGAAAAAGTCGACCTCTTTGATTTAGCTCAAATTTTCAAGGATCAAAATATAGATTAAAAAAATGAGATTCCCAAAATTTTGAACCTTAGAATATTGCCTGTTTAAAATGACACACATTTGAAGGTCAGAAATTTTACAATAAAACGTCTGTTTTAGCTTACATTGTATCTCAATTTTTAGGCTTTTGGAAAAAGATAAAAAGGTCGATTATGGTTCAAATCATTCCTTATTACATGTACTTTAAAACCCATATTTTTATGTTTAATATTGTAGCAGTCATTTTGATATATTAAGCTTCAAACATTATTTCAAAAAACCCCGTAAATATAGCAAAATCGCAAAATTTTGCTTTCTTTAAACCGTTCTAACTTTGTCAAATCTTAACAAAATTTAATTTGCGAGGTCTAAATTTCTTCGTGTTTAATCTCTTTTAAAGTGATCACACAATACTTATAGAATCAATACGTATACACCATTATTTTGATGCAAAAAGTTGCACATGTTTTCGCGATCTTCAAAACTTGTAATTTTCAGGTTAAAAAAAACGCTGTCATTCTATGTCGATTTTAATCAAAATTTTAGTAAATACTCTTTAGAACACAAAAAAAAGGTTATCTATATGAGAAATGGTATATCTGGCATTATCAAGAGTTTTTTAATATTCAAAAACTGTCAAAATCGGCAAACGGGACATTTTTGTATCTCAATTTTTGAGCCTCTGAAAAAAGATAAAAAGGCCTACGGTGGCCCAAAATACTCCTTATTGCATGTACTTTAAACTCATATTTGTATAATTAATGTTGAAGCAGTCATTTTGATATATCAAGCTTTAAACATTATTAAAAAATAACGTAAATTTGAAAACTATTTTGATGCAGGAATTTGAACATGTTTTTGCAATCTTTAAAACTTGTAATTTTTAAGTCCCAAATAAACGCTGTCACCCTATGTCAATTTTAGTCAACATTTTAGTAAATACTCTTCAGACCACAAGAAAAAAGTTTATTTATATGAAAAATAGTAAATCAGGTATTATCAAGAAGCCATTGAAAAAATGCAAATTATTGTGCTGCGTTGCCTAGTTGTAGGTGTTGTACTTTTGATAATATTATGGGTAAACATTTTCTCTAAAAAACGCGTCAAAAAAGTTGCTTTCTGTTGGTAAATCTCAATTGCTAGGGCATTACCATTACAGAATCCGTAAACAAAAATGATATCTGCGTATTCTCCGTTGTTGAACAGCATTTTTATCAAACTTTACTAATCGATCCAAAGAAAACTGTTTTGTTACTTGCCATAATGCACACTTGTTAAAGTAATGTTGTTTTGTTTGTGTTTTTTTGCTAAATAAAAAGTTTTTTAATTATTTTGTAATTCTTGTCTATCTCAAAAACAAAACAAAATAGACAAAAAGTGATTTAGATTTTCTGAAAAACAAAGCCAATTATGACGATTTTTGAATATTAAAAAAATCTTGATAATGCCCAATATACCATTTTTCATATAAATAACCTTTTTTCTTGTGGTCTAAAGAGTATTTACTGAAATTTTGACTGAAATCGACATAAGGTGACAGCGTTTTTTGAGACCTAATAATTACAAGTTTTGAAGATTGCAAAAACATGTGCAACTTCTTGCATTAAAATAGAGGTAAATATGTATTAATTCTATAAGTCTTGTGTAAAAAAATCATAGTTGCAAAAATACACTTGACTACATTATTTCAAAATACAACCCGAAAGCCAAATAATTTGTCAATTTGCAAACAAATAAATAATTCTAATAATAAATTAAAACAACTTGACAAAGAAAATTTAAAAAAATACACCATCAACTCTTTTTTTTTAATAAACATCACTGATGAGCTTTTAAGTAAACTACCAGTGTCCTAATATAACTATTACTATCTAATTCTATGCAGCTGACACTGCAGTATCAGAAATAATAAATAAATAATAACAGATATTTTAGTATTTTCTAAAGTTGTAGAACAAATAAATTTGAATAATCTATTTGACCTTTTAATTGTTATAAATAGTTTGATAATTATCAACATAGATTTTTTAAAAGAAAAATTAAAAACACAATTTGTATGAATGAATGTGTAGAATGTATAATATCAGCTTTGGAAAAGAAAAAGAACCCTGTGAGTTTTTCTCAACCTTTCTAAGACAATCGATAGTGAAAACACTCAATATTATTAAACAAACTTAAGGGGTATAGCATTAAAAAAACAGATTTAACTTATTAAAATCTTTTTTATCAAACAGACAACAAAACGTACGAATGAATGACACGAAATCTTTATTACCACAAGAGAGTGTGCTAAGACTAATTTCATTTTTAATTATGTTTATGATCTTCTGAAACTAATAATAATAAACGGTGGCATAGTGAAAAACATTTGTGTCATCTTTGGTGTTACAAATTTGTTAGTAAAACAATGGATGACACAAAACTAAAGTTATTTTATAATTTAAACAATATATTTCTCAAGACAATGAAGATCTTGTAAAATTGTCAAACGTATATTTAAATGACCACGTTCTTAGAGATACACATTGATAGTCGCTTAAGAACAGCAAGAAAATTACAGACTCTTGTAAGTTGAAATTGATTTACATATATAATTTTAAATCAATAATCATATATAAAATTATGATCTACGGTACAGTTGGGCATTCTAAACAAATTTTTAAATGTAAAAAAAACTGTGTTTATCTTTTTTAACCTACAATACTAAGACTCCTGCATAAGCTACTTTAAAAAAGCTAATATTCTAACTTTGCACGGCTTATATGTGTACAAACTAATTGTATTTATTTTTAATAACAAGCAAACGTTTTTTAAATACTAAAATGAGCATCATTATAAAACAAGAAATAAGTCATCATATTTATTCCCGATGCATAGACTAACAGCCAGTCAGAAAACATTGAAGTACGCAGTTTCAACAAACTGTCTAAGTTTGTACAAGAAATTACAAACTTAAAAATGTTAAAAAACAATTTAAAGCATTATCTAATAAACCTTGAGCCTTGCAATTTATTTACTTTTACTAAAAGAGCTGTATTTTTAAAGTTTTGAGTTAAGCCACAAAAAATAATTCGTTAACTATTGCAGTTTTTTTGAAAATAAAATAGTAGGAATACCGAGTTTTTCTAATATAAAGTAGTAAATATAATATATGATATCATTCTTTTGTATTACACTATTAAAAAATTGATATGTTTTTAAAATACAATTAATATTTAAATTTACTGTAGCTCATAAATTTCTTTTTATTACATATTGTTTACTAGATGGTTATGTTTATATATAAATATACTTATTAGACTTTTACACATATAAATACCACTACCTCTGAAGCTTAATTTATTAAAATTGATTATGAAGATTTTGTGCGCAATTGTTTTTTTAATGATGTTGTTAAGTTTGTCAGAGTCTTGTCAAACATATTATTGTATCACTTTAAAAAAGTGCAAAACTGTGAAACGTGTTGGAAGAGATATGAAAGCTGTAGTTGATAAAATTATAAATGATAATTAATGTTATGAAACTGAAATTATATCAATGTATACAATAAAAACTTGAACATAAAAAAATATCAATGTTATTTGTTTTTTTCCAATTACCAATTTATTAGATAAGTTTGAAAATTAATAAAAAATAAATAATGTGTTTGAATGAAAAAAAAAAAGATATGTTAGACCAAATGCCGTATTTGCACATACACAAAAATAATTCAGCAAACTCGGGACCACAAGTAAATGCTCAAATGCTAAATATATTTATGATATTGGCAACTGTGTAGTTGAATTGGAAAAAGTAATACACAATGATAATGGCAAACAATTTTAAAATACCGCATTAAATATTTTTTAATTATTTATTTATTTTTTGATTAATTTTTAAATTTAAAAATGTGATGTACCTTTAAATTTTATCAGGTATAACCACATTTGCTGAAACTATAACAGTATGTAAACATTTACTTCGAATATTTATGGCTTATAAATCTAGAATATTTTATGTATTTGTTTAGTTAGCAATATTGTTTTGCATTTTGTTTTAAGCACCCTGTACAACAAAATCTGTGTTTTTCAATGTAGTTTAGATTGTATTATTATGACAACCAGGATACATTATTAAAAATGATTTTATTTTAATGTTCAATAAAAATGTTTACTCGTCTAGTTAAATATATACGTGGACACACTGTATAAGTGCAAAAGTTAATACAATAAGTAAAAAAAACTGTTTACATCTATTAAAAAATCTATAGTTTTCTAGATACTTTCAATGCTATTTTAACAACAGGGTAGTAAACATAATGAAAGAGATTTATATATAGATTTGTTGATAAGTTTAATATTTGGTACTAATGATAACTCGGATTTTAATTTTGCAACAGAAGAAATTTGAGTTTTTTAGAGTTAAAATTAGCTATGTTGAGAGTACCTCATTCAAATATTGTGTTGAGGTTTTTTTATTATAGTTTATAATTTTGGCGTCAAAGTTAAAATTAATAGTTTTAATAATAATAAAACTTTAAGGTTTTTGATCAAAACAGCTTGTTAATAAGATTAGAATGTCATACCTTATCAAATGATTTAGAAATGTTTGGCTAAGTAAAATTCCTTTAGTTACTAACATATGTCAGAAGAGCTATTGTAGAAAAAAATGTTAGCTTTCCAACAATAACATATAAGTTTGTTCAAATTTAAATCGTAATGCTAGAAATGAGTAATTAGTTTTATTGCTGAATATATTTAATATATTAAACAATTTTTTTAATTGATCAATTTCATCTCCGCAAACTTATGCAAAATAATATTTGGAATTTTCTCATTGTCAGCTTTTTAATGATACCATACAAATTTAGTCAAACTTAAGTTGTAATTCTAGAATTGAATAATTATAATTATTTTTAAAAACAGATAATTAAACAATTTTTTTTAATTAATTAATTTCTACTTTGCTAACTTATGCAAAAAGTTAGGATTCTTCTCAATGTCAGCTTTCCAATAATACCACACAAGTTTTCTCAAACTTAAATCGTAATGCTAGAACTGAGTAATTAGATTACGTAGCATTTGTGTGACGTGACACGGTTCTGGCGCCAATGTGCTGTATAGTTTTTTATACATGCTTTCTTATGGAAGATACTTGTTGGATTTTATTGTGTTATTATAAGATATTTCTTAGCATCTAATAAACCAAAATAGATTAATATTATATCAAGGCATATTTTGATGTACAATTTGTATATATTTGCTGATACAATTTTAAATAAACACGTATTGAAATTAGGAAACATAACATAACCTCACAAAAATTGTAAATATCTAATAAATACTTTTTGAATTTAATGTTAATAATATTATAAAATCATCAACTGCAACAAATTATTATATAGTAGGTTTAGGTTCAAATATTTATTTAGTAAATTTTAATACTTCATAAATTTAGTGTTCAAACTGAAATCGTAACTCAAGAAATGAGTAATTAGTTTTTTGTTAAATAGTTAGTCGGCAGTACGGCAGAGAAGGCATGTACGAATACCAGCGTTAACGAAAGTTAAGCAACAGCCGCTCTGGTCACAACTTAGATGGGTGAACCCAAAGTGATACCAAGCGTAGAGTTCTTCCTAATATGGGTCCGTTACCTCGTATAGGCAACTATACATACACATGTTTTCTCTGTGGCTTGGTGTATCCGACACAGAGGTTATTGATTGATTGATTGTTGAATATAAATCAACAATTTTTTTAATTAATCAATTTCAACTCCGTTAACTTATGAGAAAAGTTATTTGGAATCCTCTCATGTCAGCTTTCTAATAATACCAAACAAAATAAAATAAATATGGAAAATATAAAATACCAAACAAGTTTACTCAAACTTAAATCGTAATAATAAAATTTTTAATTAATTTATTTTAACTCAAAAACTTTTGTTAGTTCTTGATGTAATCTTAAAAATCTATCAGAAATGTATTATTTTAATGTTGTTGTTAATTAGTTTATTATTATTAATATTATTATTTTTTATTATTAATTGTATTTCGTGTGCTTATAAGTTTTATCAATAGATATTTAACAAAATTAAACGCCAACATTTAAAAATAATTGATTTGTTAGAATTTTCTCCTGTCCATAAATCTAATATCAACAAATAGATTATAAACCTTATTGATAATTCAATACCCAAAAGCATTGAAAGATTTTTAGCCTGTGGACTAAAATTTTAGAAACCTATTACAAAAAAAAATGTTAGTGTATATTCTCTGCTCGCGCATGTTGAGGAAGGCATTCAGCATGGGCCTGAATCCAAAAGGGAAGTAACTAGAACAAAGGCTACTCATGCAATCACCAAATATATCAATTCTAAAGAGCATCTCTTGCAATATTATAATATTTCTAAAACAACCAAATTATTTTTAAAAAACAATCCGTTACTAATAGTGACAAATTCAGACAAGAGCAACGCTACTGTTATCATAAACAAAGCAGATTATATAACCAAATCATTAGAACTATTTTAAGATAACATGACCTACAAAATAGTTAATAAGGACCCAATCCCGTTTCTTAAACGTAACCTTAATGCACTTATCAAGAATCTTGCCAAAAAAATTTTTTTAGAAAAAACGGATCAAAAGTTATAAAGGGTCGTGCCCTAAGTACTACCAAAGACACACAAGGCAGATGTACCACTAAGACCTATAATCTCCTGTGTAAATTGTCCAACTAAAAAATTAGCCACTTTCTTAGCCAAAATCATTGAGAAGTCTTTTCATGTGTATAACAAATTCAAAATAAAAGATTCATTTGACTTTGCAAAAAAAATCAATAATTTTCAACTACCTCCTGATTTCAGACTAGTGTCCTTTGATGTAATTTCATTCTTTACGAACATCCCAATAGATTTGGTGATTAACATTATCACAGAGAACTTTAACCTCATTGAAGAACACACTGCTATTCCCTTGTTTGAATTTGTTTCTTTTATAACTTTCCTATTCAATTCAACTTTTTTTTTCTATAATAATATATATTTAATATTACCAACAAATTAACGGTTGCCCATGGGTGGTTCTATTAGCCCTTCAATTGCAGAAATTGTTATGAATACGTTACTTTATTATTGCTCGAGTCATGTCCCTTTTGAATATGTAATGTAATAAAATGAGATATTGTAGAAAAATTATTTTTGTTTATTAATAAATTCTCTATATGACCTATTTACAGCTTGTTGAATTTCAATTTCTAAATTCTCCAATATTTCAACATCTGTTATTTTTTTCATTTTTTCCGCAATGTATTTGGTAAATGTGGAGATGAAGTCAGTTTTATTTCCTTCTGATCTCCCCCCCTAGTAATTCTATATTATAGGCTATTTTTGCAATGGCTGCTGATGCTTTTTACAAAGCTTGCTCGTCATCCTTTTTTCATTTTCCCTTTTCCTTTGACGCTATGCGGAATGTAACATATCGTTGAAAAAACATCTTAGTTGGTTAAATATACAAACTAATAAATTGTTAGTTTTATAATTTTATTTATTTAATACTTACTGAAACCACTGGTTTTAAATCATCAAGGTCATCAGTTATATTTATTGAGTCAGTTGATTCTCGGGGATCCATACCACTATTTGTTAAAAATAACATATCGTTATAATAATACAAATTTGGTATGTATACCTAAAAATTAAAAAAAGATATAGTTACAGGCAAATTTAACCTGAGGTATGTGTCACAAGAAACATACATGCAATCAACTCTCCTATAACACGGTTTCAATATAACGGTGTAAATTATGGTTTCGATACAACACAGAAAGAAATAACCGTATTATAGTCAACCCGACTGTAACTAAGATATAATTTACTACTTACATTATCAGCACCTGAGCCACTCTTCTTCGCAGCCAACACTTTTTTTCACTCTATTAAAAATGTACTCCTAAAAGAGTTATATTTAGCTTTAATATCGTTGATTGTTGTGGATGGTCGATTCTTGATAACTTCCTCTAATATTTTTTCTAACGCCTCATTCCTGGCATGTTTATTTTTATATTTAATTGACTTAATATTGTATAAGCAATCATGTTGTTCATAGAGATTAATCAATTCTACCACTTGATTTTTGGTCCACGACATGATAGACGGTAGCAAGTATGCAGATAGAATAAAGTGTAAATATTTGAAGTAGGTGTTGAATCAGCTGTGTACATGTGCTGCCATTATTGTTTACATACATGATTTGCGTTCTGCGCATAAACTCGCGCAGAAACTATACAATAAAATGACGTTTCTTAATATTTCTGTATAACAAACTATATAGAAAATTGTATTTGTGTATGACACTATATCTTTTTGGAATGTACAGACAACTATATAGAAAGTAATACAGAAAAATGCATAGTGTCGCACGGGCATAATGCCCGTCTTAATTGGTTAGCTGTTAGTTGTGATTTTATGCTTAACCAATGTCGTACATCCTAATTTTTTATTAGCAATCCCTTGAAAGTATAAATCAACTATTGCATTTAGTTTACCCTTTTCTTCTAATGACAGATCATCTCTATTGTAAAGTGAATTGACCTCAAAGTTTTGACATTATTATTGAAAAACCATTCTACACTACTTATATTGGGAACAATACCCATTTTATGAAATGAATTGTTACGCCCAGTTATATAATTTTATTTTTTTATATAACTGACTCAACGCACGTTAAACCTCCCAACCACCACACCGTGTTTAAACGTTGTATCTTTATTAATTATTATTAATTTATCAAACAATTTATTGCAGTCAAACCATTCGACCGCATCTCTTCACTGCGCCGTTGTTACCGATTCTCCTTCCTTCGTCCCGCAATCGACTTCCACTCTGCCGCATTGCAATCCATTCGTGCTGAACCGGTCCATCTTGTCTTCTTGCTATACCTCGCTAATGTCCCCTTGTACTTTTCTATAAATTGAACCTGCACACAATTATTAATACATTCTGTCCAAATAATAAATACATATCTCTCTAGCACAAGACCAGTTGTTATGCCAGAATCCCTATAACTATATCAATACATATACTACTAATTACTTAATTAACACATCCCCAAGGTATACTCTAATACCAGTGTGTTTAAAACTACTCTTTCCGCTGTAATGTGCCCTGCATACAATCACTAGACTCAACTGTCCTATGTAAGCTTAACAATCTTTTGCAGTTATTGTGCAACCCCAAAGCCTCAACTGCCAGTGCACAACATACTTTTGGCTGTCACGTATAATACCTTACTGCTGTATACAGTGTTATTTACACAACCCTAAGGCCTCGGCTGCCAGTGTGAGAATAACCATCTTTTCAGCTCTTTAAGCATGCTATAGCTATCAGTAACTCAATGATCTTCCTGCCAATGTACTTTGTATTACACACCTCTGAAACCGGTCTATGTGTGAATAACCTCCAATAGCTAAATTACACCTCTCAAAGCTCCCCTTGCCATTGTGTAATTAAGTCTCTTTTCTCTAAGGTAAAGAGTTACTAACCCTTTTTATTAACAAATATAGCAATCTATAGCTAGTCCATTACTTATTTATCCTTAACAGAACTTTAGACGATCTATCTGTACACAAATAAGAATTTTTATAAAACATTAACTATTATAAATAATGCTAACAAAAACTACTGTTAACAAAATTAATAATTTATTCAAAAACATTCAATCGAATCACAGCGGCCAAGGGTCAAGCATACACAATTGTTTCAGTTCTACAAACTTTGTCCGCATGCCTTGTACGACCACGGCATTGCACGATAGCGAAGACAATTTTAAATTAATATTTCTGTTCTTATGAACACAATTGATATTATAAATAATCAAACAAAAAACTGGTATTGGTGTGGTTTGATTATTTATAATGCCCATTTTACTTCAAAAATTAATTCCCAAAATTAATTTGTGCCTCAACTCAGTCTCAAAAACACTACTACATTTATCTATTAATTTGAGAAGTACATTAACTCTACCAACGCAATTGGTTTTTCCGTTATTTGCTACCACACATTCATTTGCACATTGATTCATACTAATTCCTAATTGCTGTATTTTGTGCCAACCGACGTTATTCATAAATATGCTATTTGCACCAGGATCCAATAAACCAAAAAATAATATCCCATAAATGTCTACCTTAATATACGGATACTCACTCTCACCTACATTATCTAGCACATACTCCAAAATGAGTTTATCTTCATAAAATTTGTCCTTGTCCAAAACAATACCTTCCTTAATTTTAAATTTTATTAAAATAGAATTTTGCCCAAATGTATCAATAGCCGAAAAAGAATTTTGATTGATATTATGGCTTGATTTAGTGGATGAAGACAGACTACGAGCTGTATTTACTGCCCTCTAATTTTGTTTTCCTGGACCTTTTTAACGTTACATTTTGGACACGTAGATTTTAGGTAGGCTACCGTACCACACATGAAACACATATTTTTTTGTCACTGCAGTTTATAGCTAGGTGGTCATTCTTTTGACATTTAAAGCAAGTTTGATCCATATTAACTTTTGAACAATATTGGCGACTATTATTAAGAGGTAAATTACGTTTATCGACATTTTGAGCAACTGTATTGGTTTTGCCTACGTTCTGTTTTTTGGTTGGTTGATCAAACCTTACCCTATTAATTCTATCAGTCCTATCACTAAATTTAATATTATTTAAATCTACGCTGTTACTATTACCTAACTTATCCCTACAACAACAATAATTACTACTATCTAACTTATCATTACTTCCTATGCTACAATTACCAGCTAAATCCAAATTTAAATTTAAGTTGCAACTTCTAATATCAAAATTATTATCATAACTATTTGTCAAAAAGTCACTGTTTATCGCATCGATCCTAAAATTTTTAGATTTTCCTGCATATGCAAGATCATTTGATTGATAATAAATTTACATACATACTCATCAATTATTTCCCTAGTCTCTTAAATTTTTCTACATAGTTGAATTAAATGTGACTTAGAGTCAATATCCTCCATAGATAACCTATTTTGGTAAAAAAGATGGAGATTACGTGAAATTGTGCATGTCATTCTACTAAATAAATTGCTCATATAAGCAATATAAATGCCAATATTAGATATAAAGATCATATTAGAGCATTTAGAAATAAAGATATAGAAGAATCTAATTTTGCAAAACATTTGATAATGTTTGTTGGAGCATTGAGTTCATTTGTAGCAGTAAATGACTCTTCTCGATTATTAATAGCTTCAAAACAAGACATTGCCTCCGTAAGCCATTTTGATCGTTTTTGGTATAATTTGTCAGTCCTTGGTTCTATTCTATCCAACCGTTTTAATATATAGCTTAGCTTAGTTTCTGTGCAACGGTGATGATTTGATGAATCAAAGGTTCCTAACTTTTCTAGTTTAATTGCACTACGTAACCATTTAATCATGTCTTTTCTCACTTCGGTCATACCACAAACGCTCAATTCGTCTTTGCTTAGACGAAAATGTTACTATATACTATACAAAAAAATTACCTTACCCAGAATTTAACTAATTATCTAACAACCAAAAAAATTTAGACTAACATTACAAAAAATTTATAATTTTGAACCATCAAACTTAATTGCAAACATGAATTCACTAGAGTCCTACACGTTGGACGCCAAATTTGATACGCGCTTTAGATGTGCGACAGCTTTGGCGGTTACAGCCAGTGATAGTCTACTGACAGGCCAGCTTGCTCGTTGGAGACAGAAGGGGGTTTTCTAGTGTGTTAAAAATAGTTTGCAGCAAAACAGAATAAAATATTAAAAAAGAATTATTCACCAAATGATGCAGTAGGTGGTTCCAATTCCAGTGCGCCAAATGTTTTCAATAGCTAGCACTCAAAGAGCAAAACAATAAATCTGCAATGAGAAGGGTTGGTAAAAAGTGTATACGCATGATAATAAAAAAAATTATATTAAAGAAGAAGTACAAATATTATTTAGAAAAACCAATGATCATCTATTTAAACAAATATTATCGTAACAGTCAAAGGTATCTTTGACAAGTAAGATCATATATAAGCCCATATGCGTCACAAACTATTAATTAAATTATTACTATTCATTTAGAGAAGCGTACATGAACAAAAAAAAATTAAATCGAACTTGCAGTTTGTCGGTGCGGAGATTTAATAACAAACGTAATCTAACGATTGCAGTTAGGTTACAGATTGATTTAAAAAAATATTAATTATAATCATTAATTTAGAAAGAACAATATCATTAAACATAAGCACTCGAGCTATTTAGCAGCTCTAATTCGGTCACTTACTTTGCGTTTTGGTTTTTGAAATTTAATAACATAATTATTGGGTTACTTTTGAGGTTAATTAATTAATTGCAGTTGCTTGAAAATTAATGCAAAATAAATAAAACCGTTTAACAACAAAAAATAAGTGAATTTAAATACCATAGATGGCAGTCGGCTCCGTTGCGTAGCTTGCCAGAACGCGGCGTGGTTTAAAAAGACGGCAGACATGACCTTAAACTGAGACAAAGTAAAAGTAGCCTGAATAAAATTTCCAAATTACAGGAATGAAATGAAATATCACCAAAAATATAAAACAGATTTATCTTAGGTATATGGGCAATTCCATTTTATTAGTAGTCCTTTGATCGGTATATGAGAGTTTTATACACATAAAAAAAGTTCTACGATTTTTTTTAGTTTTTTTGTTGTATTTTAACTTAATCGCATTTTTTGTTTAAAAACCGCAATTTTAACTTAAAAAATAAATTTACTAATGAAATCAATCAGAATTTTTTTGTAGAATCTAAATCTGGTGCCATTTCAAGTATATATCCTGTCTATAAGCTCTTAAAACCCAAATACACAGAACATATTTATATTTTCCAATTAATTTACATCAAAATACGTCAACTTTGGCGGTTAAAAAAAACTTTAAAAATGCTCCTTTTTGCCCAGCCCACTGAGAACATAAACAAAGTTTTATGGCTTTTGCATGCGCCCCCCCCCCCCCCCCCAGCTCTGGTTTGTTTGAAATGGAATTGCCCATTTAAACACAAAAACCTTAATGGCTGTAAATACTGTAGCACATCGACAGGCGCCTCAAGATGGCGACTAAAAATCCGCTAACTAGCGTGTCGTGCTATTTAGCTATTTATCAAAATTTGCCAAAGAGAACAAAATCCTCCTCCTCGGTGATTTTATTTCCTCGGTTTTACAAAAAATAAAAATAAATAAATAACTGCGCATGTGTTAGGTTGCAGTCTCAGTGAGACCGTAGTACATTTTGGTGGTTAGTGGTTTGTTATCTATGGTTAGTGACAAACTCAGACAAATTTGCATACCCACGCTTTGCAGCGTTGCCAGACTTCAACTGTTTAATAATACTAAACTGAAAGTTTAATTGACCAAAATAAGTAGTTAAATAATAAAAACATTTATTACTGTTGCGATTAATATAGGTAATTTAAGTTAAAATAAAACAAATAAAAAGTTTAATTTTAATTAATCAAATCAAAGATAAAACTGGCAAACAAGCAATATACGGCAAGACATGCAGCAAACAAATTAACCAAAAATGACAGTTGACAGAGTTATAAACATGTAAACAAAAGTCAAGTTTGTTTATACTAGTGACAAACCTTGTCATCTAGTTTTGTTCGCGAAACATCATAAACGGTGCTGCCATTAAGTGGAATAATCAAGGTTTCAATTATTTGGTAAGTAATTAATATCCGGTACACAATAAAAATTGTTCAATTGTCAATCTAACCTGTAAGTAGAAAATTTGTTATTAAATTTACAAAATATAAAAGGAATAGTTTCAGCTTATGATGAGGAAATGGGGAAGAATAAAAATAACCAAAGAGGATGTGAACGGGATGAGAAACAATTAACTCACAAGGAAAAAAACCAAAGGTAAGTATAATAAACAGTTATCAATAGCAAACAATTATTGACTAACTCATAGCTAGATGCTTGCATAAAAATTGATATAAACACTTCATTCTGCTTTCAGCTTTGCAAACAACCTAACACAGGAAATTCCAACATCGGCAACCAAATTGTCCCAAGTGTAAAAATGGAAAAACGGTTTCAAACAAAATATTATGTAAAGAGGTATTTTTAATAAGTTAATTTAAATAAAATTTATTAGTTATTATTTAATTAACGCATTATTTAATACATTTATTTAACTTAAATCTGAAATGTAACAAAGTATTGTAGATGAAGATAATGAATCTTTAGAAATTGAAACTGAATCAGTGAAGTTATTGACCGGGTCGCGTATTTCCGTTTGCGTGCTCAATTGAGGACCGCATCATTTTGAAATGAGTTCGGTTTTGTAATGTAATTTTCTGTTCCAAATCAGTGTTTATTTCGGCGTTCTAAACGCAAACAAAATTAAATATAACAAAACCATGCTCAATCTACATGTTTTTATTATTATTATCATACTGTCAACTTAATAACTGTCTAGTACGGTATGTTTTTAGAAAAATATACGTTTGTCAACTTTTAAAAAGAAATAAAGTTAAAAATAAATGCTTAAATAGAAATTTTAAAAGTAGTTTTTAAGATTAAGCATGGTTTTTTATAGTATACCTATAGATATACATAGTGTTTTTACAACATAGGTTTGAGTTATCTCAGCGGATTTCTTTATTACTAATTGCCTTAGGGAAACAATTATGTTTGTATTATATACCATAAATAGCTTATAACACCTCAATGATCAAGAATGAAGATATTATATAAATATACAATATTTTCATCCTTAAATACTACTTTGGGTTCCAGGTATATAAATAATGCAATCATAATTGGTTGTTAATGAAATAATTCGTTAAGATAATTTAAGCTTACGTCGTAAAGACACTATATCTATAGACAAACTTTTGTAATATTGAACGTAGTATCGTTTACGTTTGTAACGCATGATTCAAAAGCAAGCAGTGCCGAAATAAACACTGGTTTGGTAGGAAAAATTAGATTACAAAACCGTATTAATTTCAAAATAATGCAGTCCTCAATTGAGCACGCAAACGGAAATACGCGACCGGGTCAGCATTGATTAAAAATCATTTAAATGCTATGGTTACTAAACATACGCTCATTACAATTCGTTCATGGCAATTTATATTGATTCAAGCCGACTTTTGTATATTTTATTTTAATTATTGGTTTGCTTGTTGATATACAAGATGTGAAACCATTAAATCAAATAAAGATCAGAGATCAGGAGAAAATTCAAGAATAATTATTATCTCAACAGAAAATAATGATGATAAATATTATAATACTATAATTAATACATTGAATGATAAAAAATAGATAAAATTGAGAATGAAGACATTAATAAAAAAATTACACTAAAAAATAAAAACTTTCTTTTAAATAAATCAACAGAATCTAGTACTGCAATAAATAACACCAGAATAATCAACCAAAACGCAAGCTGCAGTAATGATGCAACTTACCAAAATGCAACTAAAATCTCCGTCAGTGGCGTAATGGGCATACAATTTTATTTATAAAAATACAAAAAATAAAAATAAAAAAATTGAAGAAGCGTCAATAACGCTACAAAATAGATGTAGCGGTTTGTTCAATAGTGAGATTGTTGCAGCAAGCAAATGCACAACGATGCAGCCGCCCGCCCAACCTACCGCAGCATCTAAAAACATGGGAAATAAATATGTACCGCTTATCATAATACACGGCAAAACACTTAATCATAAAGAACTAGTAAAGAACATAGTGATAACGTCTTTAACATCAAAACATACAAAGAATAATACTATTACTTAAATTACAAAATAAATATAACAAATCACATTCGTTTGTTGTGCGTTTTTGCTGAGGACACAAAGCCTTAGGAAATTTGGCAGGCTCTGCAAGAAATTAAAATCGCAGCAACAAAATGTTTCAAAATAAATGATAAGACAGGTAATTACTATCTTGTAGTAACAACCAAAAAATTTACTGAACAAATCTTAAAAACTAGTTGTAAATATTTAATTTTCACACGGAAAACTTGGGAAAAACACGAGGAAAATCACCATAAATGCACCAAAAAGCTGGAAGAAAAATTTGAACAGCATAAAAAACAAGCACCAGTCTAAACCAGCAGCAACATCTTGAGAACCAACAGGCTATAACGGCACCAACTACAGGGAATTTCTACAGCCAAGATAGAACAACTGGCAGCAGCAGCGCAAACAACATCAGCACGTTCCATACTACAACAGCGTTCATCATTTAACTGGAATGCCCCAAAGCCCCTCAGCTCTTCCAAAACATACTTAACCAATCAGCTTTTAGCAATAATAATTTAATAGCCAATGACCTTAGCAGTCGACGCTTAAATGAAAATAAAATTTAAAAAAATAAAAAAATAAAGACTTAATTTTACCCATTCATAAAAAAAAAGATAAAAGGAAATAAAAAAACTACAGTGGAATTACACTAACTAGTATACTACGCAAAATATATACAAGAATTATAGAATATAAAATTAGAAACAACAACTGAAATCAGCCAATGTGGATTTTGAAGAGAAAAAGGTACACAGGTCTTAATATTTTTAATAAAACAGCTAAATGAGAAAATAATGAAAAATAATAGAAATATGCTTTGTTCACCTCAAAAAAGATTAAGACAGAGGATATATAAAAAAACTAATAGAGAGAAGAATTGAGAAGGAAATAATATACGTAATTTAAAACATGTACACAGAAGCATAGTAAAAATGAACAACGGGAAATTGAAAAAATTCTAAACAAAGAATGGAGTAAAGCAAGGATGCAAAGCGAATTGATTTTCTCAATTGTTTTTGATGAAACATTAAAAAATATGGAAATAAGAAAAATAGCTAAATTCTATTTGCGGATCTTATGGCATTGTGTACAGAAACAAAAGAAAAGCTTCAACAATATGGAAATAATAGATGTGTTTCTAGTTGCTTTTTTTCAAGAGTAACTACCCTTAAAACCAAAAAAACAAAATTGATTTTAGCCTCCATTGCTAAATGAAGTCTTTTTATCATTTTTTTAAACGTCTGTTACTTTTATTTGTAAAAAGATTGCCTTGACTTTTTTTTAATAGTACGAAACTATGTTGAATTTTTTAGAATTTTTTCTTAACAATAATTTTTATCTTTGTCCCTGAAAGCACAAGCGTTTAGTTATTTTTTGGAATAATTATTGCACATCTAACAAAACAAGAGTTTCTCTGATGTGATAAGTTCATTATACCTATGTATACATTTATATTTTTGGTTTTTATATAAGACCCTACATTGTCCCAATTTCTGGTAGTCTTTATTACACAAGCATCGGGATTACATTATGTAAAAAATATAGCTTTTTCTACATATATCACATACTAGTTGTTCCTAAAGAAAATAAATCATGCAATTAAATTAAACTATGAGTTTTTGTTTACACTATGATAATCACAAAATATTAATAATAAGAAAAATAATAGAATTCAACCTGTTCTACATTACAGATACAATAATACATAGCAACGAAAAACTACACAAAAAAATATCAAAAACTGCAAAAACAAAAATAGTTAAAAAAGTAATTAGACCAACTAACATATAGTAGCAAAACATGAACAATGACATGAAAACAAATAAAAAGAATAAAAGCATTAGAAATGAGATTCCTAAAAAAGATCGAGATTGAGTAACAAGACATACAAAATGAATTAACATATGTAACCAATACAAAAAAAATTACCAAAAACCAAATGAAATGGTATATATCAGAACAATGAGTGAAGAAAGAAACGCCAACAAAATATATGAGACAAGAGTAACAGAAAAACAAAGATGGCTACAACAAAAATGAGCACTTTAAAAGCAATAAAAAACATAGCCAAAAATAGGAAAAAACGAACGGCTTACACGAAAAAGTAAAAAGGCAAAGAAATAAATAAATAAAATTCATATTTATATTAGTTTTTCTGTATTTTGTGCCTACTATTTAATTACGATCATTTTAAATAAAAAACAATATTATGTTTGTATATTCTTAGAAAATACGTATTTATATCAATAAAGTACTTTTTGTAAAAACTTAGATATTGTTTTATTTTAACCACTAAAATTCAATTCGTATTATTAATTTTTAGCAACAAAAGTTAAAATAATCCGTTAGTTTGTTAATTTTTAAACGGCAGTTTATTATTTTATAGCTTTAATTTAAATTAATAAATATTAGCAATTTTAAGAAAATATGTGGTTACAAGTGCATATTGCTGTATTTTATTAACTTAAAACCTAATATTTTCACTTTATTAAATCTACAAAAACAACATAGAAACTTATGTGATATGAGCAATATTTATTTGATGCCAAATTATACTGTTGTGTAGAAATAAGTTTACAGTAATTTTTAAAACAAAATGAATTGAATTGACGCATCAGAAAAAAATAATAATTTTTTGAAAGTTAATGTATTTTCATAGACTGATTTGGTATTTAGCAATTTGGATTAAACTAAAAATTGTATCAAGACAATTACAAACATTATTTATAATTATTTGTTAGACTATAATAAATTTCCAATAATTCATCAAAAACGTAAACTGGTTTTTGAGAAAAACTTTTCAAAGTAAAATAAAGTCATTCATAACATCATCAGGACATCAATTCTATCCATTTTTATTATTTATATCATAATAGACCATAATCAGTGGAGACCGTAGGCCAATGGTCTAGTGCGAGGACTGTTGAGCAATCAGCGACAGTGTCTTTTTTGTCGAGTATATTTCGATGCGGTCGTCTCCTTTACAAGGCCATAGCAAACCAGCAAAGTATTTGCCTAGTAAACCCTTCTAGTAGTGAGGTTTGGATTCCACGTTAAACAGCAGGTCTCGCATGTTTGTGTAGAACTATTATCGCACATCAAAATTTTCTAAATATAAATGTAAAAGTTCCTAGCTTTTAACAAACGCAACAGCAAATAATGTAGTAAACAGAATGTCTTTGTGTTGCTTACTTAAACATTACTACTTTAAGATAAATAAAACACATTTACTATGTACTGTATCCTAAGTATGAATATAAAAAAAAATTACAAAGCATACAACAGTAAAACATAAAATGTACAGAAAAAAAAACATTGAAATTATTATGATTAAAATGATTATGAATTACATACAATAATACAAAAAGAAAAAAATAGATTAAGCAAGTAGAGAAAAGATTAATGAATTTTACTGAAAGGTAGTTAAGACAAAAAACATTTCGTAAAAAGGGAAGATGATTAAACTATTTCAAACAAAGAAAATTATACAGGTCGGTTTCTGGGGATTTATTATACTGAAGTGCAAGCTCTGACTATCTATATGTGCTGAGTATTTTGTGCTCTAACTTTAAAACAACTTCACATCAATTAGACTTTTCTAACTCACATCAATAGTGCTCATCTCAGTATTAAGTTTACAGTAGAGACTAAACTCAGAATAAAGTTAACTTTTTAGACTTAACGCAATGTCACGATATTAATAATCTTTTATTTAGAAAAAGATTTCAGTGAAAATTTAATATTTATTTTTTAATTTGCTTAGTTTATTTGTATTATTTTTGGGTTAATATTGGACCTTTAATGATTAATTTTTTGTGGCGTTATTATTATGTTAAATTTGAGCGTATTGCAAGTGACTATACATACTAACTAACTAAATATACATATCGAAAAAAATCGATCATGACTTTCGCACATGGTTAACCAAAATTATTTAACTTGTTAGTATTGGCTTAAATTAGTTACAACTAGGTTAATCCTTAATATTAAATAATTATTTTAAAGTATTATATACCTGTATGTGGAAAGGCTGCTCGATTATATTGCAAAACACCTAGCGAGTTCATCCGGTGAATGTAAACAACAAAACAGATATGCTTTAATTCTTGATATGCTGATGTGTTAACCTTTAAGTTCGCGCGCTGGTGTATTTCAGGCACCACTTTGACTAAATCAACTGTAATTTTTAGCAAAGAAGACTCATGCTCTTGCTGCATCGATGTAACCTATCACAGATGTGTTTGTTATAAGCCCTGTTAGTACTGCTTCTGTTGTCGCAGAAGTTAGTTTGCAATTGCATAAAATCCTAGCGGTTTTAAGTGGTGCCTAGAATACACCGCGCGCATAGGTTGCGCGCGGGGTATTCTTGGCACCACTTATTGTAGCTGCATAATTGAACATTATGCATCTAGCCGCTCTAGATGTCGCAATAACATTTTAAGTGAACGTTTAAGTTTGTAGTAGTTAAATTGCGCAATAAATATTGCATAGTGCAATAGTTGTTAAATAATCATGGTAAGGCAAATTTTTATTCCTTTACATATAAGCTGCAAACAGGAAAGCAAGAGCAAACCGCTCTTTTTAGAGCACTACTTGTTGAAGGTCGCCATTTTGAAGAGCTTCCGTTTTTGCGCCCATTTGGTAGCGGCGGGAATCGGGTGATAAATTAAAATTGACAACAGCAATTGTCATTTTAAAATGAATTTTTTGCAAGATAACTTAAATGATATTATTGAATTACCTTATACAAATAATAATTTAATATATAATGTAGTGGATAGTAAATAAAATCACCTACAACTACAAGGTAATTATTATACAAGTATTATTTATTGATTGTTTACATAGTTGGTAATAATATAAAAAAACCGTTCAGTAAAGCACAGCCATTGGGTGCGTACACAAAGGTGGATACTCTCTTTTTTGAGAGAGCGCTTCCTTTTTTATTTCCAAAATTTTGCAAAGCGTAACCAATCAGGAGCAACCGCTCTCTATAAGGCGGGGACCACCAAAAAAAGAACGGTTTGCTTTTGTACTCACCAATTCTTCATATATGCAAATTCAATTGCATAATAAAATAATAGATTTATATTAATAATTAATGTAGATTTTAAAATTGAAACAATAAACTTCAGAACCAAAAAGAAAAAAAAAACATTCGGGCGCTAAATTTAAACAATTAAGAAAGCAACGAGAAAAAGAAAAGAAAAAATTAGCAAAATCATTATTTAAATACTCAACAAGAAAATTAAAATGAAAACACTGATACAGTTTCTGATGAGCCAATGCCGTTTGTTTCTGCTTCTTTGTCTACAACTACACCGATTGAAAAATTTCTGTCTATGGACGTCTTGAAGTACCTTATAGCTCACCGTCATCTGATAATAAAGAAAAGAACATAGTGAACACCAAGAACACCACAGAAGAAGTTGCTACTGATGTTTTGCTAATTTTACCGGAAGATCCTGGCTTGTGGCCCAAAAATGTTTCTAGTGAAGACACACGGATATTAGTAAATAGGGGACCTATACAGGTACATAATTTGAATTTTCCGGTGAGTAATGAAAGAAAGTTTTCTTGCCGTTGTTATACATGACAACTACCTAATGGGGAAAGAGTTCTAAGAGATTGGCTCATTTATTTAATTGCAAAGGACGCTGTGTTTAGTTTTTGCTGTAAAATTTTTGGAAAAAAAACGACACTCATAATAAAAATATAAATAGCTGGATAAATCTTAAAGTAATGTTGAAGAAAAAAACAACAATAAATCAGTCTCAATTGCGACTTATGAAATCAGAAAAAATCCATAGGCAAGCAGTTATTGAAAGAATAATAGCTGTGATAAAGTTTTTAACTATTTGAACCCAATAACGACAACTTCTTCAAGTGCATTGAAATGATTTCATCTTTTAATTTAACTAACAGAATTTTGAATGCAAAATCTAAAGACGACTCTAGTAGAATAACTCATTATCTCGGAGATACGATTCAAAATGAAATTATTGAAATGATAGGCTCTACAATAAAAAATAAAATATTAAATATGATTAGGAAATTCAAATATTATTCAATAATATTAGATTGCACACCCGACATCAGTCACACTGAACATTACTACTACATTACTATTGTCTTTAGATATGTTTTTTTCAACAAAAAAACAAAAAAGTTGAAATAAATGAGAATTTTGCTGGATTTTGTCCAATAACCGATTCAACCGGGGCCGGTCTATGTGAATTTGTTACAAATTTATTTAAAACATTAAATCTAGATATTAATAATTTGAGAGGTCAAGGGTATTATAACGGAGAAATATGCGCGGAAAACATAATGGTTTGCAAAAAAAAAATGTTAGAACTTAATTCCCGTGCATTTTTTGTCCCATGTTCCGCTCATAGCTTGAATTTGGTGGTTAATGATGCTGCCAATATCAGTCATGAAACAGCCAATTTTTTTAATATGGTTCAGGAAGTTTTTTTTTTCAGGATTTACCAAAAGATGGGCTATTATTAAAAAACATGTACCTAATTTTAATTTAAAGCCTTTAAGTGACACTCGCTGGTCTAGCAGAGTACAATTCTTTAACTTGGGATATAACAACAACTCACAAAGCTAATTCATTGGCATTAAATATTCAAAATTATAAATTTATTTGCTCTACTATATTTTGGTTTGACATTTTAAACAAAATTAACACATTGAGTAAAATGATGCAAAATCCAACTATTAACATTAAGTTTTGTGGATATAATCTTAAAATTTTAATTACCGAGTTTCAAAACTACCGCTCCGATGAGTATTATGAAGAAATGTTAACACAAGCAAAACAAATTGCTAATGATGTTAATGTTGATTGTGATATTTCACCAATTCAGTCAATTCGCCCACGAAAAACACCTAAAAATTTTGCATATGAACATAGTGATGAAGGAGCTTTACTAAAGCTAAAAACACTTTATAAAGTAAACTTTTTCTATCTAATTTTGGATTAAACATTAACATCTTTGCAAAATAGATTTGAAGAGTTAACCACGTTTGATGATGTTTTTGGCTTTTTAGGTGAATTTTTTAATTGCTCCATAACAGAAGATAAACTTCATGGTGTTGATCTTTTTAATGAATTAAAAGCTATAAAATTACGTTTACAATCAATTTCATCAGAGCAGCCCGACATTAAATTTGAACCACAAAGCACAATTCAATATCTATATGAAAATGAGTTGATTGCCTATTTTCCAAATTTATCAATAGCTATTAGAATATATCTAACTTCACCGGTGTCAGTAGCAACAGGAGAAAGGTCATTTTCTAAACTAAAAATGATTAAAAATTATCTCAGGTCAACAATGTCACAGGACAGATTGAGTTCATTATCAATGATAACAATTGAAAATCAAATATTGGATAATTTACCAATGAAAGACCTGGTTGAAGAATTTGCAACCAAAAAAGCAAGAAAAGTGCAATTTAAAAAAAATATATATTTTTTTATGTAGTTTTAAGTTTTATATTTTGTATTGTTTATTCATTATTAAAAACTGTGTACAAAAAAATTAAAGTTTGTTAACTTATAATAATATTTATAGAAGAAAATGTAAATTTACTAACTATTAAAATTTATATATGTCAAATTATCGTGTCTCTAAATATTCCTATAATATAACCTAACTAAGCTTTTGCTTTGGCAGGGGCGCAGAAATCGTATTTGCACAACGGCGCCAAATGATCTAGCGGCGGCACTGCATCAACTTAAAATTGCAACCCAAATACCAATTGAGTGTACAGCTAGACACAAATAGTGTGGCCTCTATTATAGGCAACTTAGTATACACAAAAATTATGTTAATTGTGGTAAAACTAATGCCTCATTTCATGGGCGTCGTTGTTCTGCGGTTGAAAGATGCTAAAACGTGCAAAGGCATAAGTTTAACCACATTCAATATAATTTTTGTGTATACTAAGTTGCCTATTATAGAGGCCACTTTATTTGTGTCTGGCTGTGAAGTTGTTTTGTGTAACTAATAGGGATCGACAACACCGTTGTGAAAACAACAACAAACCCTACCAACAAAACTAGGTTGACTAAAAACGCAATTGCTCGGTTATTAATTGTCAAAATACACCATTCGATAGCTCTTGAAATTTCTGATCTGGTGATATATAACATGTTCAGATAAAAAAAATTGTAATTAACAAACTTAATTAGACCTAATTAGCAAACTGTCACTTCAACATTGCTATTTTTTGTAAAAATATTCTTTATAACGTTCTACAAAAAAAAAAAATTCTGACCACCGGTTGTGTATGCACTACGGCTAATTGAAAATTGATTAAAAAATTTAATCAAAAATTAATTACTTCATAACCGTGCGTCGCCAAAAACACCAAAAAATAGCAAATTAAAATCCGAGTTTAGTGATATATAACATGTTCTTTTTAAATCAAATAATTAATTAAGTAATTGAGAAACTTAATTAATTGCAATTATGGTGTTAGCGCACTGAAATAAATTTTCAAAAAAAAAAACAACATAATAGGATAGTGATACGTAGAACAACTTTCAACAAAAAAATGTTTCTGACCACCGATTTGAAACAAGTTATGACGTACCATTATTTTGTGCGACTTTTTGTTGATAGGAGACTCCCACCAACAAAACTAGGTTGACTAAAAATGCATTTACTCGGTTATTAATTATCAAAAAAAAAATAACAAAATACACCATTTTATAACTCTTGAAATTTCTGATCTGGTAATATATAACATGTACAGATAAAAAAACTGTAATTGATGGCTTAATTAACAAATATAATTAGACCTAATTAATTTTTTGTGAAAATATACCTTATAACAAATAAAAACGATCTACAAAAAAAAATTCCTGACCACCGCTGGTGTTCGTATTATAGCTAATTGAAAGTTGATTAAAAAATTAATCAAAAAATTAATTACTCCATAACCGTGCGTCGCAAAAAACTAATAAATACACCAAAAGATAGCAAATTAAAATCCGCGTTTAGTGATATATAACATGTTCTTTTTAAATCAAATAGTTAATTAAATAATTAAGAAACCTAACTAATTGTAACTACCAATTTTAAACAAGTTATGACGTACCAACACTTTGTGCGACTTTTTGTTGGTGAGAGGTGTGCGATTTTTAAAATCGTTTTAACGTGGTAGAAAGTAGGGGAGTAATGTCTAGATTCACTTCTCATCAAAAAACTCTTCTGACCACCGATTTTAAGCACGCTTCGACGTACCAACACTTTGTGCAACTTTTTGTTGGTGAGTGGTCTGAGACTTTTAACATCGTTTTAACGTGGTGGAAAGTAGAGAAGTGATGTCTAAATTAACTTTACATCAAAAAACTTTTTTGACTACCGATTTTAAACAAGTTAAGACGTACCCAAACACTGTGCGACATTTTGATAGTAGGGGGTGTGTGACTTTTAAAACTGTTTGTTTTCATGTGGTAGAAAGTAGGGGATTGATGTCTAGATTTATGTACTTTCTACCATAAAACTTTTTTGACTACTGATTTTAAACAAGTTATGACGTACCAACACTTTGTGCAATATTTTATTTGTCAAAACTCGGATCTAGATCACCATTGAAATGTTTAAAGTGAAGGTTGATGTATAAATCAATTTTTCATAATAAAATCAAGTTTAAAGATAATTAGCATCTGAACACCGGTTTTCAACGATTTAAGGCGGATCGGCACTTTAAATTTGTATTTGTGTATACTTGTTTGCCTGTATTTAAGAAGACAAGCTAAAGTGGTTACAGTTTATATTTTAATACGTAGTTATAATTAATTTAGAATAATGTTAACTTACCTTATCAATTTAATATAAAATAGTATCTAAAAACACAATATTGGTAAAGAAAAATAAAACAAGTAAATAATAAATATATATATATATATATATATATATATATATATATATATATATATATATATATATATATATATATATATATTAATGGGAGCTTATGACAACCGATATGCTCTTAGATGGGAGCATGTAGCGGCCAAAAGGTAACGTCGCGGCCGGCGTCATATGACTCTCCTTCTAAGTGAGCATCTCGCAGCCACGTTTGCGTTGCCTATATTATTTTTTGTTGAGTTTCGCTGCAATATATCTGTCATCGTGCTCTATTGTAATATAATAAATGTGTTTGCTGTTTCAGTTGAAAGCCTTTTCAATTCGAATTCTTTGTCCACAAATGTTTTGTTATAATAAATGCGACCTTAAGCCATTTTTATAGTAGAATAATTTTGATTAATTTAAAAACTTTGCGGTACATAATTAAATAAATGTAATAATAATAAAAATAAGTTTTGTTTATATTTTTACTCATAGAAAATTTAGTAACAATCGTAGTCGTACTATTTATAATACAATTGCAAGTAAATTTAATAGAACAGATGTAGTTTGTTAAGTTTAAAATTTATCAGCACTTAATGCAAACATTAGCAATCAACAAAATTGCCAAATACGTTTAAAAGTTGCCAAAAAGGCTTAAATTTTAAGTATTTCTGTAGATACATTGCAAGATATCTCGGAGCGTAGTGCACGGCACATCCTAAAATTTTTAGAGTATCTTTTGCAAATAAAATTTATCATTATTCGTAAACAACTAACTCAAAAAATTTGAAAAAATTCACATGATCAGGATTCATGTAAAGAAAGCCATTTTCAGTAGTTTGTGCAAAAAAATTTTATTTCATACACTTGACTCATGCATGACAATTTTATTTTTGTTTAATTTATAATTAAGTTTTAAATAATAATTAATAAATAAGTAAAAGTTGCTCAAAAATTAATTTATAACGTAAAGAATTTTGTATACTTTTATTGTATAAATATTGTATTATAAAGTGCATTTAAATGTACAATAATAAAAAAATAACCATTTATTTACGTAAAATTTTAAATGTTGAAGGCTTAAACATTTCAAACTATTTGTATCAATATACATTTGCCATTATAACCTAAAATTTTAATAACATAACTAGGTAGTTTAGTAGTTTAGTAGTTTAGTAGTTTAGTAGTTTAGTAGTTTAGTAGTTTAGTAGTTTAGTAGTTTAGTAGTTTAGTAGTTTAGTAGTTTAGTAGTTTAGTAGTTTAGTAGTTTAGTAGTTTAGTAGTTTAGTAGTTTAGTAGTTTAGTAGTTTAGTAGTTTAGTAGTTTAGTAGTTTAGTAGTTTAGTAGTTTAGTAGTTTAGTAGTTTAGTAGTTTAGTAGTTTAGTAGTTTAGTAGTTTAGTAGTTTAGTAGTTTAGTAGTTTAGTAGTTTAGTAGTTTAGTAGTTTAGTAGTTTAGTAGTTTAGTAGTTTAGTAGTTTAGTAGTTTAGTAGTTTAGTAGTTTAGTAGTTTAGTAGTTTAGTAGTTTAGTAGTTTAGTAGTTTAGTAGTTTAGTAGTTTAGTAGTTTAGTAGTTTAGTAGTTTAGTAGTTTAGTAGTTTAGTAGTTTAGAAGTTTAGTAGTTTAGTAGTTTAGTAGTTTAGTAGTTTAGTAGTATAGTAGTTTAGTAGTTTAGTAGTTTAGTAGTTTAGTAGTTTAGTAGTTTAGTAGTTTAGTAGTTTAGTAGTTTAGTAGTTTAGTAGTTTAGTAGTTTAGTAGTTTAGTAGTTTAGTAGTTTAGTAGTTTAGTAGTTTAGTAGTTTAGTAGTTTAGTAGTTTAGTAGTTTAGTAGTTTAGTAGTTTAGTAGTTTAGTAGTTTAGTAGTTTAGTAGTTTAGTAGTTTAGTAGTTTAGTAGTTTAGTAGTTTAGTAGTTTAGTAGTTTAGTAGTTTAGTAGTTTAGTAGTTTAGTAGTTTAGTAGTTTAGTAGTTTAGTAGTTTAGTAGTTTAGTAGTTTAGTAGTTTAGTAGTTTAGTAGTTTAGTAGTTTAGTAGTTTAGTAGTTTAGTAGTTTAGTAGTTTAGTAGTTTAGTAGTTTAGTAGTTTAGTAGTTTAGTAGTTTAGTAGTTTAGTAGTTTAGTAGTTTAGTAGTTTAGTAGTTTAGTAGTTTAGTAGTTTAGTAGTTTAGTAGTTTAGTAGTTTAGTAGTTTAGTAGTTTAGTAGTTTAGTAGTTTAGTAGTTTAGTAGTTTAGTAGTTTAGTAGTTTAGTAATTTAGTAGTTTAGTAGTTTAGTAGTTTAGTAGTTTAGTAGTTTAGTAGTTTAGTAGTTTAGTAGTTTAGTAGTTTAGTAGTTTAGTAGTTTAGTAGTTTAGTAGTTTAGAAGTTTAGTAGTTTAGGAGTTTAGGAGTTTAGTAGTTTAGTAGTTTAGTAGTTTAGTTGTTTAGTAGTTTAGTAGTTTAGTAGTTTAGTAGTTTAGTAGTTTAGTAGTTTAGTAGTTTAGTAGTTTAGTAGTTTAGTAGTTTAGTAGTTTAGTAGTTTAGTAGTTTAGTAGTTTAGTAGTTTAGTAGTTTAGTAGTTTAGTAGTTTAGTAGTTTAGTAGTTTAGTAGTTTAGTAGTTTAGTAGTTTAGTAGTTTAGTAGTTTAGTAGTTTAGTAGTTTAGTAGTTTAGTAGTTTAGTAGTTTAGTAGTTTAGTAGTTTAGTAGTTTAGTAGTTTAGTAGTTTAGTAGTTTAGTAGTTTAGTAGTTTAGTAGTTTAGTAGTTTAGTAGTTTAGTAGTTTAGTAGTTTAGTAGTTTAGTAGTTTAGTAGTTTAGTAGTTTAGTAGTTTAGTAGTTTAGTAGTTTAGTAGTTTAGTAGTTTAGTAGTTTAGTAGTTTAGTAGTTTAGTAGTTTAGTAGTTTAGTAGTTTAGTAGTTTAGTAGTTTAAAAGTTTAGTAGTTTAGTAGTTTAGTAGTTTAGTAGTTTAGTAGTTTAGTAGTTTAGTAGTTTAGTAAACGTTGTTTATTAGTTGGTTAGTAGTTGTCCAAAAGTTGTTAAATAGTTGATAAGTAGCTGTTTAATAATTGTTTAGTAATTGTTCAGTAGTTTTTCAGTAGTTGTTCAGTAGTTGTTCAGTAGTTGTTCAGTAGTTATTTAGTAGTTCTTGTTTAGCAGTTCTTGTTCAAGAGTTGTTCAATAATTGTTTAGTAGTTGTTTAATATTTGTTTAGTAATTGTTCAGTAGTTTTTCAGTAGTTGTTTTAATAGTTGTTTTAATAGTTGTTTAGTAGTTGTTTAGTAATTGTTTAGTAGTTGTTTAGTAGTTGTTTAGTAGTTGTTTAGTAGTTGTTTAGTAGTTGTTTAGTAATTGTGGAGTAGTTTTTTAGTAATTGTTAAGTAGTTTTTGTTCAGTAGATGTCTAGTAGTCGTTGAATAGTTGTTTAGTAGTTGCTTAATAGTTGTTTAGTAATTGTTCAATAGTTTTTTAGTAGTAGTTAAATAATTGTTTAGTTATTGTTTAGTAGTTGTTTAGTAGTTGTTTAGTAATTGTGCAATAGTTTTTAAGTAGTTGTTTAGTAATTGTTAATTAGATGTTTAGTAGTTGTTTAGTAGTTCTTGTTCAGTAGTTATTTAGTAGTTGTTTAATAGTTGTTTAGTAGTTGCCTAATAGTTGTATAGTAGTTGTTTTGTAAGTGTTTAGTAGTTTTTTAGTAGTTGTTCAATAGCTCTTTAGTAGTTTTTTAGTAGTTGTTTAGTAAGTGTTTAGTAGTTTTTTAATAGTTGTTCAATAGCTTATCAGTAGTTGTTTACTACTTGTTTAGTACTGGTTTCAAAGTTGTTCAACAGTTGTTTAGTAGTTGTTTAGTAATTGTTTAGTAGTTGTTTAGTAGTTGTTAAGTAGTTGTTTAGTAGTTGTTTAGTAGTTGTTTAGTAGTTGTTTAGTAGTTGTTTAGTAATTGTTTAGTAGTTGTTTAGTAGTTGTTTAGTAGTTGTTAAAGAGTTGTTTAGTAATTGTTTAGTAGTTGTTAAGTAGTTGTTTAGTATATGTTTAGAAGTTGTTTAGTAGTTGTTTAGTAGTTGTTTAGTAGTTGTTTAATAGTTGTTTTGTAGTTGTTTTGTAGTTGTTTAGTAGTAGTTTAGTAGTTAATTAGTAGTTGTTTAGTAGTTGTTTTGTAGTTGTTTAGTAGTTGTTTAGTAGATGTTTAATAGTTGTGTAGTAGTTAAATAGTAGTTGTTTAGTAAATGTTTAGTAGTTGTGTAGTAGTTAATTAGTAGTTGTTTAGTAGTTGTTTTGTAGTTGTTTAGTAGTTGTTTAGTAGTTGTTTAGTAGTTGTTTAGTAGTTGTTTAGTAGTTGTTTAGTAGTTGTTAAGTAGTTGTTTAGTAGTTGTTTAGTTGTTGTTAAGTAGTTGTTTAGTAGTTGTTTAGTAGTTGTTTAGTGGTAGTTTAGTAGTTGTTTAGTAGTTGTTTAATAGTTGTTTTGTAGTTGTTTAGTAGTAGTTTAGTAGTTAATTAGTAGTTGTTTAGTAGTTGTTTTGTAGTTGTTTAGTAGTTGTTTAGTAGAAGTTTAGTAGTTGTGTAGTAGTTAAATAGTAGTTGTTTAGTAGATGTTTAGTAGTTGTGTAGTAGTTAATTAGTAGTTGTTCAGTAGTTGTTTAGTAGCTGATTAGTAGTTGATTAGTAGTTGTTTAGTAGTTGTTTAGTAGTTAATTAGTAGTTAATTAGTAGTTGTTTAGTAGTTGTTCAATAGTTGCTTAGTAGTTGTTTAGTAGCTGTTTAGTAGATGTTTAGTTGTTGTTGTTCAAAAGTTGTTAAGTAGTTGTTTAGTAGTTGTTCAGTAGTTGTTTAGTAGTTGTTTAGCAGTTATTCAGTAATTGTTTAGTAGTTGTTTAATAGTTGTTTAGTAGTTGTTCAGTTGTTTTATTAATTGTTTATTTAGTTGTTTTTTTATACAGATTAAAAAAAAATGATACTATTATTTATAAAGCCTGTTTTATTTAACTAACTATAGAATTTATAAAATTAATTAGTTCTAAAAACATGTTATAAAAAATAACTTTTTTTAAATTCTCAAAAATTAAGTAAATTAAGATAATAGATTTTAAAAGAGAAGAATTTGAATACGTTTCTGGGGAAATATAATTATTATTTGATAACTTGTATTCCAAGGTGAATGTTCAGCCAACCTAATTATTTAGAGTATAGTAAATGTTTAATAATTATGCAATGGTTTATATTAATTATTGATAATGATTCGAGAAAAAATGTTGTCATTTGATAAAGTATAAAAACAAACTGAAAAATGACAAGCCATATGATTGAAGATTGAACACAAATTATAATTTATAGCCCTACAATAATCTTTTTTACTTGATCTTATTAAAAAGACATTTTATTTTAATCTGATTATGTTTTCCCCACATTTTTTCTACTTTCTTAAGTCGGCTTTTGTTAGTCTAGCCAAATAGTTATCGATTACCGGATTAGTGCGGTATTCTCAGTAATGTTTAATAAAATTAATTCTTTTGTATTATATTATTGGGCACCAGTAAATTTAAACTCGATTATTCAGAAACTTCAGTCGTGTTGTACGTATTTTAGCGCTGTATGTACTTTTTGAGTTTAGTTTTTGGTTATTCCTATTATTATTATTGTTACATTTTTTTTAAGTGATATTGTTATTGTTGTTACATTTTTTGTTTTTAAAGTGATATTGTTAAGAGTTAGCAAAGTTTTGGAATTCAATGTCGTCGAGAACGAAACACCTGTTCAAACTGGCACTTGCTGTGCAGAGGTAAGTTACTTTAATATTATTTGATATATGTATTTGTTTTTAATATCATAGTTTTGGATTAGTTTATGTTAAAATAAATCACTTCAATATGATTTAAAAGTACTTCTTTTGCATTTTTGTCATGTAATTAATAATGATTCAATTTATTATTATGAATAATACTACAACTTCTGTATAACCAAATATAACCATTTATTTATAACTTTTTTTAGAAATTACAGATATTTTAATTTGCTACAATAATATTGCCATCACAAATAATTTAATTTAGAGTTTTTGTGTAGTTCAGTTATATAAATTGCTCGAATAATAGCTTTAAACCTTCAATATTGTTATTTTACATATTAAAACTGAATTAAAATAAGCTTGATATGATCTGCATATATTTGATGTACAAGTATAATAATTATGTTTTTTAAAAATATACTGTAATCTGCTAATTGTTGATTTAATGTACAGACCGGTCTGTATATTTTTTAATAAACAAACCTAACTATAACTATTTATAAATAAATCAAGTACCTAATTATATTATAAACATTTTAAGTTATAATGGCAAATGTATATTGATACAAATAATTCAGTTTTAATATATAAATTAACAATATTTAAGGTTTAATGCTATTTTTAGAGCAATTTATATAACTTAAACTACACAAAAACCCTAAATCAAAACATTTGTATTGGCAATATTATTGTAGCAAATTAAAATATCTGTGATTTCTAAAAACAATGTCAAAAAAGTTATAAATGAATGATTATACTTGGTAATTGTAATATTATCCATAATAATAAATATAAATTGAATCATTATTAATAATATGACAAAAATGCAAATCAAGTACTTTTAAATCATAATGAAGTGATTTATTTTAACCCAAACAGATCCAAAAACATGATATTAAAAACAAATTGAAAATATATCAAAATAAATAATATTAAAATAACTTACCTCTGCACGGCATGTGCCAGTTTTACAGGTGTTTCGTTCTCGATGACATTGTCCAAAACTTTTATAACACTTAACAATGTCACTTTAAAAGCAAAACATGAAACAATAATAACAATATCACTTATCACAAAAAAAATAACAATAATAACAACAATAACAATAAGAATAACCAAAATCTGAACTCAAAAATTCAAAATGTGCATTCAACGCTAAAATACGTGCAACACGACTGACGTTTCTGAATAATCTAGTTTTACTTTGCTGGTGCCGAATAACATAATACAAAAAGATTATTATAGATTATTAATATTGGAACCGCTACTAATACGGTAATCGATAAGTATTTGGCTAGACTAACAAAAGCCGACTTAAGGAAGTAGAAAAAATGTGGGGAAAACATAATCAGATTAAAATAAAATGTTTAAAAAAAAAAAGATTATTGTAGAGCTATTTATTATAATTATAATTTGTCTTCAATCATATGGCTTGTCATTTTTTAGTTTGTTTTTATACTTTATCAAATGACAACTTTTTTACTTTATCAAATGACAACTTTTTTCTCAAATATTTTATCATTAGTTAATATAAAACATTGCATATTTATTAAATATTTACTATAATGGAAATAATTAGGTTGGCTGAACATTCAACATAGAATACAAATTATCAAATAATAATTATATTTCCCCAAAAACCTGTTCAAATGGTTTTCTTTCAGAATCTAATATCTTAGTTACTTAGTACTTGGTTTTTGAGAACTCAAAAACGATATTTTTTATATCATGTTTTTAAAACTATTTATTGCTATAAATTCTAAAGTTAGATAAATAAAACAGGCTTTATAAATAACCGTAACATTTCTTTTAATTATATATGAAAAAAAAACAACTAAATTAACAATTTTAATAAATCAACTGATCAACTACTAAACAATAACTAAACAACTACTGAAAAACAATTACTGAACAACTACTAAACAACTATGAACAACTACTAAACAACTACTTAACAACTACTAAACAACTACTAAACAACTACTAAACAACTACTAAACAACTACTAAACAACTACTAAACAACTACTAAACAACTACTAAACAACTACTAAACAACTACTAAACAACTACTAAACAACTACTAAACAACTACTAAACAACTACTAAACAACTACTAAACAACTACTAAACAACTACTAAACAACTACTAAACAACTACTAAACAACTACTAAACAACTACTAAACAACTACTAAACAACTACTAAACAACTACTAAACAACTACTAAACAACTACTAAACAACTACTAAACAACTACTAAACAACTACTAAACAACTACTAAACAACTACTAAATAACTATTAAACAACTACTAAACAAATACTAAACAAATACTAAACAACTACTAAACAACTACTAAACAAACACTAAACAAACACTAAACAATTATTAAACACATAAACTAAACATCTACTACACATTAACTAAACAACTACTAAAAACTACTAAACAACTACTGAACAACTACTGAACAACTATTAAACAACTACTAAACATCTATTAAACAACAATTGTTGAGTACAACAACTACTGAACATCTACTGAAAAACTACTACACAACTGTTAAACAACTACTTAACAATTACTGAGCAACTACTGAACAACTACTAAACAACCACTAAACAACTACCAAACAAATACTGAACAACTACTCAACAACTACTAAACAACTACTGTACAACTACTGAACAACTACTGAGCAACTACTAAACAACTACAATACAACTACTAAACAACTACTGAACAACAACTGAACAACAACTAAACAACAACTACTAAACAACTATTAAACAACTACTGAACAACAACCAAACAACAACTAAACTACTACTAAACAACTACTCAACAACTACTGAACAACTACTGAACAACTACTGAACAACTACTGAAGAATTAGTGAACAACTACAAAACAACTACCAAACAACTACTGAACAACTACTGAACAATTACTAAACAACTACTAAAAAACTACTGAACAATTTCTAAATATCTACTAAACAACTATTAAGCAATTACAGTACAACTATTGAGTAACAACTACTAAATAACAAGTACTAAACAACTACTAAACAATTACTGAACTGCTACTGAACAACAACTACTAAGCAACTACTGAACAGTTATTGAACAACTCATAAACAATTACTGAAAAACTACTAAACATTTACTAAACAACTACTAAACAACTATTGAGCAACTACTAAACAACTATTGAGCAACTACTAAACAACTACTGAACAACTTCTGAATTACTACTACACAACTACTGAACAACTACTAAAAAACTATTGCACAATTACTAAACAACTACTATATAACTATTGAACAACTACTACACATAAACTAAACAACTGCTACACATTAACTAAACAACTCCTACATATTAACTAAACAATTACTAAGCAACTACTGAGCAACTACTAAACAACTATTATACAACTACTAAACAACAACTGAACAACAACCACTGAACAACTATTAAACAACTACTGAACAACTATCAAACAACTAGTTAAGAATTACTCAACAACTACTCAACAACTACTAATCAAATACTGAACAACTATTGAAAAACTACTAAACAATTTCTAAACAACTATTAAACTACTACTGAACAACTACTAAACAACAACTAAACAACTACTAAATAACTAAACATTTATGCCCATATTAATAGTCAGAGATTAAAAATCTCGGATTGATCCTGGATTTATGAATCTGAAATTTATTTTGATAGTCGTTGATTGGCTCTAAGGTAATTCACGGATATTGTGACGGTGCAGAACGAGTTGAAAACTATGCAACCGTCAATATAATTCTAGACTTAAATAATCTTGGGACCACCCAAGATTATTTGCATATTGATGGTATAGGTTGAGGTATAGTTTTCAACTCGATCCGAGAATTAAGCGAGGAATACATTGGCTCAATGCAACTAAAGTTGCCGTCACAATATCCGTGTATTGGCTTAGAGCTAATCAAAGAACAGCAAAATGAATCTCGGATTTATGAATCCACTCTGACTATTAGTACGTGCATTAAACAATTAAACATGTAAACAACTACTAAACTACTAAACAACTATTGTATTCTCACGTAATTACTAATAATATTAAAACACAATTGAAGTTATTGCTAATGTCTATTAATTAGATTATTTATTCAATCAAGTTGTAAAACCCATTAATATCTCAGTTTTTGAAATAAATATTTTACTAAATAATAATTACATCTGTTAGTCTTTAAACAAGCTTCTAAAATCCATTTGTTTTTAAGAAATCTGTTATGATATGTTGCATCTAAATTTAAGTGTAACTACAAAAAAAAATGTAGGCAAGCAATAATATTCTGTAAAACAACTACACTGTCTAGCTTGTGCTATTAAAGCATACAATAGAGACCTTTTCTTATTTATAGACCAAACTGTAAAATGCAATGAAAAATACACTAAATACAAAAATGATTTAACACACAAATAAAGTTGTTGTTGATTGATTTAATTAATCTATTTATTTAATCAAGTTGGAAACAGTATTGTTATTTTACTTTTTTTTAAATAAAGATGTTACTAATTTTAATTATATTCCTAAGTTAATAACGAGAATCTTTAAAATTCATCTTTATAAAATGATAATTAATATTTTGACATTTAAATTTAACTGCAATCACAAACAAATTTGATTAAGGAAGAAATAATATTTTGTAAAACGAAATAATAATAAAAATAAATAATTATGTCTAGCTTGTGCCATTAAAGCAATACAATGGAGACCTTTTCTTATTTACAGATCGTAAAACCCGGCGGGCGGTCTGCCGTGTGCATGCGCCACAAGCTCCCATACAAGCCCGGCCGCGATATGCTCCCCAACAGATAGATATATATATATATATATATTTATATAAAAATAAAATTGTAATTGAAACACACGGTAGATACACATGAAAAAACTATAAAACTATAGGTTCCGTTTGAGTTAGACATGTCTATTTTTTGCAAATTTTTCTTTTTGTTGTGTTTGAAATAAATAATAATTAATATATTAAGCACTAAAGTTTTGCCGTAACCATGCTTTGCCGACTATTACTTTACATTATTTTTTGTTTTTGTCACATAGATTCAGTAATTGCCACATCCCACCTCATAACCTCATATAACCCTACGACCAAATGACTCACATTTTTTCAATGTCAATGTGAATGTTATTGATATTGTATTGTCACTTACAGTACTTAAATTTTAGTGTTTAGGTGAGTGTTATTATTAAATGATTTTTATGCTTATTGCTTGTCATAATAAATGAAAAACTCAAATATTGTGTAAATGATAACTGGACTATGCTTATGGATGCACCAAAAGGTTTGTGAAGATTTTTGGTTATGACTAATCTTTAATTTTGTTTTTAAAGAACATTCATTTGTTTGTTCACCATTCTTACATCATGACAATGAAAAAGTAAAATTGGTTTAATTAGTTTCTCAAAATTCTTAAAATTACGATTTTATTTATCTTAAAAAATTGGTTATGTTACGTGGCTAATAGGTTATCGCTGTCAATATATGAATAGATTTAGAATTACAATCTAGTTTTCTATAAGATTGAAGTAAAGTTAATTAAAAATGCTTAATCTAATTGACATGCATAGATAGTGGAATTGCTATGATTGGGTCATGCATTTTTGATTTATTAACCAAACTTTTGTTATATTTGATACAATTTTGAAACAATTAACTATCTATTATTTTGATTCTCAATTTTCTTTTATGGATATCGTATGAACATGGAGATAAATAATAATTAGAACAAAAGTAAATCCACTCAAAAAGTATTATATGAAATGTTTAATATTAATTTGTATCAATCTTGTGTAATACAAAATATATACAATTCAATATTATAGAAATTAAATAAATACCTCATTTATTAATTTGCTTTCTTTTCTATTACGGTATACAATCCTTATGTTGTCAGCTAGTTGCTAGTGAACTTACTCTCCGTGCATATTTTATAATTATTTTGGATGTTTGATCGCATGTCTTCACTATATCTTTTTTTTTCAATACGTCAGTCATCTTGCCTCTTATTATTCTTCTTTTTGCTTTACCCACCAGATAATGTCCTTTGGCAAATAATCTTTTCTAATCTCATTTGAAATAGTAACCTGTAATAAATAAGTGTGGACAAGTTTCCAGATCACCCAGAAGGTACTGTTCTCAATTTGTTTTTTTTTTTTTAATGGAGAATCGCCAAAACCAAAACAACACCCACCAAATTCACTAAGTAATTATTAGTTCTACTGTATTTGGAAAGTGATCTTTTAAGAGGGCAGTTTGATGAGTGTCATAAAACTACGAGCAGAACTTACGTATTTTAACTCTTTTTTAAAATTGGTTTTTGGCAACGTGTAGAGAATAAAATTTTCAATCTAATGAAATATATAAAAATTCAAAACCTTCAATTGATTATTAAATTTTGAAACTAAATTGTGATTTTTTTGTTGAAATATTTGCTTAAACTTTAAGAGTTATACTTCATTGAACATTAAACTTAGTAGTATTTTTATTGTGTTATAAGTTATTTTTCTTAAATAACAATTGTTACAGTTCTGCTCGTAGTTGTGAATGTATGATAAAATGTGAAATTTGAAATTCCCGCCTGTATTAATTTTTTTAACAATTTGGTACTGCTGCCACATTAATTAATCTACAACGCAGGCATTAGATACGCTACGGGAGCATTCCGGACGAGTCCTGCAATGAGTCTTTGCTGCGAGTCGGGTGTACTCCCTCTAGCTGCTCGTCGCAGTCGCTTTGTACTCACGTGCGCCGCGGCGATGCGAGCAAAGAGGGGTCACAACAACCGACTCATATTTACCGCCAACGAAACGCAGCAACGTAAATAAGACTTAAGCCTACCGTCAGTAGGCCGGTGTGCATCCGAGCGCAGGAGCTAGAGGAGAGTCTTAATGTTAATTATCCTATAGTATTTGAGATCGGTTCTGGCGAGTTTCCACCCTGGCTGATGCCGAGGGTTATAGCTCGTCTTGATCTGACCTCCCAGAGCAAACGAGAAACTTGCCCCGACGTCTTGAGGAGCAAGTTTCTTAAAATTGTTGCCGAATACCCAGACTCTCCGCGGTAGTATACGGACGGTTCGAAAACGGATCGGGGAGTGGGAAGTGCCTTCCTTTTAGATGGTACAGGAGAGAAGAGGTCGCCCTATGTCGCTTGCGCATAGGTCATACCAACTTGACCTCTTCGTAACTCCTGACCGGCGACAAACAACCAGCATGCCAAACATGTCACAACCCTCTAACGGTGAAGCACATTTTGGAGGAATGCCGAGCCTACCTTCCCCACCGTAATTGGCTTAAGCTCCCTAACAACGTGGCGTCTATTTTATCAAATAGAGAGGAGTCCATGGGAAGGTGCGTCTAGTTTTTGAAAGACGCAGGACTCCTAAAACAGGTGTAACCAAGTTTTTGTGTTGTCTTATAATGATTTTGGTGTTAATTTATTAATTTATTATATCAGTTTGTGTTGTTGAGTTGTTTAAAACATCGTACTCTTTTACAACTTCATTGCAATCTGTGATATTAGGTTTAGTTAGTTTTTAGGGTCTGGCATCAAAGCATTTTACAGCTTTGATGTTATCTGTGAAATTAAGTTAGGTTGTGATATTAGGTTAAGTTGTGATATTAGGTTTAGTTACTTTAGTTTTTAGGGTCTGGCCTCGAAGCTTTTTACAGCTTTGGTGTCATCTGTGATATTAGGTTAGGTTAATGGATAGGTACTGGCATCAAAGTCTTTTACAACTTTGTTGTCATTTGTGATAGTTGGTTCTGTGATATTAGTTTTTAATTTTACAACTGTGATATTAGATCTAGTATTTATCTATTTATTTATTTATTTATTTATTTAACCATTTTAATGTGTTGTTTTGTTTTCCTCAGGTCTATAACCTGAGGTTATTATTATTTAAACAAAATAACTAGCTAATGAACTTAGTAGTCGACTCTAAAATTAAAAAAAAAATTAATAATAATAATAATAATAATAATAATAATATAAGTATAAATAATTGTAAATCTAACAACCGTTAAATGTCATTTCCAATACGGAAGTAATTGCAAAATCTGTCAAAATTCCCATCTGTCAACCTAACATTTGTTAATAATACAAGAATTAATTGGCTTTTTGTTTTTATATTTCTATTATAACAAAATATATTGTAATACAACCACTATGCACATAAGAGTTGGGCTTAGATTGGCAGAAGATGAAAAAAAATAAACCTGTTCCAACCTCAAAACTCAAATTTTAGTTCATATAGTTTAACATAAACTATTTGTATACTATAATACAAGACAAATATTAAATAGTGTCACCATTGCCGCCGGTGGGCAATATGAGAAAACATGAATTTTGTAGTTAATATTTATTACATTTTGAGAACAATTTTAGAATATGTATGGCTATCAACAACGTTTAAGTATTTAAAAACCCCATACTTGTTAAGATCGTTGAAAATAAATGGGAATTGCTCAAGCACTAATTATTTTAGTCTTTATATATTGCGATTAACTATAAACTAAAAATAATCACAGAATAAAAAACGCAAGTTTTACAGGTTTAAATTAAACAAGACAAAAAGAATCACAATGCTACTTAGTTTATAAAATTAAATCTGCATCGACAAGCAACGGCAATAAAAATAAATATCCGCGTAAAAAAAAATGTATCAACAAATTATTGCGCAAGTATAATTTTTTGCTGGGATCACGTTTCAAAATAAAGAAAATATAATATTTGATTAACAGTTCTGTGTTAAAAGCATTTTGTTTTATTAACTTCTCATATTACTCAAAGACAAGAATGAGTTAACAACATTGTAAGATTTGAGAAAAAATGCGGAGTGGGTAAAATGAAGTTAAAAAGTTTTTAGTGGAAAATATAAAAGATTACACATTTCTTTTCTTATACGATACGGTTCCTCAAAATAGGGAAAAAACTTTTTTGTCTCAAAAATTACTGAAGAGGAAATAGGGTTAGCCTATAAAAAAATTAAATCTGGTAATTTTAAAGACGTAGATATGAAACGTCCCGTACGTGCAAATCTACTATAAACAGCGGTTTTTGCTTACAAGCATAGACAATACGCATATAAAAATTTAAGTGGGTAGCGTTAGCGAATTGGCTAGCCTTATATGGGAAGGTGGCAATTTGTCAAAATGTATTTTTATAGCAGAATACCTGGTAGACTCATATTTATGAGTTTAATCAAATTCAAGAAAGGCAGGAATTTTTAGCTAAAAAGTATGTTTTGACTGACTTAAACATCCACGACGTATAAGAGCAAGCCCCAAAATGTCCGTAATATACGTTTATATTTAATAAGTTTACAAAATTGGATATTGCCGTCTTAAAAATACAAAACAATAACAAAAAAATTTATTGTGTTGCAGATACAACAGATTTTTGTGTAATAAAAAACGATGTAGTGAAGGGTTACTTTTTGTATGTTTGCAGATTTTTAAACTGAGCAGAAGGTAGACCCTAGAATTTAGCAACTAGGCATCCGCTACTAAGTTTTTTGGTAACGTACTTGATGATGATCCGGAATTCTCGGAGTATCTAACGCGCAATTTGTAAAAAAAATAGCAAGTGTTTAAGAAGTGATTAAAGGTGACTTGAATTTTTTTTTTAATTAAAAATACTTACCACCGTTTTAACGCAACGACACTCAATAGTATTTTTTAGCAACAAAATATTTCTGTTTGCACTCTAACACCAATCTACTAAAATAGCGACAAGCAAAATAATGACATGATGTCAGCCTTTAACTTGTTGATGTAAAACTGCACTATACCAAGGTTACTAGCATCACACTGAACCTCAAACATAATAATAAAGCCATTTTTGCTAAAATATTCTTATTATTAATTTGCTTTTTGTGCGCAAAGAAGTTTTGTGCAAATGTTTAATCAAAATTAGCAAAATCAAAGAATGATTGTAGCTGCTATACAGACGGAGAAGAAAATAAAATTGTTGTAGGTTTTAGATCCTTTTCAGATTTAGCGTTAACCCTTGAAGCGTTAGCACATATCCAAGAAAGTTTAATTAAAAAAATAAAACTGAAGTTTAAAGTAATACTAGCTTTCTGTAACCATGTGAAGATCAAAATATAGTTTAAAAGCTCTAAGAAGAAAGTAGATGTAATCAGTAGATTGTACACATATGCGTGTGCAAAATAAATTAAAATCAACCTAAAAATATAATCTTTACATTGTTTAAATTTGTTTTTTATTTATAAAGTCTGAAATTGCTAATGCTATTCTTCATTAATTATAAATATTACAATTAAAATTTAATATGAATTACAGTATCAAAGGCAAGTAGTAGTAAAAAATTATTTAAAGCTTAATAAAATAATATTGATCACAGTCATTGCAATATTAGGGTTACGTATTGCAGCTTTAGATCTAGTTAGATCTTAAGTCATTTTAGAGAAACTTGGCGTTAATCTTCTAGCGTTAAGGCAAAAATGTACTAATAAAAATACCTTGCCACGTATTGGTCGCCAAGTTATACCGTTATAAGTAGTAGGGTTGTGGATTTAAATGAGCACTTAGGCACTAATTATATCTCTTGCATAAATTGCAAATTATAAAAACTATCAAGTTAAAATAATCACAAAACAAAAAACAAATAAAAAAATTTAAATTATCATAAACAAAATAAAAAATATATATAATAAGAATTAAACTTAATTACCTAAATGCAGGTTTTTGCAGTTTGAATTAAACGGGAAAAAACCCAGGATGCTACTTACTTTATAGAATTATATCCGCATCAACAAACAATACCAATAAAAAATTAATCTCTGCATAAATAAAAACATAATCAAAAAGTTACTCCGCAAAATAAATAAAATAAAATATAATCAATAGACACAGGATTAAAAAAAATTGTCTCAGTTTGATGCTAATTTTTTGTTGTTGATTCATTTAACTTATTTGAAACAGAAATAACAGTTATTTTTGGTTTTCACTGTTTAGTTTAACATCCATCATTTATAAAAAATTTAGTTTCTAATTACAACATTTTTTTTAACTAAATAAACAAACAGTATTATTTTGTGGTAATAATTGGATTCAGCAAAATTATGATTATCTATCTCAATGCGCTTCTTTTGAGAACAAACACAATACTGAATTTATTGTTTTTTAATATTTATTTATTTTTTTAATTTGGTTCAATCAATCAACACATGCGCTGTGGTATGTAAACATTTCATAATATTTTCATATTGTGTAAGCTTTATTTGTGTCTTTTTACTTTTTAGTGCGCTTTAAAATGTACATTACAAAAATTTAAATAACTTATTTTATTATATATAAAGTTTTAAACACTTTAATGTGTTGTTGTATCTTGCAAGTAGTGTGAATTTGTTGTAAATTTTTTTTAAAAACAACATTTACGCTATAGAAGTATTAACTGAACCGCTATCTTGATTTATAGTATTGTAGTGAAAACAACTACTTTGGCGATATTTCTATTTTCACATAAAATTTGATTATCTATTTATTTTTCTACCAGTACATTCGGAAAGGACTATATTATATTTAGTCAGAGTATTTTAGTTAAATATAAATTAGAAATAGCTGAAAATTGTATCCACATATAGAAATAAATGCGATTTTAGGTATTTTAGAAATTAAATTATTTTTTTCTAATTATTAAACTATTAACTGGCAATTTCTTAATAACTGTAAATTAGGTTGCAGTATAAAACTGGAATTATTTTGGAAATGTTATTAAGCAACGCCCTAAATGCTTTTTTGCATGCAGAACTGAAATCAAGAAAGGACTACAAAAATAATATATCCATTTAGTTAAACGAAGAGTCAAAAGAAATGCGAATAGTTTTACTTACTAAACTATTTAATGAATGTATTTATAGTCAAACTTTCCTGACGCTTTAAAACTATCAGATGTAAAACCTATTTACAAAAAAGACGACATTAATGACCTTTCAAATTATAGATCTAACAGTCTGTTACAAATTGTTTTAAAAAAATTTAAAGTTTTGTTAAAGAATCAATTAGTTAATTTTTTTGGATTATAACATTTATTTTCTGATAGCTAGTTTGGATTTCAAAAAAGAATGTCTACTACAAAAGCTAGACTAAACTTTTGATTTGATTGTTTTGAAAGTGATGTATGTTCAGTCTCTTGTTTTACCGACCTGCTTTGATTGTGTTGATCATGAAATTTTATAACCTACGTAATCTGCAACAATGCGCCAATGTTGTAATTTATCTAAGTCATTAGTCAACTTTGGATCAACAATGATTTGAAAAGCTTGTTGTTGAACAAAATTTAAAAATACTTAATATATTTTGTATTTTGATTAAACAGTGCTATTTTTTATATAGTACAGGGAGGGGGAGTTTAAAATATTGCAACAACTTACATATAGTATAACATTGTTTTATTGCATTTTTTAACAATTTAAGTTATATGACTTTTTAGTTATTATTAATTTTTTTGAGGTATCAAACAAAAAAGTAAATAATTAAAAACTGAAATCGGGTTTTTGTTGTTTTCTCTTGTTTGTGATTTGAATAAAAAAATGTCAATTATTTAGCTTGTGTTAGCATGCTATATGTTAATTGTTAATACTTGACATTTTAATTTTGTAAGTTGTTTTAAGTAATTCGGAACGTTTACGTAACCAAAAAGAAAACTGTTCAAATTTCTCTAACAATAAGCGTTAAGAGAACGCAAAAAAGTTATTTTATTGATTGTTTACAGTGTGTGCTACAAAAGATATTGGAACTAACTTTATTTGCATCTAGGTAAAAATACCTAAAAATTATAAAAACAACCAAAACTTAGTAATGTTTTTATTTTTATAAATAAATTTTCTTGTATTATGGGAAAGTTATTACTAGTTAACTCAAATTGTCAATAAGTAGACAAAAAGTAATTAATTCAGTATTAATAAAAATCAAGTAAAGAAAGTATTGTGCGCAACGATGATTTTTGTCTGTAAATCTTTAACTTGATCTTGTCGTTGCAAAGGCACAATATTATCAAGAAAGTAATTTGAGCGTCCATATACTACCTGCTAACAAAGTAAACAACGCCGTTAAGAAAATTTACTCATTTTTAATTAAATAATCTAACGAGTTTTAATTTTTAATAAATAATTTGATTAAAATTCTTTTTTTAAAATCGTGATACTAAAACCGTAAAAAAATACATAGAAATTAGAAACATAACATTGTGATTATCAATAAACAAAAGCTCAATTGCATAATTATGTATGAAATGCCAACGATTAAGAGTTATCTAATTTTTATTTATCAATAACCAATAATCGGATTAGGACAAGATTGTTTTTTTTTTTTGGTCCTTGAAGATGTTAAGTAATGCAAACGATGTCATCAAAAACCTTTTTCTTTACGTTTGCTCAGCCACTATTGTGGAAAGCTTCCAACATTGTGAGAGCCGCTGACCCAACATCAAGTTTAAAGAACATTAATGTTAAGCTTGGAAGCTTGGATTCCATCTATTGATTTTGTTTATGGAAACAATTGATATGATCATTTCGGGCAGTGGAACATTTTATTAGACCTCACATAAACACGCGCTATAACTCTACCTCTATAGTGGTGTGAAAACAAAGTGTTTACTTTTTTAGTTTAATATCTCAACAACGATCAATAATACGTAAAAATAACCTAAATTTTAGAACATAAGAAAGCAGCACAAAATATATAGTTGGTCATCACCTTGAGGTTAAGTTTTACTACCCCTCCACCTCTATTACACAATATAAAAAATTGACACTAGATTAATAGTCAAATATGAAGTATGAAGGATAACATTATTTCCAACACTATGAATAAAATTTTGGATATAAAATGTATTGCAAAATAAATGTGTTATTTTATAAATAAGTATTGACATTGACATGAAGTCTGTATTGTTTTTTTTTTAAGTTTTTGTTTCTAGTATTTGTGTATAAATATTATATAATAAAGCACTATGATTCAACATTCAGTTTAAATTGCATTGCAGAACGACAGAAACAAAACTGACTTAAAATAGTGGTTAAATCAAATAGTTAATTACCAAATCAACATAGACTGTTTTAATGTGTTGTGTAGTAAATGTGTGAAATCAGTGTTCTTAAAAAAGTTTGTAAAACAAAATTATAACTGTTTAAAATTGTCACACATTATTGTGTAAAATATTCCATTCTTCGCAAGGTTGAGGACTAATCAATCATAAGAAATTCTAAATTTATATATTGTTTATTTACATTTTATTGTATTTAATTTTTTTACTGTGAAAATGACTAATATTGCATTTATGAAATATTACGAAGATCGGAATTATCTAAAAGAAATACGTCGACTACAGGTAAAAAAGATTCTTATACAAAGATTAAAGGATGTATTGGAATCTAGTTTCTTACCTACTAATAAATATGAAAATAATCAAGACAACATATGTATGTAGTCTTAATAATAAGTTAAAAAAAACTGAAATCTGTCATCAGAAGAAAAAATTTAGAAATATTGAAACTCACCGAAATGCTACCTAAAATAAAAAAGAAAATAGCTGAAATAAATAATAACAAAAAACGTGAAGACATCGTTCTAGGTAAAATCGCAACTTGTGATGTGAACACGATCCATGATAAAATAATGCAGCCACAGAATACAACTAGAAATACAATGGTCAATAATAACCAATCAAATTATCAACCAATAAAAACAAATCAAATTTTAAATAAAAATAAAATATTATTACTTGGTGATTATAATATGAAAAATTGCTCAACAATCGTCTCTACAAAATTTAGCGTTACAAGCATTTTTAAACCATATTCACTTTATTCTCAATTAATTGATATTGATGTTGTTAATAAATATAATAAAAATGATTATGTGATAATTATGGGAGGTTCATATGATGCAGCCAAAGGGTACTTACAAATTCAATGTGTCTTTGTATAAAGAACTTTTAGATTCTATGGATTATATTATACAATTATTAATACAAATGACATGAATAACAATGGATCTATAAAAATTGCAGGAAAGCTAAAACTACTTAAATACTTAAATAAATAAAATAATTTACTTTAAAAATCAATCAACGTATGTACAGGATATAACTACAAATGAATTGTATAAAAATGGAAATAACATATATATTATACCAGGTAATGCAAGTAATACAAATCAAGGAACAAATATTGATATAGATGAGAATTATAACAATAGTAAATCCGATCATAGGCGTTTTTTAGAACAACGTCCTCTGTTAAAACTTTTATTGTAATTCATAGTGAAATTGTTTTGCGTTTTTGTTTTTGAACAAGTATTTTATTAATTGTTGTTTCCGAAAACCCATTATTTTTAGCTATGACATAAATTCTATTAAGTTCGATATCAAAATTAGTTTTTGAAAGAGGAATATTAGATTTAAATATTAGTTGAGTAAATAATAGACATGAATTTAATATGTTTCATAAGCCTACTCACACAGACACAACTATTCACATAAAATCTTTTCATCCAATGTCACATAAATTGGCAGCTTTTCACTCAATGTTACATCGATTAATTAATATTCCTCTTTCAAAAACTAATTTTGATATCGAACTTAATAGAATTTATGTCATAGCTAAAAATAATGGGTTTTTGGAAACAACAATTAATAAAATACTTGTTCAAAAACAAAAACGCAAAACAATTTCACTAATTTTTCCTAAATCAAGTAATTCTCACCCAATATGTTATACTTCTATCGGCTACTTAGGCCAAACATCAGTTAAAATCGGTAAAGTTTTAAATAACTTCAATCTCACTACGTCTTTTAAAACCAATAACTCTTTGTCTAAATTTATTAATAATTCTAAAGATTCTACAGATAAAAGTAAAGAATCAGGCGTTTATTTACTAAAATGTGGAGATTGCCCCAAAGTATATATTGGGCAAACGGGTAGAAGTTTTGAAAGTAGAATCAAAGAACATAGAGCAAGTTTTTGTAACAATGAAATAAAATCAACATAAGCTAAATTTATTAGAATCTATGGAAATTAACAAATATAACAAACGCGGACTTCTGTTAAATGATCAAAAAGATGTAAATAATTCTCCATTATTAAATATTGTATAATTATTTGTCATTGCTATTGTATAATGTTATACTAATTAAAATTGGTTTGTTGTACTAATCCACCCCCCTCTGCTATCCCTCCCCACTTGTTATTATATGGTATTTTTATTTGTTTTAGTATATAAGTAATTTAGTGTAACCCCTTTTTTTTTTTTTTCTTTTTTTTTATCATTGTTCATTATACCTGATGAAGCCACTGTGTGGCGAAACAATTGTAGTAAACAATAAAACTTTTTTGAACCTTTACACTATTTGTGTTTTATTATTAATAAATACAGAAGTTGCCAATCAACCGAAACAGCAAGAACTGAGTTTTTTGTTATGTATATAGACATTTAGATTAAGGCAAATGTGTTGATAGACTTTTTTTTTATTTTACAAGCGCATTTGATTATGTTAATTTTACAATTTTAGAAACCAAATTGAACGAATTAGGGATACGTAGCAATGTATTGCGTTTAATTTTAAGTTATATTAGTAATAGAAAATATACGTGTATCAAAGAGCTCCATATTAGGACCATTGCTATTTACATTATTTATTAATGACCTTAAGTTTATTGTAGACCAAGGAAATGTAATAAATTATGCTGATGACACTAGTGTAGCAATATGTGCCAAAAATTAAACAGATTTGCAAACTGCTCTAAATACGATAATAATAGCAATAAAATCTTGGTGCTTTAATAATAAACTCATTTTAAATGAAAAAAATCAATGTTTGTAAATTTTTTATTAGAAAACCACCTTTAGTTAGTATTGTAGATTGTAGTGTAAACACAAAGTTTTTGGGTATATATGTTGACCAATCTTTGGGATCGACATATTGAGTATGCTGCCAAAAAATTTAATAAGGACTATTTTTGTGTGTTAAAGTTAAAACCGTATGTAAACGTTTTGTCATTAATGACTATTTATTACTCGCTTGTTTATTTACATTTGACTTATAATGTCATTATTTGGGGTAAAGCAGTAAATGTTAATCGATTATTTGTTGCGCAAAACAAATTTATAAGACTGATTTATGGTTTAGATCATAGAGAATCTTGTAGAGACTTTTTTTAACAAGACCGTATTCTGACTCTAAAATCAATTTATATATATATAAATGTGCAGTCTATACCAAATCTAACATTTTTAATTTTAATTGAGTTGGAGATAATCACATTTATGCAACAAAAAATAAAGACAGTTTAAAAATCTCTAATCACAACACAATTTTTTTTGAAAATGCACCTATTTATGCTTGCTATACTGTTTATAACAAGATTCAATTGTATTTAAAAAAAATGTAATTATTTAAAATTTAAACAGGAGATTAAACTTTATTTAATAAAAAAATGTTCTTATAGCTTTAACAAATTTTTAAATAATAATCTGTGACCTATAGTTTAGTTTATTTTAATGTTTATTGTATATATATATAATTTTTATTCAATAAACAAAAAAAAAAAAAAGAAAAAGTACATACAATAGCATAATTTACAATTAAAGATAATATAATTCTATATTTTATTGAATAGGCCATCGACCAAAGTCTTTCAGCCTGAGAAATTAATATTTAATTATGGTAATAAGCGCAAAAAAAATGATATGATTTGTTAGTCAGTCATTGTCATTTTCATTTTCATTTTCATTTTCATTTTCATTTTCATTTTCATTTTCATTTTCATTTTCATTTTCATTTTCGTTTTCGTTTTCGTTTTCGTTTTCGTTTTCGTTTTCGTTTTCGTTTTCATTTTCATTTTCATTTTTATTTTCATTTTCATTGACATTGTCATTGTCATTGTCATTGTCATTGTCATTGTCATTGTCATTGTCATTGTCATTGTCATTGTCATTGTCATTGTCATTGTCATTGTCATTGTCATTGTCATTGTCATTGTCATTGTCATTGTCATTGTCATTGTCATTGTCATTGTCATTGTCATTGTCATTGTCATTGTCATTGTCATTGTCGTTTATAAGTGAGAGTATAATTTCATATAGCGGGATGTTAGGTTTTTTGTATCTAGCAAAAATTATGGGGTTTCTGCGAACTAAGAGTTTATTTATGAGTTCCGGATTAGTTGGATTATTTGTAAATTTTTTATGAAGATTTTGAAGTCGTTCTGATAAAGGAAGTAAGTTTGTTTTTTCGTACAGGAGGTCATTAGAAGGATTATGAAGAGGATTATTTGGATGTCGAATTTTGGAAATAGAGCGAAGGGAAGACCTTTCGGCAACATATAAATTATTTAATGTTGATTTACTAGAATTTAAAAAAATTATTGATGCATAATCGAGAATAGGTCGACAAATTGTTTTGTAAATATGAGTAGCACATCTTATATCTATTCCATTGTTTTTGTATGTTAGGGATGTTTATTGTATTTTATTGAATTAACCACTGTTTATAATTATGTAATTTGTAATTTCGAATTCTTATATATTTTGTAATTAAGACTTGTCCTATGTTCAGTTTTTGTATCTTTGTGGATTAAATAAAATTATTGTGGAGAGAATAAAATTTAAACGTGCGTCTTATTTTATGTCCGGATATACATTAATTAGTATTATTTTTTATTTTGTATTGTCCTGTACTTAGTTTTATTTATTATAAAACAAAAACATTAAAATTGTATAATTGCAGAGACATAATTTATTTATATTTGTATTAATAAACTTTGAGTTGAGAAGGCTTAATTAATGTATATTATATAAACTGAATTAATTAGTTACAATATTTTTACTTGTTCTAAGTTTAATTAAAAGTTCAACCAGCAGTTACAACGTATTGTATTTTTATCAGAAATATTTTATAACCAGCGGTATAGTGAACCGGTGATTTTATATGAGATAAGTTTATTCTGCAAAACATTCTTATTTGGTTAGATCAAAATACGCTCCTAAGGTGAGGGAGGGCAGAAGTTAAAAAAAAAACAGTTGTTGTATTAGTTGCCAATCCGAAATTTAGTTATGCTTTAGAAAATAGTCAATAAGTTTCATATTCATCGATTTATCTAAAATTTTAGAAAAAAAAAAATTAAAATTTGTCGGTTATTTAATTTTTTTATAATTTTTTTTTTAATTGAACAACTCTAGCAATTTTTAAAACTACAGAAAATATTTTGTTAGAGAACAATTTTTATTTATTTACAACTTAATAAACAATTAAAAATTTTGAATTTTTATATATTTCATGCTACTGAAATTTTAATTTTCTACAAACTGCAAAAAAAACAGAATTAAATAATAAGTTAAATTTAGTTTAAGTTATATCCAAATCAAAATTTGTTGCCCTTAAAATTAACTTTATATTAAGTTTGTGCAGAAGGTGTATAGCAATCATTACAATGTTCAAAAATAAAATTATTATATTTGCAATTATGTTTGGCGTTATGAACATCTCGATTGCTAACTTGGTTTTTATTAAAATTTAGTAATTGATTAATCTGTTTACTAGTGTATTCAGAAAGGATTAAACTAATTTTAGTTGGAGATGATCAAAAAATATCCAAATATAAAAATATAGAAATAATTACGTTCTTAAGTACTTTTGATACATTTCAATGCTAATTGCAATTTTAATTTGACTAAATGACTTTAACAAGATATGGTTTGATGTTTTCTAAATGTATTTGTAAAAACAAATTAATTATCAAATTATTTGTAGAAGTCGGAATGAGCTTAAAACGTTTTTTAAACATTTGTACTGACACAAATTTGAGCTATTTGCAGTTCATAAACATTAGTCTTTATATATGTTCCTAAACACTGCAATGCTTCTAATGGATTGTGCTGCCGTAAAGCATGTACTTACTCTTTCAAGAAATATATCTTTAGTGCAAAATATATAACATAAAATTGCGCGGTTACATAGACAATGGACAACTAGTTCAATGCATAAAATTTTACAGCTGTAACAGTGATAAAACATTTTTTATTGCAAAAAATTAAACATAATTTTTTACTACCATAAATATTGAAATTAATGTCGTGTAAATTATTATACCATATAAATCAATAATTAAAACAGTAAATTTATTTCATTGTAATAAGTAACTTAAATACTAAAACACGTAAACAATGGCAGTGATACGGCACATATACAAAAACCATAATATTTTAAATTTTATATTATCCAGAAATTAAATTAATTTTTTTAATTAAATAATTTCTATACAGGGTGAGTCAAGAGGAACGGACCAAACTTCAGGAGTGTATTGTATACATGAAAATATTATAAAAAACTCAAACGTTGATATCCAATTTTCATTTGTTTTTAAGTTTTAGCCTAATTAAAATAAATAAAATGTCTACAATAACATTTGGGTAATCATAGCCTTTTTATAATAAATGTTCTAAAACACCGACCGTTATTTACCTCTAAACATTTTCTACTTTGTCTAAAAGAGCGCCTGTTGCTCTCCTGATTGAGTTGTCTTTGTTTAAAATCGGCTGCATCATTTTTAATGCGTTTTATTAGTGAATTCCGAGTGTCTGCTTATATTGTGTACACTTCATCTTTAAAACTGCCCTATGAACAATAATTTAGTGCTAAGAGGTCTGGAGACATTGAAGACTAACCAATAAGACTACCGCAACTAATCCAACAAACTGGGAAACTTTTGTGGCATCTATAAAAACATTTTTAATTACGTTATAACTTAAAAATAAATGAAAATTGAATAACAATATTTTAGTTTTTTTAAATTATTTTTTATAAATTTTGCTTATTATTTATATGTCAAACATGTTAGATAGATACTCTTGTTGTAAAAATTAGGATTGATTTTTTTGTATAAATAAGTAAATATACAGGATGATGCTATTACTTGAAGTATTATAAGATGTTAGTGCTATTACATTATTTTATCGTAAGCATTAGTTAGAAAAGTATGATTTTAAATTTTTAATTGTTTATTTTATATTTATACAGTTTTTGTTATCCTTAATAATTTTTTTTTACTATTTTGTTGCATAAACCTATTATTTTCATCAAAAATGTACTGAGTTTAATTGTTTCGCTTTTAAAACACAGATGGCACTAGTTAAAAAAAATTTATTGAATATAATTCTTAACTTTAATTATACTAAATTAACAGTAGTATTATTAATTAAAAATTAAAAATAATTAATTTATTACATGATTTAGTAATAATATTTTATATTAGCTTGTTTTGATAATATTATATACAAAAGACAAAACTATTGACATCTAGTGTAGAGTGATTGTATCACAAGACTTCTTGGCTACGTCATAACAATATTTGACAAAACATAAACTTAAAAAAAAAAAAACATTGACACTTGAAGTATTAAACAAATGTTTATTAATAAGCGCGGCATACACACAAAGATTTATCTGCGAGTTTTAGACCGTTCATTCCAAACCCACCGATAAAACTGTGTGTTAATGTGTACAAAGAGGACGGGTTTGAACCTGCCGAAATAACTGTATAGTTTTACCCCGGCACTTCTTCCACTAGCACACAGTTAAAACTTAAAATAAAACTGCGCCTATTTGTCAAGTAAAATGTTGCGCAAACTTTTAACAATTTTTTTTTTGATTATATAAAGAAAATCCATGATTATGGAAAATAAAATAAAATCAAAGAAATATACAAATAAAAATTTAAAAAATAGTGCAAATTTTTAAATAGATTTACAAAAGTATGATCTAAGGAACGGAGAGCTTGCGTTAAAAAAATCCAAGAATTTTCGAAAGCTTAATATTTTGAGATTGGGTTCTATCATGAAAAGCCAGCCTAGAGTCAGCAGGTCTGCCTTCGGGATACCTGGCGCTGCGAGCCTCGCAAAGATGTAAAATTAATTAGTACTTCCTAATTGTTTTCTGAAAGCTCAAAATTTGTATATCATTAGTGAATCTAATCTAAAACACTAACCCAATAGTCAGACAGCAAAATAACGGAAAGCGTGATGTACATGTCAAAAAAATGATGTTAGCGCAAATGTTTTCTCAAGGCTCAAATATTGCCAAAACATAAATTTAATGTATAAAAATTACAAAACTAACAGTAAGACACATTTTTGTTGAGACCTTATCAGTCAGCAGTCGCTAGAAGAAAAGATAGCAAGTGAGCGCAATTTACTTGCTAAAGTAATTATTTCGAGCTCTTGGACTATAAGTGATCGATGAATTAAATGTTCTGTTCAATCATTATAATAAATCAGTAAAAAAATCAAAAAAATATACGAAAAATTAAGTATAGCGTAATTTGATTATTTAAAAAAAAATCTAAGTTTACTTTTGAAAAACAAATTCATCACACATCTAAAACATTTAGTTTTTGGCAATTGTATAATTTTTGTTGTTGTTGACAATCATTTTGAAGTAAAATGTTGCGCGAATTTTTAACAGTATTTATTTGATTATATAAGGAGAATCCATGTTTATGGAAAATAAAATCAAAAGAATATACAAACAAAAATTTAAAAAATAGTGCGTACAAAATTTTAATTACTGCAAAGAAATTTATCCAATAGCAAATAAAGATTTTGTAATTAAAAAAATTTAAAATATGTAAAGTTGTTTTCGAAAAGAATTAAGGAACGTAGAGCAATCAAAGAGAACAGGAGCAGGTGCTGATGAACTCTACGAACCAACCCTCTGGTATTATAATTTGTTTTTATTTACATTAGACCAGGAAAAACCTATTTGTAGTGTTGAGAGTGCAGAATTTGCCTCAACAGAGATGATAGAAGAATATAATAAAAATAATATTGACGCAACTGAACAGGAAGAAATAGATTCGAATGTAAATATAAATTATATTTTTTTATTAAGGTTTAACATATCTACTTATTTATAATGTTTTTTATACATTATTTTACGCTCTGCCTTTAGCTACCGTAAAATCTTGCCAGTCAAGTTTACCTGCCCTATTGTAATAATTGCAGTACATGTCCCTGTTATATTTTGCTATAATTGTTGCATTTTGTGAAGCATTTATATCTAAACGAGCAAGTTGTTCAGTATCTGTACGCCAGTTTCCCAATATTGTTGCATGTGTTGCCTCATGTTTCGTATCAAACGTATTCGGCATAACATAAGTTTTACAAGTCTTTCTTAAAAAGTTATGCAACACACATGCAGCGAGTACAACAGAATTTATGTTCTTAGGGTGCATAGCAAGACTTGTATAAAAGCAATCATTGAAATAGCGTTTTTTATAGGTTATATCTCTTTGAAGATATGGTTTTAAGATATGTGAATGTAATGCAAATCCTGCATCTCCAATAATAACAAAGTTCAGATTTTCAGTTGTATCTTCATAACCAAGGAAATTTAATTTATTTTCTTTCAAATGTTCATAGAAAGCAGACCATTTTAATACTCCCATGCCGGACATTTTTCCTTGTTTGCCCACAATCATTAGAATAATACTATAAATTTTATTATAATTTTAATACTGAGCCCCAGAATTAGGTGGAGGTACAATTCGAACATGTTTTCTATCAATTGCTCCGCCACAATTAACAAAATTCCAGTTTTCTTTAAAACCGTTAGCTATTTTGAACCAATCTTCTTTTGTTTTTGGAAACAAATATAATAAAAAAAATTCAGATCATTGTACTGCCAAAAACGACTAAAAAAACAACTAAAGTTCAAAAACGAAAATACATGCAAACTCAGAAAACGTTTATAAAAACTTGTACCTTAGTTCTACAAGAAAAAAATCATAGTGAAAGTGATGTGGTAGGATTGAACGTTGCGGCAAAATTAAATCGAATAAGTGAACATCAACAAATAATAGCAGAATCTTTGATCAACACTGTGTTAATGAAGGGACTGTTTAATGAATTGTCAAGAAGTATGGTAATTGTCAACCCTTCAGAAAATCCGAATAATAATTTAAACAATATTCAAAATGAAGAAGCAACAAGCAATTCAAATTACTCGGCTAGTATTACTCCCATACTTTCACAACCATCATCATCAGCCACTTTTTTTTAATAAAATATTGGACGGGTTATGAATAACATTTAAGCTATAATTTTTTAAGTGTTGTAAATTACTATACTTTTATACATATATTGAAGTATTTTATTTTTGAACCAGTCAGTATTATTTTATAGAAAAAAAGTAATGTAATTGTAAATTTTGTTTTGCATTAAATATTGTATAAATATCTATATTTATTAATACTAGTTACTTAACCTCATATACTCATTTTTAATACATCATAAATTAGCATAGTATTTCTCATCCTTGTATTTTGTTTTAGCAATTTTTTTTTACTAAACTAAAAAATGTTGGAAGGTGTTTTCGTCTATCCGAAGATAATTTTTATAATCATTTGGATTGTTTTCTTTTAATTCTTTTAATAGTTGCATGTGGTTTAAATTTTCTTTTTTAGATTCGGATAACCAACGCTTTACCCATTTTGATCGTTTTTTTGTTAGTTTTTCCGATGCTATATTATTGGTATATATAAGAGCCATGCAAATAACCTGTTTTTTATTGACGTTGCACATTTTTATTTATCTGACATACAAATTACTTTTCAAATAAAACCTTCAAAACTTTCAACATGTTGAAAGTTTTTGTGCCGGGCCAAGGGCAAAGATAAATCTGTGGGTTTTGCACATTAACACGCAGTTTTTCAATCTAGAAATTTTATCTGTTGGTTTCAATTTTGTGTTAGTGCGCGACGGCGGTTTTGAACCGGCGCGGTCCAAAAACTGTAGATGTAACCGTACGGTTCCCGCAGATAAATCTTTGTATATATGCCGCGAGTTAAATTTCAAGGGTTGGAATGAGACTTTTTAAAAACTATTAACTACTTTTTATTTAAATCATTAAACTTTACAAGGTTTTATCTATTCTAATACAATAAAATTATAGTTGATTATAATGGTTAATTATAATGATTAAATATTAATTATTAATTATTAATTGGTCATAGTAGCTCGCGATTTTAAGCAAAGTTTAGTTACCAATTTAAAGTGTACTTATTACTACTATATGTTGGACTGACTCCTCTGGGAAGCGTCGTCGTATTTATTTGTTTTGTTGTGATGGCTCAGCATTTACTGTATTATAACACCATCGGTCTAAATGCGGAGACATCCTCTGTAATAACTTAAGGAATCCAAAGATATTTTTCTGCATCTTCATTATTCAAATTTCTAGTAATTTTCTTTATTATCTGGCCTAGCACGTCAATTGCTCTTTTAGTTATTTGTAAATTTGTCTAAGGTACAATTTGATTAAGTTGTCTTAACATTTTGTATTTTTTTTTACAGTTAATATGGATAAGTAATTTGACATTTTTGTGCTGTAGTGATTTCCATGTGTTCCTTTTTTTACTATGGTTATCCAATCAATACAATTTTTATTAAGATCTTAAATTTCTTAAATAAGATGCTCAAGGTGGTATATAGTTGTTATTTTCCATATGTTTAATTTTATTTGAGCTTCTCCTAACTTTATAAGAAGAAGACCTGTGTTGTCAGTGATTGGTTTTAGGGTACTGTCGCTTCTGATGTTAGGGATATAAGATCCGAAGAGTCTGAAACAATAGAATGTTTCAAATTTCTTGTATGAAATCTTCTCATTCTTGTTTTTGTTTTGACTTCTACAGTTGAGTCATCATTAATTTTTGTGATTTTATAAGGACCTGAATAGGGATTGGTAAATTTATTTTGGCCATTATTTCTTACATATACTAATTTGTTTATTTTGAAAGGTTTTTCCTTAACTTATTCTTTAGAGTTTTTTACACGTTTTTCTTTTTGTAGTATATCTTTAGTTTGAATTGATTTATAAAGATGTTGTAATCGATCTTTGTGATCTACTAAGTATTGATGGTAATAACCTTTTAAATAAAGTAAATCTATTGGATCTCTTAAAGCGCTGTGACCAAAAACTAATTCAAGCGGCGTAAAGCCTGGTTTAGATATTGTGTTATTATAGGCTATAACAGCTAATCTCATTTGTTGTTCTATAGGGTTTTTTTTCTTTGTTCAAGACTTCTTATTTGTTCAATTATTGTTGAATGAAATCTTTCGATGTTTCCTTGAGAACTAGGGTTTGAAGGTGTTCCAAAATGAGCTTTAATTTTATAAACTTCTAATAACTTCATAATTAAATTATTTTTGATTTTTTTTTGCTATCGCATTCCATAATACTTAAAGTATTCAAGCAGAGTGTTAGCTATATCTATCGAGTTGGTAGAACATACAGGTATTGCTTGACCAAGTCTAGAGAATGTAAGTATCCATAAATAATTTTTGAAATGGTTTATCAGGCGTATTGGTAAGTTGTAGAGGTGGTTGATTAGGGTGTCGGTCATATTTACTTTTATTGCAAATTAAACAACTTTTAATGTAGTCAGTGTCCATTTTTTCATATCTTTTCAGTAATATCTTTTTTTTTATGTGACAAGGTTTCTTCTATTCTTCTATGGTTTGTTTTACCAGTATGATGTAATTCTAATAATTCTATTTGGTCGGCTTCATTGCTTATTACAGTAACCTTCTTTGTACGTTTAATTAACTTTGGTCCTCTGTCATTAAAGATTTGCGTATAAATTTTACAAAACTCAGGGTAAAGTTTTTTTTGTTCAAAATATAAGTAATGTTTTCCTGGTCCAATCAGATATTCTTTCATAAATTTTATTATTTCTTCTTTAATATTATCTGTCGATATTTTAGCTTTAATAATTTCATTTCTATTTTAGTTTAATAAATCTATTGTTGAATTTATTGTTGTAGAGCTGATAAAACATTATTTTTTTTTTGTCATTTATTATTTCATTTAAGATAGTTATTCCAATTGTAGGTTCGGACTTTTGATTAGAATGAATTGTATTATCATCTTTGTCTGGTATTAACATTTGAGTTAATCTTCTTTTAGAAAGATCAGTTTCTTGTAGTTCTTTTCGTAACATTTTTAAATCTTTCCCTTTGGAAATAGGTTGTTCTTCTCTAAAAAAGGTTGTATTTGGTAATGTTGGTTCTTGATTAATATCTAAGTCTCTTATTATTTTGTCTAGTAATTCTTGAGTTTCGGGATCTGGATTAGGGTGCATAGATATTATATCATCTTCTATAACATTTAATTGTTCTTGAGTAACTCTTGACAAAGCGTCAGCATTTGTATTATATTTTCCTTTTTTATAGATAACTTTAAAATCGTATTCTTCTAATCTTAGTTTCCATCTTATTAATTTAAAATTGGGTTTTTTTAATTTTCATAACCATACTAGTGGTCGGTGTAAATTTTGAAGTGTCTACCATATATCTTAGCAAATTTTTTTATAAATTTTTGATAATATCCCACAACTCCTAGAAATGATATAATTTCTTTTTGAGTTTTTGGTAAAGGATATTTATCAATTGCATTTATCTTTTTTGGATTAGGTCTTACTCCGTCTTCTGTAATTACATGTCCTAAATACTTTAGCTCTTTTTGAAAAAAATTCACATTATCCTATATTGACTTTAAAATTTGCATCTACTAATCTTTTAAAAACTTTATTTAATTTTGGCGTATGTTCCTGGAGTGAAACTAAATAAATTATTATATCTCCCAAATAAACCATGCAGACATCTTTCAATAATCCTTTTAAAATTGTATCCATTAATTGTTGAAAAGTTGCAGGTGCGTTCTTTAATCCGAAGGGCATTCTTTAAAATTCAAAATGATCTTGTTCATTTCTACTTGGTGATAACCGGATGCTAGGTCCATACTACTAACGTAATGACATTTACACAATTTATCCAATATATCGGCAATATTAGGAATTGGATATTTATCTTCTATCATTTGATCATTTAATCGTGGATAGTCGATTACCATTCTTTTTTTAATTTTACCATTAGCAGTTCTTGTGATATATTTACTCCAAAAAGAAATGCTTTCCTGAATTATATCTTGACCCAATAATTCCAGAACTTGTTTTTTTAATTCCTTTTTTGTTTCTATCGGTTGTCTGTACATTTTAACATAAAGAGGTATTTTGTTTTTTTAAATTTAGTTTATGTTTAACATGATGTATAAAAGTTAATTTTTGACCGTCTACATAAAATACATGTTTATATTTGTTTGCAAATGCTCAAAAAGAATCTTCTTCTTTGATGTTCATTCTGTCTATGTTGAAGTTTTTATTAATATTTTGTATTTGTAAATTTTCTAAATTGTTATTATTAGTTTGCTCATCATCATCATTATCTATATCCATTTTTTCAAAAATACATTTTTTTTCAATTTTGCTTATTAATTGAGTTTGTAATAAATCACTAATGTTAATGTTTTTAAGATCTTCTGTATAGTTTACGGCAAATACTAATGCTTCGTAATTGTTTGTTTCAGTTAATGATTCTTTAACTTTAATTCCTGAGCGACATTTAAATGGAGGTATGTAAATAGTTCCGCTTTTTATATTTACAGGTATTTTAATAACTTTTGCTTGTAATGGTTCAAAAGTTAGTCTTTCTTTTTCAAGATGAATAGGTTTGTTTGCGTTTGAAATTTTAAAAACTTTATTACAAATATCCATTATTGCATTTAATTTGCTTAATAAATCGATTCCAATTAAACCGTCAAATTTCTTACTGAAATCAAATTTAAAAAACGTATGTTCAATATTAGAACAAAATATTGGTGGTATTTCCGCAATAATTGCATCATTGTGCTTAGTAGTAGCGTGAGCCGTTTTAATAATAAATGGTATTTTCACAGCATATTCTTCTAGTTTTTTAAATAATTTAGAATTTATTAATGTTTTGGTTGATCTTGTATCAATTAAAAATTTAAGTTCAGAACATGATATGTAAGGCAAATTACAATTAATGTTATTTAAATTAATTACAGCTGTGTTATCTTTATTTTGATTATTAATTATTTTTTCTTCGTTGTATGGCAAATAAACTGTAAATTTTCTTCTGCGTTGTTGACATCTTCATCGAGGTCGTCATTATAATATAATGTATATTATACACAGTCATCAGCAAATTCTTCTGTATTTACGTTTTCATACATTTGCGTACTGTCTAGCGTATTGTCTGGCTTGTCGTCATCCTGATAATATAATCGTTGACCAGGTGTCCAGCGAGGGCGTTTATTTTGATGAATGAAAGTTGATACCGGTCTTTTCTGAGCGCTGGAATCTACTTCTATAGGCGTAGGCTTGGGCATTGTTTTATGTGTCGCTTGCGGTAGAAGCATCGTTGTTTTGAATCTTTGATTCATATTATTATTTGTAAATGGTTTATTTTGATTAAACGGAGATGTAAAAATATGATTCCTGTTAAACTGATTTGATTCGGACGCAAATGATGGCACATTTCGATTTTTCTGAAATGGCATTAAAAAAGGTTGCGCTACTGGTGTGAATCTGTTATTCATTTGATAACCCTGTTGTTTACTTTGGTTACGTGCTTTATCTAATGATGTGTCTCATATTAGTACGTTGTAAATTAATTGTTCTTCCGGCACGGTAATTAATCCACTTCTATCACGTGACTCATAGCTGTCTCAAGGTTGGCTGGTTGCTTCACTTGAACTATTATTTCTGTTACATAATCAATTTCTAATCATTCTTGCAAATAAATGTATAGTGCCGTTTTCTTATAATTCAAGTTTTTTAATGCTCTACTATTAGCATTGTTGTCTCTTAATTTCACTTGAGTAAGAAGAAGTTGTAAAATTTCTTTTATTCGTGTACCGTAATTATAAAATCCCTCATTTTTATTGGGTCTAATCATGGCTTAGTCAATAAATAAACATGACTCAGAACGTTGATCACCGAAATGATTTAATAAAAGAATTTTTAGATCTTGCCAAGTTGTGGTCTCGTCGTTACAACTTATGGCTTTCAAAGCTATACCTTTCAATTTACTTTGAAATATTCTCAATAATATAGCTTGTATACTTGCATTAGGTTCTGTCAAAAATGAATTGACTAGAAACTCACAAGCTGATATGTAAGCATTTAAAACGTTGGAATCACCATCAAAATTCGGAATGGTGTCCTAATACACGTTTGTCACGTCTTTCACAGTATAAGGCATAATGTTTAAGGAACTTATTAATAGGAATAAACTATCGATATCTGTCATAGGATTTTAACAATTGACAATTATTTAAAATCTGTACTCATATTAATAGTATTGAAATGGTATCCATCTGGTATTAATTCAAGTTTGAGTGAAGTAATCCAGGTTAAGTTCACTTAAAGTTTAAAGTCTTTAATTTCAAATATTTGTTATCTGCTTTAATTGTTAACACGAACCGTCGACATTTAATACGTTGCAGATAATCCTGTTCGCCGCCAGTTAAATTCCACGGGTTGGAATATGACTTTTTAAAAACTATTAACTACTTTTTATTTAAATCATCAAACTTTACAAGGTTTGATCTATTCTAATACAGTTATAGTTGATTATAATGGTTAATTATAATGGTTAAATATTAATTATTAATTATTAATTGGTTAAGCGAAATTTAGTTACTTATTACTACTATATGTTGGACTGACTCCTCTGGAAAGCGTCGTCGTATTTATATGTTTTGTTGTGATGGCTCAGCATTTACTGTATTATAACACGCGCTATAATAATATTAATGAAGTTGTAACATGATATTGTTTTCTTACAGCGGCAGGCAAAAAACAGTCGTAAGCACCACGGGCAAGAAAGCGTTAGCAGCACTTCGCTGTCTGCCGCCCTCGCTTACTTGAGCGGACAAACAGCGGCGTTCTGCCAACAGTGCTTTCCTGCCCTTGATACTTGTTTTTTGCAAACAATTATTTTATTTAACTTTTTAAATTTTTATCTAACATTGAATATTCTGCAACTAAAATTTTTAACCAAACTATTGTATTGTTAAAATGTATATCGGCAGCTCTAATTCAATTGGCAAGTTGTAGGTCGTACTAAGTATGAAGAAAGGATGTTATTGAGATATAAAACTCATATACTTGTGATACTCGACCGTTTAATAAAAATAAAATCAAAACATTACAAAAAAATGTCTAGTTCAGGAAGAAATAAAATTTCTTGAGTGACTTAACATTTAATTAAACTCATCAAAGTCCTCCCACATCACTGACCAATCGAGCAAACTCAACAATTGTCAAGTTCTCCCGATCCATCAATGGTATCAGAGAACAAAAAAGAACCAACTAAAATCTAGTAAAAACCCCTTAAAACTCTTCCACACCACTGACTGATCAAGACAACCCAATAACCGCTAAATCCCTTCGACCCTTCAATGATGATGAAAAACAAACAAAAATATTGACCAAAACCAAAACAGTTGGGCACCGTACAATATTTAATAACCTTAAGACTAACCTGGGCAAATAAGCTTACTTCCTGTACAAAAATAAATCATGTAACAATGTCACACTACGCAACATACAGTGTGTTTGCGGATGGGGGTACCCATTAGGAAAAAAATCCTTATTATTCATTTTACAAAAGTTGTTATATCCCACTACGTCCCTTATCCATTCCAGACATCATTAAAATCCGACCTTTGCCCTAATTTATTAGTTCCCTATTTTTATCACACAAGTATTTAATTTCATGTTGGTTATTAAATATTTGTGAAATATTTAAAACAAACATCCTTTTCAGAAATCCCATCAATGTCACGTTTCCAGACATCATTAAAATCAGACCTTTGCTCCCAATTTTAATTACCCTATTGATAAGCCACTACCCTCCCAAACCTAGTGGATAAATAGAATGTGCATGTTAGTTTTTAGTCAGTTGGAAATAAAGTTTAACAGATATAACATCAAATAAGATAAATATAAATAAGTAAATTGAAAGCTCTTTTTATTATTAAACAACAACCAAAAGATCCCGTGTGCGAATTAGTTCAGACCCACGGATCTTATATAGATCAAATAAAGCTTGTGTGCGGTTTAATAAATCGGACCCACGACAAATTTTGGTGACAGTCGGTGCGATTGAAAGAATCACGTGCAACACAGAAGAAATCTAAGTGCCATTCGAAGCCATCTCTCGAGTTGAAGCCGAGAAGAACCATCATCGATAAGCCAGCCGCTGAGCCGTTTAACTTACCCAAGCCCCCAAACAAAGACGCTAACAGCATGATGCTAATGTAAGTACTTGAACCTTCAAGCGCGTTGTCTTGGTCATTCTCTGTTTTTTTTTTATATATATATATGCGCCACATCGATAATTTAAGCCACTTGTGTCCAACTCAATTAAAATTATTATAAAATATAATAATTTATTATTTCTTTAATTAATTACTTTCGATAAGGTGTAATATTTATTTAAATAAAAATGCCGTTGTCAAACATAGAGTTATTATCACTAGTCGAACCTTTTTCCGGTAATTCCGACAAATTAAATACATTCATTTTACAATGTGAAACTGCGGTATCTAAAGTAGCCAACGATGAAGTTAATGAGTTTGTTGCTTTGCTTGCCGGATTTAAATTAAAAGGTGATTGTGTGAATATTTTAAAAAACAGTACTGACGCGTACTCTACTTGGGACGATTTCCAAAATTTTTTATTGAAAAATTTCACAAAACAAGTTCTTAAAACAAAACACGGTTGGATCGCAGAAATCTTTAACGCGCGACAAAGTACAAATGAATCGGTCGAATCGTTTGGCAATAAATTAAAACAAATTTTCCTAAATTATGAAAATGATAGTGGTGCGACCACGGCTGAAAAAGATAGCTTTGAAGAGATCGCGATAACTTCTTTTAAGCGCGGTGTAATTAACGAGAAATTGCAAACAGCAATACTAAATTGCAAAGAAACCAAATTAGAAAAGGTCATTAATGAAGCAATTAATTTTAAAAATATTTTAGGGATTGAAAATAAACCATTTAGTCGCGTGAATCAAATTCGAGTATATTGCAATTATTGCAACCGTCCTAACCATGTAGAAAGCGAATGCCGTTTAAAAAATCAACAAAACAATCGAAGAAATTTCAGTCAAACTAACAATAGTAATGGTAATTATAGAGGGAATAATTTTAATTATAGAGGTAATAATTACCGAGGTAACTATAATCAAAGACGCGATTTTAATCAAAATCCTCGTCAAAATGAACCTCAAATAAATAATAACGAATCCAATAATAATTCGGGAAACGATCGTTCCTTGGACGCGCACGTCCAACCAAGGAATCAAAATTAAATCGTGCACCAATTCAATCGAGTAGGTGTAATTATTTAGAAATTGGCGAATCTTTTGACACGATTAACAAAAATAATGATACTATTAACTTAAATAATAAAATAGAAGTACGTGATGACATTATGAATTTAGCTAGGGCGATTCCCGATGTGTATCACGCGGATTGGTTTAACAATCATGAAGATGGAAAGAATTTAGCTAGGGCGATTCCAGACATTGACATTGAACAAAACCAAACCATTTTAAATGACGCAAATGATAATGCTATTAAAACAAATGAAATTTTTATTGAAAATAATACACAAATGTTAAAAGAAATTAACAGTGCAAGTAATGAACTTGAAGAAATTAAAAACAATGAATTAGAAATTTCGATAAATAAGGAAATAATAGCAAATAGTCATGAACGTTTACAAAAAGTTAACATTGTTACTCAGTCCAAAGTGTTTGAAGAGGTAAAACCAATTATGAATAATGACCGTATAATTACAAAAAAATCTATACTGTATAATTGTGAAGAGAAGTCTGATATAATTTATTTGAGTTTAAACGATGATATAGATAAAAATAATGCACGCATGATGTTAGATACGGGTGCTCAAACAAGTTTAATTAAATTTGATAAAATTAAAAATAAATTAAAAATAAATACAGAAGACTTAATTACAATAATTGGTATATCAAATAATGAAATTAATACTTTGGGATCGTTAACAACAATAATTAAAATTAATAATGAAGATATCCCTTATAAATTTCATGTAGTAGATAATAATTGTAATCTTCAAGTAGATGGTATTGTTGGGAGAGATTTTATGAAATATTTCCGTGCAGTAATTTCATATGTTGATAAGACATTCACAATAAATAATCATATTTTTAAAATATTTTCAACAAACGAAACTGAAGATTTAATATTTATACCGGCTCGAAGTGAATTCATCACTGAAATATCAACAAGTCAAGAAGATGGACAAGTCATTTGCAATAAAAATGTAATAAACGATGAACTAATTGTAGGTTCTTGTATTACAAATATTAAAAATAAAAAGTGTTTTGTTGGTATTTTGAACATATCGGAATGCGATCAAATTATTAAAACACCCAATTTATCATTCGACTTTATACATGAAACCAATGATTTTTCAAATAATAGATCATTAATCGAAGATAATAATGTTAATTTAGACAGATTAGATCAAATTAAAGAATTAGTTTCAACTGATCATTTAAACAAAGAAGAAATAAGCGCATTGAATGATATTTGTATGAAATATTTAGATGTAATTTACCTAGATGGAGACAAGTTAAGTTGTACGAATAGCGTCTCTCATAAAATAATCACGCTTCCTAATAAACCGCCCATCTTTGTTAAACCTTACCGCTTACCTAATCAACAAAAAAAACAAATTGAAACACAGGTTAATCAGATGCTTAAGGATAATATTATTAGTAACAGTAATTCTCCTTACAATGCACCTTTGTTAATAGTACCAAAGAAAGCTAGCGCTGACGGTGTTGTAAAATGGCGAGTTGTTGTTGATTATCGTAACTTGAACCAAATTACGATCAGTGACCCTTTTCCTCTTCCTAACATTACTGATATCCTTGACCAACTCGGAAATTCTAAGTATTTCACTACTTTAGATTTGGCATCCGGTTATCACCAAATCCCAATGCATCCAGACCATGCTGAGAAGACAGCATTTAGTACTACATTTGGTCATTTTCAGTATAATAGAATGCCGTTTGGTTTAAAGAATTCCGGAGCAACTTTTCAACGGTTAATGAATTCTGTACTTACCGGTTTGCAAGGTGTTAAATGTTTTGTATATATTGACGATATTGTAATATATGCGAATGGATTGGATGAACATAACAATAAGTTATGTGAAGTTTTGGATAGATTACGTGAAGCTAATTTAAAAATTAATTTATCAAAATGTCACTTTTTAAGAAAAGAATGCAAATTTCTTGGGCACGTAATTTCTGAAGATGGAATTAAGCCCGACCCTTTAAAGATTCAGGCAGTAATAAATTTTAATACCCCCCAGACTCAAAAGCAGGTTAGATCATTTTTAGGTTTAGTAGGATATTACAAAAGTTTTATTAAAGGATTTTCTAAATTATCGCATCCCTTGAATCAATTATTACATAAGCATGCAAAGTTTATTTGGTCTCCCGAATGTCAACTTGGTTTTGATTTATTAAAATTTAACATTACTAATCCACCTGTTTTGGCATATCCAAATTTTAAAAAACCTTTTATTATTACTACCGATGCGAGTAAATATGGTTTGGGCGCAATTTTATCTCAGGGTGAAATAGGTTCAGATAGACCGATTGCATATGCCAGCCGTACATTAAATAAAGCCGAGTCAAATTACTCCACAACAGAGCGCGAAATGAAGGCAATAATTTTTGGTTTAAATCATTATCGACCATATATATTTGGAACTAAATTTACCATTGTTACGGATCACAAACCATTATCACAAGTTTTTAAAGTAAAAGATCCAGGTTCTCGGTTAACTAAGTATCGTTTACTGCTAGCAGAACACGACTATTCAATTGTGTATAAAGCGGGTAAATTAAACACTAATGCCGACGCATTGAGTAGAATCATTAAATTTGATACCAAACAAACAATTATAAATGAACTAGGATATTTTGAGTTTGAAGAGTTAATGAATACAAAATTGATAACAAACGCAAATATAAATGAAAAACTTGAACCATTCCTTTCTATGCAAAGTAATGTCGATTTAATTATGGTTATACCTAAACATTTAGATGAATCAGATGAATTTTTGAATGCATTAGATGACAAATTTAATTTATTTTATGATTTCAAATAAAGTAATCCAGACTTGAACAATATTTTAACTTTAAATAGAATTGACAATTCTGAAGGAAAATTACATTGTTTAATTGACAGAGAATTTGACGTAGATAATCACGACTATGAACAAATATGGACGTTATTGTGTGCTGTTACTAAATTGTTAGACAAAAGTAATGTTGGTAATAATACAAAAAAGGTAGCTGTTTTAAAGTTTGAAAAGGGAAAGATTAAATGGAATAAAATTTTATCAATGCTACGTTTACTTCTTAAGGGCAGAGTCTACCCGCGAAACCAAGAAAATTGAAATTTGTCCGACATGTGCTGGCTCCTGTTGCTAAATAGTTGAATTAAGCCTAATGCGCAGAATAACAACTTACTCGAGCTAGCGCGCATCATAGCCGATTATATATTTATTTATAAACTACATCCCCGCACCCCTTCATAGTACGAAAACAATTCGTATTTTTACAAAATTATGTTATGTATTTACGTATTTATATAGATTTGCACCAGGGGCGCGCATAAAATATTTAATTTTATTGAATCTTTATTATTGTTTCTATAATTATTAGATATATACTTCATAATATTTTAATTAAATTATGTGTGCAGTTTGTATTTAAACAGTAGTGTATAACAATTCCATTTTTAACAATTAAGTTATTTTTGACTAATAGGTATTGAACAAAAAAACTCTAGAAATTGCAATTTTTTTTAACATTTGTGTGCATCTATTGTGTTTTGTAACAAAGATAAAATTATACTAAACGTTATTGTAACATAATAATATAATATTTTATGATACGAATGTTTAAAAAATATATTGAGAATATTGAAACGTTTTCACCTATGTTTATTTATAGACCTACTACCCCTTACCCCGCGATGTACACCTGTGCAACTTCAAATACAATTTAGATTCGCATGTTTACAAATTTGATTTGTATACTGCTTATTAATTATTGTAGCGAGATTAGTTTCTTTATTTTCTTTTTATGCTTATACTGTTTTTTTCAAAACGGTATAAGTGTGCGTGTGTGTATTTAGTCTTTTTGCAGAATTGGGCAGAGTTGTCTTTGAAGTGATAAGTAATAACTTTTATAAGATTATTAGAATCAGGGGCGCGCGCAAATAAATTAAAATATTATTCAATACTACATTTGTAAATAATTAAAAATATATCAAGAAGATTTTGTTTTATCATTTTTAATCCAGAATAATATATGAACCAAACTGATTTTAGTCATTTATATTTAATTGGTTATGGAAATATAATTGTTTGATTAAATTTGATAATAAGGTTATAGTTTTATAAAAAAGTTGATAATTTAGGTTCAACTTATTGTCATTATTATTTAAATGCAAATAAATAGTTGAATTTATAAATACGTTGCACAATATTGTTGCTTTTGTTTCCACCGCTGCACAGTATGAAATAAATGACCAATGGCAGTAATTGGTAGAAAACAAACAAACAGATTTTTTTATCGTTTTCCTTTTTAATTTTATAAAATTATTAATAATGAAGTATTATTCTTAGTAGCAAGATTTGTGAAAATGTACAAAATACGTTACTAGGAAGATTGCAAACAAGAATTTCTAGAATAACTGAAAATGTTGGTATTAAAATTGTATCAGTTTTATAAATTAGAGCAACCAAAAGTAGGTTTCAATTTTTTTTTTGCTTTATTCCCGTTATTTGTTCTACTAAATCTGTATTTATATACATCGACCGTTACAAATAAACGTTTTTTTTTAATTACCTGTAAATTTGTTAGTCTTAACGTTTTTAGAAATAATTAAATTGTGCTTTAATATAACATTCGTTATTATTATTCAGAACAATCGGTATTAGTTGATTAATTTGTTCAGATAAAAGTTACTAGCAATTTAACAGAGATACCCAAATAAAACATGTTAGCAAATCTAATGACATAAATAACATTTAAAAAGTTTTGAAGAGTTTTTTTTCAAACTTATTGACACTTAGTTGTTTTTTCAATTTCTATTTTGATATTCTTAATATACACCAAATTCCTAATCACATGTGCCATGGACGTCAAAATATCTGAATGTTTAATTCTTCAAAAGCAACAATTATCATTCGGTTTTTTTAAGCGAAAGTTTTCTAACGCCGGAAGTTTCAAACGATGAGAACACCAAATTTAATCAATCAAAAACGAACGGCCATTATTTAGTTTTTACTGAAACATCAGAAAAATGGACGGCTGAAAAAGGGAGCGGTGATTTTGGCAATTAAAAAATTCAGAACATCAAGAGCCATTATAAAAAGAATATGGAAACAAGGTAATGATTCTGTTTGTGGTTTGGATGAAAATACGCCTATGAATGTTGATTCTAACAAGAAAGGAAACTCTGGTCGGAAAAAAATTGAGAGAACAGAAAAAATTGCCAATATTCGATTAGTTGGTCACAAAAGAAGAGGGACATTGCGGTCGTTATCAGTTGCAGTTGAAATACCGCCTTCCTTGCTATGGAGGTTGCTAAAAAATGGTGAAATTAAGAGGCATTCCAATTCATTGAAACCGCTTTTAAAGGATGATAACAAGGTATCACGTCTGGATTATTGTCTGTCGTTTGTAAAAGAAAATGGCGAGTTTGAGGATTTAATGAATTACATCCACATTGACGAAAAGTGGTTTTATATCACTAAAGTAAAGCAGAACATCTATCTTCTGCCTGATGAAGTTGAACCATGTCGTCAAGTTCAAAGTAAGTCAAACATGATCAAAGTGATGTTTTTGGCAGCCGTTGCCCGACCGCGGTACGATCGTTACCGTAACCAGTTCTTTAATGGAAAAATTGGAATATGGCCATTTATAGTACAAGAACCAGCCTCGCGAAATTGCAAAAATTGACCCAAAGGTGCAATGGTAACCAAACCTGTAGAAATCTGTAAAGATGTTTACAAACGTATGTTAATGGATAAATTGATTCCGGCAATTAAAGAAAAGTGGCCAAGGGGTTCCTCAAAAACTTCTAGCAATATAATCATACAGCATGATAATGCAAGACTACTTTGCATTATTGAAGATGAGCAACTTCGGACCGAATGCAGGAGGGATGGTTGGAACATTTCGTTTACTTTTCAACGGACCAATAGTCCCGATTTGAATGGGCTTTTTTTCGTCTATTCAATCATTACAACACCAGCATTCACCGCGCAATATTGACGAATTAATAAGAGTTGTCGAAGAATCTTTTAAAGAGGTGACTAGACATACATTAGATAATGTGTTTATTACTTTACAAACAGTTATGAAATCAATTATAGATTGTGACGGTAACAATAATTATAAACTTCAACATATTAGCAAGGCAAAGCTTCGTAGGGAAAATCGCTTGCCTACTATTCGTTTATACTAACAGTTTTTATTAGTTATAATATATATAAGTATAAATATAGTACGTTGAAACGAAAACGGCTAACTTATTTTGTAAAATATAAACTTTGGTAATGGCTCAATCATTATGGAAAAAATATAAAACGGTAATGGCTCACTTATTATGGAACAGAGGTAGTATGTTTTATAATATATTTTAGGTTTAAGAAAAACTGTGATTTAAAACATAAAATTCCGGTCAAAAAGTCATTTTTATACAGGGTGTTAGTACTTACATGTTATTCCTTAGTTTATTCTAAGAATGTTTTGTCCTATGATAATTTCTAAAAAACCCCTATGTTTCGAAAATACAGAGTGAACAAAATATGCGACAACCATATACGATATTTGTTGAAATCATTAATGTAAATAAAAGTATGACGTACGCCAATGAGTATATCAAGTACAAAAAATTAATGAGTTTATTAAGTATAAAAAATTGTTAACAATAACTTGGAACGACTGTTTTATCTACTGTACAAGTGGATTTCATTTGAATGCGTCTCGTTATTGATAATCACATGTATCGGTCGCAGTTGTTTAGATTGAGTGATGTTTGGCTGTTTGACGTGTCTTTTAGTGAATTCCTCTACCATGAATCACTATACAAATGCCGAGATGACTGACATGCATGTCATGTATGGACTTGCTGATGGCAATTTGTTACAAGTTAGACGATTGTACATTGAACGATTTCTTGGCCGCAATATCCTCGACCAAAAAGATTGAATGTTTGTATCCAGGCTCCAGCCTGGATACAAACTATTCAATTACGATCATTTTAAATAAAAAACAAATATTATGTTTATTAAATTTATCAAAAAATTTTGTTATAAAAGTATATTTTTATTTTACATGGTTGTATCAAAAATACCATAGAGATTCAAAAAATTTAAAAAAAATGTTGCTGTTTAAAAAAATAAAGTTGGTTGCCATAGCAACTATACTAAAAATAAAAACAAATATGTGTGTACCTGCTTTTATAATACTCAAAAAACCATTTAAAATGGTTTTTGAATCATTTAAATTGGTTAAAAAATAATGGAGATATTCAGCCGTACGTTTTTTGTCTAACACCCTGTACATATATTTTAAAATTATATATATATAAAAAATATACTTTTATATGCATTAACTTTGTCTTTATTTCAAGTAGACTAGTTTTGGTGGTTAGACCATTAAAGCATATAAAAGTATATTTTTTATAAATATAATTTTAAAATATATATATTATAAATTACATTACAAATATTTTTACGTACATTTTAGACACATACAGCGATAACAATATTAAAAACAAATAAAAGTATAAAATAATAAGAATGACAAACAAAATATAATCTGTGATTTATTTTTACAGTGCAAAATGATTACAAAACTTAAACTTCAATTTAGTTGTCGGTTATTCGAAAAGTGCTGCAATAAATTAAATTAATTTCATTTTTTTTTACATTGCTAAGAAAGAACTTAACTTGACAAAAAAAATGCAACTGATTGTTACCACTTTTCTCTATTTTCCACTATAAGCTAAACAACACCATTTACAATTTTGTCATACATTGATTAGTAATTTAATTACATGCTTCTTTTATTTATTAATTTAGAGCGGTTCATATTTACCTCACTTGACTCTAATAATTATGTATACTAATAACAGTAATAACTAACATTGCTGTATATTTATTATAACACAATAATATACTTTATATATTTTTTAATTCAGTAGAACTTATATCAATTATTCATTTTACAATATAATAGTTTCATACTTTTAGTAAATTCAATTCATTTTATACAACAAATAAATAATTAAATAATATTTATCAAATTAAAACTGTATTTATTGGTTTAGTATTTTAAACAAATGATTAGTATTTATTTTAATAAAATATCTATTATAACAACCAATTGCAAAAACCCATTTATAATAAAATTTAAAATTAAACCCTTTTTGTTTCTACGTCTCTGTTTATTGTTATCAATTGCCATCAAATATGTGGCCCGCATGTGCCCAAACCGTGTCTTTGCCTAGCGCGACTAGAAAGAAGGGTCCCGGGGAGGGATTGTCATAAAAGTAAATATCAATCTCACAAACACATGAGACCACTTGCCCTCTATGACCAAGAGTCCAAACTGCCGGCAGTCGTTTGTACAAGAAGTTGTCTAAAAATACAATTATTTTATAACAAAAATTATTGAAAAGTTGTTTTCAGGTTTATTTAAAAAATACAGGCTTTATTTTTGTGAAAATGATTTTAATTGAAAGATATGTCACTAAGGTCGGGTTTAATATTAGTTTAGTTATCATAAATCAACCAAGAAATTTATTTACGGCGTTAGTTTGTCAAAAATAAGTACAATAGTTTATAATAATTAATACAAAAAAATGTAGTAAACATAAAAAATTGAAAACTTAATTAAAACTTGGCAGAATGTTCAACCTTTCAAAGCACGTATAGCACGATATGATTGGTTTTGTAGTTTGGTTGTGAACGTGAAAAAGGTTACTATGTATGTTTTCCATTTACGGCGCATCAACCGACCGTCACCTTAAGGGTTATAATACTCAAATTTGTATTAAAGATGACTTGACTAACCTTAATGAATTTTCGCAACAACAAAAATTAGACATAATTAAAGAATATCACAATACTCCTTTAGGCGGACATCAAGGCGTAAACAGAACTTATAACAGGATTAAACAATTATATAAATGGACTAATTTAAGAGACGACATAACAAATTATATTAGTAAATGCGAAAGTTGTCAAAAAAATAAATTAATTAACAATAGTACAAAAATGCCAATGGCAATTACAAGCATTGCTTCTAAACCCTTTGAAAGAGTTTATTTAGATATAGTTGGTCCTATGACATTAACTGAAACCGGAAATAAATACATATTGACATTTCAAGACGATTTAACTAAGTTTGCAGAAGCAATTCCCATAATTAATCAAGAAGCTGTAACAATTGCTCGCGAATTTGTTAACAACATCATCTGCCGACATGGTATTCCCGAGACTGTATTGACTGATCAAGGTACAAACTTTTTAAGTGATGTATTCAAAAATACTTGCAAATTATTAAAAATAAAAAAGATTCAAACAACAGCATACCATCCACAAACAAATGGAGCTTTAGAAAGATCTCACAGAACTCTTGCCGAATATTTGCGTCATTTCAGTTCACAAAATCAAGTAGATTGGGATTTACATATGCAAACTGCAATGTTCACATATAATACCACTCCACACACGTCAACTAAATTCACGCCATATTATCTTCTTTATGGTGTAGACGCCGTTTTACCATCTTCAATTGTAAAACCCACAGAAATAATTTATGCGTACGATGATTACGTTAAAGATTTAAAATTTAAAATGCAAAACGTCAGACAATTAGCACGCGACAATCTAGCTATTAGTAAACATAAATCTAAAGTCCAATATGACAAAAAGTGTAATCCTAACACATTTAATGTCGGTGACAAAGTATTATTAAAAAATGTAATATTTAAACGAGGATTAAGTAAAAAGTTAATGCCTTTGTGGGAAGGACCTTATATAATAATTAGTAAACATTCTTCTTTAAATTATACCATTAAGGTTAATCGAAAGTCAATTCGTGTAAATGCAAATCGACTCAAACATTTTAAAAATTAATCAGAAAAATAAATTAAATTTACCATTGATGCAATTTATTTTTATTTTTTTATTTTATTTTTTATTTTTCAGGATTTTTACACTGATGTGGTTACTGCCATACAGTTTAAGCGAAACATTACCATTACCTTACACCATACATAGCTATCAGTCATCACCTGGTATTTATTTTGAACAATTGTCCGACTTGCGTTTGTTTACAAAAACTTATGAAGTCTTAACTTATGTAAATTTAACAAGTTTTAAAGAAAAAGCAAGATTGTTAAATATATTTTCATTAAAAACCGGAGAAATTTGTGCGAATGATACATTAGGATTCAATAGAGAGTGCAGTAATTTTGTCAAAAACTCTAAAACAATTTTAAAGAAAATTAACTTAGAAATGTCACACATCGATGAAATGGTTAGTCATGTTCGCGTACGCCGCGGTTGGTTCAATATTGTAGGAAAAGCTGCAAAAGTATTATTTGGTACATTAGATAATGATGATGCCGAACAATATGACAAAATAATTGAAAATTATGCCACAAATGAAAATTATATAAAAAATATTATTATAGAACAATCAAAAGTAGTAAAATCTACAATTTTAAATTTTAATGCCACCATCGATTCATTAAATCATAATGAGATTATTTTGTCTGAGAATTTTAAGAAGGTAAACGATCATTTAAATTCACAAGTTCAAAATATTAAATATATCGCGTTAAAAGCAGATTTGCAGCAACATATTTATGATTTTGACAATATGTTGCGTCAGCATCAAAACGATGTTATGACAATCACAAATGCAATTTTAGAAGCTAAAAGAGGAAATCTTCATCCATCTATACTTAGCCCTTCAAATCTTGTGCGAGAATTAAATTCAGTAAAAGTTAACATTCCTCGCGGATTAAATTTTCCTGTTCCCCTTACATTGGAAAACGCGCATACATTAGTTGATATCGTGCAACTAGTTGTTTATGTACAAAACGGAAATTTAGTCTACATAATTCGCATTCCTTTAATAGAATCGAATTTGTTTAAATTATTAAAAGTACAACCTTTTCCATCAAAATTGCATGAAGATAAATTTGTCATGATTTTACCAAAAACAAAATTCCTTGCTGTCGATGAAAACAAACAACAATTTTTAGAATTCTCAGAATCTGAAATAAAAAGTTGTATCAACATCGGTTCGTTAAAGACGATTTGCAAACAAAACAAACCCATTAATTTAGCACATCTTCACGACAATTGTGAATTCAAAATTTTTACTCAATCAATTTCCCAAATTCCGGTTATTTGCGATAAACGAATATTTAGCCTTAAAAAAAGTATTTATATACAACTACAAAATTCAAACACTTGGATTTTTGTAGTACCAAATTTTGAAGTAATAACCTTGAGTTGTGAGGACAGAGCTGTGGCTATCGATGTTGTGTTGAGAAATACAGGTGCACTGACCATAGATAATAGGTGCAAAGGTTTTAGTAGTTCAATCATGCTGAACCCAAGCGACGTCATTTCTGGAAATCCAAAATCCAGCGAACTCTTGCCCGATTTGGACTTTGTAAATTTAATTCACAAAGAAATTAAATCCTCTTCCAATTTAAATATAAGTCAACTAGTCTTGGACCATCATTATTCTCAAATCACGAGCCACATAGATGATTTGAATATTGCTAGTCATAAATTAGATGACATAATAAAAATTAGCAATGAAATTCACAATCCAACTGAATGGCACCAGACTACAATTGAAGTATTGCCTTTAATTGTTTCAGTGATTGTTATTTTATACATATTGTATACGGTATTTAAAACAATTTGCCCACATTGTATGTTGCAAAGAGCATGTGCAGCTGCACGACGACGCCGTCAAAGACCTCGCCCGCGAGTCAATTTAAGGATGGATATGTTAGAGGCTCCCCAAATAGAAGACAATTATGAGGAAGAACAAGATAATATGTTAGATCAAGACGATGGTCAAAATGATGAAATATTTCAGCAAGCAGCTGAAATCGAAATACCAGTTCCACCAACACCCCTCAGAAGATCTGCAAGAATTAATCAAAGGTTTAATCCTTTTAACAGAGTTTAGTGCGAGTGCCTCCTTGTTCAGTTTTATAAATTCTCAAATTTTAGTTTTATTATGAACAATTTACAAGACAATAATACTTTATTTTTAGGAAAACTAAAAAGTAAAAAAAAAACATTCTTTTATGAGTAGTTATAATATATTATAATATGTATGTTTATTATAGTTTTTGCATGTTTGTTTTTATATTTAGAATAAGATTGAATTTCTTTTCTTTTATTGTCGATGTAGAAAAAAATAATGTATTCTACATTCTTTTTTTTTATGTAAGGAAGGAGGAAATGTTATATCCCACTACGTCCCTTATCCATTCCAGACATCATTAAAATCCGACCTTTGCCCTAATTTATTAGTTCCCTATTTTTATCACACAAGTATTTAATTTCATGTTGGTTATTAAATATTTGTGAAATATTTAAAACAAACATCCTTTTCAGAAATCCCATCAATGTCACGTTTCCAGACATCATTAAAATCAGACCTTTGCTCCCAATTTTAATTACCCTATTGATAAGCCACTACCCTCCCAAACCTAGTGGATAAATAGAATGTGCATGTTAGTTTTTAGTCAGTTGGAAATAAAGTTTAACAGATATAACATCAAATAAGATAAATATAAATAAGTAAATTGAAAGCTCTTTATATTATTAAACAACAACCAAAAGATCCCGTGTGCGAATTAGTTCAGACCCACGGATCTTATATAGATCAAATAAAGCTTGTGTGCGGTTTAATAAATCGGACCCACGACAAAGTGTATTACACACAATTTTTAAGGAAAACAAAATTAAACCGTTTAAGCCAAAGATGGCGGCATAAACTTGAACCATGTGACGAAGAAAGACATTTAGAGTTTTTTTTTGTGGATAGATGAACATTTCCTTAAAAACCAAAGATTTTACAGATTTATTTTTTTTTACCAATAAATGTATATTTTGCACAAACGAGTACGTATTTTTACAAAATAGATGTCATTGGGCTTACAAGAATCCTAATGACATACTAAACAAACAAAGTCAACAATACAAAAAAATTAATGTATGGTGTGGAATTTTTTATGATCGGATCAATGGCCTATATTTTATAGAAAAAAATTTAAACCAACACATGTATTTGAACATTTTGGAACATTTTTTCTTACCATTTTTTAATACGTTTGAGCTAGAAGTACGTAATAATTAGAACAAAAAGTTTATACAGATGATCTTCTACATGATAGAAAAATATTTAAACAACGCATAGACAAAGCAATCCATGATTTAATTGTGCCGCGAATCATTCCTAAAGTGTACGGTAGATTTATTAAGTAAGCGGAAAAGTGTGTCAAGTTAGGAAGTAGGTAGCTATGTAGAATAATTAAAAAAAAAATCAAATTTTTATTTTAAAAATTGTATTTAGACTTTACGTTAGTTTATAAACAATTTTGTTTTATAAAATTGTTTTAAAACATAATATATAATAGTACCTATCCCTTGAAGCATTTTCATACTTTTCTAATTTATTAAACATGTGATCTAAAATTTTCTTATTGTCAATTCATTTTCTTAACAAGCAGAACTTTTTATAAAGAATGACTTTTGGTCTTAAAATGAATAATAAAGATTTTTTCCTTAATGGGTACCCCCATCCGAGGACACACTGTCCTACATTTGTATAGAAGTTATCGTCCTACATGATTTGTGTAGCCCGATACCCCTTTAGATCTTAACACACAAAAATATGCCTGCGGGCATATATATTCTCATATATATCCCCTGCTGTGCGACCGTACCCGACCGTGCGACCTATAAAATTAAAATTTTTTTGTTCAAATGTTTCAATAGAATAGAGTTTACTTGTTATATTCATTTAAATATTATTACGTTTATATTAATTTATTTTATACATTTTCTAGTACAAAGTATTTATTAAAAAAAAATACTTTTTATTAAAAATGCCTTTTGTAATATTCATATTAATTAAATTGCTTACGTTTTTCTTATTAAAAGTTGTGCCTTGCCGTCGGTTACCGGCTGGTCTAACGTTGTATGCTATTGTAACTTATTACAATATGACCGAATAATATTTGAAAACAACAATAATAATATTTATAATAACTACATTTTTAATTATAAAGGTTCATAAGCGTACATATCACAACGTTAATGACAGTCTTTAAAACTGTAACAAAATCATGAGATTATTTGTGCAAATACTGTAAAAAATTATGTAAAGTCTATAAATATTTTAAGCTAATTGTTTATAAAAATGTTCAGTACAATAAATAAAGTTAACTAAATTTAATGCATTATTAGCTGACTTGAAGCTTAATTTGAAATATATGTAAATTAAAAATTACTATAATTATAAAAGTATTATAATTTATATTTGCTTTGCTTTTGTATTGTGTTTAGATTTTGTAGCATAGTAATCTAAATTTCATTTTGTTTCAGTTGTAAAGACTATTTTTTTTTGTATTAAATAAGGTTGGTTAATTATAATGCAATTCTTAAGTTATTAAACTTTATTATAAGATAATTATAAAAATATTACACATAAAGTTACAATTATTTATGTTTGTACTGTAAAAACGCTTTGATCTGGACGTTGTTTTGTGTTTAAATTCTGTATGATTTTTTTAGTAAAAATGTGAGAGTAGTGAAGACGAGAAAGTAGTGAGAATGTGATACTAGTAAGAATGTGAGAAGAGTAGGAATGTGAATGTAATAAGAATGTAAAAGTTGTGAGAAAGTAAGAGTAGTGACAATGTGAAAGTTGTAAAAATTTAAAAATAGTAATAATGTGAGAATAGTGAGAATGGGAAAAAAGTGAGAATGTAAAAATAATAAAAACGTAAAAGTAGTAGAATGTGAAAAAATTCAGAATGTGTGTAGTGAAGATGTAAGAGTAGTGAAAATATAAGTGTAGTAAAAAAGTGAGATAAGTAAGAACTTGAAAATATTTTTTTTTTTTAGAATAGTTAGAAGGTAAAACAAGTGAGATTGTAAAAATAGTGAAAATGTGAGAGTAATGAGAATGAGTAAGTAATAATAATGTGAAAAGAGTGAAAATGTGAGAAAAGTAAGAATGTGAGAGTAGTAAGAATGTGAGAGTAAAGAAAATATGAGAATAGTAAGAAGGTGAGAACGTGAGAGTAATAACAATGTAAGAGTAGTAAGAATGTAAGAATAGTGAGAGCCTAAAGGTTGTTAAACTGTAAGAATAGTAAAAATATGAGAGTATTGACAAAGTAAAAATAGTGAGAATGTAAAAATCGTAAAAATTTGAGAGTAGTGAGATTGTAAGAGTGGTAAGAATGTGAGAGTAGTAAACATGTGATTGAAGAAAAAATGTGAAAATAGTGAAAGGTAAAAGATGCGACAATTTGAGATTATTGACGGTAGTGAGAATGTGAGAGTAGAAACAATGTGAAAATGTAAAAGCAATGAGAATGTGAGAGTAGTGACATTGCAAAAATAGTAAGATTAGTGAGAATGTGAAAGTAGTGACAGTAAGTAGCCAATACATAGTATTTTTAGTAAAGTATGGTTTGTTATTATAACGTAGATTGCTCAAAGAGAAGACAAAGAAATCAGATATGTTGAAGTGGAGCTAAAGTAGTCTGAATTTATTGAAGCTGATCCTGTTGCAGAATGTACTGGCGCATCGGTTACAAAAGTACTTCTACCACGTGTTGAGAACGAACATACTCTTCAACACATCATGGTCTGCACGAAGAAGGCAAAAGGTTACAAAAAGCAAAACGCTGTAGACATTGCTAAAATTGAAGTGCTAGGCGAGCAACTAAAAAGTGAATTGAAAAGAAGAGAATAACAAAAATTACTATTTGAATTAGAATTTAAACAAATAAAAATCAATTCTTTAAATTAAAATTTAAAATAAAAGAAGCCAAATTAAAGTTATTGCAAAATAAATAAAATAATAATGAATGTTAATTTTTTTATTAAATAAAAGCATTTTTTGTATAAATACAGATTTTTAATTACATTTTATAACCTACTAAAATAGTTCCTTTTGATAGTTGAAGCCAACATCATTTTGATTTTCAACAGGTATATTTGGAATGTTACCATTTTGGATGAGTTGCTGAAGTTTATGGTTCATTTTATCATTCTCAGGTGGTGGCTCAGTTTCTCCTCTCAATTGTGCTATGTTATAGAGAATTGACGTTGCTACAATTGCATTTAAAACTGTATTTAATTTTAAACGGCATCCATATGCCATAATTGAAAATCTTCGCTTCCAAACCCCAAACAAATGTTCTACTTTTACATGTGTTTGTATGTGCCGTAAGTTGTATTTTCTTTTACTATGGTTTTCTAGGTTTAAAAATGATGTTAATAAATATGACTTATTTATATAACTACTATCACCTGTAAATTTAATTAACTGTAAAATAGTCTAACGTACCTATTATATCAAACAAAAATTATATTCAAAAATCAAGTTCAATATTGGTTATGTGTTACCATAAATGATTTTATTCTGTAATATTAAAATAATTAATAACTTTTGTTTATATGGTAAAACATTTTTATATTTTATAATTAAAGTTTAAAATTAATTAATTTTTCTATATTTATATCAATTATGTGTTATAATAAATACAATAAAATTGTATTTTGCATTTTGAGTTATTATTTAAATAAGGTTTGTCAATATATTTTTCTAATAAAATTGAATTGCCAAAGTTACAACTTTTAATTTTGTTTTTCAATCTACTGTTGTTAAATATAGTAGCATTATGTGTGGAGCCTGGCCAACAAGCTACAATATCTTGAAATAGCAAATTTCTTCTCTCAACCGCTTGGATATTAATTGAAAAATATCCTTTTCGGTTTAGAAATATTTCTGCATCATCTTCACCTAAAAAAAATTATGCACAATATTTACATAAAAAATTGTAATTTAATTTATTAAAATTAACATTTTCAATTTTTTAATTTTAATATGCGACCCATCAATTGCTCCGATAACTTTAGGAAACCCTGCAAAGTCGTAGAAACCATTTTGTTGGTTGGTAATTTTTTTTTTATTTCTGGGTATGTATATAAAATGTTTTGGAAGTCGAGCAATAACATTAGTTACTTTTGCCACAATTCTGGAAACTGTTGATTTGTTGTATTTTATAAAGTCTCCAACCGATAACAAGTTCTCCAGTTGTATACACCTTCAGTGTAATTATTAACAGGTTTATTGGACTAATTGAGTTGTTTCTATTAAAAATTAATAAAATATACATTCATATCAATAAAAATATAATAAATAAAGAGTGTTCGATAAACTGTAACAAATATAACGTTGATCTTTTTGTCAATCTAAACCGTTTAAAAAATTGATTATCATCAAAAATTTCAAAATAACTTTGTTGAACATATACTTGTCGAAGAATTCTCAAATGTCTATTATTGACATCATCAACATTATCAACAATATTAACAATGTCAATATTATTTTCAGAATTCATTTTTGATATGTAACACTAGTAAGACAGTTATTGTGTAAATTTAGGTTTTGTTTCAGAGTTTGAGCTCTCAAAATGGGCAACTAATATTTGAGCTCAGCTTGACGCAATGAAGGTGACATTTTGCTTTGGTGCAACGTAATAAGCTCGGCTTGCGGCTTAAGGCGTAGCTTAAGCTATAGTTGGGAATATTTTGAAGCCAATTATACCGTAACTTATTAAATATTAAAATCAAAATTAATATGCTTTACAGTATATATAAGCAAGTAGTAGTAAATAATTGTTTAGAACCTTCAAAATAATATTGATGACAGTTGCAGAGCTTGAGCTCTCAAAAACGACATCTATTAATTAAGCTTTGCTTGCTGCAAAAAAGGTAAGATTTTGCTTTGGTGCAACAGAATAAGCTCGGCTTTCAGCTTAAGGCCTAGTTTGAGGTCTAGTTAGGGCTTGAAACACGTCTTTAGTTTTTATACTTTTTAATTTTCCTTTAAATAAAGATGCTCACAAACAGTTAAGTCAACGAATAGTACATTATGTTGTAAACAATTAGTTAGTTAGTTAGTTTAGATTTTTGGCGTATCAGCCTAAGAAGACTGTTAACGCCGATTCTTTTCTCTAACTATAAAAAATGTAAAATAATGTGTTGTAAAATGGCATATTAATGAATAAAATTAAATAAATAAATAAATAAATAAACAACAAAGATAAAATAAACGTTCACAAACTTTAAAGACTATAGCAAAAATTACTAGATAATTCCAACAGTGTCTAGGGTGTAAAAGGTCCTAAACACTGCTGGAATTTACAATACTCAAACATTAATCGAGCAGACGATCGACTTCAACGATCTAATTGCCAAAGACAATCGACAAACTGGGTGATAATTCAGACGCAACTCTTTGTTCCAAAAACTGCCGACAATCCAATAAGATATGACAAACAGTTAATGGAACATTACAAATATCACAAACTGGCGGCACCTCAAATGCCAACAAATGCCTGTGAGTACATCGACAGTGAACGATGCGAAGTCGCGTGAGGATAATCTTTTCCCTACGCTTCGGCCTGCATGACAAACTCCATGGTGTAATAACGCTTTTAGTGCATCGTAGCTTGTAGCTTGTCTTCAATAGCAAACTACTCCGTATGCCAGCTAGACAACATCAATTGTTGTAAAAAATTACAAACTTCCCTAACACAAGCTTTGTCTGTAACATTATTGGCGCTAGTTATAGCCAATTTGGCAAGCGCATCAACTTTTTCATTGCCACTGATACTTACGTGACTGGGAATCCAGACAAAGTAAACAGTGACATTTAATTCAGACAACTGAAGCAAAATCAAGTTAATTTGCCTCAGCAAATAATTATCAGGATATTTATAATCAATAGCATTTAATGCACTTAACAAGTCTGTACATATAACATAAAATGTACCTACACTTAGTTGGATGTAGTGGTGTATAGCATACAGTGCTGCAGTATAAATACTACTAACACTTGGCAAGCCAAATGTAAACTGCAACTCATCAACCAGAAAAGCACAACCCACACCGTCGTTACTTTTTGAGCCAGCGGCATAAACCCAAGTGGCATTTACGTGCCTTGATTGAATTGTTGCAAATTCAGTTTGATATTTAACTGGTAAAATTGAAACTTTGCTCATTCTCGATAATGCAGTATTTAACCTTGGAAGTTAAAAAGTCCAAGGAGGGTCGCGACAGTAAGACAGTTGATATACACCAAGGAGTTGGAAATTCAGTTTCAGAAGTATCCTGATGCTGTATAGGTTGTCGAGACCATTATTGTACACGACAGAAAACGTCGGATGCAAGCGTTTAGCTTTTAATTTTGCAGATCTTTTATATTTTGTTCAACATAAGCCACGCAAGCAGATGATGCATGTAAGAAGTCAAGTTTAAATACTTGTACTTTTATTTTTTTGAAACTTATAATATATTTAAATATTTACAATATATGTTTTTTTTCTCCACCGAGCTACGTCAACAAAAACGGGTTGTAACCATTTCAAACATCTAGAATGCAATGTGGCCGTTTCTTAATAGCACAATAGTGTTGTGGCTGTTTTTTTTGCTTACTGAGCGTTTTCGATGTTTAGGCATAACATATATAATTATAGAGAAAACTTTAAAAGTCTGCAAAATCCACAAATGATCAATTTGAAAATAACATTTGCAACATAATTCAAATATATCATTAAAACTGCTAATGCGATGTATTTTTAGAGTGGTAAGTTTTGTGATTGCATAGTAATGCAATTGGTCTATAATTTGAAGAATTAAGATTTGTATTCCTTTTTGGGTATAGGTTGAACATTTGCAATTTTCAACAATTTAGATTTTTTATTGCATATTACGACAAAATTTTTAGTTTAAACGGAAGTTTATTCATTTCCAAATGTTTTAAGAATAATAAAATTTAAAGTGAATTGAACTACTAACCAGTACTGTATATACAACAATAGTAGCATTTAGAATAGTAGGTTAGATGCAAATTGGTTTGCAAAAATATTTATTTTTCTTTGTATTGGTATTGTGGCGGTTTTTCCTACATCAATGAATGGGTTAACAGTGAAATAACTAATTTTAATACAATTATCAGTTATTTATTTCTTATATTATTACAATACTACAAGTTTGGAAGCTTAGTCAAACAAAGAGCCGCGCAACCCTGATGACTTTTGCGAGCTAATATTAGAGATATAGACAAGGTAATTTCGTAATTAGGTCCGAGAAACTCCAAAAGGTTGCGCATAAGCAACAAACAAGTAACACCTAACTAGAGTTTGCATAAGACAAATCCTGTGGATTTATGAACCACCAAGTTTAAAATTTTTACTAATTTCAATAGCTCAACGGGTATGACGTTTGTGGCAAAAGGTACAAAATAATCGGCGCTCAACAGGATTAACTTGGGGGTGTCTGACGGAGACAAATATAGGTTAAATTCTCTTACGAAGTCTTTTAACTTATCGTTATAAATTATAGATAGACATATTAAAGAATGTACAGAAAACATTTCTCCGACCGTACTGGCAAACGATTAGAAGAGTTCCGAGACAGAGCACCTAAGATATTATTTTCTTTGCCTGGAATGTATTAAATATTAAACGTATACTTCTGAACAACAGGTTTTAGAAACGTAAAAGCACGGTGATCGACACGACATTTATTTAAGGCAAAAACAATAGCCAACCTTTCTTTTTCAGCAACGCAATAATTTTGTTTGCAATCTATACTGTGTTTTTTATTAATTAATAACCTAAAAAAGATGAGTTGTAAGTTCAAAATCGAAAGCATCGGCCGACTCAATAAAATGATCTGTAAAGACCGGATGATTAAACAGCGCCGCATTTATTATGACTTCTTTTACGGAATTTCTTCTCCGAATTTCCAGATCCATCAATTTTTTTTTTGTAATAATATAATCATATTTAATAATATAACTTTATTTACGGTATATAAAAAAACAATTTACATCTACATCATTCTGTACATAAATCATAATGAATTACAAGCAATATTATAATTACAGACAAATATATAAACCAATATTGAATAATAAAAACATGGAAAAAAATATATACATATATAAAAACAAATAATAAAATTATTCATCAACACATTTTAATTGACTCTTAAAACTACATTTTAAAACACAAAATGAATCAATATTATTGGAAAAACTATTCGCAATTTTACACATTCTACCAATTGGATTATTAAATCCATAATTGAAGACGCAAGTGGATGAAGGGTTCATGTAACAATTTCTTAAAAAATGAGATTGTTCAATAGATAAAGGTTTTAAGTCGGTAGAATTTTTTTGGGCTATGTCTCGTTTGTCTATTGTAAGAAATATAGAAGTTAGTAGTTGCTAAAGGGTGTATAGACAACTATTTCTTTTGATGCATAAAATAAAATAATTGTTTTTTTAAATGCATAAGTTTGTTTCCTATTTTATGTGGATAGAATGAACTACAACAGAATTGTCAAATGAGATAAAGACCAAAGATTCCAAAGTAGAAAACCTTTAGGCAGATTACTTAAAAGATGGATAGAGAACTGAACGTCAATAGAAGACTAGAAGGCAGATAACAGGACTTAGTTCTTAATTGCAAATAAAAAAAAGAAGAAGTTAACCTTGAAGCGGACTAGCAAATAAAAAACCAAAGAAATGCTTAATGGACCTGAACCTGATTTTGATAACTATAATATTGCATCTACCAAAAAAGTAACAATCAAATGTGCAAGTAGAAAAAAAGAAATTACAGTGCAGGGACGTTAGACGTACCACTTTAAAAAAAAAAATTTACTAGATTTTTAGAAAATAATATTTGTGACTAAAAACCGTATATAACGTGCTTTTTAGACCAAAACTTTTGTGCAAGAAAGTTGAAGAAAACTCAACATAAAATACTGTTTTGAAATCAAAATTAAACAAAAGAAGCAATTTTAGATAAATCAAATTTAATAAAAAATGCTTTTTAGACCCAAAAGTAATTTAAAAACGTGATTTTATACAAGAAAATTACAAAAAAATTATTAAAAAATAATGTTTTAAACAAAAAAAAACAATTTTGGATTAAAGCCTGTAGTACACGTTGTTTTTGACTATAAACTTAACAGAACATGCTTTCTAGACCAAAAATGTGCAAGAAAGTTAAAAAAAGCTTAGCAGAAGTAATGTTTTAAACTAAAAATTAAACTAAAGAAACAATTTTGAAATCAAATGTTTAGAAAACGTTGTTTTTGACTAAAAATTTAACAAAAAATTGTAGCATCACGATTCCGCCTAAGAAGCTGCCGGCTGGTTACCTGAAACAATCAAGTATATTTTACAATTTAACAATTTAAGGTAGGCAACCAAGATAGCTGACGGGAGTTATTGGGGTGGTAACGTATGCAACCCAACATACACTATAGAAATTTTGGCGGCCTAACGTTGTTATTTGGGTGATTAATTTTTATTTTTGATTCTCACACTAATTAAGTTAGTGTGGGGGTGTTAAAGGTTAGTTTCTATATTTTAATTAATTTATGTTAGTGTTGGTTATGAGATAAGTGAATGGTTGACACTTACCATTTCAGTCGATTCCGACGAATTATACGGGCTGCTTCTGCCTCTGGGGGCCTGTTTTGGCACGGGTTCTAGAATAAAAAATTATTAGTGTGTATGTTGGTATGTTGTTAATAAGAAATAAGTGGAATTTCGTGTTGTTAATATAGGCAATTACGAGTAGGGTTATTTTTCTCTCGTAGTAAGATCGAAACTAGTTTTGGAATTAATATTGTGAGATCTTACTCGGGAAAGGCTTTATTGCTATGTGGGTAATGAGGGGAATATTTTATGGGATTTTATGATTAGTTGTTTGGTTCGTTATGGGTTGTAGGTTATGTGAATTATGTTTACAATTTAACTTGAGTGAGTGATAGGAAATTAGGAGAAGTGATTTCTAAGGTTCACAGTATTAGTGTAGTGTAGTAACATGCTTATACTTACTCAGATTTAGTAATTCGATAATCCATTCTATTGTTGACACTTCACTGTCACTCACCATTTGACACTTCGGAGAATGTTGCAAACGCAGTTGGCAACACTGACGCTTGGTTGAGGGTGTCGGTGAAAATTTGACATTGGGGGTCCTCTTTCACTTCCGGTCCTCGAGGTGTGTGGATGCATGTGCGGCTGAACGTTAATACCGAAAAGAGGTATATCCTCGCGGCATATAGCCAGTTAATGGTATCGTTCTAGCCAAGTTTTAGTGTAGTGGTTTATGTGCCTATAATCGACCTCACCGCGTTGCGGATGTTGAGCCTCCCACACCTCGTGGCCATCTTATTAGAAGTGCTGTAACTTCTACCTCGCCATGTCTCAGGTATTTATTATCATTTACTTCTTTCCTGGGTTAATTGTCAGATTTGTTGGGTGTCATTTATCACGAGTGTGGTTTTCAGGTTTACTTACTCGGTGAAAAATAGACGGGTCAAGAAGATCTTGCCGTTTGCAACAATCTGGTCGTAAGGGAAGATCTGGATGGACTGTATGGGTACACAATATCCACTCAAATATCTATATATATATATATATATATATATATATATATATATATATATATATATATATATATATATGTACATATATATAACCTGGGGGTTGTGAAAACCACCCGACCTTCTCAATCATTCCTGAGTGGCTGGATGAATTAGGTGAATTATTCCGGGAAGCTGGAGTTTGCAGATTTGCAGAGAGAAACTACGCAGGAGACAAGGCTTGATTCAAATTCTTTATTTATGTATAATTATTTTGTTTTGCAAGTAGTGGTGCCTCACACCTATCCAACGTACGCCTTATGACGTTTTCAATATTTATATTATAATAAGCGTGTGTTAAGATTTACTATTTGGGTATTGCTATCAAAAGCGTACCATTAATGTTTTATTTAAATTGGGTGTCATTAACATCTGTGCAACCTAGTGCAAGATTCTCACTCGTAACTTATTTATTTATTTTCCTTTAATTTCTGGAAAACTGGGGGTGAACGAAGGGGGCTCGTAGCGCTGCGCGTCGCCGCGGACAACTCTGGTAATAGTCATAGTAGACTACGTGTTAACCATGAATTACTTTCGGGAGCTTGCAGAGGGGGTTAACGGTGACCCTAATTATTTGTTTTCTACGTTATGAAATGTTTTATATTATAATAACCAATAAATTTTGGCCTGACCGACCGCAGACATAAAACTTGTTATTCTTGTTCTTTCTTTTTTTTTGTGTGTTGGGGAAGGGGAATTATTTCTAGGTACGATTGTGGGTTCGAGCTTCTCCCACGGAGCACGGTGGCACCGAGCGGACTCATGAGATTAAGCTCGTGGCGCTCACACTAACACCCGCCCGTCTTCGCTGAGCTGGCAGGCACTTTGCTCGGTTGAACCACCATTCAGGCTCCTAACCTGACCCCACCCGGAAGTGGGAATCAACGCCACAAAATGCTTTCTAGACCAAAAAGTAATTAAAAAAGTGATTTTGTACAAAAAAACTCAAAAAATACATTTTTGAACTATAAATTAAACAAAAAAAATATTTTTTTTTGTAGAACACAAATTTGGCGCCATTTCTAATCTATACACTGTCTATAAGCCGCAAAAGCCGTAAAACAATGTTTTTGTTCTCATTGAGCTGTGCAAAAAGGAGCATTTTTAATTTTTTTAAAACGCCAAAGTTGATGTATTTTGGTTGATTGGTATTGAAAAATATAAATTGGCGTTTAAAAAAAAATTAAAAATGCTTTTGCCTAGCCCACTGAGGCTTATAGACAGGGTATAGATTTGAATTGGCGCCAGATTTAGATTCTACGAATAATTTCTGATTGATTACACTAGTAATTTTATTTTTTTTAGTTAAATTTGCGATTTTTAAACAAAAATTGCGATTAAGTTATAAACTTATAAACCGATCAAAAGACTACTATAAAGTTATAGAAACTGTCCGTTTAAAATGGAATTGCTCTTATTGTATGTGGTAAAACTTTTTTTTTTATTAAATAATAATAAATACTTCTCGTTGTTTTAATGTTAATACTAGTAAAATAGTTCTTAATATTTGTTATAATAAAAGTACACACTCAAGCAATTTGAATATAAAAAGCGTGTAAGCATACATACATTGACCAAAAATTGCAGGATTTTTAGAAATCAAGTTATATTTTGTAATATAGCTTATTACTACCGCTGTTTAGTTGGCAATTGTAATGCTAGAAATTACTAATTAGCTTTTTTATTAAAAATAATTAAACAATTTTTAATTTATAATTTCAAACCCGCTACCTTATTGCAGACAGTTATTTCAAATCCTCTTATTGTCAGCTTTTCAATAATACTGCACATGTCTGTTAAAATATAAATCAATATCAATTTATTGTGCGGATAATTTGGAATTTAATTACATATATTGTTATTTATTTTTTCACTACCGCTAATTAAGTTTGGCAGTACTTTTGCTAATTTCAACGATTCTATGTATTGTTGACTTATTTAAAATTTTAAACAAGACTTCTTGTTTTTGTCGCACAATAACTAAATTATTTTTATTTATATATAATTTAATATTTTTGATTTGTTTATTTAAGCTCAGCAAAAATTTTGTTTGCGTCAGCGTTTCTTCGGCTAATAATATCTGTTTTTATGTTTTTCTAGATTGCTTTATAACAAAGTTATTTATATCAAACGACTTGCCAACTAAACAGCGGTCTTACTACTGATTGACTACAATATAGATTTTAAGGTCTAAATATTACACTACAGGCAATCATAAGTTTAAATTTATACTACAAGCATCGTTAGATTTAGTTTGAATAAATTATTAATTTCTTTCATTTTTATTAATTCTGATTCTAATTGTTTTTACAACTAGTTTGTATAATTACAAAATATGATGCAATATTACGTAACATTTCATCAAATATGTGTCACCGCTGACTGATGAGTAATATGAAAAAAATTATTACTACATAAAAAACTTCTTATCTTCACTATAAAATAATACGATTTTCGGATAATTGTTATGTTGCGTTAAAATATAATTATACTCTATTCACCTGTACAAAAAAATTTAGTTTTATAAAAAAATGTTGTTAACAAACTACTAATTACTAAATATGATAAAACGATCATTTGTTTTATTCTACTTTTGCAGTAAACTATATTTCATTTTATTTTTTTTATAATTGCAGACTCCGATGCAGTTAAATGTTTACATCGGCATTTTTAGCAATTTTTTAGATAATTTGAATACAAAACAAATTTTGAGATAAAGAAATATTCACAAACAAATAAGCTTTCTTTAATGCATAATTTTTTAGAGACAAGGAAGAGAAAAAATAAGTTTATCGTCAAAATTAAAAAAAAAAAATGCGGCTAAGCAATGGAAATTTTGAATTGTTTAATCGTACCGCATTGTACAGATTGTGTAGATATTTATTCAAAATAAGTCTTACAATACAGACTTACAAACTTTTTGTAAATAGTATTTTTGGAGCTTTTTTAAAGAAATTAATAAATTTGACACTGAAGAACTTTCAGTTTTTCATTTTTGTCTTAGTAATCCACGATTGTTTCAGATAATAAATTTTTAACCTTTAATTTTAAAAACAACTTAAATCTTATCAGTCAAAATTTTTAACAATAGTCATATTAAATTGGCAATACTTTAAAAATAGTTTGCAGATTAAATGTTTACATTATATTGAGCCTTTTGTGTCTTTAAAATTAATTATCTGCTTCAACAAAGGCTAGATTTGGTTTATTATTTGAAAAAAAAAATGAGCAAATAAAAAATTGCGACTTATTGTTTCCTTAAAATAATAAAAATTATTATTGAAATATTGCAAGTAACAATGACAGTTGACAGTTGACACTATCTATAATTCTTTATAGAATTATATATATAATTATAGATGAAACTTTAAAAAGTCTGTAAAATGCATCAATTTTATTGCAGATTAAAATTTTAAAAATATTTTTAGTTTTTTTTATAATTGACGCAAAAAATGTACGAACTAACAGTTAAAAAAGAAATAGTTAGGTTATATTATAAATGCTATTTCTCACATTTTATGTGAAAGAAAACTTAAAAATATTCTTAAAATTTCAACCTACAATAAGATTGGTAGTATTTTGTGCATTTTACTTTTTAAGATTTAAATATTTTTATGAATATAATTCAAGATATAATTATAGACAGTGTAATACGGGCATAATACTTTGATGGGAATTGCATTTATCACCAAAGATACGTTAAATATTTTCTATAATGTATCATAGTTTATTTGTAACATGTATATATATGTTTTTGTTCACTTTTTTATTTAATTTCATTAATAAATATCTATTTTTATTATCTCATTTGTATTTAATTATTTCAGTTTTAATACTTTGTAATTAAATTACTCAAAAACAAAACAAACAAAAATTGAAAAGCGTTATTTTTTAATATTTTGTTTAAATTTGATATTGTATATGAGATTTATTTTATGAAATACCTTGTATAATATATTTATATTATCTTCTATTGATGTGTTACCGTTTATTCATTCGCCTACGGGTTGTGCCGCAAATTTGAGACTTAAAAATAATAATTATTACTAATTCAATTCAATTAAATTTTATATAACTGTACTTTCTCATAAAAAAAATTAAAAATGTTAGATTGATATAGTATACACACATGATTTATTATATGCCATAAACTTTTTTTAATTCACCGCGCAATTGAATAGCATATATAAGCCTATGCAGTTTGTAGTTACAGGTAAGTAATTCATAATTCAATATTTTTACTCAATGATTTTCTTTAAGATAAATTATTTGTATACTAAAAACACACCAAGTTTTAAAAATAACTAAACTTTTATTTTAGAACATTATAAATGCAAATAAAATTACTTTATTATCATGCTTAATCATCTACAGTAGAAACCGCTTTACTTTAATTGCTAATTATTAACATTGGATATGTTTCAAGATTCAACTCAACTTACAAAAAACATGTTTCAGATTCTACTAATTGGGAAATCCAACACGAAAAGATTGTAAATGGGCAATCAGTAAATATTTCAGAATATCCTTACCATGTATTTATGTTAATTGGCCAATTTGCATGTGGTGGTTCAATAATTACTGACTTACTTATACTAACTGCTGCGCATTGCTTTACAGAAGAGTAAGTATAATTAAATGTTAGTAGTATTAAACAACATAATAATTTTTTTAGTAAAAATGCAAAGAAAATTATACGTGTTGGTTCTTCAGAAATGAGAAAAGGAGGTCAAGTCATAATTATAGATGAAGTATTCACTCATCCGTATTATAGTGATTTTGGTGGAAATAATTACGATCTTGCTATTGCTTTATTATGTAAAAAAATTATTTTTAATGAATTTACAAAACCTATTCGAATACAATATGATGAAATAGCAGTTGGCAAATGGGCTGATGTAACCGGCTTTGGAGATACATCAGCAGGAGGAGAACTATCAGATACATTGCAACACATTTCCTTGCCGATATTGTCAAATAAAGAATGTCAAAAATATTATAAAAGTAAATATGAAAAAATTACCAACGAAATGTTTTGTGCCGGGTTTATTGATGGTAAAGGAGACTCTTGTCAGGTATAAATTATAATAATGTCCGATGTACAAATTAATTATAAAACTACATTGTTAGGGAGATTCTGGAGGCCCTGTAGCGTTAAAAGGAAAATTAATAGGAGTCGTTTCATGGGGCAAAGGTTGTGCTGAAATAGGCTTTCCTGGAGTTTATACAAGGCTATCAAAAATGCGCGAGTTTATTGAAAAAATTATTAAAAAATTTTCAAAGAAACGTACTTACTCACGAAACTAAATTAATTGAAAATTTATTATTTCTTTAAACTGAAACATATAACATAAAAAATAAATAGTTTATTGCAAAATGTGTTTGTTGTTATTAAAAAATAATCTAAAATATAAGTAGTATTAAAAGATTATGACATAAAAAAATTATAAGAATATTTTCTTTTATTAAGGGCGCGATTTAAGGAGTGTCATAGAACAACGAGCAGAAAACAACGTGTAGAAAATAAAATTTTCTGTCTAAAAAAATAAATGAAAATCCAAAGCCTTTAACTATCAATTCAATTTTAAAATAAAATTGTTATATGTTTTGACGACATAATTACTTAAACTTCAAGAGCCAATCTTTAAATACTTGTTTAAACTTTTGAAATAATTTGAAAAATACTTTTATTAGATAAAATTATGATTATATATTATAAAGTAAGAATAAAATTTTATTACATAAAATAATGTAATATTTTCATTGAATAAAAATGATGTTGTTTTGTGCATTTATAAGATTTTGTATGATTTTAACAAATTACACAAACTATGTAATTTACTAATAAAAATAAAACAAATGCTTTATTTTGTTCAAGTCAACAAAATAATTATTTTAAATCATTTTGTGATGGCGATCTTATGTGCTACGTGCAATAAAAATATTGGTCGCTATGATGACTATATTAACTGTATTAAATGTGATAACAACTTTCATATAAGCTGCAAAAAACATACTAGAAGCAACGTTGTGTACTCTCAAGGAATCTGGAGAAATTAAGACATGGATTTGCAATAATTGTGAAGAAGTCAACATAACCTCAATCGCATCTGATGTAAACAATGATTGCAATGATCAAATTAAGAACACAACCGACATGGAAGTAGGTAAGCTGCATATTTTTATTCAAGAGGCAATAACATCTTCTCTACAAAAGGTTTTACCAGTTATTACCAAAGATTTAAAAAATCAAATTAATTATTTAAAAAATCATAATAAAACGTTAACAGATGAAATAAATAATTTAAAGAACAAAGAAGAAGAAACAACAAATAATAAATCTATTTTTGGTGAAAAAATAATAACACAACAAAAAAGTAACGCAACCAAAGTAAATGATGGTTTTACTTTTGTAACATACAAAAAGAATAAAAATAAAAACCAAACAATTGAAAGAGAATCTAATGATAACTCTATTATTAGTGCATCAATAAAACTTGCGCATTTTCATAAAAAGCAAAAATATAATCAACGTAAAATGCAGTACAATTTTTTTCCAACCGCCCCGATGAATATGCTTCATTCAAGGTGTCAGTTCCGTTAGAAAAGGAAGATATAATAAACAATCCACAATTCTGGCCAAAAGGAGTGCGTATTGATCGTTTTTTTTTACTACCTAACGAAGAAACCTCAAAAAAAATAACTAAAACTGAACAATTTAATATTTTATTTTTAAATCTGCAGTCAGTTAAAAATAAAATGCTTGAATATGAAGCATTTTTGCTTAATAGTAAAATATGCTACAATGCACTATGTTTAAGTGAGCATAATCTCAACAAAACAGAAGCAGAATTATTTAAATTAAATAGCTATGCTACTGGATCGTACTATTCACGCAAGTTTTGTAATCGTGGGGGTTCAATTATTCTTTTAAAACCGCAATGTATATATTCCACTATGGATCACTTAAATGTTTTGTCTATAGATAAAAATTGTGAAATAGCAGCTGTGTATGTAGCAAATTTTAATTTAATTTTAATATCTTTGTATCGTTCACCAAACGGTGATTTTAACAGTTTTACCAACATTTTAATCAACTTATTAAATATAATTTATCCTCGCAATGCAAATATTGTTATCGGTGGCGATTTTAATGAACATTTTGGAATAAATGATAAACGAGCTACTGAAATATGAGATATTATGCAAGGTTACGGTCTTAAAATTAATGTAAATTTTTCAACAAGAGAAAATAACTGTTTAGATAATGTGTTCAGTAATTGTGATTTGATAATATCTCCTATAAGAACTTATCTGTCTGATCACGTAGGTATATCTGCAAGTTTATTAATTAACAAAACTAAGGAAGAAGTTAAACTTGTCAACTTCTCCAGGCCTATCACAGAATATGAAAAATTTACACTTTTTAATGAATTAACGAATACAGACTGGAGTTTTACAAACACAAACCAAGTTGCGCCTGAAGTTAAATATGATTATTTCCATGAGCATATTGTACAGGCATTTAACAGTTCATTTACTCTAAAACGGTACAAAATTGAAAATAATAATAAAAACTATAACTTGGTTCAATGATGACCTACGTAGAATGAGAGAAGTTCTTCATTTGTATTATGAAATGTATCAACATAATACAAATACGCATACGGAAACTCAATATAAGTTATTCAGGAATAAATATAAAGCAGCATTAAAAGAAGCATAAGTTAATGCACATACACAATACGTTGTATCTAAAAATAACAAACCCAGAGCTTTATGGAGTCTAGTAAACTCTCAAAAACAAACTTTCTGTGATAATAATACCTGTGATATGAACTGTGATATAACGTCTACCGATTTTAACATGTTTTTTGTGTCTGTTGCTGAAAATATTGTGACGTCTTTACCATTGCCAAGTAATGATCCAATTAATTTTATGGGTGATGTACTTTTAACAAATACCCAATCATTTTATAAATTTAACCAAGTTTCGTTCATAGACGTTAGGGATGCTATTGATAACTTAAAAAATAGTAATAGCCGTGACTACTATGGAATATTATCAAATATAATAAAATGTATCAAAAACATAATTATTGAGCCGCTTACAAATATAATAAACAATTGCATAGAAGCAGCTATTTTCCCATCTCAAATGAAAATAGCAGTTGTGGTCCCTATTTACAAAAAAGGAAAGAGAAACTTACCAGATAACTATCGCCCAATATTGCTTTTACCAGTATTTTCAAAAGTGTATGAAAAAGTCTTAACAAAACAACTAACTAATTTTTTTGAAAATAACAATTTATTTTCAAACTGTCAATACGGCTTTCGTCACGCAAGATCAACCACAACAGCTATGATTGACCTAGTAAAAGAAATTATAGACTGTTTTGAAAAGGGATGCTACGCTATGGGATCATTCCTTGACCTAAGTAAAGCCTTTGACTGTGTGTCACATAGTTTGCTATTAAGAAAGTTGTACACATACAATATTCACCCAAAAAGTTGTAGGCTCATAATGCATTATCTAACCAGTAGAAAACAATGTGTTAAAGTAAATGGAGATATGTCACAGCTACTTAATGTGATGTTGTGGTACCCCAAGGATCCATATTAGGGCCATTATTGTTTCTAATATATATTAATGACTATCTTAATTATGTAAAAGCTGATAAATTGGTGTTATACGCTGACGACACAACAATACTAAATAAAGGTATATCTCATTCTCAAATATTAGAGAAAAATTAAAAGACACTACAAAGATCCACAGAATGGTTTACCTGTAATCAACTGTGTTTGAACAAAACCAAAACTATTGCAGCTATATTTACCAACAAACCAACCGATGCTGGAGATGATACTATGGAAATTAAGTTTTTAGGGATACATCTAGATCGCAGATTGCAATGGCAAACTCAAGGAGATCAAGTTGCGCAATATCTAAACAAAAATATATATTTGCTTCGTAACCTTGCAAATATCATAGCTGAACCGGCATTAAAATCCGTATATTTTGCATTTTGTCAATCCTGCATACAATATGGCTTAATAATTTGGGGCCACTCAACATCTAGACATCGCATATTTGCATTGCAGCGACGTGCTGTACGGATTATCTCGGGAATAAAACACCGAGATGATTGTAGGCTAAGCTTTGTGAAACACCAAATTTTAACTGTGCTATGTTTGTATATTTTAGAATGTTTAATGCATGTTCATAAAAATAAAAATAGTTATAGTTTAAACAAAGATTATCATAACCACAACACTCGCCGCCGGAGTGATTTAAGAAGAAGAATGTGCACTTCGCCTAAATAGCTCTAGAAATAGCACAAACTATTATGGTAGTAAGTTTTATAACTTACTACCCAGACAGCAAAATAACTGCCACAGAAGTTATTTAAAACTACTATAAAAACGTTTTTGTCTCAAAAAGCCTTTTATAGTTGGGATGAATTTGTAAATAACAATTTAGAGGATTTAATGTAATATCTTTTTTATATATACAACTTTGTATGACTTGTGTAAATTATTGTATATGTAAGCACTAAATAAATTATTATTATTATTATTTTTATTATTAAAAATGTAGTTTATATTGATTATACCAAACTTATTTAATTATATGAACATAGCATTTTAAAATTAAAAAGGTTTTTAATTTTCCGTACCTTGCATGTGTGAAGTTAGTGTTATATCACTGAGCTATCGCTGTCAATATAATAAATTAAACATTTTCAGCAATGCCTATTGCGGCGTTAGCTCCCCCCTGTGTTGTGACAGAGTCGCCGGAGCTCCGAGTCGAGAAGAGTATTTATTCTATGTTTTTCTTTTCTTTGTAATTTGTGTAATCACTGGCACTTGCACATGTACGTAATTGAATATGTGGCAGTAACCACTAATCTTTAATTTTTTAGTGTATATTAAAGGCGGTTTTTGACAACAGTTTAGGACAGCGTTTAGCAAACGTACAAGCCAAGATAAGTGAGAGCTTACTTCACAACGGAGCTGTCACTTCCGAATTTAACAACATATTGCGGCGTTAATTTAGTTCAAAGCTTATACGTAAAGCTAGAATTTATATGCGTTATGATTTTTACCAATATTATATGCTTATCAATTTTGAATGTATATCTCCACGCATTATAAGAAAGTAAAGCAAATGGCACCTTCTTATTTTGTCTATTTTTGGTTTTATGCATATTTTAGTATTTATGCATATTTTATGCATATTTTAAGAATTATTATTTGTTTTTCATTATTTGAAATGCATATTTGATACTTATTTTAAGTACTTTTGCCTATTTCGGCATTTTTGTGCATATTTCTGCTTATTTTAAGCAATTTTCGATTTTATAAAAATTTTAAGAGTTATAAAAGATTTAAAAAAAGCCATCTTAGCCGCCATTTTGTTTTCCGCCATCTTGGCCGCCATCTTGGCCGCCATCTTGTTTGCCATCTTGGCCGCCATTTTGTTTTCCGCCATCTTGGACGCCATCTTGACCGCCATCTTGGTCGCTATTTTGCTCGCCATTTTGGCCACCATTTTGAATCACCCTGTATAATTTTCCCGCGACATCTTTCTGATAATAAGTCAACTATTTACCATGCATACATCAATTTTGAATAATGTTTGTAACCAATCACACGAATACAAAGTTTCCACCACAATTGATAATGAGTCACAACTAAGTGAAGTTATTAATTGTTTAAGTGTCATCAATAATCAAGGTTAGTACATTTTGTTAATTCCATTATTTATTTATTTCCTTTTTTTATTTAGTAAAATAATTTTAAAATATTTGTTAATTTTATTATTAAACAATACAATACATAATTTAATATTTAATTTATCATACTAATATTATTTATAGTTATACATTATTTATTTATCACATTTATCACTCAACCAGACATTACAATAATCATAATATACTGGCTATAGTTCAATCTTTCATGTTTTCTCATTTACATAAATAATTTAAAATATAATAATAAAATAACTATAAGAATATGAATATGAAAATATAATATTAGAATCAGTCATAATATTTAAATTATTTAAAAATTAATAATATACATTAAAGTTTTATGTATTTTTTTTAAATTGAAACTATCATTAATTACAGATGTTCAACTGCAATAATTGTAGTATGACATTCACGAGAAAAGATGCCCTCAAACGGCACGGTGATTGCTGCAATGATGGGGTTAACAGCATTAAGTGCCCCAAATGCGAATACAGCACATCTCGCAGGGATGCCATTACACGGCACCTAAAATCCATACATGGATTTAATGGTGAACAAGTGTCAGCTGCATTACCTAAGAGGAGGAGTGAAACAAGGAAGCGACAACGTCCAAACGATTCACTCCCAAGCACATCCAAGAAGACGTGTAATGATGATGGTGGGATAGAAGATGCTAACCCCATACAGTCATGTGATCTATGCAATATCGCATTTGACACACCCTTAAAATTCGCTGGGCATATAAGATTACAAGCCCATAAAGCGAAGTTGGGGCGGCCTATTGGAGATGGTATTATTGAATAAAATAAAATAGGAAGTAACATAGTGCACACAAATATAACGAAAAAGTGTAATGCTGGGTTGCACCAACATCAGTCGGTTCGAACCGTCCGTTAATTTTTTTTTATAAAGTTGCTTGTTTCGTGGTGTAGTGGGTATCATACCCGCTTAGCACACGTAAGGTCCCCGGTTCGATACCAGGCAAAATAAAAAAAACTTTTTTTTTTAAATTATTATTTATTTTAATTTTAAGTGATTATCACTCATTTACCTCAAATTTTATATTTTTATATATATTTTCAGATAATTTCAATATTTATAATATATTCATCATATACCTATATTCAACTGTTCGGGATGTCTTGATTGCAAATTAATTGAATTAAATTAAGATGTAACGTTATTCCTTGTTTTAATTTGTTTTGTGTTTGTTAGGTTACATCATTTATTATATTCAATAATATATTTATATTTTAAACAAATATCTAACAAATAATCTTTTTTTAATTCAATTAATTTATATAAAATATAAAAAATTAAAACTTTTTAGAACAAAAACAATCTATTCAGAATAAAATAAAGTAAAGTACTCATAATTTAAAAAAATTATAAATATAAATTTTTAAAAAAGTTGGTTTTGCTCTAGGATCGAACCAAGGACCCACCTTCCGCTTGGGTCTGATATCCACTACACCACGAAACAATAATTTGAAAATCAGTTAATACTGGATACTATAATGGAATTTTTATACACAAAATGAAATACAATAAAAAGAACAATGAAAACGTTTATGATAGGTTCCATTAACCACAGTCGTTCAGAACGGCGAATTTGATCCGATTATTGACCGTTTTCTGTTACACCAACATTCATCGATCGGAATCCTCCGTTATTTAACACCTAAAAATCGACTGATTTGAACCGACCGAATTTCGGACGGTTATTTGAATTACGGTGTGTTTCTAACCTCAAAATTGTGAATTAATGAATTTGTTTACATTTGAAAATGGATTCATCAAGTTCTAGTTCATCTACTTCAGGTGGTTTAGATGATATAATACATATGTTAAATATGAGAAATTATTATTATATGTTATATTATTTATTTGGACAATTAAATTTGATATGTCAATCGCTTCGGCGCATACATCGTAGAACATCGGGATCGCGTTGGTGCAAACACTCGGTCGCGACGGGCCGTCTAAAAACAATCGGTTTAAACTGACCGTTTTAACCAGCGGATTGCAACCCAGCAAAAAATATTATTGAATATAATAAATGGTGTAACACAAAACAAATTAAAACGTTACATCTGAATTTAATTCAATTAATTTGCAATCTAGACATCCGAAAAGTTGAAAAACATATCAAAATTACAATCTAAAAATATATATAAAATTATAAAATTTTAAATAAATACGAGATAATCACTTAAAGTTAAAATAAATAATAATTAAAAAAAAAAGTTTTATTTTGCCTGGTATCGAACCGGGGACCTTTCGTGTGCTAAGCGGGTATGATACCCACTACACCACGAAACAAGCAACTTTATAAAAAAAAATTAACGAACGGTTCGGACCGACTGATGTTGGTGCAACCCAGCATAAAAGTGTTAAAGTGATAAACGAATAAACAATCTCCAACATATAAATGTGAATGTCAGTGTGAATGTCAGCGAGCGACGCGCGGTAGAAAAAGACAGGAGTGCCATATACAACAGCTGCGGCACTATCAACATCGCTCTCTAACAGAAACGGAGAAAAACTATCTCCAATACAAATAAAACGAAACATTATATATTATTATAATAAATAGTATATATTATAACAAATTAAGAAAAACAACAAAATAAATAAAAATAATAAATAGAAAAGAATAAATTTAACAATAGATAAGAATAAAATAAAATAAATAAAAATAATCAAATAAAAACATAACTTAAGATAGGCATAAAAGAAAATCACACCTTTGTAGTTTGTACAGAGGTAATTGCGACGTTGCCAGAGTGTGCGGAATTAACCGAAATAAGAAAATTAAATTAAAAAAAAAAAGTATAAAACACGCCGAGAAGACAAAATAAATACAAATACAAGGAAGGAAATGGTGGAAATGGAGGAACTGAAAAGCATGTTCAAGGAATTAATGAAGAAGATGGCAAAGAACACTAAGGAACTAAAAGAAGAGATTAGAGAGCTAAAGAAAGAAATGAAGGATAAAGAAGTAAAGTGGGAGCAAGAAAAAATACAGATGATACAAAAAATTGAAAATTTAGAAAATAAAGCTGAAAAAGGAGAAAGACAGAAAAATAGAAATAACATTATAATAACTGGCATAAAAACAAATGAAAATGAGGAACAAAATAAAGTGGAGAACTTCTTGAGAGAAATACTTCAGATTCAAGTCAAAATAGGAAAAGCTCAGCTAATACATAAAGAAAAACAAATAATAAGAGTCGAAGCCGGAACATGGGAAACAAAACAAAAAATAATGAAAGCCAGAAGAAATTTAAAAGGGACCAGAATTTACATTGACAGTGACCTAACCCATGAAGAAAGATACGTACAAAAAGAAATTAGAGACATAGCAAGAGAAGAAAAATCGAATGGCAAGAGGGTAAGAATAGGTTACCGTAAGTTAATAATTAACGGAGAGGAATATAGATGGAATAAAGAAATAAAAGGTTTAGAAGAAGTTGAAGATCCAAAAACATAGAGGTTATTGGTTAATGTGGACAGGAGTGGAGGAAAAGAATAGAGCAAAAGGAGGAGTAGGAATGATAATAGCTCCGGAAAGGATAAAAGATACAATAAGAGAAAAACACATAAACGAAAGAATTATGACAGTAGAAATGAAGCTAGGAGAGAACGAAACATGGACCATGATAGTAGCATACGGACCAAATAAAGACGCAAAAAAAAAGAAGAGAAAGACAGCTTCTATACAAAATTACAAGAAGAAATAGAAGAGGGAGCAGAAAACATAATGATACTAGGAGACCTAAATGGGAGAGTAGGAAATCAAAACAACGGAATAGAAGAGGCTATGGGAAAAGAAGGAGAAGAAATTAGAAACAACAACGGAGAAAGAATTATTCAACTATGCATTGAAAACAATCTAGTAATAACAAACACTAAATTCAAACACAGGGAAGTTCACAAATACACAAGAACACAACCAACCAGAAACGAGAAATCAATAATTGACTACTACCTAGTTAACAGAAAGAACTGGAACAAGATAAAGAATGTAAAAGTAACAAGACAGGCGGAAATAGGAAGCGATCATCATTTACTACGAATGGATATGAAATGGAAGGCAAAACTGAACCCAGACAAAAGAAGGAAAAAAGTTAAGATAAAAATAAAAACATACAAACTAAAAGAAGAACAAATACAAGTGGCATACCAAGAGATACTACAAAAAAAAATTCAGAGAGAAAGAAAAAAGAACGTCCATAGAAGGAAAATGGGAAATTTTTAAACAGATTATTCTAGAAGCTGCAGAAGAAAGCTGTGGATCAGCAAAAATAGTGAACAAAGATACTAAAAAAACTAATTGGTGGACAGAAGAAGTCAAAAAAGAGATAAGGGACAAAAAAGAAAAATGGAAAAGATACTTACAAACCAAGCAAATAGAAGATTACGAAAAATTCAAAGAAAAGAGAAATAATACAAAGAAAATAATAAAAGAAGCAAAGATAAAATCATGGACAAAATTTGGAAAAAAATGAATGAAAATATCAACCGAAACCAAAAACTATTTTACGGAACGTTAAAATATCTAAAACAAAAAAAATAGATTACAATATGATGAACATAAAAGATAAAAATGGTAAAATAATAACGGAAGAAGATAAGATAATGGAAAGATGGAGGCAATACTTCCAAGAACTAACAGAACAAGAAGCAAAAGATAACAAAACAATAGAAGATGAAGAATTGCTATAGGACAGAAGAACGGAAGAAATAGAAGAAATTAAAAAAGACGAAGTAATAGAAGCAATTAAGAAAATAAAAAACGGGAAGGCACCGGGAACAGATGAAATAACGCCGGAAATGATGAAATACATAGGAGATGAGGGAATTACACAAATAACGGAATTAATAAACGACATAATGAGGAATGGGAAAACCCCAAAGGATTGAAATAAAGGAATTATTCTACCCATACATAAAAAAGGCGATAAAAGGAAATGTGAAAACTATAGAGGAATCACACTAACGAGCATACCAAGCAAAATATTCACAAGAATTATTGAAGACAGCCAATGTGGATTTAGAAGAGGAAGAAGCAGACAGGATCTAATATTTATAATAAGACAATTAAGTGAGAAAATGATTAAAAAAAATAGATTAATGCACGTATGCTTTGTTGACCTTGAAAAAGCTTTCGACAGGATCAAGAGAGAGGACATATGGAAAGAACTAGAAGAGAGAGGAATTGAGAAAAAAATAATAAACGTAATCAAAAACATGTACACAGAAAACAAAAACATAGTCAGAATGAATAACGAAGAATCAAAAAAATTTCAAACGAAAAAAGGTGTGAAGCAAGGATGTGTGTTAAGCGCATTGCTTTCCTCAATTGTGCTAGACAGGGCAATAAAACAGGCAAAGCAAAAAATGAAAATGGTAAAAATAGGATATTGGAAAATGGAGTAGCGAAACATGGACGATGACAGGAAAACAAATAGAAAGAATAAATGCTATGGAGATGAGATTTCTTAGGAAGATTGAGAACAAAACAAGAAAAGATAAAATAAGGAACGAGACATATTGGACGAATTTAAATATAAAACCAATACAAGAAAAAATTATTGAAGGTCAAATGAGATGGTATGGACATATCAGAAGAATGAGTAAAGAAAGAAATACTAAGAAAATTTATGAGACAAGAGTAACAGGAGATCAAAAAAGAGGAAAACCCAGAAAAGAATGGAACAGCGCAATAAAGGAAGAAGCTACAAGAAAAGTAAACACGTGGGAAGAAATAAAAGAGATAGCCAAGGATAGGAAGAAATGGAGAAAACATTACACAAACTAATAATGTATACGCCTGACACCGATAGGTAAAAAGGCAATTGAATAAATAAATAAATAAAATAAATAAATAATTTATTGAAGTTTCCAGCTGCTTCAAGAATCAAATCGGAAGCTTTAAAATAAATGCCGAATCCAGTGTCGGTGCGGATATCCCATAATTTTTAAACGGTTGCAAAAATCGAGTTGTTTGCCTTATTCAAAATAAGTTGGAAATGTTCACAAGTATTAAATTTACTTGTGAATTATTTGCCCACTATGTTAAGGCGGACACCGATGATGATACTAGAGAGTTAAAATCATTTAACTTTAAGTATGTAACGGTTGATTTAATCATCGATATTAATGCCGCTTATGATGGGATATCCGCAAATATTAAAACAAAAAGCGAGGAATTTCAGGTAATAATATTTTTCTTTCTAATTAAATGATAATTTATTAATTTATACGTTTTTTTTGTATTATAGACAACAGGTAGTGGCTGGACATTGGAGTCGGTATTGCATCTATCAATAGAAGTTGTTAAATACGCACCAATTTGTGGATCTAGCTACATCGACTTACCAGGTAATAATTAGTACTGTTATATATTATTATATTTACTACTATTTTTATCATATTTTTTTATAATAAATTACTAATAGTTTTTTTGTTTTTTGTTTTCAGCACCAATTAAATCTAGGAAGGCATGTATCAACATTCAAAATGATGATGAGATGTGTCTGGCCTGGTGCATCACCCCCCCCCCCCCTTGCGGGAAGGGGTGGTGCAAAAGAATACTTCCGCTAGCCCCTTTGCTGGTCGTAAAAGGCGACCAATAGGCAAGGAGAAAACCTCGTTAAAAAACCCACAGTTTGTCTGGGACAAGTCAAACTTATTTGTGAGTTAATTTTTGACAAAATTTACCGAACATCTTGTAAAACTCACCTGCGTGTTTGCCGTGCGCGGTGACCCGAAAGCTAGGAAAAGAGGATCCTGGTAGTTGAGGGGCTAATACTCAGGTTTAAAAGAGTGTTAGTTCCAACACACTGCTTTGGCCTTAGCTTCTGGTAAAACGGGAGGTTAAACCTAACCCAGTTTTAATCAATCGGCTTGTTTTGTTTAACGTTAGGGTGAGGAATTATTTATGTGGTGATAGATGGAAGGTTCACAATGTTCTACGGTTGGTTCCCGATAGTATTCTTTGTGTTCGCGGAAGTCTTTCATTCACATCTATGAAACCTATATCGTTTGATTAGCCCTGGCGACTGCATCAGTTTGTGATGTAGCGTCCCATATGTTTCTCCGTGGTGGGTGGGGAGATTGAGCGATGAATTTGACGGAGTTTATTATGGTAGATTCTAAACCTCCAACCAAACGATGTCGCCCGTTTACGGACGAGAGAGCTAAAGAAGATAGTATGATTAAAAAAAAACTATTTTCTCTTTGTCAACATGGGTTCACAACAAATAAATCTACTGCAACAGCTCTGTGTGAAATAGGTTATAAAATATACTCTAAGATTAATACTAATAAATTGGTGGCAGTTGTTGGGATCGATTTATCAAAGGCTTTTGATGTTGTTAACCACTCATTACTTCTTAAAAAAATTGATTATTACGGAATTAGAGGTAAAGCTTTTGATATGATTAAATCATTTTTAACAAATAGAAAACAATACGTTCGCATTAATTACTCAAACAATTACAACGAAATAACAAGCTACAATTCTATTAGAACTAATATTAAATGTGGGGTTCCACAAGGATCAATTCTTGGACCTCTATTATTTAATATTTTCATTAATAACTTATCATTTAATATGAATTTTGATGTGACATGTTATGCCGACGATACAACTATTTGTTTATATGCCGATAATAAAGCCGACTTAAATGATAGAGTAAGAGAAGCCTTAGTTTCTATATCGCATTGGTTTAACTGTAATAAACTTGCAATAAATGTGAACAAAACGCAAATTATAGTTTTCCCACCCAACAAAATTCAAGAACTAAATGTTCGTGTTAATAGTAAACTAATATCAACTACATTAGATTTTAAATTATTAGGTGTGACTTTTGATAATGATTTAAAGTTTAAAAGTCATGTATGTAATATGTCTGTAAAATTAAATAAAAGCATTTATTCTCTAAGAACTTTAAGACATTATTGCAGTAAATCTACACTACGAATAGTTTATTTTTCCTATTTTAACTCAATAGTTGAGTATGGAATTCTATTGTGGGGAAACGAGTTAAATCTTAAAGACGTCCTTAAGACACAGAAAAAAGCTATTCGAATTTTAGCAAACATAGGTTTCAGAGATTCTTGTAGATCATATTTTAAAAGTCTAAGTATTTTGACGGTTCCATCAATTTATATTTACCATGCATCAAAGTATATTTTTTCTAATAAAGCAGACCTCACTACAAATAAAGACATACATAACCACAACACACGAAATCATTTTTTATTAACTGATATTCCCGCAAATAAATATGTAAAAACATCGTTTTATATTGTAGCAAGAAACATTTTTAATAAACTCCCTGAAGACATGAAACAGATGAAATTAAAAATTAGTTTTTTAAAAGTACTTAAACGTTATCTGATAGAAAACTCTTTTTATTCTTTATCTGAATATTTTAACAAAGATCACTAATATTATTTATTATTAATTTTTAAAATAGACTAGTTATATTATTTAAGTTTTATAAATGTTTTTGTTTGTGTATTAAATTTTGTATTATGTACTATGTATTTCTACACCTTTTGGTATTTTTTTGAAATAAATATTATTATTATTATTATTAGTAGAAAGTTTGTTAGATATTTAATTGTTAAATGTTCTGAAAATGGCCAGAGTCTAAAGGAGGTATCTCCCTTAATTCATAGGACCATTTTCAATATTATTAACGGAACCTTAAAATCGTGTAAGAAGTTAAGAGACGGTACTTTGCTTATTGAAGTAAAAGACAAAATGCGCGAGCAGTAAAATGCAGGAATGCACGTCGTTAGGTAATATTGCGGTGACAGTTGAGCCGCATAAATCCTTAAATATTTCTAAGGGAGTTATTTCATGGTATGAGTTGTTATACACAACTGTAGACGAATGCAAACAAGAACTAGCGTCGCAAGGCGTTATCGATATTAAAAAACTAACCCGTAGAAAAGATGGTGAGGTCAGAGATACAACATCTATGATCTTAACATTCGATTCCGAACGGCTCCCAGATGAAGTCAAGGTAGCATATGTTACTCGCCCGGTCCGCCCGTTTATTCCTAATCCAATGAGGTGTTTCCAATGCCAACGTTTTGGACACACCACAGTTAGGTGTCCAGGTGTTGCAACATGTGCAAAATGCAGTAAGGAAAAACATGATCCCGATCCATGCAAAAGTTTACCTTTATGTGTGAATTGTGGTGGTAAGCATCCTGTCTATTCCCGAGATTGTCCAAAAATGAAAGAGAAAAGGGAGATAGCCGAGATCAGAGTAACAGACAAACTCTCTTACTTTGATGCTCAAAAGAGGTATAGAGCAATTACGGCTCCTACCTTTTCTAGATCGTTTGCTGCAGTTGTTGAAACGCCTATCGTTCAACAACCACCAATTATGAAATTTACTGCTATTGCAGAAACTTTAAATAAAGACAAGGACTCTAATGTGAAGGGTCAAAAACCGGTTGCGGGCCCATCAGGTTCAAAACCAAAACTGACTACGGCCCAATCCGGTATAAGGTCACAACGAGTGGGACTTCAAGCAAAACCACTTAAGATGGGGGCTTATTTAAAGCCTAAACCATCTAAGGTATTGGCTCGTATCGGGCCAAAACCAACTAAGGTTGCGACTTCCAAGTCAAAGCCTAAACAGGCAATGGCTCAGTCCGAGTCAAAGCCTGCAAAGACGGCAGCCCAATCTAGGCTACCGCCACTTGAGGTGCAGGTTTCTAGCGATCCTGCGCCCACAGACCCCAATATTGACGTGTCGTTAGAGTCAATGGATGTGGAAGTTTTTTCCGCGCCATCTACTCTGACAAATAAAATTATGCCAATTAGTGGGAGTTCTACTCCCCCAGATGATAATTCAGAAGTTAAAAATAAAAACGCTAATAAACAAAGAGTTAAAATTACGTTCGCAACATAACACTAAAAATGGTTTCAACCATTATACAATGGAACTGCAACGAATATAATTCACACTACGAATCCTTTAAAATATTATTAGCCAAAAATTTACCTATCGGCGTTTTCTTACAAGAAACAAATTTTAAGGTTGACTGTTCTGTTCATCTTTGTGGTTATACTATTTATAGAAAAGATCGTGCAAATGTTGATCGTGCTCAGGGTGGAACGGTTTTATTGGTTCGTGATACGGTTTTCAGTAAAGAATTCCGTGTCAACACTGCATTAGAAGCAGTAGCCGTTCAACTACATATCCCTTTTGCACTGACCATTTGCTCAATTTATATTCCGCCAAATGTCAGTTTGGACATTCGTTTGATTGATCAATTACTTGAACAACTTCCGTCCCCATTCCTGCTAATGGGCGATTTTAATGCTCATAACACTATGTGGGGCTCAAATCAAACTGATGTGCGAGGTCGTAACTTGGCCAATCTTTTTTCAGAAACGGATTTAGTTATCTTAAATAAAGGTAACAATACCTACCTTACCATTTGTTCTCCAAGTATCGCAGCATTGCTGGATTGGGAAGTCTCGGAATATCTTTATAATAGTGACCACTTTCTCATATTCATTCGCGTGCTTGGTCATGTAATTAATGAAAACCGTCATCGAAATTGGAGAATAAAAGATGCCGATTGGAATATGTTTGTTCAAGTGTTTGATTACGATGACAGTATCCAAGCCACTATCGACGAAGATATTGAAACTTATACCGATTCTATCATACAAGCAGCATATGCGAGTATACCGTTGTCTTCCGGAAAACCTCGCAGAGAGCCCGTTCCTTGGTGGAATTTTGATTGTGAGCAAGCCAAACTCAACAAACGCCGTTCTTTTCGTAGATTCAACCACTCTCCAACAGAAGAGAACCTATTACTTTATTTGAGGTACAAAGCTGTTGCTCGAAGAACATGCAAAAAATCTAAAAGAGAATCATGGTCAGAATATGTCACTTCTATTAATTCGACAACCCCCGTCGGGAAGGTGTGAGAAAAAGCCAGAAAAATTTCTGGCCGAACCGCATCATTACCTATTAGTGGGTTATTGTCGGGTGATCAAATTATTACCAATCCCATTGACATTTCGAATATCCTGGCCGATGTTTATTTTGACGCTTCCAGCGATAATAATTACGATGCAAATTTCCGAGATATTAAAATTAACATGGAGAAAAACGTTCTGTCATTTGTCTCTGCTGAAAATGAATTATATAACGTACCGTTTAGTGTTTGGGAATTTGACTCGGCATTATCTGAAGCACACAATACTGCTCCAGGTGTCGATTTGATACACAATGCTATGCTCAAGCAATTAAGTCGCTCTGCCAAACTTCAATTGTTGGCACTCTATAACCGGATATGGTCAGCAGGGTATTGTCCTGAGTCGTGGAAACTTGCTATCATAGTACCAGTACTTAAACCTGGTAAAGATAAAAAGCTCCCGACAAGTTATAGGCCTATCTCTCTAACTAGCTGCTTATGCAAGTTACTAGAAAGAATGATCAATAAGCGTCTTACTTGGTTATTAGATTCAAGAGGTTTAATTGCTGACATACAATGTGGTTCAAGGCGTCACCGTTCTACGACTGATCACCTTGTTCGGTTGGATACAGCAATTAAAAATGCTTTTGTACAGAATCAACATCTTGTCGCTGTATTCTTTGACATTGCGAAAGCATATGACATGACGTGGAAGTACAATGTTCTACGAACACTTCATTCATGGGGTATTCGCGAAAGCATGGCATTGTTTATACAAAGCTTTTTAACTTCCCGTTCATTTAAGGTACGTGTAGGTGACAACATCTCGGACATACGTCAGCAACAGAATGGTATTCCTCAGGGGTCTATTCTAAGCGTGACACTATTTATGATAGCGATTAACGGCATAAGTCAGTTCATCAAGCATCCGGTAAACGGATGTATGTATGTTGACGACGTAGCTATCTATTGTGCCTCGAGAAACATGGCAACATTGGAACGTCAACTTCAGTTAACAATCAATCACATTTTGAACTGGGCTAATAAGAATGGATTCACTTTTTCTACTAGTAAAACGTTGCTTATCCATTTTTGTAGAAGACGAACCCCACACAGTGACCCTTTATTATATCTTGGGGGAGAACCTATTCCTGTACAGGATAGTGTTCGAATCCTTGGTGTCACATTTGACCGTGCGCTGACTTGGCGTCCTCATTTAATAAATCTGAGATCAAGATGTGTCCCGGCAGTAAACTTGCTCAAGTCGTTGAGTGGAAAGTCATGGGGAGCGGATTGGAAAACAATGCTACTTCTGCATCGCGCTTTGGTGCGCTCAAAACTAGATTATGGTTCCATAATCTAGGCTTCCGCAGCTCCATCCACATTACGTATTGTTGATCCTGCTCACCATACTGGAATTCGTTTAGCAACTGGCGCATTTTACGGTCCCAAAAACCGGTTGCTGTAAGAAATTGCAGTATACTTCGGGAACTGGATTTCCAACTCCCTGATGTATATCAACTGTCTTACTGCCGCGATCCTCCTTGGACTTTTCAACGTCCAAAGTTAAATACTGCATTATCGAGAATGAGCAAAGCTTCAACTTTACCAGTTGAATATCGAACTGAATTTGCAAAAATTCAAGCAATGAATGTAAATGCCACTTGGATTTATACCGATGGCTCAAAAAATAACGACGGTGTGGGTTATGCTTTTCTGGTAGATGAGCTGCAGTTTACATTTGGCTTGCCAAGTGTAAGCAGCGTGTATACTGCAGAACTGTATGCTATCTATCAGGCTCTTCTCTACATCCAACTAAGCGCAGGTACAAATTATGTTATATGTACAGACTCGTTGAGTGCATTAAACGCCATAGATGACCAATATCCCGATCATTACTTGCTGAGGCAAATTCATTCAATTTTGCTTCAGGTGTCTCAGATAAATGTCACTGTTAACTTTGTCTGGATCCCCAGTCACGTAGGTATCAGTGGCAATGAAAAAGCTGATGCGCTTGCCAAATTGGCAATAACTAGCGCTGAATATATTTCATTTAAAGTTTGCGTTAGGGATATTTGTAATTTTCTACATCAAAAGCTGCTGTCTAGCTGGCAAACTGAGTGGTTTGCTATTCAAGACAACAAGCTGCGATGCACTAAAAGCGTTATTACACCGTGGAGTTCGTCATGCAGGCCGAAGCGTAGGGAAGAGGTTATCCTCACGCGACTTCGCATCGGTCACTGTCGATGGACTCACAGGCATTTGTTGGCATCTGAGGTGCCGCCAATTTGTGATACTTGTAATGTTCCATTGACTGTTCGTCATATCTTATTGGATTGTCGGCAGTTTTCGGAACAAAGAGTTACGTCTGAATTATCACCCAGTTTGTCGATTGTCTTGGGCGATCAGATCGGTGAAGTCGATCGTCTGTTCGAATTTATTCGACAGAGCAAATTGGGTGTATGGATATATTTGTTAATTTATTATGGTTAATGTTTGTGTATCGTAAAATCCAGCAGTGTTTAGGACTTTTTACACCCTAGACACTGTTGGAATTATCTAGTCATTATTGCTATAGTCATTAAAGTTTGTAAACGTTTATTTTATCTTTGTTGTTTATTTATTTATTTATTTATTTATTTAATTTTATTCTTTAATATGCCATTTTACAGCATATTATTTTACACTTTTTATAGTCTTATTAGGCTGATACGCCAAAAATCTAAACTAACACTAACTAACTGGTGCATCACCGCTGCCCTCCACCCGACCAACAACAACAATTCACGCACATCCAGCTACCCACACTACAGCACTGCGATGAATTTAACCGGCATCAATTTTCCGTGTAAGTTGAAAGATTTAAATAAAATTGAAAATTTGAATAACATTAGTATTATGTATATAAACTGGAATATAATAATGATACCAGCGCGTTTAATGTTGTGGGTCCTGTTCATTTCACTCAGAATAGACAGGCAACCCATATTAATTTACTATTAATTGAAAATGGAATTAAATCACACTACGTTTTAATAAAAAATATGTCTAGATTAGTATCACCACAAATTTCAAAGCATGTACACAAAACATATTTATGTGATGGTTGCATAACTTTTTTCAAATCAGAAGCAGCTCTAGTACTTCATACTCAGAATGATTGTAATAAAGTATATACAATCATGCCAACTTCTGATTTAAAAATGGATAGAAATGGGGTGATGAGCCCTGGAAACATCACAAAATGTGTCAATTATAATAAGCAAATAAAAGTCCCATTTGCTATTTATGGAGATTTTGAATCTATTTTAAAACCCATTCAGACATGTGAGCCTAATAGTGATACTAAGTTCACTAATATAACACATGTTCACCAACCTTATAGTTTTGCGTATAAGATTAAATGTTCGTATGATGCATCTTTAGATAAGTTTGTAAAATACACTGGCGATGACTGTGCCAAAGTATTTATTGATAAACTTACTGATGATGTACATAGAATTTATAATCAACATTTAAAGCCCATAATCCCCATAAATAAATTAACACCTCAAAAGCAATTCTCATTCAATAGTGCTATAGTATGCAATATTTGTGATAGAGAGTTATCTCCTGCTGAAAAAGTTATATATATCTCGCTTGTGACAATCAAGACATTGATGTCATACCTCTGAACAAAGAGAAATATATCTAATTTACAAAATCAATAAAAGTAGATGAATATATGAATGAAAAAGGTGTAAAACAAGCTCGTAGCATAAAATTACGATTCTTAGACAGCTTTAGGTTTATGGCTAGTTTAATAGATAAATTAGCTAAAAATCTAAACACTGACCAATTAATCGAAATTTCGCGGTTTTGTAAATCAGCCGATGAATTAAAATTATTAACTCGAAAGGGTGTTTTCCCATATCAATATATTGATTTGATTGAACGGCTCCAAGAAACGCAATTACCATCTAAAAAATCTTTCTATAACTTTCTCACAAATACCGACATTACGCGTTACGATTATAAGCATGCTCATAATGTGTGGGATCAGTTCAAATGTAAAAATATCGGCGATTATTCAGATGTACATCTAACAACTGATGTTCTTTTACTCGCCGATATGTTTGAAGCATTTCGAACATTATGTTTAAAAACATACGGTCTAGACCCCGCACAATATTTCGCAGCCCCCGGCCTTAGTTGGGACGCCATGCTGAAATATACTAAAATTGAGTTAGATTTGCTCACTGATATTGAAATGCATCATTTTATTAGTAAGGGTATACGCGGTGGCATTGTCAATGTTCTCTTCGTTATGCCCAAGCTAATAATAAATATATGAGTAGTTATGATACTACTAAACCTAGCATATATATTTATCTTATTGGGATGCTAATAATTTATATGGGTGGGCAATGTCACAATTTCTACCATATAAAGGCTTTAGATGGTTATCTGAAACCGAAATTTTAAATTTAAATGTTACCAATATATCCGATGATTCATCAACTGGATACATTTTGGAAGTAGATTTGAAATACCCCAAAAACTTATATAATAAACATAATGATTTGCCTTTCCTAGCTGAAAATATTGTACCCCCCAATTCAAAATTTAAAAATTCCAAACTAATTCCATCACTCAATAACAAAAACAAATACATTCTACATTATAGAAATTTAAAACAAGCTTTAGAACATGGCTTAAAATTAATTAAAATTCACCGCGTAATTTGCTTTGAACAGTCTGATTTTCTTAAAAAATATATAGACTTAAATACTGCGATGCGTCAATTAGCTAAAAATGATTTTGAAAAAGATTTTTACAAGCTGATGAATAATTCAGTTTTCGGAAAAACAATGGAGAATGTAGACAAGCGAGTTGATGTTAAATTGGAGACACATTGGGATAATATTGGTAAGAGACGTGGCGCTCAAAGTCTAATCGCGAAACTAAATTTCAAATCCGTCTCAATTTTTCATGAGAATTTAGCTGCCATTCAATTAGAGCGGCTAAAGGTTATATATGATAAGCCAATTTATATCGGGTTTGCAGTTTTAGATTTATCAAAACTGCTTATGTATGAATTTTATTACAACTTTTTAAAACCCTTATATGGTGGTAATGTGACATTGTGCTATATAGACACTGACAGCCTAACATTAAAAATACAGACCAATGATATTTATCAAGACATTAAACATCACATCGATAAATTTGACACATCCAACTTCTCATCAGATAATGTGTATGATATACCATTAATGAATAAGGCTGTGTTAGGTTTAATGAAAGATGAGAATGCTGTTAAAATAATGATTGAGTTTGTCGGGCTGCGTGCTAAATTATACGCAAACTGTATGTAGATGTAAGGTGTGTAAACTGTATTGATGATGAAATATGTTCAAACTGTATAAATAACAATTGGACTTGATGCCGCCAAGGGGCGGAGCATCACCCACCAATCAGGGCGCAGCGCGCTAGTATAAAGCTAAAGCGTTCACGCGCAAACGGCAGTTCGATCCGAGACGTCAACAAGGACACTACGAATAGGCTACTTCCATTCTACGTTCCGCCGAGATGAATCCTTCCAATCGCAACAACCGTAACCTGATGACCACCGCTATGACACCTGACAATTCTACGATGATGACTTCGACACCAACGACCGCACCAGGGAGATACCACCTGCTCCCCGGCTCCGATACCCTGGATGGCATTGCACCCTCCGCCTCCAGGTATCCAACACTCTGCGGCATTGCACACCCCGCCGCAGGGCCTCATCCAAACACGACGACCCCCGCTACGACCACGGACCGCTTCCTGGACTACTCCATGACACCGACGCACCAGCCGGGTATGCGCCACGCATATCCGCACCACCAAGCAGTCGGTAGCATTGCACACACCGCTACCGACCCGCGCCCGAACCCTGGGGCTAGCTACGACCCGTGGGGTCCGCTACAGGAGGTGGTCATACACTCACCACCACCTCCACCACCAAAGAGAGAGGTCCCTATACCTGGGTACCAGCTACATGGCGTCACGCCTCACCAGGTGACCCCCTCCCAGGGCATGCGTACTATACCATGCACCAGGTGGCCCCGACCCCTGGGGGACCACAGGCGGGTTATCACACCCTCCCTACACACCAACAGTACTCACAGTACTCACCAGGCGGGTACCAATGCACGATACCCTCCGAACCGGCGGCGCCTCCACCACCTGCAGGTGCCTGGCCGGTAACAATTGGAGCCCAACGTGGGGCAAATTGGAAGCAAGGTGCTTCCACGCTCCTACAAACGACACCCGAAGGAAGAAGAGACCTGGAAGAACTACCGCAGCGCAAAGCCGAGAGGGCAGAACTGTGGCGAGACGCGCACTCAGCACACGCTCTTGCATCAAATCAAATGCTGCAAGAGCAGATAGATTTCATGAAGCGCCAACGGCTGGATCAGCTGTATCCACCCGAACCACCTAAGTTTGGGGGATCGGCGTATGAAGATCCACACCGATTCTTCGCAAGAATGGAGGACCATTTTGCGCAACACGGCGTGCCCCAGCACGCACACCACAGGTTGCTGGTAAGAAGCTTGAAGGACGACGCTCGCACCTTCGAAGCGAGACACAACCAAGAACCGGAACCATCGTACGAAATAACCAAGGCCCGGCTGATACAAAGATATACCGACCCCGGGATGACCACTCAACTAATGAACGAACTGCTCAACAAGCCTCACGACCCCGCAGAAGCAGTGGAAGGCTTATTGAGGAGGCAAGCGGCAATCTATCGCCGCCTATGGCCGTAGCACTCCCCGGCAGAGCTGACAAGTGCTCTAGTCACGCTGGTGGAACCCCGCATACAGCAGTCCTTGGATACGCACGAGTTCGCAACGTTCGAACAGTTACTGGCCATGGCCAGCAAGATCGAAGCGAACATTGCCCGCAGAAGGGCGTTCTCCGCAAAGCACAAGCCGAAGAACACCGCCAACTCGTCCCAGAAGTCGGGAAACGAGTAGAGGGCCGGCAAGGGACTAAAAGACGGAACCCCCCGGCCCACACACAGCAACCGGCAGAGAAGGAGAAGAAGAAGGAGGAGAAGAAGAAGAAGAAGAAGGAGGAGAAGAAGAAGGAGAAGAAGAAGAAGAAGAAGCAGGGAGAAGAAACGCAGAAGAAAGAATCCCCAAGGATTCAGGCTACCGTCGGGGCGATAGGGTCAACTTCACGTCCATGAAATTTACAGAAGTAAGACCGAGGAACATTACGGTCAAACAGGCAGACCCCAGTGCCACAATGAAAACCACCGGAGAAGTCAACACAATGGTGAATATAGGAGATCAAACCCAGAAGATCGCTTTCCTAGTCGCACCAACCTTGGGAGAAAAAATAATTCTTGGGAACCCATGGATGAACGACAACATAGCCACGATAGATTACGCCCGGAAATGCGTGCACTATGGCAGAGACCGCCGATCCACTGTGTATTGGGCAGCTTCGGCACCCAAACGAGTAGCACCGCACGAACCCGTGGCGCTACCAGAACACGCTTTTCCGGAACCGACCGAGTTCGAGAAGCTGGTAAGAGACTTTCCCATGGTCTTCGACGAAGGGGTGACCCCGACGACCACAAAGACCGTAAGCCACGCAATAGAAGTGGTCGACCAAATACCGATATTGGCAAATACCTATGGTCGAAGGACACAAGCACCTCACAGCCTTTGCAGCCCCCGACGGCGGAACTTACCAGTTCAAGGTTATGCCGTTCGGACTCAAGAACGCCCCGGCCACCTTCCAAAAGTTAATGTCCCGGGTATTGGAGGGCTTACTAGGAAACAGCGTCCTAGTATACCTGGATGACATCCTAGTATATTCGAACGACTACGCGGAACACCTGGGGCACCTGCGACGAGTCCTGGAAAGACTCCAGGAATACGGCCTGAAATGCCACATTAAAAAATGCTCGTTCGGCGTACGATCAGTGGAATACCTGGGACACATCATTAGCGCAGACGGTAATCGGCCACGGACGCACCACCTGAAGGGAATACAGGAACAGGCCCCCCCACATAACAAAAAACAGAATACGTACCGGAGTACACCAAGATAGCCGCACCCCTGATGACGCTACAGGGAAGCAAGAAACCCTTCGCGTGGACCGAAGTGGAAGAAAAAGCCTTCGAAGCCATTAAGTCAGCCATGGCCAAACCCCTCAAGCTATCCAGACCACGACCAGGAGTGCCGTTTGTGCTACAGACAGACGCGTGCAATGTCGGAGTTGGGGCGGTCCTGTACCAGGAAATCGATAACCAACGCCACATCATATCATTTGCAAGCTCAAAACTGAAACCATGCCAAACCCGCTTTCACTCCAATGAGCTAGAATGTATGGCCATAGTGTGGGCGATCGATCGGTACAGACCGTACCTAGAGGATGAACCATTTATCCTCAGAACTGATAATAAAGCCCTGGTCTGGTTAGAAAATTTGACAGACGCGAAGGCCAAATTTACCCGCTGGTCGCTGATGCTGCAAGAACTAGATTTTACCATCGAGCATACGCCTGGGGAGACAAACCAGCTACCAGACGCGCTGAGCCGATACCCCGGCACGGAAGAAATGACAGACGTGGCGGAGGAGACCGAGAGGTTGTTGCCACCGGAAACTCCGGGAGAACAACAGACACCAACGCTAAACCACCTGTATACGCTCTTGGACCGATCATACAGGACAGACTTCGCCCGGCTATGTCTACTGGAAGGCGAAACATTAGCCGCGATGGTCCGACGCGCCCAAAACGAAAGCCAAAACATCCAGGACATAATCCTGAAATACCATGAAATGGTCGAAGACCCGGAGCGCCCAGAAGACGAAGATCTAGGGTACAAAATTGGCGAGCGAAGAGAACTCTTGAGAACAAGCGATGGACCCATCCAATTGGTAGTGCCAGTACAAGCACAACAAGAGGTGATCAAGCACCACCACACAACAACTATTGCAGGACACCCAGGCCGAGATGAAACCACGACGGCCATCCTGAAAGCCTATCACTGGCCAGGAGTCCGAAGAGACGTAAGAACGTTCATTCGGAGGTGCTTGACATGCGCAAGGGTAAAGGCCGGAGCGACGCCACCTAAAGCCCCGCTAAAATCGCAGCCGCCGGGAAAACCTTGGAAACGAGTGGCGATAGACTTTGTGGGCCCACTCGACACCACCAAGGCCGGGAACAAATACATACTCACCATGATGGACACTTGCACAAGGTGGTTAGAAGCCATTCCTGTAACGGCCGCTACGAGCGAAAATACGACCAAAGCATTAGAACGAAGCTTGTTCCAACGATGGGGATACCCGAAGACCATACTGTCGGACAATGGCTCGCAATTCACAAGCCAACACTTCCAACGGGCCATCAAATCATGGAAGGCCGTGCACCACACGACGGCAACCTACCACCCGCAGGCTAACCCCGTAGAACGCCGACACGCGGAATTGAAGAAAAGTTTGCGAGCCCTACAGGAGGAGAAACCGAGGCTAGAATGGGACGAACATCTGCCCATGGCAGTATACCACTGCAGCCGCCGAACAAACGCGGCCACAGGGTGTACACCAAGTGAATTGATGCTGGGATATAACCTAGCGGAACCAGGAAGCTGGGACGAGCCAGAAAGGCCAAGGGAAGAACAAGACGCGAGACTGCAACAAGCTAAACAACGGCAAGCCGCCTACAAGGCACGCAGATACCCTAAACGCGCTAACGTGCGAGCATATGAAGCCGGAGAAATGATGATGGTACGTGGACGGGCCAAGGGCCTCAACAACAAATGGCTAGGCCCCAAAAGGGTCATCATGACAGCCGGGTCCCACTGCTATTGGGTGGAAGACAATCCGCACAGACCCCCGGCAAAACTCCACCTAGACGACCTGCGACCAGCTCCGCCAGCAGACACAACACCGCCAACACCCGACGACGCAGCCGCAGTCCAGGAAGTTGGAGGGGATTGATGCCGCCAAGGGGCGGAGCATCACCCACCAATCAGGGCGCAGCGCGCTAGTATAAAGCTAAAGCGTTCACGCGCAAACGGCAGTTCGATCCGAGACGTCAACAAGGACACTACGAATAGGCTACTTCCATTCTACGTTCCGCCGAGATGAATCCTTCCAATCGCAACAACCGTAACCTGATGACCACCGCTATGACACCTGACAATTCTACGATGATGACTTCGACACCAACGACCGCACCAGGGAGATACCACCTGCTCCCCGGCTCCGATACCCTGGATGGCATTGCACCCTCCGCCTCCAGGTATCCAACACTCTGCGGCATTGCACACCCCGCCGCAGGGCCTCATCCGAACACGACGACCCCCGCTACGATTACGGACCGCTTCCTGGACTACTCCATGACACCGACGCACCAGCCGGGTATGCGCCACGCATATCCGCACCACCAAGCAGTCGGTAGCATTGCACACACCGCTACCGACCCGCGCCCGAACCCTGGGGCTAGCTACGACCCGTGGGGTCCGCTACAGGAGGTGGTCATACACTCACCACCACCTCCACCACCAAAGAGAGAGGTCCCTATACCTGGGTACCAGCTACATAGCGTCACGCCTCACCAGGTGACCCCCTCTCCAGGGCATGCGTACTATACCATGCACCAGGTGGCCCCGACCCCTGGGGGACCACAGGCGGGTTATCACACCCTCCCTACACACCAACAGTACTCACAGTACTCACCAGGCGGGTACCAATGCACGATACCCTCCGAACCGGCGGCGCCTCCACCACCTGCAGGTGCCTGGCCGGTAACAGACTAAAAAAGCTAAAGGTGTTAAAAAATATGTTGTGGCTAATCAGATATCCGGTGATGATTATAAAAATTGTCTTTTCAATTCGGAATTAATTTATAAAAAGCAAAATTTATTTAGAAGTATAAAACATACCATCCACACAATAACGCAAAACAAATTGGCATTATCATCAGCTGATGATAAACGTTTTATTTGTGAGGACGGTATGAATACACTTGCTTGGGGTCATTATAATATTCCAAATATATAACATTATCTTTTTTCATTTTTTTCATTTTTATTTAAATATTTCAACTAACATGTATCCGTGTTTATAATATCTTTAAGGATGTATGTACAATTATTGTACTGTTAGTATTATGCTTATATTTATTTTTTAATTTTATTGGTTAGTTAGTTAGTTTCAATTACCTTACCTTAATTAATTTATCATTTTTATTGCATGTTAAGTCAAATATAGCACTATCATTGCTGTTATTATTATATAATATTTACATATCTGCTTTTTTATTAATAATTAATATATGATTTATTAGATATTTAAATAAATTATTTATAATATCAATTGTGTTCATAAGCACAGAAATATTTATTCAAAATTGTCTTCGCTATCATGCGATGCCGTGGTCGTACAAGGCATACTGACGAGGTTTGTAGAACCGAAACAATTGTCTATGCTTGACCCTTGGCCGCTGTGATTCGATTGACTGATTTTGAATAAATTATTAATTCATTTCATAAGATATTTAAATGTTTTCATTTTTTTTTTCAATATTATTTATATTAAAGGTAAAAATTAAAAAAATAATTTTTAAATATATTAATAGTTTTATTTATTTTATATCTAAGTGATACAGGTTTTAAAAATAATATTAGTGGTATAATCACACAATATCACTACATTTTTTTAATATTATACATATATTAAATCCATTTTATGACAAATTTAATAATTAATATTTTCATGAGTAATTTCAAGCTACTCTTCTTACTACCACCGACAAAGGTTTATGCTCAATGATATTATCACATAGGATAAGACAGTAAGCACGTGTATTAGCCTTAAATGCTTCAGACGCCTCCATATCAATACTTAAATCAACCGTAGCTGATTTGATACTCTCACTTTGTTTTGATACATCAAATACATAAAGCAACTGTTTCTTAAATTGAACATAGTCAAGAAGTGGTTCACTTATTGGATGTTTACAATAACTTTGTTGAAACATGCAATACATGTAATATGCAAGAGCATAATTACCATTTTCAATATCAAGATTTAAAGCATCATACGGGTGAGATTCGGAGTTTAAATGAATTCTAATGTTTTTAATCTTGTAATGATCATATTCAGAACAATCCTTATTATTTCGATTTCTCCTATCAGTTTGGAAGGCTATGATGACATATCGAGGTTTCTCAAGATTGCTTGATGTTTTAACTGACCAAATATCTCTATCTGTTTCTCTTAGAGATGGAAGCTCATGTAGCTCCCATCTACGGAACGGTATACAAATCGGTGCATCAAGTGCAATATTTTCAAACATTTGTCATTTGTTCTCATCATTCAGAAGTATATGTGGAACTCTCCATTCAATTTTATCAATATTAAATTTAGCTCCAGGAGCTCCAGGAGCTCCAATATAACAGTTAACATCACTACTTGTTCTCAATAATATTAGCTCCTGCTTAATATTAACAATTACTCTACGATAGTCTTCAGCATATCCCAGTAAATATTTTAATGGTATGATTGCATAAAATTTATTGGTAGCATTAAAATATGTTTTCGGTTGTCCAGTAGCACTCCACCCAGCAATTTCAGCTAAGTTTTTATTATTCCCCCTCATTGATATTAGACCTTTTATTGTGCTAGTTATTCCAACATTTCGATTTTTATCAACTTCAATACCATTTAATTCATATCGTATCTCTTCAAACAGGAAACTATACGCGTTTTGGATAAGACTGATTGCTGTTCTAACTGGAGGTGTACCTGTTAGCGGCAAATCAATGTTTCCATTGATATGGATATAACTATCGCATGGTAATGTTAAAATATCATGCTGTTGAATTATAATTCGAATTTCATCATTATTTCCATAATTTGATGTTCTAGGTTGATATGTATGGAACTGTTCTTTTATGATGGCCTCATTAAAAGACACATTATTCAAATCTTTTTTTACCTTAATTGTTATGTTATTTAACTTATATCCTAGATTTAGTAACTTTTGTCTAACCCTAGATGTTCTATCAGTGGATCTCTTTTTAATACTAATCCGACATTTATATCACCAAAGCAAATACCCATTTTTAATAAACTTTATTTAACTCTAAACGGATTAATATTTTTTCACCCCTAAAATTAACTGGTTCACCGTTCTGATCAACTATTCTAAGAGTTATATTATCAATAATATTTGTATTAATGAGTGGTAAATATAAAATATTTCTAGGTTCAATATTTATAGAGTATCCTGGGTCCACTGTTGGAGTAAACTCAAATAATGTATGCGATAATTTATTATCGTAGTATGCCCCAGTAATAATATTACATTCAACCCTAATACTAGTGACTTTTACTATTTGTACAGGTATATCAGAACTGTGTAGAATTCCAGCATTTAGAATACTATCACCTGAAAATCCTAACAGTTTACCAATTGTTATTTTATTACATGTAAAATCAATATTATATTTACATTTAATTTCACATTTTAACGTATTATTATTTGGTTTGATAGAAATGATATCATTACCCTCAATATTATGTGGCTCTTTTAATAGTAGCTGACATTCTAAATATGCTTCAATGTCAGTGATTTCATATGATCCATGTGGAAGTATAATTTCTTTATCTCCATCATATATAAATTTATTAGTACCACATTCAATATTTGGTATTGTATTATATGTGTGTAGCCCTATTAATCCCAAACAATATAATGATTTTTCTTTAAGTTCAATTGGTGGATGATAGATTGCAGAAAGGGTGCTGCTAATACCTTGTATAGTGAACGTCTGAGACATAACTAAAATATGTAGAATCTATGTCACCTTATTTATATAAAAATCTCAAACATAGATGACCACAGTTGTAAGTATTAAATTTCTGATATCGTTGATGGTTATAATTGATCTCGCAACCTTCAAAATATTTTACAAGTTCTGGTGGTGGGAAAATGTCACCAAAACTATCAAAATATTTAACTACTGTACCACGCTTTTTATAAGCTACCCAATGTGTTCCACACCCCAATCTACTATCCAAATTCACAATCGCTGATTCATTACGATGAGGCTTTGTGGTAATGTATCACGCATAAATACACCACGGAAATATTTTATATTTTTCTTATGTTTATTTATATCAGCATCGGTTAGAGCACGTTTGGGTAGATTATTTAGTTTTTTTAAGTTTGATTGTTTAATGAAAAGACCCATACCTTTTCGATATGGTTTTAAAAATAATCCATTACCATGTTTACCAAGGGCAATTGCCTCCATCGCTTTATTATGACGTTCAGCTTCAAACAATTTTTTACGCTCATCACTTACAGAATTTACCGCTTTAGTAATACCAGCAATACCTCCTGCTAATGAACCAAATGCGCTAGCTGCTGCAAATATTGGGATTAAGGGTAGTATACCACCGTGCATTGGTAAAGGGATTATTCTAGGTAGTCTAACTCTTTTCTTACCACCGCCATCTTTAACAGCTATTTTTGCAGCGGTTAGTGCAACTCTACAACCCTCCTTCAATACTTTAGTATTTCCGATTTTTTGTTTAAACTTTTTAATTGCATTTTTAGCTTTTGCAACTACACTTGTTTTTATTATTGATTTTTTAAGACCCATACCCAAGAGATTTTACTCACCTTCAAGCAGCCTCTTCAATTTCCTTGTCAGCTATATGTCGTTTGCTCAAATTGTTACTCTGAGAATAGATTATATCATGTTGTTTACAAGCAGCATCAAGAGGATTTATACCAGGATCACCTCTCTTTAACCGTTTATCTAACTTTGTACCAAGTCTACAATACTGATAACTGGGTATATGCGCTTCAAACGGGAGCGTGTTTATAATTGAATTGATGATACCCTTACCGCGATACATCATCATTTAAAACGTATTAGAACAGTATTGATATATATATATATGTATATATATATATATATATATATATATATATATATGTATATATATATATATATATATATATATATATATATGTATATATATATATATATATATATATATATATATATATATAGGTACCACTCGAATATCAATGTTAGTACAATGAAGTTCATTAAGCGGAAACAATCACCCTAGTGGTTAATTTAGATCATTGGGTAGATGAGGGCTTTAAATCAAACAGACATAGTAAATTATTACCTGACAGCGTTAGGGCTTTTATATGCGGACCGTCCAATTGCGGAAAATCAAATGTTATGTTTTCACTATTATTTGAAGAGAATGGTTTAAGATTTAAAAATGTATATGTTTATTCTAAATCACAATACCAACCAAAGTACATGTTTTTGGAAAAGGTGATGTCTAACATACCCGAAATTAATTATTTTCCATACAAAGAAAATGGCGATATTATTGATCCCAGTGAAGCTAGAGAAAATTCAATATTCATTTCGATGATGTTGCCTGTGATAAGCAAGATAAAATCAGAGATTTTTTTAGTATGGGTCGACATAAGCAGGTTGATTCATTCTATTTATGTCAAACTTATACGAGAATACCAAAACATCTTATTCGTGACAACTCAAACCTATTCATACTATTTAAACACGATGAGTTCAATCTCAAGCATGTATATAATGATCACGTTATCAGTGATATGACTTTTGAAAAATGTAAGGTAATGTGCGGATTATGTTGGAAGAATAGATATTCATTTATAGTTATAGATAAGGATAGTGATATTGATAGTGGGAGATATCGAAAAGGGTTAGATCAATATATAATAATTGATTAGAGCAGTCCCATATATATAAGTTATATGTCATTCACCCTTTATAATTTCATTACATAAACAATACCGCCACAATTATGTAACGTGCATGTGCATGCTTGATCAGCGCTATTGCTGATATTATAATCTTAATTCCTAGAAATGTTGCAATCATTAGGAATACTGAATTATCTTTTCTCTTAGTATAAATACTTTGTTATTACGAATATTAGTTTAGTTTAGAATTATATCCATACAATTGTAGTCGCATGTTGCGAATAATAAAAATAAACTTTTTTAAAAACTTAATCATCGCAATTCAATACTTAAATAGCGCAGTCGGTAGGATACTCTGAGTGAAGGTGTCCGTATACCACCTTTTCGTTTGTATTAACAATTGACAGAGTTCTAAAATAAAAAAAATATTGTGGGTGCATAACAAACTTGGGAGGACTCTTTAAGCATCAAGAACATCCTTCAACGAGTGAAGCAAAGCACACCGTTCCAGGCAGTCCCGAAGGAATATCGAGCTAAATGGATAGGATCACCACAAAAACATTGAGCGTGTGAGTACAAAATATTTTTTTAGAGATTTCGCGATTTTCATGAATAACGAAAATAATTCAACGGATTTAGATTCTAAACCACCAATTCAAAATAATAATCGATCCCGATCCCGTTCCCCTAGACACCGTAACATTGTTAATAATACAGTCAAAATGGCTATTCAGATGCTCCCCGAATTCAAAGGAGAGGCTGAATTATTGTCACGTTTCATAGAGATAAGCAAGAAATTGGTTAATAAGTTCTATAATATTGCGGATGTAACTGATTTCCAAAATGAGTATCTAATGTCGAGCATACTCGCCAAGATAAAAGGCGAGGCTGCAATTAACATTTCATCGAGCATTATCTCAAACTGGTTAGATTTAAAAAACGCTTTACTAAGTGCTTATGGTGATAAGAGAGATCATTACAGCTTAACGCAAGAAATAACGTTGCTAAAACAATCCTTAAATGAATCGCCTTTTGATTTCTATAATAAATTGCAAAACCTGCTTAACTTGCAAATCTCTTATGTATCAAATCACATTGTCGACGCTGTTCATCGACACTATTTAATTCATTATTTTAGAAACTATGCGTTGCGCGTTTTACTACGCGGTTTAAAAGAACCAATAGGTGCAAAAATGCTGGTAAAAAACCCAGCGGACCTAAATGCCGCATTAAATATGTTAACAAATAATTTCTAATACGAAAATAATACTAATAAAAATGATAAGGTAAAAACACAACAACAACAACGTCCGAACGGTCCGATATTTCAGCCCAGATTTAATAACTATCAATCAAGGCCGAATTTTAATAACTCGTGGCCCAATTTTAATGCTAACAGGAGTCATTCTAATCCCCGTATGCATAATAACAACTTTCCTAATCCGCGTTGGAATAATAACAATAATAACTTAAACAGAAATAATGGGAATAATTCTCAAAATTTTAACAGGCCAACCCCCATGTCAATTTCCACTAATAATACAGTAAACCCGCAAGGCAACGGATTCCGCCCAAACCAAAATAGGAATTTTATTCCTGGACAGTTATATAACATGGATGAACAATCATCCGAACAGGGAAATGATTTTTTAGACGCGACAGCCCCGGACGAACAATCGAATTAATGAGCTTAACTAATAATGCAAGCTAACTACCTTATATAATCGAACCCATTCATAATTTAAAAATATTAATCGACACAGGTAGTTCCAAGATCATTTGTTAATCCATTAATAGCCAATAAGTTTTTTAAAAGTCACATTAATAGTGACCCATTCCAAGTTGCCACTGCACATGGCACCTCTACTGAAAAATATAGTACATTGATATCATTAAATGAATTATTCAATTTTAAAAAACCCTTAAAAATGAGGTTTCACTTATTCGATTTCCACTCTAATTTCGACATCCTGTTAGGATTCGATAATTTGAAAATATCAAAAGCAACTATTGATTTGGAGCACGATTTATTAACAGCTCCTAATTGCAAAATAAAACTCAACCATCACAAGGTTCAAGTGACCCAAAGTATGAATTGCACAGTAATACTTGCCAGGTCCGAACAAGTGATTGAAGTTGAAATAAAAAATGTAAAAGATGGCGATGTAATTATTCCGCACATGAAAGTAAGTAAAGTGGAAATCCCTGAATGCGCGACACGCGTAATTAATCATAAAGCACTATGCACTATTATTAACCCACTAGAAGTGAATATGAATGTTAGAATAAAAAATCCCTTTATAGTCGAAAAGATCGATGAATACGATTGGACTATGGATGCAAACTTAAATAATTTAAACTACGAAAAATTTCAATTCGATACTTCCAATATTCGTTCAGAGCATATGAACGAAAAAGAAAGGGAAGTCATACTAAAACTAATTAAAGAATATTCAGATATTTTTCACATAAATAATAAACAATTAACATTCACAAATAAGATAAAACACAAAATCAAAACGACGGATGAATTACCCGTATACACCAAATCGTACAGGTATCCTGAAATTCATAGGATAGAAGTCCAAAATTAGGTTCAAGATATGCTTGACCAAAAAATAATTAGGCCATCATATAGCCCATGGTCATCGCCCATATGGGTTGTGCCAAAATAGATTGACGCCTCAGGTAAACGTAAATGGCGTGTCGTAATAGATTATAGGAAGTTAAATAAAAAATCGATAGGTGATCGATATCCACTTCCGAATATTACTGACCTGCTCGATAAATTAGGCCGCTGCCAGTACTTTACAACCCTCGACTTAGCATCGGGGTTTCACCAAATCAAAATGGCAGAAAAAGACATTGCTAAAACCGCATTCAATACCGAAAATGGCCATTTCGAATTTTTAAGAATGCCATTTGGGTTGAAAAATGCGCCAGCCACATTCCAAAGAGTCATGGATAATATTTTACGTGGCGTTCAAAATGAAAAATGTCTAGTTTATCTAGACGATATCATAATTTTTAGCACAAGCTTGCAGGAGCACATAGAAAGACTAAGAAACGTTTTTGATCGATTACGAGATGCCAACCTAAAAATCCAACTTGATAAGTCGGAATTTTTACGAATGGAAGTAGCGTACTTAGGGCATATTATAACACCTGATGGTGTTAAGCCCAATCCTGATAAAATTATAACAATACAAAATTACCCGATTCCCAAGACTACAAAACAGATAAAAGGATTCCTTGGACATCTAGGGTATTATAGAAAATTCATAAAAGACTTTGCTAGATTAACAAAGCCGCTAACTAAATGCCTCAAAAAGGATGCTGTTATCAATATAGATAACCTTGAATATAAAAACTGTTTCAATTTATGTAAAGATCTACTAATTAATGAGCCTTTGCTCCAATATCCCGATTTTTCAAAAACTTTTAATTTAACAACGGACGCTAGTAACTACGCCATTGGCGCCATTTTATCTCAAGGAAATATAGGCTCTGACTTGCCAATAGCGTATGCAAGCAGAACGCTAAATGAATCAGAAATTAACTACTCAACAATCGAGAAGGAGCTTCTTGCAATTGTCTGGGCCGTCAAATACTTCAGGCCGTATTTGTTTGGAAGAACATTCCAAATCGTCAGCGATCATAAACCCCTTCAATGGCTGATGTCAATTAAAGAACCTAATTCCAAATTAGTAAGATGGCTCTTGAAACTAGCTGAATACGATTATACAATCATATATAAAAAGGGCATCCTAAATAAAAATGCGGATGCTCTCTCTCGAATCGAACTCAATGTAAACGATGAATTTAACAATACTGTAAATTATTCTAATCAATTAAATGAACCTCTAGTTGACGACCCAAATATCATAGATCAGACTAATGAATCTCTTATAGTTGAACTAGGAGACTTGAGCGATTATTTTGGCAAACTGGACGGTGCAGAAATTAATGATGACGAAACAATACATTCAAATAATGAAAACCCAATATTTAATATACCAATCACCGAAAAACCAGTTAATTTTGAAAACAATCAAATCATTATCTCTGAGGTAAATTATGCCCCTTCAAGACCGAAAATAATGTCATTATTCAATAAAAAGAAAATGCGGATTTATGTACAACTATCCAAGTCAAATTTTGACCAGGATGTTATATCCTTAATAAAAGACTATATCGTTCCAAAAGTAAAATATTATTTATATTTTGAAGGACCAATTTATGAAAAATTCTGTGCTACCCTTCAAAACCATTTCAAAAACTCATTAATTTCATTAGTAAATAAAAAACTATTAGAATGTACCACGAGGGAAAATCAAACCATCGCGGCATCGACGAGACAGAAGCGCAGATTAAGAGGAATTACTATTGGCCAGATCAACGACGTATAATACAAAATTTTATAAATCAATGCGAACTTTGCCATGTCAGCAAATATGACAGAAAACCTTTGAGATTAAAATATAATCTAACCCCAACAGCTACAAAACCTTTCGAAATCGTGCATATCGATACAATTGGGTTAGAGGGTGTTAAATTCCTCACTATTATTGACTAGTTTTCTAAATACACTCAACTTTACAAATTAGACTTGCAACAAGCAATAGAGATTGCAAACAAATTAATAAAAAATTTTACACATCATGGTATACCTGAGCAGGTAATCTCCGATAACCATTTAGAATTCAAAAACACCGTCGTTAAAGAATTACTAGAATTGCACGGGATAACGTTACACTTCATCAGCTCGCAACATCCAGACTCAAATGGAATGGTCGAACGAATACATTCTACAATAGTTGAACATGTTCGTTTGCTGAACAATCAAACATTATATAAAAAGGAACTTATAGAAATTAAAATAATTTACGCAATTCTTGCCTATAACAATTCCATTCATTCCGTAACAAAACTTAAACCGTGCAAAGTAATGTCAGGACACCTAGACACAAACTGTCCTTTTAATATTGACATTGAAAAACGTTTATTAAATAATTACGTTTTGAACCATCGAGACAAGATGAAGTTACTATACAAATCAATTAACGAAAACATTCAACAAAATAAAGAAACTGTGATAAATAAACGAAACGAAACTCGAGAAGATTTGCCCAATTTACCTGAAAAAGTATTTATCAAAAATAAACAAAAACAAGCTAAAACAAAAAACAAATATAAAATTGAGAAACTCGTATCAGTGGATCCCAAATTGAAAACAGCACAAATAGATGCTAAGCATCATAACACTGTCAATTTTGGATATAACTAAGTCGGCTTAGATTGACCTATTTTGACGTCAGGAGTCTGTCGTCAAACGTTGTACACGTATTTTCCGGACACCCTGTATATATATATATCATTATATGTGCACTTCCAAATTGAACCCTTGTTCAAAAAAATACTGTGAAAACATCTATAATTCCGAAGAGCCCCGTTTTGTAACCAACATATTCATTTTGTACATCAATCATTATTTTTTTTTTATTTATATAATAATTGTTTTTAATTTTGTTAGTAAATTCATTATTGCCTTTTTTTATGTTAACTTCAACATATTATATATATATATATATATTTGGTCGCAGTCTATCGACTGTATTAAGCAGAGTGTGTGTGAATGCAAGAGTGTTTTATTTTATCTTTAATAATCTGATTTCTTTTGGGGTAATTATTGCTCATTTATTTTTTTTTGAGTGCAAATTATAATTATATGTTTGGGAATCAATTCTGTTTCCTTATTCTGTTCCCCAAAATTACCATCCCCTTTTTAGCGTGTTTATTGCTTCCACGAAACAACTCAGGGAAAAGGAATCAACCGAAAGAGACCAAAGCAATTGGAGCCCAACAATATTCCCAGGTAGTAATTCATCGGCTACTGGTGAGTGTAATTACATTTTTTTTAGTTATTGTCTCTCGCTCGCTGTATTACTGTTACTATTTATTATCGTGTTTAAATTTGCAACCCCCAAACTACCAGTGTATAGTGAACCACCCCCTTCTTCACTGAGTTTAGCTAGGGTAGTCTTTTGAAGTGTTAAAAGGCTAAGGGTGGTAGCAATAGTTTTTGGTAGTGAACACGCAAACGTGATTAAAATGCCGTTATAATTAAGCACCGGTAACAAACAGTATAGTGTAGACTTTGTCGAGGGAGTTAAAATACCACTGTCGCCGCTTATAAACACTTTAATGTAGTGTTTGTAACAATTAATCACAGGTAACAAACATTACACCATAGTTATTGCAATGTACACCGCATAAATAATTAAAATTTTAAAAAATCAAATAATTGTAATACAATTGTTACTTTTTGAAAATAAATATTTAAAGACAACTAAACTGAACCACCTCCTGAACTAAACAAATGAATAACTTCTAATAATAGAAATACGACATGTTGATAGTGGCAACATTGGCACTATCTTTGAAGTTTTAAAATAAACCCATACCCTTACTTAAAAAAAGGTTATAGAATGTTACAAACTTGACAAAATGAAAATATACGTACATTACGTAATTTTAAAAGTTTTCTAAATTAAAAAAAAAATATAAACTTAAGCCATTATGTTTGGCAGACTTTAGCAAGCATGTTAAGTTCAGAGCGGCATGCATAACACTTGCAACTGCTTCAAATGATTTGTCAACGTTTATTGAAGAATATACAGTTACTCAATTTGCATTTTTTAAATATGTTTTTGAATAATTAATATTAGAAGGCGACATGCATGTAAGTATACATTGTTTTTTTACATTAAGGTTGATTATTTAGATTTTGCGGATAAAATAATTTGCAATTGAAGCATGTACAATAGCTGATAAATATTGATTTTTAGGCAAATCAGTAACCAAGTAGTCAATTTTGGTTTCAGAAGTAACGTTATTGCGGTTAGTAAATAATTAAGTAGGAGTGGTTAAATTAATGACTAATCCGTAGGAATAAAACAAATCCATTAATGACATTGTATTTTGCGATTTTTGTTGGGAACTATGTAAGTTACAAATGACTATTAAATTTTTTTGACAAATATTGAGATAAAATTAGTTTACTAGTACGGTTTGAAGCATACCCATCTTGTAACATATTGTGTTTTTATACTATAGACTATAGAGTTTATATGAATAAACTTTACACCGTTTTTAAAATAACGTTTAGGTTGATTATATAATTTGTCATTTATAACAAAGCAAATTTATTAAAAATGGGTTTGCTAAAAGGAACAGACAACAATATCAATTTTGTTGGTTTGCATAACTCAAGTAAATTACATATAATAGTATTGTTTAAGTTTTTTCCACACAATGCATTAACAAAACTACCAAATACTACCAAAAAGTCATTTTTTGAAAAACTTAGTTAATTTATCACATTCAGTAACAATATCTGCAAACTTAGCATTTGGTTTTATAATTGTTTAAACATGGATATTACTGCCTAGAATAATTTGCAACAAATTCGTTACATTTTTGCAACGATTGAATTAACACTTGTAGATTCTTGGGTGTTATGTTTGTTGTTACAACATTTTTAAAAATAACGTTTTTGTTGAGTTGGTTACGTTTAGTTGATTATATTTAAGTTTAACCGTCATATTTGTGTTAGCTGCCTGAATTTCAATGGGACCGATTGAAACAATTTTAGTTTGAGATTCTGAATGTAGAAATTGTTTAATTCGGGTATCTGTTTGAGTTTGTGTTGAAGTTTTGTATTATTTTTCTTCATTCTTTTTTGCGTTTAATGTTAAATCATCAATTATTTCATTTTTGTTTTTCAGTTCATTACGTAGCAAGTGTATTTCTTTATATAAAATTGAAATTTTGTTATGTAATTTATTATTTTGTCATCTGTGTTGGTAAACGTTTTTTCCAATTCTGAAAATAAATTATTATACTTTAGTTCTTCTGTGTCTGTATTGTTTGCATCAATTGTATTACTATTGTAAAACGTTTTGTTTAATAAATCAATATTTGATACCAACGATTTGTGTTGGTATAAAACAAACAAAAAATGTGCGTCTTTGCCAGGGATCAAACTCGGAATCGCTGGTTTCAATCAAAGTACGCTGCTGAGCTAAGATGGCTATACGTAAGCATGTAGACACCATAGATATATACCTATAACTGCAGTAAAGCAAATTATTTTATGGCGGCCGTTTTGAGTGTAATTTAGTAATACAAAACAAATATTAAAAACCTTTTACATTTTATTATTTTAAAGTCTTAAACATTTAATAAATAAATTGTATCTCATTAACAATAAAAAAATACTATTTAAACAATTTAGACAAAAATTGGTTAATTGGGCTCAAAATTAAGACCAAAAATGGGTTTTTAATAAACAATTGATATCTTTTAAATGGACATACTAACTTGAGCCAAGTTTTTGGACAACATTATTACACGTATTACTGACGTTTTATAATCTTAGTCAAGCTTTGTAAATGCAGTGATTTTTGCAGTACAGTATTTTTTTTTTAATTGGTAAACCTGCACAACTTTTTTATGAGCATTAGTACAAAAATTGACAACAATCGTAAAGCAGAACAAAATATGAGCCATTTACATAGTGCAATAATTGTTTTATTTTTAAACGTTCTGTGTTGCCATCTGCAATGGAAGATTTATTTATATGCGCGTCATACTAAAATAAATCCTCCAGTGGATTTGCCAAATGTTTTATTTTACAAATATATTATAGATAATTGCTTTCGATCTGCCAATAATACAATCCAAAACTTATATAATCAAAATTTACTCGACTAAAATCTTATTTGATTTGAAGAGAAGTTTAGTTGGTAATATAATTTTATTAATAAAATCAATAATTAAAAAATATAAACAGCTATATATACAAATAATTAATATACAAATAACAAAAATATCATCTTGGATAATCGAAGCATTAAACCTAATTCTTTGTGTAAAATACTTCCTATTATCATAAACTAGTTTTACTGAATATACAATACTATAAATATAATAAAAAACATATTATTTAACTTAAATTAACAAATGTATTTTAAAACCTAATTAAAACATTTTCTGAGGTTATATTGTGAATGTTTTAATATGTTTTAATATGTGTTAATTTAAAATTGTGTAATTAATTATCTATATATTATACATAAAATACTACCTTGTTGAACATATAATCTGCACAAACACTGAATTGCTGAAAAAATATCTTATAAGGCCACAATAAAATCAAACAAGTATCTTCCATAAGAAAACCTATGTATAAAATAGTTGCTTGGATAATCCACATTAGCGCCAATGAAGCCACTGTCGTCTGACGTCACTACTAATGCCCACTCAGTTCACTCAGTATCGCACATTTTCTATGTGTGTATAATAATAGTAAAATATTTAACGTGTTATACCAGGTATAACTTTTTGTTAACAAAATAAAATAAATGCAAAATAAAACTATTACACATATTAAAGACAATATTTATTATTTATATAATTTGATTTAATCAGATTTTAATGAGGCCATGTCTTTAAAAACATCGTTAAGACCCTCTTTTATTTTTTTCAGTTTTTTACCACAGGCGCCATTACCATTACAACACGTAATAGCAAAATGCAAATACATCAAGCAAACAAATATTGTAATAAACAATTTCATTTTAGATTATGAAACTAACGTCTCTCTATAAGGTAGTCTATTTATACAAATTTTACATAAACACGGACAATAGTAAGTAAAATATTGTTGTTACAAACATAAATCACAGTTTTATAACTTTTGGTTTTAATTTACTGTACTGTTTTATTATGATGTTTAATGTTTGTTTGATTGGTTATTTTTAATTATTACGATTGATTGATTATGGTTTGTTTGGTATTTTTATAGTATTATAAAACACGTCGTTTTTCAAATTATATATATAATAGAAAATGTTTCTGCTTTTTAATTAGGAATTAATAATTATTGAAAATGTTATTAGATCAGTATTACATAATAATAATAATAATAATAATAACAGGAATTTGTACAAAATTATGATTACATTACACTTTTAGATGCATTTTTTTATAAAGTACTTAACTATAAATTTACAAAATTGTAAACTAACCGCTGAACAAATGAATAATTTAATAACAAATCAAATACACAACTAAACATTGAATAGTTATACACATATACAACTGTAGAATTGTACAATTCTATAAATGTTGTAAATAAGTTTCGTCTAAAGAAATATTGACATTTCTTTAGACGAAACGGTGTACCGATGTTCTTGTAGATGTGATAAGATTTTAGTTTGTAATATTAAAAAATTAAATTTATGAAAAAATATTCTAAACTAAAAACATCCATAGACGCGTTTCGAGGTTTACCTCTCATCAGTATGGCTTTATTTATTTAAACTTAATAATTGATTTTTAACTGACTTCGTCATCATTGTTCACCACCACAATTCAAAGTGAATATTTTAAAGGGTTTATTGACTATTTATACTAACTGACTTAATGACTTTATTTAATAGCTATGGTTAATAGCATTCTGAGAATGAACAAATAAACTAATTATTTCGGGATATTTAGCTGATGGTAATGACATGAAAGAATTAAAAAGAAAATTTTGAAAATTAAAAATAGAATAAATTTTTTTGCATAAATTATAATTACTATTATACAATTTCGTGTATATCAGAACATATATAAAATATATAAAGAAGAGAATCAATTATTAAGTTTAAATAAATAAAGCCATACTGATGAGAGGTAAACCTCGAAACGCGTCTATGGATGTTTTTAGTTTAGAATATTTTTTCATAAATTTAATTTTTTAATGTTATTATTGGGTTGTCCGATTGAACAAATAGTAACGAGCGCTACATATGTCGTTGTGGCATTCGTATAAATTTACCTATTTAACTAGGCTTTATTTGAAATTATTGCTTTTACAACTGTCTCATTTGTGTCTCTTCTTTATATATTTTATTAGTTTGTAATGTTTGCTAATAATATTTTTTATAGCAATGCTACTAGCAAACGCGGCGACCAATGTTTGGCAAAACAGTATTAATTGCAATTTATACAAACACAGAGATAATAAAATCTTACAATTGCGGTTTGTGGCTATATTAATTATGTCTAATACACATCAAGTAGGCAATACATTTAGCGTAAGGTTTTTTGATTGGCTCCGCTAATTTCATAAATAGCGTAAGAAACGAAAACGTTATACTTATACGGTATACTTATAAGTATAACGTGAACTTTATAAGCAAAAAGTGACGTGCGCAAACACACTACTTTTAAAATTGTTACCCTTACACTATTTATAACGTTATAATTATAAGCAAAAGAGTGACGTGCGCAAACACAATAATATAAATTATGAATTAATTTAATAAAAATTTTACGGATTCAGGATTTGAACCTGAGCTGGTAGTGATGTCCAAATGAAGAACATCGCATATAGCATGTGCGCCACAGAGCAGCAAAGTTTTTAGCAGATGATATTAAAAAAGATTGACATTATTCTAATAATAGAGTGTAAATTGGGTTGCGTATACATAAGAGTAGTAGTGCAGGCCATCTATAATAATAATAGAAAAAGAAAATAAAAAATATTAATTAAAATGTAAAGACGGCAGCGAGGATTGAACCAAAGATCTAGCAAACAAAGTCAGGCAATTTTTTTTTTGCAATTTAATTTATTTATTAAAAACAAGTATTTAAAAACACAACAACAAAGTTTTGGGTTAACAAATAAAGTAAAAATCATTTCTTAACTAAAGAGTTTTTAACAATTAATGTGGATATTATAAAAAATAAATTTAACAAGTTTGGTTAAACCTTATACGCTAATGGTTCATTCACTTACAGATTCATTCTGTTTTCACTCACACAATCATAAACATTTATACAGATTAAAACATTTTTAAAAATTATTATGGTTAATATAACAATACAAGGTCCGCAGAAATGTCGGAATCATGTTTACAGAAATTTTGTTTTGAGCTTAAAACTAACTAATTTTGTTTTGAGCTTAAAACTAACTAACCTAATCTAACTATTTACAATATTATAAACAAAAACTAATCTAACCTAACCCTAATATATACAGTATATACAATAATATGTACACAGTTTGTACAAAAAAACAAAAATTTTGATCCAAAAGAAAAAGTTAACAGAGAAGGTAATACTAAATCAATTGTTATGGTTAAAGATAGGCAAGCACTGGTAGCTGAGCTTATGTTTTATTCTAAACGGTCTATTCTGAGATCGGATGCTGGTAAGTCCACTAAGAAAGACAATGTAGTCCGAAATAAGGGGTACATTTGCCTGTTTGTGCAAATCTCTAATTCTGACATAACTGTCTTTACGAAATGCCATTCTCAGGCACTTATTCTGTAGTACTTGCAATTTATTTAGGTTTGTTTTACTTACGCCGCACCATATAAGAGCAGCGTAGGTTAATGAAGATCTGATTACAGTTTTAAAAAGGTAAATTTTGGTATCAGCCGAAAGCATACTATTTTTGTTAATAAATGGATACAATTGTTTTATGGCCTGATTTGTCTTGTGTGATGTGTGCGACAAATGTTGTTGATAATTTGGACGTGAGTGTAGATAGACTCCCAGATACTGAACGTGCTGCTTCATCGGTATAGTATCTTTGTCGAAAGTTGTTAGTGTAAATGTGTAAATGAAATTTGTTCAGATTTTTTAGTATTAATTATGATTTTCCAAGGTTAAAAAACTTTTCTTACTGCACGTATCTTTACAATAGCAGCTTTTTTAACATAAAATTTATAAAGTCAAAATATAGATGTTCTCTTTCTGATAAGTCACTTACTCGGTTGTTTTGTCTATTAACTACAAATATTAAAGTTAGTAAAAATTAGTTAGTGAAAACCAAAAACCTCAAATTTCCCACCACTTTTTTTGTAATTTGATATTTTTTGAATAAATTAAAATAATGATACAAACAAAAGTTGCATACAAAATATTTTATAATGCGGCCCTTTAACTTGCATTTCTTTTTTAAAGCGGCTCTTGCACTTACAGTTGGACAGCCCTGCGTTAGTCCATACTTGGTCAAAAGCTTTTTTGACATCGAGCAGGACCATGTCCGTCATTTTGTCTTTATTAAAGTTGATGATAATGCCATTGACGATTCTAGCAATTTTTCAGTCACTTTACTTAACGTTGTAAGTAAGGATATAGGTCGATATGAGTTGGGTAATGTAGCTGTCTGCCCACATTTGTGTTGGCATCACGTGGGCTACTTTCCAAGATTTTGAAAAATAACCCAACTTGATGACTCCATTTATAATGTAATGCAGTTGCACTACTGTCTTTTGTGTTATATGTTTCAATGTTATGTTTCCAAATTTGTCATGTCCTGATGCTTTAAGGGCTGAAAGTTTTCTGATTGTTTCACGGACTTGTCAACGACATTTCGTCTTGAAGAGGTCGATACTCGGACAAAAAATTTTTGCTCCGGCACTAATTCATTAATCTTCATAGTACTGAGTCATCTGATCGCGCTATATAGGTATATATACACATAAGTTACAGCAAGAATATAATAAACTTCCAAAAACAATACATATTCCAGGTTATCAATTTTGAGGGCTAGGTACCAAACTAGAAAAACGTTTATTAAGAGGAGAAGTCGTTATTAATCTACTGGATGTAGCGTGTAAAATACACGACATTGCTTATACAAATCATCAGAGTTCAGAAGATTGACACAAAGCCGACAAACAGAAGAAGCTGCCTGGAATAGAGTTAAATAAAAAAACTCGTCATTTTGTTAAAAAGCGGCTGCTTGGATCGTAACCACTGTTATTAAAATTAAAAGAAAATAAAGGATGGGTATGAAACGGAAAAAAATAAAATAAACGAGCCAATGAGGTAGAAAAATTGCTCAATACAATATTAAATAAAACCAGCGCGGCTATAAAGACGAATAGCGGAATACGTAAAAGAAAAAATTTAAAAAACGCAAGTTTTAAAAACACCTGCAGTGGGCGGTTTTTTACTAGTATTGCCACTTATCGCAGGAGCAAGTGCTCTGGCGGGTCTAATAACAAAGATTATAAAAAATATAAATGCTAAAAAAGCCGCCGATAAATTGCTTGCAGAAACTGAACGCCACAATAGAATAATAGATCGTACAGGTAAAGGCGTAGTTATAAAAAACCAAAGACAAACTAAAACTAAAAAAAAGAAAAACAAAAGACAAGGGTTTATATTTAAAAAAATACAAAAAAAGAAGAAGTATTCCAAAAAACTTGAAGGTTCATATGAGATTTCCGACATTCAAAAATATATACAAACACGGTTGCTTGAGATATTATCTAAAAATAAACGTTCATCTGGAAATAATTCTTCCAAAGATAACAAAGAAGAAAGTAAGAAAGACAAAATATTTTCGTTAAAACCAAACAACAATACTTTAAAGTGCAAAATAAAAAGTATTTACAATATAGAATTTAGTAAATCTGATTCATTGGGTTGGGGATTTTTAGGGTATTCAGATATATTAATAGCAGGAAGGTTACACAGTTCAGCTAAACCTGTAGAAATAGTTAAAATATCTAGCGTAAAAACTGAGTGTAACATCACCATCGGATCATATTAAGACGATCGTTTATTACATACACTTTTTGAATTCACTCCAGCTGTTAGCCCTGGTTATGCAATTAATATAAAACCTAGAAATATATTATATTTACTTGTGTAACAGTAATAATAAAATTGATAATATTTTGTAACGTAGTATATGTAGTATATAAGATATAGTGTTAAGGTGTATACAGGGTGTCCGGAAAATACGTATACAACGTTTGACGACAGACTCCTGACGTCAAAATAGGTCGATCTAAGCCGACTTAGTTATATCCAAAATTGTCTCGTTTAGCCGGTAGAGGGCGTCAAAAATTTGTAAATATTAAAAAGAAATTACCTGTAACAATAATTTTTTAAGTGACCTTGTTGCTATGGCGTTTAATAATTTGACAATTATTGACAAATTGTCACCAGTCTATGAAATTTACTCAAGTATACGATCAACATTCTTGAATTACAAGTTCATTTTACCATTAAAAATGAAAAATTATACAAACTCTCAGAAAGTTGACATGCTCCTGGTATACGGGTTTTGTCAAGGAAATGGGCGTCAGAGTGTTAGGGTTTACATGGAGAGGTTTCCTAACCGTCGAATACCAAACCACCAAACATTTGCCAATATTGAGCGTCATCTTCGGGAAACGGGCAGTTTTGAGAAAAAGTTTGAAGGCAGGGGTCGTATGCGAACAACTCGAACTGTGGAAACAGAAGAGATGATTCTGGAAAGAGTTGAAGAAGAACCAAGTACCAGAACCCGTCTCTTAGAACGTGAGTTAAATGTTTCTAAAACGATTGTCAATGAGGTTTTAAGAGAACAGTTGTTACATCCTTACCACATACAAAAAGTCCAGGAACTTTTACCGACTGATCCCCCCATGCGGCTTACATTTTGTCAATTTATTAGAAACAAAAGAATCCTTGTTCCAAATTTTTGTAGAAAAATTATGTTTACTGACGAGGCATGCTTTACAAGATCTGGGGTAACCAATCTGCACAACGAACATATTTATTCCGATGAAAATCCACATGCCATTAAAGTTGCACATCATCAGCATCAATTTAAAATTAATATTTGGGCAGGTATTATTGATCACTACCTTATTGGTCCCATTGTTATTCCAGACAGGTTAGATGGAAATATTTATTTAAATTTTTTGCAAGACACATTACCAATTCTTCAGGAGAATTTGCCCCTTTTACTACGGAGGGAAATGTGGTATATGCATGATGGTGCCCCGTCCCATTTTTCCGTTGCCGTTCGGCAATACTTACATCATCAATATCCCAACCGATGGATTGGAAGAGGCAATGATGCACCAGTAAAATGGCCACCACGTTCTCCTGAGTTAAATATGTGTGACTTCTTTTTGTGGGGCGCTATTAAAACAGAAGTTTACAAGACTCCGGTAAACACACGCGATGATTTATTGCAGCGGATTTTAAATGCAGGCAACCATTTTAACAATCCCGAGACATTAGATAGGGTCCAATATCATTTTTTAAAGAGTGTTAATAAGTGTATTCAGCAAGATGGCGGTCATTTTACACATTTGCTTAAGTAATGTTTTTGTTTTACTTAGTTTCTTACAATAGATACTTTCAACTTTGTTATACTTTTGTTTTTTTTACGCCCTCTACCGGCTAAACGAGACAATTTTGGATATAACTAAGTCGGCTTAGATCGACCTATTTTGACGTCAGGAGTCTGTCGTCAAACGTTGTACACGTATTTTCCGGACACCCTGTATATTGTAAATATTATAGTATACTATTATAGGTGATTGTTTGTTATATGTAAATATTATTTAACTATTTGCGCTTATGCGGAATGGGAATATATCCGGGAGAATGAGGGTCGTGACGACCGCGTGCTCCGGGAGAAAAAGGAGAAGGCTCTGAACCACGGGTGTGGAGAGAGAGTGCTAAGAAATGAGATCCACGTGGGTGGTTGTTAACCGCGTATGCGGTATTGAGACATATGTATTATGTTGTCTAATTAGTGTTTAAGTGAATAAAGTTTAAGTTCAACTTTGGTTTCTAATTTGTCCTTTTAAACAAATTAGTGGAACCCTTAAATTCCTCCACCCACGGATCCACGAATTATCACCCAGCCGTAAGCACGCCAGTTTGCGTGGCAAGTTTGGAGCACAACGTGAGGCTTAAGTTTTTTTCTATCTGTGCAAAGAGGAAAAAAAAATTTAAAGTGTGGAGGAAATCATCATCATGGATGAAGTCAATTGAGATTAACAAAAAAGTTAAATTTAAAAGAAACTCATGTGAAATAAATTAGTGTAAAATAAGTTAATTTGAAATAAATTAAATTGTAATAAATAAGAAGCATTGTTCATCGGAAACGCTGGAAGAATTAGACTTTGCAGTGGCGGAAGAAGAATCCCCGCTGCACTCTATTGGAATCATATTGGAATTATCCCGGAGAACGGACAGCCGCGCGGTGAAGGAAGCACCGCGGGATCAATTGCACTTAGACCGCTTGGACTGCAGAAGGTGTGCGGTAATCTTAAGGTACGGTAAATAAGACTTAGAAACTTTAATCGGAACACATAAAAATACTTTTTTTTTGCTATAATAAATGTGGAAAATTTTGAAATAATTTTTTTGTGCGTGAATTTTTATTCGACCTTGCGTTTGGTATTTGGAAGAGATAGATTTATTTCTTATGGGGTATTTTGTCGGATTATTTTATTGAATATTATTTAAATAATTAAGTTTACTTATTATTATGATAAGATTGTTAATATTAGATGTGGTTTGGAAATTAAATTATTTTTTGTCACTGATTGTTCATTCGGAAATATTTTCTTTAGTTTGGTTTTTCATTTAATATTGTTTTTTGTCTATAATTAAATATAGCAGTGGTTAAAGATAATTAGAATTTCAAATAATTTTTTTTTAATTAATTTTCATATTAAATATTAAACAAAAGCCTGTTGTTAATTTTAACGATTGAAATAAGAAAATTGTATTTTTTATCAAAATGGAGGTGATACGTCTAACAAAAGACAAATGTATGTATGAATTGATAATACGGGATAGGGCTGTACCTCGTAAATTTACATTAAACCAACTACGTGGCAAGCTTTCCCCTATCCTGGCGGAAGAGGCAGATGACGCTAATTATGTTATTACGTTGGAAAATTATGATTGGGATAAAGAAATTTCAGCATGTAAATCAAAAATTGACTTATTGAGGGCTTTAGTGGATAGTTACGATGGAACCCGTAAATCAAACGAGGCAAAATGTATTGAAACTAAACTCATTCATCTAGGGGGACGGGTGGATCGAATTCCAGATAATTTAGAGGAGTATAAAGACATGATACTCAAATTTAAAAAAATATTAACAGATTTAGAAAATGAAACGGAGCAAAAATGTAATGCGGTCGAATTAAATTGTTCAGTCATTAGTAGTGTGGGGAGTAACAAAAATGATATTTCTGAGCGGCTTGTCAGTTTGTTGGGGGGGGGGGGGGGGGGGGGGTTGAAAAAGAATATAACTGATTGGAATGTACAATTTTCGGGCAATTTGCATGAAATAAGTGTATGCGCATTTTTAGAGAGAATTGACGAACACCAATTAATTTCTAAAGTTACGGATTCAGAACTTTTTGTTGCGATTTCAGAACTCTTAAAAGATAGAGCTCTGACTTGGTATAGAGCATATAAAAATACTATTTTATGTTGGGATCATTTTAAAACTATACTGCGAGGAGAATATTTACCCGCAGATTACGAGTTGCGTCGCAAAATTGATAACCGAAGGCAAAGTAATAATGAGTCTATTAGCGAATATTTTTCTTGTATTTTAGCCTTTTTCAACCGTGTCCCGAGTTCAGTATGTATCCAGTGACGACAAACTAAACACTCTTAAAAGAAATCTTCACCCCTACTTTATTGAAAGACTCGGGTATGATCACATCAGTTCTGTAGAAGTGTTGCGGTTGCGATGCAACCAGATTGAAGCTAATTGGCGATTAGCGAAAAAAGCAGAATTAGAAAATAAGAGTAACAGGTTTACTCTTGAGCCGGATTTATCTGGGTTTCCAAAGCAAATTGGAAAATTTGAACATCATAGAGATGAATTCACTCAGCTGCGCTGTTGGAATTGCGGAGATAAAGGCCACTCATCTTCAAAATGCAGGCGTCCTCAAAATATATTTTGTACTGGTTGTGGAAGGTCAGGGGTTACCAAAGGATAATGCCCTAAATGCCGGAGTAAGGGAAACGATTTGGCGAGATCATAAACAGTCGGAATGTGTCTCGTTTATCCTTCAAACCGACTGAGAACGTTTACACTCATCACATATCCCAGTTATTAAAAAAACGTATCTGGAGACTTAAGGCCTCACCTTAAAATATGTATTTATGATTAAGAAATCCATGCTCTATTAGACAGTGGTTGTTCTAAGTCATGCATGTCCATGGAACTTTTTAATTTTTTCTATGGATTAGGACGTTTAGTTTTAAAATTGTGTAATGTTAAGCAACTTACCATTGCAAATGGCAATAAAATGGAGGTGTTGGGCATTGTAGAGATACCCATTACATTTAGTAATTAGGTATTAGTAATAGATTGCTTAGTTATTAAAAATTTAGCCACTAATTTAATCTTAGGTATAGATTTTTGGGTGCAATCGAAAATTGTAACAAAACTGCATAGCAATCTTATTGACTTTGATAAGGGAGAAGAGATTGGGGCAGTGACTAAACAGGATTTGGATATTGACAAGAAAAGCCAATTACAACAACTGACTTCTTACTATTTTAAGATAATGGGATCTGGATTAGGATGCACTAACATGGTAAAGCATGTAATTGATGTGGGAGCTACGACTCCAATCAAACAACGATACCGTCCAGTATCACCAGCCATGCTTAAAATAATAAATGAGTAGGTTGATAAAATGTTGGCACTCGATGTCGTAGAGCCAAGTCACTCACCATGATGTTCTCTAGTTGTAATGGTTAAGAAAAAAACAGGTGACTTCAGACTCTGTATAGATTTTAGAAAAGTCAATGAAGTTACTAAGCGTGATGCATACGCATTACCGCAAGTATCAGCAATTCTCGATCGGTTACGTTCGGCAAGGTATTTATTGTCTCTGAATATAGCCAGTGCATACTGGCAAGTACAACTTGATGAAAGTAGCAAGGAAATAACAGCGTTTGCTATTCCTGGGCGCGGACTTTATTAGTTTAAAAAACTACCTTTCGGCCTTCATAACAGTCCAAGCACTTTCCAGAGATTGATGGATACAATACTAGGCTTAGACTTAGAACCTTTTGTTTTTAAATATCTTGATGATATCATAATAGTAACCCAGGATTTTAAAACTCACATTAAGGTATTGCACGAAGTTTTTAAAAGGCAAATCGCAGCAGGTTTAACTCTTAATAGAGATAAATGTAAATTTGCTATGGCCAAAGTAAAATATTTAGGGTATGTAGTGAATAGATCAGGATTGCTGGTAGACCCTGATAAAATACAGGCAATCATCAATTACCCAGTTCCACGAGGGCAACGTGATGTTCAAAGATTTATCGGATTGGCCGGGTGGTATCGCCGGTTTATCGACCATTTTGCATCTTGTGCTGCCCCTTTAACGGACTTACTAAAGAAGAAAAAACGATGGGATTGGAGAGTTATCCAAACGGAAGCGTTTAACAATCTAAAAAATTGCCTATCGACCACTCCAGTGCTAGCTGTACCTAACTTTGAATTACCTTTTGTTATAGGATGTGATGCTAGTTCAGTTGAACTTGGGTGCATACTGAGTCAACTGTTCCCCGAAGGGCAACGCGTAATAGCTTATGCAAGTCGATCAGTAACTCCTGCAGAAAAAAATGTCTCTGCTACTGAACTCGAATGTTTAGCAGTACTTTTTAGCATTGAAAAGTTCAAAGGATATGTCGAAGCAACACACTTCACTATTATAACTGATCACTATTCATTAAAGTACTTATGGGGACTGAAAGATCCCCCTGGTCGCTTATGCCGATGGATAATGAAGCTCCAGCAATATTCTTTTGCATCAAGCTCCCGATGCGTTATCAAGGGCTTTTCAACCCCAACCAATTTTGTTATCATTGGTTAACAATAGGAATCAGGATTATTATGCCTGGTATACTCGCATGATACAAAGGATCAAGCCAATCCTAATGATTTTCCTACTTGGAAGGTCCAGGGCGATCAACTTTTCAATCTGGCTCGTGAGACAAAAACAACCATCAGTAGCGAGCATATCGATGGTCTCAAATCAATACCACGTAAGTCCGTAAATTCATAATTTTCGATTTTCGCGCCATTTGAAGCGTTGTGGTGTTCCCCACTATCTCCAACAATGCGCAGACTCCACCTAAATAAGTTAGTGAGAAATGCGAGGGAAACCAATAACCCGTAAATCAAATATCAAAAAAGTTGAGTCAATACCTCGTAAGTCTGTACAATAGTGTAGGCGAAACAGCAGCAGAAAGTGTTTACATTTGGTAAGTGAATTTACAATTACAAATTGCGATTAAATTAATATGAGTAAAATACCATATAAGTGCAAAACTTATAAAATTAATAAACCAAATAAAAAATTCTATTTTGAATAGCGCTATTTTGAAGATTTTAGTTTTTTTTGTAACAAACGACTTACGTGTTATTGAAATTGTGGTTAATTACAAAGTTACGTGGTATTGTTTCTTTCTTTTAGTAATACAACATGAGTTCCAGATCAAAGAGGATACTTGAAATGTGCAATAAACAAGAAAATCAACCAAAAAAAAAATGGCTATTATCCCTGTTTTGCTACCGGAGGAGAGCAAAAACAACTTTCAAGATTTCAATATTATGGAAATGCCTATCGACATTGTAAATGAAAGTTTTTTGGAAAGTTTGGATCCTGCTAGTTTGGATGGTAAAGCTGAAATGATTGTGAATGAATTACAACATGCAGAGATTAGTACAAATTCTGTGCATCTTCTGCACAGTTTTACAGCTCTCTCAGACATTTCAAATTTTTCTGATACTTCTCATCCCAAAGTTTTGGAGATATCCAGAGAGATCGATAATGTATGTACAAAAGCTAAAGATACCAATTTAAATTCCAAGCAGAAACACACAAATATAGAACTCAACTATGATGAAGAAAATTACAACCCCAATATTATAGAGTCTGAAAATGATAATTCATCAATAATGTTAGCAAATTCACCAAGTATTCATACAGATGAGGATTATCTTGTAAGTGAAGAAGAAAATCAAGAAGAGTCTGATAGCTCAAATATGGCGACAGAAAATAATCAGACATTGCAGAAAGAAAACGAAAATGTTACGTTATTGGACCCCATAAAAAAGAATCGAGAGTTTGGCAAGAATAAAAAAATAATTAATCAAGAACTAAGAATGAAAGGCAAACAGTACCTAGGACACAGACGACCATCTAATCAAACATTCACATTTTACGATACCCAAAGGGATGAGAGAAAACTAGGTCCAGCATGTTCCTCACTTTTTTGTAAAAAATCTAAAAAAAGAAGATGTCTTGAAATAAATACAGCGACTCGCGAAGAAATCTTCACAAAATTTTGGCGAGATTTGTCATGGGATCAACGCCAAACATTAGTTAGTACCTTGGTGACAATAGAACTACCAAAAGAACGAAAAAACCCCGAAGGTGCCGATTTTCGTAGAACGGGAACATTGAAATACACGCTTAAAACTGACAATCTGAATATTATTCCAGTTTGTAAACAGATGTTTCTATCAACACTAGGACTAAAAGAATGGCAAGTACGTAATTGGGTGCAAAGAAGTAAACATGGGATAAATGATGGAAAGAAAGAAAAAGTTAAACAAGGAATTTTGTCAGATCGGGTACCAAACCGTTTTATGAAGAATTTTTTGGAAAATCTTAACAAGTTACCGTCACATTACTGCCGCAAAGATACGAATAAAATGTATCTAGAACAATCATTTTCCAGTATAACTGAGCTCTATAAAGTGTACAAAGAAAAATGTAGAGATGAAAATGAAACGGTAATGAGTCAGAATTCTTTAAGAAAAATGTTAAAGAAATTAAATATTTGTCTGTACCAACCAAAGAAGGATCGATGCGATATTTGTTGCCAATATGAAGAAAACAATTTGTCAGAAGAAGAATGGAATAAACATCGGAATGAAAAAGATAGAGCAAGGGAAGAAAAGATCAAAGATAAAGCAGAAAGCCAAGCAGGTGACAAACATGTTTTAACTATGGACCTACAGGCAGTAAAAGTATGCCCTTCATTAATGGCAAGTTCACTTTACTTCAAAACCAAACTGTGTATTCACAATTTCACAGTATATAATTTAGCTACAAAACACTGTACTTGTTATTGGTTTGACGAAACTCATTCCGATCTACAAGCTTCAACATTCGTATCATTTGTTATAGATTATATTAGAAAATATTTAAATGATGGAAAGTCAATTATCATTTACTCAGACGGATGCACCTATCAAAATAGGAACAATGTAATGTCCAATGCGCTTTTACATTTATCTAAAGAACTGAAGATCTCCATTGAGCAGAAATTTCTAGTCAAAGGTCACACTCAAATGGAGTGTGACAGTGTTCATGCGACCATCGAGAAAAAACTCAAAAATAAGAAAATAGTTTTGCCTAGTGATTATGCAAGAATATGCGAAGAAGCTAGGAATGCTCCTGAAAAATACGAGGCAATAGTGGCGAATTACCAATTCTTTACAAATTTCAATAAATTCCAGGTATATCCCTCCATAAGACCAGGAAGAAAGCCAGGCGATCATAACGTTACAGATTTAAGAGCTTTGAAATATTCTCCTGAAGGAACGATTTACTTTAAAATTAATTTTAATGACAACTATAAAGAGTTGCCCCAAAGAACAAAGAAAACTGATGGTATTAATGCAGTATTTGAAGCACTTCACAAAGAAAGGCTAAAAATCAAAAAGATAAAATTCCAGCACCTTCAGCAACTAAAACCTGTCCTTCCAGAAGATTCATGGTTATTTTATGATAACTTACCACATGATTGATATGTTTAGAATTTATATTTTATGTTTTGTTTATTTATATGCTTGATATTAAATTGTATAAGGCACATTTTTGTAGAATTTTTAAAATAAAATAATAATACAATAGCACGTATATCTGATTTTTTATGGGTCAATAACACGTAAATCTGATAGAAAATAATAATATTAATCTTTTTAAAAATAACATTTATAACAGCTTTCTTAAAGATATTTGGTCATTGGTTGTTAAATTTTGCATCAGCAATATCAACTCAAATGGCAATTAAACAGTTTTAATTGGCTGCTCTAAAATCATGATTTTTGACTTACGTGGTATTGATTTGAGACCATCGATATCTGGAAAAGGGTGATTCCAAAAACGCTCCGCAAAACCGTATTACAGGAATGTCATGATCTGCCGACCTCGGGCCACTTAGGTATTTTTAAAACATTTTGTAGGGTTGCCCAGCTGTACTACTGGCTTCGCATGTATGCGGACGTGGTACGCTATTGCAGACATTGTGAAGTCTGCTTAGCGCATAAAGTAGTTCAGAATAAACCGAGTGATTTAATGGGCAATCATGTAATTGATAGATCATTTCAAATCTTATCGACAGATATAATGGGACCTTACCCGTTGAGTAAGAATTGGAATAGAATGGAAAGTACCACGTTACCGTAAACGATTCTATGTATTTCTCCATAAGAGAATGGTTTTTTAATTAATTAATTAATTTCAATAGTAATTTATGCAATATAATTCTATTAGTTTTACAGTTAAATTAATTACATAAAATCTGTTACTAAAATTATAATTAAAAATTTTTGTTTATTCGGGTTTCGAACACGGGACGGCCAGATGCGAAGCAACGGCTATGACGCTGTGCTACTACAGCAGACCAACAAAAATATAAATATGTATTTAATCACTGCGTTTGGTCGATCGATATCTGCCTACTTACTGAAAATTAATGTAGGCTTTGAAGATAGGATGACAGATGCTTGTTTAAGCTACCGTATAAAGTTTGCAAAATTTAATTTCATCAATTTGATCACTCGGTACGACCGGTGACATGCAATGACGGATATTTAATTGGCGCGCACTTTATCGGTTATTGATATATTTATCATTCTACATGTTTTATCTGTCGAATGTAATTTTTAAAATTCCTTTTTATCAATATTAATTACCTTTAAATCACCTGGCAATTATGTTAGTATTATATACCCTAAATAATTTATAAAACCTTTTTGTTTAAGGGTGAAAATATTATATAAATATACAATTATTTTATCCTTGAATACTATTTCAAGTTCCAGGTATATTATACAAACATAATTGGTTGATGGTTGATAATGAAATAACTAGTCGAGATAACTTAAGACCATGTCGTAAATACGCTATCTATGGGTATACTATAATAAAAACTGCAAAAGCTCAATAAAAATAAAAAAGATTAAATAAATAAAACCAAAATATTTTGATAAAATCGATTAAAAATATAAAATATTTTTTAACTAATTAATGACTGGAATAGAATTATAATTAATACTATATAATAATAAGAATAAACACAAAATTCCAATGAACATTATCTATATATAAACTAAAGTTTCTTAAGAAGTCTTCTACAGAAGTACTTTAGTGCAAATTTATCTTTATTTTTTAAAACAATTTAATAATCATTACAAATTATTAATTTTATTCCCACTTTAAGTTTACTAATTATTTACCGTATTTACTTGAAAGTATTATAGAGCCGCAATAAAATTAAATTCAACACTTAAAATGATTTTAATTATATGAAAACATTTATTAATCAAATTATATTTATACATTTATGCGCATTTTTTTAAATTTTTGTTTACATAAAATTGAAATATAGATGTCACTCAGTTCACTCAGTTCACTCTGTATCCACAGTATTAAAGTTGACAAAAAAATGCAAAATAAATCTAATACACATACTAAAGACAATATTTATTATTTATATAATTTGATTTAATCAGATTTTAATGAGGCCATGTCTATAAAAACATCGTTAAGATCCTCTTTTATTTTTTTCAGTTTTTTACCGCAGGCGCCATTACCATTACAACACGTAATAGCAAAATGCAAATACATCAAGCAAACAAATATTGTAATGAACAATTTCATTTTAGATTATGAAACTAACGTCTCTCTATAAGGTAGTTGTCTATTTATACAAATTTTACATAAACACGGACAATAGTTAGTAAAATATTGTTATTACAAAGAAATATAATACAAACATAAATCACAATTTTATAACTTTTGGTTTTAATTTACTATACTGTTTTATTATAATGTTTAATGTTTGTTTGTTTATTTTTAATTATTACGATTGATTGATTATGGTTTGTTTAGTATTTTTATAGTACAGGGAGTTTATAAATGAATGGGATTATGTAATCACTTTAAATGTGCCGCTTTTTTTAAATTGTTTACTATACTATTTGTTTTGACAGATCATCTTTGACAGCTGTCAAGCAAACATATGAAAACATATGTAGTATAGTAAACAGTTTTAAAGAGGCGGCATATTTAAAGTAATTACATAATCCCATTCATTTATAAACTCTCTGTATTATAAAACATGTCGTTTTCAAATTTAATAAAATTGTTTCTATTTTTTAATTACGTATTAATAATTATTAAAAATGTTAATAGTTCAGTAATACATAATAATAATAACAGGTACTTGTACAAAATTATTATTACATTACACTTTTAGATGCAATTTTGATAAAGTATTTAACTATAAATTAAAATAGCATTCAATATTGTGTGGTATTAGTCTATCGACAGGTAAATTTCTTAATTTGTATTATTTACAGTGCACGTAATATGCTTTTAATATACTCAAAAACATCATATTTATTTAATTGAAACTATTATTTATTAATTGAGTTTACAGTTCTAGTTAGTTTGACAATTTGAATTGAATGCATTAAAATTACAACTTAAAATAAAATAATTTTAGTTAGCAATTCTTAGCATTTATGTGTCGTTTTGTATAACAATACTCATAACATTGTTATGCAGCAATCTAGAAGCAAAATAAAAACAAGTATACATAGCTAAAGAAACGCTGATTCCAAAAAAACCAAACAAGTACCTAATTAATGATTAGTAGGACTAATTACCAATCAATTAAAACTCCAAATAATTAACAACATTTATAAAAACATTTCTAATAGATCTTTATGATGAAGTACTATCACGAATAAAAATTAATTAATTAAAAATATCTAAAATTTAAAAAATCGTTTAATTATATTCTACAAAAAAAAAACAAATTACTCATGTCTAGCATCTAATTTGATCAAACATGTCGAACAATCACACTTAATACTTCCGTAAAAATGTTTATAATCATAACATCGTTATTATAAAGGTGATTTAAACAAGTCGAAATTGGTTTATAATAAATAAACAAACAATACAGCGTAGCAGCATTTTAAATTTTATACCGAATGACACACAATTGCTAGGAATTGCTAAATCTAAACAGCAATCTCATTTTGTATAAACTTCCAATACAAACAAAAAAGCATTATTAAAAAAACAACTAAACAACTGCAACAAATAATAAACTTCCAATGATTTCAAAATGGCAATTTTAATTGTATTAAAATTATTACTCAATATAAGAAAGTTTATACGTGAAGATTGTTTGGTTGGAACAAAAACATTATCGCTTATCTGTTTTATGTAGTCCAATCTCAGTCTGCCACTGCATGTATTCCTTTCTGCCATGCCTTCTATAACCCGTTGTATAACTCCTTAGTGTCTAAGAATATGTTTATTTTGTCCTTCTTTTGTTGTAATACTTTCCTTATGTTTCTTTTTTTCTTTAACTAGTTTGATTACTTTTTTGTTTGTTATTTTATTCTTCCAGCTACTTTTCAACATTTTCCTCTAGCACTATATTTCAAACGTTTTATTCTATTCTTTCCAAGTCTTGCAACCATACAGGGCTACATTCCATACGTATGTATTTACTAATATTTTCTTTATTTTTAAGTCAATGTTAAATCTAAAAAAAAAAATTTTCTACAAATGCTTTTCTGTCATGAACCATTTTACACTTAATATCAAGCTTGCTTTTATTGTCCTTTGCAATTTTACTTTCAAGGTAACAGAAGTCTGTCACCTCTTCAAATTTGTTTTCTCCCATTTTAACATTTAGTTTTTGCCTTTGTACAGGTTTGTCACAGTTTATGACTTTGTTTTTTTTTTTATTTATTTTTAAGTTATTATCAGTTGTTATAGTTTTTTGCTTGTTATTTAATTTTCTTTTAAGTTTTTCTCATTATCTTCTAGTACTGCTATATCATCAGCAAACCTAATTATTTGTACTTGTTTTTTGTGAATTGTTACTTCTTCGTTATTTTCTTTGATTTGATTTGATCTCATCTTTTATAAATAAATTAAATAGAGACGGTGATAGTTTACACCCTTGCCAGTCTCATTTTCCTACTTTTGCCTTTTTTCCCTTTAATTCTATTTACTCCAATTTGTTTTTTATACAAATTATAAATCATTTTTTTTATTTTAGATTTTTGGCGTATCAGCCTAATAAGACTATTAACGTTTTATTATAAATCATTCTTCTATCTTTAGACTGTACCGGTTTTTTTCAAAATTTTTGAAAGTTTTGAGGTATCTGTCTTTACCTGTTTACTGTATTTCTATTTTCTAACTTACTCATCTCTTGTTCTCCTTCATACATTTTTTTTAGGTATTCTTTTTATTGTTTTGCTTTGTTTTTTTTTTGTTTTTTTTTTTTCTTGTTTATCCGATATTATATAGTTTTTTGCCCTTGTTTTTCTAAAACATATTTAATTTTTTATAACCTTTATCTATTTCCCTTTTCTCATTTCATTTTTAATTTGTTTGCATTTACCGTTTATCCATTTTTCTTTGGTTAATCTACATTTCTTTTTAATTTTGTTCTTTAGTTTTTTATATTTTCTTAGTTCTTCTTCTGTTTTTATATTTTTTAATTTTCTTCTCTTATGTATTATGCTAATTATCTCCTGTGTTACCCATTCTTTTTTTTCCGTTTCTTTGTACCTAATACTACTTTTGCTACTGTAATTAGTGTTTTCTTAAATTCATTTTAATTGGTTTCTATGTTATTTTACAATTATTTGGAGCTGCGTTTTATAGTTTTTTTCTAAACCTATTTTGAACTTCTTCTTCTTAACTTATCTATATCTATTCTTTCCTGTTTTGTTAATTGTTACGTTTTTTATCTAACTTCAGTCTTTATAACTATTAAATTATTATCACTATCAATATCTGCCCCAGGATAGCTTTTACAGTTTTTCACTTAGTTTTTAAATATTTTTTTACTAGTGTGTAGCCTATTTGATATCTCTCTATATCTTCTGGCATTTTCTATGTGTATAGTTTTTGATTTTTAAAAAGTGTGTTTGTGATAACTACTTTATTTCTTATACAAAACTCTACTAATCTTTCTCCTCTATTATTTCTTCTTTATAATCTATGTTTCCCAACCAATTGTTTTATGTGTCTCCACACATAAAACCCCAATAGATTTAAATCAGAAGATCTTGCAGTTCAGTTTACTGGACCTTTTCCACTAATCCACCTATCATTTTCAATCATTGTTGAGCTACCGAACCACATATCGCCCAACATGGGGCGGTGCTCCATCGTGGTGGTACAACATCCTGTTACGTAAGGTAAAAGAGACATTGTTATCCAATCAAATTTTTCTTTCTTCTATACTTGTTTGTATCATCGTCAGATGATGGCCTTGTAAAAAGGTTGAAACTAGTCACGGTTTAAATATATTTGTGATATAGTACATAATAATTGTGTTTTATTTATTTTTTATTTTTTATCATTTGTATTAAATCTAGTTGCACTTGTTTTTTCAGTATTGACAGCTAACCCATTGTTTTTAAACAATTAAGTTAATTCACACATATTTTTATTAGTTTTCTTAACTAATTTATTTTTATTATTGTCACTTATAAATAAAATAGTATTATATGCAAATAAAACAACGTTTTGATTATTAATATATCTAATAAATAACAAAGTTCAAAAACGGATCCTTGTGGGTTCCTTCTTTTTAATTCTAGTTTGTTAGATTTTTTATTAATTAGTTCAGCATAATGTGCCCTTGACGTCAAATAGCTCCGGATTCAATCTCAAATAACTTCCCGTACACCATATATGTTTATTTTTAATAATCGACTAGATTTAAAGCCTTAGAGAGATTAACAAAAATTTCCATTTTTTTTTGTCTTTTGTCAAAAGTAGAATATAAATGATTTAAAAAATTATTAATTGCTAAAGTGTTGTTTTGCCTTTTTGAAATCCAAATTGTCTTGAATTAAACAGTTTGTTTTTCAAAAAATTGCATTTATTTATTGACCATCATTTTTTCATTAATTTTTGAGTAGGTACTACAAATATAAAGTGGTTTATTATTATTTAAAATTAATAAATAATGTATTTTATGTAAATTGCCTTTTCATCCAGTAAGAGACACCTACACGTGTTTCAGGGTATGCACCTATTATCAGTGTGCCTAGCATCTCACTGGTCAAAAAAACAATTTACATAAAATCACAGTAACTATTAAACAATTTATGTTTACTAATGGTGAAGGTGGTTTATAATTATTTGAATTATTTCCTGTACCTAGATTCTTAAATATTGGCATAATTTTTGACATCTTCAACTTGCTTGGAAATATTCCTTGGTTAACAGAGTTTTTAATAAGTTTAGCAAACGGTTTTGCAATTGACCTAAAACATAATTTTGGAACAAAAAAATTAATTTTGTCAAATTTTGTATTTTTTAAAGATTGAATTTCATTATGTACTTCTGTTTAAGGCACTGGTTCAAAATAAAAAGTATTTTAATTTTTGGGTATGTTGATGCTGTTTAAATTTTTATTATATGTTACAATTTTATCCATTATTTCATCAATGTACTTGTTAAAATATTGCACAATATCCTGTAAGTTACTTATGTAAACAGCTTCTGTTTTAATATAAAATTCTTTAACTACTGGCACTTATTTTGTATCTTTGTAATATTTTGTGCGTTATTTTATATAAAAGTATAGTACATCCGTCTGGTATTTTTAATAACTGTGTTATATATCTTTATATTTTTATAAAAGTTTATGGCCGATTTAATGTTAACCGGAATATATCCATGGTTCCCGAGTATTCCGAAAATCACGATGTTTTACTTCATTTTATGGAATCATGTAATTAAAATGATAATATATTGTATTATGTTTGTATTATTATCATTTTGCTATTTTTCTATTTTCATATTTTCACAGAATTTGTCTAAAGGGTTAAGATTTCTTATTTTTAACTTATTTTAACTTTTTAATGTATTTAATTTTACCTTTTTGTATAATACCAGTTGTTGTACATTATGATCAGACATTCCATTAAATATGACTCCACCAACACAGTTTACAGCTTTATTTATGCAAATGTTGTCAATACAGTTGTTTATACAAGTAGCACTATATATATTTGGTATCATGTCAAATTTGTTTAATAAATCTATCCATTCTGTTTTTTCTTTGCAATGTTGAAAATGATTAATATTAAAATCACCTAATAAAATTATTATTTTTTATGTTTGAATTTAAAAAATGCATCTAAACTTTTATTTTTTGCCTCCAGTTAGGACACACCTTGTATACTTGCTGTTGTCTGTTGGTTTAATGTCTATTTTTATTGTTATATTATATCGTTCACTTGGCAAAAACTCTTTACATGACGTCCTATTTTCTTTGTCATTATAAAACCTACTCCGGTGTGACCTTTATCTGTTTATTACTCTATATTTCTTTGACAGAAATCTCTTTGTTCTTTTCAATTGATCTCACTTATTCCTACAACATCTATTTTTAACCTTTCCATTTTCAATTCCAGCTTCAGACTTTCTAATTTTTCTGATCTCTTCATGCTTCAAAAATGAAATTCACGTTCCGATTTGTAGCATGAAGAAGATTCTGCTTTATTAAGATACAAAAATTGTCTTTTTATGCAAAAAGAGTATTTCCAAATAATTAATTAATTAATAATAATTGTGTTCTTTAAAAAAAATAAATGACACTTATCTTTAAAGTTTTTTTTTTTTTATTTCAAAATGTGATATTTAGGAATTATTAACACATTGAATACTATATTTAAAAAGTCTATAAACATTGACCTTAAATATTTGTGGCTTAGAAGACTAGGAAAATAGTAAGTTTAGAAGTTAATTCCATGTGTCAATAATACGGTTAAAGAAATCTTTCTTAAAAGTTTTGATCTTACATCTATGAACTGTTAGTAAATATTTTTAGATTTCCAAGCAAGCCTTAAACAAGTCAATATTGGTTTAGATTACAAAATGATTTGTATTTTGTTTGAACAATGTCCGTGGAAATATCTAAAGAAAATACAAAGATCAGCAACATTACGCATTTGTTGTAAAGTATCTTAAGTCATTAGTCAATTTTAGATATTGATTTATATAATATTTAACGGCAAACGCAAATAGATGTAGAATGACACTCCCCATCAAGGGCCTCAAATTCCTTTACTATGAAAGGCCAACGCGCTCAACAATTTACTATTATGCTTCCCAAATATGTTAACTGTTTGCGTTTTAAGAAAATAGTAAAATATTATATTGCATATCTACAATTTTAATATATTTAATTAATTTATTAAACAAAAAATGGAAATATATAAAATACTTTAAAAATAATTAATAAAAAAAAGGATATAACAACAAAACAAAAAAAAATAAGATATTTAAATTTGTTGCACTTTTAGTCTTAAACACAATAACAAAATAACAAATAATTACAACATTAAGAAGATGATACATGACAAAATGATAATATAATAACAAATCAAGAAAATTCAGTATTATTTAATAAAAAAATTTAACAACTTACCGCAGATCATATAAAATATTTTAATAAAAAGTTTTAGAAAAAAAATACACAAAAACTTTGTAGAAAAGTTACACTCTCAAATTTTTTGTTGTAATAGTACACGTTATCATGTTATCTTGTTATCGTGTTATCATCCTATCATAATATCATTTTATTATAATATCATGTTATCAAATTATCATGTTATAATTTTATTGTATTATAACTTTATAATGTTATCCTGTTAATATGTTATGTTATTATATTATCATGTTAATATGTTATGTTATCATGTTAATATGTCATCATATTAGGATGTTATCTAATCCACATGTTATCATGTTATCATGTTATCAAGTTTTTATGTTATCATGTTGTTATGTTTTCATATTAAAATGTAATTATGTTATAATATTATCATATTATTATGTTATAATATTATTATGTTATTATGTTATCATGTTATTATGTTATCATGTTATTATGTTATTATGTTATTATGTTATTATGTTATTATGTTATTATGTTATTATGTTATTATGTTATTATGTTATTATGTTATCATGTTATCATGTTATCATGTTATCATGTTATCATGTTACCATGTTATTATGTTATCATGTTATCATGTTATAATGTTATTATGTTATTATGTTATTTTGTTATTTTGTTATCATGTTATCATGTCATCATGTTATGATGTAATCATGTTATTATTCTATCATTCTATCATTCTATCATTCTATCATTCTATCATTCTATCATTCTATCATTCTATCATTCTATCATTTTATCATTCTATCATTCTATCATTCTATCATTCTATCATTCTATCATTCTATCATTCTATCATTCTATCATTCTATCATTCTATCATTCTATCATTCTATCATTCTATCATTCTATCATTCTATCATTCTATCATTCTATCATTCTATCATTCTATCATTCTATCATTCTATCATTCTATCATTCTATCATTCTATCATTCTATCATTCTATTATTCTATCATTCTATCATTCTATCATTCTATCATTTCATCATTCTATCCTTCTTTCATGTAATCATGTTATCTTGATCTCATGTTGACATGTTATCATGTAATTAAGCTATTATGCTATTTACTCATTATGTTATAACGTCATATACACACATTCATACACTATCATTTTAATCTGATTACTTAAAATTCCTGTCTAATAAACTTTATTCAAATATTTAAATGTACATTCATGTTATAGTTGTGCCGCTTCTATACCGGATTAATCAAAATTACCGGAACACCTAAATAATTCTCAAACCGTACAAAATTTCAAAAAATGTTTTGCACACAAATAGTTGGATGGATTGTTTTTAAATTGTAAGCAGCTTCTTCAACTTCAAAAAAAGAACATTTTTCCACAAACATACACATTTATTTTAACCATACAAATAATAAAACAAAATCATCAAAAACAAATAACAAAACAATCATTAAATCATTAAAGAAAACACACCTTGTGTTTTTGTTAAACAAGATTAACAAATCCAAATTTTTATAAAAAAATAAACATCCTATAAATTTTTACATTTATTTCTTAGATTAGTTTTAAAATTACAGTTAAACAATTAAAAAATGTAAAATTATTTATGGTGTTTGTTTTATTATAGAAATTTGGGTTTTTAATTTTTTTAAATAGATCACTTTGTATGTTTTTACTTTTTTAATAATTTAATAACTGTTTTGTTATTTGTTTTTGATGTTATTGTTTTTGATATTTGTTTGGTTAAAATAAATGTGTATGTTTGTGTGAAAATATTCTTTTTTTGAAGTTCAAGAGTTTGCTTATAACTGATTTTATAAACAAATTATATTTACAAAAAATACTCAGAATTAATTTTAGAATAAATATACATATGTAAAAATATATAGTACTCTATTTAAAAAACAAGATTACCAAATTTAAACAATAAAATAATCACTATGTATATTAAAAATATTTTTTATCAATAGTTTCTTTAAAACTAACTTAACTTTGTTTGAAACTTTTTTTGAAATTTCTTACGGTTAGAGAATTACTTAGATGTTTCGGTAATTTTGTCTAACCTTGTATATAAATAATAATATTATAAATTTAGACATTCTGACAATAACATGGTCTTCGGCATACCTCCGACTAATAAATTTTATTTAAATACTTAAGTGTTTAATGTGTTCAGTTTTAATTTACGTTTTTTTTTACAAAATTATTGTAATAGGAGTATGTTTACTAAAACGAACAAGAAAAACGGCTGAAAAAATTCCTAGTTTTTATAAGAAGTATTCGAACAAGCGATAGTAGTCCTTGAGGATTTAAGGTCATAAAACAAGAAAACAGGTACCGGACCCTTTTGGCAAGCGGTTAATTTATTCAAAAATTTTATTATTTGTGTTTAGAAACTCTGTTTACTAAATTTTATTTATTTTAAAAACGCTTTAATATAATATATTGAGTCTCTTATGTGTCTTTTTTTTGTAAACAATGTATATGGGAAACTAGGTGGCAATTAATATAATTTCCGGCATCTCAACACTATTTTAATATTTTGTAATTTTATATAAATAAAATACATCAATATTCAATTTCAAAAGTTAATACCTTTTATGAATTAATTATTTTACAGCTGTTTAAAAAATATTTAATATGTAAATCTATTTATAAATACATACAATAGAATAATAAAGACGGCTTTTGTATAAAAATTGTAAACACATAAATGGTTTGAGCGCGCGCCTATATTAAGTAGGTCAAGCCAATTTTATTTTAAATGAACTAACGTAGGCAACTTTATTTACATGTGTGTGTTTATGTTTATGTATTTTGTTAATATCTCTGTTGATATGCATTTATACTCATACGTTATTTGTATGCATCGAATGCTTTTACAATAATAAACTAGCATAATATTTTTTACAATTTTATACTTTTCTACGGTGCTGCATGAGTACGTAAATATATTAATATATATATATATATATATATATATATATATATATATATATATATATATATATATATATATATATATATATATATATATATATTTGTTAAGTTTATATATATACAGGGAGTTTATAAATGAATTGGATTATGTAATCACTTTAAATATGCCGCCATTTTAAAATCGTTCACTATACTACATATGTTTTCATATGTTTGCTTGACAGCTGTCAAAGTTGATCTGTCAAAACAATTAGTGTAGTAAACAATTTAAAAAAGCGGCACATTTAAAGTGATTACATAATCCCATTCATTTATAAACTCCTTGTATATATATAAACTAAACAAAAAAGTATCATTGAAAATAAAAAATAAATTCTAAAACAAAAAATAAGACACACCCGTGTTTATCAATAATATCTAAATATCACAATAGTAAATTTTAAAAACTTCTGAAAAAAATGATTTTTTAAAAAAATTTAAGACATTTTATCAATCATTTTTTCCATAAGCTCTAAAAATGTGTCTTGTCTGGCAAGTTTTTCCTTATGGCGTTTTTTGGTTTCATTTACTTTTAAACTACGTTTTCATGAAAAATTTGATCGATAAGTAGGCGTAATTTCTGAACTACTAGTGTTTTCTGCACAGATGTTGCAGATGCTGCATTCTGAAACACTTGTACTGCATTCTGCAGCACCAGTACACGGACCGGTATTATTTTTGCTGCTGCAGCTGGGTTGAGATATATGCATTTGTAATCCAGACATGCTGCTGCATGTAGCTACAGGTGCAATTTCAGATTTTTTGTGCATAAATTTTTGAAACTGGAATTGTTATGCAACAAAACTGCTTTGTTCATTTAGTGTCGCACTGTTTGGAAGAAATTTCTTTTTTTGCAAAAATAGAAATTAATTTAGATATTTTTTTTTAGGCCGTCTTCAAAGTTTTGTTTATTAGCTTCGACATATGAAATGAACTGGAATGTTGTGCTCTTTGTCCATATTTTCGTATCTTGATTTTCATCCTTTATTGATTTGGGTTTGGTTTGGCTGTCTTCATTATTAATGATGAATAAAGATACAGAATTTAAAGCATCTTCTTCATCTACAAGAACAAAAGATATTGTTTTATAATACATTATAATTGTATTGTTAAGATGTTTGTAAATGTTTAATTATTTCAAATTTATATTATTTTGAACAAGTTGCTTAAATTATGTTTTGAACAATATTTTGATACAAAATAAAGTACAAAATTGTAGCACTTAAATACATTGTACAATAACAAATAATTGCTATAAAACATTAAGTTGAATGCATGCAAATGTAAATTGAAAAAGTCTTGGACCAATTTGCTACCTTCTTAAAACATTCAGAAGTTGTTATGGCTTCATATAATTATCGTTATTAATAATTAATAAATAAAATAATAAATACCTTGGTATGTATGTATAGGTAAATGCTTTTCCATTGTTGTTATTATACCGCAAATAAAATCGCATTTATTGCACTTATATATTGTCTTTTGATTTAATTCCATTTTAGGTTAAGATTTAACTACGAACATTGACAGAACCAACTTATTGTTTGAAAAAAAACATGGCTGCCTTGCAAATCCGTCTTGCATGCTCTCCCGATGTTGTGCATGTGGAGTGAACACCGTACCCTCAACTCCATGTTATCCGAACGTTTAAAAACACACTCCTTTTGCTCGGTTTGGCATTTCCGAACGCTTTAAGAGCAATTAGAGTTAACAGAACACATGTGCTAGAATAAACAAACGCACTAATGGTAGTGTTACGTGCGCCGTGCAGGATACGGCGGTCGTGTTACTTGGTAAGTCCTATGAACTTATGTTTATAATTACAAGACACGTGTCCGCGGTCCAACAAGTCAGGGCCGCGGCACGCTAGTTGGGGGTTATGGCGACGTAAAACAGCATTTATTTTACGCTGACATGTTACATTTATTGTCCAACCTGTAAATGTTGCACAATTGCCGAATAATTAATTAGATTAATTATTCGAAAATGTAGGCAACTTTGTTTACATACATATTAATTCCTTTCATTGCCGGGTGGCCCAAATGCGTCGGCCATCAGAATACAGGGTAGCGGGATTATATAATTATTAAATTAGGACAAAACCTGAGATTTATCTCACAACAAAATATAATTTAACTAAATAAATAATATTGAACAGCATTTAAGATGCTTTGTTTATGGATAAATTCGAGGTTCGTTACAGTTTATTATCGAAATTTTTTGTCAGATTATTTACCTTGCATTGAATGTAAAAGTTTTTTTTTCACGTAATTATTATTATCGGCACATGAAAAAATGTTCTAAAAAGACAAACAATACAGATTCAAAACACGCACAGACAAATGGATTAACACTTTTATATATGTCAAGTAAATATGATTTTGAAAACTTAAATGAAAAAGTATTTTCTCATATGCAATCTGATAAAATTACAAAAAGCGTAGTGAACGACTTTCTAATTATATTATATGGACAAAAACATTTAATTAAAACGGTATCCCAACGTATGCGAGAATTAGCAAGATTTTTAATTATTTTGAAAAATGGTAAAGCTAATTTACAACAATTGTCAGATTACTTAAAACCATGTTATTTTGATAAACTTGTTGAAGCAATTAATGAACTTTCTGGCTATAAGTCAGACAAAGACACCTTAAGAAGCCCTTCTCTAGCTTTGAGATGAGCAACTGTTTTTAAACAGGTTTGCGATATATCCATGTTTGTTGCTGCCAAACAAATGTTATAAAAAAAAGAAAATAAAAACAATAAGACAAATGATAAAAACACAATTTTGTTTTTATGTTTCTACAAATGCTCATAAAGATTTATTCGCTAAAAACTGGCAGAAAGGTAGCATGTTACCACTTACCGAAGATGTTAAAATGATTGAGTTTGTTGTTAGAGAAGAAAGCCAAGGGTCAGGAACAGAAATATTTATTCAAAATTGTCTTCGCTATCATGCGATGCCGTGGTCGTACAAGGCATACTAACGAGGTTTGTAGAACCGAAACAATTGTCTATGCTTGACCCTTGGCCGCTGTGATTTAATTGACCGATTTTGAATAAATTATTAATTCATTTCATAATTTATTGGCGATTCAAAATCGTTATAGCCGCGAAATGACTGCCAATTGCATAAATGCTAAAATGATACCGATTAATACGGACATTTTAGTATTAAAAATTGCAACTAGATAACAAACCAGTCTTTCGTTTGATTATTTATAAGTTTTATTATATTTTATATATTATAATCAATAGAAGTTTTAATTTATAAAAATAATACCATATTATCTTGGAAGTTGTGTATAAAACTGGCAACACTGTATGTTACAACATGTGGATATATTTTACAGATGTTGCAAAAAACATAAAGTAAAAATGTATATCAGATGTCAAAACAAAAATAAATTTAATTATTAAGTTTTGTGTATGGTTTAATTTTTTTGTTATCATTACATACTTTTGACAAAACTAAAATGTCATATTTTTCTTTTTTGTATATTTGTTTTCTAAGTAGTGGATGCTAATGTGTCAAAATTTTTACCGGATGTCACAACATACGTTGGTTGAATATATATATATATATTTACATCTCGGTATCTATAAAGCGTCCGCTATGAGAAACTGTCATAGGGCGTCCCTTAAAAAAAAACGTACTTCTAGTGCTCGCAGGTGAATATACTCGAGCTCAAAAAGATTAACGCGGTTTTCTTATTAAATACAAACTAAAACATTTTTCTATTGTACATAAAACTACTTTTTAGCGTCCGTACATTTTTCTGTTTTTGAGCGTCTTACATATACACAAAAAACATGAATATGTGTTATAGAGCGTCCTGTTTGCTACCTTAAAGCGTCCGGCAGTGTTGCAACATGTTTTCTATTGTAGATATACATATTTGACACGGATCGTGCATACTATAAAGCGTCCAAACCAGTTTGACCAGTCTATTTATAGAATATCTGTGGTAAATTAACTATACGGCGTCCATAAAAAAATAAACAATAATATACCCACTTAGTATTGATTGAATAATTCTTTTGGTTTTTAGATTTAAGTAGAAAATAATATAAAATTTACTGCATTTTTAGTGTCGGAAACATTTTGGATAGCTCAGGCTTTGCAAATCTATCGATGCCCTCTAACAGGTGTCTTTAATTGAAATGCAGAATATTAAAATTGTATCTGCTTTTTCTTGGAAACAGTACCGTCTAACAATTTTGAAATATTAAAATTTATAAAAAAATTTGGTCTTAAATCAAAATAATGCAAAAATTAAAATGACGACACTAAATCTTTTTGCTAATGTTTAGAGTAGCATGCAAAGATAAAAAAATATTGAATACAAATATTGTATTAGTTCCTTCTTGAAAACAGTAGTGCCCAAAAGTTTGTAAACACTAAAAATTTAAAAAATTGAAAAGTTTTTAAATAAATACAGTTTATGTCTAAGTGTATTACTCAAAATAATTTGTGTTTTTAATTTATTAACATGTATTTGAAATATAGGGTTTTCCAATAAGAGGTTTCATTTCATTTCATTTTATTTGATATTAAAAAAAAACGGGAAAATTTTTAAGAAACGCAATAAATGTTTATTTCATTGTAAAGAGAAAGGTATGCCATTAACATTTGAAAACAATATCGGTCAAATAGCCGCTACGGTTACGGTTGCAGTAACACATTCTTTTTATGAAATTTTTCATGACCAATTCGCACATTTGAGGCTGTATGTCCTTGATAACTTCACAAATTTCATTTATAAGGTTTTGAATCGATTGTAGAGCATTGGCATAAACCTTGTTTTTTACGTGACCACAAAGAAAAAAGTCTAAAGATGTTGAATCACAAGATCTCAGTGGTCAATTGTGATCACCTCTTTGAGAAAAACACGACCAGGAAATTTTTCTTGCAAAATTGCGATTGTTTTGTTGCTTGTGTGGCACGAGGCGCCGTTTTGCTGAAAATAAACGTCGTCCACAGCAATATCTTTCAATTCCGGCCATAAAAAATCAATAATCATAGCTTGGTAGCGCCATCCATTCACCGTAATAGTTGCACCAGCCTCATATTTAAAAAAAAGTAGGGTCCAATCACACCGCCAGCTTAAAAACCGCACCAAACAGTGACACGTTGAGGGTGCAAAGACTTTTCAACTACCATTCTTGGATTTTCTGAGCTACAAATGCGACAATTCTGCTTATTAACGTAGCTTCCGAGGTAAAAATGGGCCTCATCACTGAAGATGATTTTTTGATGAAATTCCAAATCATTTTGATGCATTTGAAGGACCCAATCTGCAAAGAAACGACGTGGTGATCGACCAATTTGAGTTCTTGTGGTAACTGAATTTTAAAAGCCTTAAGACTTAAGTCAAAAGTGCAAAATACAATTTAATGTCGTTTGTAAAATGTCTAATTGCAAAGATCAACAAGGAATCAACAAACCTGGGTTTTTTTTAACACTACGCGCTACATCAGCAATATTCTCATGTGTTCTTAAGCGATGCACACGCTTTTAATTCTTTACATCACAAACTTGTTCCAACAGCTAAAATTATTCCACTAAGTTGACTATTGCCGGCCGAGAAGGTGCTTTACGACAACCAAAAAGTGTTTTAGTTTTGCAAACTGTGACTGAAAATTTTTCACTATTTTTGTAGTAAATTTTAATAATTTTAATGCGTTGTTGAAGTGTGTATCGTTCCATTTTTAATAACGGCGTAGTTTTTACTTGTCAAATGTCAAAAGATAATAGCTTCAAAATTGACAGCTGCCCAAATAGCCTGCTATTCAAAATGAAACTTCTTATTGGAAAACCCTTTACAATAGAATGTTATTAAGTTTTCAAAATTAAATGTGGTATGTATTAAAGTCGACAATTGCGTTTTTTAATCTTTCCACATAACGTGGATCATTAATTATTTTGATATTATAACGAGACTATACAGTTTTAAATTCATTATGAATAGTTTCACCAGCATGTTCCTACCATCTACCCAAACCTAAACTCAAGTAATATAACGCATGAGGTAATTGGTATAAAATAATATGAAGTTTTGTTTCGATAAAGTCCGTTGCTTCAAAATATTTTCTCAAGTTTCTAAATTTAAGATTTTTTTATCCGGTTTTGATGTAGAAAAACATAGATTTACAATTTTATCCATTGATTTGAAACATAATACGTATGGAATAATTATCAATGAGCTGATATTTCCTACTATATTGTCACTAACAAAAATATCAGTTTTTCAACATTGTTCGCCAAGCATTCCCCGCAAAAACTTTGCCATTGTAATTTTTTGATATTATTTTTAACTGTTTTGGCCAAAGATGAGCTTGTTTACGATCTAAATTTTTTATTAATTTGCTTCAAACTATGAAAATTTTTGAATAACAGTTACATATATCATCGTATTCATTGAAGAGTAGAAGATTCACTACAAATTTGCTATGTTAAGCAAATGCTTAACATAGCAAATTTCTTATTACTTCCATTAGATTGAAATATTTTAAAGAAATTTCTTAAATTTCCGAACGGCTTCAGCCTGAAGCATTTGTTTTCTATTTTCAAATTTGCAAATTCAAACAATTAATTTAAGAAATATAAAATTAAATTTAATTAAACTGCAATAAAAACTTATTAATGTTATTATTTTCTTCCTCGTCGTCATTTTTAATACCAACTAATAATTCATTATAATGTTCAGAGCAGTTGCTTACCTTTTCTTGCAAATATACATAGCGGTATAGGCAAGGATACTTTGCAGATGCAATTTGTTGACCGTTTACAATGAAATTTATTTTTAAATCGCCGATGAATTTGAATGAGAAATCATTCAAAACAATTTTCATTAAATTTAAATTTCTATAACTTTCCTTCACATCGGGAACAATACATAACAAAATAATCTTTTTTTACATTTGTAGCTTTACCAAATTTTTTAAGTCCGCACTGCATTTATATGTAGATCTCAACAACCTTTCATTTGTGTTATTTTCTAGCTCAGGTTTATTAATTACCATATCAAATATTTCAGAAACGTTACCCCACACTATTGGTTTTTTAATTGTTTTGGTTGAATTTCCATTACCAACATCAAACCTAGGAAATCAATTTTTATAATGGAATCAAAGTCTAATTTCCTATTCTTCATATCTTCAGAAAAATGAGCAGGAATACATTTGCGTTGACCAGTTGGTGACCGAAAAAAGTTAGTTCGTTTTTTGTATATATAACGCAGACACATTCATGATAGATTTATAATTTAATAATTTCTCCAAACTGATCTGAATCCTTTGAATTTGTTTGGGAAACCTTCATTCTTTTTTTAGAGCTGCTGTATGATGCAATTTTTTATTGATCAGACAGTTCCGCAACCATATTGTTTGTTATGTTACTGGTTGTTTATTTTGAAGAACATATATTAGATTGATTCTTTTCTATGGTTGAAAAACATTTTGTGCAAACAATTGTTGCAGTGTTGGGTTTAGGATTTTTTTTTTCATTTTCTGAACTGATTTTTCATAATTTACTGATGCTATCGTACCAAACTTAATTTGTTTATATACTTTTATATGTTCTCTTCCTTTTATTACTGCAGATCTAAAGTTCTTTTTTGCAGTTATACTTATATAGCAATTACAATCAATTTTAATTCGAGTTCTTTTAAGAAAAACATTTTTTTCAAAATTCGGTATTGTAGAAATGTTTCTTTTAGGATTATCATTCTTTTTATCTTTTAGTGCTAAACAACAAGTGGTACATATAATTTTTGGAAAATGTAAATCTTGAGTATTAAATTTAGGATTTGAATGTCTTATTAATTCAGCTGTGTTTTTATTAACGTGGAAAAAAAATCCTATTTTGTGCGCAAAAAAAAATTCCACAATACATACAATTAAAACTGACTATTATTAGTAGTATTAGTATGAAAAACCATTTTCACAAATTCTTTATCACAAATCAATCAACACTTTGACAATATACTCAGTAAAATATTTTTTTGATCATAAATATTTAATTTAAAAAAATTGTTAATATTTAAAACTATTCACATCAGCCAAATCCTTCAAATCAGAAAGTACAATTGACTGCTTATGGAATCAAGTAAAACTAAAATAATACAACAAAATCCTCATAAAAACAAACTTAATTTTTTAATTTGTATCGTATCAGCCTACTTAGAACAATAATCGTATTGTTGTTGAATTTTTTATTTATGCTAACTCAAGTCAGACAAATTGTGAAAATTCAATTTTATAAACTTTTGGGCACCATTGTGCTTCAAGAAGGAGCAAATACAATATTTGTATTCAGTATTTTTTGATCTTTGCATGCTACTCTAATCATTAGAGAAAAGATTTAGTGACGTCATTTTAATTTTTGCATTATTTCGATTTGGAACCAATTTTTTGATAAATTTTATAAATTCTAAACTTTTGGGCGGTACTGTTTCCAAGAAAGAGCAAATACAATTTTATTATTTTGCATTTTGTAATCTACCAAAGCTACCCTGTAATGATGAGTTCCAGCGTTATTTTTTTTTTTTTTTTTCATTTAGGACACTCTGACTTGCTTCGCGACGTTGAACAAGAAAGTTACGTCTATACGGTAGTGCCCAAGACTAAAAATCTGACGGCTCCAATCAAAACATTTTTTTTTTAATATTGTAAATCTTTAAAAACCATTCTGTCAAAGAATTTTTTTGAAATTAAATTTTTAGCCCAGATTTTTGGTCAAAAGTGCAAAAAGAAACTTTTTTGGGTAAAATTTGGAGCAACATTTTAAACAAAATTTGGGCAACTTATTTAAAAAAAAATCATAAAGATGCTGCGTTCATTAGCTATTCGACAAAAAAAAGAACTTAGCTCAAACCACGCAAATCACGCTTTTGGGGTTACTTTGAGCGGGACGCATTTGAATTGCACTGAAGCGCTTTGACACAGCTTGGTCGGAACACTTTCAATGTTTAGTATCAGAAATATTTTTGCTAACTTGTCTTCCAAATTCAATAATGTTCTCGGGTTTGCTCTGCAACCTAAGACATGAAAATTATGTCTATACGCACAAGGCGGTAAAATATTAGAGCTTCACCCCGATTGGACTTGACTGAGCATTGAGGCGAGAAGACATGGCCAAAAATCCGACGGTTCCGATTAGAACAAACTTTCTAGCTGCAATCGTTACTTAGCTACGTCGATCCAAGTCGGGTCGCCTTTTGGGGTCGTTTTGAGCGCGACGCATTTGAATTGCACAGAGGTGCTTTGACCGTTACTGCTTGGTTGGATAACTTCTGATTTTTAGTGTCAGATATATTTAAATTAACTCTGGCATTGCAACGGGGTCAGGGCTTGGCTGGGCAAATTGAAACGGGAAAACATGACATGAACAAAAATTTTGTGGAAGTTTTTTCAATTTTTGAAAACCATCTTGTTTAAGAATTTTTTTAAATTTTTGTTTTAAGATTTATGGTCCGAAGTGCAAATGATGACTTTTTTGGGTCAAGTTTGGAACGAAATTTAGACAAAATTTGGGCAGTTTATTAAAAAAAAAAAATGAAGATTGCCGAGTTTATTAGATTTTCAACAAACAAAGTATCTAGCTGCAACCGTTACCAAACTACGTCTATCCATATCAGACGGGTCACTTTTTGGAGTTTTAAGCGCGACGCATTTGAATTGAACGGATGCGTTTTGACCGTCACAGCTCGGTTGGATCACTTCTGATTTTTAGTGTCGTGAATATTCTGGCTTATTCATGCCTTGCAAATTTATTTCTGCCCTCAAAATTGCATTACAATTTTGGACAAAAAAGTTAGAACTTACTGAACAAATCAGAATATTTTTTGAACGTCCCAGAGCGATGCAATTTTCACGATTCTTTTTTTGATGCCAAAATTAGACTGTTGTTTATTACATTATTATTTAAACCGAAATATTTGTGATAAATGTTAAAATTTTGCACTTTTGCAATTATGTTTTAAACCACTTTAAACAAGTCGTAGACTTACTGTGGCGATGTAAAATAGCCGTAAAAAGCATAAATAAATAAAAAAAAAAATGTAATTTTTTAACACCGTTGAGTTAGGTACCTCATTAATAATTTTTGATAATACCATTACAGTTGGCAAACTTAGTTCACTAAATTTTATTTAAATCCATAGTTATACAAGACATGACTTTGCTCGCCCGGCATTAACTAGCAACCAAGCCAAGCAAATTTTGCCCGTCAAATTTATCTTGCAACTTGCAGGGATTTACCGTCTTTAACCCGCTAGGCTTTTAGGCATAAAAATCGGTTAGTCTGTAACTAGATCGAGCAGCACAGGCTTCCGCCCGCCGGTTTTACATAAGAACTAATCATCTATCATGATAAGAAACTAATTATATTGCTAACTCAGCCTCCGCAGTTGTGTTTATGAACGGCCACTTACAAGGACATTATGCCGTTTCAACGCCGCTCGACTTCGGAACTCCTGGTTGCACCCACATATGGATGTTTCCAACCAACGGGGAGCTCAACCAGACAATCCAAGCCACGGTATATTAAACCGAGGCCTTCCCGGCGTCACTGCCCTCGACGCCGATAACCCCACACAGACGCCCTAGGGTAACTTCTCACCGGGAAACTTTTTCCGGGAGATTACTCAAAACCCGGCCCAACACAGCACCGGGCAAACAACAAACAAATAATTTTGATTTTCAAATAAATCTTTAAAATCCAAAACCACCTGTGTTTTAATTAATGAAATTTTTACAACGCTACTTTAAATATTCAAAATCTTATATTATTATTGTAAGCGGGAGTTTTCAATTCTTTAGTAATTCTTCTTATAAAAAAATTGTAAAAATAAAATGTAAATATACAATTTGGCGTCCGTTAGATAATATATGCCGACGTGCCTATAAATAGAAAAGTAATTCTAATTTTAACTTGCGATCGATATTTTAAATGCGGTGTTGCCATATTACGCGGACGCTTAGTAATGCATTTTTTGTACAGAAAAATATACTTGTAAATATACGCCAAGCTCTTTACCGCCTCCTTGCGGCAAATGGTGTGAACTAAAAATATGCTCGAAAATATACATTTTTACACAAATCGCCATATAGAGCGTCTTAGACTGAATTTTTTTTATATGTATCTATCGACTCGCCTTGATGCGCAGAATCAATTTATAAAGGTTTCCTTTTGGCGTCCGTATACGGACGCTCTATTCTTCTCGGACGCTTCAAAGTGCGTAAAAGGACAATGTATGGACGCTCTATAGTTAGGTTGATGTAAATATATATATATATATATATATATATATATATATATGTTATATTTTGTAACAAACCTCGGATTTATTAACAACAAATACCTGTTGACATTGCTGCAAGTTTAATTATTTATATTGAAGCGTAATGTTTGTTGTTGATAAATTCCAGATTTTGTCTGACATTCAATCATAATAATATTATATACATTATCACCCGGTATATGTATATATAGGCCACCCGGTTATAAAGTGAACTAATGGGTGCGTTTTTAAAGTGCTCTTGCTGTTCGAACAATTTTTGCACGAACAACTTTTTTGTTTGTTCGTGCAGGGTAATTTAAAAACAGCATATAGCACTCAAACGTCAAAAACATGTTTTCTAAGGTTATGTTGTTTGTTTTGCTTACATGCCCAGTGTTGTCAATTAATACAATTCAAATCTGCATCAATTAAAATATTTAAAATCTTATTATTCTAGATTCACACATATTTTGTATGAGCGCATATTTCTTGTATACCTTATATTTTTATAATGTATATAAAACCGTACCCATGTTCTGATATAACCATGATAAATATATTATTTTATTTTTGCTATGTGGCAACACTGTACATGCCCGTCATGCACCACCTCTTGACTAGGTGCGTGCAAATGTTGTTCGAACACTTGTTCGGGTTGTATTTAAAAACGCCCATTTTATTGTTCGAGTGCTCGAACCGCTGTTTGCGTCATTTAAAAACGCACCCATTGGGTGCGTTTTTAAAGTGCTCTGGCTGTTCGAACAGTTTTTGCACGAACAACTTTTGTGTTTGTTCCACTATGTGATCGTGCACGGTAATTTAAAAGCAGCATATAGCACTCAAACGTCAAAAACATACGTCAAAACTTGTAAAGTTTTTTGATAAGTTAATAATATGCGCAGGTAGCAGTTTAATTGCAGCTGTGATTATAAATTTATTAATGACATGTATAAATTTTATTATAATTTATAATTACAGATCAAAAATAAATATATATGTAAAAATATGTTTTTTTAAGGTTATGTTGTTTGTTTTGTTTACAAACCCAGTGTTGTCAATTAATACGACAATTAAAATCTGCATCAAGTAAAATATTCAAATCTTATTATTCTTGATTCACACATATTTTGTATGAGCGCATATTTCTTTTATATCTTATGTTTTTATAATGTATACAAAACATGATAAATATATTATTTTATTTTCGCTATGTGGCAACACTGTACATGCACCACCTCTAGACTAGGTGCTTGAAAATGTTGTTCGAACACGGTGTTCGAACAAGTTTAGTAATATTAAAACGCGGCTGTGTTTGTTCGGGTTGTATTTAAAAACGCCCATTTTATTGTTTGAGTGCTCGAACCGTTGTTCGCGTTATTTAAAAACGCACCCATTAGTGCGTTCCGTATATCAACCGAAGCGACCGATATCCCGGTTATCTTGAAACAGGTTTATATATGGAACGCGGTTACCTAAAAAAGGTTACAAAGGTTGCGACCGCACTCACCATGAACAAACGTCGGTAAATTTCTATTAATCGTGGTTATTCATGGCGGTAAATTTGAAATGCAATCAAAAGTGAACAAAAGCTTCAAATGTTGCTCGTGTATTTTTTTAAATTATTAATTATAGGTTATAATGTATATGCATGTTCCTGTCAATGCTAAAACGAGCAAAGGCATGAGTGCAACAGAGCAAACATTATTATTGTGCATAGTTGCCTGTTATACCTGCCGACTTCTACAAGAGTTACTGTATTAGCAGGTAGATAAATACATAAAATCATCAAAGATTAAGCATTGAAATTTAAAAAAAAATATAACACTAAAGCTAATAATAAATAAATTCATGAAGTTTGAGCTTATAATATTTCAGTTTTGTATTTTGACGTTTATATAACCGCTGCCGTTCCATAAATCAACCAAGATTTTCAGCGACAGATCTTAGCCGTAACCTAACCGCCGGTTACTTCGGTTGATATACGGAACGCACTATAAATATATATTTAGTATAAAAAGTTGCCTACATGTCCGAATAATTAATTTAATTAATTGTTCGGCAATTGAGCAACGTTATCAGGTCCGGCAATAAATGTAGCCTGTGAGCATGAACTAAATATGATATTTAACGCCGCCACAACCCCATACTAGCGTGCCGCGGCCCTGACCTGATGTCAAATTATGGACACCCGAAAAAATAAAAAAAATATAATTTATTATGAATTAAATATTTATTTTATTACTGTATTTGTTATAAAAACATTAAATTTTTATTATTACTTAAATATGATTTTTTTATTTTATTGTACATGTAATACTACCCTTACACATAAATATGAATACAAAATATATTTATATTTATGTAAAAATATAATATATTAATGGCTGAAAGACTACGATCGATAGCCGTTTATACAAAACATTTTTTTTCCTTCTATGTATTATACCTGTTCAAAATGTTGTAAATTACTTGTGCAATAAAAATGTTATTTATATAATATATTAATTATGTATTCATTTTTGTGTGTATTTTATAAAGTTAAAATTTAATTTCAATTACTTGTTAAATTTAAATCTCCCGCTCGCCAGGTTATTCTGACAAGCGCGTCATCTGTAAAGCATAGACGGCGATATTTCCCTAATGTGTTGCCTATAATTTATATGAGAACGCTGCATCTTTAAAGTGATCTGTGGTTATAATCATAAGCAAAAAAGTGACGTGCGCAAACACACTATTAGCCACCGTTTACTTCTAGACACTATAGGTATCGATTTTATGACATTCTCAAGCATCACTGGCGTAATTTGCATATTGATTCAAAGTAAATGTCATAGGTCATAATAAAATAGAAATATTAACTGACATTCATTGCATAGCCTACGTTATAATTTAAATTTTATTAAAAAATTTGCTACGTTGCCAAGAGTATTTTTAATTTAAATTTGATTTATTCTGGGAAAGTAATTAACCTCGTAACTTTTATTATACTAAAAAGAAAGCAACTTGGTACATAAAATACGCAATTAAAACAATATTTGTATTGACAAAATTGAAAGTTTGAGGACCTTGTGAGGCCAAACGAAGAGTTTCTCAGCATTTTGGAACTAAATTTTTGTTATCTTTTGGCAAGGTCTACTAAGTTACCATTTAACCGCCAATTAATCTATACCCTATATATATATGGCCATGTATGAGTCGAGTGTACGGAATGAAAATTTGTTTTTGCTTAAACCACTGAAAATGCCTTCTTCTACATAAAACCGAATTATGTGAATTTTTTCAAATTTTTTCTAATTTTTTTAGTAAGCTATTTCCAAGTAATAAGCAATCAAAATTTGAAAAAGTTGAGGTTTTTGAGTTTTTTTACGTTTTTTTACGTTTTTTGATTATTTGTAACTTCTCAGGATTGCATTATTGTAGTCTTCTTGTATGATAAATATCATTTCTGTTTGAAAGGTAAGTGCATTTGTCAAACAATATATGATTTTGTTAATTTTAAATATTTTGAAATGAAAGTGGTCTATCAGCCAAAGAATCTTATGCAGATCATTAAGTGAATATCGATTTCTGTTTCAGATTAGCGGTTTTCGAGAATTATTATTGGTCAGCGGTGAGTGTCAGCGTGACAAAGTCATATTGACTGCTGAAAATTTGTATTAAAACAATACTTTTTTCTCTTGCAAAAATGAGTTTTTATACCCCAAATAAATAAGGAACAATATGCAAAAAACCAGAAAGTTGTATATCGCTTTGTAGCTGCAATTTTTTTTTTTGGCAAGCCTGATATCGACCGCCTGTCTAGACGGTAGCACCCTCCTAAAGAGTTAGCCAAATTATTAAATTAAGCAGTTTACAATTACAATCTGCAGCTTATCATTATCAAATTTTAGAACTCAAAAATACACATAAACATTTGAAAGCATATTTGCTTATACAAATAGCAAAATTTACAGATACTTACAATTTGTAGGTACCAACATAGCAAAGTAAATATAGTATAAATAAAAATATTAGTGTAGTCAAAAGGAGTTTAGTAAATTAACTTTATGTACATAGAATGTAGTAGTTTCAACTTATCTACTCACATTTCTTAGTGATACGTGTAAAAATGTATGCTGGTACCAACCTTAGCATACTATTAAAGTTGATTGTTTTGTTTTAGAAATTTATAAGTGTATATAAAAGAAAGTTTTTTAAATAATTGGTAGAGTTTTATCTAAACTTTATGTTTTTTTTTTTTTAATATTTATTAAGTATATTTTTTAAAACAAAGTTATGAAAACTTTAAATTACTTTTATTGCTTTATAAAAGTTTTGGTTAATTATGGAGAGCTAAAAAATTTGATTAACTATTTTTTTTTTAAGTTTGTATAATTTGTCGCAATGCATGCAAGCTTTTCTATAAATGATAAATAAATTGCCCGTTTTGTTTTAATTCTAAAAAAAATATTTTTTAATAAATAAAAACGTTACACAGTTTTTGAAAACCTTTTCAATGATTTTAGTGTTATCTTTTAGCTGCAATATGTAAGTTTTTGGAGTATAAAATGATTATTAAATAATTATGAAATAAGTTATTTAAAGTCGTTTCAACGATCAAACCAGCTTATATGTAGTCATGCGAAAGCAATTGTATGATTACAGCATCAAAAGATGACAACTGACAAAAAACAATTTTGCTATACTAACATCATAAGCATTACATTTTTAAAAAGAAAATAGGTTGGTTATTAACAGTATGTTGAAATTTTTTTATTTATACATTAAATTTGTTTCACAAATCAATTCACTTTTTCTGAAATTTGTTTAGAAAATTAAAAAAAAAATGTTTGCTGCCGCAAGCGCGGAAACTCACAAACAATAAGTAAAATTGTTCAAAATCGCTCAGGAACAAAAACAAGCGTAATAGTTATTGTTCAAAAAGCAAATTTAAAGCAAAAAACTTTTTATAATAAGCGTTTACGTTATCTATCTTTTTAATTTTTTTAAAATTATAAATACAAGCATTATTATATATATTATATATTCATAACATTAATACTTAAAAAAAATCGTTTCTTTGAACCTTCTAATTTTGTAATTTTTTAGTCGTAGTTGTGCAAATTGTTTTAAAAAATATTAAAAATAACAAATTGATTGATTGATTATACATACAAGTTATTTTTTCTATGAATTTATTTAGCTTATATCTTTTTTCTACGCGTTGTGTAACTTTTTAGTTGGTGACATTTGATTTGAAAACATAAAATCTAGTAAAAAAACTTATTTTAAAAGGTTACTACATTTTTTGACGCTTGGACCAATTTTAAGCAATGTTTTTTTTGTTTATCAGTTTTTGCGTTTGCATTTAGACTCAAGTCTAAAGTCAAGTTATAAGTACGTTTAAATTTCTTAATACAATTATATTGTTTTTTTTATAACTCTTTAAAGCAGCTTAGCAAAATTTTCATAAAAGTTATCAAAAGTTTTAAGCTGCTACACTTTAGAAAAAAATTAGTTTTAAAAACTAGCCATTATAATCAGTACATATATTTTTAAACGTAGAAAATGCAAATTGATTTTGAGCATAAGCACACATGCCCAGTTAGTCAGCAAATTAACGCCAACAATTATAATCAAAATCTACTAAATTAAAGTAAACTGTATCTTTATTGTTTATTTTATTTTAATTATAAAGAGAGTCATACGGTTTTTTATGTTCAAGATTTTAAATCTATTAAACAAAACTTATATATTTTTTAGATAACAACTATAAGTAAAGTTCGTTTTTATTATTTAATTATAAATTAAGTCACTTTCAGATTTATTAATTTGGTTTATGGGACATACCATGTTACACCAATATAAATGTTTCATAAAACATGTTTAACATTAGAGCCACTTACTACACTATCTATACACTACTAATAAAACTTATACAAATAACCACATCTTAAAATTTAAACCAATAAATAAAACCTTTTGCACTTTCAAGTAAAAATAATATTTTTTGTACTAAAATTATATTATAGTTCTAAATAAAACAAAAAAGAAAAAGTAAATAAAATCAGCTTAAAATATTTATATTTATTTCATTGTTTTGCAAATTTTATAATAACAAACCACATTTTTTGTAAATAACAATTATATGTTTATAACATCATCTACTACATCTTGTATATTAACATTTATCAATTTCAATCTCATGCAGTTTTTACGAGAATTGCAATAAGTTGAACCACATGCCACAGCTACATGGAACAGCATCATAATGCAAAAAATAGTCACAATAAGCTTCATTTTGTTATTGTGTATTTTGTGATACAAAACTCGCTTTTATACAACAAAAACTATAACATTTTTATTGCTGCATAAATTATAATAAATTCAAATAAAAATGTTAATGCTTGAAACAGCACACTAAATCAAAAATAAATGTTATTAATCTTTGTACAATAATAATTATATTTACTAAAAATTAAAAGTTATTTATGTAACACTGTAGAGCATGAAATAAATTATATAAAAATTTATATTTATTTAAAATTAGTCTTACTTGCAGAATATTGGTTAATAATTAAAAAAGTTGACGGATAAAAATTTTAAACAACATAATATGTAGAATATTATTCTAAACAACAGTGTCATATTTGCGTCTACTACAAAATTAACAACAATTTTGTTTTAAAAACGCTATAAAAATCAATATTATTAATATCAATATTGAATAGTATTATTTAAATTTGTTTAATTAACACTTATGATTGGTAATAATATTTAAAAAAATACAATTTATTAACTTTCAATTCATTTTTTTGTATCATATGTATATGTATCATAACAAGCGATTTGATTTTTTTTTTTTTTTTATTTTTAATATGTGATATTTAAAAATTACTTAATAAAGCAATATTAAATTTCAACGAGTGACAGCAAATCGCTAAAACTATTACAATTAATGAAGACTAGGTTTAATCAACATGTAAATATTGACCTTGAATATTTACGGCTTATAAGTCTCGAAAAAATACTGAATTTGGAAGTTTATTTCACGTGACAAGAGTACGGCTAAAAAAATCTCTTTCACAAGTTGTCACAACTGTCAGTGAATATTTGTTAAAATTCCTAGCAAGCCTTGTATCACAAGCAAATATTTTTTAGATGGCAATATGTCTTATATTTTGTTTAGACAATGTTAATGAAAATATCTACAAAAAAATCAAAGATCTGCAACATTACGTCAGTGTTAAAAAATATCTATGTCATTAGTCAATTTTAAATCGGCAATGATCTAAATAACTCGTTTTTTAATAGAAAAAAAAAACTGTTTACATCTATTAAAAATTCTTAGCTTTTTAGATACTTTCAAAGCTATGCCAACAACATAATTGTTCTAGCAAAGACCATGTTAGACCTTGAAAAGACAAATTAAAGAAGAATTAGATATGATTTGTTGTTTAGTTTATTATTTGGTACTAATGATACCTTGGATTATAATTTTAAAGTAAAAATTTATCAAGTTAGAAATACTTTATTTAGATTTAGCTGTAAAGTAAAGATGCTACAAATAATGTTGTTTTCTAAAAATAAGAAAAAAAAAAGGGTTTTATCATCTGTAAAACTATGAACTTTTGATTATTTAAAGAAGTTTATTATTGTAAATCAAAAATAAAGTTGGCAAAAAAGCAAATTTTTCAGGAACAGCATGATTTTAAATTCATAAAAATTAAAACCATCAGTTTTAACTATATATTTTCTATTGTTAAGAAAGTTATTGATACAATACAATGAAGCTTGTTAGTAGAATTCTATTTGTAACTTAAGCTTACTTTACACGGAGACATTTTTGTTAACAGATTTGTTAACAAATTTGATGTAAGAATTTTGTTATCGTATAATACAGAAATTTGTGTAACTCTACAAATGTTATAACAAATGTTATGAAAATTAGAACATGTTCTATTTCCGTAACAGAGATGTTGGGTGGGCATGCGCACTGCGCACAAGATCTGCTGTCACTTGTCAGTTGTTTATTTACAGAGTTATAACCTGTGGATTAATTTATGAAACAATAAAATTACCGTATTTTATATGTGAATTATGACCGTATTCATAAAAGCTGATTAAATTTAATGACTATTAAATGTGACAACATAACCTCACAATTCGATAAAACGTCAAAACTATTTTTATAAATTTAATAAAAATACATATTATTTATTTTGTGTTATTATTAAATATTATTTTTCATTTATTTTTGATAGTTATTTATTATGCCAAACTTGTTTTTATGGTAGAATAAGTATAAATAATTTTGCGGTTGTCAAATTTAACGATCCGTTACTGTAACTGACTTTTATGAATACGGGCATTTTAGTGTGGTAAGGTATGCATACAACTATAAATTAAATATTTTTTTAAATTATATTTAATCTATTTATATATGTAGGTGTTAATGACACTATTAATCTATCTAGATGTCTTGGACTAATGAGCAAGTTGCATTGTTAATAGAGAAGTATTCTAAATGCAAAACTCTTTATGCTGTGAAGCACAAAGATTACCATAACAAACACGCCTTCTCAAGAGCAAATTTCTCAATGCACCTCCTTGCTCTGGTCCGTTTGAAATGGAATTGTCCATTATATAGAAAAAAAACATTTGAATGGGAAACGAAGACAAGAAGAAAGTTGCGTCGGCTGGAAATTTAACAATACTCGTCAGCAACGTGTACGCTGGACGCATGTTTAAATAATAATAATAATCTTTAATTAGTTTTGAAGATAAATTTATACATAACATAACATATATTTCAAAAACTACGTCAATAAAAGCAAAATTAAAAATAATAATAGTGAATTAAAATTCAATTTCAAAAAATTCATTAATATTATATACCAAATGTATAAAAAGATGTTTTCACAGCTATTTAAACTTGTTAACAGTATCTGTTTTAATTTCTGTAGATAAAATAGATAGATTTAGAGTCTTTTGTTTTAGGTTAGGCTAAGATTACCTGATAACAATAACAGGTCTTCTCGAATTTTTAAACATTTTATGTGTTTTTTACATATTTTTGTTCATGTTTTTCAAGGTATAAAACTTGCAAATATAAATGCCGAGATGACGGTTAGGAATTTATGTTTTTTAAAAAGTGGCTTGCAGTGCACATCTCAAACTTGTAATAGCACGTACAGCTTGTTTTTGCAATAATACTAATTTGTTAATATATGTTTTTGCAGCATTCTCCCATATTTCAATAATATTTTGATAATTTATTTTTAAGCAGTCTAGATGATCACGCCAAGATTCCATACTATCAAGTGTCAGGCCAAAAATTTTTTGTAGCTTTCAAACCACCATCACATTGAAATTGTAGTGTCATTGTTTTAAACTCCTTTAATGTAATTTTATTTGCAACGCACCAGTTCTTCATATCTTTTTTTTATTTTAAACTTTTTTTTATTAGGTCTGGCAAAAAAAACTTAGTTTCTATAGAGGTTGGCAAGTCATTTATATACAACAACAAAAAGTAATGAACTCAAAATTGATCCTTGTGGTATACCATCGCTAATTGATTTTGTGTTGCTTTCAAATTTCTAAAAATTACTATTTGTTGCCTGTTTGATAAATAATTATTTATTAAATTTAACGGTAGTTTTTTTATACCGTAGAAATAAAGTTTATCCAAAAGTTTGTTATGTTTCATACAGTCGAATGCTTTTGTTAAATCAAAAAAATTCAAGCACATTTTTTCTCCAAGGCAATAAATATACATATATGTTCTACTAGTATATGAATAGCGTCGGATGTATTTGAATTTTTTGGAATCCAAATTGTTGCTTTGTTAAAATATTTTGTTTTTTAGAAACTGTAATATCTTGACATATATAAGTTTTATATATATAAGTATTTGTTTCACGATCATCGTCTGTTTTATATATAGAAACAACAACTGGCTAGTTTTAAAACATCAGAAAATTTTCCTTTCTTAATGCGGTTATTAAAAATATCTGATAGTATTGTTGAAACAGATGGTATTATAGTTTTCATGATTGCTGTATCAAAATTGTAAATGTCTTAAGGTTGTTTTGTTTTGATTGATTTGGATATTCTTTTAATTTCTAATTTATCCGTTGTTTGAAAATAATAGTTTAAATTTGTGTTGGATTTAATATAATTTGTAGCAGTTTTACATGAATGTAGAAATTTCTTATAGAAATTTTGAGCAATATTACAGAAATAACTATTAAATTTTTTGCTGCTTGAAGCGTTAGAAGATAAAAGCTGCTTCTTAGTTATTCCAGTTTCTTCTTTTACAATTCTTCAAAGAGATGTTGATGTCCCTCTTCTACTAATTTTATATAATATTGTTTGTAACTTAAATATGTTTGTTTTAGTTCTGCAATGTGTCTATCTACATAACACTATATATTAACTTTAGTGTAAGTCTGCATTCACGTAGAGATTCATTCATGGGTTTCCTTTGCTACGCCCTATTTAGCCCTTGGTATTTGAAGGGTTAGCCAAACTACGCTCAGTAAAGTAGGGGTTAACAAATAACACAAATACGATATATAAAATGTGTGCAACAGAGCAGCAAATAAAAGAAAAGAAAATAGACTCACCCTGTTAATCTTTAATATACCTGGGCTCCAATTGCTTTTAAATGTGATTTAATTGGGGTCTTCACTCGATAGATAAAATTTTCCGTCCTAGAAGCAATAAAGCTAAAAAAGGATAAAAAAAAGGAAATAAAAAACAATGTCACTCCCAAGAAAAACATTATATTAAATAAAAATTAATCATGAATCAAAAACTAAATGTTAAAATTTAAACTTTAAAATTGCATACACATACACTTCCACACCTATTTCTAAATACAAACAAAATTGTATCTTGGTTAATAATTACAACTATTAATGAGATACAAAAAGATAGATTGTGCTGCAATTAAGCTTTTTCTGTTTCTTTCTTCCAGATGCCACGTGCTTGCTAAATCGATCGCAATTTTTACAGAACTTTTTACAAACTTGGTACCAGGTTTGCAAAAACATAAATTAGTTCTTGCAGAACGATCTCCACAATTTCCTAATATTAATCCGGGTTAGAGGTTTTCTAAAACTATTTCCAGTGACAAACTACAGAGCTTCTTATTTAATATGCACATCATTAAAAACGCAGCGCGTGTTAGTAAAACAGAAGGATTCTAGTCAATTGACCCTAGAAACCAATTCTCAGCAAAAAAGCTAATTATAGAAATTTTATTCTAATAGTTATTAATTACTTACTGATCCTTTATTCAAAATTCAGATTCGTTAATAAAACGTGGAATTTGAAATAATCTTTATAAGCACACTTGCGATTGTATGACGCAAAAATTGGATTAAAAAAAGACTGATTTATCGCCCAGTAATCTCTCCTAAAGAATTAGCCTCCCCGTACAGGATTGCTTCACTAAGGTAAGAAAAAAAAAAGAGTAGGTAAGAAAAAGGATAAAAGATGTACATACAAGTAAGAAAACTATAATAAACAAAAAATACTTAATTAACAACTATTTCCTTCAATTATTGACAAAAATATTAAATCCTAGCAAATTGAAATTAAAAATTTAATTATTTGCGCAATTGAAACATATAAGTTACGCGTGGCAACACTGTAAACGGAGAAGAAACAAATACGGGGCAATAGTAGTGACGTCACACGACAGTAGCGCCATTGGCGCCAACGTGGATTATCACAACAATTATTTAATAGATAGGTTTTCTTATGGGAGATACTTGTTGGATTTATTTGTGTTGTTATAAGATATTTTTCAGCAATTCAGTGTTTGTACAATGATCATTTGTTCAGCAAGGTAATATTTTATGTATAATATGTAGATAATTAATAACACAATTTAAAATTAACACATATTAAAACATTCACTACAATATAACCTCACAAAATGTTTAAATTAAATTTTAAAATACATTTGTTAATTTAAGTAAATTAATATATTTGTTATTATATCTATACTATTGTATATTTAGTAAAACTAATTTATGATAATAAGTAGTATTTTACTCAAGAATTGACTCAAAGAATTAGGTTTAATGCCTCGATTATCCAAGATGATATTTTTGTTATTTGTTTATTAATTATTTGTATTTATAACAATTTATATATTTTTAATTATTGACATTATTAATGAAATTATAATAAACAACTTAACTTCTCATCAAATCAAATAAGATTTTAGTCGAGTAAATTTTGATTATATAAGTTTCGGATTGTATTATTAGCAGATTGAAAGTAATTATCTATAATATATTTGTAAAATAAAACATATTTTATAAAATTCATTGTTAATACACAAACAAAAACATTATCAAATACAGTACAATTACAAAAACAATATATGCATAGTTTCATTACACATAATTGGAACATTGATAACCAAAATTAATTATTACTCGATTAAATTCTTAAGACAATTTAATTGACTGGTTATGTTTGTTCTTATTATGTAAAATAATGTAACCGCATATATATTATATTAAATATTTTAAATAGCAGAAAAAACTCTGCCGATAAGCTTTTTCAATGTAATGTATAATGATTAAATTTTAAAACACAAATATATGTTTAAAAATTTATAAAACTGATGGTTTATTATTAAAGATTAAGATATTTATGTACATGTTCAATTACACAGTTAATATTTTTGTATTAAATTTATGAAGTCTTAAAATTTGCTTAATATTTATTTAAACTTAACCTTTAATAATAATTTGTTGCAGTTGATAATTTTACAGTATAATTAACATTAAATTTAACCCGGCGTTGCATAGGTGGGGTATAATAAACCCCACCAACTTTAAACACAACAAAATTAATAGAAAATGATTTTGCACAAATCCGTAGGCTTCAGTACTTTCCTAAAATTTATCGCTTTGTACATTTCCGGTGTTTTTTTAATTATATTTAGACTTGCATTAAAGTAGCATATGTGTAAAGTGTTTGTGACAGTGCTTAAACCCCACCTTAGTACTTATGTATTTTATTTTCACAGCTGATACCCTAACTTAGTATCTATGTATTATTTTAAAGTTATACCTCAAACTTTCAGCTTATTATTTATCAATGGCCATTGACAATGTTTTTTTCTTTTTTAAATAATTTAAAAATAAATTTCCAAATTATATACAAATACAACAACAACAAAATTTTAATAAAAAGAAGAAAATTTCTCAAAAAATTAGGATTAGAAATTAGTTAAGCTTTTCATAAATGTTAGAAAAGAAAATCAACTAATAAATCGAGTACTAGTTAAAAAAATGGATAATTTTGCGGCTTCTTTATCTTCAACTTTTTTAAAACCGAAAAAAAATAAATAAAGATAAAAAACTAAATTGTAGCAAATTTGCAAATTAATTTTTTTTTATACTTTTTTTATAAACAGAAAAAAATGTGATATTTTTTTTTAATTATAAAATTATTTATTTATTTATATTTTAGTTTTTTTGAAAACTTAATTTTTTAGGCATTTTTTGCAAATCTTTTCTACAAACTTATATAAAACTTTACAAAAATATTTTTTTAATTTAAGAATCTACCTGCAGATTTATTTAAAAACAATAAACAAATTGATTACTTAATTTTTTTGTTTTTTTTTTTTAATTTAATAATTCTTAAAATTTACTAAAGTTGAGAACTTAAAATTTTTTTCAAGTTTGTTTATAAAATTTTTTTGTTCATTTAATTTAATTTTTTGATATATCTAAAAGAAAATTGTTTTGTTTTGTTTTTGTTATTAGTATTATTTGTTTATTTATATTTCAGTTTGAAAAAAAAGTTTATTTTTTTGGTGTATTTTTTATACTTTAGCAAATTTTGAAATAAATTATAAATAAATATTTACAAAAATAATTTTTTTATGTGAGTACATAACTATAGCTTGATTTAAAAATAGTTTAAATTTTTTTATCAAAAAATGTTAAAAAATTAATAAAAATAGAGTGGGGTTTATTAAACTCCACCTTATCATACATGTCTTAAAAAACCACCTAGGCAACGCCGGGTTAAAAAGTATTTATTAAATATTTACAATTTGTTTGAGGTTATGTTCTATTTTTGATTTTCAATATGTGTTTATTTAAAATTGTATCATTTAATATATGGGCAATTCCATTTCAAACGGACCAGAGCTGGGGGGGATGCATTGAGAAACTTGCTCATGTATTTTTGTTTAGTTTCTATAACTTATTAGTAGTCTTTTGATCGGTATATGAGGGTATAAAACCAATAAAAAAAAATTCTACGATTTTTTAAAGTTTTTTTGTCGTTTTTTAACTTAATCGCATTTTGTGTTTAAAAACCGCAATTTTAACTCAAAAAAAATAAATTTACTAATGAAATCAATCAGAAATTTTTTGTAGAATCCAAATCTGGTGCCATTTCAAGTCTATACCCTGTCAATAAGCCGCAAAAGCTATTAAACCATGTTTTTGTTCTCAGTGGGCTGTGCAAAAAGAAGCATTTTTTTTAACCGCCAAAGTTGACGTATTTTGATGTAAATTAATTGAAAAATATAAATATGTTCTGTGTATTTGGATTTTAAGAGTCTAAAACTCTGCAAATCTGCAAAGTAGGCCTATCTTCAACATAAACTCTTACAAATGCACGTTTAGCCGCGCTCAGAAGAACAATACACCAAATATTATTAAAAATTTGGATTCTGGAGACAATTTTACATGGAAAATAGTCAGTGTTGTACTCATCGTCTATAGAAAAATCCATCTAGAAAGAAATGTTTACAAAATTTTCAGACAAAAAATGCGTTAAAAATTAATTATTTTTTATATTCACAAAAAATATTATAAACACACTAGGGTGTGGTTTAAAACTTTTTTTTAACAAATTTTGATAAGCGCCAGGAGGATTTATGTTTGAATGCCAAAAATAATAATATTTTCTAATTTTTGCGCCGATTGCTCGAGTCTAAATTTGTGCCGCAAGCGCAAACACTATCAAACAAAGAATAAAATGACCCAAAATTGGTTCAAGCAACAAAAGATGACTTTGTTAAACTTTTGAAATAAGATTAAAAAAATATAATCCAAATAATCTTTAAGAAAAATAAAAAAAAATTTTTTTAAGTAAATGTCAATTATTGTCAGATAAGCACGACACTGACTATTATCTATGTAATGTGTATAGTTTCTCTGAAAACTGATAAATGTGCATTTGTAAAAGTTTATGTTGAAAAAGAGGCTTATTTTTGCAGTTTTTTTGTGTTTTAGACCTTTAAAACCCAAATACACAAAACAAATTTATATTTTCTAATTAACTTACATCAAAACACGTCACTTTAGCGGTTAAAAATTTTTTTTAAAATGCTCCTTTTTGCACAGCCCACTGAGAACAAAAACATGGTTTTATGGCTTTTGCGGCTTATAGACAGGGTATAGACTTGAAATGGCACCAGATTTGGATTCTACGGAAAATTTCTGATCGATTTCATTAGTAAATTTATTTTTTTGAGTTAAAATTGCGGTTTTTAAACAAAAAATGCGATTAAGTTAAAAAACGACAAAAAACTTAAAAAAATTGTAGAATTTTTTTTTATGGGTTTCATACTGTCATATACCGATCAAAAGACTACTAATAAGTTATAGAAACTAAAAAAAAATACATGAGCAAGTTTCTTGTGGAATGCGCCACAGTGTTTACTGGGCTACTGTGCGCACCCGGTTTAAGTGACACCCTTCAAATTTCAGGTGTCAGATTTTATTAAGTAAGTTATTAATTAAACAAATAATATTCAATATGAATATAACAAAATTAACCAGCATCTAGCTAGAGTATTTTTAACCTTTCAGTGATAACGCCCGGTGTGTGACACCGCGCTAATTGTGATTTGAGTTTTTTTTTTACCTAGAAGGAGTTAATTCTTGTTATTTTAGGAGTTTGCACTTTTAATATTTTAATTTTATTTTTATTTTATTTTTTTAAATTTAATTAATGATTACATTAAACTGAGGAAGTATTTTTCTATGGATTTACTTTTTGTTAAAATTTAATTACATTATTCTCAGAATACGGTCTACAAGATGTTATTTGAATGTAATTAGTGTTAAGCTTTATTGTATTTTTTTAATTTTATGTTTTATATTATTGGTTTATTCTTAATCTTTCTATTCCTGGTAAACCCTTTCTAGGAATTTCTGATTACTACCAATACGCATTGATATAAATATCAGAAAAAATTATATTAAATTTAGTCTTTCAGCAATTTATGCTTGTTATACAGTTATATCTTTTAATTTTACCTTTGCTTTGTCAATTTTTGTATTTTGTTTTAAAATAAGAAAGAACACTTTTATTACAATTAAAGTTTTTTGTACATTATGGAGTCCTATGAGGCGTAACTGGCCCGCTTGCAGAAAATGATGGACAAAATTTTAACTGACGATAAGGTCGATAGAACAGAAAATGATGTGTCTAATGATTTAGAAATCGATGAAGATGCTACACAAAAGCGATTCTGAACACGAAATTTCTGATGTTGATGAAAATAACATATATAACAGTTCTAGTTTGTCTTTTATTGGAAAGGCAATAAAACCTATTAAAAATGCCAAAACTAAGCAGAACATTTAAAACTAGACAAGAAAATATTATAAAACGTCTTCCTGGTCCTTCTCAAGCAACTAAGTCGATATGAAATATTACAAAAATATAGAATTATTTTATTATATATATATATATATATTTATTAATGATTTATTAATGATTTAATAAATCTTCAATTACCAATTGTACAAATAAATATATTGCAAAAGTTGCCGAAAATTATGCTAACTATAAAAATGCATATCCAACTATTTATATTAAACTTTGTGATCTTTTTGGAATATTGTATATGGCTGCAGTTTGTAAAAGCAATATTCGTTTTGATGACATTGAAACTTGAAGTGAAAGAAGAAAAATAGACAAACTTGCTCCGATTCACAAAATATTTGTTATTTTCAGTCTAAACTGCCAGAACTGCTACCACCATTTAGAAAACTATACAGCTTTAGAGTATATATACCATCCAAACCCAACAAATATGGTTTAAAAATACAAGCATTATGCAATGCTAAAATGTTTTATACTAGCAAATTAGAGATATATTCTGGAGAGCAGCCGGTGCTTTGTGAGCATATTTCTAGTTTAAACAAAAATGTCACCATAGACAATTGGTTTACATCAGTACCACCATAAAAAATAAATAAAAGGAAACTGCTTTTAGATTTTTCAAAACTTTCCTTTTAACCAGCTTGTACCAGCATGTTTGGGTATTCCAATGACTGTACTTTAGTTTTATATATACAAAAAAAAAGAATAAATGTACTTTTAGTGTCTATTTTACATCATAATGATGAAATTGATATAGATAGTGGAGTTCTGCAAAATCCGGCAATTATTATTGACTATTATAAAACCAAGGGAGGCGTTAACCCCGTTGACAAGCTAGGCATCAGTTATGATTGTGCCACAAATACACTAAGATGGCCGATGGTAATTTTTTATTCTATGTTGAACATGGAATTAATTCGTCAATTATATATTCAGCAAATAACCCAGAAATGAGCATTGTAATACATCATCAGTGTGTTGTAAATAAAAGTAAATTGATTATCTGCTTAAAATGTCTGATTCGCTTACAACTGTCTTTGGATGTACAGACGCTATAGCCAATTGCCGTTAATTAAATTTTGCAGTATTTTTGATAACTTTAAACAATTTTACGTATAGTTGGCTTTCTAAAAACGTCAAATATATTATTTTCTATTGTCGCACAATGACCAACTTATTTTTTTTTTTTTTTATTTTTTGATGTTTTTAATTAATTTATACTCCACAAAAACTTTTATTTGCAAATTCTGTTGTTAATTAGTTGATTATTTAGCATTTTAATTGATTGCTAATTGGTTCTACAAATTATTAATTAAGTACTTTCTTCTATTTTGGGAACCAACGTTTCTTCAGCTAATCAAATCTGTTTTTATTTTTCTTCTAGCTTGCTTTATAACAAAGTTATGAGCGAGGTTATGAGTATTTTTATACCAAACGACACATTATTGCTAAGAATTGCTAACTAAACAGCGGTAAGTAATTATAACATAGGTCGACATAATACTGTTGATTGTTTTTATCTTTGTCAATCTTACGCTTGCATTTCGAAACAATTGATCAGAGACAAAGCTAATTTGGTGATTGTTTTCAAACAAGATGAATTAAACATTTACAATGATCACGTGTGTACTGATATGAGTTTTTCAATTTCTTGATTTATGCGGAACATGTTGGAAGAAATAGTATGGATTTTTGGCAATTAACAAAGACGATTCAATAACTAACGGAAGATACCGTTGCGGATTTATTTATTGAACTTAAACGGACTATATAAACAACAACAACGTACATTTTTAATTTATTTACTATGTTGCAAATACAGAAAATTATTATAGATGCCAGAAAAGCCAGAAAAGAAAGAATTATTTGAAGCACAAACTGAAAGAATTAATAAAACCTATTTGTGAAATTAAAAAAGAACTAAAATTCAAAAAAATAAACAAAAGATGAATTGATTAAAGAGAAAGAAGAAAACGAACAAGATAATAAAAACAAAACTAAACAAGAAGTGAAAAAAAAAACAAAAATTATACGATAGCCAAGTAGAAAAATCAAATCAGAACAATTTCTTAAGAAGACAATAAAAGTAATGATGCAGATGATGATGATTTGTGTCTACAAGTATTGATAAAGATAAAGAAAAAACACCCAATTTGACTATAAAAGATTTAAGAAAATTGGTGATTATCACAACTTAAAGTCAAGAATATCTGAGTTTTCTCAACAAACTACTCAAAAAGTATATAATAAAACTATTAGCAGAAGAAAAAGATATTGACTATGACAGTGATGTAAGATTTGATAATGTACTCAAAAAATAGATGCTTGTGTTAAATCGATATCTTTCAGAAAAGAAGATTTGCTCGAATACAAAGGAATATTAAAATCTACTAAAGCTTATTTTAAAAATAATGGTTGGGGTAGAAAAATCTTAAAAACTAGACTGAAGTAAACAAAAATATTTCAATTACTATTTCTACAGACACATCCTGCTAAAATAAAATTGCATACGTATGCAAAAGTAGGTTCAAAAATTGTCAAGAAAATCACAAACCAAAACATTGATCATGTTTATTAAGATTCTATAAATGAGCTTGTCGATTGCGTTTATTATGTTTCAAAACTTGCGAGTAACACTTCTGCAAACAACAACATCAACTATCGAAGAGTTGCATAAAGCAAGTATTATACAATACATAAGTAGATACAATAGAAAAATGCAAATAATTCAAAAACTAATTGGCACAAAAAAAAATATCCACGCCGTCAAACTGTAGTGAAAGGACTGACAAATCTTATTGAAATAGATTTGGCCAAATTTGTACCATATTTTAAAGTGAACAAAAAATACACATATATTTTAAACCGCTAAAAAATAAAACTGAACTCGAGGTTAGCAACCACTTGGCAAATATTTTTAAACAAGTTATGCTACATCTCTATTTGCCTTAAATCTTTAAAAAAACAAACCAAACTTGCTAAATAGAGACGAAAGTGGGTAAAAAATGTACCAACACTTGCCAAATAACACTAAAAGGATGCACAAAAAGCTGATGCTACATATTTCAATGCTAAACTGGCGCCGAAGTATATTGGGCCATTCACAGTAGGAAGACAAACATCTTCTTGGATATTTGCGTTGTTGGACGATGACAGTCGTGACAAAGACAATTAGCACGCCAAGGATCTTAAGCCTTTTGAACAGAATCCATTTAAGCTGTCTAGCTGATGATTGTTAGTTGTGGGTATTTATGTGTGTGAATGTGTTTGTGTGTTGTGATGTCCTGACGTTGACATCCAGCTTTCTTTATGATGCGTAAAGTATGGGAAGTTACTCTGCATACTTTTGACGACAAACTTGGCAAACAAGTTTGGATTATGAGACGGCCATGATAGGGATTTACGTGATGTCATTAGTACTGTTAGGCTATATTTTGTTTATTTTATTCTTCTTTTATTATTTTACCGACCGCACACCACCGAGCTTCGGCCCCCGAGGGAAGGGTGTTAAAGAAGTCTCTAGGCTATGGGACTGGTGTGTCGGACTACGGAACCTTCTTTAGTTTTTATTTCCATTCGGCTGCCTTTTAGTCAACTTTTCTCTTTTCTAACTATATTTGCGTGACACAGAATTTCTTCTTTAGTTTTTTATCTTTTGTTCTACTTTTGTGGTTAATGTGACTTATTTGAGGTGTTTATGGGTACTTAATATATAATATCGGTTTCGGATTAAGAAAATTTATTCTAAATTTTCTTATGGTAGTAAAGAGGGAGTTGTTACGGTCTATTTTTCATCTTGAGATCGGCAACAAAATGTACATCTTTGACCTGAAACAATTAAGGTCATTAATAGTTTTTAACTTAATGGGAACTTATTAATTGGTAAATAATTTAATGCTATAATTAACAGATATGTAAGGAATAGAGCAAAGTTAATTAATTAGTTGCATACCTGTCGATATTGGTGGTTACTTGCTAGATAACATCTGATATCGATCTTGGATTCCGCTAACTTCTTTCTACTAATGTAAATCTAAACAAATAAAATTGTTACTGGTTGATTATAAATATTATTAGTGGAAATTATAATTAGAAATTGTTTAGTGCCAATAAATCAGATTATCAACCAGTTTTTGTTGTTATTATTAGTTTAGGTTATGTGAGGTATTATATGCTCACATCGTAGTTGGATCTTAGTTATTGAAGTAGTTAATTTTATTACTGCTTAATTAATGTTTACTTACCATTTATCTGATATTTAATCTGTTGATGTTGTGATGCCTTCCAGTATACACAAGCACTGTCACATCACTGTCACTGTTGTTGTCAAACGCCATGTTGATTGAGCGGCATGAAGTTGGTAGTTGGCATTACTGTGTACTGATGGAAGAGTGACAGCATTTACGGTGTTGTTGCAATATCTGGCAAAAATTGAATCGCGCACCACATTCTTGCAAATCGTGGTTCATTAAGCGTGGGTGTCCGTCTTTATTTAGAGCAAATGAAATAAATCTATGGCCATCGGAGCCAGTGCTTTAGAAGACGTTTGTGGGTAAACAGTTTATAGGGAGGTATTTGGATTTTTACCAAATAGTGATTTTTAGAAAATAATTAGTGGCAATGTGCAACCCAACGCTATATGCGGATTAGTGACCCCACGTGGACCACGCGCGGACACTTTGAAGCCGCACTACAACTTAGGTAGGGTTAAAATTTAAGGTAAAGATACATTATTTAATTCTAGATTGTGGTTATAGACTTTGCATTTACATTTATCTTTAAACTAAATATAAAATTTGATTTTATACTGCTGTATGCTTGAGTGAGCTTGACCAGCAATAGTGATAAGGAGTGGATTGGAATTTGGAATTATTATTATATAATGGTTAGAAAAAAAATCGAGATCTAACAACTATCGATCAGGATAATCAGGAGCTGTGGCAACTGGGTCTGGTTAGAAGAAACCGTCCGTTCCTTAGATTTGTATTAGTTCTCATGTGTAGTTGGTTGAATATCCGATTAACTTTAATTAATTATTAACCAGTTAGCCAGTTTTTTTAAAACTATTTTAATATTGTATTAACCGTTATATTTCAACTAGCAACTGAAGGACAGGTTATGTCACTAAATTTATGTAACTTATTTCAAAACGATGGTTTTATTAAACATCGAGCTACATGAGTAGTTGTTTATAACCATGTTTGTCAACAAAGGTTCACATAAACATAAGATTAGCTTTAAATCATTTTAATTTTTTTTTAAATTTTAAACATTAGATATTAAAGATACAATTTTATTGTAAGACGTTGAATTATCTGTGTCGAGTTAAACTATTTGATTACAGGGTTTTGTGCAGGGATAGTGCTATTCCGGACATAAGGAGATAATACCAGTGAGTATTAACCATCTTTTAATTTACTTTTATGTGTATTCACAGATATTTCAAGTCTATTATTTTACAATTATAGATATACAGGGTGGACTTCAAAAGAAATTCCGTGGCGTTCACTCTCTACCACCTTTGTCTACACTGAGCTACGACGACGGCAAGAGAAACCCTATCCACCTCTTAGTCAATAAAGCAGATAAGAAATATAGTAGGCCATAGGAAGCGTGACACATTTTATTAAACTTGCTACTGTTTCTTTTTTAGAACTTGTATCCCCCACTGTGCCTGCTATTTCTGCTTTTTTAATTTCCGTGCTGACTGTCACCTGCAGTTTGTTTTCTAGAATGTCCTCTATAACTAATACAAATACGAAGCTCTGCAGCCATCCATATGGAGACGGTGTAGAGCAGCAAGTGGAGAAAAAAAAAATGAAATATAAACTATAAATAAGTAAATATAATAAATAACAATTAAAAAAAAAAAATCTACAATTCTAGTTGTGGTTACTATGTTTCTACTAGCATTGTACAATTTGTACCTTTTTGTTGTTTTATTGTATCTAATTAGTATTATCTGTACTGACTTTTTTTCTTATTTAGTTCGTTTTTTTTTTGGAATATGAACCATTAAAAGATTCTGAAATCACTTACATCTGGCTTGTGACCGTGCTAAATTTCATAAGTAGTTTTTCCATCTAAGCCTGATATTATTAACCTGTTTCTCAAGTAGACTGCTGTATGTACAGCTTTAGCCTAAAATTTAGTTTTTAGATCTGCATCAAATAACAAGCACTTTGCCTTCTCCACAATAGTTCTATTCATTTTTTTTAATAAACTATTTTGTTTATGGAAATAAAGGTTTGTTTTCTGGTGTATGATACCATTTTGTTTGAGTAAGTTTTTTATTTTATTATTGCAGAACTTACCACTACTGTCTGATCTTATTTTCTTTATTCTGCAATTTTTCTGGTTTTTCAACATTAATTGAAACTCATTAAATCGATTGATTAATTCATCCTTTGTCTTCAGAAAATACACAAATGTCATACAACTGTAATCGTCCTCAAATAACACAAAGTACCTGGAACCTCCTAAAGACATTTCTTGCATTGGACCACACTCATCACTGTGATTAACCTCCAAGATTCTGTCTGCCCTTGTTCTTTTGTGTTTAAACGGAAATCTTGCCTGTTTCCCTTTACAGCAAACTACTTTATATTGAATTCTCTTAACCACTCCACCTTGCATTTTTTTAAGATTTGCATAACTGATATGTCCATATCTGCAATGCCACAATTGACTCATGTCTACTGCTGTACTCAGCAAGCTGCTTTCACAGTCAATTGAACTTTCAACATTTAACTTATAAACATTTTTGATTAGATCAGCTGTTGCAATCAATCCATTATTTTGATTTAAAATCTTGCAACCATCTGCTTCAAACTGTACAATGTTACTATTCTTGATTAGTTGACTAACCGACAGTAAATTCGTTGTTAGCTGAGGTACACACATTGCACGTTTAATTTTTACTTTATGTCAGTCTTTTCAAACCACTGTTGTAAAGTTAACTTGTCCGTTACATTTAACTGGAATTGTACTTTTATTTGCTACCATGCTTTCATTTAATTCAACTCCCTTTGACACTTTCCTAATCCAGTTTCTGTTTACAGTTAGATAAACACTCGCGCCCGAGTTTACATACCATTTAAAAACATCGCACTGAACGCATGCTTCTTTTATTATTATTACTTTTTCTATGTTTGTCTACATATCCGTTTGGACAGATATTTTTAAAGTAACCCACCTGTTTACACCTGTAACATTTTACATTTTTGACATTGACAGTTAATTCACGATTACTGCCAGCTGCCTTGTTACGCCCGTACTTGTGTTTCACTTCCGCATTTCTGCCGTTTGCAAGTGCATTTCTTATCTTTTGTGATGTCAGTCAATATTGCAATTTTGGAATGTTTTATCTCTATGATCATCGGTGAATACCTTTTTGGCAGTTTGGCTAACAATAATAATGATCTAATCCACTCATCATTTATTAGAAAATCTGTTCCTTTCAATTTCTGCGCTATGTCAATCATTTGATTTACGTACAACTTACTTTGAATCACAATTCTCTAGTCTTATTAAAATAAAAGCTTGTAGTAATCCAATTTTCCTTGTAAACCACAAGTCATCAAGTAGAGTTTTCATTTTATCCTAGACATCCTTTGCAGTTTTTGCCTCCTTAATGTGCACATACAACAAAACCTCTATGGATAATACTAGCTTGGCTTTTGCTTTTTCCATCTTTTCTGTGTCTTCTTCGGTTCCAAATACACTCTTAAATAATTCATTCAACACTAATAGATTTTCCGATGCAAACACTCATTCTGCGTAGTTCTCTCTTCCCTTCAGCTTTGTTATACTGCACAAATATTTGTCGAAGTTGTATACGAAACTAACTTTTTTTGTTTATAATTAATAATACATGTACATAATAGAGAGCGCTACAATGAACATTTTTAATAATATAATTTCAACATCAGGTGCCCCACTAAACACAAACGGCATATGTTTGAAGTGGAACAACCCTTTCCCTGATATGGTAAAATCCATCAACTTAAATCTTTACAATTTATATGCATCGGGATTTCTTAATATGCTGTCTTAATATCGAGACTAGAAAGAAACTTAGAATTACTCAATTTTGCGGAGTATATATGCACAAGATACAGATACTGCAATTAACTTCCAATACAAAAATAATAGTTCTGTTTTTTTAGGTATCAATAACATTGGGGAGCTCCAGCCGCTGGAACTTTGCTTGGTGACCCAATATTAACATTTTAAATACTTTTGCGTCAATTAATTGTTGCATAAATGGACTTATTGGGTAATAGCGTAACTTAATTAGTAAACTATTGATGCATATAAGATGGAAACTTTGCTTACACAACCCAGCTCTACATCCTTTACTTTTGCAAAATAGTCTTAGATAATTCCTCCCTGTCTTTGCTCAACGAGTCGTCCGTATTATGTAACAAACTAACATGCAAATTCTGCTAACGTTCTAGCATCTCTTTGTTAGTACCAAATACCCATTCTCCCGGTCTTATTACAAACAATATTCATCAATATACTTCTAGTATCAGTACGTGCCGTAATCCTGGTACTATGTAAACATTTAACATTTTGTTTTTTTTTTAAGTTCTATAAGGACCGAAACTTTCCCTACACAATTTATTTTTTGATCGTTTGCAACCGTACACTCCGTAGTGTATTTTTCTAAACGTACTCCCATAATTTGTAACTTTTCCCAATCCGATAACGCTAAAAAAATCGTGTTAGTGATAGTTAATAAGCTAAGAAAATAATTTACACAGGAATCTGAAACTATTTTTTACCCCCTTCCTTAGCAATACATATATTTAATTATAATAGTCGATGAAATACCATTATTTTATGTTTATAGTAAATGACATCTCCCTCGCATGGTTTCTCTATGTTTTACTTGCATGTGTGACATGAGGCTTAAGGCTCGACGTGCTAAGAAGCGGATTATGTCAACGAAGCAGCAGTGAAGCGTGAGGTAGCAAGAAGGCAGGACTTTTAAGTTGTCCATCACATTTCAATTCTAGTTCGACCCTTGTTTATCTAAGATATCAGAACCGGGATGGGACTATACAGTAATATTTAGCGCTAATGCGTAAATCTCAAACTCAGGTAGTTCGAACTTTTATTACATTGGGCATGTGATGTACTTGATGCTAAATAAATAAATTTTTAATAATTATTATATAATTAACAACTTAAACATACTATTTATATTGAAATATTTAACTGAATTTAATTAACAGCTTTTTAAATAAAAAATTTATTTAAAAATTGCATTAATTCAGCACGCACGCGTATTCAAAATATTACCGTGGTAATATTACCACTTGCATCACTAATTGTGACCTACGTGATCTAATAGTTCTTTATTTTAATTGTTTTTATCTGTTTGTTTACCTTTTATGTAATCTGCTTACTAACAACTTTTGCTGTTATTTTAAGCATCTATACAAATGTAATGTTTCTATAACTTGTTCTCAATTTCTAATGACTCTTAGAAGTCAAAACATATGTAAGTTGACATAAATATATTTTTTTAAATACATTTGTGAAAAAATATTGTTTTATTTTGTTATATCATTGACTTTAGTTTGTGTAGTAAAACTAGTCAATTTTAAATAGTTAGTACTTGGGGGTATCAATAGGTATATCGGATATGGCCACACTGACCCAGGAGCTAATCAGTTGCTCGAATAATAGTTTTATTTTATTTCCGTCAAAGTCGAACAGCTGTTTATTTATACGCACAATTTCGAATGCCAGCATAAGCGTTCACTTCGATGTTTCCATAGTTTTTAGTTATTATTGTTATTAGTTTTGTAGTTTAAATTTAAGGATATAAATGAAAAGTGTCATTTTGTAATAATATATATTATAGTTCTATAACTGATAGCAGTTATAGGACTATAATATTAATGTATTATTAATTATTTTTACAGAATTTATATTTTGTTTATTGTAAAGAATTATTATTTATTTTAATTTAATTTTAATTTATTTGCAAATTCTGTGTGGATTTGCCATTTTGAACTCTGCCGTTGTTAGTTTCCAGCCTTAAAATAAAGAAGGAAAATGGCAAGTTTTAAAAATAGCGCATTTTATTGACGCAAACTTAGCTCAGCGCCGCTAGGCGTCCGTTTTACAAACTTAATGTTTCTTCCCTGGAGCCAACAGGCGCTAAAACTCGTGGCAAAATATTTATAGGGATTTGACTTATCTTCTATTGTATGATCTGTGGTTAGTACGGATGTTTTGTTTAATACTGCTAAGTACATACATTTAGTTTATTAAAATGCCTTCTCATTTTAATTACCGAAAAGGTAACAAAACTAGCCTTCGGACGTCGGCTCATCGATATAAAAAAAAAGTTTTATACACATTCGAAAGGTAAGTTTATATTTAGAGCGTGTATTTATTATACAATTCAAAGTTAATTAACTTTTATTTAAAAATGTACTTTCTTTAGATTGTGAATTCTATTATGGAAAGTCAATCTGAAGTATCTTCCAATAACAACATGGAAATTATTGAAACCGTTGATAATAAAACCAACCAGTCAATTGAATCAACATCATCAACAGGAGAAGAGCTAATAAAAAACGACGAGTGTAAGGTAATTATAATATTTTTTAAATTCTTATATACTAATATATTGATTTTATAAATTCAGCTTATGGAAAGCTCATATTTAAAACCCAGTCCCGTGTCAATTAAAGGACGCAAAATAGTCGATTTGCAATTTTTTATTGATTCTTTGACGGAAATAAGCAATCATTCCAAAATTTTTGACTGTTTGTTAAAAACAATGTATATATTTATATATATAAAGAGGAATTTAACGGATTTTTATCTACTCTACATTTTACATGTTCCATGTGTAATGCAACTTTTAAAGTAAATACTTTTAAAAATGACGAACACTATAACAACGCAACGCAGTGTTAGGTATAATGAGAATTGGGGTCAGGACTGGCGCATTTAGAGCAAATCACATCGGCCCTGGAGATACCTTGCCCATAATAAAATTGCCAATTGCTGGGAAGAAAATAGGTCCTGGTGTTAACAAAATTAATGAAGGATGCAGCTGAAGAAAAAAAAAATTAGCAATTGTAAATAATAAAGTTGATTCCAATAGTACTCCCCAAATTACAGTAGTGTGTGATGGAAGTTGGGCTAAAAGATTGCATGAAACCAACTACAACTCTCTATCCGGGGCTGCAGCCATTCTGAGCAATAAAACTAAAAAAAATTTATTCTTAAGCGTTCGAAACAAGTACTGCAGTATTTGCCAAATGTCGGAAACACAAAATACTTCACCAAAGAAACATATGTGTTACAAAAGTCAGAAGGGAGCTTTTAGTGCGATGGAGGCTGATATTATAACCGAAGGATTTTCTAAAAGTAAAGAAATGTATGGCTGCATTTACGATAAAATGATTGCCGATGGTGATAGCAGTTGCTATAAAAAAATCTTTGACAATTGCCCATTGTATAATTGTGAAGAAGATAGAATGCAGCAATCACTTGCTGAGAAATTATGCTCGAAAAATTAGAGAATCGATAAAAAATAAAAATGCAGAATCTCTTATTCTTTGCTAACAGATACGGGTAATTAATATAATTTTAATTGTTTTTACTAAATTTACAAAACATTGTTTTATTATAGAAAAACGAACTTAGATTGAGATGAGCTGTGACAAAAGCAATATCTCATAGAAAAAATCTAAATATTCCAATGCAGGAAAAGGTTGATTTATTGAAAAAAGATATTGAAAACTCAATAAGTCACGTTTTTGAAGTACACAAAAACTGCTCAAACATTGGTTATTTTTGTAAACAAGATCCTATTCTTACCGGAACAGTGATGAGTGATTTAAAAATGACAGGTAAAGTGTTACTTACTACAAAATAATAAAAAATAGAGTACCTTTTATATTAAAAATATACATCATTATTGTAAATAAATTTTATTATTACATAACTTTATTGCAGATTTGCACAATAATCTGCAACCATATAACATTTATTTAAGACAACATGCGTCAAGTCTAATACTCGATGTGGATCATAATTGTGTGGAACAGTTCAACTCCATTATTGCTAAGTTTATAAGGATAAACTATTGCAACAGAAGGTCCTACCATCGCGGTGTGGATCAGCAGTAATTAACCATAGTTTTGGTCGACCACTATATTTGTCAAATAAACAATGCAGAAAAAGCCCAGGAAAATTTGGAACAAAAATTGAAATGCAAAACTTAAAGATACGCAATAAAAGTAAGGGTATAAGACCCAAAAGATTCTTTTTTAAACAAAACAATTCAGTTGACAACAGTGGATACGGCAAAAATTGCGAAAAGCCCGATCTAAGCCATGAAGAAATGGAGTCAGCAAAAATAAATTATATAAACCAATTAAAAAAACAAATGCTGAAATTTGCATTATACAGCAGACAACGCAAGCGCAACGAACATGCGACTTGTGGCATATGGAGCAGCGTAAACAATTCACTGCATAATTTTTTAACAATGTATGTAAACGAAGACTGATTACTTGTTGTGGAAAATTAGTTGAAAATATTTTATATTCCAAACTATTTACATCAAAGAGTACTTCATATGGTATAAACAATGTGAAACGCTTACCTTCCTGGGTGTCCCTTGGCGTACGGCTACTCATATAATCGGTGAGCTAGGTCCTGGTGTTGTTAAACTAAGTTTAACGTATCACAGCCAGTTCAACACGCTGATTCTAACAGGCACAAAACAACTAAAGAGGGCTCCAGCCACTTTCCTTAAAGTGGCAAAGTCTGAATTATAATAAAAAGGAAATACAGGGAAATAGCAGCTGAACTCGAACAAAACATTTATTGTCACTTACTCGTAAATAATGGAAAATAAACATTGGTACTATAATAGAACAATAGAACAGGAAACTAAATCTATAATATGGTATTTGATTTACCCATAACAAAAACATCTATGATCGACAATGTTTAGTCGTAGCCATTTAACTTTAGATTAATACCCAAAAATAAGAATGTATCGATAACAATAAATACGTAGTATTTGTTATACAAAACAAAAGTTATGTCTAGTTACTAACCCGCTGTGTTGTTCAAACTGGATGATACATGCCAAACAAAAACTTGTATATGTCCTTAGCTTGCAACAGATTAATCGAGGTGGTTAACTATCCGCGTTACATAAATTTCGCATTATTATTTGTTGTTGCCGCAACAGAAATATCAAACCTTATGGATTCCGCCGAGAGTAAGCTTACTGACGCGTTACATAAAACAAGGTTTCAATTAGTCTTCAATAAGACAGAAATAAAGCAAGCAACCAAAACACATTGGTACTGAGTGCGTAGCGCAACTGTTAACCCTCACAACCATCTATCGTTCAGCAAATGTTCACTAAACGTATCAACCGTTTAAATAAAACAAATGACTCATATATCATAACCTATATCCTAAACACAAAACTATTGAGACTAATATTTCTATGTTGTTAGTGCTAAATGCACAACAAAACACATGGTACCCACATAAACGCAAAATTACTTTAGGATATTTTGGTTGTTAGTGCTGATTGCACAAAAACACATGTGGTACCCACGTAAACAAAATTGTCTTAATCCTAACTAGTGCTGATTGCACATAAACATAAATCTAAACAATTTGTCAGATCCAAATACGTAAGGCATAAATGCGACTCCAACTGAGTGCTGACACACACTAATGCCACTGACACATTAGCGTGAAGGTTCATTTATACTATATAGGGTTACAATATTTGTATGCACCAAAGTGACATACTGAAAGGTTATACTTAATTTCTAAATCTCTACAAAACATTTCCTACGTATATAAACAATTAATAATTTAATTAATCCTAGTGTCAGTACACTGGGCATTTTAAAATAACAAGCGCAAAACTGGACTTATCTGGTTCCCAAAGTGTGGGTTGTAGCTGTAGACATGGATTAGGCAGCGTGGAAAGTCAACCAGGCTCCTTAGTTCACTTTGGCATGAAAATGGGAGATCACCGATGCTTGGCAGTGCAATATAAGTGCTCTTTCCGGTTCCTTAATTTCATACGTACATATTAACGAGTGCGATCAACGCAGGAGGATCTCCCAACGAGATGATGCATTAAGCGGCTGGTTATGTTACATCCACAAAATAATAACGTGGTAATATAGCCACAGTTATAAACCTTAAAGAAAACACGAATTGTAAAGCGGAAAATGCAAGATGACTTATATTACCTCTGATGATGTTAAGGCTTGCAACGACGTGGTGGACGTTTGCCATGCGGTGTCACTTCCGCTACCACTCGACTTAACAGTGCTACGGTCAGAAACGGAAAAGGACTTCTTTTGCAATCCTTGTTTCGTTATCAACTTTGAAAGTCACAAAAATGACTTTTGAAATCGGCGCAACGCATTTCTGAGTGGCCAGCTGCTGCCATTTACCGACAGCTCCAGACACCTACCGCTACTAGATAACACCAATAGGTGGCGGTAGCACTAAGAAATGCAACAAAAGTTCGCAGCTTCGAACATTTTAGTGATTCTGACAATCAAAACAAACAACTCTAACCTAACAAAAGCCGCCTCACAGAAGCTTTATTTACTGTTTGTAAATATCAAGGCTTAACACAATTTCTGGTATTGGTGGTGAGTATTGATGTATCATGATTAAATAATACTTAAGTGATCCGATCCTCTTACAGATATTTACAGTCTGTGGTTGTGGAAATAATAGAAGTTAATTGCTGAAATTCAATAATCCTATCTGGTCAAGTTAGTGCTCTCAGGACCAACAGGAATGGACTAATATTACTGGCTAACCTCTCCGTCTGGCCAAACTTCCTGATAAGCTAAGTATTATAATTACTTCTTATTTTTTTTATTTTAGCTAGTCGATCTTTATCACCAACAACCGGAGGATGTATGGACTGTGATGTCATATAACGTGATGAAAAATAAAACGTTACACTACCCCTCCTCCCAATACAAAAAATTGGAAAACCTGGACTATTTTTTGGTAACAACTAACTGAAGGAACACCTTTTATTACGTTCTGATAAAGTGAAATCCATTGATAACCTCCTACACCTGATCACAGTTATGATACCAGGTAACATTGGACTTCTTATCCTCTATCAAAAGATTACTAAAACTAACCCAACACCTCAATTAATCTAACTTAAACTACTAAAAAAAACATTCTTAAATACCCTAAATTCATGACTTAACTACTCAGGACTAAAGTCATCTCCATTAAACGGTTTTAAATCCTTAACATGCCAACCAACTTTGCGATTTTCCATTTTAGTCACTAAACTATACACTAACCGAGACTTTACAGCTGACACTCTACAAAGGATGTAGAGAGGTGCCAACTTAGCTGCAAATCTATCAATTGCTTTAGATAAAATGTATGTCTTTTTCCATACAAGATCATTTAACTTAAATTCAACATCCCTACGACGGAGATTGTATGTTCTTGCGTTTTTAACATATGTTACTTTAAGTCGGTCAGATACTAACTTAAATATTTCAGGGAGTTTTGATAACTCTTCTCGCACAATATCTTTTTTCCCTTCATCAACCATGAAGTTTTTTACATCTCTATCACCGTAATATGTTCCAGTCACTGGCACAATCCTACAAAAGTTCAAAAAGTTGGGGCTGAATCCGGTGACTTCATGAATTGCAGATCGGACTGCAAATCCAATTTTATACAAATTTTGGTCCCAATGTTTATGTTCCTTATTTCTTAAATCCATTCGTATAAGAGTTTCAACTGTTTGGTTAACTCGTTCAGTGAAATTCACCTGCGGATGATAGCGGGCGTTAAACCACGGACTTTTAACAACTTTTTAACAGGTCCTGAAATAACTTGTTTCTAAACTGAACTCCATTGTCGACTAACACGACTTAAGAAACTCCAAACAGAAGAAAAACATGATTTTCGACGTACTTAGTTATTTCCTGAGCTGTGGCCTGCCTCATTGGATGTACCAACACAAATTTGGTGAACCAATCTGTTGTAACGAGGATGTACTGATGTCCTTTTGTTGACCTAGAAAGAGATCTCACTATATCCATTGAGATGGTCTGCCAAGGGAATTGTACGTTCTTGGGTTTCCCCATCAAACCAGTATTCAAGATGTTTGGAGCCTTTTGGGAAGCACAGGTAACACAATTACAAACATATTTAAAAACGTCTTTTCTCAACTTGGGCCAATAGTAACCTTCTCTGACTCTGCCCAGAGTTTAAAAATAGCCAAAATGCCCTGCTTTAACATCATTATGGCAATTTTCTAAGACCGTGATTTTCTCATAACTAGGCACTACCAGCTTCAATTTGGACTGGTTATACGGATCATATCGTGAGACGACATGCTTATAAAGTTTGTAACTTTGTCGGGAATAGTTATTAACTTGATTTCAGGACACGTCATTGGGTGCATCCGAGACAGTGCGTCAGGCACCACATTCAGTTTTTCCTTCCGGTGTTCGAGGTCCATGTTATATTGGGAAAGTTTCATTAATCACCTCGCAAGACGCCCCGCCGGATCTTTTAGGTTTTGTTGCCACAGCAGGCTGTAGTGATTCACTATCGTCCTGAATTGCGTTCCTTCGATATAAGGTCTGAACCGCTCAATTCCAAATAACAACGCGAGGCATTCGCGCTCCCTAACGTTATAATTTCTTTCGGCTCGCGACATCAACCTTCTGGCGTAAGCAATGACGTGTTCGTCTCCATCAAAATCTTGCGTAAGTACCTAAACCAACATCAGAAGCGTCGGTTTGGATGGTAAATTTCTTTTTAAAATCTGGGCTAACCAACACTAGTGAGGTAATTAAGGCATCTTTTATTTTGACAGAAGCAGTTTGGGCAGTCGTATCCCACTTTATGCTTTGTCTTTTCTTCCTACCGGACAAGAGCGCATTCAATGGCGCCACAATAGTTGAGAAGTGGGGTATAAACCGCCTGTACCACCCGCATAGGCCTAAGAATCTTTTGACCTCCGTCACATTTGATGGTTCAGGGTAGTTCACCATTGCTTCTATCTTTCGAGGGTCTGTCCGTAATCCCACCTTGTCGACGATAAAAACACAGGTACCTTAGGCTGCTTTTGCAAAATTTACATTTGCCAAGGTTTACTATCAGTTTGGCATCTTTTAATTTCTCGAAAACATGTAGCAAAACCCTCATGTGTTTTTCAAAGGTATTGGTGACGACTATGATATTATCCAAGTTCACAAATATTCTGGGCTCCCATTCCGGTCCAAACAAGGAGTCCATTAGCCTCTGTTGGGTTTGAGCTGCGTTATTTAATGCAAAAGGCATAACTCTAAATTCAAACAGTCCACGAGAAGAAATGGCAAACGCAGTTTTTTCGCAGGATTCTAGAGACAGTGGAATCTGCCAGAAAGCACTTTTCAGATCTATTGATAACAAGTACCTAGCATCTCTAAGCTTATTCAAAATGTTGTCTACTATCGGCAGAGGATAGGCATCTCATTTCGTTACTGAGTTTAGCCTGCGGCCGTCGAAACAAAAGCGACAGTCTCCATTGGATTTCCTCACTATCAATACTGGACTCGGCCAGCCTGACCTGGAAGGTCTGACGACTTCCAGACCTAACATCTCATCAAGCTCCTTGTTGAGCTTCTCTTGCATGCAAGGTAACAAAGCGTGGTGTCTCTGCTTGATGGGCTCCGTAGTCCCAACATCAATATGGTGTCTGATTTTATCAGTTAGTCCCAGATGTGTTGTGCTTAGCTTAGAAAACTTAGTCACTACTTCCTCCAACTGCATTTTTTTTCTTTTTCAGACAACTCTTCCCTGTTTACAATGCTCAAATACGGATTGCTGAAATCTGTAGCAAAACGAAAGTTCTCATCGACTTCTTCTAAACTCCAAGTGCTACTTTTGAAATTCAGCCTAATGTCGAATTCTCGGATAACATCCATTCCTAAAAGAAGCGTGTCTCCTATAGCAGAAATAACTGGTACTTTTATAACTGAGAATATGTGATTAATTGTCAAGGGGAGATGAACAAAACCAATGATTCCTTTTTCGGAACCGTCTGCTATCTTCACAGTGGTTGATTCACCCTTACCATGTACGATTCTTAACTTTAACTTATTAATAAACGGATTTCCCTTACCGCCTATACACGAGAAGTTAGCTCTCGTATCTACCAAAGGATTGAATTCTAACCCTAAAATACTAACTCTAATATATACACGATTGTCATTGAGCCTTTCCACAAAAACTCGGTAAAGCTCATGAACGACAGACAGAACAGGTTTCCTATTTGTAACTTTAATTCTATTTTCCTTACTTACTATCATATTGACAAGACTATTTTTAGGGCTGCGCACGTCCTGTTTACTGCTGGACAACCCTATTGCCCGTTTCCCTGATTGATGGCCGAAGGACTGAGACATTTTGCTGTCCTGAACATTTTGGACAATTTCTTCGACGAAAGTTTTCTTTTCCGCAACCAAAGCAAAACATTTTCTTGGCTTGACGGCATTCTCTGTGTGAGTGTCCAGTCCTTTTGCAGTTCCAACACATTATGGTTCTGGACAAATGTGGTTTTGTATTCTGGAATGAGGAGTCGGTTGTTGTTGCATAACGGGGATTTGGTATCCGTGAAATTGTCGCAACTTGAGGGTTAGCATTGTGTGATTTCTTGTCGGGTTGGAAAAACTTTGATCTTTCCAATCTTCGGCACAACACGCCAAGTTCTGATACGCTGTGGATTTCATGTAGGGCTAGTTAAGCGCTAATGGTAGGCCTTAGATTTTGTCTCACTAACTCCAATTTACTCGTTTCACTCGGTAAAATTGGTAACCTCCTAAATAGGTTCTCCATCACTGCTATGTAGATAGTGGACCTTTCTTCTTGACCTTGCATTCGGGTCCTTATCTTTTCCCAAGTCTGACTATTATAATCGTAAGGGAGGAAGTCTAACTTCAATGCCCTTACCAAAGAATCCCAATCTCCCACGCTTTCTCTCATTGATCAATACCATGTTAAGGAATCTCCTGTAAATAAGTCTACAGCAGATTTATATACTTGGGCCTTAAAAAAAAATTTCGCAGTTCTTAATTCTTCCACTTTTTCTAAAAAATCTACTAAGTCAGGCGGATTACCATAAAACTTGATTGCCCATCTGCACACTAGATCCTGAACTGTTTTTCCGTATTCTGCTCCTGTATTCGGAGTTATTGTTCTTGGCTGAAAATACGGTGGTGAGGGGGCAGATATACCTAAACTTTGAGTTCCGACTGGAGTACTGGATCCTCCTGGGATAGGTTGTACATGGTTTGGATAGCTTGGATCAATGTTCATTATTGAGGCTACTTCTGCTCTCATTCGAGCTTGGGCTTCTTTTTGTCGTTCTGCTACATCCACTTCGTCGATTCATTTTTTCAAATTTACTTCTAAAACAAAATATCTATTTTGCCACTCTTGTACCAACGCAGCGAGTTCCTCGTTATCAACAGTAATCTTTATTCGTTTTAACCGGTTAAGAACATGGCACATTCTGGATGAAACTCTTCTCTGCATCCTTCTCCTGTCTGTACCCGGAAAAGTTTTGATGATCTTATCAATGCTGGTCAAGGAATCTTCTATCTCTCCTTTACCCACCTCCATGTCAAACTCCTCAAACGGTTCAGTTTTAACCTCATGTTGCAACATAGTTTTCAAGATTGACTTCTTGTCGGCCAGACTACCGTCGCAAGTAAACCGTCTAATCTTAAGCTCATAATCAATCTCGTGTTTCCATAACTCCAAGGATCTAAGCTTTTATTAATCTCTTCCATCGCTATTTGGGAAAATGCAAGCATGTTTACTAGAAATTACAATCTGCTGCCAACAACACCAGTTGTAAAATCGCAACACTTTAAGACCCAAAAAGAATAACAGGGCAGATTATACACAACGAATACTCAATACACCTCGTAATAACAGTTTTGCTTTGAAATATCCTATTTTTATATTTGTTTGTTCAAATGTTTATTTATATATATATACAGGGTGTCCGGAAAATACGTGTACAACGTTTGACGACAGACTCCTGACGTCAAAATAGGTCGATCTAAGCCGACTTAGTTATAGCCAAAATTGTCTCGTTTAGCCGGTAGAGGGCGTCAAAAAAAACAAAAGTATAACAAAGTTGAAAGTATCTATTGTAAGAAACTAAGTAAAACAAAAACATTACTTAAGCAAATGTGTAAAATGACCGCCATCTTGCTGAATACACTTATTAACACTCTTTAAAAAATGATATTGGACCCTATCTAATGTCTCGGGATTATTAAAATGGTTACCTGCATTTAAAATCCTCTGCAATAAATCATCGCGTGTGTTTACCGGAGTCTTGTAAACTTCTGTTTTAATAGCGCCCCAAAAAAAGAAGTCACACATATTTAACTCAGGAGAACGTGGTGGCCATTTTACTGGTGCATCATTGCCTCTTCCAATCCATCGGTTGGGATATTGATGATGTAAGTATTGCCGAACGGCAACGGAAAAATGGGGCGGGGCACCATCATGCATATACCACATTTCCCTCCGAAGTAAAAGGGGCAAATTCTCCAGAAGAATTGGTAATGTGTCTTGCAAAAAATTTAAATAAATATTTCCATCTAACCTGTCTGGAATAACAATGGGACCAATAAGGTAAAGTAAATTGATGCTGATGATGTGCAACTTTAATGGCATGTGGATTTTCATCGAAATAAATATGTTCGTTGTGCAGATTGGTTACCCCAGATCTTGTAAAGCATGCCTCGTCAGTAAACATAATTTTTCTACAAAAATTTGGAACAAGGATTCTTTTGTTTCTAATAAATTGACAAAATGTAAGCCGCATGGGGGGATCAGTCGGTAAAAGTTCCTGGACTTTTTGTATGTGGTAAGGATGTAACAACTGTTCTCTTAAAACCTCATTGACAATCGTTTTAGGAACATTTAACTCACGTTCTAAGAGACGGGTACTGGTACTTGGTTCTTCTTCAACTCTTTCCAGAATCATCTCTTCTGTTTCCACAGTTCGAGTTGTTCGCATACGACCCCTGCCTTCAAACTTTTTCTCAAAACTGCCCGTTTCCCGAAGATGACGCTCAATATTGGCAAATGTTTGGTGGTTTGGTATTCGACGGTTAGGAAACCTCTCCATGTAAACCCTAACACTCTGACGCCCATTTCCTTGACAAAACCCGTATACCAGGAGCATGTCAACTTTCTGAGAGTTTGTATAATTTTCCATTTTTAATGGTAAAATGAACTTGTAATTCAAGAATGTTGATCGTATACTTGAGTAAATTTCATAGACTGGTGACAATTTGTCAATAATTGTCAAATTATTAAACGCCATAGCAACAAGGTCACTTAAAAAATTATTGTTACAGGTAATTTCTTTTTAATATTTACAAATTTTTGACGCCCTCTACCGGCTAAACGAGACAATTTTGGATATAACTAAGTCGGCTTAGATCGACCTATTTTGACGTCAGGAGTCTGTCGTCAAACGTTGTACACGTATTTTCCGGACACCCTGTATATATATATATATATATATATATATATATATATATAGACACAAACTCTGTATTAGGAGCGTTTGCTCTCGAGAGGATTGGGAGCGTTTAATTTACTTTATAAACTAACCGTGCCATAGTGTTTCAGTACTATCTTTATACGTGAAAACAACAACAATTTATTATTAAATTAGAAGATTAATAAATAGTTTGCAAAATAAATTTGAAAAATGATCAAGCAATTCGTTATTTTGCCGGAAGGTTAAATTAGAAACCTATTTTATTTAGTTTTTATTTTAATACATTTGGTTCTTGTCTAAGTTATTTACAGTTATGGCTAAACGCCCCCAAAACTACAAATTGATCATGTTTAGGGGCGTCTAACCGCATGCTTATCCTATTGAGTTAAAATGTTTACCGCTAGGGCTATACTACAGTTCACGGCTTTGCCGTTAATGTGTAAACGCCTCTAAAGCGTGTTATGTGCAAATAAACGCTTCTAAAACGTATATTGTGCAAATAAACGCCTCTAAAACGTATATTGTGCATATTAACGTTTTTAGAACGCAAGCTTTCACGATCTCATTTTTCATACACGTTTAGTTTGATAATTAAACATTAACAATAGATATGGTATAATTGACATACCATTAAATAATCTAACTAAAAATAAACTAATAAAAAATATGGAATATTATTTATTTCAAATTAGAATACATTAACTAGTTAAAATTATGGCACGTGTTAAGCCTGCGTTTGAATCAATTACATATCATTGCAAAAAAAGTGCAATTTAGTTTTAGGCATTGAAATAAGTAGTTCTAAAAATAGACCTATTCTTAGTATTGAATGAGTTTTATGGTTAAAAAAAATAGAAAGTTTGTTGACATTGCCACTGCAATGCAAGGGTAACCAAACATTTTATTTCAACAAATTATGTATAATGGTTACATAAACGTGAAAAAAGATGTTTTAAAATTAGCAATATTATTTTTTTAATAATTTAATTAAATAAATTATTGATTATAAATATTGTAATAATTATAATCGGTATTAATTGAAGATTATTATTATGGAATTTATTTTTCAAGTGGGATGTTAAAAATTAAAATTAAACAACCATAAGCGGCAGCCAAGACAATTTTTTTTGTTTAATAGTATATTTTTTAATTTACAGTTATTTTTTGTTAAAGCTGCCGATTATGATTAAATTAATTTATTTATTCTTAACATCTAGCTTGAAAAGTGCACACCATAATAATAATTTTAAAATCTAATCTGTTTATTTATAAGAATGTTGTTTTTCAATAGATTTTGATAATTTGACTTTCTTATTGTGAGTGGCATTCATAAATAATAAAATGTTGTGAACATCAATGTCATAATTGTGCCGCCTCTAACAGGAATTATGTTATTTTAACTTAATTATTGTAATGAACATACTTAAATACTTTTGTCTAACAAACTTTATTAAAAGTATAGAATTTTGTGTATTAATGTTATAATTGTGTCGAATTAAGAAATTGTGCCGCATTCTAACAGAAATTTTGTTATTTTGACGTTTTGATTGTAATTGTATACTTAAGTATGTCTACCAAAATTTATTAAGATTATAGAATGTTGTGCATTAATGTTATAATTGTGCAGCCTCTAACACAAATTTTATTATGTTACCGTAATCATTGTAATTAGAATATTTAAATACCGCTGTTTACCAAAATTTATTAAGATCATAAAATGTTGTGCATTAATGTTATAATTGTGCCGCGTCCAACGGGAATTTTGTTATTATAATTTTATCATTAAAATTGAGATACTTAAGTATTCCTGTCTACTAAAAATCATCATGATCATAAAATGTTATGCATAAATGTTATGATTGTGCCGCTTCTAACAAAATTTTTTGTATTTTAACTTAATCATTGTAATTAGCATACCCCTGTCTACCAAAATTCATTAAAATCATAGAATGTTTTGAATTAATATTATAATTGTGTCGCCTTCAACAAAAATTTTATTATTTTAACTAAACTATTGTATATAACATACTTAAATACCCTTGTCTACCAAAATTCATTAGGATCATAGGTGCATTAATGTTATAATTGTGCCACTCAACAAGAATTTTGTTATTTTGACTTTTTCATTGTAATTGACATACTTAAGTACCCAGTCTATCAAAATTCATCATGGTCATAGAATGTTGTGCACTAGTATTATAATTGTGCCACCTCCCAACAGGAATTTTGTTATTTTTACAGTATTGTTGTAATATGCTTACTTAAATGTTCTTATCTACAAAAATTCATTAAAATCATAGAATATTGTGCATAAATGTTATAATTGAGCCGCCTCCAACAAGAATTTGGTTACTTTGACTTTATCATTGTAATGGTCATACTTAAGTACTTCTATCTACCAAAATTAATCAAGATTATTAAATATTGTGCATAAATGTTATAATTGCGCCGCCTCCAACGAGAATTTTGTTATTTTAACTTTATCATTGTAATTATCATACTTAAGTACTTCAATCTACTAAAATTCATCAAGATCATAAAATGTTGTGCATAAATGATATAATTGCGCCGCCTCCAACGAGAATTTTGTTGTTTTGACTTTATCACTGTAATTGTCATGTTTAAGTAATTCTATTTATCAAAATTCATTAAGATCATAAAATGTTGTGAATAAATGTTATAATAGCGCCGCCTCCAACGAGAATTTTGTTATTTTAACTTTATCATTGTAATTATCATACTTAAGTACTTCTATCTTCTAAAATTCATCAAGATCATAAAATGTTGTGTTTGAGTAATTCTATCTATCAAAATTCATCAAGATCATAAAATGTTGTGTTTAAATGTTATAATTGCGCCGCCTCCAACAAGAATTTTGTTATTTTAACTTTATCATTGTAATTATCATACTTAAGTACTTCTATCTTCTAAAATTCATCAAGATCATAAAATGTTGTGTTTGAGTAATTCTATCTATCAAAATTCATCAAGATCATAAAATGTTGTGTATAAATGTTATAATTGCGCTGCCTCCAATAAGAATTTTGTTACTTAAACTTTATCATTGTATATATCATACTTAAGTACTTCTATTTTCTAAAATTCATCAAGATCATCAAATGTTGTGTTTAAATGTTATAATTGCGCCGCCTCCAACGAGAGTTTTGTTGTTTTGACTTTATCACTGTAATTGTCATGTTTAAGTAATTCTATTTATCAAAATTCATCAAGATCATAAAATGTTGTGAATAAATGTTATAATAGCGCCGCCTCCAACGAGAATTTTGTTATTTTAACTTTATCATTGTAATTACCATACTTAAGTACTTCTATCAACTAAAATTCATCAAGATCATAAAATGTTGAGCATAAATGTTATAATTGTGCCGCCTCCAACAAGAGTTTTGTTGTTTTGACTTTATCATTGTAATTGTCATGTTTAAGTAATTCTATCTATCAAAATTCATCAAGATCATAAAATGTTGTGTATAAATGTTATAATTGCGCCGCCTCCAACGAGAATTTTGTTATTTCAACTTTATCATTGTAATTATCATACTTAAGTACTTCTATCTTCTAAAATTCATCAAGATCATAAAATGTTGTGTTTGAGTAATTCTATCTATCAAAATTCATCAAGATCATAAAATGTTGTGTATAAATGTTATAATTGCGCTGCCTCCAATAAGAATTTTGTTATTTAAACTTTATCATTGTAATTATCATACTTAAGTACTTCTATTTTCTAAAATTCATCAAGATCATCAAATGTTGTGTTTAAATGTTATAATTGCGCCGCCTCCAACGAGAGTTTTGTTGTTTTGACTTTATCACTGTAATTGTCATGTTTAAGTAATTCTATTTATCAAAATTCATCAAGATCATAAAATGTTGTGAATAAATGTTATAATAGCGCCGCCTCCAACGAGAATTTTGTTATTTTAACTTTATCATTGTAATTATCATACTTAAGTACTTCTATCAACTAAAATTCATCAAGATCATAAAATGTTGAGCATAAATGTTATAATTGTGCCGCCTCCAACGAGAGTTTTGTTGTTTTGACTTTATCATTGTAATTGTCATGTTTAAGTAATTCTATCTATCAAAATTCATCAAGATCATAAAATGTTGTGTATAAATGTTATAATTGCGCTGCCTCCAATAAGAATTTTGTTATTTTAACTTTATCATTGTAATTATCATACTTAAGTACTTCTATCTTCTAAAATTAATCAAGATCATAAAATGTTGTGCATAAATGTTATAATTGCGCCGCCTCCAACGAGAATTTTGTTGTTTTGACTTTATCATTGTAATTGTCATGTTTAGGTAATTCTATCTATCAAAATTCATCAAGATCATAAAATGTTGTGCATAAATGTTATAATTGCGCTGCCTCCAATAAGAATTTTGATAATTTAACTTTATCATTGTAATTATCATACTTAAGTACTTCTATCTTCTAAAATTCATCAAGATCATCAAATGTTGTGCATAAATGTTATATTTGCGCCGCCTCTAACGAAAATTTTGTTATTTTAACTTTATCATTGTAATTATCATACTTAAGTACTTCTATCTACTAAAATTCATCAAGATCATAAAATGTTGTGCATAAATGTTATAATTGCGCCGCCTCCAACAAGAATTTTGTTGTTTTAACTTTATCATTGTAATTGTCTTGTTTAAGTAATTCTATTTATCAAAATTCATCAAGATCATAGAATGTTGTGCATAAATGTTATAATTGCGCCGCCTCAAATAAGAATTTTGTTATTTTAACTTTATCGTTGTATTTATCATACTTAAGTTCTTCTATCTACTAAAATTTATCAAGATCATAAAATGTTGTGCATAAATGTTATAATTGCGCTGCCTCCAATAAGAATTTTGTTATTTTAACTTTATCATTGTAATTATTATACTTAAGTACTTCTATCTTCTAAAATTCATCAAGATCATCAAATGTTGTGCATAAATGTTATAATTGCACCGCCTCCAACGAGAATTTAGTTATTTTAACTTTAACATTGTAATTATCATACTTAAGTACTTCTATCTTCTAAAATTCATCAAGATCATCAAATGTTGTGCATAAATGTTATAATTGCGCCGCCTCTAACGAAAATTTTGTTATTTTAACTTTATCGTTGTAATAATCATACTTAAGTTCTTCTATCTACTAAAATTCATCAAGATCATAAAATGTTGTCCATAAATGTTATAATTGCGCCGCCTTCAACAAGAATTTTGTTGTTTTGACTTTATCATTGTAATTGTCATGATTAAGTAATTCTATTTATCAAAATTTATCAAGATCATAAAATGTTGTGCTTAAATGTTATAATTGCGCCGCCTCCAATAAGAATTTTGTTATTTTAACTTTATCATTGTAATTGTCATGTTTAAGTAATTCTATTTATCAAAATTTATCAAGATCATAAAATATTGTGAATAAATGTTATAATAGCGCCGCCTCCAACAAGAATTTTGTTGTTTTAACTTTATCATTGTAATTGTCATGTTTAAGTAATTCTATTTATCAAAATTTATCAAGATCATAAAATGTTGTGAATAAATGTTATAATAGCGCCGCCTCCAACGAGAATTTTGTTATTTTAACTTTATCATTGTAATTATCATACTTAAGTACTTCAATCTACTAAAATTCATCAAGATCATAAAATGTTGTGCATAAATGATATAATTGCGCCGCCTCTAACGAGAATTTTGTTGTTTTGACTTTATCACTGTAATTGTCATGTTTAAGTAATTCTATTTATCAAAATTCATCAAGATCATAAAATGTTGTGAATAAATGTTATATAAGCGCCGCCTCCAACGAGAATTTTGTTATTTTAACTTTATCATTGTAATTATTATACTTAAGTACTTCTATCAACTAAAATTCATCAAGATCATAAAATGTTGAGCATAAATGTTATAATTGTGCCGCCTCCAACGAGAGTTTTGTTGTTTTGACTTTATCATTGTAATTGTCATGTTTAAGTAATTCTATCTATCAAAATTCATCAAGATCATAAAATGTTGTGTATAAATGTTATAATTGCGCTGCCTCCAATAAGAACTTTGTTATTTTAACTTTATCATTGTAATTATCATACTTAAGTACTTCTATCTTCTAAAATTCATCAAGATCATCAAATGTTGTGTTTAAATGTGATAATTGCGCCGCCTCCAACGAGAATTTTGTTATTTTAACTTTATCATTGTAATTATCATACTTAAGTACTTCTATCTTCTAAAATTCATCAAGATCATCAAATGTTGTGCATAAATGTTATAATTGCGCCGCCTCCAACAAGAATTTTGTTATTTTAACTTTATCATTGTAATTATCATACTTAAGTACTTCTATCTTCTAAAATTCATCAAGATCATCAAATGTTGTGTTTAAATGTTATAATTGCGCCGCCTCTAACGAAAATTTTGTTATTTTAACTTTATCATTGTAATTATCATACTTAAGTACTTTTATCTTCTAAAATTCATCAAGATCATAAAATGTTGTGCATATATGTTATAATTGCGCCGCCTCCAATAAAAATTTTGTTATTTTAACTTTATCATTGTAATTATCATACTTAAGTACTTTTATCTTCTAAAATTCATCAAGATCATCAAATGTTGTGCATAAATGTTTTAATTGCGCCGCCTCCAACGAGAATTTTGTTATTTTAACTTTATCGTTGTAAATATCATACTTAAATACTTCTATTTACTAAAATTCATCAAGATCATAAAATGATGTCCATAAATGTTATAATTGCGCCGCCTCTAACAAGAATTTTGTTGTTTTGACTTTATCATTGTAATTGTCATGTTTAAGTAATTCTATCTATCAAAATTCATCAAGATCATAAAATGTTGTGCATAAATGTTATAATTGCGCCGCCTCCAACAAGAATTTTGTTGTTTTGACTTTATCATTGTAGTTGTCATGTATAAGTAATTCTATCTATCAAAATTCATCAAGATCATAAAATGTTGTGCATAAATGTTATAGTTTTTAATTTTAACATTGTAATTAGCTTACTTCAATGTCACTGCCTATCAAAATCACTAGATTTGTAAAGTACCTCTATTTACAAAAATTTATTAAGATGAGAATGTTGTGCATCAATGTTATAATTGTGCAGCCTTCGTTAATATCATATAATGCTGTGTAGATTAATGTTTTAAGTTTACCGTCTCTAACAAGAATTTTGTTATACTGACTATATCTTTGTAATTAGCATATTTAAATTCCGATGTATACTAAAATTCATTAAAATCATAAAATTCTTAATATAATACTTTTGCCGCCTCTAATTTTTTTTAGAAGCGACACCTTTGTTGACATTATCTTTGTAATTGGCGTACCTATCCTTGTCTACTAACTTTTATTATTTTTTAATTTGTTTAGTATTAACTATTCATTATAGCATGTATAAACGTTAGCGTTGACCTTAAACTTGGTGTGAGACCTAGAAAAATGATTGACCTTAAACTTCAACTTTTAACAAAATATCAATTCAAGCCTGAAAAATAAATACAATCTGTTGTGTTATCATGTAAACTAGTTATAAGATTTATATTTTTTTATAGCAAGTAATATTTTAGTTGATTTATAATACAGGCAGAATATTTTTAACTAATATTTTAAAAGAAAGTTTATTAAAAACTTGTAAAAAAAAACATTATGTATGTCAATAACCCTATTCGATTTGATTTTATTTCGGTAGATATGTCCGCTACCAAAGCACAAATGTGTGGCTACAGTAATGTACTAACAAATTCTGTCAATCTTGATTTTAATGCCATCTATTAACACTCAATTTGAACTAACCGTTGGACGCTCTTAAGACGTAGTTTATATGCACGGATTGGGAGCGTACGCTTCCAATCCTTAGACGCTTTTACGACGTAGAAAGTGTGCGCTTAAACGCTCCTAAACCAGCGTTTTTATCTCTATATATATATATATATATATATATTTTTTTTTATTTAGGAAAATATGTTTGTTCGAGTTTGCTTTAATACAGGAAGACTTAAAATACCTTTGCCATAGCCCCACATTTATTGTTACTTACTCGTAAATAATGGGAAATAAACATTGGTATTATAATAGAACAATAGAACAGGAAACTAAATCTATAATACGGTATTTGATTTACCCATAACAAAAACATCTATGATCAACAATGATTAGTCGTAGCCATTTAACTTTAAATTAATACCCGAAAATAAGAATGTATCGATAACAATAAATACGTAGTACTTGTTATACAAAACAAAAGTTATGTCTAGTTACTAACCCGCTGTGTTGTTCAAACTGGACGATACATGCCAAACAAAAACTTGTATATGTCCTTAGCTTGCAACAGATTAATCGAGGTGGTTAACTATCCGCGTTACATAAATTTTGCATTATTATTTGTTGTTGCCGCAACAGAAATATCAAACCTTATGGATTCCGCCGAGAGTAAGCTTACTGAATGAAGCGATACATAAAATAAGGTTTTAAATCATTTTCAATGAGACAGAAATAAAGCAAGCAACCAAAACACATTACCCGTTACACGTTAACCCTCCCAACCATCTATCGTTCAGCAAATGTTCACTAAACGTATCAACCGTTTAAATAAAACAAATGACTCATATATCATAACCTATATCCTAAACACATGGTACCCACATAAACGCAAAATTACTTTAGAATATTTTAGTTGTTAGTGCTGAATGCACAAAAACACATGTGGTACTAGTGCTGAATGCACATAAACATAAATCTAAACGATTCGTCAGATCCAAATACGTAGGGCATAAAAGCGACTCCAACTGAGTGCTGACACACTAATGCCACTGACACATTAGCCTGAAGGTTTATTCATACTATATAGCAGGGATGGCCATCCCGCGGCCCGCGGGCCGCATGCGGCCCGCCTTAATCATTTTTGCGGCCCGCGAGATTTATAACACTTTTACAACATTTATTTATTTTATAATGGCCAAAGTAGTGAAAACCAATTTATTTAAAAAATACAATATTTGTGCATCCATATATTCAAAAATTAACGTAGAAATTATGAGAAAAAAAATAATTTTATTTTAAAATAATATTTTTGCGCATATAAAGGGTGGTCTATCTGGTGGTATCTTTTTAATCATTTGTTATTTTGACAGTGACGGGTTTTTTTTGTAGAAAATCTTGTCAGAAAGTTTGTATAACATTTCCCCAAAACAAAATAAATCTCTTTACGCTTGAACAACGTTTGGAAATATTGCAAACTTATTTCCAAAGTTAATGTTGTGCACCCCAAAAAAGTTTATTGAAAAGAAGTTTTGGCCAAAATGAGGCCTTGCAAGTGTGTGCAAAAAGTTTGTGAGATTGGCATGCTCGTGGCCAACACACACAATCCCCGCCATCGTACGATGTGCACTGACAAGAATGTGGCTGCCATAGCCAAAAGTGTGCAAGACAGTCCTGGAACATCGACTTGCCATCGATCTCAACAACTCAACATTTCACGCACCAGCGTGATGCAAATTTTGCACAAAGACTTTGGATTATTTGCTTATAAGGTACTTAATAGGACTTAGCAATTGAAGGCAAACGACCATCCGGTTTGTTATCGCTTTTCAGTTTGGGCCTTAGAGCAGCCTGAAATGGACAACGATTTTCCTCGAAAAATTATCTTTTCTGACAAAGCGCATTTTCATCTCGGCGGCTAGTTTAACAAGCCAAACTGTCGCATCTGGGGATCAGAAAACCCGCACGTGATTGTCGAGAAACCAATGCATCCTCCGAGAGTGACAGTTTTTTTTTTATGCTGCTAAATACGCTATTTTGGTCAATGGTGAGCGCTACAGAGGCATGATAAACAATTTTTTGTGGCCAAAAATTAAAGACATGGACTTGGACAATCTTTGGTTTTATACAAGATGGCGCGCCGTGCCACACAGCCCGTGCCACAATCAAACTTTTGCGCGCCAAGTTTATGCAAACAATCTATTAACGATTTAGATCCTTAAGGCTAATATTGAGCAAGCCATTCGTTAGATAAAGCCAGAAACCGTCACCAAGGTTTTGGAAAACTGGATTAACAGGATGCGCTACTGCAAAGCCAGGCGAGGTAGCTACATGAATAAAATCGTGTTCCATAAATAATGGGAATGTTTGCTCTTTTAAATAAACCAATAATATACCGAAAAAATTGATTTTTGTTCATTTTTTCAAATTTTTAAAAAAGGACTACTAGATGGACCACCCTTTATGACAGATATTGCCTGTTTTATTTATGAGTTTACTGTTATAAATTTGCAGAATATTATTATTATTTATCTTTAGTCCTTAATACCTTCTTTTTGGGTGTTGTACTGTATTATTTTATAACTTCTTTATTCTTTTTTTTACAAGCTTGTCTATCTTTGACCATTTTCGCTATCTTTCTCCAATCCATTCCTCTATTTTCTGCTGTTTTGTGAGTTTGTTTGGACCAACTCTTTGTTTTTGTCCTGTATGTATGTGTTCTAGCCTTCCTAGCTGTCTTTTCTCTATTACTCTTTTCATAGGTTTAATTTATTAGTTCATTTTTTACTTCCGAGTTCTTTATTTTATCTTTTTTTGTTATTCCATTAATTTTTATTAGAAATATCATCTCTATTGCATTAATTTTGCTTTTATTTCTTTCTGTTGCTGTCCAAGATTTGCTCAAGTATATTAAAGGCTGGTTTTAGAACTGTCTTTTGAATGCATTGAATATTCTTCCATCTTTTCTTTTCCAACTCTTGCATCTATTTCCATGTCTAAATTCCCTGTTTCTTCTATTATTGTACCAAGGTAGTAATATTTTACTTGTTCAATTAATTGTCAATCTAATTCTAATATGATTGTCTTTGTTTTACTTGTGTTTATTTGCATGCCTATATACTCTTTTGTTTTCTTGTAGTTTCTCTTCTTTGTCTGCTATTAATATCATGTCATGCGCAAACATTAGAATTTGAATACTAATTTGTTTCATTTTTCTCTATCCTGTATCCGGTCTTTGGCTCCTTTTTGACTTTTTTATAGCCTTGTCTATTAATATTGCAAAGAGTATAGGGCTTAGAGTTCGCAGAATAATTAAATTATATTCTATGTTACAATTTTTTACTCCAAAAAAAGTATCTATAGTGAGCTTAAATCTAATATATAGATAAATAATTTTATATGCGGCCCGCGGAGTTATGATGCATTTCTAAAGTGGCCCGCAAGGTCATTTGGGTTGGCCACCCCTGCTATATAGGGTTACTGATATTTGTATGCACCAAAGTGACATACTGAAAGGTTATACTTAATCTCTAAATCTCTACGAAACATTTCCTACGTATATAAACAATTAATTAATTAATTAATCCTAGTGTCAGTACACTGGGCATTTCAAAATAACAAGCGCAAAACTGGACTTATCTGGTTCCCAAAGTGTAGGTTGTAGCTGTAGACATGGATACGGCAGCGTGAAATCTCAACCAGGCTCCTTCGTTTACTTCGGCATGGAAATGGGAGATCACCGATGCTTGGCAGTGCAATATAATTGATCTTCCAGGTTCCTTAATTCCATAAGTACAGGGAGTTTATAAATGAATGGGATTATGTAATCACTTTATATATGCCGCCTTTTTAAAATTGTCCACTATGCTACATATTTTTTCATCTGTTTGCTTGACAGCTGTCAAAGTTGATCTGTCAAAACAAATAGTATAGTGGACAATTTAAAAAAAGCTGCACATTTAAAGTGATTACATAATCCTTTTCATTTATAAACTCCCTGTACATATTAACGAGTGCGATCAACGCAGAAGGATTTCCCAACAAGATGATGCATAAAGCGGCTGGTTATGTTACATCCACAAAACAATAACGTGGTAATATAGCCACAGTTATAAACCTAAAAGAAAACACGAATTGTAAAGTGTAACCTTTCAATAAAAGTAAATCGTCAAATATCTGAAATAACCTCATTATATTTTAGTTAACGCACTATTTCTAGCATGCCTATTTTTATAATCGACGTTCTTTACTGCGTATAAGCACGGGTGTGTTTTATACATATCTATTAGCAATTGAACTTGTACTTTTAACCATAAGCTTAGAATTAGATTATTAAAAGTTATTTTCATTAAAAAAATATAGGATTAGAATTTTTTATCATATAGTTTGCTATAATTATTTTTTTTAAATTTTTATTTATTTATTTAACCTTCCGTCACTGGCGTCGTCTCTGACTCTGCACAGATTTTATTTACAAAATACTATTGTACAACAAGAGTGGATAGTATGCCCATATCACAAAATACTATTTCAACAGAAAATTTACAACCCAAGTCTTTTTTGGTTACTATTTGAAAATCCTTAATCCTTAATATCGTTCTTTTACTCTCATTCTCTTAACCACGCATTTTGAATTTAATATTGTTTGTTTCTTTTATTTTATATTTATTACAAACGTTAATATTTTTTATAGCTGATGCGCTAAATATAAATTAAATTTAAAATAATAAATAAATTTGAAAAGTTTATAAATGAGAATGTAGAAATGATTGAAAATGTATATAAAAAGAAAAATAATTTATTTTTGTAGATAATTTCTTATATCACTGAGTAAGTTCTAATTTAGTTATATCTGATGATATTGCATTTCAGTTTAAAACTAACTTTGGACAAATAGATCATCTAGAATTGTTAAATTATAAACTACATTTCTTTAATTTTTTTAAAATATACAGTTTTTATTTTATTTGTTTAAGATATTCAAAAATTTAATAATAAACTAAATTATAAATTCATGTTTGAAACCTTAGTAAATTTTAGAAAAGAGTGTCAAATATACAAAATTTGAGACCAGCTTACGCACAAACATTAAATATCTATTTAGTGTTTTATGATTAAATTATTTTATTCTTTCGTATAATAATTTAATTAAGCATAAACAATATTAATGGTTATAAAATTAATAATTTATTCAAACTTAATCTAACAATCACAGTGGCCAAGTTATAAGCACAGACAATTGTTTCGGTTCTACAAACCTCGTCAGTGTGCTTTGTATGACCACGGTATTGTTGAAATATTAGTTTAGTTTAAGTTCCAATGATAACTGTAGCGCCATCTGTATCTGTTTTAGAGATGTTCGACAGAGGACGCTCATACGGGTAGCAGGGTATTATGTAGAAGAGTTTACTAAAGCTGCGTTCGGCTATTAATTCGGAGTAAGAGTAGTGTTGGAGTAGAATTTTAGTCACGTGATCACGGTGTTTTTAGAGTCAAACTAGCCGAACGCATTAAGGAGTTTGTCAGTCTATGTGTCAGTGTCACCTGTCAAAACGAACAACAAACAATTTACAAAATGCTTCCAATAATATTAAATAAAGCAAAAGAGATTTTTTTTGAGGATGATGATGAAATCGATAACATGAATCTTGTTCTGGAGAAAGTTGAAAATTACGCCGAAATTACGGTGCCAAATATGGAAGATTACCAGTTTAAAAGGCATTTTCGCTTGTGTCCAAATACGTTTGATTCATTATTAAATAAAATGAACATAGTGTATGAAAATGAACAAACCTCATTAGTTGGGTTTCCACGGACCAAACTAAAAAAAGAATTATGCATTACACTTTGGTATTTGGGCAATTTGGAAAGCTTCAGGTTAGTAAACATTTTCTAATAAAATGCTTTACAATAGTCAATTATTTGCAGATCAGTCGCAGATCGGTTTGGTGTTAGTAAATCCACAGCATGGGATATCTTATATAGAACCTGCAAACTACTAATAAAAGTAAACCAAACTTTCAAAATTATCTGCTGGCCAGATAGAGAAAGGCAGGATATTATTTCTAATCATTTCTCTGGAAATAGTTTTCCAGGTATAATTGTGCAAATATTAAAATGTATTTCAATTATATTTTTATAATTTTAGGCATAATAGGCTGCATAGATGGGTCTCATATCAAAATTGTGGCACCGAGAAACCACCCCAACTCCTACGTAAACCGTAAAGGATATCATTCAGTCCTGTTACAAGGAGTGTGTGACCACTCGATGATGTTCACATATGTCTACGCTGGAGAAGCAGGTTCCTTACATGATATGACCTTATATAAAAAATCAGAACTGTACCAAAACAATAATATATTTCCGTTTTATAATGACAACCACTTAGTAGGTGATTTAGCATATAAATTGAGCCCTATCTTAATGGTTGGATACAAAAATAATGGCCATTTAACGAATAGACAACGCAATTTTAATATTATTTTAAACAAAGCTAGAGTGAAAATAGAAAATGCGTTTGCTCATTTAAAAGGACGATTTCGGAGGCTGAAATTTATGGAAACTATACGGCTAGATATTATTGTAATATTAATTGTAAGTTCATGCATATTGCATAATGTTTGCATACTTCAAGATGATGGATTGGACGAGTTAGATGTAAATTTAAATGATGAAATACAACAAGAGGTTGATAACAATCCCAATAATCAGTACGATATAGTAGATGAGCAACAAATTGCAAATAATGCATCTCAGAAAAGAGAGAGAATTTTAAATCTAATACGTTAGGACAGTGTGATATAAATATGTTATTTTATAAATAGTTTTATTATATATTAAATATAAAAATATGTTTTTTATTAAATACATTTTAACAATACAATTTTAACAATATTTTTGGTGCTCTAAAACTACATCACAAGTTTGTAAATATTTTACTAAACTAAAAATAAATCACAATTCTGACAAACAATAAAAAAATGACTTTAACTTAAAAATAATAATTCATGACTGCCGCAGACATGCATATGCAGACATTTTGAATGCGTTGCATAGGGACGGGACTGCATATGCAGTCATTTAAAAAGACCATGAATTGATTTTAATATAAACTGAAAATTAATCGTTAAACAAAAACAGTTGTAACTGCACCATGCACTAACATTAAAATAGAGATCATTCTGACAAAAAATAAAAAACAATTCAATTAAGAAAATGATAGAGAAAATGTGATTTTGTTTCACATCTTCTCTACCATTTTCTCAAAAATATCATTAAATCTATCCAATTTGGCCATTTTTTCGTTGTGTCTACGATCTATATCACTAATTCTCTGTTTTCGTTTTATTGAAAAGGAGCTCTCGTTTTTTTCACTAGTTTCTTTACTACTTGAAGCTTCGGAAACATCTAAAACAATAAAAATAGATATACATAAATAAAAATATAATAAAGTTGCTTTCATGTTAAAATCAATAAATTGAACAAACAATCAATTTTGAAAAATAATGCATAACAAAATTAATTAAGTCAAAACTTACCACTATTTATTTGTAGTCCAGATACTGAGCTACATGTAGCAACAGGATTTATTTCTGGTTTTTTGAACATGATTTTATGGATTGCTTCATAAAATTTCCAATGTCTTCTCTTGCTTCCAGAAGTATTGTTATTAATACTGATTGATTTGTATGTGCGTTTCAATGCCTTCCACTTTGTTTCGCACATTTGTCCGGTAATATTATTGTTGAATGTATGGCATACTTTGGCCACTTTGACCCATACATTTTTTTTTATGAGGTGAGAAAATTCATCGTCATGGTCCGATATTGCTTGTATCAACAATAAAGTGTTTTCATCTGTCCATAGTTTTGCAACATCCTTTTCCTCTTCTTTTGGGATGTTTAATATATTTCTTATATTATCATTTAATAATATAAAGGTAATTTCTTTTGCTACATATTAAAAATAAAAATTTGATTTGAAATTCGACATTCATTTAGTATTTATATGAGAAAATATAAGGCGGCAATAAAAGACTTTGATAATATTAAATATTTAATGTATTTCTTTTACGAGTGAGACAAGTACAAATTTAAAATGTACAAGTTATACAAATCTATCTAATTTGGTCCTTTATTTCTACCTAATTATTTCCCCATATTAATAGCAATTATAAATTTATAAAAATATTATTCTGAAATTACTTACTAATGCTATTCTCCATTAATATTTTATCCCCTTCAAATATAAAATTGCCATTCTCCATAATAGGAGTAAGCGTTTCAGATTCCATTTTTTTGACAGGTTAGAATCACAATTCACATGTGCACAATACACGTGCCGACTTCAGCTTTGACTCCTATATCCACGCTTGTCGAGGTAGGGTAAATAGGGTTGTTCCATTCGTTCCACTCCGTAATAGCCGAACGGCAAAAACTTGACTCCGTGCATTCCAAAAACAATACCCGAACGGTCGTAGAACAAAAAGAGTAAAAAGAGAGACTCGAGTTGGATAGCCGAACGCAGCTTAAGAGACGTGACGCGAGTAAGTCGTAGTCGTAAACAAACATATAACCTCATGTTTAACAATATCTGTATCTTGTATTGTATAATAAAGTGTTACAACAAATATCATCAAAATACGGTCTATTATTAATAAACTCAACAGGTTATGGGCCCAGACACAAAATTCCACTGCGGATTGGCAAGATATTGTTAGATTACGTTTTTGAGGTTAGTCGCGTGGTCGCGAACGGACATTGTAATAAACGCGTAATAAGCGGTAAGTGCGTAAAATGGAAAAGTGCACAGAGTACGTTGGGATACCAACGCAATGTCGGCTTGAAAGCAAGCAAAATTGGAGTCTTTGGAAGTTCCAAACACGCGTTGTTCTCAACGCAGTGGGATGCCTAGAAGCGTTGGCCGAAACGAAACCGGCAACGATAGACGATGCGCAATGGAATCGCAAAGATGCGAAGGCGCAAGGAATAATAGTATCAAAACTCTCAAAAGAGGTTATCACGCATGTGATAAATTGCAAAACGGCGCATGAAATGTGGTCGAAGTTAGAAGCGGTGTTCGACAAGAAGTCGCAAACAAACCTGCATCGCTTGCAACAAAAGTTTTTCAACCTAAAATATGAAGGAGGCGGAATAAACTCGTTTGTAGCTAAGGTCAAAGAGTTAGTGGCTGAGCTAGCTGACAACAACGAAGCCATTTCCGAAAAAATGCAGATTGCCAAATTACTCATGGCACTCCCGGAAAACTACAACCATTTCTGTTCAGCCTGGGAATCGGTCGCCGCCACCGAACAAACTTTCGAGAACCTGGTGTCCAGATTAATCATGGAGGAAGAACGGCTGAAATCGCAAGAAGAAAAATCGGAAAAAAATATGGCGCTAGCAGCCGTATCCAAAGGTAAATGGACAAGAGAGAAACGAGAAAATAAACGTGAAAATAAAAATCGCGGAAATGTAAAGTGCTATAAGTGCAATAAAATGGGACACTTCGCGAGAGATTGTCAAGATAACAAAGAGTACTGTCATGCATGCTCGAAAATCGGTCATAGTGATAACAATTGTTGGTTCAAAAATAAAAACAAAAATAAAGATCGGTCGTCAAGTGCGGGCAAAAAAGACGAAAATACAAAGTACGCGTTCATTAGTGCTAACGCACAATCTGATGATGTCAGCGAGCAATGGCTTGTAGTCGACAGCGGAGCGAGCGAACACATGTTCCGTGCGCGTGACTCATTTGTAAAGTACTGCAAATATGAGCAAAGCAAAGAAGTGATAATCGGAAACGGTGCCACAATCTTAGCGGTTGGTGAAGGAACAGTAGAGGGCCAAATGAAGGTTGGCAACGACTGGCACGAAGCAGTGCTTAAAAATGTGCTACATGTTCCTGAAGTGTGCGTAAACCTGTTCTCTGTTCCGAGCGCGACTGAGAAAGGATACACAGTGAAGATCGACGCAAGTGGTTGGCATTTCTACAAAAATGGAGAATTACGTGCCGAATCAAAGAAAAGTGAGTCATTAAGATTAATAGTGTTGGATTTCAAATTGAATAAGGTAAAGTGCGCGTTATTATCATGGCACGAAAGACTGGGCCATCAGAGCCAAACAAAAGCAATCCTGAAGCGAAACGGTGTAAACACCCCGAAAGAAGAAAAAAACACGTGCATTCCTTGTATCGAGGGCAAAATGCACAGGATGCCATTTCCAACAAGCACCACCAAAACAAATAAGGTCGGAGAACTAGTGCACGCAGACTTGTGTGGTCCGATGGACGAAGAATCGGTGGGCGGTTCGCGTTATTATCTAGTGGTGAAAGACGACTATTCGAAGTTTCGAACCGTATACTTCCTTAAAGCAAAAAACGAAGATGTAAAATGAATGGCCACGTATATTAAGTTGTGTGAAAACCAAAGAGACATTAAAATAAAAGTGTTTCGAAGCGACGGAGGTGGTGAATTCGTGAACAAGCAAATGGAAGAATTGTTTGACAGATACGGAATTCTGCATCAAACAACGGTATCTTTTACACCAGAGCAGAACGGTGTTGCCGAACGGGACATGCGAACGGTGGTTGAGGGTGCGAGAACATTATTGTTGGCAAAGTCATTGGGCAAGCAGCTGTGGGCCGAAGCCGTAAACACGATGGTGTTCATCCTAAACCGAACGATAAATGCGCATGGTAAGACACCCTACAAAATATGGTACAATAAAGAGAAGTTTGACATAAACCTTTTAAAGACTTTTGGTAGTGTGGTGTATGTGCATGTACCAAAACAAAAGCGTCTAAAATGGGACAGAAAAGCAGTAAAAGGTATCTTCGTTGGATACGGAGTAAACACGAAGAGATATCGCGTGTACTATGAAGACAAGCACATAATCAACACAAAAAGAGATGTAAAATTCATCGAAGAAAGTGTACAAAGTTATACTCAAACGGAACCTATCAATGTGCAAGAGGGAACACACGCCGATGCTGAAGCACAAGAAGCTGATGCTGAAGCCCAAGAAGAAAATGCTGAAGCACAGCAAGAAGAAGAAGAAGAAGTGGAGTCGAACACCACCACAGATGATCAACAAGAGGGAGACCACGACAGCGATGACTACATCCCTGACGAAAATGAACAAGGGGAAGCACCGGAGGAGCAGTTGCGGGAACAGCCTCGCCGAGAAAGAAAACAACCAAGCCATTTAGATGACTACGTTACGGGATTCGTAGCCATTGAAGCAACGCCAAGCACCTATCAAGATGCGTCGTCAGGTCGCGATGCAGCATGCTGGATGCAAGCAGTAAAGGAAGAACTGGAAACACTCCAGCGGAACAACACGTGGACGGTAGTTCAAAACAGTGAAATTAAAAAAGAAAAACCAATCGACTCAAAGTGGGTATTTAAACTCAAACGTGACAATGAAGGCAATAAAGTGTTTAAAGCAAGGCTAGTGGCGCGCGGCTTTAAACAAGAAGTGGAAGATCTTAGTGAATTATACACTCCAGTAGCGAGATTAGAGACTTTTAGGGTTTTTATTAGTGTTGCATGTAAACTCAAATTGAAAATACATCAGCTAGATGTCAAGGGTGCGTTTCTAAATGGAAGCTTAGACGAAGTGGTGTATATGTATTTGCCAGAAGGAACTGAAGGTGGTGAAAGAAAATGTTGCAAACTAAATAAATCACTTTATGGTCTAAAAAAGGCACCACGTTACTGGTTTGAGACATTCAGAGAAACTATTGTAAAAAGTTTTTTTGTTCAATCTAAGAATGATTATTGTTTATTTATAAAAAGAACGAAGAACTCAAAAGTTTTCATTTTGCTTTATGTAGACGATTTACTGATCTTTGGAGACGATGACACTGAAGTTGAAGAGATAAAAAATATTCTCAAGTCAAGTTTCGAAATGAAAGATATGGGAGAAATAAATAAATATTTGGGCATAAAAGTAAATCACAATGTTGAAAAAGGAATTACTACTTTGTGTCAAAAGGAATATCTGGAAAATGTTTTAATTAAATATGATATGTCAAATTGTAAGGCAGCAAAAATGCCAGCCTATCAAAACGAGGATTTTCAAACGCTTCAAAGAAAGGAGTCGGAAAGTAAAGATATTGAAAGAGAATGTAGAGGAATAATAGGCAGTTTAATGTATGCTGCAATGGGTACCAGACCCGATATTTGTGCTGTTTTAACTAAATTAAGTAGATACCAGACTTGTGCAAGCAACGATTTGAAATCGTGTTTGAAAAGAGTGCTCAGATATATAAAGGGTACTATAGACATTAAATTAATCTATAATTGTGACGGAGAGAATCCAACTCTGGTTGGATATGCAGACGCTGATTGGGCAGGCGACAAAGTAAACAGACACTCGACATCCGGCTATGTGTTCAAATTGTTTAACTGTACAGTGTCGTGGATTTCAAGAAAGCAACAGTGTGTCGCTTTATCGACAACTGAATCAGAATATGTGTCGTTGAGCCTCGCATGCAGCGAAGCCTGCTGGTTAGTAAAACTGTTAAATGACTTTGTCGAAATGAACGATACTGTGAGATTGTACGAAGACAATCAAGGAGCCATAAAGGTCTCAAAGAATCCAGAATGCCATAAGCGGCTTAAACATATAGACATAAAGTACCATTACATAAGAGAGATGGTGGAATCAGGAAAAGTTGAAGTGACCTATATTCCCTCACATGAGCAAATCAGATATATTAACCAAGTGTGTTGCGAAAAATATATTTGAGAAATTGAGAGACTTATTGTTCGGCTGAAATGTCTGCAAGCATATAATAAGAAACATTTGTTTATGTTGTTTTTTTTGTTAATGAGGCACTAAAATAATCATTGAGGGGAAGTGTTGAAATATTAGTTTAGTTTAAGTTCCAATGATAATATTTGTAATAATTGTATTGTATAATAAAGTGTTACAACAAATATCATCAAAATACGGTCTATTATTAATAAACTCAACAGGTATCACATGATAGCAAAAGACAAATTTGAATAAATATTTCAGTGCTTATAAACACAATTGATGGTGTAAATAATAGTAGTGATTTACTATGTTTACTTACAGAACCAATGATTTAAAAACAATATTTTCCAAAAACATCGACAGCATTATACAATATAAATATTTTATTAAATAGAATCTCATTTGTTAAAAAAATTACATGTACAAATTTTTGAAATAAATAAGCCTATTTGCCTAATAAACGCAACATTTCTCAATTCTGAAACTAATCCATAAATAATTCAAACATTATTATTATAAAAGTTGTGATATTAATATTTATAAAAAATATATTATTACATAACTATTTAAATCATAAATAATTCTATTAAATATAATGGCTAAATATATCATAATTTAAAAAGTTTATTTTGTCGTAAATTGCATTTTGTGAAATGAAGCTTGTCAAAAAAGATAAAAATATTCTTATAGATACATAAATTATAATAATCAAAATTAAAATATTTAAAACAATACACTATATAATTTGTTTTATATTGTGATTGATAATACACATAAATTATAAGCATCATTAATAAATTAGAACAGGAACATTAAAATAGTTATTTATGCAAAAAATTGCAAATAAAAGTGTTTTTTACTAGTCATAAATATTGTTCAACGAACTGAAATAAAATCAATAAGTAAACAGAATTAAATTATTTATTCTCTATATTTACATTTGTCCATTAAACACGTCTAAAATTTTTATTTTTAAATTATAAGATGTTTTGTTCAATATATTAACATTGCCAATACAGATTAAAAATCATTTTTAATATTAGATACACAAACATTCACAAGACAAATTTTTTAATTTTTTTTTATAGTTTTAAATCTAATAGAAACTTTACAAATCGAGTGTAGACGCTTATTTGCAAAATTTACTGTCTATTGTCTATTTATAGTACTTTGCTACTCATTTCTAAAAAAAATATTTAGCATAATGACTGCCAATTGCATAAATTATTTGCGGGCCAAAATTGTATTTAGTTATTTTATTATATATTGTATATTTGACAATTTAAACATGTACGTACGTTTATTATGTTTTTTATCTGTAATTTCTGTTTGATTTGTTATGTAATTTTTATGTATTTTATATTTTATTTATCATACAAAATTTGTTATGTCGCATAAAACAAATTAATTTTTATTATAATGTATATAGTTATTTAAAAAGTTCGGGCGCCGAAACGGCCGGCGTCGAATCGGCCACCGCCGAGGTGTCCTTGCGCCGAATTGGCCGCGCCAAAACTGCGGCGCCGAAGTGTCCCATTCCGGCAATTGGCAGCCCTTTTGTAGGGTTTAAACAATTTTAAATTGTCAATGAACTAATTATGAATTAAATTAATAATTTATTCAAACTTAATCTAACGTTCACACCGGCCAAGGGTCAAGCACAGACAATTGTTTTAGTTTTACAAACCTTGTCGGTATGCCTTGTATGACCACGGTATTGTAAATATAATAGCAAGAACAAATTTGAATCAATATTTTTGTGCTTATAAACACAATTGATGTAAATAATATAATAATTATTTTATAATTTTTGATATTTAAAATTCTAAATTCTAATTTTTTAGAAATTGCAGATTAAAAAAACTATCTGTTTGGTTAAAACAGACAGTATAAAAATTTAAGAATTTGCTGGTCAAAAAAACTAACAGCTTTGGAGACTAGACTAAAAACAAAAACATAAAAAAAATAAAACTGACAACATTAGTGAGAATGAGAGTAAAAGAAAGACGGATATTAAAGACTACGGAATCTTTTAAACATTTTCAAATAGTAACCAAAAAAGACTAGGGTTGTAAAATTTCTGTTGAAAATAAATAAGAGTTTAATACATAAAACATCGTCAAGAGAAGACATAATTTGGCAGAAAGTTGTACTTAAAAAACAATGCAAAACGAAAGACAAGGTAGATATAATAACCCACATACTTGATTTTCCTGATATTAAAAATAACATGTCGTATGTGTCAAAATGAATACTATCCTATGTTCACAAATGAGAGTGTACAAGAAGATATATTTAAATGGATAAAAAAATATCTATTTGCCGACACAATAAAACAAATTTTACTGTATATGCAAGAACGGTAATTAATGAAAAACAAGTAATAAAACAAGAAAATCTGGCCAACTAGTTTTTAAACAAAACGGATTCGAGATAGCAAAAATCTTAATAAAAAACTGTAACGGTAGACAAAATATTCGGGACTATCTTCAAAGCAACAACCTGAATATTTTGAAGTAAAATCTCTTTCTCCGGCATACAGAAACAAGCATACTATTCTCATAAAGATATCAGAAGTCAACGATGATAAACTGATCATAATAAATATAAGTAAAATTGGTTAGACCTTTTGCAGAAAACATAGAAAAACAGCTGAAAAAATAGTTACGTCAAAGCAGACTCTAAATGCCCAGACAGAGAAAATCTGTGTCTAGAATGCGCAAAAAATAACACAAACAAAGCAGCTGATTGCAAAATTAACATTGCGTTTACTGCAAGAAGGACAGACACCAATACGAAAAGCCTAAGTGGCAATAAAAAAAAATCTGAGACAAACAAAATATGCCGTCTAACAATCTAGCTATGCTTACTGCAAATAATATTTAAGCAGGAATACTTATAATAAATAAACGTAAAAAAAATAGAAAAATGGCTCTATGCAAAGAAGATAAACACTAAACAAAAAAGTCACTAACTTAATAATCAAGAAACATGAGCAATGAGCATAAATATACTTTTATTGTAACAACAGCTTTAATAATAGACAGAGATTATGTAATCACTTTAAATATGACGCCTTTTTTAAATTGTGCACCAAACTATTTACTTTGCTTTGACAGTTTAATATCAGCTGTCAAACAAGGTCATAAGGATATATACAAATAAAAAGAATATTTTTATTGATGAATCTTACTTTAGGAGGTTTGATAATGAGGAATGGCTCTATTCCATTATAAACATGTAAACAATGTAAACATATAAAAAGAATATTTTTATTATTAAATCTTAAGATAGGCAACTTTATTTACGCACACCGGACCTGAATTCACTATTTCACTATAGTGGCACAAATGTACATTAGATGGTTACATAATGCCAAACTTTTATAATAACCCTGTATAGTTGTTATTCTTAAAAAGTTAGACAAAAATAAATCAAAATCTTCTAAAAAAACAAGTTGAATTTAGAAATAACTTTGGCCAAAAGATTTTCTACAACCGTAACAAATATCTGTTATAAATTAATTAAGAAAAAATCTACTGTATTGGTAGAATGCGGAAACTGCTGAATTACGTCGGTTCTGTGTGGCAAAAAAAAAATAAATTAGAATTGCCAAACGCAATCTACCATTTATAAAACTTTATTTATGAGGAAGTATAAAAAAATTAAAGACGCAATAGAAAAGATTAAAAATGCTAGCTAGAAAACTTTTTGCTAAAATGTAGATTCTGGCATCTGGAGCAACTACAAAATAAATAAAGATTTCCGGTGAAACCAAAGCTAACTGTAAAAACTATACCAAAAGTGGTTGCTCAATTAAAAATATATTTTAAAAGATTTCTATAAGCGCCTTAAAAATTATTGCAGAGAGAAAAACTTAAGTTTGAATAAAGTTGAAAGATGTGCGATGGGCGGCTCGGTTTTCGATGATCGGAACATAGGGGTGTGGTTTATGATTTTTGATGCACCGAAGCATATTTTATTCGTTTTTATCCTTGTCGCACGTAACGCCAAGCTGATAGCAGATTTATGGCCGATCTCACCAACACTACTTAAAAGTTAACCACTAGTTAAATAGCTAAGCTCTGGTTAGCGCGTTGCACCGTTCATTTAAACGCAATCTTTACCCGTAACTAATGGTTAAATATAATTTGCCAAATTTGTAATTTTTATAGCAAGTGTCAAGTAAAAGAATATTAATATAAGATAGAAAATATAATAATTACACAGGATGATATTTCATTTGATATTATTATTAGGAATACAATTAATAATGTCATTCCAAGACAAGTTTACTATAATAACAAGTTTCATTTTTAGTTATTACAATATAAAAACGCAATTTTAATAAAAATATAGTTTGTTTTTGCAGTAACTTAAATAAATTCATTTTCTTTTCATTGTTTTATTTCCAGAAACCGATAATTAACCTCAAATGTCAAACAATTTAATTTTATAGTTATATTAATATTAAGTTGTACACACAATACAACGAAAGCGCACGCCAAGTTTAGAGTCAATATAATGTATATTGGCTGATATCTGATTTGCCGCTCGATAGTCAGAAACTCTACTATACTTAAGTAAGTATCTGTTTTAAATGACGGTGAGACGCATATGAAATTTAAGTAATAGTTAGCTGTAAGCAAAACTTACGTAAGTATTGATTTAAGAAGTGTCGGTGAGATCGGCCATTAGACACATTATGCTTTATACATTTTATAGTTCAAACTAGTTTCAATTTATTGTATAATTTCCATGCACAGTTTAATTATTATATAGAATATTTGTATTAATTAAAATTGATTATTTACAAATACCAAATTAAAAAACTAATAATGAAAGTTGACAAATCAATTATATTTAAAAAATATATTTCATATTAAATAATAATTTAAACTTGAATATTATATTATATTAAATTATTTAATTATTATATTGAAATTAATAAACTAATTTTTTTATACAGGGTGTCCGGAAAATACGTGTACAACGTTTGACGACAGACTCCTGACGTCAAAATAGGTCGATCTAAGCCGACTTAGTTATATCCAAAATTGTCTCGTTTAGCCGGTAGAGGGCGTCAAAAAAAACAAAAGTATAACAAAGTTGAAAGTAAAATAAGAAACTAAGTAAAACAAAAACATTACTTAATAATAATACACTTATTAACACTCTTTAAAAAATGATATTGGACCCTATCTAATGTCTCGGGATTATTAAAATGGTTGCCTGCATTTAAAATCCGCTGCAATAAATCATCGCGTGTGTTTACCGGAGTCTTGTAAACTTCTGTTTTAATAGCGCCCCACAAAAAGAAGTCACACATATTTAACTCAGGAGAACGTGGTGGCCATTTTACTGGTGCATCATTACCTCTTCCAATCCATCGGTTGGGATATTGATGATGTAAGTATTGCCGAACGGCAACGGAAAAATGGGGCGGGGCACCATCATGCATATACCACATTTCCCTCCGAAGTAAAAGGGGCAAATTCTCTAGAAGAATTGGTAATGTGTCTTGCAAAAAATTTAAATAAATATTTCCATCTAACCTGTCTGGAATAACAATGGGACCAATAAGGTAGTGATCAATAATACCTGCCCAAATATTAATTTTAAATTGATGCTGATGATGTGCAACTTTAATGGCATGTGGATTTTCATCGGAATAAATATGTTCGTTGTGCAGATTGGTTACCCCAGATCTTGTAAAGCATGCCTCGTCAGTAAACATAATTTTTCTACAAAAATTTGGAACAAGGATTCTTTTGTTTCTAATAAATTGACAAAATGTAAGCCGCATGGGGGGATCAGTCGGTAAAAGTTCCTGGACTTTTTGTATGTGGTAAGGATGTAACAACTGTTCTCTTAAAACCTCATTGACAATCGTTTTAGGAACATTTAACTCACGTTCTAAGAGACGGGTACTGGTACTTGGTTCTTCTTCAACTCTTTCCAGAATCATCTCTTCTGTTTCCACAGTTCGAGTTGTTCGCATACGACCACTGCCTTCAAACTTTTTCTCAAAACTACTCGTTTCCCGAAGATGACGCTCAATATTGGCAAATGTTTGGTGGTTTGGTATTCGACGGTTAGGAAACCTCTCCATGTAAACCCTAACACTCTGACGCCCATTTCCTTGACAAAACCCGTCTGGTATACGGGTTTTTTCAAGGAAATGGGCGAGCATGTCAGGTTTAAAACCCGTATGACACTGTCCATAATTATGTCTTGAATTATATATATAATTATAGATCAGACCATTCACGTGTGTACAACACACAAACTATCAAGGTCACAATTATATCTTGAAAAATTAGAACATGTTCTATTTTCCCATCTATAATCGACGCGAACGTGATGTGCGCATATCATTTTGTATTTTCTTATATTTTTTCAATTTTACCACTGCAGCTCCACATATAGAAATTGCTGCCACTTTTTTAATTTGTTCTGCTTCCATTTTTCATTATTTCTATTAATTGTATAACTAACTGTAGCAATAATCAATTCAAAACAAATGACATAACCTGCAAAGTGTAGTAAACATTGAAACCTGATTTGACAGAGCATACATAAGGCGCAAGCGTAGTTTTATAATTATATAAAGAATTATATATAGTGTCATACAGGATATAATTTTTATACATGGAATTATTGCACAAATTCTAATAAAAATTATATATATATATAATTCAAGACATAATTATAGACAGTGTCAAACGGGTTTAAGTCTTGTGTAATCACTTTAAAAAAAGATTGCTTACATTCTAATGATCCACATATTGCAGCAGAAAATATCACAAAAACTATTCATCAAAAACTGTATACCGTTCTCTGTTATTAAACGAAAACAAAATCATTTGTGTTTAATTTAGACAAATCAAGCAGTTAATAAGAAGCAAAAAGCATTTAAAAACAGGATTATAAGTTAGCTCGTAATAATTGTGACAATCTAATACAATCTGAAAGATAGGATTAACAGAAACTAACTGATATTTTTATCTTTTTGTAAACAACAACAAAATTTATAAAACATTAAATTTATTGCAAGTTAATACAAAATCTTTAATACCTCTTTTTTGAAATGATCAAAACACTAACTAATAAAAAAACAGATATTTTTGCAAACCAATTTGCATTTAACTCTAATATTATAAATCTTCACATTTTGACTTAAATATTTGCCTTATCATACAAAAATAAAATATTCCCAAATTGTTAGAAAATTTTAAATGTTCAAGTTATACCCAAAGAGGAAGGCAAGTCTGTTTCTTTAAATTATAGAACAAATGCATTATAGTTCAATTTGTCAATTTTTTTTTAAATATATTAATTTTTACATTATCAAGTTCTTGGAACAAAATAACTTTATCTTAGATACTCAATATGGATTTTGATTAAAACGTTTGACAACAAATCTTCTGACTAGTCACAAATAGAATTCTACTTTAGACAAACAAGGAGAAAATCTTGCATTCTAATTTTGTCAACAAGCTCATCTCATCAATAATTTGTTTGACAATAAAAAAATTATAGTTAGAATGGTTTTAACTCAAACCCCAAAATCTTAAATGCTGGTGTTCTTCACGGGCCTGTTCTTTTGCCAACTTTATTTTTTATTAACATTAATAAACTTTTTTAAATAACTAAAAATCTTACTCATAGTTTTGCAGATAATAACACCTTTCGTAGTATATAGTAGTATTTTCAAATACCATATTGACAAATATGGCAGAGCGTCTTAAAATTTCTAGGTTAGAAACTGTAGCATCTATAAACAAAGATCTTAAAACAATAACTGAATAAAGCACTCCTAACAAAGTCAATTTTAACTCTAAAAAGCTCAACTTCTTACTGTTTCAAAATTTAAATCCACGTTATCTTTAGGACCAAATATAAACTAAACAACTAATCCGTATCTGAATCTTTTTCAATTTGCTTTCTATGTATTACAATTTTGCATAATCTTTTCTAGAACGACCATGTTGTCGACATAGCTTTAAAAATATCTACAAAACAAGGATTTCTTAATAGATGTAAAAAGATTTTTATTTCTGTTTAACTTTTGCATATATACAAAACTTATTTGTCTTTGTATTAAATATTGTTCTCAAGTATAGAGAGGAACATTAAAAAATACAATCTCTCTTCTAAACTCTATTCAGAAACAAGGTATTTGTATCATTGTCAATCCAAAATTGACTAATGACTTAGAGACTTAGATACTTCACAACACAGACGTAATGTTGCAGATCTTTGAATTTTCTATAGATATGTTAATGAACATTGTTCAAACAAAATACAAGACATATTGCCATCTAAACAAATATTCAAATTTTTACTCGTAGTTCAAGGCTTGCTAGAAATCTAGAAATGCTAACAAATATTCACTGATAGTTCAGAGATGTAAGACCAAAACATTTAAAAGAGATTTTTTTAACCGTACTATTAACAATTAAAATAAACTCTCAAATTTAGTATTTCCCGAAACTTATAAACCACATATATTTAAAATCAATGTTTTAGCGTTATGTTGTTGTGGCATATTATGTGATTCTTAAATATTACATTTTGAAATGAAAAAAAAACTTATTTGTAGCTAATTGATCATTTTTAGCTATTGACCTTACAATTTGTTTTTCAAGTATTGCAGCAATGTTGAATTGGGAAGTCTCGGAACACGTTTATGATAGTGAGCACTTTTCAATATTTATTCGCGTGTTGAAATTTATGAAGTTTTATTCTAATGAAGGTAGATGCACTTTTTGAACAAAACGTGAGATTTTTTTCTTGTTTAAAGGACGCCATACCCGCTAAACCACTCCCCAGTTGTAGTCAAATTAAGTATATGTGTATTAATGTAAACTATTTAATAATAATTGGCGGCATACTTATATTTTAAAATGCATAAAATTGCAAACAAAAAAGTTGAATGTGACAAAGCAACATTTGGAAATTTATTAAAATATTCTGGAGTTTGTTCCCTTATAAAGAAACTCATAACGGGGTCAAATACTATAAAAAATATGTTGATAATTTTCAACTCAATGTAAAAAAATTATATAAAAGTTTTCGACAATATTTTTAATGAAGTTTTTTTCAAAAACTATTAGTTATTTCTTATTTTGTTGTTTTTAGACTTTATATCCGCAATGTATATATATATATATATATATATATATATATATATATATATATATATATATATATATATATATATATATATATATATATATATTTATGTGTACCTAATATACAGATGCGTATTTTTAGGTTCCTAATACTAAATATTTTGTTTTATTTCTAGTATGTATAATATAAACTAATTCAATTCAATTAATTTGGTGTCCTTTGGAAATTGGAGTTAAAAAAGTTTGATTGTATGTTTATAAATTTTAATTTAACACCACAAATTTATTAAGAAACAAATCTAGAAAGTAAATTGTAAAAAACTATTGTCACGCTCCCTTTGGCCTACTATATTTCTTTTCTTCTTTATTGAGTAGGAGGACAGGGCTTCTCTTGCCGCCGTAGCTCAGTGTAGACGGGGGTGGTAAAAAGTGAGCGCCATGGGATCTCTTTTGAAGTCCACCCTGTATGTTATTCATCACAACTCCTAATAGGTAGAACCCGATACCATATATGGATGTTAAGAAAAGAAAAGAAAAAGGCCAAGTTATCTAATATTTATTAGATTATAACTCTAAATTTAAAACAGAGTAAATTAATTAGAGATTAATAGCTCTAATTTTAATACAAAAAAGTATATTTATTAGAGATTATAACTCTAATTTAAAAAAAAATATATAATTATTAGAAAGATTCCGCTTCAATGATAATAAAGAAAAATCTATGTCAATGACTAAATGTCATTAATATTGTTAGAGAGGTCGTACACAAACATTATAATAATAGTCAACAATAGACGAATCGCAAAAAAAAAGATCCAAAATCAAGCACACTTGCAAAACCAATAAAGTAATGCCAATGATGCTTTAAAACAAATATTCGATATAAATAATACACTGTTCAAAATCAATATTTGTTGAGTACAACACAATTTCGTAAAATAACAGACTTGAATTATCTGGGTAAAGGTATACATAAAAGTAAATTATAAGATGGTTAATACTCACTGTCGTTATGTCCGGAATAGCGCTATCCCTGCACAAGACCCTGTAATAGAATGGTTTAACCCGACACAGATACTTCAACGTCTTAACAATAAAATTGTACTCTAGAATTCTACTTTAAAATTGAATAAGATTTTATAAAATGCTTAAAGCTAAATTTAAGTTCATGTGAAACTTGGTTCACAAACATGGATGTTAGCAACTATTTATGTTGCCCGATGTTCAATTGAATCATCGATTTGAAAATGAAATAAATGAATTTAAATTCAGTTGCCAGTTAAAATATGACGGTTAATACAATAGTAAAATAGTGAAGAAAACCCTGGCTAACTGGTTAATACTTAATTGAAATTGAACCTGATATTCGACAAAATACACATATAAATTAATACAAATCCAAGGAACGGACAGCTCCTTCCAACCAGATCCAGTTGTCACAGCTCCTGATTAATAGTCGTTGGATCTCGACTCTTTCTAACCATTTCCCAAGTCGAATAATAATTCCTATCCACTCCTATTCATTTTTGCTTGACCAGCTCACTCAAGCATACAGCAGTATGGAGTATGGAGGATGAAGCAATCAGATTTTACATTTAATCTGAAGATAAATGTGAATTCGAAGCCTAAGTTGTTGTGCGGCTTCGTAGTGTTCGCGCGTAGTCCACGTGGGGTCAATAATCCGCATCAAGCGTTGGGTTGCACATTTGCATTTAACCAAACTTTTCACAAAATATTAATTTGGTAGGAAACCAAATCCTCCACAATAAATTGTGCACCCACAAAAATCTTCTAGAGCAGTTAATCGGCTCGGATGGCCATGGATTTATTCCACTTGCTCTATATGAAGACGGACACCCACGGTTAACGAACCACGATTCGCGAGAAAGTGATGCGCAATTCAATTATTCGCAACAACCAAGTGAATGCTGTCACCCTTTCATCAGTACACAGGATTGCCAACCACGCTCTGTCCCAGCAACTTCACGCCGCCCAATCAATATGGCGTTTGACAACAACACTGACAGTGAAGTGACAGTGCCTGTGTATGTGCCATGGTGTGTTCACTTATATGTAATTGGTCCAATTCGTCAATTAGTGGTAGCAACTTCTAATGAGGGCGCTGAGAGCATAAAATCTACGATCATATGATGAGTCAAGTCAGCTATGACACTTGTTTTGTTGATTGATTGTCAGTTGGGCAGTGTCACAGTACATCTACATCTATTACATTTTTTGTTCGTTTTGTTCGTTTCGTTCGTTTCGTTCATCTTGTGCTTCATCCTATCTGTTTTGTATTATCACTGTGTTTTCTGTGAAATCTTTTTGTGTATAGTTTAATTTACAATTGTATATTGCTTAAAAAGGTTAGTACATAATGTATAAGTTTGTAAATTATTATATTTATTTATAACAAATAATAAAATATTTATAATTATATAGGTATTATACAGGGAGTTTATAAATGAATGGGATTATGTAATCACTTTAAATGTGCCGCTTTTTTTAAATTGTTTACTATACTATTTGTTTTGACAGATCAACTTTGACAGCTGTCAAGCAAACATATGAAAACATATGTAGTATAGTAAACAGTTTTAAACAGGCGGCATATTTAAAGTGATTACATAATCCCATTCATTTATAAACTCCCTGTATATGTAATATATTATAATATATGTATTCTAGTCAGATTACAGTACATAACCTATACATAAATAAAATTCATAAAAAATAATTTGTTTTTTAATTTTAAAACGTATATTTCAGGTTTTTAATGGTAAGTATGTAAATGATTTTCATTTTAAAACATGTATTTCAGGTTTTAAATGGTAAGTAAGTGCATTACTAAAAAATAACGTGCAAAATAAATACATTTATTTTTCAATTTTAGTGCGCAAAATAAATAATTTAGTATTTCAAATTTAGCGGGCAAATTTAGTAATTAAAGTTTTCTAATTTACCGACAAAATTCGGTAGTGAGTTTCGTAAGATGGCGCTTATCAAGGTGACAGAAAATGGGCGGAGTTGCCTTTCTATACGTGTGTGTTTTCTATGGTATGTGCACAATAACGGATTAAATATCAGATAATGGTAAGTAGACATTAATTAAGCAATAATAAAATTAATTCCCCCAATAACTAAGATTCAACTAAGATGTGAACTTATAATAACTCACATAACCTATACATTTGATTGCGTGGATCACAAAATACTGTTACAAAAACTTGAACATTATGGTTGTAGAGGCTCTTGTCTTTTATGGTTTAGAGACTACCTTTCAAATAGAAGTCAGTTTGTCAAATTAAAATCTTCTTCATCCAGCAATTTAAACATTTCTAGGGTCGTTCCACAAGGAACTATTTTAGCTCCTATCTTGTTTCTTCTGTATATCAACGACTTATTAAACATTAAAATATCTGGAAAATTTACTGTTTTTGCGGATGATACTAACATTTTATGGTCTAGTAAAAATATTGCTAGCTTAACGTCTACTATTGAACAAGATTTATTATCTGTAAGTAATTGGTGTACAGCTAACTTGCTAAACTTCAACGCCAAAAAATCACAGTTCATTTCATTTTTTAGTAGTGATTTGCCTCCTTTAAATATAGGAGATAATGAAATTCCTCAATCCAATCAGATTGTCTTTCTTGGTTTAAAATTAGATTATAAGCTAAGGTGGTGCGATCAGATAGACTATGTAACTGCAAAATTATCAGCTGGTTGTTACGCTATTAAAAGAACCATTAAACAATTAGGTTACGATGTGGCTAAACAAGTGTATTTTTCTCTTATAGAAGCGTACTTACGATATGGTGCTGCATTCTGGGGTTGCTCGTCAAAAGAACAGATTAATCAAATTTTTATTTTACAAAAAAGATCATTAAGAATCTTGTGTTCTATAAAAAGTAATTTAATATCTTGTAGACCACTTTTTAAAGAGCATAAAATATTAACGTTGCCTTCTTTAATTATCTTAGAAACTGTTTGCCTCATAAAGAAAAACTTTAAATGTAGTTCTTCAGATGTTCTCGTGACTAGATCAAATGACCTTAATTTTCAACTTCCCAACCCTCACACTACTCTTTGCAAGAATTCCCTTATTTACAACGGAAAAAAATGTTTAATGCTTTACCTGTAAATATAAAGTCTGAAAAAACTTACCGTAAATTTAGAACAAGTGCCAAACATTATTTACAAAATAAATTATTTTATAGTTTAGATGAATTTTTAAATCCTTAATAATTTTTATATTAGCTTTATATTTTATATTTATATGTATGATGTATGTTGTATTGTATTGTATTGTTTTGCAATGCGCTGTATTTTATTGTATTCTATTTTATTGTATTTCTTTATATTGTAAATAATTAGTTTAAGTTAGTTTTAAAATTTATATTGTACAACGTCATGTTTATCAATAAATTCTACTACTACTACTACTACTAATAATAACAACAAAATTGGTTGATAATCCGACTTATTGACACTAAACAATTTCTAATTATAATTCCCACTAATAATAATTATAATCAACTAATAACAATTCTATTTTTCCAGATGTTACATTGGTAGAAGGAAGTTAGCGGAATCCAAGATCGGCTAACTATCAATATCAGATGTAATCCAGCAATTAATCATCAATATCGACAGGTAAGCAACTAATTAATTAACTTCACTTAATCCCTAACATATCTGATAATTAAACTATTAATTAATTTAACAATTAAATAGTTCCAATTAAGTTGAAAACTATTAACTACCTTAATCGTTTCAGGTCTAAGATGTACATTTGGTTGCCGATCTCCAGATGAAAAATGGACCGTAACACTATGTTTCTTATTGTTATCTACATTTCAAACACAATCAACGGTAATAATTATAAAACGCGATATTTAGTATCCATGCAGTCTGCAAATTAACAACGCCTGCTGTCGAAAATAAAAATCCACCAATTATTTTGTAGGCTTTCCTTAAAAATATGATGCGCGATAACAACCAAGATCTTGTATTTTACGCGCACGGATTAATATAGTGGCGCTGTCTCACGCTAGGAGGCAGCACTTTACTATGAAGAATGTGGTTTTATTAAGCAAATTTTAGATATAAAAAATTTGAGGTGCCTTGTAAGGTCAATAGTTCTATGTATTTTGATTGAATTTTTATAAAACGTTATATAGCTTACGTAAAAAAATGTTGACATTAATTTCATAAAATGGCAAAAGTATACAAGCTTTATTCAACATAACTAATTAATAACTATATTATTCTAAAAACCTTCTGGTCCAATCGTAGATCTTTTTAGAACTTTCTATATCCGCTATTGGATTGCAATTATGTTAACCAATGCATTAGTTATCTTGGCAGCCGTATACATGTAATTCTGTATACTGGCCAAGGGTATAGAGGCCTCTTAACTGTGCTGTTAGTAACAAGTGTGTCGTGTGAAAAACTTAAGCACAACAAATCTTAAACTTACAAATATTTTAGCAAAAGACTAAAGATAGTTGTCTTGTGCAGTACAAAATTAGTGCTTTAAGTTTATAACAACCTTCTCAACAATGTAGAACAGACGTTACTTGTGGTTCTGCAAAAAGGAAGTAAATTAACGCACGGGAATTGAAGGTCTTTTAAATCAATCAGTTTTTTGGACTCCGAGGCAAACTTTACAAACATTTGCTCCTTACTAAAGAGCAAGAACGTCTGCCAAAATATTCAGAAAAACGGCAGATAGTAGATACTTTCAGACAAGCTATAAACAATGCCAGAGAAACAAATGCACTTACTGCCAGAAAGTTGATGACGTAAATCATACTCTGTTTATGTGTCCCAAATAAAATGACGTCAGGTCAGCGTAAACGCAGATGTCTGGAAAGATTATAAATGCTACTAACATGATAGAAAGCTTAAACGAGAGAGATAGTTAACATTGAATCTAACATCTTTTACACTAAAGAAATGCAATTGCAAATACCGGTGTAAGTCATATTATAAACATATAAAAAAAAAATTATTAAAAAAACTTTAATAAAGTTATAACATATAACAAAAGTAATATTTAAATGTTATAAAATGAAATAATAATTTATTCAAACTCAACCTAAAAATGATTATCTGGAGCCACAGTCTAAATTTAAAATTTAAATTAGTTTAGATGTTAGAAGACATTTAGTTGCGTCAGCAGGTAGAGAAAACATGCATGATTAAGAGCATATCGACCGCTGCCTTTATTGACAGTATTGTAGTGAAAACACCTACTTTGGCGTCATTCTTATTTTTACATATAGTTTGATCATTTATTCATTTTTTCACTAGTACATTTAAAAAGAATTCACCTATATGTTGTCAAAAAAATTTAGTTAAACTATATTTGCAAATAGCATTAACATTTGGATTTATTTTTTGGTTATTTTCAATTATTATTTACCTAAAATTTTTTGATCAAATATAAATTAATCCTTTCTGAATGCACTGGTAAAAAAATAAATTGATTACCAAATTGTATCTGGAAATAGGAATTACGCCTAAGTAGCTGTTTTCACTGAAATACTAGAAATCAAGGCAGCGGTCGGTATGCTCTTAACAGCGCTAACAAAAGTTAAGAAAAAGCACTCCGGTTACGACTTGGATGGGTTAATAATAGTTTATGATTTAATCTTTGTCATTAGCGTTAGTTATATTTTTTTAATTTCAGTGCTTAATCCTAGATGTTTGTATGTATTTATCTACTTGCTTGTACAATAATCCCAGTACAAGTTAGCCGGTATAACAGGCAATTATACACAATAATAATGTTTGCTCTGTTGCACTCATGTCTTCCCAAAACAACTTGGCAATGTCCACACTCTAATAAACTCTACAAAAATAATTTTTTTTGTATGTAAGGCGGTAATATCCAACTCATATGGCAGAATAGCCTAACTTGTAATTTAATTTATTTTGTTTTATTTAACATCTCTCAGCAGTTAACAGCTCTTATGGTGGTATTCTGAACACAAATGTTAGCGTTAACAGCGATGTAAAGTTCTAACGTCGATAGAAGTTACGAGCATGCTATTCAGGGCAGCGATTCTTGAGTTCACTCGAATGCATTGCGTATACACATAATATGTGTATACGCAATGCATATTATGTCAAAATATGTGGTTAATGATATGTAGGTTTGTTCCAACCGACATCGCTCGGCAGTTTGCAAACTGGTTGCGACTAATACATGGATTATTTTTGCGCAAGCGCCGACTTTGTACTGGTCCCCGACTGAATACAAATTGCTTTTCGGTTGGAACGCTCCACAACCAAGTTTTTGACTAAATTTAAACATGAAATAATAAAACAATTTACTACGTTTTTTTATCACTAATTAGTGATAAAAAACGTAGTAAATTGTTTTATTATTTCATTAACATGAGTTATCACGTAGTAGAGGTCACAACTATCAATTATATTAAATTCAAACAGTTTTAAAAAGTGAGGTTATGTAATGTAAACAAATATTAAAAACTAAAACTGTTTAACATATCACACCTGACGTTCTGTATCACATTATTCTATTACTATTTTTATAGAAATAAATATACAATTCAACAGTTACTCATCACTCATCTTTAAAAAAACTAATTTACAATCAACTTTATTCCATTATTTTTCACTACAACTATAATTAAGTTTCAGATAAATAAATTACTGTTATTATCATTAAATTTAAATTCTACTAATTAAATAAATTGCGGTAGATGCGGCAGGAGGTATTTCAATTTCATTAATTTCAATAGCGGCAACATTTTTACTCTTTGCGCATGACTGGGGCGGTTCCGGATTTTTAGTACATGCTTCTGATCGCTGACTGTTTCTGACGGTCCACAACTTGGTTGTGGACGCCCGACTTCTAGTCAGAGTCATGGTTTGTGTACGGTTGGAACGCGAAAGTTCAACTGCGCACAATCCTGACGGTCCCAAACCGCGTTTGGTGTCGGTTGGAACAAACCTATTGTATTCTCGGTTTGAACGCATTGTGCGAGTACGCAAATTTGCGAGAGATACGATGCGACTGGGTAATACCACTCGCTATTATAGTTAGCGAGTGAAAATGCACTCAACATAACCTCGATGTTATTTAATTGAATGTCATGTTTATAATTTTTCAATATTTGTATTACAAAAATGAACAATATATTAATATATATTTTAATTATTTGTTATTTTATGAGATTTTTTTTTAAATATTTATTAGAGTAATAATCCAATTAAAAATAAAAACCATATATTTCAAAGATTTAAAACATTATTTTCTTTTAAGTATTATAAAATAATTTTAAATGGTAATAGTTAAATAAATTAAATAATTTTAATAATAATATTTATTAATCTTATTAATCTTCAAAACATATGTTTTTTTAATTTTACTTGGGTTTTTATTTTATAAGTAGACTAATTTACCTTTATAAATATAAAAAAAAAATAATATGTATACCTATTTGTTACTAGAAATAAAGCATCATTCCTTATATAAAATATCAAATAGAAACAAAGAAAATTTGTTATAGAAAATGATAGACTTTTTTTAACAGTGTCCAACTAATATATTAAAAAAATTGCGAGGTACACTATATAATAGAATGTTATCTTCAATAAATCTAAATATATATACAGTCAGTCACAAAAGTTTACATACATCCCTCAAAAACCTTCAAAAATTTGTTAAATTTTATATAGAAAAACATTTGTTTATTAAAATATTTTATAGTAAATTTCAAACACTGTGGAGGCTCGGTATGGTTTGGGGAGCTATGGCAGCTTCTGGAGTTGGAAATCTAGTTTTTATTGAAGGAATAATGGACCACAAATTATATTTAAAGATTTTGCAAGATAATTTGTAGACCTCCGTTGATCTTTTAGGATTAAAAAATTGATGGATTTTTCAGCAGGACAACAATCCAAAACGTACGGCACCTGTTGTTAAGAAATATTTGCTTTATAGAACGCCAAAACAGTTTCATTCTCCTCCCCAGTCGCCTGATCTCAACCCTATTGAACATATTTGGGATGAGCTAGAGCAAAAAATTAGAAAAGTCAATATAACAAATCGCAAAACTTTAAAAAATGCGTTAAGACACGCTTGGTCTGAAATATCTTCTGTTATAACAGAAAATTGAATTCAGTCTATGCCGCGGCGGTTGCAAGCTGTAATAGATTTACAAGGAGGTTCAACAAAATATTAATATTGTGTAAATTTAGCGCTTTTCACTTTTTTTCTACATTAATTTAAATCATCTTTAAGTGTATGTAGATTTTTGTGAGCTATTAAATTTGAATATTATTTTATTTTTCTAATTTTCTGATTTAAAATAATCAAAATTTTCTTGAAAATTACATGTACTGAGGTTGTAGAATGTACTATAAATTATTTTAATAAACAAATGCTTTTCTATACAGAATTTTTCGAAATTTTGAGGGGTGTATGTAGACTTTTGTGACTGACTGTATATATATATATATATATATATATGTAACAAAATAGTTACACAATACTTTGTTACATAAATATAATACAAAAGTTATATTTCAACAATATTTTAATTATTTATAATGTCACCAAATGTCATGTAAGACGTCAACTCCTACTTCATATCAGCTGCTCATGTCTAAATAACAGGTTATAAACAACGTGAAGCTAGCAACTTATTAAATCACATGCGTTTTTACAGTGTTGCCAAGTTGTCATTGTAATTGCGTGTGATTCATTTGCGTGTCCACTTGGAGAATACCTATTTTAGTTTTTGCTCGTAACTTTTTGTTCGCATTTGCTATCGCACGTATATTTTCGAGTAAACTCAAGAATCGCAGCCCTGTACGCGACTGACTGTTAACTACATCGATGTATGTTAACATTTTTGCTGTTATATTAACATCCGTCAAAACACTCGACGCTACGACTGTTAGAAGATTAATTTATCAATTGGTGTTGTTCGAACTGAAGTGAATTGATGAAAATAAATTATTTACCAGTAATCGTTACATGTTTTGTATTAAATAAATAAACATAACCACTTGAAATAGATTTTTGATTTTAATTTATTTGTTGGTTAGAAATTATATGCGTTTGCAACGAAGGATATTACGCCATTCTCAAAATCTTTTTGACGTCCCTGATGATATTATTGTAAGTTTTTATAGACTTAGCAAAGATGTGTCAATAAAATAATTGTATTGTATCACTGCGGAATACATAATCACTTTCTATCTCTTCTAAATACAATTCATATTGCTCATCTGCCGTTTTTCTTTTGCGTTATTTGGATTGTCTTAATAAAAAATATTTTATAAGCATAATGACCGTTTATACGTTTCTTTCTTAATTGAAGCATACACTAATATATAAATAAAATGATTAAATACCAGACTAAAGGCCTGGTTACACAATGCAAGCTAGCATCCGAGCACTTGCACTGCACTGCAGTAACTGACTAGGCCAGCTCGGATGGTAGCTTGCAGTGTGTAACCAGGTCTTTACTGTCCAAACAATTTAGTGTTGAGTGGATCACACATTATTTTTAAAAAATTAAAGCGCTAACCTAAAATCAATATTTTATTTGACAGACGGACATATGAATGAAGATAGCCGCGCTGTAAATGTGGCGATGTAACAAACTAGTTAACATCGGGTTATTCAGAATACCGTTTTTAACAGCTCTGTTCAATTTGTCGTAACATTGCATTGCATTACATTGATGTTGAATTTACAGCTGTTAACAACACTTGTTCAGAATACCACCATTAAGCTTATGAAAAGTTTAATTGCCTTTTAATTCATAATGCACACAAAACACTAGACGCTAGACGAGTAACATGTAAAGCTTTTGTTCACTTTTATATGCATTTCAAATTTACCGCCATGAGTAAACACGTTTTATTAAAATTCACCTACGTTTGTTCATGGTAAGTGCAGTCGCAACCTTTGTAACTTTTTTCAGGTAACCGCGTTCTGTATATTAATGTTTCAAGATAACCGGCATTTTGGTTGCTTCGGTTGATATACTATTCAATGTGTAATTATTTTGAATAAACACTAAACAGCATAGCATAAACTTGTAACAAGCCGAGAAGCTGAGGAATTGAGGAGCCGAGGAGCGCCGAAGAGACGCTTGGCTTCGGCAATGCTTCATGTCAAAATAATTTATTCTGTTTAATCTTTTTTATTTACATACCACTAAATAAAAAGTCAATATAAACTTTGAAATATATAGTATATTTTTTATTTAATGTTTTTTATTTTTTATTTTATAAAAAAATAACTCTCAAAAATTAATTTAATAATATTAACATTACAGTCGATAAAGAAACATAATTACAAATAATAATTATAAAATAAATTATTTTTTTTGTGTATTTTAATTATTATTAATTAAATTTTAAAAATGAAGCATTTATTAATAAAAATTGTCGAGCATTATTTTTTTGATTAACTTGATCATTAGCATTCTAAACTATATTTTGTATAAAAATAACATTGGAATCTTCAAGTAGTTTAAATAAAGATATTTACAATTATTGCCATATTGTATACAATGTTGTATCAACAATAATTGCTGTGAAATGTTCCAAACAAACTCTTATTCTAAGAGCATTCCACAGCATTCTACTTTATTTCTAGTTCTGATTTGGGATTCATTGAATAAAGATTCTACTCAAGTTTGTGGGTGAAACACAATAGTGAAATAATATAATTTCAATAGTTTGTTACACCGTAATCACTGTCGCCTAATAAAATTAAATCTTTTATTTCCCCTGATTCAAAATTATCTTTAATATTTGAATGATTAAAAATAGTTTTATAATTATAAAAATGTTATAAAGCATAATCTTTTCTATTGCAAAAATATTCAGCTTCATTTCCTCCGAGTAATTGAGATTTTGCATGGATACAATCACTAACTCCGATCACCTTAAGAAACTTGGCAATTTTATAAAACTTTAATTGTACTTTCAATTTTTGTCTTTCGTCAAAAATTTTAATATTACTCAAGCTGAACTGTTAGTAACCCCAACAAAATCGCTAAAAACTAGCGGCATCAAACCAGTTGAATAAAACAATTACTATTTTAATCCAACTTAAAACCAAAAATAAATTGCAATTTGGTCATTAAGCTGTAAACATATATATATATTTGTGATATTTTGATATTTTTACAAAAAGTTGCATTCTAAAAGTTGTATAGTTTTATTTAAATTTGTCTTTTTTTAGTTGTATTTGTTTTTATGGTATTTTTATTGACGTTACTAAACATAACAATGGTATTCCCATCAATTTTAACTTGTTTTGTGCAAAATCCAACTTTAAAACTCAGTTATAGAACTTGTGTGTGTACATATTTGTAATTTGTTTTTATTGTATATACAATTTTTTTAATTCTATGTAGTTAGCAAAATAATTGTTTTGCATTTAATGTAATAGCTAAACATTATTAATTTGTAGCTTTGTTGGAAAATTTGATTTGATTTTGTATTAAAATGATAGTAGAGTAGTAGAGTTTTTTAGCGGCTATTTACAAAAAAAAGGCGTCAATTTGTTCATAAAAATTGTTAAAACCATGTTAAAGTTTGATAATTTGCAACTGTTAGTTTAAGTTTATACATTGAATAAGGAATAACGCTGGAAGGTTTAGAAGATACTTAATTAACACTTTGTATAACATATTAAAATTTAATTAAAAAAAACAAAGTTGTATTGTGTAAATTACATTTATGTTTTTATTACTGCTAAAAAAACATATTGATTTATTTTATTACTTCAATTATTTTCAATAGTTTTACATAACTCAAATTTGGTAATATAATGTTTAATGTTGTTATTCAAATTTATTAATGATGCACATATTATATGTATAAAAAGTGAACATTATTAAACAAACAAGATTGATTTAGTGTTTTTTTTAATACCACAATTTTTAATTGGTATTAATTATAATTTATGAATCAATAAAAGTAAATATATCTTTTTTGACAAGCATCATTTCACAAAATACAATACAATAAAATAAAACTTTTAATATTTTTTAAAATTTAATTTGAAGCTACGCCATGTAAATCAAAATAATAGACATAAATAACTACGATTTAATTGATCATTTGATTGTGATAGATATCAATGTTTAATAATAGTAATATTGCAATATGTATCTTAATAATTTTTACTTTTAAGGTAACATAAGGTTTATCTGTTAAAAAATTATTGTTATGTCTATACATCTCTAAATCTTATTATGTTATATTAATATTTATTATTAATATCTTCGTTCCTATCCCAATCTAACCATTTTTGTCAACACACCAGCTGGACCTATATGTGTTATCAAAGATAAACATTTAATTTCTTAAATTATTGCACTTGCAATTTTTGTCTGTCAACATCTTAGACCATGTCAGGAGCAGACTTTCTATATGCATATTGTCCGTATTTAACAATTTTTAAAAATGAAAAAAAAAACTGTTACAAGTTACAAAAATTATATAGTTATCGTATTTAGATGCCAAAAATCATATTTTGATTATTTTCCCAAAAAACTCAAAAATGTGTTGGACAAACGGCGTTCAGTTTATTACTCTGGAAGAAACTGCATTTAGTTTGTTAGTTTGGAACACTCAGCTGTATTTTGTTTGAAGACACCAAGCAACTTGATTGACTTAATAATAAAATTGTAACAAAAACATTGTTAGATAGAAAATTATTAATTTATTTTATGAAAATTATTGCATTTTACATACATATCTAGTCATTATTTTGTTCAGTTTTATCTTGGACATCATTTTAGTCTAATAATATGGGTTGCAACTATGTTAGCTTGGGATCATTGAACCAATTTGGGCCTAAGAGTATAACTAACAAATTTGAGACTATGAAGTTTTTTGGTTTATTTTTTTAATATGAAACAGTAAGTAGCTTTATTTTTTTAAGCTTCTTTTAGCGTTTTAATAAAGATAGAAAATGTTTAGATGGGTCGTAATTCTTATAAAACAATTTTGTTTTTAGCAAAATTTTATTGTTTAATCTTTTAATGATAATTCTTTTACCCGCACGGGTCAATTCAATTCAATTTATTTTTTTACCCAGGATATTGTTAGCCATTCTATTAAATACGACTGCAAGATAACGCGATTGAAGCATCCAATCCAGGTGGATAATTAGAAAAAACCCTTTTTACATAGAATTATAATTATAGTATGCCCATAGATGTAGAGTCTTTACGACATGCTTTTAAATTATCTCTGCAGATTACTTCATTACCAATCGTCTTGAGAAAGCTCGCTCTTCAAGGGTAAAAATATTATATAAATATACAATACGTTTACCTTTGAAAACTACCTCGGGTTCCAGGTATATAATACAATTATAATTGATTGCTATTGAAATTATCCGTTAAGATAATTTAAGCCCATGTTGTAAATACACTATATCTATGGGCTTACTATAAATGTGTTTTATTGTAATGTATTGATAAAATAATTATTTAATAAAAGCTTGCTCTGGAAATAATTAATATTTGTTGTCATAGAAAAATATATATTAAAAAAATTATCAAAATAGAGAATAAGTTATGCATCTGCATACTTGCAAACAACTACATCATCTACTTTAATTACAAATCATTCCCTCTGCATACTTGCTACAATCTACATTTCTCAGTTTATAAACCATATTTTTAGAAAGTATTTTTTGCGTCTTACAAACGCTCGATCAAGTAAAACAATTCTTCTAGTGCTGCATCACACAACTGCACAACACAAAACATTATTCCGTCGACGGAAACACCACCATAAAACCAAACAAGGTTCTAAAGGAACTTCGTATCAAAAAAGATTAATAAAATTGAAACTGACGCGTTTTATCAAAATCTTGAGCAAATTTGCCGATACCAACGATACACAAAAACTCATCATTGCAAAGTTACGAGTCGATTCCGGCTACGATGAATTTTGCGCAATTCTTTGTGCCATTTTAATGGAAGAATCCAAGAGAGAAAATGCACTCAAAGAAGAAACAGGTCAGTTCAAGAGAATTTTAATACTGCAATAACCAAAGCAAAGAAAGTCCTAAGTTGCAGAAGCTACACTTAAGTTTCTGTTAGATCCGCATGCAACACTATAAGCAACCCAGGCTCAGTAATTAAAGTACCACTCATATCACTGCCCAAATTTATGGGTAATCTTGAAGATTATTATTAATAATTCAATTGGTGAACAAAAACAAAAGCATAAACGGCTGCATTACTTCAAATCTTCCTTAAGTAGTAAATCAGCAGAAGTTATTGCTTTCCTGGATGTTACTCCATCTAATTATAAAATTGCTGGGCAATTACTAAAGGATCAATACAAAAACAAGCGATTGTACGCGAGCATATATTGGTTATTATTGACATTATTAATTCAAAACGAGAATCATTAAAAAAATTAAATAATCTGTTATTAAAATTTATAGTCGTTTTTTGGCAAGCTTACTTGAGTTACCTAAAAGTATGTTTCAGTTACATTCGACGTCATACACTAACGTCACAAAAAGTCTACAAAAAGTTACTCGCTAGAAAATAAAAAGTAATTATTGCTTTGTTTACAATTACAATTGACAATTTTATAATCAATAATTATGAAGATGACATTTTTTTAATGTATTTTATGAGTTTGTAGAAAAAAAATCTTGTAGTTTTTTTGTATATAAATACATGTCCAATGTTTCATTGCATTAAATTAAATCATTTAAGATTTTGCCTCATCGTCAGCAAGTTATTACATTGTATGATAAAATAAACTTTACATATTTTACTTAATTATTACTGTATCATGTAATAACTGAGTAATATATGCAATGTAATCTATTTTATTACAATGTATTAACTTCACATAAGTTTTAATATTTACAGAACCTAACCTATTTCATAATTATTTCTAAAAACTTCTTTTATCGTTGCTATCCAACATTGATGATCAATAATGTAAAAATCAGTCAGATTAGCTTATCTTCTTAACAAAATAAAATTAAACAATAGAATAGTCAATCAAAATTATATTTAAAGTAGAGTACCTTAACTATAATTTTGAACTTACATGGTTGTTCTTTCTTTTCTTGTTCCTTTTCGATGTGTGGCTGGCTTCCGTTTTGGTTTCTCCCATGTTAAGCTGTTAACAACGTACTTAACAAAACTAAATAAATTAGATAAACCAAAAAAAAAAAAAACGACCACCATTCACAAAGAATCGGGGGAACTACTTGCCAACTGCTGGTTGCATAAGCGTCTAGGTGGTGTACTGTTTGAATGATAATACAAGGTGATCATAAATGTTAAAAACGAAAAGTTAAGAACGTGCATATGGTAAAAAATATTGATTAATTGTTGTTAAAAAATATATAAAGTATAAATAAATAAATTATACTCTAAGTGTGTAGTGTTATTTAATTTGTTTTTGATTCCTAGGTATTATCAATATATTGTAATTATGTAATAAATTATACTTGACTAAACAAAGATTATTTTATTCACAATTATACTTTTATATACCTGCCTGCATTGTAATTCTGACTAAGGCATTGGAAGGACACTTATTTTCTTATACTTATCGAAAGATTTGTTAATTTTAATAACAAATTGTAATAGTATAAAGTTTTAATTGTATTTTGTTTAGTTTAAATTTTTGAATGTCATCTATATATTTTTCTGTTAAAATTTTTTTTTCTTAATTCTACTTAAAAAATAATTTATTACTAATAAAAAAATCAATACAATTTATTTTTGCAACAGTTTTGTTTGATTAATGTTTTGTTTATCCTGTTCATAATTGTTATCCATGCCACACTTCTTTTTGTTGATTTGATGTTGGAGGTTGATGAATGGGTAGCCTAGCTGCAATCAATAAATAGAAATTGGACAAGTTTCGTCTTTTAAATGGAGACTCGCCATCCACCAATACATAAGTCATCTCAAATACACCAATAACTAATGTATATTGACAACACGTAGATGTTCTAAATGAAAAGCCCTACTTAACCATAATGCAAAACATTAACTTGACAAACAACTAGTGGATACTTTGGTTTATTTTTTAGGGTACACAAGTTGTATTTTGTCAAAAAAAAAAAATGCATTCTTCACTGTGGCGATTGGAACTAGCTTCAAACAGCAAAAAAATGTCTTTAAAAAAATGACTGTGAAATCTAGTTGCTATTCGTATAAACCACAGTGGTAACCAAAGTATTTCCATCTTTTGAGTAGTCAATCATTCAATTTACCCAGAGGAGATAAGACATTTTAAGTAAAACGCAGCATAACAATCAGGAATGACAACTGATTAACGCTAAAATTGTTTGCATAGATATACAAACTTTTTGGAATATTATCATATATTTGTGTCTTTGTGTCTTTGTGGTTTGAAAGTGACAAAACAAGCGTGAATCTCAAACAAAGCAATACCTACAAACATAACTCACAAATAAATTTATTTTTATTTTCCACAACATTGCCCAAGCACATAATATGACAAAATCTTTTGCATGTGCTGCAACATAATTCCAAACTACTATTAAAACCACAATAAATGCAAACTTTTTTCAACGATTCCGAAGATGTTATTATTTTTTGTTGAATAGCATTGCGATACTGTAGTGGATTTAATTCAGAAAATATACCATTTTTTAATATGCATTCCATATAATGCAATATAAAAACTCCACAATTATAACTATCTTTTTGTGTTGGATAGCAAACCTCTTTGTATTTAAAATTTACAAAAGGATGTGGTTTGGCATATTTTTTGAAGTAATATTCTAAGTGCTTTAAATATTTGTTTGCTCTTACAGCGTTGTTGCCGATTGGGTCTAAAAAGTAAAATAACCCTACTTGCAAATTAGCATATCCTAGACACCAATGGTTGCCGTCAACGTTAATAGGCAGTAACAATATATTAATAGTATCATCGAGCTTGTAATTGATAGGAGCTCTGGTTATTATATTATTAACTTCGTAACAGCAAAATATTTTAATATCTTTCTTTCCATATTGATTAGACATAATTTTTTTATAATAACCAATTAAAAAATTATCAAGATACATATCTTGTATTAGTTTAGACGTCATTAACGTTTGAAAACTAGAAAAACTTAGTCGATCTTTTTTATAAAGAGCAATAATATAATCTTTAGATATTGGTTTTATATTATTGTTTGGTTTAGCAAACATTTTTTTGTTAACGGTTGCTTTTAAATAAGAATGTTTTGTTTTTTTTTTCGTTTTGCCCAAGTTTCAGATTCTACATGGCAACGCTTTCTTCTAGCACATCTTTTTCGATCTACTTTTACAATATTTTCTTTACAAACTCCTAAAATATGTGATCTACATATTCTTACAAATCTTGAACATTTTAAATGGAGTCCACTTAAAATATTGTTTTTAAGTTGATCAAACCACCCTTCAACTGTAGCATTACTACTTCTTTCAAATTTTAGTATCGACGACCACATCGGTAAAAATGGAAGATATGATAACAATATTTTGTCTATAAATGCTTTATTATAATAAACATTATCTTCTCCATCGATATCATCTAATGTTATGTTGTTTATAACAGCATTAAAATGTTTGTAAAAACTTGAAGATGCATACAATGAATTTACCGTATTATCTTGAGAATAGATAGTAACTTGCAAATCATCGTCGTCTATATTTTCACAACCATTACTTTTAATCAATTTCACAATATCTAAGTACGCCTGTTTTGCACGTACTGTATAGGTTTTGGACAAAGTTTAAATTGCTACGTTTCTAATGCATGTATCTACTGACAACATTCTATCCATGTCAAATATTGCACCTATAGCACGTTTGATGATTGACTTTGTTTGTGTTGTTGAATTTGAATATATTTTATTTACATCTTTGCAAATATTTTTCATAAGATAATAACACAATCGGAGATGCACATATTCTGAAATTTTATTCAAATCTGAATAAACATGTTCATATAAAACATTCAAATATTTCAATAATGTTGTCGAGTTAAACGACACCATCAATGCATTAATGATTGCAAAACTGAAATCAGTGGTAACTGTGGAAAAAGCTGGCTATTTGTAATTAATAGTGCAAAATTGCTTAAACTTTATAAGCGCACAATGAATTGTAGCAGTATCATGATTTGACGATATAAATTCCAAAATAGGAATAGATCTCCCATTTAGCATCGAAACAACTCCGGCATAATAAAGAACTCGTTTCGATTTTGAGGTTGGTTTTCGAACTAGTGATCCAGAAGCATCAAAATAAAGATTTGGAAGAGAACTGTTGCACTTTGTAATAATGCTCAACATTTTAAGTTGTTCTTTGCTGTATATTAACACTAACAAAGGCTGTGCAACGAATTGAATATATTCAGCATGATCGATTTGCATAAGCAGCATATCAACAATATCGTCTATATTACGATCATTTGCCGCAAGTGCTTCTGTTTTAATCTTCCTATATACAAAATCTGACTTTACGTTTCCATAATTATTTGATTTAATTAAAGACATAGGAAGCTCGCGAACATGCTTGAGACGTATATTCAATGCAGTATCCTTTTTTAAATGTTCTCCGACAAGTTTTCTTTCTACACCTTTTACGTATCTAGTTAATCGTGAAGAGTGATAGTAATCAATGCGCGAACTATACACATCAACATTAACGTAAGATGAATAGGATATTATTAATTTAAAGCATTTGCAACCAGGATGTGCACAGTAACAGTAAACTGTCACAATTGGTTGTCTTTTTGATGAATAGTACGACTTAAAATTCAAAACGCATGTTGTGTTTACGGATTGTAATTTTTCTTTAAATAGAATATTATACATATCCTTATTTAAGATACGATTCTTAAACACCAAATTCCACTCATCGATATTTAATCGAAATGAACCCTCAAATGTATTACAGGTTTTAAACTGAAACAACAATGGTTTTGGCGAATCGCTCAATCTAAACATATTGCTTGCACCCATTGGCAATATAGATTGACAAGATCTTCCAGATTCTATATGAATATTTCTAATGGAACTAGGTATATTCATAGTATCGTCAATTACGTTTAAAAACGCATCAACTAATTCTGTTTCGTCTTCAGAATTAATAACTGCCGATTCAACCGTTTTATCAGTTAAACTTTTTATTGAAACATTTTCATTACAAGGGGATACTGCTACAATAGTAGTATCTTCATGTCCTAAAGATGTTTTAGAAACAGGACTTGCATTGAAATTTGATGATAAATTATCAGTTACAAAATAATTTCTAAAATCTAAAATAATTAAAATGATGGAACGGCGTTTTTTATACGCCGAATCGTCGAACCACAACATAGCTGCAGCATGAATGATTTCATCGCTTACCTTCAAAGAGAGAATTTTATCCCATGATAAACCTCGTGATGTGAATAATTCTGCTAATCTGGAATAATTTCGTTTTGGTCTCATTATGACACAAACATAGAATTATTCTCAAGGAAAACAAATAATTAAAGAACACTTCACTAATAAAAAATCACAATTCCGCTTTAAAACTGCACGTTTATACTCGTATGTATATAATATCGGCTGATTACAGAGCGAAAGCAAGACTGTGACTGAAAAGTGTGTTTAAAATTGTTTCATAGAAAATATAACCAATTTTATACTATTTAAAAGATTTATTTTTCATGTTAGCGTGAGTTAGAAAAAAAAAAGATTAACTAAACAAGTCTATAGAATTCGCGCACACTGCCCACATTGGATTTATTTACGATGTTGAAAACAAAATTCAAAGCAGGAACATCGAATATTAATTAAACATATTTATAGTTGTAAGCTTGTTTTCAAATATTAATTGTATATTTTACTATCATTAAAGAATTAAACGGTTATTAATATTAATCATGTTTATTTCATATTATAATTACACGCAACCCCTCGTCAACAACTTGCGTAATCAGTGTACAACATAAAAATAATCATTACAGAATCAAATATTATTTGCGTAATATTTGTAATCAGTGCATAATCAAATAATCATTATACATTTACGTAACAATATTGAAAACGCGTATTCAAATAATCAAATGTTGATTAAGCCTATTCAAATAATAAATCGCATTTTTATTCTTGATGGTTGTTTTTCATTAATTAATATATTTTATATTTAGTTTACTGTTTTAAAAATTTAATACAAATAAGATAATTATTATATTATGTATATAAAAAAAAATTAATTCTTATCAAAATATTTTTGGGTTAAGTATAAAATAACTTCATTGCAGAATTATTAAATTCATAAGAAAATTGCGTATTTATTGAATAATCACGTTATCATTACATAATGAACGACATAATCATGTTCATAATTACATAATTATTACGTATTCATTGACTAAATAATTACGTAGTCATTAGATATTTCATAAATAATTCTGTAATCATTGGGTATTCCATAAATAATCACGTAACTAATGCGTATTCATATATTTATTAAGTAATCAATGCATAACCATAATAATTATTACATAATTCTGTAATCATGTAAGGTGTACATTTTATTACTTAGTATTTGTAATTAGTAAAATTTGATTTAACTATTGTGTCCAATGGACATCACAAAAGCTACGGCAACAGTTAGTTTTTTTATGCATTGCTTAATAAGATTAATTAGTTTATTAATTAGTTAATTATCGGCGGTTCTAATTAGCAAAAGAAAAATTTGAGTGAATCGTTGTATTCGTTGGACTTCACTGAGTTCATGCCCTATTTAAATTTTTTTATGCATTGCTTAATAAGATTAATTAGTTTACTAATTAGTTAATTATCGGCGGTTCTAATTAGCGAAAGTAAAATTTGAGTGAATCGTTGTATTCTATGGACTTCACTGAGGTTATGTACTGTTTTACTTTTTTTATGCATCGCTTAATACTGAAACGTTTTTTTCTAATTGAGCACTTTTTTATACCAAAACAGTGCACCAGTATTATTATAGTTTTGTAAATAAGTTGTATGTTAAAGCTAAAATGGAGAGTAACTAGAATCTTAAATTTGTGAAAGGATTTAAGATAAATCGGTGGTCCGAGAAACAAATTAAAAATTAACTCTGAAGTACAGCCTTGGGTAGCATATGTTGATTCTAAACTTGAATTTTCTGTATGATATGAAATGACGTTTTAATTTTTAATAAAATTAAGTTTATTGAAAGAATTTCCAGTTTCTTCAGAGTGGTTCAAATCTGGTTTTGCACTAAAAGCCCGTGCTTTTTTTGCACTTGTTTTATTTTGTGTTGGAAGGAAAGTGAGAGTGAGATACTGTTTTGTCATATTTTACTAAACTCAAAAATATTGCAAGATTAAATGGAATTTTACATATCAGCGGTGACTCAAACAACCAGTTTTGTTTTAAAACTTTGTTTACTAAATTGTAAGTTTAGAGTTTGGATAGGTACTAGTAAGATTATCATATTCCGTACGTGAAAATGCAACATTAATATGCTTTAAGCTAATGTTTGCCTTGCTTAATAGTAGCACTAAAATACTCCTAACAAAATTTAAAACAACAAAGGCACCAAACAGAAAAATAGTAATTTGCAACCAAAATACTCTTAGTAATATTAAAAAAAATCATTTTTTGCAGAATAAATATTCAGTCCAACGCCACTGGCATACAAAGAATCTATGTAATCAAAAATCCAATTATTCCACATAAATGGTTTAAGTTTTGTATGCTTAACGTATAACAAACTAGCATAAAAGTGCAAATCAAAAATTTACAGAACTTGACATGTTTGTTTAATTACTATTAATAATTATAAAAAAAACAGTTTTGGTCTTAATAAATAATATAATAATAATAATAAATATACAGCAATATAAATAAATAATCCTGTATATTTATTATAATTAACAATACTTATATTTTCAATTCCATTCAGTTTATTGTATGCGGGAAATATATGGTAAAATACAATATTTATCAAAAATATTTTTAAACTAATAGATAGGTTTTATTTTTAATAAAATATCAATTTAAAATTAAACTCCTTTTATTTCTACGTTTCTGTTTATTGTTATCAATTGTCATCAAGTATGTGGCCGAATGTGGTCCGGGGGAGTTTGTCATAAAGGTAAATGTCCAAACACTGCCGGATGTCGTTTGCCCCTACAGACGGTTTGCAAACTTGCCCGAACGTTCGTGATTCGTGCATTTGACGGATCGTGTGTAGGGTACACGAAACGCAAATGTTGGCGTTTGTCTACGTTCGCTTGGTAGGCGGTAAATATTGCAAAATTCGAAAGAAGGCGAATCGAAGTAGCCTAAAAATACAATTATTTTGTAATAAAAATTATTGAAAATATGTTTTCAGGTTTACTTGAAAAATACAAGCTATATTTTTGTGAAAATGGTTTCAAATGAAAGATATGTTACTGACGTCGGTTCTTATATTAGTTAGTTATCATAAATCAACCAAAAAATGTATTTACGGCGTTATTTAGTCAAAAATGAGTACAATAGCTTATAATAATTAATATAAAAATCTGTATTAACTTAAAAAATTGAAAACTTAAAATATGCGCAAATGTTCAACCTTTCAAAGCATGCATAGCACGATATGATTGGTTGAGTAGTTTGCTTGTGAGTGTGAAAAAGGTTACTATGTATCTTTTCCATTTGCGGCGGCGCATCAAATTACCCGAACGAAAGCATCTCGATTGCTAAGAGGCGTACCCAATTTACAATAGAATATCTACCAGATTAATACAAAGCTACTTGTAATTGAATAAATTTAGTTAACAATTTTTACTATTTAGTATTTATCAATTTTTTGCGTTATTGTAACTAGGTTAACGCATTTGTAAATAATTACATGTATTTCAACTTTAAATTACAATTTTTTGTTGCTGACGTACAGTATAACCTCAAAAACTTAAATATGAGTAAACGTCATGCAATTCTAAAAATTGTTTTTAATAAATTTTAGTATTAAAAGTGACTAATATACATTTCTATTAAACATACTATTATTTATTAAAAAGTAATAAACTATATTGTTTCTGCTTTAAAGTTTTTAAATAATTTAAAATCAATTTATTATAATATAATAAATAAAGTGAAGTTAGCTGTATAATAATATCAACGAGGACATGTTGCAATTACAGTTGTGTGACACTGACTTTATAAACCACTCCCATCACTGCAGTCTTAATGCGGGCAAACTATAGTGTATTCAGAAATGATTAAACTATTTTTGTCAAATTATGGTTGGAAATGATAAAAAAATATCCAAATATAAAATATAGAAGTAATTAGGTACTTTTGAATACATTTCAATGCTAATTGCAAGTTTAATTTGACTAAATGACTTTAACAAAATATAGTTTGACGTTTTCTAAATGTATTTGTAAAAACAAATTAATTATCAAATTATTTGTAGAAGTAGCTGTCGGAATGAAAACAATTTTTAAACATTTGTTCTGACACAAATTTGAGCTATTTGCAGTTCATAAACATTAGTTTTTAAATATGTTCCGAAACACTGCATGCTTCTAATGGATTGTGCTGCCATAAAACATGTACTTACTCTTTCAATAGATATATCGTTAGTGCAAAAATTGAACATAAAATTAAACTGCGCGGTTACATAAACAATGAACAATTAGTTCACGAATAAAATTTTATAGCTGTAACAGTAATAAAACATTTTTTATTGCAAAAAATTAAACATAATTTTTTGCTACCATAAATATAGAAATTAATGTCGTGTAAATTATTATACCATATAAATCAATAATTAAAACATTATTTTTTTTTTATAATTGTAATAAGTAACTTAAATACTAAAACATGTAAACAATGGCAGTGATACGGCTCATATACAAAAATATAATATTTTAAATTTTCTATTATCCAAAAATTGAATTAAATTTTTTTAATTAAATATTTTATATATATATATATATATATAAAAACTTTTCAAATTTCAACTAACCAAACTACGTTTGCTATTATAAATTATTTTTTTTATTAATATTTCAGATTGTACAATTTATTGAAGTAAATTAAATAAATTTTGCTTATTAGTTATATGTCAAACATGTTAGATAGATACTCTTGTTGTAAAAATTAATATTGATTTTTTTATATGACATGACTTTCAGCCTTCGTCTGTCCACTGCAGGACATAAGCCTCTTCTCTGCTTGTAAATGCTGGCAACTTACATTACAAGGGACCTACAGTTTTAGGTGGATTCCGAACCACTGGAGAGAATTATCACTAAAACCCCACGCTGGCAAGGCGGGTTGGGGAGTGGGAGAGCGTTTAGAACGTGATAAGTATATCACGGTATATGGGAATCGAACCCACGATCTTCGGTACAGCGGCCGGATGCCTAGACCACTGCGCCACGCTCTCTTTCTTTTTTTTATATAAATAAGTAAATATTATACAGGATGATGCCATTACTTGCAGTATTATAAGATGTTAGTGCCATTACATTATTTTATCGTAAGCATTAATAGTTAGAAAAGTATGATTTTATATTTTTATCCGTTTATTCAATATATTTATACAGTTTTTGTTATACTTTATATTTTTTTTTACTATTTTTTGCAAAAACCCATTATTTTCATCAAAAGTTTTTATACGTTTCATATTTTATTAAACTTTTAAAGTTATTATATATAAAACAATCAAAATAATTTTTTGCATGCTCACTCTGAAAAACAGTTTTTCCGCCCGTATTTTGGGGAAGCAGTTGTAAGCACCACGAGCAAGAAAGCGTTTGCGCACTTCGCTGCCTGCTAGCTTACTCGGGCGGACAAACAGCGGCGTGCTGCAAACAATGCATCCCTGCCCTTGATAATAATAATAATAATAATAATAATAATAATAAAGTCATTTATTTCCATATAACATGATACAGTAAAATGTAGAAGTACAAAAGACAGATAATGCATGAAAACAAGTCACATGAACAAGACATAACTAATAAGTATGGTTAAAAAAATCGTTAACAGTGTATGGTTCAAGACAACACAACAAACCATACACTTTTTTTTTGACAATGCCATAATGTTTACAAGATTTTATATCTACTGGTAGATGGTTAAATATCTTCATGCAAGTATATGATGTTTCTTTTGAATACATAGTCAGTCTATGGGCGGGAAGGCTAAAATCTGTTCCACGCCTTGTTTCATATGGGTTTGGCAACAAATTAGAGTTGAAATAATATTTGTGCTTATAAAGAAACTTTATGCATTCATATATGTATATAGCTGGTGCAGTTAGCTTATTGTTTGATTTAAAAACTCCGCGACACGAATCAATAAATGTAATATTATATAATATTCTAATGGCTCGTTTTTGGTTGATAAAAACTTTATGCAAATCTGTACTGCTTCCCCAAAAAACAATACCGTATTTTAGATGGCTATAAAAATTGGAATAATAAAATATCTTACATATGTTTTGGTTAGTATTTCTTGATAAAACCCTCAGTCCATAACAAGTCCTAGTTAGTTTTTCGCAAGTATGTTTGATATGCTCTGTGTACTTTAAAGTCTCGTCAAGTATTACACCGAGAAACTTGGCACACGTTGTGAAAGGGAGTTTATAGGAATTGAGTGTGATATCCGTTGGAGTTGGTATAGACTGATTGGTTTTAAAAAGTATACAGTTTGTTTTTCCTTTGTTTAGAATCAACTTATTGTTACTGAACCAATCTTCTACAGAATGCATAACGTTGCTACCTTCTTGAACAATGTCTGTAAAGTATTTACCTTTAATGAGTATATTAGTATCATCTGCGTAGTTAATAATTTCATGAGTAATTTGTTGAGATGGCAAATCATTTATAAATATTATAAATAAAAGCGGACCTAAAATGCTGCCTTGTGGAAAACCGGTAAACGTGTCAAGAGTTCCAGACTGCACAACTTCTCCATTCCTATCATCTTTTAGTTGCACCGAATGCTTTCTACCATACAGGTATGATTTAAACCATTCTAATGCCATTCCTCGAATACCATATTGGTACAATTTAGACAAAAGAATGGAGAAATCAATACAGTCAAAGGCATTAGACAAATCCAGTAGCACTCCACAAACTATATTTTTATTGTCTAACAATTTTAAAATAGATTCAGTCATTTGAAAAATGGCTGTTTCTATGCTTTTACCTCTAAGAAAACCATGTTGCGATGTACTGAAGAGATTATAAGTCTTAAAAAAATTTACAATCCGTACATACATAACTCGCTCAAATAATTTTGAAAAAGAACTCAAAAGGCTTATAGGACGGTAATTGGTATGTAGTTCTGGATCTCCTTTTTTAAAAATTGGTTTGATTACTGCATATTTTAAACTTGTCGGATAAATACCTGTTTCTAATGATTTATTTATTATATCACACATTGGTTTTACAATATGATCAATAGATTTTTTTAATAGGAGCGCTGGAATTTGATCATATCCAGAACTTCTTTTAGGTTCTATTTGTTTAATAATATCTTTCAACTCAATTAATGTTACAGGTTGAAGAAAAATAGACTTGTATTATGAGGTATATTATACACATTTTGATCCGTGGGCTTTGCAATGGGAATTAATTTTGAGACAGCTTTATTAAAGTAGTTGTTGAATTCATTTGCAGTGTCTATTGTACTATCTGATTTGGGTAAATAATTTTTGTTGTTTTATTTTTACCTGTTATATCTGATATGATTTGCCATTCTGCCTTTGACTTGTTAAGAGAGGTAGCAACTTTATTTTCCATAAACTTTAAATTTTCAATTTTTAATAGTTTATGATATTTTTTTTTTGTATTTTTTAAAATTAATTTGTATTCCGGGTAATACACAGAAAGTGTTTGATGCAGTAGCAAATCGTTCTTGCATTGAACAATTTCTGGGGTTTTAAAATTACGCTTTTTATGACCATATGATTTAACATTTTTTAACGGAAAATGTTTTTCAAAATACGTCAAGTAGGTATTGGTAAAAACAATATATTTTGATTCAACACCGCTACATTCGTCCAATTCTGAAAAATGCTCGCTGCTAATATCTTGACAAAAATTATTAATATTTTCATCGGAAAAAATTCTGACTTTATTCAGACGGTTATTATTAATAGGTATGGTAAGATCACAAATTATAAGTTGAGCAGTGTGGTCACCGATACCAGTGGGAATTACTGACACCTTACAATCAATATTGATGTTTTGATAATATTGTCAATACAAGTGCTGCTTTTATCAGTAATACGCGTCGGCTCATTCACCATTAGTTTTGAATTGTATGAATGCACAAGGTCTTTAAAAGTTTGTGAATCTTTATTTGTTACCAATATATTTATATTGAAATCACCAGCTATTAAAAATGTCTTATTATTTAGAAATAAATAGTCTAATATAAAATTTAATTTGTTTAAAAAAACATCAACAAGGGCTTCGGGTGGCCTATATATACAAATTACTGTAATACTAGAATTATTTCCTGCATTGATTTCTACACCAACGCACTCAAAAACTTTGATTTCGGTTTGAGCATTAATATCTTCAAGTTGTTTTGCTCTTAATTTGTCCCAGCAATAGATTGCTACTACTCCATGTTGAGATGGTGGGCAACAGAAACTAGATATAATGTTGTAGTTAGGTATTAAATTCAGTAGTTGTTCATCTGCTTGCCAGTGCTCAGTAATACAAATGACACTGCATTGGGGAATATCATCTATAAAATTATTAAATTCATTGATACAGTTGCCGATCGATTGAACATTATGATGCAAAAGTTTGAAAGAATTAGTTGGTTTTTCTGTGATTAATGGTCTGGATTTTTCTTTGTTAGCCATTGAAAAAACGGATTAACACAAACTCCCAAAGGCCATATTGAAGAATTCTTTATTTTTTCTAAATCTGCCATTGGAACATTTATCTTAAAGGAAGAGTACTCATTGGGGAACTTAGAAGTTATTTTCTCACAGCGTACATATTTAAAGTTCTGTTCACTAAAATATTTAATTATATCATCAGCGCTAATGTTTAATTGAAAACGACATGCGTGTATGTGTCCCATTTTTGCAACACCCTTTATTAATGCAATATCTACAGTTCCATAAATTATGTTTATCGGCTTTTTATGTTTCTTCCTTTTAACAATTTTAAAACCTTCATTATCAATTTTATTAGAATTGTTTGTTTGTTTATTTTTATTTTCTTCAAGTGGACTTTTTTTGTTAAGAGTTTCACTATCAATTTTATTATTTTCATACTTTTTGGATCTATCTTTTTTATCCGAATTAACTCTTGGATCGGATTTTAGTACATTTGATATGCCTGGCGACATCTTACTACTTACTTGTACTATTATTTATGATTATTAACCTGCGTTTTTGCAAACAATATTTTTATTAAACTTTTTTAATTTTTATTCAACATTGAATATTCTGCAACTACATTTTTTAACCAAACTATTGAATCGTGCAAAATGTATATCGGTTTGATTTGAACTTACTTTTACTATTAGCTAGGTAGCAGCTCTAATTTAATTGGCAGGTTGTGGGTTGCTTCAAATTCAAGGTTGAAAACCAAATAAACGGACTTATTAACTGTTGGGCGTTGGGCTCCAGCCACTAGAGATCTAGTGACACGTACTAAGTATGAAGGAAGAACGTTATTGAGATATAAAACTCATATAGTTGTAATACCCGATCATTTAATAAAAATAAAAATAAAACATTACAGAAAGATGTCTAGTTTAGGAAAAAAATAAATTTCTTGAGTGACTTAACATTAATTAAGCTGGGGGTATCAATAGGTATAGCGAATATAGCCACACGTATAATTCACAAACTGCACTGACCCAGGAGCCAAGCAGTGGCTCGAATAATGATTTTATTTTATTTCCGTCAAGGTCAAACAGCTGTTTATTTAGACGCACAATTTCATACGCATCATGCCATGAATGCCGGCATAACCTATTCGCGTTCACTTCAATGTTTCCATAGTTTTTAGTTATTATTGTTATTAGTTTTGTAGTTTAAATTTAAGGATTGCCTCAAAGGCTTTAAAATTTCAGCACCAGGTATTTGCAAATATAAATGAAAAGTGTCATTTTGTAAGTTCTATAACTGATAGCAGTTATAGGACTATAATAATGTATTATTATTTATTTTTACAGAATTTATATTTTGTTTATTTTAAAGAATTATTATTTATTTTAATAGAATTTTTATTTATTTGCAAACTCTGTGTGGATTTGTTATTTTTAACTGTGCCGTTGTCAGTTCCCAGCCCGAAAATAAAGAAGGAAAATGGCAAGTTTTAAAAATAACGCCTTTTATTGACGCAAACGTAACTCAGCGCCGCTAGGCGTCCGTTTTACAAACTTAATAATTCTTCCCAGGAGCGAAGAGGCGCTAAAACTATTGTATGATCTGTGAGCATCTCCCTCCCACATCACTGACCGATCGAGAGGACTCAACAATTGACAAGTTCTCCCGATCCATAAATGGCACCAGAAAACAAAAAAGAACCAACTAAAATCTAGTAAAAACCTCTAAATGCTCTCCCACACCACTGACCAATCAAGACAACTCAACAACCGCTAAGTCCCTTTGACCCTTCAATGATGATGGAAAACAAAAAAAATATTGACCAAAACCGAAACAGTTGAGCACCGTACAATATTTAATAACTTTAAGACTAACCTAAGCAAATAAGTTTACTTCCTGTACAAAAATAAATCGTGTAACAATGTTACACTACGCAAAATACAGTGTGTCCGCGGATGGGAGTACTTTAAGAAAATTTTTTTTTATTTATTTTACGACCAAAAGTCATTCTTTTAAAGAATTCTGCTTGTTGAGAAATTGAATTGACAATAAGAAAATTTTAGATTACATGTACAGGTTAATAAATTAGGAAAGTAAGAAAATGCTTCAAGGGATAAGTACTATTAATTATTAAGTTTTACAAAAAAATTATAAAACAAAGTTATTTACATGTGTCAGTATTCTGATTTCTTAAAGGCATTTTTGAAAATGTTAACAAAAGAAGCATTGCAAAGATTGTTAAAGCAAATGAAACTGGGTCATTGATGAATGTACAGAAATCAAAGAAAAATACGATCAAAATATAGCAGCTACATTATTAGCTATATGGTCACTTTTTGATAATCCAAAATTATCATTAAGAAAGCGTGCAGAAACACGGGATTTAAGCAAAAGTGTATTACACACAATTTTTAAAGAAAAAAAATTAAACCGTTTAAGCCAGAGATGGCGGCATACACTTGAACCTTGTGATAAAGAAAGACGTTTAGAGTTTTGATTATAGTTAGGTAAACATTTCCTTAAAAACCAAAGATTTCATAGATTTATTTTTTTACTAATAAATGTACATTTTGCACAAACGGGTACGTAATTTTACAATATAGTTACAAAAATCCTAATGACATGATAAACAAACAAAGTCAACGATACAAAAAAGTTAATGTATGGTGTGAAATTTTTTATGATCGAATCAATGGCCCATATTTTATAGAGGGAAATTTAAACCAACACATGTATTTGAACATTTTGGAACATTTTGTCTAACCATTTCTTAATACGTTAGAGCCAGAAGTACGTAATAATTAAAACAAAAGGTTTATACAAATGATCTTCCACATGATAGGAAAATATTAAAACAACGCATAGACCATTTGGTATTCCTTCTATGGGCTGAAGAGGTCTTTTTTACATTTAGTGCTCCAGGCGCCATGTCCCAGTCCTCCACATGCTGTACATTTTTCGGGTTGTTGTGAGGTGCATTTGTTTGTGCTGTGTAGTCCATCGCATTTTGCACATTTGATTTCAGCGTTGCAGTTCTCAGTTGTATGTGTGAATAAGTTGCATTTACTACATGGAATTGGGAATGGTGGTGGTGCTAGGCTTTCATACGTTGAAAAATGTTTGTGTTTGTAGAAAAGTCCATGTTGTATGAGTTTTTCATATGATGTTATACATCCAGTTATTATGCGCATCATTCGAGTAGGTAGACCAGTTGCTCTTGAAATAATGCGTTTGCAGTATCTGTGCGTAATATTGTTGTTGTTTAATTGCTCGCTAATTTCTTTTTCAGTGAATTCATTATCAATACTGGCAATAACGCATGAATATGTAGCTTGCGGGGTTTTCTTTTCATGTTCCGGTCTTGGAAATAATTCTTTAAAATCATTTATAATATTAATTGATTTTAAATTGTTTAAAATATTAATCATTTCTTGTTTGTTTGTATTTGTTTTTACAATAAATGCAGTTTTACTGTTAAGTAGAATATCCCGCTGTCCTATGTTATTTTTTTCCCGAATATCTACAATTTCATTTCTTGACATTGGGTTTTTTGTTGTAAATAAAAATGTGTTGTTGTATTGTGTTTTTTTGGTTTGTGTAGTGAGAGTCGATTTATTAATTGTTGCAGTTGTATTAGATGTATTTGGTAAATTTGTCATTAAGTTACTTGCATTAGTAGTAACCTCTGTGCCATTTGCAATCGGTATTTTATTTTCCGTATTTGTTGCGAGTTTTTCGTTTTATGTTCCTGCGTAGGTTTTTGTGAGGAGCTATCCTTTTTCTTCGGTGGCCTTTCTCGCTTGCGTTTGATTTGTGTGTACGGCCGGGCATCTTCTGTCTCCGTTGCACACGTTATATCTTCTTCGGAACTGGATGAAGACATGTTGGGGGTGTTTTTTCTTGATGAGAGAATCACCAAATAACACTAAACTTGTCCCGTGATAGAACGAACACAATTTTTAATTTGTTAACACTTGTTTTAGTGGAGCAAATAATAAGTCGACTGTATTCTACTGCGATTGACATACGAATGAATATTACGATTATTATAAAGATATTGAAAATAAAAATTTTAAAGATTATTTTGAAGATTATCTAGAAAAAATTCAATTAAATAGTAGCGGATACACAAAATTACTTTTTATAATTATACCCGAATTAGATAATGCTCAAATATTAATTTATACCGGTGCAACTGAAAGTACCATTGACCCTGATATGGCAAATTTGTACCTGGATAAATATTTAATATATCATCCTTTTACAATAAAAACAATGCATGCTACTACTTATCATTAATATATAGCAATCACACCAGCATTAGCTACATTCAAATCAAATAAAGACGGTTTCCGTTGTAAACTTTTCAAGTAAATTCAAGCGTTTAATAGGGTCAACAATATTAACCAAATTAAAAGCAAAAATAGATTATCAAAATCAAATGCTTCATTTATCCAACACATCAATTCCAATATATTACGACAAACCTGTTGAGATTATTAATAATTTAACATGCAATGATACACTCTCAAAAATTTCAAATGACTACATAAAAAATAGATGGCAAGTTGACCATTTAAATCAGGAAGAAAAAAAAATTAATACCGTTAATTTATGAATTTAAAGATATTTTTTACGATGAAAGGATAAAACTAACTTTTACTTCAAAAATCCAACACGCAATAAAATTAAGAAATGATGAACCCATCTATCTTAAACCTTAACGTAAATCACCCAGTCAACATAAAGAAATCAAAAACCAAATTTGTAAGAATATCATAACCCCCAGTTCAAGTCCATACGCTAGCCCAGTCTTGTTGGTACCGAAAAAATAGACCATTCGGGAATACCAAAATTCAGAATAGTCATAGATTATAGAAAAGTAAACTTAAAAACTATAGGAGATAAATTCCCTATACCAAACATTAGCAACTTTTTGGATAAACTTTGAAGAGCTCAATATTTTTCAACATTGGGTTTGGCATCAGGTTATCACCAAATTGAAATTAAAGAAGCTGATGAATTTAAAACAGCCTTCTGTACGGAGCAGGGACAATTCGAATTTATGCAAATGCCCTTTGGGCTCAAGAACGCCTCCGCAACGTTCTATAATAGTAATAATAATAATAATAAACTTTATTCTTAAAGATATACAAACAAACAATAAGATTAAATGTGTGTAAATAAATAGATGTTATCAAAGTAATTAAAATATTCATTTAAATTATACGGTTCAATTTCAATTAGTAAGTTTTTGATAGCACTTTTATATTTCGATAGTTTTTTAAGATCGCGAAGTTTTGGTGGAAGTGTGTTATACAATTTCATTGAACAATATTTCGGAGTTTTTTCAAATAACGCTAAGTTATGTTTAGGATAATTATAAATTTTATTTACATTTCTTGTATCATGCACGTGCTTGCTTAGATGTTCGGAGAATGTCAGTCGATTTTTGTACATACATATATAAGAGGCATTCAAAAATATAAGATGCAGTGAGTGTCAGTAGCCTTTTTTTTTTAATATTCCCCTGCAGGTTTGTCTAAATAACATACTAAACATTACTCTTACAGCTAATTTTTGAACTTTAAAGACTTTTTCAGCGTGACATGATGATCCCCAACAAATTATACCAAAACGCATAATTGAATAAAAATTGGCATAATATATAATTTTCATTATTTTATCATATATATACGATTTTAGTGCTCGGAATGAAAAAGTTATTTTGTTTAGTTTTGAAATTAATTCTGTAACATGGTATTCCCAATCAAGGTTGCAATCTATTTGAATACCAAGAAATTTGCAGTTATCGACATAATTAATTTGGGTTTGGCTTAAGTGGATATTTGTATTTATTTTTATTCAACCAGTCATGAGCCTTGCGAAATATAAGTTCAGCATGTTCAGTGAGTTTTTGGTAACTTGAATTTTGTATTAAAATGTTGGTATCATCGGCGTAACTGATTATTGTCTCCGAGTTAGTAGATTGAATACCAATAAAATCATTAACATATATAATGAAAAATAATGGTCCCAATATACTTCCCTGTGGTATCCCTACTTCTAGTTGTAAGAATTTAGAGTCACTGTCATATCCCCTACCCTTTATATTTACTTTTTGCTGACGATTTGTAAGGTAAGATTTAATTAATTTATGACATGTACCTCTTATGCCATATTTATATAACTTATTTAGAAGAACGGTACACAATCAAATGCCTTGGATAAATCTAAAAAAAATCCTAATAAAATTTCTTTGTTATTCAAGGCACTGGCAATAGAATTAATGAGCTCAGATGCGGCGGTGTCTGTAGATTTACTTTCTCTAAATCCGTGTTGAAACTGGTTAAAAAGTTTGTTCTTATTAAAAAAATTGATTAATCGGTTTTTAATGACCTTTTCAAACAATTTGGAAAAATTTGTTAATATTGATATTGGCCTATAATTACTAATTATCTGAGTGTCGCCCGCTTTATAAACAGGTTTAATAATTGAAAATTTTAGGTTATCTGGAAAAGTTCCAGTTTCCATCATCATATTAATAATCAGGGCCAATGGTTTTGCAATAACACGTATTGAATATTTAATTACGCTCATAAAAATGTCATCTACACCTACAGCAGATAAATTTTTAAGAGACATGACAATGTTATAAATTTCATTTTCTGTAACTGGTTGCAAATAAATTGAGTTTATACTTGAATTTATATGATCAAGAGTATTAATTGAGTCTGAAATTTTAGTCAACAGTTCATTAGTTATCTTTACAAAATATGTATTAAACTCATTTACCTTATTTTCCAATTCTTGTTGAGTTAGGTGTTGGTATAAATCATATTTTTGCTTTGCAGGTCTTAAACAATTTACAGCTTGCCATGTAGCTTTTGTAATATTTGAACTATTTGCAATTTTATTTTCAAAGTAACTTTTTTTAGAAGATTTTTTTTAGATTGCAATGTTATATTGCTTTTTGACCGTATTATATTCTGGTTTGAATGAGACATCCCTTTTCGATAACATATTAAGCACACATAAATTATTTTTTTAATTTGATAACTCTGGAGTCAAGTAAATTTCATTTAAATGTTTACTTTCAGTTTTTTGTTACATATTTTCGTGGAAAACATTCATTATACATTAACAAAAATAAATTAAGAAATGCATTCCAGATTTTATTGACGTTGATTTTGTTATATAAGTTAGCCCAGTCTTGTTCTTCCAAGTTTTTTAAAAAATGTTGTAAGCTATAATTACTTATCACGCGCTTGTAGCAGAATGCATCTTTATTTTGATTAAATGTTATCTTGTGGCCATAGTGGTCAGACATGTGATAATTTATTATAGTACAATCTGATTCAAACGGAATGTTACTTATAGTATTATCAATGCAAGTTTGGTTACTCTGGTATACGAATTAACTAATGATGTCAATCCATAGCTGCTTAGTAGTGAAATAAATTCTAATTATGGTGTGATAGCTCAATGGTAGAGCACTTGCATATCATGCGAGCAGTCCGGGGTTCGATCCCCGAAATATGACTGAAATGATAACTTGCTCTTTATCCACCATCGTGGTTCGGAAGTCACGTTTTAAGCTGTTGGTCCCATCAAACCACTTTAAACAAGTCGTAGACTTACTGTGGCGATGTAAAATAGCCGTAAAAAGCATAAATAAATAAATAAATAATAAATAAATTTATCCCGACTATTGCTTAAAACGTCAATATTAAAATCCCCTGAAATTATATAATACACCTGCAAGTTCCATAATTTTTTCAAAAGAGTATAAATTTTGGTAAAAAACGTCTCCAGATTGCCGCTGGGAGGACGGTAGATTGCAATAATTATAACTTTAAATGTAATCATATCAAATTCGGCCGCAGCACATTCAAAAATATTACTTATTGATATACTATTTATATCTTCTCGAATTAAACTATTTATGCCCACTCTTCCATATACAGCAGAACCCCCATGAGGATCCACTTCTCTGCAGAACGATGATGTCAGATAAAAACTGGCAATCAGTAGTGTTAGCAATTAAATGATTTAAGAAATTGATTGAAGTATTTATAGATTGCAGATTTTGATTTATTATGGTTAGTTTCAATTTTATAAGTTGTTGTGCATTGATATTGGTTTGTGCTTTGGAATTAGTTGGAATAAAAAATGATTTATAGACACATTTTCGGGCCATATTTGTGGTTCCATAATTTTTTCTGAGTATTCCAATGGAATAGATACTTTATAAGACGTATATTGGTGTGGGATACTTAGATCGTATTTTTTCACTTCTACTGTTTTTAATTCCTTCTTTATTTAAGTGATTTAATAAATCTTCACTTGTTGTATTAGGATGAAGGTGGTAAACGTGAAAATGAGCATACCTTGATGTTCCTTTTATACCGCTTGACTGTGCAGTTCCAATTATAGCTTTGTTTCTACGTCTATTAACTGTTTTTCATTCTTCCTTGTTTTCTGTTTGAATTATTTCATTTGTTTTTCCGGTGTCCGTTTGAAATATGTTGTCTTCTTTTGTAGAATCATTGATATCTGGGTTGCCTACGTTAATGTTTGAGAGATTTTTGTAGGATTCTGCTTCTGGGATTTGTTTGGGCGGTGGATTATTGAGAGTCAATGCGCGACTGTAGGTTCCTTGTTAGAATTTTTGTTTGTATAATCTTTCCCAGGTTCCGCTAAAATGCGTTTGGATTTATTTAAAGTTTCCTGTTTACTTAATTTAGGTTTTTGTTGCAAGTTGTTTATGTTTTGTTTTATTTCATCTACATTTAAGGCTAGGTTATGTATTATATTATACTTCTCATTAAATTGTACGTCTTGATAATCAAGCCGATCTCGTAGATCCTTTACTTCGGTTTTCAGTTGGATTAGAACTTGTAAAGTCATCCTTTGTACGCCATTCTTCTCACACTTGAGACAAGCAACAATTTCAAATTTATCTTCACACTTCATACAAACTGTATGAAAGTATAAATCACAAACACTACACTGTATATAATCTTCGGTTATTTGTTTATTCCATCCATTGCAATAATTTCTTCAGTAATAGTTGCTGTAGAGCTATTTAAATCGCCTTCCGAGGCCAAGCGACCATCCTTGCTAGCGGCCATGACAAAGTTTGCTTTTAAAAAAAAAGAAGCAATATATTTTATATTAGCAGAATTATTAAAAGACACCTGTCTAGTTTACCTAGACAATATAAAAGTTTATTCCAAATCATTGCAAGAACATATAGAAAAATTACGAAAATTATTTGCGACATTAAGAGAAGCAAACTTGAAAATATATTTAAATAAATGTGAGTTTTTCAAAAGGTCAATTAAATATTTAGGTAATTTAGTTACCAATAAAGGTATAAAACCAGATCCAGACAAGATCGTAGCGACTACAAAATTAAAGTTACCCGAAACACAATATAAAGTTTCTTAGGAACTCTAGGATACTATCGTAAGTTTATTCGAAATTTCTCTCAGTTAACAAAACCCATGACAAATTATTTGAAGAAAAACTTAATCGTAAACACAAAAGATACTGAGTATCAAACTAGTTTTAAAACTAGTAAGGAAATTTTAATAAATCTCCCCATACTTCAATACCCGAATTTTGAAAACAAAATTACTATTACAACAAATGTTTCAAACTACGCTTTAGGAGCAATTCTTTTAGTCAAATTAACGATAAAAACAGGAATAAACCAATTTGTAAAGCATCCAGGACATTGTCAGATACGGAAGTAAAGTACTCTACGATAAAGAAAGAGCTTTTAGCAGTAATTTTTGCATATAAACAATTTAGACCCTATATTTATGGATCTAAGTTTACATTAATCACTGATCATAAACCACTTATATGGTTAAACAACCTTAAAGAACCCAATGCAAAATTAGAACGTTGAAAAATGAAATTATCAGATTACGAATACGATATTAAGTACAAAGCTGAAAAGCAAAACGTTAATGCTCACGCACTCTCTAGACTTGAAATTAATCACCAATCAAGCAGCTTAATAATAACTAATCATGATTCAGACAACCAATCTGCACAAGGCATACTGACAAGGTTTGGCTACTCTGATCGATAGATTGAGTTTGAATAAATTATTAATTCATTTCATAACTACATACTTGTTTCTAATAAAGGGAGAAGGATATTCAATGCACTCAAAAGCCAATTCTTAGAGAAAAATAAAATAACAAAGACAATAAAAACAGAAATATACAAAAAGGTAGTAAGACCAGCCTTAATATACTCAAGCAAATAATGAACAACAGCAAAAAGAAATTAAAAAAAAAAAACAAAATAAGTGCATTGAAGATGAGATTTCTAAAGAAAATCAAAGCAATCACAAGAAAAGACAAAGTAAAGAACTCGGAAAGAAGAAGCGTACTAAACATAAAATCAATTAAAACAGTAATAGAGGAGAGACCGCTAGAATAAGTAAGACAGATACACAGACTGGATAGAAACAGAATAACAAAAAAAAAACATGATGTAACATTTTAACAAGACTATGGCTAATATGAGCTTTGTGTACTAATCATGTTTTGAATTAATACACAAAGCTACAATGAACCTTTTAATGAGAAATGTATTTGCTTTCCACCTGCAAATTAAGACTTATAGAGGAAAATGGAGCTTGTTGACAAGATTAAGATGCCATATTCTATCAAACGCTTTGGAAATGTCAAAAGTTATTGCAAGATTTTCTCCTTGTTTAAGTAGAATTCCATTTGTGACTAACATAAGCCAGAAGATCTGTTGTCGAACGTTTTCATCAAAATCCATATTGAATATCTGAAATAAAACTAATTTGTTCTAAGACAATGTAAAAATTTATATATATTTCAAAATGTTTTGACAATAATGCAATTCTATAATCTGTCTAGGTCGAACATTTGCAATTTTCCAACAATTTGAAAATGTTTCATTTTTGTATGATAAGTCAAATATTTTGGTCAAAATGGAAGCTAATTTATTTGCAAATGTTTTAATAATAGGTAAAATTTTATCTATACCTAATGCCTTTCTAATATTTAATTTAAGAAAATATCTTTTAAAATGAATTGGACCCATTATTTTTATAATAGTAGTTAGATGCAAATTGGTTTGTTAAAATATCTGCTTTTTCTTTTAGATTAGTAACTAGATTGTTTTGATCATTTTGAAGAGGAGGTATTGAAAATTTTGTTCAACCTTAAATTTATTTTTTTATAAATTTTTTTGTTGATTATGGAAAGCTAATCAAATAGCTGTGTTGTTTCTGTCAATCCTATCTTTTTCAGATTGTATTTCATTGTCACAATAATTATTAGATAACTTATAATCCTTTTTAGTCTGTTCGGGACAATTACTGATGTGTTTCTTAAATGTTTTTGCTTTTTATTTACTGCTTGTTTTGTCTGAATTGAAAACAAGTACTTTTGTTTTGGTTTATTAACAGATAACAAAACAAATTTTTTGATGACATTTTGAATAGTTTTTGTGAGATTTTCTGCTGCAATATGTGGATTATTAAAATATAAGCAATGAGTATCAAAATCAAAATTATTAAAAAAATCTTTCATTTTTACTATGTTTATCTTAGAATAATGATAGATGAGGTGCGGTTTAGGTTTGGTAGTAATAGAAAGAAAAGTTTTAACAACAAAAGTAATAAGTGAATGATGAGAATTTTCTAAAGCAGCCTCAACATTAGTTGTTGTAATCTTTGAAATAGTTGTAAGATACAAATCTAATTGTTTTGGTTCACCAAGAAGTCCATCACAAGGAAAATATGTGAGTTGATGAATCAGTTGGATGAGATTATGAGAAGCAGCAAAAATCATAGCTTGTTACGGTTAGTGTTATAGAAAATGAGTGGCTTAACCATTCAGTATTATTTACATTAAAATCTCGTAACAAAATTATTTCAGCATTTCTATGATTACCTTAAAGAATTATTAAAAATATTTAAAAAAAACTGTCAGTGAATATTTGTTTAGATGGCAATATATCTTGTATTTTGCTTGAACAGTGCCCATAGAAATATCTGTAGAAAATACAAAGATCTGCAATTATGACAATGTTGTAATGTATCTAAGTAATTAGTAAATTTTGTATAATAATTTGAATAGCTCGTTTTTGAATAGAATTTGAAGAGATAGTGTAGTTTCAGATGCTTCTTCCCATACTTGGAAACAATATTCAATACAAGGACGTATCTAAGTTATATATATATATATAGAAAAAAAATGTACAAAAGTAAAAAACTGTTTACATATATTAAGAAATCCTAGTTTGCTAAATAGCTTCAAAGCCATATCATCAACATAGTGGTTCCAGAGAAGACAAATTGAAGAAGGTTTAGATATGAATTCATTGTTTATTTTAATAATAATAATGATACCTCAAATTTTGATTGAAACAATAAAAAGTTTTTTTCGGTAATTAAGTGCACCCGGTTAAAAATGTAAAAGTACTGTAAGATTTTCTCCATGTTCATCTAAAGTAGAATTTATGGCTAACATATATCTGTTGTCAAACGTATTGATCAAAATCCATATTGAATTCCATTTGTGAATAACATAAGCCAGAAGATCTGTTATCGAACGTTTTGATCAAAATTCATATTGTGTATCTGACATAAAATAACTTTTTTGTTCTAAAAACTTGACAATGTGAAAAATAATATATTTTTTAAACATTTTAGGCAATAATGCAATTAGTCTATAACATGAAGAATCAGACTTGTCTCTATTTTTGGTATAGGTTGAACATTTGCAATTTTTCAACAATTCGAAAAATTTTCTTTTTTGAAATATTTGAGTCAAAATGGGAGTTAACTCATTTCCAAATCTTTTAAGAATAATAGGAATTTCATCTATACCTGACTTTTTTCTAATATTTATTGATCCAATTATTGTACCATCAGCCAGCATTGTAAGTACAACAATAGAAGATTTAGAATAGTATTGTTATCTGTTTTTTCCATTGGATTAGTAACTTGTTTTAATAATTTCAAAGAAAAGGTATTGAACATTTTGAATTACTTTGCAATAAATTTATTGTTTTATAGAAATTTTTGTTCATGGAAAGCTGAAAAATTTGATTAGCTTTGTTTCTGTCAATCATATTTTTTTCAAGTTGTACTAGATTATCACAATGTTTACAAGTTTTCTTACAAACTTGATTAGTCTGATTGGAACTATTACAAATGTATTTGTTAAATGCTTCTCGTTCTTATTAATTGCTTGATTTATATGAATTGAATACAAGTACTTTTCATCTGCAATATGCGGGTCCTTCAAATATAAGCAATGAGTATCAATATAGAAATTATTAAGAAATTGTTTTATTTTTTACTATGTTTATCTTATAAAAATGATATATGAAGCACAACCAATAATTAAAAAAAACCTAAGAGATTTATTGTCAATATTGCAGAAGATTTTAATCTAAATCATTTTCCAGGCCATGTTCACCCCAATAATGGAGACTTACTCGGTCCTTTCATTTAAGCAGCAGGAATTTTCTAAATTTATTTAGCTCAACTAGCATGTTACTTATGCGCAAAGCATTCGAACAATTAGCAAATATTTATTTTATCACAAATTCATGCAGATACATAAATATTACACAATATAGACTCTTGTAGCTGTTAAAATTTGATGATTTATCACACATATTATTATTGTCAATTGTTGACCTACTTTTTACAACAGTAACAAAACTTAGTAATCGTCCATCCAAGATCGCTGCAAAAAAAGTTAACATAATCCAAACCAGGAAAAGACGCTCCAAAATAAATGCAATTATTATTGAAAAAAATAATACACAATTTTGATTTATAACAATCAAACTACACCACTTCACCTACTTTTAACAAATTGATCCAACTACTGAAAAAAAAAGCGTTTTTGCTATTAATACTCAAAATGCTCATATACGAGAGACACTGCCAAAGCTCGCGGAAAATGTAAAGCAAAACACAAATTACGTATACACTTTTGCATCCGATAAAACCAATCTTCAAAACAATTTTGCCACTCTGAGCAAGGTACCTGCAAAACAAGTGATTTAAATGCTTTAACGGCTTCTTCAGGCGATGAAAAACGCTCGCCACGCATTTTATTTTTGATGTCTAAATAGGAAAAAGTCATTGGGCAATAAATCAGGCGAATATGGGCATGAGTCATTAATTGGATGTTGTTACTGTTCAAAAACTCTACAGTTTGTCGTGCTGTGTGAGCGCTTGCATTGTCATAATGAACAATGATTTGCCGGTTTATGTTGTTCTTTCTGATTCAGCATTAACTGTCCTTCGATCCTCTAAAGCAACAGTTGCAACATGACCCGTTTTTCCAAAGAAACGCACCACTTTTGTGAGTTTTGGTTCATTTGAAACACCTATACAGTCGATTGCTGTTTAGTTTCAAGCTCATATAAATATATCCAAGATTCGTCACCTGTTACGAATATACCGAATTTGAACGACCCCCTTCGAATTTCTTTAGAATTTCCTTGCACCACTTGACACGTGCCTATTTTTGTTCTTTTTTCAAATTGTGTTGAGATCCAACGACTGCAAAGCTTCCTAATATGCAAATGATCGTGCAAAACCGTATGTATATGTATTTGTTTCTGACAATTGCATTCAAGTAAAAATAGCAGATAAGCACAAACAACAAGTGCAACGTATAGGTATACAGAATGTTTAGATATCGTTCTTGAATTATTTGCTCGACTCTACTTAAAAATTAATCATTAGTTATATAGCTAAGTACTGGTTAGCTCGTTGCGCCGTCGATTTAATCGCAATCTTAACGCGTAAGTATTGGTTAAATATAAGTTGTTAACATCGAGGAGCTTAAAATGCATACTTAACCCTAAATTTGTGATTTGTATAACAAATCTTCAGAGATATAAATATAGGAGAACTTGGTTAGACGACTGCGTATCAAGATTGCGAGGCATTAAGGCTGCTATTTTGCTTGTGAGTATTTCATAAGTGATGTGCTTTTCGCGTTGTTTACTTTTGTACTAGTCCCTGAGTGAATACAAATTGCTTGTCGGTTGGAACGCGCCACAACTAAGTTTTTGACTAAATCCAACCAGTTTTAAAAAGTGAGGTTATGTAATGTAAACAAATCGTAAAAACTAAAATTGTTTAACATATCACACCTGACGTTGTGTATCACATTATTCTATTACTAGGTTTATACAAATAAAAATATAATTAAACAGTTACTCATCTTTAAAAACTATTTTACAATGAACTTTATTAGTTTATTTTTCACTAAAACTATAATTATACTACAAGAAATGCAAAGATTTGCAATATTACGACGGTATTGTAAAATCCTTAGTCAATTTTAGATCAGCAATAATACAATGTTTTTTAATAGATTTTAAAAGAGATAGGGTAGTTTTGGATGCTGCTCCCTAAACTTGAAAGCAATATTCAATATATGTATGTGTTTAGAAATTTTAGTTTTTGAAATACTTTATGCGTATATAACAACAACATGGTTGTTGTACAAAAAATGTAAGATTGTAACCCCTAAAAAGCAAATTGAAGAAGATTTAGATATGAATTCATTAATTAGTTTAATATTTGGTACTGATGTAACCTCAGATTTTGATGATTAAAACAGTGAAAAGTTGAGATTTTTAAAGTTAAAATTGACTCAGTTAGACGTACTTTGTCCAGATATAGTTTTAAGGTCTTTGTTTATAGATGTTTCAGATTCTAATCTAGAAGTTTTAAGACGTTCTGCCATACTTGTTGATTTAGTCATCTGCCAAACTATGAATAGGACTTTTGGTTATTTGAAAAAGTTCTTTAATGTAAATCAAAAATAAAGTTGGCAAAAGAACAGAACCTTGCGTTTATAATTTTGGGGTCAAAGTTAAATCCATTTTAACTATAATTTTTTTATCATCAAAAAAGCTATTATTAAGACTTACAGATTATGTTATCAAGATCTATACTATAGAACTTGTTAATAAGATAAGGATGCCATACCCTGCAAGATTTTTGTCATGTTTGTCTAAAGTAGAATTTTATTTAACATATGTTGATCAAAACTTATATTAAGTATGTGAGTTATTTTGTTCTAAAAACTTGACAATGTGGAAATTAATATATTTTTTGGTTTATAATTAAAATAAAAAGGAAAACAATTATTCAAATTGTTTCCCTTGTTAGGTATAGGTTAAATAATTGTAACTTTCCAACAATTTGGGAATGTTTATTTTTTGTATGATAAGGCAAATACTTTAGTCAAAATAAGACTCAATTTATTATCAAATATTTTAGGAATTATAGGTGGAATTTTATCAATACCTGATGCCTATCTAATTTTTAATTTAAAAAAATGTTTTTTTTTACTAAAAACTAATTGAACCATTATCTTACCACTTTTTTCTTTAAATTAGTGACAAGATTATTTTGATCATTTTGAAAAAGTTAATAAAATGTTTAATTACCTTGCATAGTCAATCCTATCTTTTTCAGATTGTTACAATGTTTTTTTAAATCTTAATAAGTCTTATTATTAACTATTCGTTTGTTAAATGAATTGAGTACAAGTTTTTTTGTTTTGGTTTAATAGTTTTTGTGATATTTTTTGATGTAATGTGGACAGCATGTGTGCGAAGATTCTGTATGAAAATCCGCAATGCAATATCCAGCCCACCTTGAACTACTGCCAAATCTAGACTAGTTTGACAAGGATATTATAACAACAAGATTTACGCAAAGAAGAAAACCGGAAGGTATTGCCATGCGTAAGTCATTCTGATTAAGAGCCACTTGTTGAGGCCAACACCTCACTACGTTTACAAAAAAAGCCTTGAGTAGCCAAAGCAATACTGGGCAAGGGAGGTCATAAAACAGAGCCCATCTGTACACAGTTCACCATTATTTTTAGACATAAATGATACGATTAAATTGGCAAATTGAAGCCTCACCACTTCTACTAACCAATTTAATCAATCAAACATTGTCTTAGTTTGTGGTTTAAAAGTTAATTTATTTAGTATTTGCGATCTAAAAAGAAGTTAAATTCTGTTAATCAGCATCTCGAACATAGAAAACTCCATATCCTCTATTAAACAATAAAAATCCAGATTGCTTTGTAGACTTGAACATTAATTTGCTGACCAACAGGGTAATTGTGCCTACATCTACAAACAACAATAATTAGCTCCTATTCTGACTAAAATATTTGCCTTAGATCTAAAAAACGGGACAAGTCTTATTCTTCAAATTATAGTTCCAAAACCGGCCATCTCCGTGATGAATAGTTTTTCAAAAAATGAAAAAACGCGTAACAGTTTCTTATAATAATAATGATGGCAATACTGTTTAAAATCAAAAGTTGTTATGTAAACATTTTTAGAGATTAGAATTTGATACACGTCCGGTTTTAGAACTAAACCATGTTAGTTATGGAAATTAGGTAATAAATAATTTTAAAAAACATAATAAATAATATTTACCTTAATATTTTTCAACTTTAATATTATGCATATTTTTTTTTTAATATTTATTTTAAAAAAATCTTTTTGCAGGCGCAAATTGAAAATGCTTTTGGTCAAAAGATTTGAAAACCTTTTGTAAAATTGAGTTCTAGTCAAACATAATGGCATCTCTACCAAGACAAAATGTAGTTTCATGATCTAAGAAAATATTTTCATACAGTTTTTTAGCTACTAATAACATCAATAGATCAAATCCGAGATCAAATCACTTTTTTATAGTCTAGAAAACACTTGGTCAGCAGGTAATAATGAATGACCTACAATAGGAAAGGAAATACTATTTCAAATTCCTTCAAATTATTACGAGCTTTATTAGCAACCATATTGATTACATAGTCATCCACACCCTTCGTTTACTAACTTCCACACCCTTTTGCCACTAACTTCAGAACTTAAATGTTTTTTTCAAACTTGTGTTGTTAATTCTGGTAGAGTCCGATTTATTCCATTAAAAAATAAAAACATTTTCAGTTGTCAAAAGTGATTTTAAGTAACCTTGCACAACTGTAAAATTAAATTTATACAATTGTCTACTGCACTATTTACTTAAATTAGGAAGTTTGGGTAGTACTTGGTCTTTTGGCAATAGAAGGATATAATTAGTAAATTGTTACGATGTTCCTTCAATTACGTGTAAAAAACCTTAACTTTTTGTTAGTTATGAATTCTTTTTGTACAATAAATTTTTTCTTTTTCTTAAACATGTTTCTTTTTTCATTCTTTTAGTAAGTTAATACATTTTTAACACACATCAGTTTGTGGGGTTCTAAAACCAATACTATAACAAATATTGAAAATGTACCTAAAGCAAGGACTAAAGTAACTTTTTTTTACGCCCAACCTTGGATATTCACATATTGATTAATTTACAGAATGTTAATAAATAGGGTTAACAAACTTCAAGGGTGCATAGAGGGGTTCATTTGAGACACTTTTTATTTATAAACTCATAGGCAATCATGTTCACTCTAGAAGCTGCACGTCAAAAACTTTTTTGTTTTTTATACATTATTCGAAATATCTCTCTTAAAAATATTAAAAAAAAAATAATAATAAGATGTAAAAAGTAGCAATTAAATTGTCCATTTTTTTTAACAGCATATCTCTACCGTACTTATGTCATAAACGAATATAATGAAGTTTTTTTTTTGTTAAAAATAACTAGAATTTGAAATTAAAAGCTATTCAATTGCGCTTCTTTCACCTACTAACATGTTTCAATGTAGCTCCTACCGATTGTGTGCTATTAAAGAAAAACTTTAAGGGGAACATTGTGACCAGTTTAGATATCTCATTAAAGTTTCAAAAACACAAAATCGGTAAGAACTACATTAAAACATGTTTTGAGGTGAAAGAAGAGCAATGGCCTTTAATTTGAAATTCCAATTTTTTTTTAATTTTTGATTTTTTTAAATTAATATTTTATTTATGACATAAGTACGGTTAGAGGTAGATCCAGATATGCTGTTCAAAAAAGATGAACAATTTAAGTCGGTCGCGTGAAATGGACTCCTCACTTGTCTTGACGTGGAATTGCCCAAATATTAAATAATTTTTAAATATCACGTTTTAAAATTTAAAAAAAAAATTAATTGTTCATAAGCCATTTTTGACCTTGAGGACAAATTTCCTCGTGGATTGGTGCCATTTGCTTCACACTCTACGGTAGACTCAATTTTGAGCATACTAGACTCCGCCCAAGCATCTCATAAAACTTTTGTGTTTTAATGACTTGTTCTAAAACTATGACTTCTGTTCGCACATTTGAACAAATTTCTGTTTTACATGCGGAATAACTTTATCCAAAACAAGTCATTATGATATATTATTACGTTTTATACCTACCGCCAGATTGGCATTAGTAGTTAGACTAGGGAGTAAGTTTTATAAAGAACAAAGTATTATGGTTTTGAAGCAGCGAGTTTGGGTACCTAAAGTCACCAGTCTTTAAAAACAAGATTTAGTTTCTTTGCGTTTAAAATAAGTAAAAATAAGGTATTTTAGACCCAAGCCACGGCAGTTTGGGTACGTTAGGATACTACTTTTTAAAAACTAAATCTGTCTATTTGAAGTCAGAATCCTTAGTTTCAATGCGGTAGATGATCGAGTTAGTCTTATTTAAATTATAACTAGTACCCTGTAAGTAAATTAGCAGGCAATGTAAAAAAAAAATGTAAAATTACTGAAAAATTAACACTTTTTATAACATTATATAGAGTTTTTTGGAAAACACTGTATTTAACTAATCAAATAAACAAACAAGTTTATAATAACATGTCTTGCTAACAAAGATGTTTTTTTGTTTAACTGTTGAAGTAAACTGTAAAAATATAAATTTGTAACGCCTATGTCTATAGTACACATTTGTGTGGTCAGTTAAAATTTGTTATATGGTTTAACATGTATGCTGTATACCAAGACTCTAATGAAGAATATGCAAACATTCATTTTATTATGGATTTTACGACGGCAATGCTGCAGCTTCTGTGGGCGAGTACGAAAAGCGTCAAATAGGAGGCAATTAGGAGGCAATTAGGAACCCAAGTATTCAATGATGTGCACCGACGTTTTTGTAAATTGAGTAAGTTTTTTTGTTTATAATAATAATAATAATAAATTTCTTTATTTGTATAACATAAATATAATGCATATAACATAAAAGTGATTTTTTTTAAATTTACACAAATCATAAGCCGGAATTCAGTTTTAAAGTAAACCTCAACCTGCTCTACCATCCAAACCTTCTAAAATAAAATAAAAAACATATCAAAGTATTTTTAACAAATATAATAACAGTATATAATTAAAAAAACAAAACTAATTCTGTGATAAAGCTACAGTACAAAAACTTGCTAATTATCATGCAAAAAAGTTTTTATTCATTTGATTTAAATCCTAGGCATCCCAGTATCAAAATCTAAGGTCCTACGTACATTACATAAAAATAAAAGAAAAGCATACCATTTGCAACCTATTCAAGATTTGTATCCTAGAGATCCGGAGAATAGTTTTTTGTGAATGGTTTTTAAATGATTCTGAAGCTAATTCAAGTTTTGTGGACGGACAAAGCTACTATTTACGAAAGCTAGAATTTATTAATTACCACAATAATCATGTTTAGTCACATAAAAATCTGCACAAAACACAACCATGTTCTTTTCAAAATAAATTTAGTGTTAATATTTGGATTGGTATAATACGTGCCTCTTTACTTTAGAAGTAGAAAATGGTTTCAACTTGATGATGCTCCGGCATTTTGGATTAATATTTTTATAATGGTCAAATACAAATTATCTACAGCGTTGTATTGATCGTGGAGGATCAAGAGACATGCAATGAGATAAGTAAAATTGAATTATAACAATATCAAGCGCAATTAATGCGTTGATTTAGCGCGTTGCAGAAAATGTATTTATTTTAGCTGATTTTAATTTGAACATTTAACATATTTTTTTTTTTTTTTTTTAATTGATAATTAATTTTGTCTATAGTTTATCCGCGTTAAGACTGCAGTGATGGGAGTGGTTTATAAAGTCAGTGGCACACAACGGTAATTGCAACATGTTCTTGTTGGTATTATAATACAGCTAACTTCACTTTGTTTATTATATTACAATAAAATGTTTTTAAATTATTTAAAAACTTTAAAGTGGAAACAATATAGTTTATTGCTTCTTAATTAAATATTAATATGTTTAATAAAAATGTATTTTAGTTACTTTTAATACTAAAACTTATTAAAAACAATTCCTAGAATTACATGACGTTTACTCATATTTAAGTTTTTGAGGTTATACTGTACGTCAGCAACAAAAAATTGTAATTTAAAGTTGAAATACATATTGTTTACAAATGCGTTAACCTAGTTACAATAACGCAAAAAATCGATAAATATTAAATAGTAAAAACTGTTAACTAAATTTATTCAATTACAAGCACAATACAAGTATTATAAACGTCAAATAATAAAAGTAGGTAACTTAGGCCCGTTTGCACCAACGTCGCTTAAATCTTAAACTGCCCTTAAAACGTTAAGGGTGGCTTATTGCGTTGCACCACATATTTAAGGGAGTTTATGACTTTAAGGGACCCTTAACTTAAGCGGACAATATTGTCGGCTTAGTAAAAACTTAAACTAAAAATAAAATTCAACGTCAACATTTATTTTTTTGTTACTATGCAACAATATTAATAAAAACATCCAAATTTAATATAATCTACACTGACATACGCTATTAAAGGTTAGGTTTTATGTTATTTAAGCATTTTTATTAAAGAAATAGACACCTATACCAACAGTTTTCGTAAAATAACTAGAAAAGTGCAATGTTGCCATGTGTAATCTATTTTAAACTTCAGTTTGCTAAACTACGCTTAAAACGTGTTGTTGCAATGCAATGAAAATTAAAACTACCCTTAAAATTAAATAGAGTTTAATTAAGCGTCGATTTAAGCCAACGTGGTGCAAACGGGCCTAAATCTATGGAGTAAATTAATCATCCAAAATCTAGGGATTAAAATTTATTCAATGAATAACTTGACATAAGTCATGTTTCTTAGGTTATTTTTAATGTGGAGCAATTTCTGTTGAAAATCAGCTTTTGGTTGCTCTACAATGTTATGCAACTGACCTTCAATATGTTGTAGGGGATTATTGTAATATAACAAAGGCTACAATATAACACATCAATAACTACAATATTAAAATAACATATAAATGCGGCGTTGCAATTTCTTATTTTACAAATAGTTAATTTAGATTTATAATACCAAAATACGTTTATTCGTCGAATATATTTAATTTGAGATTTGTTATTCGGTGATTTATTTTGTCTTTATAATACCGGCCCTAAGTAATTTTACGTTTCACCAAGGTAACTCAGTGATTAAATAACTATTCCGTGATTTTTATCAAGTTGGTAACATAGTAGACACAAAATTTATGGTAATAGGTAGTATTTTACTCAAGAAGTAGGTTTAATGCCTCAATTATCCAAGATGATATTTTTGTTACTTGTTTATTAATTACTTGTATATGTAACAGTTTATATTTTTTTAGTTATTGACTTTATTAATGAAATTATAATAAACAGCTAAACTTTTTATGAAATCAAATAAGATTTTAGTCGAGTAAATTTTGATTATTTAAGTTTCGGATTGTATTATTGGCAGATCAAAAGCAATTATCTATAATATATTTCTAAAATAAAACATATTTTATAAAATTCATTGTTAATACACAAACAAAAGCATTATCAAATAAAATATAATTGCAAAAACAATATATGCATAGTTTCGTTACACATAATCGGAACATAGATAATCAAAATGAATTATTACTCGATTAAATTCTTAAGACAATTTAATTAATTGATTATGTTTGTTTTCATTATGTAAAATTATATAATTGTATATATATATATTATATACATATATGTATATATGTATATTAAATATTTTAAATAGCAAAAAAATCTCTGCCGATAAGCTTTTTCAAATTGCTTACTTATTGATTTTAACAAATGTAACGTATAATGATTAAATTTAAAAACATAAATATATGATATTATAAAATTATACAAACTGTTTGATGGTTCATTATTTAATATTATGTTTAATATTAACATATTTACATATTTAGTTACTACTCTAAATTTATGAAATATTAAAATTTGCTAAATAAATATTTAAACTTAAACTTTAATAATAATGTGTTGCAGTTGATCAAATTTACAGTATAATTAACATTGTATTCAAAAAGTATTTATGAAATATTTACAATGTTTGTGAGGTTATGTTGTATTTCCGAATTTCAATATGTGTTTATTTAAAATTGTATCATCTAATATATACAAATTGTACATCAAAATATGTCTTAATATAATATTAATCCATTTTGGTGCATTAGATTTCAAAAAAATGTCTTATAACGACATAATTAAATCCAAAAAGTATTTCTACCTATGTATAAAATAGATGTTTTGATAATCCACGTTGGTGCCAATAGCGCCACTGTCGGGTGACGTCACACTAATGCCCCGTATTAACAATTGTATTTTAAAATTTAATTAAAACATTTTGTGAGGTTATATTGTAGTGAATGTTTTAATATGTGTTAATTTAAAATTGTGTAATTAATTACCTACATATTATACATAAAATATTACCTTGCTGAACAAATGATCATTGTACAAACACTGAATCGCTGAAAAATATTTTATAACGACACAATTAAATCCAACAAGTATCTCCCATAAGAAAACCTATGTATAAAATAGTTGTTGTGATAATCCACGTTGGCGCCACTGTCGTGTGACGTTACTACTAATGCCCCGTATAATCTCAAAAGCAATCTAAACTACCCTGTATATTAAAATATAATTTATCTTGTATAAGTAAATACACTTACCTGGTAAAATTTGTAGATTAAGCCATACTTTTAAATATTATATTTGATTAAATTTTTAATTATATTTATGCCCATTACATACTCTGAAGCGAGGTATTAGCTTGTTTTAACATTTTGTATTATGCAAGATCGTATTAACTTAATAGTGCGGTATTGGAAAACTCTTAGTGAGTTATAATTAATATTTTAAACTTTGAATGATCATGTTTTTTATGTTACTTACAGACGTTGTTGAAGACATTGCAATGTTGAGTTAATAAACTACTTTTGCGGCACCCTGCCGCTTCATTCTTGCTTTGTAAAAAAACAGTATACGTGTATAAATAAATTTTATTTATTGAAATTAACCATACTGTCCTTCGCTGAATTCTAAAAATACATCTTCTAAGCTAGATTGCGATAAACAATAATCTTCGATATTGTATTCTTCTTTTGCACTTTCCATGACAGCAAATATTTTTGATCCTTTTAAATTTGGATCTGGGATATGATAAGTCATCATTTCTTCGTAATTTTGCTTTAGTTCGGCTAATTCAAATGTTTTTTGTATAAAACTTTCCACATTTTCAATATTCTCTTTTAAATCAGCTTTTTCCACTTTTTTTAATTTAATTACTATGGAATATCCAGGCGAGAATCTTGTTTTTAAATGTTGTGTAGATCCTAGACATTTAAATCTCCCTTTCACCATTATGGCTAATCTTGTGCATATTGCTTCACATTCTTCCATGCTATGTGATGTTAATATTAGGCATTTGCCACTATCACGTTCTTTACATAATTGGTTCCAAATGTAGCGTTTTGAAGCTGGATCCATACCAGCTGTTGGTTCATCTAAATATACCACAACTGGATTTCCTATTAAAGCCACAGCAGTACTTACTTTTCTTCTATTACCTCCACTTAACTGTTTTACACGTCTACGTAAATGTTCTGAAAATGCATATCTTTTGGATAGATATTTAGATAAAATTTCACTATCGTTTTTATTAAACCCTCGAATCATTGCAAATAATTTGATTGTTTCCGTAGGTGTTAAGTCATCAAATAAGGCATCAAATTGTGGACAATAACCTGTTAGTTTGTTGATTTTCTTAGGGTGTCCTCTTAAATCAAAACCATTTACGTAAACTTCACCTGACGACATTGATATATCACCAGTAACCATTTTAAATGTCGTAGTTTTTCCAGCTCCATTAATTCCCAATAAGCCAAAACATTCACCTTGATCAACAAGCAGACATGTTCCATTGACAGCTAAATGTTTTTTGTAATATTTCTTTAAATTGATTATAACTAATGAATGTTGTTTAATTTCGTGGTCAGTAAAATTATTTATTTTAAATATCTCTTCTTGGACGTCTATATCATCATCTAACACAATATTTTCATCTATACGCTTTTGATGTTTACAAATATAAATACATTTTAAAAATAATTTATACTCAATTAGAAATAACATTATGTAAAGAATTATCCCAATTAAAATACAGTATATCATATCTGGTAATATACCAAATTCTTCCCATGCGTAATAACTTTTTTCTAGTTGATCACATTTATCAGTTGAATTTTTTAAAAGTTTCTTACAGTGTTCTTCATCAAATTTTTGTTCCATACATGCATTAAATGTTGATGTACATACTTGATTTATTGTATACTGTCTGTGTTGATATACAATACTGTTCTGTAAACAAAATCCAGGATTTAATCGGAATATCCAAATTAACATGTTTGCTAAGTCTTTTGTCTGCCGATGCAACATCTCCATTAATAATTCTAAAATGCATCCCACTGCGCCTATTATGAGTATAGCAACAAAACCATCTGCAGATGATGTAAAATATAATGATAGCAAATACACGATAGGAAACATAGCAAACTGAAAATATAATAAAATCACTAAGACATGTCCAACATCATTAAATGATTTATAACCATCATATTGAAAACACAAGATCACTATAATAGAAATTACTGCAATGATTAAATATGTAAAAAAATCCGAAATAATAGATATTAACCAATAGGTGTAAACACTTAATCCTGAGATAAATTGCAAATGTTTGACATTACAAGTTTGCTCTCTAATATAAATTAATATAGAACATGCAGCCACAATTGAAAATCCTTGAGTAATAGCTTGTGAAAACATTGTTGCATATTGTTCAATTTGGACAAAAGAACTTTTTACATTTGTGTGAGTATATGGATAATTGCTAACTAAAATTTCATAGTCCGGCTCCATCGTTTTAATAATGCTGTTCATAATAAGATTTAGTATTATTGGCGACGAATATAATGAAAAACTGTTATATAATCCAACTATTTCATTTTTTCCAAAATGTGCTCCAACAATGTAGTAACTTCTTACATTTAATTCATCTTGTTTAGTCATAGCAATAATTCTTTTATTAATGTCTTCATTCCCAATTTTATCTATTTTTTTATTATTCAATGTATTAATCATAGTATTATAATATTTATTATCATTATTTTCTGTTGAGATAACTGTTCTTGAATTTTCTCCGTACATGTCAAAACTGATCTTTATTCGATTTAATGTTTTCGTAGCTTGCATATCAACAAGCAAACCAATAATTAGCAAACATATACATAAGCCGGCTTGCATCAATATAAATTGCCATGAACGAATTGTTATGAGGGTACGTTTAGTAACCATAGCATTTAAATGATTTTTAATCAGAGCTGACCCGGTTAATAATTCCATTGATTTAGTTTCAATTTTTAAAAAATCATTATCTTTATCTACAACACCTTCTTCTTTTCCAACTTTCATAAATACTTCTTCCATAGTTGTTAGAGACAATCCATAGCTTTCAATTCCTAATTCTAAGCTATTATCTTCTAAATTTTTTAATAGTTTTTCAAACGTATCAGAATATTCTTTTTTTAATAAATATTTTAGTTCAGATCCAATATTAGATTCTATGCTTATGTCTGGTATATAAGATTTCAGTAAATTAGTAACTTCATCAACATCACAATTATTTTTTTTTGCAATTACTAATGCGTAACCAATTCCATATTTTTTTTTCAGAAAGAAACTAGTGCCGCAACATTTTATTATTCCTCCACACATTATAGCAATGCGATCCCCTAATAAATCAGCCTCGTCCATAAAATGCGTGGTTAGTAAAATTGTTCTACCTTCTTTGTAATGTTTTATGAAATTCCACAAAGACCTTCTAGCTGATGGATCCATACCAGCAGTTGGCTCATCTAACATAATCACTTTTGAGTTTCCTGTAAACGCTATAGCAACACAAAGCTTTCGTTTCATTCCTCCCGATAATGTTGATGATTTACTATTAACTTTGTCATGCAAATTAAGCACTACTAACATATTATAAAGTTCATTATACACGTCTTTAGTTTTCATACCTTTTAGTTTTCCATAAAAATAAAGATGCTCACGAACAGTTAAGTCATCGAACAGTACATTATGTTGTGGACAAATTCCCATACTTTTCCTAGCTTTTGTTGGGTCTGTTCCAATATCTATACCATTAATAATTGCTGTTCCACTAGTTGGTTTAAACATACCAGCTAACATTGAAATAGAAGTGGTTTTGCCGGCACCATTATGACCTAACAATACGGTAATTTGATTTTCATACATGATAAGATTAAAATCTTTTACAACTTTTTTGTTGCCCGGAAATATTTTACGCAAGTGTCGAATGTCAACGCCAGGTTTTACATTATCGGGATCAGCTTCAAATGTTGATTGATCTAATAGATCATATTCACTTCTGTCATCAGAGCTAGTAGCATTGTGCTTTCTAGGTATACAACATGTAAAGATAAAATACCATTTTTTTGGAATACCATTTTTTCCTGGAAATACGGCTTCTAAATATAATGTTATAAGCATATAAAGTACGGCATCAACTAAAAACATAATAAAAATTTCACCCAATACTAGAGAACCATCTGCACTAGTTACTATCCAAATGTTATTCCATTGACTTCCTACACCGAGGTTTTCTTGTTGCACTATTATACGCATTCCATAAAACATTGCAGTTGTTACCGATACTGATGCCATTAAACAACTTTTCTTATTAGTTGTGGTATTACGAGAAACCATTTGGCCAGGCAATACAAGAAAATAAAATATTATCCAAACAAACGCAGAAGCCAATGTTGCGTTTGAAAATATTGCTGTTATCATAAAACAAAATGTTATTACTGCACAGACAAATAAAAACAAAAATAAAAACAACAGAATGTAGTTAGTGTTAGGAAACACGGCCGGTTCTCCATTAGAATACCAATAATCTGTTTTAAGAAGATGCACTATAAAAATATTAGATATTGATAAGAATAAAATTGCTTTTAAAAACCATGCTACCCAATGAATCCAATTTGAAACCCCTACTAACTTCATACATTCTTTTAATTGTATTTCTTTTTCATCTGCAACAGCTCTTGTAATATTAATCACTGAATATATATAAGTAATAATAATAATTAACTGGATAAAGTTAAAAATTGAAGCAGGAAACTGATCTTCTTCAAATTCCGGAAAAGGAAACTCTTGCATTAAAATGTTAGGAATAGAAATATTCTCTTTATCATGATATTCAATAATAGCTTTAGAAATCATAATTTGAATTGTTAAAAATCCCATCTTTTGATAAGTTGATACAGTTTTTAATTCACGCGACAAAGGAGCTCTGTGCAGTTGGTCTTCATAAATATCAGATGTATCGATTTCGATGCCATGTGCATCTGAAGGAAACCTTATAGCAAAATCTATTTTTTTTGGTAATTTATTATTTGCATTTTTCAGGGCATCATCAAATTGTATACCAAAGGCAACAGGCTCTGTCAATTCTAATAAATATTTTTCCATCTCAACTCCTCTGTCAAAGTTTTTTATTTCCATATTATTAACTTTAATCGCATCAGTTAATAATTTCTGAATTTCTGAATTTGTTGGAGAAAAAGCAATTGTCTTATATAACTTTAAAGCACTATCCTCTACTAATGGATCATATGTTTTAAAAATGATTTCATCGTACTGTTTCGTTGGCGAAATACTTCGCATAAGACAGAGTAGTGAGCAGATTAAAATAGGTATTAATAGTTCTAGTATCATTGCAATAGGATGCCGTATCTGTATAATCCAATTTTTCCATAATAAAAGTAATAATTTCTTTGTCCACCTTGTCATATTTTATATTATAATAGTTTAATTTGCATTAAAGCAATGATATTATGACACAAAGCTTTTCATTAGTGAGAATATAAAAACAATATAATATTTGAAATTGTCTGTCAAATTGGCATAATAATGTAATGCCGATTAGTGGCCAACTATTCGGTTTTTTAAATGTACTAAGATACGCAACCTGGGATAAAATACCGTATATAAATAACATATTGATACACACAAATTTAAAAACGTTTATATTGCTTAAATTCTGTCTTTCACCAATTTCCAGCTGATCACTGTAGAGAGAGACTGTAAAGTTTGAACTGAAAAACAAGATACTACATAACGTACGTATCTTGTTGGATAGATCTCGAGCGCTCTGATTGGCCATTGAGCTATAAAACTCACAATCGTACTCGTAGCAGGCTTCAATAAAATATAATTGTTAGAATTTCAATCGGACTTCTTTAACAATAATGTTTATATGGAAATATTAAAACTATAATTGTATTAATTTTATATTATGATTAATATCATTTTTATTTTAGGGCAATTCCACGTTAGTTCGGACAAACGTTCCCACATCGACATCTGCGATTTTGCTCAAATTTTGTACACATGTTTAGGGTACCAAAATATGACGATTCCTAATTTTAGATCTCTAGGTGCAATACAGTGTAAATGTCGACCATTTTAATTTTTTAGGAATATTTTGTCTCCTTTCAGTTTTTGAGCTGCCAATAAGCAAAAAATAGTCAAAAACCATGGTCAATATTTGTTTTTCAAAATTTCCCGCGGAAAATAGGAAAAATACAATTTTATTAAAAAATTTATATCTTTGTTTTTGCTACACCTGGAGACTTGAAATTTGAATATAATACTCTTAAAACATAGTACTTTTGATCGCAAAAATAAAAGAACTGGATACTCTTGCCGTAGGGTGAAACATTACACATAATTGCTGAAAATGGGTTACTTCTAAGGGTTCATCAAACACATGCTTGTCAATTATTTTGTTGGCAAATAGTTATTTTGAAGAAAAAAGTAGACCCTAAAATACAAAAAATATTTATTAAATTATAAGCAACTTCTTTAGTTGTTTTAGTTTTAAGTGGTATAACTACTTTTACAGTAATTATACAATAACAAGTTATACTATATTTATATTGTCAAATGGTCTTGATAGTTGAATATAAAACAAAAGCCTCCTTTTGGTTCCTTCTGTATATAAATAAAATCTACCTGACATCGTGAATTCAAATGGTTTAACAACTATCAATCCCTTTTTCTTTGTTTTCTTTTTTCCTTCACATTTTTCGGAGAGCAATAAACAGATCTTTTATATTCTGTTCAACTAGTTACTAAACTGAATATGGCGTATGCATAAACTTATAATATATTTAAATATTTACAATATATGTTTTTCCTCCCCACTCAGCTACGTCGACAAAAACTGGTTGTAACCATTTTGAACATCTAGAACGCGATGTGGCCGTTTCTTAAAAGCATAAAATGTGTTGTGGCTGTTTTTTTTCTCACTTAGCGTTTTCGGTGTTTAGGCGTAACATATATAACATATAATTATAGATAAAACTTTAAAAGTCTGTAAAATGCACAAATGATGATCAATTTGAAAGTAACATTTGCAACATAATTCAAATATATTATTAAAACTGCTAATACGTTATATTTTTAGCGTCGTAAGTTCTGTGATTGGATAGTGCAATTAGTCTATAATTTAAAGAATTAAGACTTGTATTCCTTTTTGGGTATAGGTTGAACATTTGCAATTTTCAACAATTTAGAAATATTTTATTCAAAACGGAAAATCCAAATGTTTTAAGAATAATAAAATTTCACCCGTTGCCTAAAGTGAATTGAACCACTAGCCAGTACTGTATAAACAACAATAGGAGCATTTAGAATAGTGTTTTCGGATCAGTAGTGTGGTAGTTCTTTGTACATTAATGAACGGGTTAACATTGAGAGAATTAATTTTAATGCAATTATCAATTATTTATTTCTTATATTATTACAATACTCCAAATACTCCATAAATTGCACACTAAATATATATTACGTTACAAACCAATTAAGAAGTTGAAATTCCCAAAGATAATGTAATTCATCACTGACCTAAACGCTAGACTTGATTAGTCTCTAAACAGCGTAGTCCGCACAGAGTACTTAAAAGATCGAAAACACGAAAAAAAAAAGTGCTTTGTGTTGGTTGTTGTGCGCATGCTAAGAAACCTTACTAAAATTAATAGACCAAACAGGGTAATATCCTAGAAAACCCACACTGTTTGTTACATCTTTCCCCTACTAGTTTGGAAGCTTAAAGCAATCAAATTAGTAGTTTAAGAATCTGCCTTGGTTACAGCAGGTTTATATAATTTTAAGTCATTCACATATCCGAATACAGATACCGATAAGTTTGGCCTTAAAATTGTTTTAAATTTCATGCAAAAACCCGGAATATTTTCTGTCACATTTTACTTAAAATGGCAAAGTATAATTTTGATATAAAATTGAAGTAAATATAAAAGAAACAAACTCAATTTTATAAAGGAACAAAAAGAATAATATATATTTATGTGGTCAAGACTATAATCATCTATAATAGTTGTAAATTCATTAATATCTAAATTCACGAGAGCTAAGCTTAACTTCCGTTTACAGACAAGATTATTATTATATTAAACCTTCATTACTAATGCTTGATTACAATTCAATTACTAAATCCTATTATATCGATATTTCCATAATATTTATCAAAACAAACTTGTCCAAATTTAAAATGTCAATGTCAAAATTTATAATTTATAAAACTTATCTGAGTTGATTCTTTTTAAAGAAAATCCCTGGCCTCTTAGAAGCGTACCGTTGTACCTCTTAACTTCAAAACGGTAATTTCCAATCTGGAACGGTCGGTGTACTAGTAACCATTTCAAAACGTCTGTATCCATTGACAAAATAATTTGTATAATCCATTTCACCCTTTTTAATTTTTAATTTTCAAATTTAAACCCTTTAAAAAAAATCCTTCCTGTTTTTTTTTCCGTTTCCCCAACAACCTTTTTCTTTATTTTTCTAAAGCCCGCCTTTTCTTTGCTATTTTTTTTTAAACTCCTTGATTAGAAAACTGGAAAAAGAAACAACGATAAGGTAGTGGGCAAATATGGAGAAGATACTAAAAATGACAATGGAACACGACTAATTGCGACTTGTGAGCAGAATAACTTAAAAATATTAAATGGATTTTACAAACATCACGACATTCACAACTACACGTGGACACAAACAACTCGAAACTTGAAGTCAATAATTGACTATACCATTGTCAGACAGAATACAAAATTGAAAATAGTAGACGTCAAAGCATGCAGAGGACCATCATGTGGCAGTGACCACTACTTACTAAAAACAAAAATGGTCATCCCCATTGGAATAGAAAATTAACAAATAGAAGAAGAGCAAAATAAAAGTATAAAGCAAATACGGTATAATTTGAATAGTCTGAAACACGAAAGTGTGAAGAGACTATATCAAACACAACTAGACGAAAAGCTGAAAATAGATGACTTTAATGATTCCCAAAATGCACTATAAATGTATAAAAGAACAAATACATGCAGCGGCAAAGGAAGCCCTAGGGGAGTATGAGGAAAACCAGCAAAGACAAAAACCATATTGGTAGGATGAAGATATTGAAATCCAAATAGTAAACAAACGAAAAACATACCAGAAGTATTTAACTACTAAGAAAGAAGATGATAAAGCAAAGTACAAAGAAGCACAAAAGATAGTTAGCAAAAGTATCACACAAAAGATAGTTAGCAAGAGTATCACACAAAAGAAAAATGAATCATGGGAAAGAAAGTGTAATCAAACTAACACATATTTTTCAGAAGGAGCACGGAAAGTTGGAAAGTAATTAACGGTTTACGTAAAGAAAACAAGACAGGCCTAATATCGCCGATAACGACTGAAAAATGGGAAAGACACTTTAAAACCCTATTGACAGAGCATCGAACGGAATTTATTAATAATAAAAATAGGAAAGCTCCAGGACCAGGAAATATCCCGGACAAACTATTAAAATGCGGAACAGAACTCTACTCACAAATAACAAAATTGACAAAATTGTTTAAAGGGAAACTCCTGACGAATGGAAAGAATCGATAATATCAACAATCTATAAAAAGGGAGACAGGAACAACTGCGATAATTATAGAGAGATATCGGTCACCAGCACGATAAGCAGGGTATACAGTAAAATCTTAAAAAGTAAGATCGAACAGAAGTATACATACCTGGAGGCGGAAGAACAGGCAGGATTTAGAGCAGGGAGATCTACAGTAGACCATCTATACTGTTTAACCCAAATTATAGAGAAAAAAAATGCGAGAAACCAGGAAATACACTTAGCATACGTCGATCTAAAAAAAGCTTACGACAATATTCCACTCACTAAACTATGGGCAGCATTAGAGCAAACAAATATTAAAAATGGGCTTATTCAAGCAGTTAAAAGATTATACAAAGACAACGTATCAAAAATAAAACATAAAATATCTAAAGGATTTACACCTACGAAGGGTTTAAAACAGGGATGCTGCATATCTCGTACCCTCTTTAAAATATATATAGAACAAGCGCTTAAAGTATGGAAGAAAAAATGTAACGGAATGGGAATCCCCCTTAATAATAATAAAACAATATATACAATGTGTTTCGCTGATGACCAGATTGTACTAGCCCAAGACCATGAAGACGACATCAATTACATGACACGCAAACTCATTGAAGAATACGAAAAATGGGGCCGAGAAATGAATATCGAAAAAACTGAATGTATGTGTATTGGCGAAAAGCAAGAAGACATTGTATTAGAGAACGGGACAAAATAAAACACTGTAAAGAGTATAAGTATCTGGAACAAAAAATAACACAGGATGGAACATTGGACAAAGCAATTAGGGAGAGAAACATTCAAGGAAGAAAAGCAAATGGAATACTATGGGATCAGAATATATATAAAAAAAAAACAAACGACGCATATACAATACTATATTAAAAAGCATAATGACATACGGAAGTGAAGTATAGCAAATAAAAAAAACTACAGAAAAATGCTACTAACTACGGAAATGTATTACTGGCGAAGATCGGCCGGAATATCGCAAATAGAGAAAATACCAAATACTAGAATTAGGGAAATTATGACAACAACTCATACAATAGTGGATGATGTCAGAACTAAGCAGCTGGTATGGTACGGCGACGTACCAAAGCAAATACTGGAATAGACACCCTTCGGAAGAAGAAGAAGAGAGAGGCCGAGAACTAGTTGGAGAGAGAGAGTGGATAACGAGATGAAGGAAAGATACATACCAGATAACTTATGGATCGATATATATATATATATATATATATATATATTAGATAATTGTTTCAAGCTATCCCATCAATTATCCAATGATCCAATGTCACAGATATACTCAAAGTAGTTAATAAAGAAAGAAAGGTTATCACCTACCAACGTTCACTGTGAATTAAAACATTATCATAATTTTAAATCTACAATAAAAAACTACTATTGATCAATGTCGTCTACAAAGTATCTGAGGCACTTAAAGAAAATAATTATCAGCAAAAATTACCGACACTACCTCTTTTGTATCAGCGCTAATACCGAGGCTACCTACGCTTAGATTTATTTTATGAGCCGTCTTGGTCTGGCATAACCTTAACATTACATAAAAGCCCCAAATTCTATTAAAGTCAAATGGCACGTTATAAGATATTTCCATGGACATTGTTCAAACGAAATAAAAAACTTATGTCTGCCATCTAAACAAATATTTACTCGTAGTAGGACCGAAACTTTTAAGAGAGATTTTTTTTAACCGTAAACCGACACATGAAATAAACTTGCAAATTCGATATTTCCCGAGACTTATAAGCCACAAATGATCAATGATCACAGACTGCTTAAATCTAGTCTTCAATGTGATAGTTTCAACGAGTCCACCCGTTGAAATTCAAAGGTATTTTTATGTTGTGACATATTAAGTAAATCTAATCAATCAAATATCACATTTTGAAATTAAAAAAAAAAACGCTATTCTAAGTTTTATTGTTTCATCCATCCTCTGCACGTGACATAACTAGCGTAGCCTTTGCACTTGTATTACTTCTGTTATATTTGTTTCTTTAAAAAGTTTTTATTTTGTTGTTAGTTCTTTTCAACCATAACTCTGCAACCCGTTTCCTTACAAATATCCTCTTTAATACTTTTTTTCCCACACTTCCAACTTAGCTTGCTCTCTAACTGTTTCTAAACTTCTTTTTAGTCCATTCCACGTACTTAGATTTGGTTTGATTAATGATCAAGCCCACATTTCTTGCAATATCAAACGTAGTAATTACACTCATCAATTCTTCCCTACTTCTTAGTAAAAGATTTTCCAATAAAAAGTTTCAATTTGAATAACAGGCTATTTGGGCAGCTGTCAATTTTGAAGCTATTATCTTTTGACAAGTAAAAACTACGCCATTATTAAAAATGAAACGATACACGCTTCAACAACGTATTGTTGAAGTTATTAAAATTCACTACAAAAATGGTGAAAATTTTTCATTCACAGTTCGGAAAACTAAAGCACTTTTTGATCGTCGTAAAGCACCTTCTAGGCCGGCAATAGTAAATCTGGTTGAAAAATTTGAGCTGTTAAGACAAGTTTGTGATGTAAAGAATCGAAACCATGTGCATCGCTCAAGAACACATGAGAATATTGCTAATGTAGCCCGTAGTGTTGAAGAAAACCCAGGTTTGTCGATTACTCGTCGATCTTTGGAATTAGACATTCCACAAACGACATTACACCGTATTTTGCATAAAGACTTAAGTCTTAAGGCTTTTAAAGTTCAGTTAACATAAGAACTCAAGCCGGTCGATCACCATAAACGTCGTATCTTCGCTGATTGGGTCCTTCAAATGCATCAAAATGATCTGGAATTTCATCGAAAAATCATCTTCAGTGATGAGGCCCATTTTCACAGCAGAATTGTCGCATTTGGGGCTCAGAAAATCCGAGAATGATTATTGAAGTCTTTGCATCCTGAACGTGTTACTGTTAGGTGCGGTTTTTGAGCTAGCGGTGTGATTGGACCCCACTTTTTTGAAAATGAGGCTGGTGCAACTGTGAATGGATAGCGCTACCAAGCTATGATTAATGATTTTTTATGGCCGGAATTGGAAGATATTGATGTGGACGACGTTTATTTTCAGCAAGATGGCGCTACATGCCACATAAGCAACGAAACAATCGCAATTTTGCAAGAAAAGTTTCCTGACCGTGTTATTTCTCAATGAGGTGATCACAATTGGCCACCGAGATCTTGTGGTTTAACACCTTTACTTTTTTCTTTGGGGCTACTTGAAAAGGCCAATGCTCCACAATCGATTCAAGACCTTAAAGATGGAATTCGTGAAATTATCGAGGACATACAGCCGCAAATGTGCGAATTGGTCATGGAAAATTACATGAAAAGAATGTGGTACTGCAACCGTAAACGTGGCGGCCATTTGACTGATATCTATTATTATATATATTTATTGATTTCTCTTAAAAAATACCCGTTTTTTTTAATATCAAAATGAAACCTCTTATTGGAAAACTCTATATAATAGATTGTCAGCAAATGCTATATATTGATGTTTCTTTCTATACACTATACCAATTCTATTTAAGCATCTTAATGCTTTTTCTAGTACTAGGATAAAGAGAAGATCTCCTATTTAATTGAACCTTACTTTCAGTTTCGCCCAGTGACATTTCTATCATGCTTATTAACTTGTTACTAACTCTAAAATATTGCAGTGTTATAAAAAGCTTGCTATAAAAAGCATCATATTTTAATAATATGCAATACTGCATCCGTGATACTTCTTCCTCGTCTGAATCCACATTGGTACTCCCCATTTTATCTTCGATTTCACTCACTAGTTTATTATTTAAATGCGTTGCTAGTATTTTATATGTCCCTATAATTATAGCACTCAGAGGACATATTATGGCTTCTCTCCATTCTTCTAGCATTTATTCCTTTTACCAAACCTCTGGACATGCTCCAATTCGCATCCTCCATACTTAAATAATTCAGCTGGAATTATATCACTGCCAAGGTTCCTATTTTTTTATTTTTGCTATAATTTCTGCCATTTCCTCTGTACTTATTGCTAACTCTAAATCCTGGCTTACTAATCGTTTAGTTTGATTCTTCTTATTTCCCTTTTTTATTTCATTCAACGGTTTTCTTCTTCAGCAGTCAGTTTTCCATTTTTCGTTCTTTACGCACGTTTTGGTAAAGATTTCTAATTTGCTTGTTCTTATATTCTTAAATTTCTTGGATCACTTTCTCTTAGCAGTTTCTTTTCTTCTCCCTTAGAATCTTTTCGTTTGCTGTTAATATTTCTCTTTTGTTCTTTAAATTCTTCTTTTAACGTTATTAGCCTTAGCATCTTCCTGATTTCTAGCTCTGTTCTCATCAAACCACTTTTTTATTACATTTCACAGCGGAATATTCTAGTTTCTTTTTCAAATTCAACACATTTTCCTCTGGATTAGTACACTTTTCCAATCCTCTGCCAACAACTTCCTTAAACTGATTCTGCTTTCCCTTACTTTTTATTCTCGTTAATCCTTGATTTGCTCTGTTCCTTCCCGATTTATTTCGAGCGAGTATCATGGCGCCAACGATAATAACGATATACGCCAATACTACCAACAGCACAAGGGTAAGTAAAACACTAAAAAATCGATAGCAGCGACCGTTGTGTACAATTTTAACCTAATTTTGGAGATCACGATTTCAAAGCCTGATTCGACCCCCATTCCCAAAAGCACGAAAGTCTATAAAAAGTTACTCACTACAAAATAAAAAGTAATCTGTTGGTTGGGAATTTATAAATAACAGTTTTATAAAATTTAAATTGTGGTTTTCAACAACAATTTAATCATTATTGGAAAGGTCCCGACAATCGTAAACGTCGTACGTTGATTGCGTATCTTTCATATTTCAATCAAAGCTAAAAATACAAAAAATTAATCATTTTTAATCATGAAATATTGGAATGAACACAAAATGCCATAGAGAACTATTACATAAAAACCTTTTATATTCAACTTGTGTTTACTTCAAAAACAATATAATACATAGATAACATCAACTGCCATTTTTTACAGTTTAAGTTTAATATTCCTGGAATACAATCAGTTACACATCCCACAAGTACATGGTATATTACACTTTACTTCATTACTAACATGTTTATCAATAAGATTAAGAGTTTCAATTTCTAATTTCTGGGCATCTTCATCACAAGAAAAATCAGCTGCATGTTTCAAAGCCTGTCTAATTTTCTTAAAAAAATCCTCATCTTTCTGTTGTTTCTCCGTACTATTATAATAATCAACAACACTTAATACAAACATATCTTTGTTAACAGCTTGCTGAGAAGTTGTTGGTATTTCTTCTGGTATTAAAATTCCTTTACCATGTAAGGTATATTCAGGCATATTTAATTTAACATCTACTTCCTTATTATAAAAACTTAATTCATTTGACATGCCGCAATCGGGATATGGGAAATTATCTTTTAATAACTCCCCAAGGATAAGCTCTTCATAGGAATGCTCTCTTGGTTTGCTCTGATCTACGTCTTCATCATCTTCTGTTTCAAATAATATTGGATCTTCATAATCGATGTTGAAAGAAAATTTCATGGATTGTGGTTTTGGTTCTTCGTCGAATTTTAATACGTCTGCTGTAAAAGTCATTTCTTCTTGTTTTTCACATGGTACATCATCTTTTTTAAGTATCATATGCCCTCTATCAGTATTGAACACTCTAGAAGTTTCATCAACTTTGCCTACAATTTTGGACAGTTCTTCGTATAGTTTCTTCAGTGGCATCTGCACAGGCTCTTTATACTCATACTTCTGCTCATTCTCAAGCTGTTAAATTATAATAAAACAGTTTATTAATATTATTATTGAAACTATAATTTATCACCTGTAATTTATATGTTGCATCAGAATCATATGCAGCAAATCCATTAAGATCCCCACATACAATAAATGGAATTAAATATCGGTTAACTCCTGTTAAATGATTAAAATCTCTTTTCTGGACTCCAAGATATTGTGTAATTAATTTTGGATCAAATTCTTCTGGTGGATTATATGACAAGCCAATTATGAATGCCTCTAAAGTATAATTAAATAAGTTAAAATAATAATTATTCTATTTAAAGGAAACATACCAGTACTAGAATTTCTTGAACTTGGTGGTTTAAATATACGTACATTTCTAAATAGTTTTTTATATTGGCAAACTAGCAATGTATTTTGTCTGCCGCGAAATATTTTTGCAACAAAATTACCATCTTCCTTAAGTACGTTACATGCTATATGTAAACCAGCCAGAAGTAATTGTGATTGTATATACATGTCCATATCATGAAGTCCGGTAACTAAAAACATAATATTTTTGTAAAACTATGTCGAGCATCAGTTTTGAAAAAATAAAAAAATATGTAATTATGATTTAATTTATTCTCATTCAAGACCAAAAGTAATGCAATTTTTTTTTGCTAGAACCCAGTAGGGTCCAGGGGACTTTTGCATTGGTTGGAAAGTCCGTTTTTCTGGATAAAAAATGTGTTGTGTTGGTACATTTTCTTTCAGATAAGAATAGAAACTTATGTTAGGTTAATTATTTTATGTCACCATGATATGCTCATAAATAAAAAAATACATTTATATGTACAATCAATTAATTAATTGAAATAACTATTGTCTGTACCAGGTTTAAAATTTTTAGCGTAATAAGTTACATGGTTGGCAATGGTATTAAAATAGCCGTTCAGGGAGGCGAAACCAATCCGCTCTCGTGCACGCACCCATTTATTATTACATTTTAAATTTCGATTTTTAGCATACGTTCATAACTTCGAATAGAACTATAATGCTGGCCATAAACCAAACTGCATAATAGACAATTAAACTTGAACAACCGTTTGTTCAATTATAATTGAGCATGTGAGTAAATTTTGCGCAAATATTAAAATCATCCCAGACATGGTCAAGTTCACAATAAAATCTAAACACTAAAAACGGTGCAATAAAGTAATAGAATGAATGTTTAGACATATATTTCACAGTATAATTAATTTCAAAATTTAATAAACAATTTAAAATTTTAGATTCTCATTTATTTATGGCACCGGAAATTTCATTTTCTACACTTTATTTCTACGCAAAAAATCAAAGTTTCTAATACTCAAAATCCTCTGCCATACCTTGTCTCTTTTACATGTATCCCAGATCCCGTAGACAAGCTAGCTTACGTTACGAAATCTTGGATCATTTATTGTGACTTGAATTATTTGACATGATTTATATCATTTAACTTGATTTAAATCACCTTATTTGACTTAAGACATTATTATAAAATAATTTACAACTAAGTCTTGAGGGTCTTCTGTTTCTTCTTCTGGTTTATCTCAGAATTGTTCCTTTCGTTATGCGAATATCTCCCTATTCGAGAGTTATAGACCGCAAACACGACTAGCACACAGTCTCTTCACAAATACTTTGATGCTCGACTGTTATTTATTTGTATGCATGCGTGTTGTTGCGTCAGTGGCACTTTATGGACTTCTCGTTAATCACATTTAAATGCGTTAAAAATCATCAAATGAAAAATATATTCGATAAATCGGAATAATTATTCAGCACACATGTAATGAGACAGATTCGACTACCAGCAACCACAAGTTGAAATGCCCTAGCCGCCCAAATTTTGCCTATGGAGACAAAAACCGCATTAACAACCGCCAAATCAAAAACATCCTCCAAACTACAACCGGTCACTTCTCAAAAAAGTTCCAGGAACTGGAGAATTCAATCCGGGTCCTTGAATCAGCGCGGGAAGATTCAGGAGTTAAATTCTTCGGTACGCAATACTCACGAAACAATGGAGCTCTTAGTGAAAAATCTTTTTAAGGACTCGTCGTTCAGTCCAATACTGAACCGTGTAGGCAGCTATTGTTGCTATTAATTCTTGTATGTTACATACCAAGAGCCGTCTCAACTGCAGCAAACCAGCAAGAGTCTCGGCTCTTGCCAATCGATTCCGACACCGAAAAGGATTCTGAAACGGACCAATCGAGTCAAAGAATCCCCTGAGAAACCTATTTCGTCATCGCAAATGGAAACTCAGCACGCACGCAAAAATCATAAACGTGTACATCCAAAGCCTGCGGTTTCAAATAGTAATCCGACTTCAACGCCCTTTGTAGACAATAATGAATAGTCTCCACTCGTTATTAGCATTAAAAGCAAATTTAACAAGTGGGTCAAGTTAATTTAAGAGAACGATGTGTAGTAATTGCCGGCGACGGCAACCGCGTCACATTTAATAACATAAAAGATTGAAATCTATCGTCATTAGCGGTGATTCGTAAAAAAAGAACATATTTCGATTGGATTCAACGTTCTTTCAGGTTAAGTAAGTATTTTGACTTACTTCATTGGCATAAATATAATATATCTATGGTCCTATGTTATGCAATTATTGATCTTTGGACTAATAAATAATAATATTGTAATTAAAAATTAATAAAATAATTAACCTGTAGCTCGGCTATAGTTGTTTTTTACATTTGCATTTTATTATTATATTTTATAATAAACATTTTGCACCTCTTTTTTTAGTTTTAAGCTTTGTTTTAAGTTTACTTTAAAACTCATTTTATAATTATTTATTTTTAAACTTATATACAATTATATTCTTTTCCTTTCTTGCTTTTTATGTTTTTTAAGCATTTTATACAGCTGAATTATAATATAAGATATGAACACTTTTAAAATTGCTCTATATATGAGTAATTCCATTACTTTTCGACTAATTTGAAAAAGTCGACCTCTTTGATTTTCCTCAAATTTTCAGGGATCAAATATTGGATGAAAAAATGAGATTCTCAAAACTTAGGACCTTAGAATATTGCCTGTTCAAAATGACACACATTTGAAAGTCAGAAATTTCACAATAAAACGTCTTTTTTAGCTTATTTCTATCTCAATTTTTAGGCTTCTGGAAAAAGATAAAAAGATCCACGATAGCTCAAATTATTCCTTATTACATGTACTTTAAAACCCATATTTTTATGTTTAATATTCTGGCAGTCATTTTGATATATTAAGCTTCAAACATTATTCCAAAAAAACCCGTAAATTTAGCAAAATCGCAAAATTTTGCTTTCTAAAGAAACCGTTCTAACTTTGTCAAATCTTTACAAAATTTGATCCACGAGGTCTAGATTTCTTCGTGTTTAATCTGTTTTTAAAGTGATCACACAAGACTTATAGAATCAATACGTATACACCACTATTTTGATGCAGGAAGTTGCACATGTTTTCGAGATCTTCAAACCTTGTACTTTCAGACCCCGAAAAAGCGCTGTCACCTTATGTCGATTTAAGTCAAAATTTCAGTAAATACTCTTTAGAGCACACGAAAAAAGGTTATCTATATGAGAAATGGTATATCGGGCATTATCAAGAATTTTTTAATATTCAAAAATCGTCAAAATCGGCATAGTTCTTCAGAAAACCTAAATCACTTTTTGTCTATCTTGCTTCGTTTTCGAGATAGTCAACAAATACAAAATATTTAAAAAACTTTTTATTTAGTAAAAAAACACAAACCTTAATAACATCACTTTAACAAGTGTGCATTGATGCAGGCTTTTGATACTTGTCAAAACAGTTTTCTTTGGTTCAGTTAGTAAAATTTGATAAAAATGCTGTTCAACAATTGAGAATTCGCAGATATCATTTTTGTTTACGGATTCTGTAATGGAAATGCCCTAGCAATTGAGATTTTCCGACACAAAGCAACTTTCTCGACGCGTTTTTTACTGAAAATCTTCACCCTTTATATTATCAAAAGTACAACACATATAACCATAATGCCCGATATACCATTTTTCATATAAATAACATTTTTCTTGTGGTCTGAAGAGTATTTACTGAAATTTTGACCAAAATTCGAGACCTAAAAATTACAAGTTTTGAAGATTGTGAAAACATGTGCAACTTCCTGCATCAAAATAGTGGTGTATACGTATTGATTCTTTCTATAAGTCTTGTGTAATCACTCGTAAATCAATTTTTTTCAAGATTTGACAAATTTTGCAAAATTTACGGATTTTTTTTAAATAATGTTTAAATAATAATAATACTTTATTCACGGTATAATCTTACCATTTACATCTACATCAAATATACATAAACAATGATGTTTTACAATACAAAAATAAAGAATACTAAAAAATAACATACATAAAAGCGCACATATTAAATATTAGTCAGCATGACTCAGCTGACTTCTAAACGTAGATTTAGAGACACAAAATACATTAATATCAGTTGGTAAATTATTTGCAAATCTACACATTCTACCGAGTGGATTGTTGAAACCATAATTAGTAGAATGGGTAGACTCACGGAATAAAGAAGAATGCCTGCTATGTCTATTATTAGGTGCTACACGGAATAAAAGAGTACCAAGTAGCTCCGGACAATCAATCTCAGACATAATTAAATTACGCAAGAACGACAAATCAGCCCTTTTGCAGCGAATCTTCAATGGCGGTAGGTTGTACAATGAAGCAATGTAGCAGTAATCATAATTTACAGATAATATGCCCGATTTATAAGACAATAAACGACAACAAAACTTCTTTTGAATTTGTTCAATACTACGGTTATGAGTTTCATAAACAGGACTCCAAACTGACGGAGCATAGTACTCTAAATGCGAACGCACCAAAGCACAATATAAAATGCTAAAACGGGCAAAAGCATGAGTTTAACAACAACCAACATAATTTTTGTGTATATTAAGTTGCCTATTATACCGGCCACACAATTCGTGTCTAGCTGTAGAGCGGCACAAACGTACATTAGATAGTTACATAATCCCAAACATTTATAATCACCCTGTATATATATAATCTATAACCTCTTAATACCGTTAGGTGTCGAGGTGTTGGACACACCGAGCCACAGAGAAGACATGTGTATGTTTGGATGCCTATATGAGGTAACAAACACATATTGGAAAGAACGCTACGCTCGACATCATTTTAGGGTCACCCATCCAAGTCATGACCAGAGCGGCCGTTGCTTAACTTTCGTTAGCGCTGGTATTCATACATGCCCTCTCTGCCGTACTTCATTGTTGCAGAAAGACCGATATAAAAGAGGTGGTGGGATTGCCATTAACATAAAAAAAACATAATTTCATTCAAAATTCTATCACAGAAGATACCATAGAACAATTATGAGTCTCTTTATTCATTAATAAAACAAATATTAAATTTGGTGTATGTTATAAACCGCCAATTGCTAACTGTAATCACTTTATAGAAAAATTAGAAAACACGTTATCAGATATTGTACCTACTTACAATATAATTATTCTCTTGGGCGACTTCAACATTAATATGCTAAATCCTAATAATAATGTAACAAAACTGGTAGATATGACAGAATCGTTTAGTTTAAAGCAAATAATGGATAAACTAAGAGTACAGAGACTTCAACCACTCTTATTGACTTAATATTTGTTTTATAAATGAATAAAGAGACCCAGAATTGTTCTATGGTATCTTCTGTGATAGATATTTTGAAAAAAAACACTAACATATGCATGCAAATATGCAATAAAAAAGCCCAAAATATGCATAAAAATAGTTTTTAATAACTTTAAATAGGTAAAATGTGTCAAAATATACAACTTTGTATATACAGGCTGTTAGACAAAAAACGTACGGCGAAGTAACACCATTTTGAATGGTTTTTTGAGTATCATAAAGTCAGTTACATGTATGTTTTAATTTTTAGTATACTTGCAATAACAACCAATTTTAGTTTTTTAAAGAGAAACATTATTTTTTTATTTATTTTTTTTAATCTCCAAGATATTTTAAATATAACCTAGTAAATTAATTTTTTTATTTTTATCTCAATATGGATAATATAGTAACTTAAAAAATAGCGTTTTTCATTTTTTTTTTCTAAAAATCGGTGAAATATGCATAAAAACCGAATATGGTTAAAATATGCAACAAAGCCTAAATATGGCCGAAATATTGGTATATTTGCATATAATCCGGTCCCTACTCATGACCATCCGATGCGTTTTCAGTTCGCCCAAAGAGCTAAAGATCGTTGGACCAAAGACGAGCATTTTTATCGAACAATCCGATGAAGCTTTTATTTTATCTCGGAGGCTATATCAATAAGCAAAATTGTCGCATTTGGAGATCAGAGAAGTGTCACATAAATATTGAACAGCCAATGCATCCACAACGAGTAACCGTTTGATGTGGTTTTTGATCCGGCGGCATTATTAGGGCATTTTTTTTGTAAATGAGCAAGAAGCCGCCGTTACCTTCAATAGCGAACGTTACTGTGCCAAACTAAACAAATTTTTGTTTCCAAAAATTGAAGAGTATGAAATGGATGACATTTGGTTTCAACAGGACGAGGCCACTTGCTATACAACCAACGTAACCATCGATCTTTTGCGCACTTTCGAATAATCAGCCGAAATGTTTATGTCAGTCAATTGGCCGCCTAGAAGCTGTGATTTGACCCCGTTGTTTTTTTTTTGTTGGGAGACCTTAACGATAAGTGTTACGCTAACCATCCAGAGACGATTGATGCGTTGAAACACGAAATCGAAGTTGCCATTCATGCAATAGGAGCCCAAACAATCAAAAATGTACTAAAAAATTAAGTTATTGTCAAGCCAGCCGTAGCAGTCATTTGAATGATGTGTTTCATTCTTAAATGAAAATGTCCTCCAATCTTTCTAATAAACTAATAATTTTGAAAAAATATTCATTAGTTTTTTATTTATAGCCGCATCAAATTCCAAAAGTTAGATGGCCCATCCTTTATGTTAAATATAAATGATAAAGCTAATTTATTAATAGTCCGATGTCTTATCACTAAACCACCAGTTCCATGGCTAACTAATACAGGGTCTTTATAAATGTCTAGGATTATGTAATCACTCTTAATATGCCGCCTTTTTACAAATTGTGCACCAAACTATTTACTTTGTTTTGCAGTTCAACTTCAACTGTATTTATGCCACCAAAATTGAATTCACTATTTCACTAGAGTGGCATTGTACTTACATTAGATGGTTACATAATCCCAAACTTTTGTAATGACCCTGTAATATACAAAAAATAAAAATTACAAAAAAAAAATTTAAAACTCTCGACTCCAAACTCATTTTCACAAAGAGAAAAGAAAGCATACATTAGTATAATTTTTTTATTGTCAAGAAAACTATTGATAAGATTTACAGATTTATGATCAAGACCTATAGAATGCTTGTTAATAAGATTAGGATGCCATATCCTATCAAATGCTTTGGAAATGGTTAGAGCTACTACAAGATTTAAAGTAGAATTCCATTTGTGACTAACATAAGTCAGAAGATCTGTTGTCGAACGTTTTCATCAAAACCCATATTTAGTATCTGAGGTAATGTTCTAAGTACTTGACAATGTGGAAATAAATATATTATTCAAACATTTTTGACATATTGGACAATAATGAAATTGGTATATAATTTGAACAATCAGATTTGACTCCGTTTTTAGGTATAGGTTGAATATTTGCAATCTTCCAACAGTTCGTGTATGTTTTTTTTTTTGGTATAATGAGGCTAATATTTTAGCCAGAATAGAAGCTAATTCATTTGCAAAAGTTTTAAGAATAATAGGTGAAATTTAATCTAAACCTGATGCCTTTCTGATATTTAATTTAAAAAGATATCTTGTAACAACCCGGTGCCTAAAATGAATTTGACCCATCATTTTACCACTAGTTGACATTGTAGGAACAACAGTAGGAGGATTTAGAATAGTAAAATTAGATGCAAATTGATTTACAAAAATATCTCCTTTTTCTTTTGGATCATTAACTAGATTGTTTTGACCATTTCGAAGAAAGGATATTAAAGGTTTTGTACTACTTTGCAATGAATTTATTGCATTATAGAATTTTTTTTGTTTATGAAAAGATGAGAAATTCTTATAATCCTGTTTAATCTGTTCAAAACTATTACTGATTAGTTTCGTAAATGCTTTTTGCTTCATAGGTCTGTGTTGAGAACAAGTACTCTTGTTTTGGTTTAAAAAAAGACATTTTTTGATGACATTTTAAATAGTTTTTGAGAGATTTTCTGCTGCAATATGTAAATTCTCAGAATATAAGCAATGAGTATCAAAATCGAAATTATTAAAAAATTCTTTCATTTTTATTATGTTCATCTTAGAATAATGATAGATAAGGTGCGGTTTAGGTTTGGTGGTAATAGAAAGAAAAGTTTTAACAACCGAAGTAATAAGCAAATGATCAGAATTTCCTAAAGCAGCCTCAATAGTAGTTGTTGTAATCTCTGGAATAGTTGAAAAATACAGATCTAATCATCTTGGTTCAATCAAGAGAAAAATATGTGGGTTGGTGAATAAGTTAAGTAAGATTGTGTGAAGCAGCTAAAATAGTAGCTTGTTGTCTGCATAGTGTTGTAGAAGATGAGTGACTCATTCAGTATTATGTACATTAAAATCTCCTAACAAAATTATTTCTTTTCTATGATTACCTTTGTCAAAACATTCAGAAAAATCATCAAAAAAGTTTAGTTGGAGAATAATTGATGATATTGTAACAAATACTGATGATAATAATAAACTAGCAGTGTTAATATTACTAGACTATTCAATGATATTTGATACTTTTAATTATGAACTGTTGATTACGATTTTAAGATATATTGGATTAGATATCACATCATGAAATTTTATTTTAGAAATTTATCTAGTCACACTCAAATTGTAAAACTTGATGAACACCTTTCAAACCGTTTACCATTATCATCTACTGTCAGACAAAGTACAATCTTAGGCTCACTTTTATATACTATTTATACCACCAATCTAAACAATTCTCACACATTTTCAAACTCACTTCTATGCGGATTACACGCAATTATACTATAATTCAAAATAGTAAGCATGCAAAAACTTTTTCTCTGAAGTAAACTCATTAATAGATTATTCAACAAAACACAATTTAAAAATAAATCCTAAGAAAACCAAACCAATGCTTTTTAAAAACAAAGTTTTTAGAACTTTATTTACCAATTCAAATCATGAATGAAGTATTACAATATAAAGAATATGTTAAAAATTTGTGTCTAATAATAAATGTAAATCTTAAGTTTGAAAAAGACATTAGTAAGTGTGTACAAAAAGCATATAAGTCATTGAAAAAGTTATATTCAAAGACAAAAAAATAAAAAAACAGACCTATTAGAAGCTTAAGAAATTCACTAGCATAAAAAGAAAACCAATTCACCACTTATAAAGAACCAGCTTGAACATATGTATGTTACATTGTTTTTTGAAATTATTGAAAACCCCTAACCTTTTTTTTAATCCCTTTTTGTGATTATACTAACAAATGTCTTTTTAATATTTTTTGTCATTTTAATTTGTATTTCTTATATATAAAAATGTACTGTTTCTTTATTAATGTATTCATGTAATGTGTAAAGACGACTCAGGTTCAGCCGAAAGTGCATTCTCAGTGTGACAAAATAAATTGTGATATAAAAATATAGTAATTGTTTTATTTAATATTCAAAAAAATATTTGTGATAATCTATATAACGTATACAAATAAAATCAAAATAAAACATTAAGTTCAATTTAAAAATTCAAAAAAATACGGTGAATTTGCATTACATTTCTTCTAGACACTCTACATTTACAGATTGGATTCTCAATCTCTTTGTTTCTCTCTCCGATAAATTCCATGTGTATATGTATTTCGATAGCAATGAATCTGTCTTTGAATTAAAATGTAATAAAATATATAAGCCACAGCTAATATATTGTATTACATTTTAAATTATATAGAATTAACAATAGTTGCAAAAAAAGAAAGGTATTGAAATTTTTCAACAATATAATTTCAAATCAGTTTCAAAATTAATGAAAAATATTTGGATTTTTTTACTGGTTTTCAATTATTCTAATAATTGTAAAGTAAAAAGTTAAAGCTAGATTTTTTAAATTGATGTTCTCAGAAGTATTTCAGCTTGCTGAGCTTTTTATGAAATTTGATTTAATATTATAATATGGGCAATTCCATTTCAAACGGACCAGAGCTATTCTATAACTTATTAGTAGTCCTTTGATCGATATATGAGAGCATGAAACCCATAAAAAAAAATTCTACGATTTTTTTAAGTTTTTTTGACGTTTTTTAACTTATTCGCATGTTTTGTTTAAAAACCGCAATTTTAACTCAAAAAAATAAATTTACTAATGAAATCAATCAGAAATTTTTCGTAGAATCTAAATCTGGCGCCATTTCAAGTTTATACCCTGTCTATAAGCCGCAAAAGCCATAAAACCATGTTTTTGTTCTTAGTGGGCTGTGCAAAAAGGAGCATTTTTAAAAATTTTTTTAACCGTCATAGTTGACGTATTTTGATGTAAATTAATTGAAAAATATAAATTTGTTCTGTGTATTTGGGTTTTAAGCGTCTAAAACTCAAAAAATCTGCAAAGTAGGCCTATTCTTCAACATAAACTCTTACAAATGCACGTTTAGCCACGCTCAGAGGAACAATACACCAAATATTATTAAAAATTTGAATTCTGGGGACAATTTTACATGGAAAATTGTCAGTGTTGTATGCATCGTCTATAGAAAAGTCCATCTAGAAAAAAAAATTTACAAAATTTTTAAGCAAAAAATGCGTTAAAAATTAATTATTTTTTTATATTTACAATAAATATTATAAACACAATAGGGTGTAGTTTAAAACTTTTTTTTAACAAATTTTAACAAGCGACAGGCAGATTTATGTTTGAATGCCACCGAAAATTGGTTCAAGCGACAAAAAATGTCTTTGTTAAACTTCTGAAATAAACTTAAAAAAATATAATCCAAATAATCTTTAAAAAAAAATAAAAAAAAAAAATGTTAAGTAAATTTTGAACAAGTTTATTTTTTCTAGATGGGTTTTTTTTGCCAGATAAGCATAACACTGACTATTTTCTATGTAAAATTGTTTGCAAAACTAAATTTTTTAATAATATTTGGTGTATAGTTTCTCTGAAAACTGTTAAATGTGCATTTGCAAAAGTTTATGTTGAAAAATAGGCTTATTTTTGCAGTTTTTTCGAGTTTTAGACCTCTAAAACCCAAATACACAAAACAAATTTATATTTTCTAATTAATTTACATCAAAACACGTCAACTTTAGCGGTTAAATTTTTTTTTAAAATGCTCCCTTTTGCTCAGCCCACTGAGAACAAAAACATTGTTTTATGGCTTTTGCGGCTTATAGACAGGGTATAAACTTGAAATGGCGCTAGATTTGGATTCTACGGAAAATTTCTGATTGATTTCATCAGTAAATTTATTTTTTTGAGTTAAAATTGCGGTTTTTAAACAAAACATGCGAATAAGTTAAAAAACGTCAAAAAAACTTAAAAAAATCGTAGAATTTTTTTTATGGGTTTTATACTTTCATATATATACTGATCAAAGAACTACTAATAAGTTATAGAAACTAAAAACAATACATAAGCAAGATTCTCAATGCACCCCCCCCCCACCTCTGGTCCGTTTGAAATGGAATTGCCCATATAGTATATATAATTTTTTCAAAAAATGTTTCAGAAATATATTTTTTATGTAGTTGGGCAAAATTTTACTGCCCAATTATCAGGCCCATAAATTTATTACTAAACTCTTAGAGAAAATTGTTCATTGAGTCAATTTAAAAAATATTTTATTACCATCTGGTGCTCCATCACATATAACGAGATCTGCTCTTTCTCCTTCAAAATGATCAATAATTTCTTTAGCAGTAGAATATTTTGTTATATCTCCTTGAAGTTGTATAACACCTGGCAAAGATGCCATCGGCTGCAAGTCCACAGCCACAATTTTAACATTTGTATTGTCATATTCTTCAGATTTCTTGGTCTCATCAGTTTTAGTTGTTGCTGAGGTTGTTGCCTTTTTAGAACCTGAAATATCTTCCCCTAAATATAGCTTTCTTGATAATACTTGACTCCAACTGCCTGGAGCGGCACACAAATCTACTGCTTTTGTTACACCTAAAACATAATAAAAATAATATAAAACGTGTAAAGAAAGCAGACATTTTTTCATCCACATCTCCAATTTATTTATATAGAATGTGTTTAATACACAATATATTATCAGATAATTGAAGATGCAAGTGGATAAAGGGTTCATGTCACATAGACTTCATTCGGAGATATTGATGTTTAAAGTTTTTTTATCCGCAGTGTTTTGGGGTTAGATTTACTAAAACAAGTTTGGTGAAGTTAAATAAACATTTATTGTAGAATTATATCTAGATACATAAAATAGGAAACAAACTTATGTATTTAAAAAAACAATTATTTTATCTTATGCATTAAGAGAAATAGTTGTCTATACACTCTAAAAGCAACTACTAACTTCTATATTTCTTACAATAGTCAAACGAGACATAGCCCAAAAAAATTCTAGTGACTTAAAACCTTTATCTAATGAACAATCTCATTTTTTAAGAAATTGTTACATAAACCCTTCATCCACTTGCGTCTTCAATTACCAATACCTCATAACCCAAAAAATTATAATTAACATTTTTTTTATACATATTAGAATATAATAAATAAACTTGTGCTTTATAGAATATAAACTTTCGTTAGAGCAATATGTACTCCCTTTCACTACCAATTTATTTTTATCTAAAAAACCCAATTTAAATGTTGTTGTGGGTTACGAAGTAATAGTACTTCACCAGCAATACTAGGAAAAAAATTAAAAGCTACATTTAATTAAGAATAGAAATATCCAAAACAATATACTTATTTGCTTAAATTAAAAGAATTATATGATCTTTTTCAAAATTAATTATTATTAAAGTACTGCAAATATGTTGAGCTATTGTACATTCATTCCAAGAAAAGATTCAAACAAATACAACCAAATAAAATCACAGCCATTATCTCAGGACAGTTGTCCCTTAGCAGCAGGATAAATGATAAATTACCGTAATTTCATATATCTCACATAGAAGTGAATGCACTGTTCTTATGTTATATCATAAATAATATTGAATTAAATAATTATATATTAATAATATAATTTGTACTTTTAATTATTTAAAATTTAGTTCTACTATTATCTCTTTTTGGTATTAATATTTAGGTTAGGTTTACTTACCTTGAAAAATATTGTATTGACGATCAATGTGGATCAGTTTAAAAGCACTTCTAGCTCTCCAACCTTCTTCTTTAGCCTTACGGTAATATATATCTCTCTTGTCTTTTGATTTTTTTCCCATTTTTCTTAAAATAAAGTTCAAATAGAGAAGTTGAATAAATCTTTATTTTTGTTAAAGTTAAAGTGTTTGAACATAGATGGCTGCTGAATGCTGAGTGTTGCGTTGCGGCAGTCTGGCAGAGACCACACAAGCAATCACTGAGCAGGTTCGTATTAAGGTAAATTTATACAGTATATTAAATAATAGTATTTTGAATTTACGTGATAGTTTTATTATAAAATAAATTAAAACAATCGTCCTTACTTCACAAGATTTATTTAATGCTAAAAATATATTTCATTTACAAAGTAAACATTTTCAATAGCTACTGATAATGTTTGGTTTGTAAATGAAATATATATTTAGCATTAAATAAATCTTGTGACATAAGGACGATTGTTTTAATTTATTTTATAGTATATTAAATAATTGAATTTAATTGGCAGATGTTACAATTTTTTTTTTGTAAATACCACACCGTTTACTATTCAAATAAATACAGCTTCTTCTTTGTCAGCCATTCATACGCCACTGCTGGCGTCTTAGCCTCTTCTCTGCTTGTAATGCTGGCAACTTACATTACAAGGGACCTACAGTTTTAAGTGGATTCCGAACCACTGGTGAGAATTCATCACTCCTCAGAGAAGGTTTTAGCCGTGAAACCCCACGCTGGCAAGGCGGGTTGGGGAGTGGGAGAGCGTATAGAAAGTGAAAAGTATATCACGGTATATGGGAATCGAACCCACGATCTTCGGTACAGCGGCCGGATGCCTAGACCACAGCTTAGTCTCTTCAAATTAGACATATTTCAGAGAAATTTTACCCACAGCTTAGCGACCTATAAACTTTATTTGGACTGTCTGAACACTATTTTCACCTAGCGCACGCATGAAAAAAAGTGGTTTTGGAGTAATAAACATATACAGGGTGTCCGGAAAATACGTGTACAACGTTTGACGACAGACTCCTGACGTCAAAATAGGTCGATCTAAGCCGACTTAGTTATATCCAAAATTGTCTCGTTTGGCCGGTAGAGGGCGTCAAAAAAAACAAAAGTATAACAAAGTTGAAAGTATCTATTGTAAGAAACTAAGTAAAACAAAAACATTATTTAAGCAAATGTGTAAAATGACCGCCATCTTGCTGAATACACTTATTAACACTCTTTAAAAAATGATATTGGACCCTATCTAATGTCTCGGGATTATTAAAATGGTTGCCTGCATTTAAAATCCGCTGCAATAAATCATCGCGTGTGTTTACCGGAGTCTTGTAAACTTCTGTTTTAATAGCGCCCCACAAAAAGAAGTCACACATATTTAACTCAGGAGAACGTGGTGGCCATTTTACTGGTGCATCATTGCCTCTTCCAATCCATCGGTTGGGATATTGATGATGTAAGTATTGCCGAACGGCAACGGAAAAATGAGGCGGGGCACCATCATGCATATACCACATTTCCCTCCGAAGTAAAAGGGGCAAATTCTCCAGAAGAATTGGTAATGTGTCTTGCAAAAAATTTAAATAAATATTTCCATCTAACCTGTCTGGAATAACAATAAGACCAATAAGGTAGTGATCAATAATACCTGCCCAAATATTAACTTTAAATTGATGCTGATGATGTGCAACTTTAATGGCATGTGGATTTTCATCGGAATAAATATGTTCGTTGTGCAGATTGGTTACCCCAGATCTTGTAAAGCATGCCTCGTCAGTAAACATAATTTTTCTACTAAAATTTGGAACAAGGATTCTTTTGTTTCTAATAAATTGACAAAATGTAAGCCGCATGGGGGGATCAGTCGGTAAAAGTTCCTGGACTTTTTGTATGTGGTAAGGATGTAACAACTGTTCTCTTAAAACCTCATTGACAATCGTTTTAGGAACATTTAACTCACGTTCTAAGAGACGGGTACTGGTACTTGGTTCTTCTTCAACTCTTTCCAGAATCATCTCTTCTGTTTCCACAGTTCGAGTTGTTCGCATACGACCCCTGCCTTCAAACTTTTTCTCAAAACTGCCCGTTTCCCGAAGATGACGCTCAATATTGGCAAATGTTTGGTGGTTTGGTATTCGACGGTTAGGAAACCTCTCCATGTAAACCCTAACACTCTGACGCCCATTTCCTTGACAAAACCCGTATACCAGGAGCATGTCAACTTTCTGAGAGTTTGTATAATTTTCCATTTTTAATGGTAAAATGAACTTGTAATTCAAGAATGTTGATCGTATACTTGAGTAAATTTCATAGACTGGTGACAATTTGTCAATAATTGTCAAATTATTAAACGCCATAGCAACAAGGTCACTTAAAAAATTATTGTTACAGGTAATTTCTTTTTAATATTTACAAATTTTTGACGCCCTCTACCGGCTAAACGAGACAATTTTGGATATAACTAAGTCGGCTTAGATCGACCTATTTTGACGTCAGGAGTCTGTCGTCAAACGTTGTACACGTATTTTCCGGACACCATGTATATGTATATATTGATACCTGTTAAGCTGTCACTTCTGTTGTTTGTTAGGCGTAATAAAAAAATATTGAAAAATGTGCAAATTACTTTCCAAGAATAAATCAAATTTAAATTAAAAACACCTTTGGCAACGTAGCAATTTTTTTAATAAAATTCAAATTATAACTAATGCCCGTATGACACTGATCTATAATTCTTTATTGAATTATATATATAAAAATATTTAAATCTTAAAAAGTCTGTAAAATGCACAAATAATCATCAATCTTATTGTAGATTGAAATTTTAAGAATAATATTAGTTTTTCTTTAGAATTAACACAAAAAATGTACGAATTATCAGTTTTTAAAAATTAGTTAGGTTATATTATAAATGCTATTACTTACATGTTATGTGTTAATTATAAAGAAAACCTAAAAATATTCTTAAAATTTCAATCTACAATAAGATTGATGATATTTTGTGCATTTTACAAACTTTTTAAGATTTAAATATTTTTATATATATAATTCAAGATATAATTATTGACAGTGTAATACGGGCATTAGGCTATGCAATGAATGACAGTTGATATTTCTATTTTATTATGACTTATTTTGCTACGTTGCCAAGCGTAACAAAACTTTAAAGATCTCGTGAGGCTAAACGAAAAGTTTCTCAGCATTTTGAAATTAAAATTTTCGTTTTCTTTTTACACGTTAAGTTAAAGATAGACTAATGCCCGTATGACACTGATCTATAATTCTTTATTGAATTATATATATAAAAATATTTAAATCTTAAAAAGTCTGTAAAATGCACAAATAATCATCAATCTGATTGTAGATTAAAATTTTAAAAATATTTTTAGTTTTTCTTTAGAATTAACACAAAAAATGTACGAATTAACAGTTATTAAAAAATAGTTAGGTTAGGTTAGGTTAGGTTTCTCAGCATTTTGAAATTAAGATTTTCGTTTTCTTTTGGCACGGTCTACAAAGTTACCTGGCGTTTGTCCGCCAATTACTAATCTGCACCATGTATACACGTTAAGTTAAAGATAGACTAATGCCCGTATGACACTGATCTATAATTCTTTATTGAATTATATATATAAAAATATTTAAATCTTAAAAAGTCTGTAAAATGCACAAATAATCATCAATCTGATTGTAGATTAAAATTTTAAAAATATTTTTAGTTTTTCTTTAGAATTAACACAAAAAATGTACGAATTAACAGTTATTAAAAAATAGTTAGGTTATATTATAAATGCTATTACTCACATGTTATATGTTAATTATAAAGAAAACCTAAAAATATTCTTAAAATTTCAATCTACAATAAGATTGATGATATTTTATGCATTTTACAAACTTTTTAAGATTTAAATATTTTTATATATATAATTCAAGATATAATTATTGACAGTGTAATACGGGCATTAGTGACTTTCGATATATACGAACAGGTAGTACTTACTTCCAACAGTGTTGCATTGTTTTTGGAAGTCATGTCGTACGCTTCATTTATAAATTGTCTAATTTATATATCAATTAGATAAAAGTAACTTGGAATTTATAATACAGTCGATTCCGCTTTAGCTTAATCGGGACTTTATGGCCCAATTAATAAAAAAACTAAAACAAGTTGGTCCAGAGTAGTCATAACGGTATTATCAGTTCTGGCAAAATGTAAATTAATAATTAATTATTAATATTGTTTATAGATGTTACATATTCTAACCTACTCCCCTGCGGGAGGGGGTGGTGCAAAAGAATACGTCCGCTAGCCCCTTTGCTGGTCGTAAAAGGCGACCAATAGACGAGGAGATAACTTCGTTAAAAAACCCACAGATTGTCTGGGACAAGTCAAACTTATTTGTGAGTTAAATTTTGACACAATTTACCGAACATCTTGTAAAACTCACCTGCGTGTTTGCCGTGCGCGGTAACCCGAAAGCCAGGAAAAGGGGATCCTGGTAGTTGAGGGGCTAATACTAAGGTTTAAAAGAGTGTTAGTTCCAACACACTGCTTTGGCCTTAGCTTCTGGTAAAACGGGAGGTTAAACCTAACCCAATTTTAATCAATCGACTTGTTTTGTTTAACGTTAGGGTGAGGAATTATTTATGTGGTGATAGATGAAAGGTTCATACTGTACTACGGTTGGAGCCCGATAGTATTCTGTGTGTTCGCGGAAGTCTTTCGTTTACATTCATGAAACCTATATCGTTTGATTAGCCCTGGCGACTGCATCAGTTTGCGATGTAGCGTCCCATATGTGGCTCCGTGGTGGGTGAGGAGATTGAGCGATGAAATTGACGGAGTTTATTATGGTAGATTTTAAACCTCCAACCAAACGATCTCGCCCGTTTACGGACGAGAGAGCTAAAGAAGATAGTATGAGTACAAGTAGAAAGTTTGTTAGGTATTTAATTGTTAAATGTTCTGAAAATGCCCAGAGTCTAAAGGAGGTATCTCCCTTCTTAATTCATAGGACCATTTCCAATATTATTAACGGAACCTTAAAATCGTGTAAGAAGATAAGAGACGGTACTTATTGAAGTAAAAGACAAAATGCAGAGCAGTAAAATGCAGGAATGCACGTCGTTAGGTAATATTGCGGTGACAGTTGAGCCGCATAAATCCTTAAATATTTCTAAGAGAGTTATTTCATGGTATGAGTTGTTATACACAACTGTTGATGAATGCAAACAAGAACTGGCTTCGCAAAGCGTTATTGATATCAAAAAATTAACCCGTAGAAAGGATGGTGAGGTCAGAGATACAACATCTATGATTTTAACATTCGATTCCGAACGGCTCACAGATGAAGTTAAGGTAGCATCCTGCGCCCACAGACCCCAATATTGACGTGTCGTTAGAGTCGATGGATGTGGAAGTTCTTTCCGCGTCATCTACTCTAACGGATGAAATTATACCAATTAGTGGAAGATAATTCAGAAGTTAAACAAAAAACGCTAATAAACAAAGAGTTAAAATTACGTTCGCAACATAATACTAAAAATGGTTTCAACCATTATACAATGGAACTGCAACGGATATAATTCACACTACGAATCCTTTAAAATATTATTAGCCGAAAATTCACCTATCTGCGTTTCCTTACAGGAAATAAATTTTAAGGTTGAATGTTCTGTTAATCTTCGTGGTATACTATTTATAGAAAAGATCGTGCAAATGTTGATCGTGCTCAGGGTGGAACGGCTTTATTGGTTCGTGATACGGTTTTCAGTAAAGAACTTCGTGTCAACATTGCATTAGAAGCAGTAGCCGTTCAACTACATATCCCTTTCTCACTGACCATTTGCTCAATTTATATTCCGCCAAATGTTAGTTTGGACATTCGTTTGATTGATTAATTACTTAAACAACTTCCGTCCCCATTTCTGCTAATGGGCGATTTTAATGCTCATAACACTATGTGGGGCTCAAGTCGAACTGATGTGCGAGGTCGTAACTTGGCCAATCTTTTTTCAGAAACGGATTTAGTTATCTTAAATAAAGATAACAATACCTACTTTTCCGTGGCCAATAGATCATTCTCGGCTATTGACCTTACCATTTCTTCTCCAAGTATCGCAGCATTGCTAGATTGGGAAGTCTCGGAATATCTTTATGATAGATTATTAGTCTTAAGCATAAATCTAGTATTAGTAATGTATTTTTAAATGGTTTTAATCAACTTTTATATATTAATTTTTATTGCAGTTACTGACATGTCTTATACCTGTATAGATCTTACTGGAATAAAGAAATTATTATTATTAATTAAAGTTCACAGTTGTCATTACTTTCATTAATTTTATTGCAAATATCACATAAAATTTTTTTATGGTTTGTGGTATCTATTTGAATTTTATTAAGATATTGTTAAGTGGTGCAAACACTGTGAGCTCTAATTTTGCAGGCAATACATTTAAGCCATTAAATTTTTTACCACTACCAATGGTAAACTAATAAGTCACTATGAGAAGGTACTATTATTCCTTGATGCAACATTTTGTTTAAAGCATTATTGTCATTATTAAGAAGAGCTTTATTACCAATATTCTCATCAATTTCAATGTGATCATCATTAAGAGGAGCATCATTTTCAATATTGTTTCAGCAGAAGCATCATTTCTAATGTTAGCATTACTAAGCGTGAATGATGTTATTTGCGAATATGGAAACTTCTGATTGACTTGGCGATATATCCATTGGTGCATTGGGTCTAGTTCAAGTTTGCAATTTTGATCTGTTAAGCTGTTTTGATTTTTGCACTTGACTAGCTAGTTGTGTTGATCTTGACTCCTTTTGCAAATTATGCGGCATTGGCTTATGTACTGTGTAGCATAACATTTTCGACGTAGAAGCTGCCGGCTGGTTTCCTAAAACAAATAAAGTATATATTATAATTTAAGATAGGCAACCGAGGTAACTGTTGGAAGTTATTGGGAATGTAAGATAGGCAACCCAACATACACTATGATTAATCCGGTAGCCGGACATTGAAGATTGTGTTATGAATATTTATAATCGTACTCACACTAATTAAGTCAGTGTGGGGGTGTTACATGTTAGTTGCTATATGTTCTAATTAACTTTTGTTAGTAATTGTTAAGGTTTAAAAGAATGGTTGACACTTACCATGTGAGTTGATCCCGACTAATTATTTCGGCTATTTTTGCCTCTGTGGGCCTTTTCTTGTGGTGTATTCTGGAATAAAAATTATTAATATATATGTGGGACTATAATGGTATGATTATTACAAGAGTATAGGTGGAATTATGTGATGTAAATATTGGCGGTTACGAGTGGGGTTATTTTCTTTCGGAGTAAGGTTGAAACTAGTTTTGGAGTTAATTTTAGGGATAAATGTTATTAGATCTTACTCGGGGAATGGCTTTATTGCTATGTAGGGAATGTGGGGAATGTTTTAAGGGATTTTACCATTGAATGTTTTGTTTGTTATTGGTTGGAGGTTATGTAGATTGGGAGAGTTCAGGATGGATTGATTGAGTACTGGGAACTTACAAATGGTGATTTCTAAGATCTCCAGTAATGATTCAGATATTAATATATTTGTACTTACTTAAATTTTAATTAATCCAAATGTTGACATCTGTCACTGTCATCCATTATGTTGTTTACACTTGGCACTTTTTGGAACATGTAATAATTCACGGTTGGCAACACTGATTGTTGGTTCAGGGCGTCCATGTGAAACTTTAACATGGAGGTTCTTTCACATCCGGTGCTCTATGTGTGGTGGTGTGTTTGCTGGTTATTAAATACTGACAGGAGGGTGTAACCCAATGAAGTAGAGTAGGGTAGAAGGGGCAACGACGACTGCGCATCCTAAACCTCGATCCGCGTTTGGTTACTGCCATTTTAGTTCATAAAAACTCGTTTGTTTACATTTGGTATCACGATTTAGGCTACACTCGGTACACAGGAGCGACTTTTATCTTTGCATGTAATTTAAGAGGGTTACCTAACTATAAAAATAAAAGCGCGGCATATTTAAGTAAAATTTTTATTTACGAAACATTTACGTATATTACTCATAGACTAACTAGAGATAAATGATAATTATTTACAATAAACTTGCTTATATATTAGTCTGCGAGTAGAAAATAACTATGCAGGTACATTTCAAAAAAATTATAAAATAATTAAGGGCGTAAATCTCTGAAATTTCCGAGTAATCCAATTAGTAGAATAATATCTGTAATTATGTGTAATGCCCGTATGACACTGATCTATAATTCTTTATTGAATTATATATATAAAAATATTTAAATCTTAAAAAGTCTGTAAAATGCACAAATAATCATCAATCTTATTGTAGATTGAAATTTTAAAAATATTTTTAGTTTTTCTTTAGAATTAACACAAAAAATGTACGAATTAACAGTTTTTAAAAAATAGTTAGGTTATATTATAAATGCTATTACTCACATGTTATGTGTTAATTATAAAGAAAACCTAAAAATATTCTTAAAATTTCAATCTACAATAAGATTGATGATATTTTGTGCATTTTACAAACTTTTTAAGATTTAAATATTTTTATATATATAATTCAAGATATAATTATTGACAGTGAAATACGGGCATAATGCGATTACTGTGTAATTAATAAATTATACCTGTGTTGTTTAAGTAATCTACAATAACATTATTATAGATAGTTTCTTAAATTGAAAAACTATAATAAAGCAGGAACACTGGCAAATGTGTTATTTTTAGATAAAAATACTATAATTTATATTGCAAAATTATAATTGTAAACTTATATGAACGTAAATTATATTTGACTAAAAAATAGCGGATATAAACTAAACAAAAATTCCATAAACTTATATTATTCAATCACTTTTAAAGTATTAATTCAAATATAGCGCTTCTTTATTTTTAAATTAAATGCAATGATAGATGTCGTGCTATGTACGAAGTATTGTTAGTTGCCTAATTCGTGATACCAAATGTAAACAAACGAGTTTTTATGAGCTAAAATGGCAGCGTTCATGTGTGAATGGTTCGCGCAGCTGAATGCCCCTTCTACCCTACTCTACTTCATTGGTGTAACCACAAGGCTTATGGCCATTTTATGGTAGGTACCAGTGAATATATGACGGGTTAAGTGCTATATGGAACGCACCGAATACCTTAACAGTGATATGAACACTGATATTCATGAGTACCCAACTAGAAGTAAAAATGGTTTTAGAGTAGTTAAAGTTAAAAAATCTGCCACATCTAACTGTTTGGTTTATAACGGATTTGTTCAGTTTAATAATTTGCACAATGATATAAAAAACGCGTCAGACATCAATAAATTTAAGCACTTTGTGGTCATATTATTGACAATACATAATTTAATTTAATTTAAATAATAGAAATATTAATTTTAATTATCTGCTATATTTAAGAAAGTTTTAACCATAATTTTGATTTGTTTTTTTTTAATATGTATATGTTGATATAAAATCAACATTACAATATTATAAAATGTGTGTATTTGTATATGTACTGTATTATTTTATTTCTTTTGTATATGTAGCTATATTCTAAATAAAGTGACTTATTATTATTATTATTACCCGCTAATTATTGGAGCGGAAATTTAATCCTACCGCTGTGCGAATTTTTCACCACCCACACCTCGTGGCAAATATTATATGGGCGTCCGACAAAGCTCAACTTGGAACATATGTATATATACATAACCGTATGGAGGCTATCGACTTGCTCCTACCCAATCTCGGGTAATAAATCCACCGCATTGATATTAATTAAGTGTGGTTTTCTTTCTTTTCTTTAAGTCTATTTGGTCTGTTTGGGTACTTTGGTCATTGAGACTAATACATAATAATTCGTGTTATCAAGATGGGATTTCTGCTCTGAGGACTCGAATATTGGACGTTCTATCTATATACCAAAACATTCTGTTGGATCAGTCATCTCTTTGGATAAAATATATTTGGGATTTCGAATGCCAAGGAGGACGATCTGGAGCTGAGGATCATCGCAGGAAGTCAAGGCTTGATATACAAAATTATATGTTATAATTACTATTTATGTTGTGCTTCACACAAACTTACCATGCATCACATGACATTTTTACATACTTATATATATATATAATGTTTAAAATATTTATCTACGTAAAGATGGTACCGAGGGTCTAGGACACTTTGGCGCCGCCGATTCGGCGCGGGGACACATCGGCGCTGGCCGAACTTTTCAAATAAAATAAGTAAATACAAATATATTATAATCATAAAAATTTATTTATTTTATATACATAATAAATAATGTATGATAAATAAAATCTTTAGTATGGTATTTTTCAACATTAAATATTGTTAATTCTATTTGTTATTTATTTTAATAGACTATTAATTATCCTTTATACTTTTCAGGTCACTACCAATAATTAAAATGTAAGAATTAATCACCCATACATTATTTGCGGGTAAAAACTTGTATTTAGTTATTATACTATACTATACTTGACAATTTAAACATGTACGTACATATATTATGTTTTTTATCTGTAATTTCTGTTTGATATGTTATGAAATGTTGATGTATTTTATATTTTATTTATCATACAATATTTATTATGTCTCATAAAACAAATCAATTATTATAATGTATATATTTATTTAAAAGTGTCCCATTCCGTGGTACCGATGTACATTGTAAACCTCGTGCAAGGGGCTTCGTTGCTTGTTTAGAATTTGATACTTATTGATAGTAAATTTTAGGTATCGGGGTCGCTCGTAGCTCTACGCGTTTCACCGTTTTTGTCTCGCGATTATTCGCGGACCAAAATGTCACTTAAAAAGAAAACTTGCATGTTTGGTTATTAGCTGCTCATTGTACCATGGGTTTATGACCCAACCCAAACTTGTTTTTTTTTATATATATGTTCAATGTTATATGTCAGTAAAAATAGAGTGTGCCACACTTTTCAAGCAGACCACCGACTATAATTTTATTTATATTTTTGTTTTCTTGGGGAGGGGATATATAGGAATAAGTGGGTTCGTGCTTTTTCCACGGAGACCGGTATCACCGAGAGTCCACATTAGTAACGAGCTCGTAGCGCTCACAATTATACCCGCCCGTCTTCACTAAGCCGGCAGGCACTCTCTCGGTTGACTAAACCACCCTAACTCCCCTATCCTCTCCTAAGAAATGAGAAATTACGCCATAACTGGGACAATTATTGATTCATTTGCCGGATTTATTGATGCTTTAGATTCTGAGTCTCCTTTCATTGGTTTTTAAGGAACTGTTTTAGAAATGTTGGTGTATTTTTTATTAGTGATTTTGGCGTTGTCGGAGCTTTAGACTTCTGTCTCGAAGCATAAAGGTCATACATTGTTGAAAACCATGATTTTTTTAGTGGGGTTTAGAGCTGCAGATTGTACCTTTAAATTTTATTGTCTTGACTCATGCACATTTATTGGCGTTCTCGGATCTACAGGTTGAATTAAATTTATGTCCTCTTGCTTCAAGTTATGCTCTTTAGCAATCTTTTGTGGATTCCTTACCGAATTCAATGTTGGTATTATTGAAGTTTTGTCTCCCTCTTTTGTATTATGCAATTGAGCAACAGTTTATAAGTGCTAGCTACTAAAGTTGATGTATCACTTCCCCGATATAATGTTAGAAAAGAAAAAGATCTCAAAATTTTTTTGGTTGGAGACTTTTTTGTTGAGTTTTAAATTGTGTGAAATCTTTCTTTTCAGACTCGTCCACTTTTTCTATTGGCATTATTGAAGTTGTTAAAGTTTTCGATTGCATTAATCCTTTCTAAAAACAACAATGCAGTGTCGCCACCATCAAAATATAACTTGCAGGGAGTCAATTCTGATTGCCGGTGATTTTTGTCACCGGTGGCTTTTCTCACAAAAATGACGTATTTCAATAAAATGTGACAAAATTTTGGTTTTTCCCTTGGTGACAAAAATCGGTGACTTATAACATGCATAATTTAAAAGTGACAGTTTGCGTGAGTTTTCTTTAAATAATAATTTTAGTTGATTTATAAACAATTTATAGATTATTACATCATTATTATTGAATTGAATAAAAATGAATAAAACTCTAATAAATATTGTGATATACTTAATTCTTTTAATAACCATTTATTTAAAATTGTGTGAACAATATACATAAATTATAAATTAGTTGGCTCGCATATTGACGACACATACCGCATTATTATAGTATTAATGTACTTCGATGCATTTGCGGAATATATTATGATGCGTGCGTCTAGTGTGCGGCGGTCGTCTGCTTGTTCATTATTCACTTAATTATTATATAATATTATTTTATGTTAATGAAATTATGGTAAGCATTAACTAAACTGCTCAAGCAAATTAAATATGACTAATAAGACTTTAGTCGAGTAAATTTTGATTATATATGTTGTAACGTTCCCCATGTCGCTTTGCAACATTTGCCGTTACAGCCAGAAATCTGTAAGAAAATTGCATTACTAATGCCCGTATTCATAAAAGTCAGTTACACCCTGGAAACTACATGGACCTGCAGGCCAAATGGATAAGGGTAACCAGATATGGTGAAAGAACGTGGCGTCTGACCCAGATTGGGCGGCCACAAACAGCGTCGGTTCCCACAATGGGTGGCTGAAGTCAAACTCGCCAACTTGCATGCGTGTCGTTTTAATGCTAACCCCCCTTATATGAAAACAAAATGTTGAATATATTAAATATACCCCAGGTGGGTACGACGATAAGTCCAGACTCCCACTCCTATACACAGGTCAGCCTCGCGGATTCTGGAGGAGGCAGATATTCAATAACAACGACCCAGAAACACAAAAGACGACATAACAATAAACTACACATAGCTACTTATAACAATCGATCTATAAGAAAGGAAGATCATACCAATTCTAAGAGGAGTACGGCAGGGTGACCCCATATCACCAAAGTTGTTCACCCTTGCAATGGAAGACATTTTCAAGAAAATTTATTGGGAAACAAAAGGAATAAAAATTGATGGAATATACTTAAACCACCTAAGATTTGCAGACGACGTTGTTCTAATTAGTGATAATGAAGACGACCTAAAATCCATGCTAGAAGATTTACATCAGAAAATGTTGGTCTTATGATGAATTTCTCAAAAACCAAGGTAATGTGCCCAGACAACCGACCAATCACAATTCACAATGAACAAGTAGAATCAGTACAATAATATACAGGGTGTAGATTAATTGGCGGACAAACGCCAGGTAACTTTGTTGACCGAGGCCAAACAAAGAGTTTCGCAGCATTTTGGAATTAAGTTTTTTGTTTTCTTTTGAAAATTAAAAATATATATATTCTGATATACACGAAATTGTATAATAGTAATTATAATTTATGCAAAAAAAAAATTTATTCTATTTTTAATTTTCAAATTTTGTTTTTAATTCTTTCATGTCATTACCATCAGCTAAATATCCTGAAATAATTAGTTTCTCAGAATGCTATTAACCATAGCTATTAAATTAAGTCATTAAGTCAGTTAGTATAAATAGTCAATACACCCTTTAAAAATATTCACTTTGAATTGTGGTGGTGAACAATGTTGACGAAGTAAGTTAAAAATCAATTATTAAGTTTAAATAAATAAAGCCATACTGATGAGAGGTAAACCTCGAAACGCGTCTATGGATGTTTTTAGTTTAGAATATTTTTTCATAAATTTAATTTTTTAATGTTATTATTGGGTTTTCCGATTGAACAAATAGTAACGAGCGCTACATATGTCGTTGTGGCATTCGTATAAATTTACCTATTTAACTAGGCTTTATTCGAAATTATTGCTTTTACAACTGTTTCAATTGAGGACATTGCGTCTTTTCTTTATATATTTTATATATGTTCTGATATACACGAAATTGTATAATAGTAATTATAATTTATGCAAAAAAAAAAAAAAAAATTCTATTTTTAATTTTCAAATTTTCTTTTTAATTCTTTCATGTCATTACCATCAGCTAAATATCCCGAAATAATTAGTTTCTCAGAATGCTATTAACCATAGCCATTAAATTAAGTCATTAAGTCAGTTAGTATAAATAGTCAATACACCCTTTAAAAATATTCACTTTGAATTGTGGTGGTGAACAATGTTGACGAAGTAAGTTAAAAATCAATTTAAAAGTTTAAATAAATAAAGCCATACTGATGAGAGGTAAACCTCGAAACGCGTCTATGGATGTTTTTAGTTTAGAATATTTTTTCATAAATTTAATTTTTTAATGTTATTTTTGATGTTGACTGGTCATTTATACAAAACCCGCAAACTGGAACTAATTATAAAATAAATATATTTTACAATATTTTTGTAAATTGCAAACATTTTGCATTTCCGACAAATACCTTAAAATCTGAGAAACTGAAACAAAATAAAATGGTTTTCTGATCAATTAAACTATATGCGACAAAATCTAGTACTAATTAATGAAATCTGCTTAAACTTAAATGATGCTCAACTAAAAACTGAACGTAATCTTTATCGAAAAAAATACAGAAATGCTATCACTGCAGCAAAAGTTTGCTGCAAACAATAAATATTTATTCTAGTCAAAATCCACACAAAACTGCCTGGAGAATTATAAATTCTAAACGCAAGTCAAATATATGTGATAAAAACTGTGATATATCTGTAAACTATTTTAATTTGTTTTTTGTTAGTATTGCCAGCAAGCTTGTACAAGCGTTACTTGTACCAAATACTGACCCTTTGTTTTTAATGTGTAATTCTTGGAATGTCTTAAATTATTTTAATTTTAGGCATGTAGTTAGTTATTGATAAAATAAAAAATAGTAAAAGTTGCAATATTTATGGAGTATCGACGGAACTTATAAAAACTGTTAAAAACGTCATAATCGAACCACATACTAAACTATTCAACCTGTGTATAGATTCTGAATGTTTTCCTGAACTACTTAAAGTAGCTGTTAAACGAGTTTTTAAAAAAGAAAATAAAAATTCACGGGATAACTACAGACCAATTAGTTTATTACCAGCAATTTCAAAAATATTTGAAAAATTATTAGCTGGTCAGTTATTTAATTTTTTTGAAGATAAAAATTTATTTAATAAAAGTCAATATGGCTTTAGGAAATATTGCTCAACTACAGATGCATTACTAAATCTGTTGCAAGAATTTATTAACTCACTTGAAAAGGGAGAGAAGGTAACCACTAGTTTCTTAGACCTAAGCAAAGCCTTTGACTGTGTAAACCATAGCATTGTACTTAGAAAACTGTATATGTACAATGTGTCACCAAAAAGCTGTAAAATTATCATGTCGTATTTGTTAAACCGAACACATCAAGTAAAGCTTGATAATGAAAAATCGGAATTTCTTCAAGTAGATACTGGTGTGCCACATGGTTCTATATTTAGACCTTTGCTGTTCCTAATCTACATTAATGAACTTTCTGACATAATACCAGAAAGAAATGTAATTTTATATGCTGATGATACTACAGTTACTGATGTAGCTAATACAGTTTAAGAAGCCGCTGAACAACATACAATATTATTATCCTCTGTTTCTTAGTGGTTTATAAGCAACCAGCTCAACTTAACTGATACCAAAACTGTCAACATAACTTATAATTTAAGATCCAGTAATGACACTATGAATACTTAGGTTTACACATTGATAGCGCCTTGAGATGATATGTTCATGGAGAAGCTACCATAAAGAAGTTGGCAAGTAACGTGTTTGTTTTAAGAAGTCTAAAGAACTCTATAAACTTTGGCATCTTAAGACAGACTTACCTTGCCATCTATCAAAGTAGACTTATCTATGGCATTCTAGTATGGGGACATTCCGCCGCACGTCATGGACTTTTTTCAATACAGAGGCGAGCAATTATAGCAGTTAGTGGACTTGGATTCAGAGAGGATTGTAAGCCACAATTTGTTGAACATCAACTTATGACGCTTCTATCTTTATATATTTTTTAGTGTTTCAAATATATTAAGAAAAATTTACATTTATTTGAAACTCAAAAATCTGTTCATAGTTACAATACTCGAAACCAAGACAAAATTTGCTCTAAATTGCGGCGATTGGAATCAAGTAGAAATTCTAAAAACTATTTTGTGTTAAGTTCTACAACTCTCTTCCTACAAACCTAACAAAACTGCAAACCATTTTTGATTAAAATTAAAGAAATGCTTATAATAAATGCATTCTATAGTTGGGATGAGTCTTTACTATGTTTTAATTGATTTTACCAGTTGTTTTTATTTTTATTTTTAATTTCAATTACACATTTTTTTTAACTGTTTTTAAGTTGTATATTTTACTGTTATTTTAATTTTACATCTGCTGTCATGAATACTACTATTGTAATTATTTAACCCTACTTTATTTTTTTTATTTTTAATTTGTATGATATGTATTGACTTGTGCAAGCTTTTATTAGCAATAGCACCAATAAAAACTATTACTATTACTAGTACGACCAGGTGCCACCCTCATCAATAGTTCCACTGCGACTATAAAAGCACTGTTCTTGTATACACATTTGCAACTCATCGAGGTTATTTACAGGAGTAGCATACACTAATGATTTCAAATATCTACAAAAAAAAACCAAGAAGGTTTAAATCAGGCGATCTTGCTGGCCATAAAACTGATCCGCTTCTTCCTACCTACCTATGTGGAAAAATTTGTTCTCTATCGCAATTGAAAAATGAGCTAGAGCATCATCATGCTGGAAACAAATTTGTTGCCTATGGGCAAAAGGAATGTCATCCAAAAGAGAATACATTGTGTTTTGCAAAAAGTTGAGATAAGCAGCGCCTATTAATCAGTTTGGTAAAACGCGTCTGATGTTTACAAAATTAACAACTCCATTTCGTGTGAACCTGGCTTTATTGCTAAAATCTTTTTTGGCAAGATACTGCGGTTCTTCAGAATCCTTGCGTAAAAACCAGCAACAAAAAACCAATTGTGCTTAATGATCAGTTAAATTTAAGGCCTGTACTTGTTGCACATGGTATGAATAGAGCAGTTCCTACTTTGGCTGATATTTTTCCCTGGATGCTTTATCCGTGCTATAATTTTTTGTTCGCTCTAGAAGTAGATACCAACCTTGGTCTGCCAGAAAAGCACTGTTTTCAAAGTGAACCGGTATCTTTCAATCTCTGGTGAATTCTTTCAAACATACGATGTTAAGGAATCTGGCAATTTGCATAAGCTTCTACATAAAGACGTCGTGATTTGGTGGCAATCCCATTGCACGACCATGCATGAAATGCATGTTGGCTAGTTCTGCATTAGAGTAATCAGCCATAGCAATAAAAACATGTGCACTAACAACGACGGTCAAATACTGAATGTATATTTTACAAAACATCATCCAACTATGTTAAAAAATGGATGTAAAAAGAATAGTAAAAATAAATAATGTTTTGTATCTCCGAAACCGTTGCTATGACATTCTATGTTTATTAAGATTTTTTTGTTTGTTGTGGTTTGTACTACCACTCTCTTAAATATTTTACATATTTTTTACAAAATATAAAATGGAGGAAAAACAATAAAATAAAAATAATGTTCTATATCTTCAAAACCGGTGCTATGATAACCTATGTTTATTAAGACTTTTTTATTTGTTGTGGTTTATACTACTACCCCCTTAAATATTTTACATTAGTTTTTTAACACCCTGTGTATCACATTTCACATTGTTTAAAATTCATTCAATACATTACAATTCACATTTTATTATAATAAACTAAGGTTTAGATTATTTTTAATAAATATTAACAATTGTAAAGCACCACAAAACATATGCCATTTACGTAGTGCATTTAGATTTTTATTTGTTAACTTTATATGCGTGCTATCTAGATTGCAAGTGATTTTTTATATGTGCAATAAACTAAATTATTTTTTTTAGTCTAATTAGTAATTACCAACTAAAATAAGTTTTAACTAATAAAACCATGAATTGTTAAATAATATACATTTACAATTGAAATAAATATATAAGATAAAAATCAACAACAAAAATATATACAGAGTGTTAATTATTGTAGGGTTTCTATAAAGTTCTGGTTTAATTTTTTTTCTACATTTTAAAATATACAGAATTAAAATGGTTTTGATTTGAATTAATTTTTTTGTTTTTAGTTTTTATTCCGGTTCTTGCTTGAGGAACAATTTTTCAATTATGACTTCTTTTTTAGGTAGACTCCTTTTGCGCTTTCTTCCAATTTATTTATCACTATTTTGTTCCCTTCTATAAATTCTATTATTACTTTCCAGCATCTTTTTCTGCTATCCTTAATTACCGTTTTTAAAATTTTTGTGATGTTTTTTAGTTTTTTTTTTCTTGGTTTTCTTTTTTTTTTCTGTGTTTTGATTTTCCTGTTCAGTTTCTATTGTTTTTTTTTCAGTATTCTCTGTTTTTTTAATTTCATCAGCTTTTTTTAGTATCTTTTGCATTTTTCTTTATGTTTTTGTTTTCTTTCATATTTTCTGTTTCCAGACTTTCTTTATCTTTTTTTTGTTCATTCTTCTTACGTTCTATCTACTTTCTCTCGTGCCATTTCTGTTTGTTTTTCTATTTATTGTATATAATTGTATAAGCTTAACGCTAGAGAATTGCCGGGTTTAGTCGCCCCGTCCTGTTGTGGTGCCACTAGTAGTATTGTTATGGAAAAATATTAAATTCTATCACATTTACGAAAATATCGGTAAACCTTTCTTTCTAGAAAAATATTGACACGTACAGCGCCGTTTTTAAATGAAAATTGGTTTTTATGGGACAAAACGCCAACCAACTCAATATCCAAACGATAAGATTTTAGTCATCACTTTTTTTATATGTTCAACTACATACAATATTCTATATCTTCATGTTTTTGGTTAAAAAATTAAAGTTATATTTAACGATTAAAAAATTAATAAAGAACTTATTAAAAACGTCATTTTTTAAAAATTTATTGCAGAGAAACGACTTATCGCATCAAGTTTCTACAAATTTGAAGACACAGATTGGATTTTCTTCTACAATGTGTGAAAATTTTATTCAATTATATTCAAGGGGTTTTCTTGCAGAGTTTGATGTTGTGAACCCTTATAATAGCGTAACTATTCTCCCCCTCCTATGATTTTTTTTGGGAGTCTACGATTTGTTCAAAAAGGATTGATGGGACCAACAGCTTATTAGGTAACTTCCAAATCACTCTGCTGGATAAAAAGCAAGTTATAACTTTAGTCGTATTTTGGGGATCGAACTCCGGGCTGCTTGTATGATATGTATTTTTTTTGCAATTTAAATATTCTTTATTTTGTATTATATACATATTTACAGGAAATGAAGCAAATTAACAACAATGTCAAAATATATACAATATGACTTCTACCCAAAAATTTGGGGCATTCTTATACAACTTATACTATCAATATTTCCATATATAATAAAATACAACTAAAGAAAGAATAAAAAATACAATTTAATATTGGATAATTACAATAACATATATTTACAAATTTTACAATTATTTAACAGGGAAAGCTTGAAAAACCTTGCTTTCAAAAATTATGTATTTGCTTTTCTTATAAAAGTTTGTTGAATATAGGTAGCCTTTGATAAGTCAGCTTATGTTTTGGATAAATGTTTGTTGATCGTCGGTAGGTGATTGTCTTTGATAGTCGGTTGTGTGTGTGTTAGATAAATTTTTTGTGACTGTACGTTTATGTAGTTACTAACTTTTGGTATGTTTGAAGTGTTATGAAAGTTATCAATTCTTGTGTATCTGTCTCGGTTCAAAATTAGTCTCAAAAGTTTATTTTGGTAAACTTGAAGTTTCCTAGTGTGTGGTTTTGCAGCACCGCACCAGGTTGGTGTTGCACACGTCGTGATTGATCTGATAAATGCTGTATAAATCAATGGTTCGTTGATCTGATTTATTTTACTGGTCTTGTTCATCAGCGGGTAAAGTACTTTAAGTGCTCCGTATCATTTCATCAGTGTACTGCCTATGTGGTTTTTGTAAGTTAGTGTTTTGTCCATCTTTATATCTAAATATTTGACACTATTCGACTCTTTCACAACGCTATCATGCAGTTTCAGTAGTACAAACACTTTTGTACCGGTAAGTTATTGAGAGAATGTGATGGCTTCTGCAAAATATTTGACCAGCACATTGGCGTGTATCTGTACCTGCTTACTTGACACAGTAGTATTGTGCAAGAATAATGCTGTGTCGTCAGCGTAAAGTGCTGTCTTTGTCTTAAAATTTGTTGGCATGTTGTTGATGTAGATGTTAAACAGCTTGAATCTCAGAATAAAACCCCTGGGTACCCCGGCTGCAATGATTTATAAACTTGATATTTTTTTGTTTACATTGACCTTGAACGAGCGCCCATCAAGGTATGGTTTCATGAGTGTAATGATGTTGTCCGGAAAATGGTAAGTAATGAGTTTGTAAATGATACCGGTTTGCCAGACTTTGTCAAAAGCTTTTTCAATGTTAAGAAACAGCTTTGTTGTCACATGATTCTTATTAAAATTTGCAAAAATATTATGTGCAATACTTACTACTTGCTGGGTGGTGTTATGTTTGACCTTAAAGCCAAACTGGTGATCAATTATGACCTAGCTAGTTTACCCAGGACATTGAGTAGGTTTATTGGTCTGTAATTAATTGGCACTTTTTCAATTAAAATGGTTATATTATTTTTTGCAATTTTGTATCTTTTGACTGTAAAGTCTGTGTATACATTTCTACCTCTATTTTTGTTGCTTTTTTTCTTGTATTTTTTTTTAACTTTAGTTTCTTTGTAGATACCGCTAGGAAATTTGCCACCATTTTTATATGCATCTTAGTGTTGACGCACTTACTGGTTAAATCTTTTAGCTCTTTTATTATTATTTATTTTCTTTTTGATTTGTTGCTACCGCCTGGCAAGTTTATTTCTCTCCCTTGTTTTGCGGTTTGATCAGTATCTTTATTTTTTCACTGTTTAAATTAATTTACAGTTTTTTAAAAACGTGCGTTCTCAGCCGAACGTTAGCCGCTACTAAGGGTCGCAATGCTAGTTTAAACGCAAGTTTACCTAAACTAAGATTAATTTGCAAACTCCGTTTTACGACTGTCAAACATCTAAATGTTTATTAGGTTGGTACCAAATTAACGCTGTAATAGGCATTGCTCGATTCATTATGTTGACGGAGATAGCTCAATGATATAATACAAACTTCACATAAGCATAGCCTACGATTTGCTATCCAAAAAATTAAATACGTTTTTTATACTTTTGCAATAGTCAATATAATCTACGTTTTTAATTAAATTATTTTTTTAACAAATTTTCTCAAACAAAATGTAGCATATTTTTTATTTATTCCATTGAATTACAAAGTTTGTGCATTTCGTTAAATTTGAACAAAATATTATAAATGCACAGTAAACAAATGTATTAATTTTCTGTCAATTAAAAAAGACATTGTGGGTAATTGTATTTACATAAAAAATACACTATTTTATGTTATAAAATTTTATCCTTATTTTTGTATTGTTATAATCATATTATATTAATGATGAAACACATACAAGCAGTATATATATTTTCTAAAAAAACCTATTTCCACATTAATTGAACAGTTTTGTTGTGCTACATATCTTCTATATATTCATATAAACATCAAAAAGTTGCCGTCAGAAAGATGGGGCCTAAAATAAAATAATACTTATAGGTGCGGACGTTTAGTATTAAATTGCTCTAGCTGGAGCCACAGTCGTTTGTTTGATTATTTATATTATCTAATTGTTTTAGACAGGATATAAATTTTTAATTGAATTTGCGTTGTTTTTGATTCATATGAACCGTGAAATGAAGCATTACACTGATAGTAAAGCCTAAAAATACAATGCTAAACAACATCGACAAAGGTGATAGAAGGACATACTTATATGGGAGATTTTATGTTTAATAATCACATGTTTTTAAGATTTATTATAACGTTTGCAATAATAATACAGTCAAAATGTTTTTACATAAAATATAGCTCTTTAATAAAACAGGCTATTGAAATAAAGCAACCAATACCCCAAAGAAGAAAAAGACCCTTGCAATGATTAAGTGTTAGTTTTTTAACTAATGTTTTCTTATTATATTTTAATATTGTTTGTCTATTTACGTTAGTATAATGCACCACTGTCTGTAAAGAAAAAAAATTGTAAGAGTATGTGTAAATTGAATTTACATAGGTAATTTTTTTTTATAAAGTTCTTTTTACAATAATTAATAATTAATAATAATAATTTTGTAATTACATAAGTCTCCCAGTAGGTATTTAGTCCAGCCTCTTGTGTTCTCAGGATAAACTTATTTAATGATGGCAATAATACTGAATTCTTTCTTGTAATCAATACAACGTATGCATTGTACAAATCTTCGCTCATTAATTTTAGTCTTTTCAACATTTTTTCTGTAATAAAATCTTCAATAGCACAGTACCCTAAAAAAAAACATAATATAACACAAATGTTGAAAGTAACATTGTATAATGTTACAACTCAACTTTGAAATTAGCTATTATTAGTATTTCTTGCTTTCACTATTAAAGCACAAAAGCAATGAAAATAGAAAAAAATAAGGAAGACTAAGCAATTTAAAGACAATAGTGAGAATTATTTATTATATTTATTATTTAACTAAAAAATTGGTAAGAAAATTTGAATGCTCCAAGGAAAAAATGCTAGTAATAAAAACTGCCAAAATTAGACAGAAAAAAAAATTACAAATATACTGATCACATTTACAATAACGCCATATAAGCTAAATGTAGTCATTGCAGAAATTACACAGGATGTCAAATGAAGAAAAAGATGTGAGTCAAAAATGTTATACATGATGAAAGATGCAAAGAAAACTAAATGTAAGAAATTTAAAAAAAGCTGACACAAACAAGAGACAGGCTATACATTGGTAATTCAAACAATTATTAATTAAGGACCGCCTAGAAACGACAGCCATAGGGGTCGATGTAGATTGTTTTACAAAATCTTAAGTTTACAAAACAAAAATAAGATAACTAATAAAAAAATTAAATTATATGTTTATTAAATATTTTGAGTTTAAGTTTTTTAAGTGTAATTTAGAAAACTATTGTAGCTGTATTGCAACTAATATGCTTAAATTACAATAATAAAGACTTTTTGGCATAATCATACATACATCAATAGTAGTTACACTCAAATAATAAACAAACAACATCCTTCTTTATATTCACTGCCACACCTAAACCTTGCAATCAATTGTTGAACATTTTTAAATTGGTTTTCCTGCAAATAAGCTGGTAGTTTGTAATATTCTTGAATACATTTGTTTTTGGCATTGTATTTGTTACCTTCAATTTTTCCTAGACTATTTTGTTGTTCTACCTCTTCTAGACTGTTCAATAATTCTCTCTCCGTCTACATTTTTACCTATTTTTTTTACTTTCTATTACTTTTTTTACTGACATTCTACCTTCTTCATACAATTTCTTTCTTTTGTATCAAAATTTGTCACACGTACACTTTCATTCTCTTTCATTCTGACTAACTTTATTATTTTCTTTACTAAACTTTTATTGCTCCTTAAAATAACTTTAGATTCAAATTTTAGCAGTTTTGCTGCTGCTCACCAGCTAACTTTCTTACAGTTGGCTTCCTGCAAAACTATATAGCCAGGTGTTGTAGGCTGTATTCCTAATGGTTGCTTTAAATATTTCAGTTGTACCTTTTTTATCAATTGCTTTTCTTTCACACTTTAGTTTTTTGCTCCATATAACATAACACTTCTAATACATGCATTCCAAATTACTATTTTTACTTTAAAATAATTCTTTAATTATTTTTTTTTATATAATTATAAATCTTTTTGCTGTTGTCTATGTTTTTTTTTACTTACATATTGTACATGCTCTCTATTAGACCTGGCAAACATAAATTTTAAATACCAGAACATATTTACCTGTTCAATTAATTGACCATTCATCTTAAACTCTTCTGTTATGCTTTTTCTTTCTTTTTTTCTATACAACATTTATTTGGTTTTATCAATATTTAATTCCAATTTCCTTCGATCAAAATACTTGTTTACCCTTTTAATCATTTTTTTCATGTTATTACTTGTTGGTGCTAGAATTACAACATCGTCAGCGTATGCTAGCTACCACACTTTTTTGCCCAATTACTCCGCCAGCCTGGCCTATTTTTAATATATTTTGTAGACTTGCCGTATATATTTATATTAAATAGCAAAGGGCTCAAGAGACATTCTTGTTGTAACCCTCTAGTCACTATAAACCTTTCATTTCTACGTTCACCTACTTTTACTTGACACCAAGTTTTCTTATATACTTCTTTTACTGCTTCTATTACCTGCTCTGATACACACCCTTTATTCTCAAGCATTCTATAAGCATGCTTTTGTCAATTGTGCTATGTGCTACCTTTAAGTCGATAAAGAGAGCAAAGATCTTCCCTTCTTTTTGTTTTAGGTCTTTTTTACTACATATTTTAGCGCCATCAGGTGATCGGCTGATCTTTTTTTTTTTAAACTTAACTTATCTAATTTATCTAGGATTATCTGCTTTTCGTCTACTTTTAATTGCAGCAGGGTAATTCTACTGAAATTCGGACAATCGTCCCCACATTGATATTTTTGATTTTGCTCAAATTTTGTTCACATGTTTGGGGCACCAAAATATGTCAATTCTTAAAATTTAAGATCTCTAGGTGCAATAGAGTGTAAATGGCGGCCATTTTAATTTTTTAGAAATATTTTGTTTTTTTTCAGTTTTTGCGCTGTAAATAAGCAAAAAATAGTCAATATTCATATTGGAAAAGATGAACCTTATAAGAAATTTCCCTTGCATTTCCGAAATTTTTCGCAAAAAATTGGAAAAATACCATTTTATAAAAAATTTGATATCTTCAATTCCGCTACACCTAGAGACTTGAAATTTGCATATGATACTCTTGAAACATAGTACAGTGTACAGTACTGATTCACTTATCCTAGGGTAAAATATATTACATAATTGCTTAAAATGGGTTACTTTTAATGGATTTTTCTCGGATTTTCGATAATTTTACTAATTTTCCAATTTTTTGCAGGAAAATTTTAAAAAACGAACATAAAAATTGCGTGAAATCTACGTGAAATTTCTTTCTGATTACAATAATTCAATATTTTTTTAATTTGTTTTTGCAAAATTATGAAAGAAAAAAATTATTATTTTTTATCATAATAAAAAAAAATCTTTTTTGAAAAAAAAAAATAATGATATATATATGGGTAATTCCATTACTTTTCGACCAATTTGAAAAAGTCGACCTCTTTGATTTTGCTCAAACTTTCAGGGATCAAAATATAGATGAAAAAAATGAGATTTCCAAAATTTTAGATCTTAGAATATTGCCTGTTCAAAATGACACACATTTGAAGGTCAGAAATTTTACAATAAAAACGTCATTTTTAGCTTAATTTGTATCTCAATTTTTGGGCTTCTGGAAAATGATAAAAAGGTCTACGATAGCTCAAATGATTCCTTATTACATGTACTTTAAAACCCATATTATTATGTTTAAAATCGTGGCAGTTATTTTGATATATTAAGCTTTAAACATTATTCCAAAAAAAAACCGTAAATTTAGCAAAATCGCAAAACTTTGCTTTCTTTAAACCGTTCTAACTTTGTCAAATCTTAACAAAATTTGATTCGCAAGGTCTAGATTTTCTCGTGTTTAATGTCTTTTTAAACTGATCACACAAAACTTATAGAATCAATACGTATACACCACTATGTTGATGCAGGAAGTTGCACATATTTTCGCGATCTTCAAAACTTGTAATTTTCAGGTCCCAAAAAAGCGATGTCACCCTATGTCAATTTTAGTCAAAATTTCAGTAAATACTCTTTAGAGCACTAGAAATAAGGTTATCTATATGAGAAATGGTATATCGGGCATTATCAAGAATTTTTTAATATTCAAAAATTGGCAAAATTGGCAAAATTGGCAAACCGCACATTTTTGTATCTCAATTTTTGGGCCTTTAGAAAAAAATTAAACGGTTTACGATAGCTTAAAATATTCCTTATTACATGTACTTTAAATCCTTTATTTGTTTATTTAATGTTGCGGCAGTCATTTTGATATATCAAGCTTCAAACATTATTTCAAAAAAAAAACCCGTAAATTTAGCAAAACTGCAAAATTATGCTTTGTTTAAACCGTTCTAACTTTGTCAAATTTTAAAGAAATTTGATTTTTGAGGTCTGGATTTTTTTGTGTTTAATCTTTCTTTAATGTGTTCACACAAGATTTATAGAATCAATACGTATACACCACTATTTTGATGCAGGAAGTTGCACGAAAACATTCGCGATCTTTAAAACTTGTTATTTAAGGTCCCGAAAAAACGCTGTCACCCTATGTTGATTTTAGTCAAAATTTCAGTAAATACTCTTCAGACTACAAGAAAAAAAGGTTATTTATATGAAAAATGGTATATTGGGTATTGTCAAGAAGCCATTGAGAAAATGCAAGTCGTTGTGCTGCGTCGCCTGGTTGTAGGTGTTTTACTTTTGATAATAATATGGGTGAACATTTTCACTAAAAAACGCGTCAAAAAAGTTGTTTTCTGTCAGGAAATCTCAATTGCTAGGGCATTGCCATTACATAGTCCGTAAACAAAAATGATATTTGCGTATTCTCTATGTTGAACAGCATTTTTATCAAATTTCATAAACCGAACCAAAGAAAACTGTTTTAACAAGTATCAAAAGCTTGCATCAATGCACACTTGTTAAAGTATTGTTGTTTTGTTTGTGTTTTTTTGCAAAATAAAAAGATTTTTAAATATTTTGTATTTGTTGACTACCTCAAAAACAAAGCAAGATAGACAAAAAGTGATTTAGATTTTCTGAATTTTGACGATTTTTGAATATAAAATAATTCTTGATAATGCCAAATATGTATATCATTTTTGATATAAATAACCTTTTATTTGTGGTCTGAAGAGTATTTACTGAAATTTTGACTGAAATCGACATAAGGTGACAGCGGTTTTTCGAGACCTAAAAATTACAAATTTTGAAGATCGCAAAAACATGTGCAACTTCCTGCATCAAATTAATGGTGAATATGTATAGATTTTATAAGTCTTATGTAATCATTTTAAAGAAAGATTGAACACAAAGAAATCTAGACCTTGTGGATCAATTTTCTTTAAGATTTGACAAAGTTAAAACGGTTTAAACAAAGCATAATTAAGCAATTTTTCAAAATTTACGTTTTTTTTTTAAATAATGGTTAAAGCTTGATATATCAAAATGACTGCCCCAACATTAAATATACAAATATGGGTTTTAAAGTACATGCAATAAGGAATATTTTAAGCCAACGTAGACTTTCTTATCTTTATCCAGAGGCCCAAAAATTGAGATATAAAATGTACGGTTTGCCAATTTTGCCAATTTTTGAATATTAATTTTTTTTTGATAATGCCCAATATACCATTTCTCATGTAGATACTCTTTTTTCTTGTGCTCCAAAGAGTATTTACTGAAATTTTGACTAAAATCGACATAGGGTGACAGCGCTTTTTGGGACCTGAAAATTACAAGTTTTGAAGATCGCGAAAATATGTGCAACTTCCTGCATCAAAATAGTGGTGTATACGTATTGATTCTATAAGTCTTGTATGATCACTTTAAAAAGAGATTAAACAAGAAGAAATCTAAACCTTGTGGATTAAATTTTGTAAAGATTTGACAAAGTTAGAACGGTTTAAAGAAAGCAAAGTTTTGCGATTCTGCTAAATTTGCGGGTTTTTTTGGAATAATGTTTGAAGCTTAATATATCAAAATGACTGCCACGATATTAAACATAAAAATATGGGTTTTAAAGTACATGTAATAAGAAATAATTTGAGACATCGTGGACCTTTTTATCTTTCTCCAGAAGCTCAAAAATTGAGATATAAAATTAGCTAAAAAAGACGTTTTATTGTAAAATTTCTGACCTTCAAATGTGTGTCATTTTGAACAGGCATTATTCTAAGGTCCAAAATTTTGGGAATCTCATTTTTTTCATCTATATTTTGATCCCTGAAAATTTGAGCAAAATCAAAGAGGTCGACTTTTTTAAATTGGTCAAAAAGTAATGGAATTACCCATATATATATATATATATCTATATATTATATATATCATACTTATTATTACTACTAATTAGAAACTTAAATAAGTGTAATCGAAACAATGTCCGTTTTTTAAAAATCTTGAAAAAAAAAGTCGGAAAATTAATAAAATGCGGAAAATTTGAGGAAAATCCTTTAAAAATAACTTATTTTTAGCAATTATGTATTATATTTCACCCTAGAACAAACAAATCCAGTTGTTTTATTTTGAAATCAAATGTACTGTGTTTCAAAAGTATCATATTAAAATATCAAGTCTTCAGGTGTAGTGAAATCAAAGAAATCAATTTTTTCATAAAATGGTATTCTTCAAATTTTTGCAAAAAAATTTGAAAAACCAAGGGCGGAATCGTGTTGTACGGAAAATTTCTTATAAGATACATCCTTTTCAATATGAGTTTTAACTATTTATATAAAAATTAAAATAGCCGCCATTTACACTGTATTACACTTAGAGATCTAAAATTTTAGGAATCGACATATTTTGGTACCCCAAACATCTGTACAAAATTTAGGCAAAATCGGAGATATCGATGTGGGGACGATTGTCCAAATTTCAGTGGAATTAGCCAGCATTCTCTTTATCATTTTTGCAAATATTTTGTAGGAACGATCCAGTAACGTGATGCCGCTATAGTTAACCTCTTTTTATATATAGGTGTTATATTCCTTAACTTCCAGATTTTTGGCATATGTTTTGTTCTTTGCCGTCATTCCAGCAGGCGCGTACTTTCAAGCTTCATTTGGTATGCTGTCTAATCCTCCCGTTTTTTTCATTTTTGATTCTTTTAATAGTTTATTAAAATATTTTTTTCTAAAATCTTTGCATATATTTTTTGGTTCTATTTCATCGTTGTCTCCACTTAGCAGATTTTCAAAATGATCAAGAGTTGCCTTCTTGCTGTCATTGTTGTTCTTAATATATTCCCACACGTCTTTTTTTTTTCTTTCATTTTACTCATTTTATTTAACTTTTCCACTTCTTCTTCTCTTTTCTTAGATTTTTCTTTTTACTTTAATTAAATTCTGTAATGCTACTATATACTTAAATTAAATTCTGTAATGCTACTATATTTTTCCCTCAGTCTCTTTAAGCTTATTCTCAATTCATTTTTTTTGATCTCTGCAATCTTTATTAATTCAACTTTTAGTTTTGATTTGATTTAATAATTTTCTTTTTTATTGCTCTCGTCATACTTTCACTTAATTCCAATATTGATATGTTTTCTATGTCCATGTTGTTAAGCTTATCTCTGTACTGTATTATTGCGTCTTTGTCCCAATTTATTATTTCTTTTTTTTTGTTTCTTTTTCTATATTTAGTTCTATTTTTTGTGTAATTTTTGACATTCAATATTAACGGCGTTTGATCGGGTTTTACTTTTTGTCCTACCTCCATAGTTTGTACCAATGCTTTAGCTTTTTTGTTTGTAATCACATAATTAATAACTGATGCTATTCTTGCTCCAATATGGGTTAACTCTTCTGCTCCATCTACCCATTTTTTTCCATCGCTATTTTTAATTTTGTTTTTAGATACACTATTCTATTGTCAATTTCCTCTATTTTCTCTTTTAGTTTACCGTTGTTATAGACATAAAATATTTTAAATTCCCATTACCATGACCCTTTTGGTTCTTTCTTTTTTGCTTATTCTTCTTGTTGATTGCATTTTCTAGTTAAATTCTGTGGGAAGATAACTTTTGCAATTATCCCAGTTTTCTTTTTCAATCCATGTTTCTACATCAAATTCTTTTACATATTTTGCAAAATCTAGTATATATTCGCTTTTTATTTTTTCTTAAGTCTTGCCACATTCCAAAGCTCAATTTTTATATTTTTTGTTACTTATTTAAAAGCTTGTTTTTTTTATCATCTGTTTTCTTATATTTCCCCGCAATTTCTCTAATTTTTCCAATTATTTTTTTTTTATATATAGCTTTTGTGATACTTTATCATATATTTGGACTTTTTTATTTATTTGAATCTTTATGTACCCAACCCTAACTTTATATTCCTTTATTTTTGTTTTTTGCTTTCATTCTCAATTTTTTTTTATTTAGCCTTTCTTTTATTGTCAAGTCATTGTTGATCAATATATTGGTATCTCTTAACTTTTTGTTTTATTCTTTAGTATTTTTTCTTTGTCCTCCCAATTTTTCAATTTAACCTGTAGTGGCCATTTCTTATTTTCTGTTACTTTTTCTAATCTCACCATTTCTTTTATTTCTACTTCTGGTTCTAATTTTGTTTGTTTTTAGCTCTTAGTTTTTTTAAATTCTAGTTTTAAGAGTTTTATCTTTATCTTTTAATTTACTAATTATTAAATTATTTTTTATGATTTTTCTTTTTTGTTTATCTTGATTGACTTCAATGATTCTAATCTTCCGAGTATATTTATTTTTTCTTCTAACCATAATGCTCCCTCACTGGCAAAAAGCTGTTCTTTTTCTCTGTTTGCAGATTTTATTTTTAACACTTTTCTTTCAACACATTTTCCGTTCCAATTATTTCTATTAATTTTATAATATTATCTTTAAGTTCTTTATATTCTTTTCTATTTTTTTTTATTCTTTTTTTGTTTTCTAATTATGTTTGTTTTTCAAGTTTTTTTTACTCTTTTTATTATTTCTAGGACGTCCTTAATTGTATCATTAGTCCTTTTTTTGCCACTTCTCTTTTTTTTTCTTCTTTTTTGTTGGTGTTCTATGCATTTTATTGCATTTCTCCGATGCACCTTGTTGTACTTTGTCAGTGCTATTGTCTACGCCACTGTTTGTTTTGTCTATGTCGCTGTCCATGTTGCGCCGATCTCTTGTCCGGCCGCTTCTTACCTACGTTTTTTAAATTACAAAATAACCGTTAATGTAATTACTGATAATTAGTTACCGCTCAAAATATCTGCCTTAACTTAGTTTGTAATCCACAAGAAGAAAGAGTTGTATTTACTGTTTACGTGCCATTTCAAGTGCCAGCACAAACAATTTTTAATAATATTTAGATATATTGTGGTTGTAATCTTCTGGGGTTGAAAGTTTTTTGCGTAGGAAGACTTTAAGGTTTGTTTGAAAATGATGTTTTCCGATATTATCAATTATTTGTTGTAGGCTCTGAGGGGTGCAAGTGCAGAGTAATGAGGGTTGCAGTAGCTTTAAAGTATTTAGAAAATGTTACTGCGTTTGTTGGCACCAAATTTGGTGTTTGTTTGAAACTTACAGCTTAGTGGTAAAGATCCGGTAACATGAAAACTCCAGTTTATGTCTTACTTTAGCTCTAGAGTTTGAATGTCTTACCGACTTGTCTTAATATTTATAGGAATCCGCACGTACTAATTTGTAGGTTAAATTTTACTATTGTTTTGTGAAGGGAGTAATCTATAATAACATAAAAGTGTCCACTGGTACTGTGAGTGTGGGTGTTGCAAGTTTAAAATGTTTGCAACACTTACAGCACGGGCTAATTTGAGCGTTGCTTTAATTTTCTTCGTTTTTATCTCGTCTGGCCTAGCGATTTGTTATTAGGTAGTTTTCTTGTAATCTGTTTTATTTTCTTTACTGTTGCATGGACTGCTTTGGTTTGGTTAGTAGAAAACAATTTTTCAATTATTACTTCTTCACTTTCTTTTTCCTTTAAATACACCACCATCATTTTTTCTAATTTATTTATTATTATTTTGTATAGCTTTCTCCAAGAATCCCCGTCTATAGATTCTAACATTTTTTTCCAGCATTTTTTTTTTTTACTTTCCTGATAGCTTTTTTTAGAGCTGTATTTGTAGCTTTTTAGTTCTTTTTTAACTTTTCTTTTTCTTTTCTGTTTTTTGGCTTTCCTTGCTGTTTATATTGCTTTTTTTTGTTTTCTTTTAACGTTTCTATTCACTTTTTATAATATTTCATTCTACATTTTGGACTGTGGATGTATGATAACGTTGGTGATTATCGGCGTACTACTGAGTGGTGGTGGTACAGCGTGGTAGTTGGCAATGGTTTTGATTTTGTTGGAGCTGAGTTGCCATAGTCGGCTAGATGACTTGTTGGATAGTCATTGTCAGATATGTATGGTACTTGAAATTCTAGATTGTACTGTTTGGTGCGTGCCAAATACTCTTCTAATAATTATTTTTGCTTTCTTAGCCTGTTTCTGTCGCCGGGTTTTTCTTTTCTTTTTTCTTTTTTTGGGGTTTGTTTTTTGCGGTTAAGAAGCACTATGCCGTTTGTTGCTTTACGATGGGCGTCATTTGTCACCGGTTTACTTAACGGAGGTAGTAAGGGGGCGGCCGTATGTGTTTCTGAGTTAGTATTCATGACAGCAGATGTATGTTTTGTAATCATTATGATCAAAAATTCTTAAGGTTATGGAGTCATAGTAGCCTTGAAGTGTTTTAAGAATGTTACTGCGTTTGTTAGTCGACAGCACCAGGATTGGTATTTGTTTAGAAACTGTAGATTAATGGTAGCGATAGAGACACCTAGTGGCACCAGACAGAAATTTAGTATATAAAGTGGCCTAAATATCTATTACGATATTCTTTTAATAATTGTTTTTTGTTTTTTAAGAGCGTCTTTGTTGCTAGGTTTTTTTTTTATTTTATTAATTTTTTTGAGATGACCGGAAAACAAAAAAAAGTGAAGATAAGATAGTATGAACGGAAGAAAATGTGCTAACGTGTAAAAAAATTTGAGAAAAATTAGAGAAATCAGAAGAACTGTACAAGAGATAATGAGAAAATTAAAGGAAACTATTAGGGAAGCGGTAGTAAAAAAAACATATAAGAAAAGAAGAAAAAATAAAGAAAGCAAATGGTGAAATAGCAAATGTACTTTAGATGCCCAAAAGATGTCAAAGCACTGGAGAACAACAAAAGTACAATAGAAAAACATCTAAAAGAACAGAAGGCATACAAAAATTAGTGTAAAAAAAGCTAAAAGTGATTTTATAAAAAAAGAAGTAGAAATTAAAAATTTAAAGACAAAAGCAAAAGCATATGAATACATAAACAAAGAAATAAAAATAACACAGGAAAGTATTGTGGCAATATCGATGGAGGCGTGAAAGGAACACTTTTTGAGTTTGTTTGGAAAAAAAAAACAAGAAAAAAAATAAAAAAGCAGTATGTGAAAAGATAAACAAATTAAAAAAAGAAGAGCGCTAGGTCTGGATTGAGTTGATTGAGTTAATAAATAGAGTCTGGAAGAAAAAGAGTTTTCGAGTAAATAGAGAGAAGGTTTTGAATGCTTGATACACAAGAGTGGAATAAAATTAGTAAATAACTACTAGGTGGAAAAAAAAACTAAATAAAGAAATAAGTATGAATGAGATAGTTTTAGACGGGCAAGCTGACATACATAAAAAAAATAGCAGAAAAAGGGGGAAAAGTATATGCATTATTCTTGGACTCAAAAGCGGCATTTGATAGTGTAGATAGAAAAAAACTGTGGACGTGTATGAGAGAGAAAGGAATTAGTAAACACCTGGTAAGAAAAATAAACGAAGTATATGAAAAAACAACAAGCAAACTGTGAGTTAACGGAAAAATGAATGAAAGGTTTTGGATAACAAAAAAAGTAAAACTGGACTGTTTATTGAGTGTCACTTTGCTTGCGATTTACATATCAGATGTAGAAGAAAAACTGAGGTTGGCTTATGCAGGGGGGTAGTGGTTGGTAGAAAGAGAAAAAGTGTGGTCTCTATCATATGCCGACAATATGGTAATAGTGGCAAAGGAAAAAAAGAAAAGTTTTTTGAAACATATTTTAGAAAAAAATGTCTGGAAGTTAATGTAGAATAAACAAACTATATGGTGTTTAGAAGGGGGGTGGGGAAAAAAATGGAAGATTAAAAATGAAATAGACAAGGTATTGCGAAAGTAATTTTTTTCAAATACTTGAGATGATTTTTGCACAAACAACATCTAGAGCCAGCTCATTAAAAATGAGTCATCAAAGCAAATAAAGTAGTGGGAATAAGTGTAAAAAAACTTGAGTGTATGAGAATAAAAAAGTTACATTACAACAAAAATTGTAAACTATAAATTAATAAATTAATCCTGAAGATGACTTAATAGGCAAAACTAGTCGAGAATAATGAACATCAAAAAAAGCATACAAGTATATTATATTATTATTTCCCAACACTACAAAAAAAGCTTATGTTTGAGAGTTTAGTTAGGAGTATGATATTGTATGTGTTGGAAACATGGAGATGGAAAAAACAAAAACAATTAGAAGCTGTACATGTGAAATACTGGAGATGGGTGCTTGGTTTAAATAGAGAAACTTAGCATATATTGTGCTGGAGGAAATCAAAAAAATAAGTTAAGATTAGCAGCAGGAAAAAAAGCAATGAAATATGAAAAAAGAATAAGACAGAGACACAAATGTAAAATCTTACAAGAATGCATAAAAATCAAATTAAAGCAAAAAATGGAAAGCTAGGGAAGATTAGGAAAAATTATTACAACAGAAATGGTATAGTCTCAAAATTGAAATGAAAGAAACTGGGAGACAAACATGTCACAAAATTAGGAAAAAAGATATACAAAAGCAAAAGAGAAAAATACTATTGTAAAAGTCTAGGTACATAGCAAATTATAAACATATTATAGAAAGTAAACTATTAATATACCTAGAAAGCAATTGATATAGTAAAAATAATAAAAAGATGATTGCAATATTTAAATGTGGTAATGAGATAAGATTTTGAATGAAAGAGGATTTGAAAATGTTCAGAATGCGCGGAGAGATTAAGCAAAACTATAAAACATATTTTGATATTGAAAGAAGACGTAAGAGGGATAGAATGGATGCGGGCAGTTAAAAAACAAAAAAAAAACAAATAGACAAACACAGAAAAAAAAGTTATTTTGTTAATTGTAACGATTATAATTTATTTTTTTGGAATATATTTATGTAACTTTCAAGGTTTATTACTTTTTATTTTGAGATTATTCACAAATATTGCAATTTTCAAAAAGTTAAATAAAGTTTTTGTTTTCAATTTGGCTCATAAAATTTTAAGAGACTGTAAAGTATCATCTATTTTAGGTCTAATACTGATTTGGGTTGAAAAAAAATAAAAAGACTTATTAAGTTGCGTATACCTGTAACGCAGTATGGATGTTAAATTTGGACAATAGAAAAAAAATTAAAAATTATAAGATTTATTTGGAAAATAATAAATGAAAAAAAGTTAGAATTAGTTCAAGGAAATTGAAACACAAAGTATTTAAACGATTGAGGGACAGAATGGTAAGACATGTTTTTAGACATAGAAAATTATGCAACTAGGGCGGTGCCGTCGGTGCCTCCGCACCGGGCGCAACTTGATTTGGGGGGCGCAAAAACCACCTTAATTTCATAACTTTAGAGTTTGGAAACGTTAATGGAAAAAATTAAGAATTTGTTAGTAAAAGAATTAAGAAAAACGCAACGGTTTACTTGAAGCTTCTCTGTGAACAGAGAAGACGCTTTTGCACCGGGCGCATCAGAAGCTAGTTACGGCACTGAGAAAACCGAGGTTTTTCTATACTAAACAAATAGATTAGGACAAAATGGTATGCAATTTCCAACCAATCTATGCAATTAATAATTTAAAAAAAATATAAATCAAAGCATTAATAGCACCGTTTCAAATTTTGTCGTAACATATACATCATACCAGATTGAAGTCGTTCTATGCTGTATGCAACATCATATAATGGAGGTTCTCTAAATTCTTTATACTCTTTAAATTTTGATACTATTTGTTTATATATTTCCTACAATAATATAAAAACAAAATACAATTATTATTAATAATAATATAAATAGTGTCAAGTTTAAAATTAATACTTACAGATTCATCACATTCAATACTTTCTACCCAAGCAGATGATTGCGTTCCAACCCATTTTAGATTACTTCTAGCAAAATCTGCAACAGTCCGAATATCTCCATCTGAACTATAAAGCAGTAACAAATGTATCGATATGAACTTAAAAAATGTTATACTATACTTACGACGGAACTGTCATTTTACTTGATAAACTACTAGAAAACATTGACTGTGTCAATATTGACAGCAGAAATAAAAGACATATTATTAATCTTACAGAAAACTTTTGTATATTAGTTTTAAAACCTTCTTGAAACAATATATTGATTGTATAAAAAAACCAATCTATGAATATTTTATTCATGTGATCGCTAGACAGTTTGTGTTTTTTAATCCTATAAAAAATAATTAATGTATTATGTAATAACTGTTTATTATTGACTTACTGGTATGTTTTGAAAAGATTCTGTGCAGATAATGCAAGCATAGCTATTACAAATGTGGTAGCTATTGTTAATGTTAATTGTAAGGAAAAATGTGGAAATAGTGTAGTCCACCCAATTTTATACCTAAATATCAATAAATAAATATATTAGTTGAAAAACTTATGTCTTTTTTTTTATCTACGTCTAAGCCTCATCTGTTTTTTATGCCCGCATGACTTATAAATTATATATATATTATACCGGGTGTCTCAGACCACCCGTACCAGCCTTTTATTTCGACAACGCTTGGTCGAATGTGACTGGGACAAAAAAAATTATTACCAAAGTGAACCCAAGAAATCCACTGATAAATTTATTTTTTACCGGAATAATCCGGAAGTACCCGGACCATGTCACAAGACATCAAACCTATATTCAAACAACTGAACAAATTTTGTTGGGGCACATCACAAACTTGCAAAACTACTAAAGTTATTAAATTTTAAGAAGCACAAACAATAGATAAAACTTGCATCATTAAAAAGAAAACACAAATGGCATTTTATTCCATCTAGATCTCTGCATTTTGGAGGTCTATGGAAAAGTATGTTAAAATCAACCAAGAGCTTATTAAAATGAATAGTTGGGTTAACTTATTAAACATATAAACTAGAAAGTCAAAATTATAGTATTGTCAAATTTGACAAATTAAATTTTAATATTAAATTTTAATTTTAAATAATAGTAAAATAGCACCACAGCGTCTGACCCAGACTGGGCGGCTGTAAACATACGAACGACTGCCGGGATAAGCAGTCTCCCCTAACTGGCCAACAGCTCCGGGTGGATGAACCAGAAAGGGTAAGGGCACTCTTTTATTCTTGGGCTGAGAAATCAACCCAAAAGGCGGATGAACTACATCAGGTAGTGAACGGCATGAGGATGAAGAAGGCAATTGGAAAACCATTGCATTAAAAACCACATAGTGGTATTCCCTGCATTATCATCATGACTAAAGTCAAGACTAAATATAATACCGGAGTAAGTCCTCCGATCGGATCTCCGGGGAAAACAGTTGTGACTAATATGAGGAATGCAACAGACTCGAAAAACACCCTGCTACAAAAATCAATCAAAATTGGAACATGGAATGTACAAAGCATGTACAACCTTGGGAAAAGCCACAACATAATCTTCGAAATGAATAGACTAAACATCAAAATAATAGGAATCAGTAAAGCTCGCTGGATAAACTGTGGACAGAGTAGACTTTAAGACAAAATCATCTACTACTCAGGAAGTAATGACAGTCAACATTGTCATGGAGTTGCGGTTATACTTGACAAAACTTTTAAGAGATCTGTGAAGAACTTTATACCCTTATCTCCCCGAGTTTTGCTTTTACAACTCGAGACATACTGTGGAACGCTCAACCTTATTCAAGTGTAAGCCCCGACAACGGATAAAAATGACAAAGAAGTGAAGTCCTTCTACAAAGACATTGATGAGATTATGAAATTGGCTAAGAACAAAGATGTCACAGTACTCCTGAGGGACCTAAATGCAAAGATTGGACAAGGTTCATATGACAAGTGAATTGGGTCGTACGGATTGGGCGAACGAAATTAACGAGGATATCGTCTCCTACAACTCTGTCATGAAAAATCAATGGTAATAACTAATACTTTTTTCAAATTACCAAAACGTCGCCTGTACACTTGGAAATCGCCACGATACAATGAAGAACGTATAGTCAGGAATCAAATCAATTATATTCTAGTCAATCAGAGATACAGAAATGGTGTGAAAAGTGCCAAAACATAACCAGGAGCAGATATAGGCTCAGACCATAATCTTCCTGTTGCGGAGACTATGGTGAAACTCAAGAAACTGAAAGTTTTGTCAAACCAAAGACCTATTAATACCAGTCTACTAAGAAACCATAACGTGAAAGCGAAGGTGCACCAGGAGATAAATGAAAACCTAAATAAATTAATAAACACCCGTTCGACAACTCAGAATCAACTTGAAGACATGTGGCAAAATTTAAAGTTAGCCATCATAGTACCTTTTAAAAAACATTTGAAACCCGAGAAAAGAACAAACCGCAAAGATTGGATGACCAACGAAACATTATGGCTTATAGAAGAAAGGAGAAACCTAAAGAATTCAGACACACAAAAGTATAAAGAAGTACAGAAGGAGATCAAATATAAATGTCGACAAGCTAAGGAAGAGTGGCTGAAAGAAAAATGTACTGAGATGAAAAATCTGCAAAAACTGCACGACTCTCATAACATGTATAAGAAAATAAAAGAGTTCACTAATATTGTTCGGAAACAAAGATCATACATACTTACAAATAGAAGGAAACATTGTGCTGGATATTGAAGATCCACTGACACTATGAGAAGATTACGTCAAATCCCTTTTCAATGATCAAAGAGAAGAGATAACTATTTACAGTATGAATGACACTGGATCACCTATTTTAAAAGAAAAAGTACAAGCAACAATAAAATCAGCCAAAGATGTAAAAGCTCCTGGCCCTGACAATCTGCCTGCAGGTGTGCTTAAGATGATTGAAGAGCAACATTTAGATGCTATAACCTCCTTATTTGATAAGATCTATGAAACAAGAATAATACCACAAGAATGGCTTCAGTCAACGTTTGTCACAATTTCTAAGAAGCATAATGCCAAAAAATGCGAAGAACACCGTACGATTAGCCTAATGAACCACACTCTAAAGATCTTTCTCAAAGTCATCTACCGTAGGATTTACAAAAAAACTGGAAGAAGGAATAGGAGATACCCAATTTAGCTTTAGAAAAAGAGTTGGAACAAGTAAAGCCTTGTTTGCCTACATCGTCTTGATGCAACGTTGTCTGGATGTCAACCAAAAGGTATACGCCTGTTTTATAGATTATAATAAAGCATTTGATAAAGTGAGACACAAACAACTAATAGAAGCACTTGAACGAAAAAACCTCGACACAAGAGATATACAAATAATAGTAAAACTGTACCTAAACCAAAGTGCGTCCGTTTGCGTCTAGTCCAAACTAACGAAAGCCGTTGAGATTAAGAGAGGAGTCAGACAAGGGTGTGTTCTCTTTCCACTCCTCTTTAACATCTATTCAGAAAAAATCTTTACCGAGGCCCTTGAAAGAAAGGACGGCGGAATACGTGTTAACGGCACCCCACTAAACAACTTGCGTTACGCTGACGATACAGTACTTCTCGCCAAAAACATGCAAGATTTTTAAAACATGCTGAATAACGTCGTCACAGTTAGTCGAGAATATGGGCAATGTTAAAAAGACCAAATACATGATTGTCACCAAAACTAAAGCACCAAATGAACATCTGTATGTGGAAGACAAAAGGCTAGGTACAAACGTCGACGGCGCCGTAGACTACTGCACAGAAATAAGGATTTGCATTGAGAAAGCCCGTGCATCCTTTGTGAAGATTAAAAAACTGCTCTGTAGTCGCGACTTGAGCCTGGAACTCAGAACTCGGATGCTCAAATGTTACGTATTCCCAGTCTTTTTATATGGTGTGGAAGCTTGGACCCTTAACGTGTATTGTGAGAGAAAATTAGAAGCCTTTGAGATATGGGCCTACCGTAGGATGTTAAGAATATCATGGACAAAACATGCGACCAACGTGGAGGTTCTGAGAAAAATGGAGAAAGACAGAGAGGATCTCTCTGTCTTTCTCCATTTTTCTGGAAGTAAAAAAAAGAAAACTGCAATATCTCGGCCACATCATGAGAGGTCCGAAACATGCGAAAAAGATCTATCGGAGCGAGAAGAATGTCTTGGCTTAGTAATGTGAGAAAATGGTTCAAGGTCACGTCAGCTGATCTGTTTAGGGCGGCAGTTTGCAAATTCAAAGTAGTAATGATGATAGCCAACCTCCGGAATGGAGACGGCACATAATGAAGAAGACTAAACATATAAATAAATAAATAGTTTATTAACACAAATAGAAGCATGTTTAAACTTTTTACCTTTAGTGCTATTAACCAAAGACTTGAAGATATTGCAACCTTCACTCTAGATCGTTTTTTAATTGGGGAAGTTTTCAGCACGCTTTGAATATTATATAGAATTATAAGAATATTTTTGCCAAGTATAGCAAAATTCAAAATGGAATAGGCACAAGTTCGAAATTTTGTGAAAACTAAAAGTAAAAATATTCTTCTACAACAATGGCCACTAGGACGCATCACGTAGCTACACCCTGGCTAGAATGGCAACGCCAGAGTAGTTTAAGTAAATACTGCAACAGAAATCACTAAGAATGCAATAATCAATAGCTAGTGTGTGAGAAGAATAGATACATCTATTCGAGCGGCATAAACAACTACTCATAAATGAAATACAACATGGGATAAAATGCCGTTCGTAACATGTAGATGATACTATTACAACACATTATAAACATGTATATTACGTAAATTCAGTTTACAATTGCAATAATCCAGATATGTATAAATACAATGTTTATAATAATTAAATAAATGTTATTATAGTTTTATTAATAATTTGATTAAAATTTTAATGTGTATACGCCATCTATATATCATGAATAAAATATCTGTTTTTTTTTTTAATTTCAAAGTGTGATATTTAAGGTTGCGTATCTTAATATATATGTCAATTAACGGTAATAACCTTATTCTTCATCTTAATGTTTCATCACTAAACAGATATTGACAAAAAACTATAATACAAATAACTTAAATCTCAATTCAACTATCAAATTTTAACTACTTATTGCAAGTTAATTAAAATTTGATAAATTAATGAAATTAACTAAATTATATTTACTAGCCTGGGGTCTGGTACTATGCAAGAAACTTGTGTATTCATATAGTAATTTGTATAATCTATATACCAATATTTACTAATCCATTGAAATATTGCAGCTGAAATAAATGTAAGTTAGAAATTATGTTTATATGATTAGTTAATAATATTAACAAAATCCTAAGTCAGAAGTATCACTTGTTACTGATCCAAAAACTCCAGTACCGGAAAAATTTGCAATTATATTACCCCATTCTTCTGCATTGTATATTAAAACTTTCAAAGTATTGTTCTGTAGTTTTGCATACTCCGATATTAGTTGGTATTCAGTTCCAAATTGTTTAGCTATAAATACGAATCAAGTCAAAAGTTATTAGTTTATTAGATGTATTGTGTATACGTACATTAAGCCAAATTCTTATCTAAGAAGTAATAATAATATACATAATGAAAAATAGTTTTGATTGTACAATTGTATTACAAAGAGACTTGTTTATCTTTTTGTTTAAGAATTATGCTTTATAAATTATATATATATATATACAGGGTGTCCGGAAAATACGTGTACAACGTTTGACGACAGACTCCTGACGTCAAAATAGGTCGATCTAAGCCGACTTAGTTATATCCAAAATTGTCTCGTTTAGCCGGTAGAGGGCGTCAAAAAAAACAAAAGTATAACAAGGTTGAAAGTATCTATTGTAAAAAACTAAGTAAAACAAAAACATTACTTAAGCAAATGTGTAAAATGACCGCCATCTTGCTGAATACACTTATTAACACTCTTTAAAAAATGATATTGGACCCTATCTAATGTCTCGGGATTATTAAAATGGTTGCCTGCATTTAAAATCCGCTGCAATAAATCATCGCGTGTGTTTACCGGAGTCTTGTAAACTTCTGTTTTAATAGCGCCCCACAACAAGAAGTCACACATATTTAACTCAGGAGAACGTGGTGGTCATTTTACTGGTGCATCATTGCCTCTTCCAATCCATCGGTTGGGATATTGATGATGTAAGTATTGCCGAACGGCAACGGAAAAATGGGGCGGGGCACCATCATGCATATACCACATTTCCCTCCGAAGTAAAAGGGGCAAATTCTCCAGAAGAATTGGTAATGTGTCTTGCAAAAAATTTAAATAAATATTTCCATCTAACCTGTCTGGAATAACAATGAGACCAATAAGGTAGTGATCAATAATACCTGCCCAAATATTAATTTTAAATTGATGCTGATGATGTGCAACTTTAATGGCATGTGGATTTTCATTGGAATAAATATGTTTGTTGTGCAGATTGGTTACCCCAGATCTTGTAAAGCATGCCTCGTCAGTAAACATAATTTTTCTACAAAAATTTGGAACAAGGATTCTTTTGTTTCTAATAAATTGACAAAATGTAAGTCGCATGGGGGGATCAGTCGGTAAAGTTCCTGGACTTTTTGTATGTGGTAAGGATGTAACAACTGTTCTCTTAAAACCTCATTGACAATCGTTTTAGGAACATTTAACTCACGTTCTAAGAGACGGGTACTGGTACTTGGTTCTTCTTCAACTCTTTCCAGAATCATCTCTTCTGTTTCCACAGTTCGAGTTGTTCGCATACGACCCCTGCCTTCAAACTTTTTCTCAAAACTGCCCGTTTCCCGAAGATGACGCTCAATATTGGCAAATGTTTGGTGGTTTGGTATTCGACGGTTAGGAAACCTCTCCATGTAAACCCTAACACTCTGACGCCCATTTCCTTGACAAAACCCGTATACCAGGAGCATGTCAACTTTCTGAGAGTTTGTATAATTTTCCATTTTTAATGGTAAAATGATATGTAATTCAAGAATGTTGATCGTATACTTGAGTAAATTTCATAGACTGGTGACAATTTGTCAATAATTGTCAAATTATTAAACGCCATAGCAACAAGGTCACTTAAAAAATTATTGTTACAGGTAATTTCTTTTTAATATTTACAAATTTTTGACGCCCTCTACCGGCTAAACGAGACAATTTTGGATATAACTAAGTCGGCTTAGATCGACCTATTTTGTCGTCAGGAGTCTGTCGTCAAACGTTGTACACGTATTTTCCGAACACCCTGTATATAAAAAAATTCAATGTATTTTTAAATTTCCATAAAATGGTTTGTTTTTGAATAAGATTTAAAAAATGGTTAAAGGTTGAAATATTCTTAAAAATTTTTTGCGGTCTGTTGACCGTATCCATTCTTTTAATAAAAAAAAAGAATATATTTCAAAATAGGTTCCTACAGTAAATAATTTTAAGTAAATAACGAAGAATTCACAGGGTTGGTACAAAGCTTATACTTTTTATTCAATTTTTTTATTACAGATATCAAATTACATTCTTCAAAATTCTTTTCTACTTGCGCGCTCGATCAAGCTCCTTTAATTTGCTATAGTTTGATACATAGAATATGTATGAAACTGTTTTGCTTAATTTTTAAATTTTTTAACGAGTGTTTGTTTACATTTGTTTATATCTTAATTATATTCTTCTACAAGTTGAATCAGGTATTGTCTTTGATATTCTTTTTTTGCCAATGCATTTATATAATCTTGGGTAAGTTTTACACCTCTTTCTGCGACATCGTTGACAACACGTAGTTCTTTTATTTTTTGTCTACCGTTTTTGTAATGATCATTATTCTCCCATTCATCAATATCAAGGGCAAGAAAATCTTTATTAATTTTAAATCTATCAAATAGCTTGATGGACGATGGTAGTATGAAATGATCGATATCGACATCTTTTAAATTTTCCATTTTTTCTACAGATTTTACATAATATTGTTTGCTTGCATCGTTTGGAAAATCAACTTCGTCAATCTCATCATCCAGGCTCAATTTCTTCACAATTTTCGATTTGGTGTTTTTTGAAACTCTTTTATCAAACAGCCTAAAAACGCTGACTTCTGGGCTTAAATACCACAGGTGATTTTTAAATTTCCGTAGAGATTCATTTGCGACTTCCGGATCAATTTTTCTGTATTCAAATAAATCTTTTATAAATTCCATGTCATTTTTCGGTGCATTCAGCGCTAAAGGAGCGGTGAACCAATGTTTTAAATAAACGAATATTACAAATAAACAAATGTCCAACAACTTGTCTTATTTATCATCTAATAAAGAGTAAAAATCCATGAAAAAGTACATCAAAATGCTATATGATGCCTTCAACATCCACCTTGCATGAGAGCACCCAATGGGTTTTTTAAAGGTAACTTCATGTCTTGGGACTAAACCTAAGAAAACTCGAGCAAGATTGAGAAGCTCCTTGTAATCATCTCGAGGAAGTTTGCTATTAGGTAATTCTTTAGTATGTTTGTCAATATCTTTTATTTTTTATCTAAGCAATTTATCTAATACTTTATCTTCGAGACCAGTTTTGAAATCTTTTTTATGTATATTAGGACAACAAGCTTTGAATTTCAAGAAAAACTCTATTTCTGGTCCATTCTTTTTCTTAAATTTTAGTGCAAAAACTCCACTCTAACTAACTATCTCATCAATATGATGGCGACAAGGTAAATACATAATATCGATGTATTCAGCCAAAACCGGTCTGTACAATAAACAACTCACAGCATATAAAAGTATTTTAATACACCTACATAACCTACATAATATCTCGTTCTAATAATTGCTCAAGAATAACTGCAGTCCCTTTAATGTTACCTAAATTTGAATTTGTACAACATAAAATTTCTACAACATCAGTCAATCCCCACTGTTTCAAAACTTTATAAACATATTCGGCTTGGGTGCAACCTTTTCTATTTGGCAATGCCGGTACGTTTAAAATCTTTTCAGTTTTTCCATATGTTGTTATTATAGGCATTCTATCTTTCTTTTGGCAGTATACAAAATCGAGTTTTCCATCTCAATGAACAATTATTGGTCTATTAATTTCTTGACCGTTGAACAACTTTTTGATTCTTTCAGATTCTCTTTCACAAATTTTTTTTTTGTGTTTTGTTTATTAAAGTTTTATTTATGATTAAAGATTGAACGTCAAAACCCAAAGCTTCTGCTACTGCACAAATTATACGAGTAGAATGTCGGTACGAAACTTTGCATTTATCTAATGTAGCAACAACTTTTTCCGTAAGAACATTTACGGTAGCTCGAATATTTTGATTTTTATAATCTCGCCCAGATGGTATGACAAATGCCGAACCTGAGCTCTGAGTTGACGGATAGCTCAAAATTTCTACAGAGGAATTTTTGTCATTTAAGCGTGGGTCATTCTCTCTGTAACACAACGTAAAAATTGGGATATTTGATTAATCGATTATATAGTACAAATTAAAACGTATCGATTTTTTATAACCAATTTTTGTACATTTCATATTTTTATAACTAAAGTATAATAGTCAACCACGTTGTTCTAAAGAATTTAGAAAAATGTTATGATAAAAATCTCTAAATAGAATTGAGTCTTATAGATCGATCACCACAAATCATATAATTAGCTCTATTCTGTAACAAATATCGTTATCGAAGAAGGTTGTGTAATTCTTACGTATTTTTTACTAAATTGCTAAGCAACCTTGCTTGATAACAATGTTTTTAAATAGCAATATGCGTTTCCGTTTAAGGTGGCATTTTTAACGCAAAAAACCGATAGTGTTTTTTTTGCCACAAATGTTATTTTTCAAACAAGTGTTTTTAAAAATAAACATACAACAAGTATTGGATAAAAGAAAAAATTTCGTTGAGATAAATTTTTGTAATTTTAAGAAAAATTTGAAGCAAACCTTTATAGCATTTCAAGTTGTCCGCAACAAAATTTTCTGCATTACTTATTTCGACTTCGGTGCCAAATACCTCATCTCTTTGTCCTGGAAACGCTTCTAAAACAACTTAAAGTGTTGAGAAAATATTATAATACTACTGTACTTCAAATGTACAATGTAAAAAATTTACATTAAAAATTTTACGAGTTGATTTCACTAAAAATTAGAAAATTTTACCAGCCTTTTTATCAAACTTTTGTGAGTAAAATTCACAATTGGTATAAATAAAAGTAATGACAATAGAAAGTTAATAATTCCAGAACAGATACTTATTAGAAGAGTACGGGAATCTTATTCCTATTTCATTCTATTCTATAAACTGTGCTCTTCATTTAAAATTTGTTCTAATTCCGATGAAGCAACTAAAATTTTTTACCGTTTTGTAAAAATTTCTACAAGTAAAAATTTGTACTCTGTTCAGATTTTGTTTACTGGTGAAATTTTTCCATCCGTAAAAATTTCCCCTTGCAAAAATTTCTACTTTTGAATAAAAATGTATACTTTTGTATATAATTTTCTGAGTGTAATTTTTTTACAGCGTAAGAATATAATATTTCATTGAGTTTACTTGAATATTAAGCTCTTTGTTCTTTGGTCTTTCTTGGAATTTTAGTTCTCGAACTTTTCCGGTCTTGCTGGCTTGGTTTTTTTGAACATTTCTGTATTCTTCATACAACGTCGATAGTCTTTGTTTACAAACTTTACCTATCACTACCGGAATTTGAAATTGATTCCAATACACAATGACTTCTTGGACTGTTGAATTGATGCTGATGTTCTTGTTTTATAAAATAAAATCTGCAACACTTTTTTATTGGATGGTAATTTGAAACTTTCGAGATGGGGATACATGGTTATATTACCAATTAAATAAATATTATTACGCAATACATTTTCTGACGCCATATTTATTACTTGGTAAACTTTGCAGAAAAACACAAAACTTGATCAGACAAGATTAAAATACACCTATTAATTTGTGTTTGTACAACCAAAAACTGTTAACATCTGAGAGTCAGATCACAATATTATTTAAGCAATAATAAATCTTACATCAATACTCATCACCAATATAAGAAGTAGGGTTTAAAACACAATATGCACAAACAATAAACTAAAACTTTGTTGAAGTGACTTTTGTCAGGTTAGAAATTATTTGTTTTGACATCCGTCAGAATCAGAGTTAGTTTGAAACAGCAAATTTTTGACGTTATCTAGTAGCGACATGTGTCTGAAGCTGTTGGTAGATGGCAGCTGCTGGCGACTTCGAATTGCGTTGTGCCAATATTTGCTATCAAAAAACGTCATTTTGACATAGAAAAATGTCAGAGAACACGTAATCGATAAAAAAATGGATAAAAATGATTGGCAATTTTATTAATCTGTTTTTTTTGGTTTTTAAGTGTAACAGACTTAAACTTTGCAACCAGAAATGGTTTTATTGTTGCAAATTTGTTTTCCTTGTATTCAATACACTGTTTTTAAAGTTTTGCCACGGTATGTTGACATAGATAAAGACAAATTGTATGACGATTTTCCCATGTTAATCAAATGGGAAATTTGATTTGCCTGAAGGCACGCGATAATACAATTACCAATGAGTTTTTTATTTGAAAATAGTTATTTACCATGAAAAGAAAATATTTAACTGGTTCTTTCAAAAAAAATCGCAAATTGGGAAATAACGCACACTCTAATATATATATATATATATATATATATATATATATATATATATATATACAGTAAAGTCCGGTTATAACGAACCCGCTTATAACGAACTCTCGGGTATAACGTACTTAATTTGAAACAACGAAAATTTTCTCATAAACACAACGCTATTTTTTACTGGTTATAGCGAACCCGCTAATAACAAACTTTAGGATGAAGCGAACCAAAATATATCTAAAATTTGCGCGGTATTTTCTTGAAAGTATTGTATATTATTTACATCATTAGGGTGTCCGTTATTTCCCAAATCGCATTTTTTTGTTGAGAGGACTAGTTGAATGTCTTCTTTTCATGATAAATATCTATTTTGAAATAATAAAACTCAATAGTAATCGTATTTTCGCGTGCCTGCATGCAAATCAAATCATCCATTCATTTGATTAACATGGGAAAACGATCAATGTTTTTTTTACAAATTGTAGGTCTTCATACATATATGCCAACTTTTTTTTTTGTAAAAACGATTCTTACGTTACTTTTAACATAGAATAATAAATATATAAAACAAATTACGATATTTTTTATTACATTTGGTACATTTTTCGAGTTTGTTATTTGGGTTATTTTGGTTGACACAAATAAGAAAACGTAATATTGCTTGCTTTAATTTCATTATGAATATTTGGATACATTTACAACTATGGTCTGAGACTGAATACCTATTTTACAGGATGCACAGCTTATATATTACGGTCGAATCGAATATTCTTGGAAACCCTAATTAAAGATACATTATGTCGCCGCCTGGTTTATTACCGTCGGTCTAAGAGATACAACTGGATTATCGAATTTACATAATATCTATTATCCGGAGGGAAAAACCCTATTCTGTGTCGCCAGACGTTTACTTAATATTGGGATTAGGATTACCAATTTTACAACTACATTAACTATTTACAATTGCTATTTACATTGCACATGTTACGATGCTCGCCACAGTTATAACCGGACTTTACTGTATATACGTATTCTGCTGCTCGCCAATCACAAAATAACAAACTGATTATTAACCATTCTTTAAAAACAGTTAAAATAAAAATATATATATATATATATTTTAACTACTATTGACTATTACTTAGTATTACTTACCTGGAATAGAGTAAGGTATATAATTAAATGTTGCTGCAGTTAATACCCTTCCTTCTTGATTACTTAATTTATTAGGATATAAATTATTTCCATACTTAAAGCTCATATTATTGCCATACCATACATCCAACAATATTTCTTTGTTGTGTTCACTAATACCAACATATTTATGTGTAATTAATTCAACAACAATTTCTTGGCAACATGTTATATTTCTATAACAATATTTATCATTTTTAACTAATTTCAAAATTAATAATTTATCAATGAAGTGTAAACTGTATGAATTAAAGATATATTTAATATCGTTATCTGTTGCATTTATTATCAAATATTTTCTTTCATTTCCATATTTACTATTAGTTGCATGCTTATATTTATATTCAATTTGTTCTAAAATGTTCACAGGTTGCGAACCAAATATAATTATTCCGTTTGTATTATTTTCTAATTGCATTTTATTAATTGTGTTAATGTTGTAGATGATTAAGGGTATATGTTCCATATTTCCAATGTCTTCATTAGATAGATAATATACATAATTATTTGCATTAAAGTAATTATTTAAAACTATTTTTACAAGTAAGTTTATTGAAGAAGTCATAGTAACAACTTATTTATTTTTGTAGATTGGTCGTTCTGTTAATATTTGATTATTGAGACTTATAAATCCTTATACCAATAAATTCTTATATTTGAGTGTTCTATTTTTTGCTACCAGAGGATTTTTTGTTCGAAATTAATCAATAATTCTGTAACAAATAAATAATTTAGTAAACAAACCTACGTCAACGTAAAAATGTTTTTTTTGTCATTTTAACTTTTTTTAATTATAAGTATGACATATAGAAACTATTTTAATAATACTTTATCATATAAATCTTACTATTTATATCAACATTAAATGTATATAAATAATGATATGATATGATAAAAATACACAACAAATAACATTTATAAAAAAATCACATAATAAAAAAAAACATTAGTCAAATTCTAAACGTAGCTTTTTAGATTTTTGGCATTTAGCTTAAAGTTCTTAACGTAGACTAGAGTTAAAACTAATTGGTAAATTATTTGCAAATCTACACATTTTACAGGTAATTAATAAAATGAGTAGACTCTCGGATTAAAAAGAATGCCTGCTGTCAGGGCCGTCGTGAGGCGTACAGCGAATTACACGACAATACTTTGAAACCAAAATATTTACTGGTATTTGTTTTTGATTTGATCAAATCTAAACTGTCAAACATAAAAATCAAGAAAGTTATCTGAGATAGCAACACCAAATTAGTAAAGAATACAATAGAAAAAAATGCTAATATAAAGGTTCTAAGATCTAAATTGTCGACTGGCAGACAAAAAATTACCAAAATAAAAAACAAAACAAAGTGATTGAAAACTTTTACAAAACACTGCATACATCAAAATCAAACAACTTTAATTTAAATATTAGGGCAAAAATCTCAAAAAATGAGCAAAATATTCAGGAAAAAGTTGCGTTACTACCAAAATGCTGAATACAGAAGAGAACGCAGTAAAAGTAGAAATCCAAACACTACTAAACAAATGCTTGTAAAAAGATAAAAGTATAAGAGAAATGATATTACAAAGGTGAACAACTACCAATCAATCAGCTTATTATCACAGTTTTACAAACTTTTTACAAAAATGATAACCAAAAGTCCTAACAACAAACTTGACGCATACCAAACCGTTGTACAAGCAAAATTTTGAGATAGCTATTGCATAAAAGTAGTGGTCCAAATAGACGTGTTAACTAGTTGGATCACTATCAACTATAAAAAACGTAAATAAATACGTATATTTTAGCCACATCATCAAATTAGAGAAAACAAATCAAATGACAGAAATGAGTAAAAGAATCTGCTTAACATGAACAGCATTTACAAAACTAAGATGTATCCTTAAATACCTGGCAACAATGTACCGACTAGAAAGAACGACACTCGTAAGTGCAAATAGGTTAAAGACTACACAAAGGGCAATTGAAAGAGCATTGTTGGCAGTTACTTTAAAAATAAAGAGATTTGAATTAGAACAGGACTAAAAAAAAAAACAAAAAAAAGTCAGGAAATGTCTTATAATAGATGGACAGATCAAGCACATAACAAAAAAAAATGGTTTAAATTAGCTCAAGGTAGAGAAAAATAAAAAAAAATAAAAGAAGCCTACGTCTAAGAATAGATAAAATATGATTGTTAATAAAAAAGTATAGGTTTTTCTAATAAGAGGTTTCATTTTGATATTAAAAAAAACTGGTATTTTTTAAGAGAAATCAATAAATGTTTATTTCATTGTAAAGAAGAATGAATGCTATTAACATTTAAAAACGATATCAGTCAAATGGCCACCACGGTTACGGTTGCAGTACCACATTCATCATGAAATTTTACATTACCAATTCACACATTTGCGGCTGTATGTCTTTGATAACATCACAAATTCCATATTGAATAATGTCTTAAATCGACTGTGGAGCATTGACAAAGACTTTATATTTCACGTGGCCCCAAATAAAAAAGTCTGAAGGTGTTGAATCACCAGATCTCGGTAATCAATTGTGATCACCTCTTCAAGAAATATCACGGTCAGGAAACTTTTCTTGCAAAATTACGATTGTTTTAATGCTTGTGCGGCACGTAGCGCCGTCTTGCTAAAAATAAACGTCGTCCACATCAATATTTTCCAATTCCGGCCATAAAAAATCATTAATCATAGCTCGGTAGCGCCATTCATTTACCGTAACAGTTGCACCAGCCTCATTTTTGAAAAAAAGTAATGTCTAATGACATCGCTAGCCCAAAAACCGCACCAAACAGTGACACGTTGAGGAAGCAACTTTTCAACAATCATTCTAGGATTTTCTGAACCCCAAATGAGATAATTCTGCTTATTATCGTAGTCTCCAAGGTGAAAATGGACCTCATCACTGAAGATGATTTTTTGATAAAATTTCGGATCATTTTGATGCATTTGAAGGACCCAATCAGCAAAGATACGACGTTTATGGTGATCGACCGGTTTGAGTTCTTGTGTTAACTGAACTTTAAATGCCTTAAGACTTAAGTCTTTATGCAAAACACGGTGTAATGTCGTTTGTGGAATGTGCAATTCTAAAGATTGACGAGGAATCGACAAACCTAAGTTTTCTTCAACACTACGGGCTACATCAGCAATAATCTCATGTGTTCTTGAGCAATGCACACGGTTTCGGTTTTTCACATCACAAACTTGTCCCAACATTTCAAATTTTTCTACCAGGTTTACTATTGCCGGCCGAGAACGTGCTTTATGATGACCAAAAAGTGCTTTAGTTTTGCAAACTGTGACTGAAAAATTTTCACCATTCTTGTAGTGAATTTTAATAACTTCAATGTGTTGTTGAAGCGTGTGTTGTTTCATTTTTAATTATAACGTAGTTTTTACTTGTTAAATGTCAAAAGATAATAGCTTCAAAATTGACAGCTGCCCAAATAGCCTGCTATTCAAAATGAAACTTATTATTGGAAACCCGTTTAGTATAATATTTATTAAAATCTTGCAATCAACCCATTAAAAAATCGTTAAAAATAGCTCAAAAAAGTTTTTGCAAATTGTTGTACATACAAATTAATTGCATCCGTTTTATCTGGAGATCTAATTTAAAAAATAAACATAAGTTGCCATTAGTGACAATAGTATATAGTGTATCAATGGCTAAAAATAGGCTTTAGAATTTACCCGCTTGTAGCAGCACGAAAGAGCAAAGCGAGTGACGGCTGTTAAAAGCAGGGTTGTATGTTCTATTATTTTAAGAGCATACCGACCGCTACCTTGATTTGTAGTATTTTAACAAAAACGGCAACTTCCCCTTCATCACTGCTTCTACAAATAATTTGATAATTGATTTATTTTTTTACCAGTACATTTAGACAGGATTAAACTATATGTCAAAGTCTTTTAATCAGTTAGGAAATAGCCGAAAAAACCTATTTGCAAATCTAATTTCACAAAAAGACTACTACAAATCAAGGTAGCGGTCGGTATGATCTTAAGCAGTAACTTGCGTTCATATTTAAAATCAATACATCTATACAATAAAATGTATAGATATGTTCAAAGGCAAACTACAAACTAATGAAAAAAAAAGTCACGTCCTCCAGTTATTTAACAAAGTAAAAATGTCGTTATTAAATAAAATTTTATATAAAAGAAGAAAATTTTATAAACTATAAGTACAATAATAATTTGTTTAATTAAAATATTACATGTAGTGGAGTAATAAATTATTTTATAATTAAAATAATAATGTAATTTTTTAGTATTGTACTAAACATCAAATTTGATTTATTAAAAATGATAAAATTATGAAACAATATAAATTAGTGATTTAAAGTTATTGGTATTCTTGTATTGTAATTTGTTTTTTATTAGTTTAAATTGTACAGTATATCCCACAATAAAAAATAATTTACAAACATTTTATAAAGAGAAAGATGTTCTATATTTACAAAATATCTGTTATATGTACAAAAACAACATGTAAAAATAGAGTACTAATAGCTTTAAAATAATATTACAAAGGTAAATTAAAAAGTTCTACTTAATAAACCACGATGCCATAATTTTTTCTTGAATGCCATACAATTTTATTTATGTATTTTTATAAACGGAGAATCTGTGAAACAAATGATCAATAAAAAAGTTAAAAAGCTAATTAGTAAGTAATAAGTAGTAGTAGTAGTAGTAAGTCATTAGTAAATGATAAAATTAAACCAACTATTGACCTTGAGTATTTGTGGCTTATAAGACTTTCTATGTATTGATAGTACGCTTAAAATTTTTTAAGGTTTGGGCCTACAGCCCTGAACTGTCAGTGAATATTTGTTAGAATTTCTAGCAAGTCTTGTACTACGAGTAAATATTTATTTAGATGGTAATATGTTTTTTATTTTGTTTGAAGAACAACTATGGAAATGCAAAAATCTGCAACATTACACCAGCATCTAAGTCATTAGACATAATATGCAGAAACAGCAATGACGCCAAAGTTGCAGTTTTTGTTAAAATACTATAAATCAAGGTAGCGGTCGAAATCAATATGGCTGTTTTTTTTTTAATTTTAACAAATTTGACAAATTATTATTTTTCTTCTTTTCAACGACTTCTGGTAATAAGTTCATAATTTAAAAAGAATTTATGAATGTTTTTGAGAAGTTCTGGACAAAATTAAATTGAATATCAGTTTGTTTCTTAAAAAACCAAATTTAAGAAATGTCAATGTGTTCTGAAGAACAATCTAAATAGCAAAATATACCTCTTTAAGTCTAAATTCAAGTCAGGATGGATGAATGTAAGAAGATTTAAAGCTAGATTTGTTATGAAATATAGTAATTAGCTAACAACATGAAGAAAGAATGGTGCTTATCAAAAAGGTAATAAGCGCACTAAGCTCATAAAAACGGATTACTGTAAGATTTTTATCATATTTTTTGGTTTTTGCCATCCTAAAAACTACCCTATTTTTTCTAAGAAATTTGTTTCACTATTTTTTGGTTAAATTGTAGGTTAAAGTCTATACAAATCCAAAGTTTCAGAATTTTTATAAGCCATAAATACTTCCACCCTTTAAAAACTACCCAAATTTATTAATAGAATTTTTTAATAATTTTTTTCGTAATCACAAGCTTAATTTGGACTAGTTTTATAAGTTTCAGAATTTTTGCCAAAAAAAATGGTTGTTCTGCCCCACTGTGCAACGTTTTTTTTTTTGGAGTAAGCAATCAAAGTGTCGGGCCAGAGCCACAAATAAAACATGTGTATGTTAAATGCCTATATGAAGTATCGGATCTATTTAGAAAAAACGCTACGCTCTGCATCACGGTCAACGCCTGTTTTATGAATTAGTTTAATAATTCCTGTTTTAAAGTTGCTAGAAACATATCCCTAATAAATAAGTTGATAATGACATTAGTAGTTCTAACATATGGTCAAAAAGTAATTTAATTATTTTAAAAGATATTCCGTCAGGTCCAAGATTTTTATTTTTTTTTATTTGAAAAACTTTTAGTTTTTTATTTTTTATTTTTTATTTTTTATTATTTTTTACTTTTAGTTCAGTTAAAGTTGTTGTTTTAATAAAAAAAAGTTTTCTGCCGGTGGTTTCGTATTCAAGTCTAAAAACGCTTTATAGCATTTTGTTCGTTTAATTATTATGAATGGAAGTAATGACGGCTTCTTGGTCATTCAATGAGGTGTTCAATGTTTCAGACTTTATTTTAATTAAATTATTTTTAAAATTACTGAAGGCATAGTTGATAATTGTAGAACTATTTTTGGTTATTTGAGCATAATTTTCCACAAGCAGAACACTTCTAAACAGGATAGTGATTTATGACGTAGTATAGCATTACCGCCATGTAGCCAAATGCGTCTAGAATAAAATGATACAGTGTATTTGCTCAATGTCCTCTATGGTCTAATGCTTTGGGGAATACTAGCATGTATGAAAAACTTTGAAACCTTTATTATTGGAATAATAGTATCTACTTTTGCATAAAGTTCATTTATAACAGCTACATTTGACTCGTTTTTTTTTTCTTTTAATGTAGTAATTTTGGTCAATAATTCATCAATTTTTACATTTAAATTAGTAATTTCTCTGACATACGCCTCTTCTAGTTTTTGGATTTTACTTTTAATCATTTTTATAACATCACCATTAAAAGCGATATTATCTCGGCAGCAAATTAATATTGTTTCTTTCAATAAAACATCTTTTTTGGCACAACGGGAATGGAACGTTTTAGCGCAGGTACCGTTTCTACGATAAAAACGCTTACAAGATTTGCAGTTAATTAATAAGTTATGAATAATATAGCGTAAAGATAAAAATATTTGTAAACAAAATTGAATAGTATTTGAAAATATGATTAATTTTATTAACTTTATTTACATTTATTTTTTGTGCTAACGACAAAGAATTTGATTTATTTTTTGTACATTTATGTAATAAAAACTTTTCAAATTATAACAAAGAGACTACGTTTGGTAAAAGCTTTGTATTTATTTTTTACGATGTCTACTGCTGGTATAATTAAAAATTTAATATCTATTTGGAAAAAGAAATTATATATACAAGGTGTTTAAAAAAGAAAGTCCTAATAAACATGGGTTGTCATAGCAACGACTTTAGAGATTTAGAACATTATTTATTTTTGTATATTTTTACAAAGAACAGAGTTATAGAAGATGTTCAAAGTGCCCTCCTTTAATTTCCTAACAAGCACAACATCTTTGTCTAAAGGACATTTGTACTCTTTCCAAAACCCCCTCATTGACTCCGATTTTTTGGCACTTTTCATTAATTAATACTCCTCGAGGCTATTTACAGGATACACTAATGGTTTAAAATATCCTCAAAGAAAAAAATCAAGAAAATTGAAATCAGGCGATCATGCTAGCCATAAAACTGGTCCGTCTTTTCTATTCACCTATGTAGAAAAGTTTGGTCTAAACGCTCTCTAACGGCAATCAAAAAATGAGCTGAAGCACCATTATATTAGAACCACGTTTGTTGCCTGTGGGCTAAAAGAATGTCATCCAAAAGATCATACATTATGTTTTGCAAAAAGTTGAAGTAATCACCCCCTGTTAATATATTTTTACGTTAAAAAAAATTGGCAAGAAACTGACCCACAGCTGTGTCTGTAGAAACCAATGACAAAAAACTAAACGTGCTTGATAATTAGTTAATCGTAAGGCTTGTACTCGTTGTGCATGGTAGGAATAGAGCAGCTGCTTGTGGAGGGTTTTCCAAACAAGAGTAGCACCAATTTTTACCTTGGCAGCTATTCTCCGCACACTTGTCCCTGGATTATGCTCTATCCGTGCTACAATTTCTTGTTCTGCTCTAGGAATAGATACCAACCTTGGTGTGCCAGAAAGATAGCACTGTTTTCAAAGTGAACCGGTAGCTCTCAATCTCTAAGCTTTTACATAAAGACGTAGCGCTTTGGTGGCAATCCCATTAGCACGACCATACATGAAATGCATGTTGGCTAGTTCTGCATTAGAGTAAACAACCATAGCAATGAAAACTTGTGCACTAACAACAACTGTCAAAAACTGAATGTTTATTTTACAAAACATCAGCCAACTATGTTAAGAAGATTTTGCAAAATATAAAATAAAGAAATAAAATAATAAAAATAAGTAATGTTCCATATCTCCGAAACCGTTGCTATGACAATTCATGTTTATTATTGTGGTTTGTACTACTACTTCTTTAAATATTTTACTTTTTTTTAAACACCCTGTATACATAAAGTAATATAAAGCTTTTTATATAAAAAAATTAGTTTTTAATATTATTTTAATTTAGAGAATCAAATTCTGGGACACACTATATAATACGCATTTATATTTATCTATAAATCTTTATGTATATAAAGCTTTTATTCAGTAACAATTTTAAAATTTGTAAAACGTACAATATGAATGTACTCGGAATTATATTATTCATTACAATGTTACTGAAACTGTCTGAGTCTTGTGAGAAGCCACCATTGCCAGGTACGACTTTAACTATATAGTGTTTTATTATAAAAAAAAATTCATTTATCAATTTTTTCTACACTAAACTAAAATTGTAATAATTTAGTTTACCATTTTTTTTAAGAGTTGAGTTGATCTCGTGCATATATTTTATTATATAGGTTATGTAGGTGTATTAAAATATGTTATAACATCACACATATGTAATACACAATTTTACACCGACGATGGCCTAACAGCCGATATCGGTCTGTACAATAAACAACTCACAGTATATAAAAGTATTTTAATACACCTACCTAACCTAAATTTTTTCTAAATTTTCATATTGTTGCAATTCAAAGCAACAACTTTAAAAATTTATTGGTGATGATTTTTGTGTATTGTAATCTAGATTTATTAACCGTATTTATATCAAATGTCATTTCAGCTCATACGGATCCACCTCCACTAAAAAATCGGCGGCTCGATTACTTTGATTATACCGAAACAAGAAGATTTAGACCTAAATATTTCATCAGATAAAAATTTAATAAAAAATAAACAGTATGAAAAAATTTATTGTATCTAATTAAAAAAATCAATATTTTGCTTCTCTAAAAAATTTTTTAAAGATTTAAAACAAAATTTATTATTTAAAAACAATTTTTAATAAAAAAAACTGTACTTTTATTAAATAAATTACAAATTATGTTTGTTATGTGTATTTATTTTAATTCTCTTTATTAATACTATTAGTTAAGATTAATAAGTAAAATTGTTGTTTTTAATGTTATCCACTTAGAGTAATGATAATAAAATAATACATTTAATGTCAAACAAGCACATATATACAGGGTGTTCAAAAAATATTCAAGGGAATGGAGGTGCAAATTTCAACAAACAAAAAATCTTAATAAACATGGGTTGTCATAGCAACGGTTTGCTACACCCCTTTTAGCTTTAGCTCTGAAGGAACTAAAACCAGCCTGGCCTGCTAGTGGAGACGGGGTGGGAAAAAAAAAAAATAAAAATAATAACAAAACTATGACCGACAAAATTACAAGGGATGTACACTGCTCTGGTAAGATATAAAGAAAAATAGTAAACACTCACCGTATTGCAGAATATCCTAGGGCTCCAATTGTTTTTTTTTTTTTTGTTGGTATTTATGTCCTCACAGGTTCCAATGATTTCAAGTGGTTCCTCCGGGAATAAACAATAAACCCGGTAATAATCTAAATAAGGAGAAGAAAATGGGACAGAGGTTTCAAAATTTATAATTGGACTTTTCAACAACACGTTTAATGTCACCCAACCTGGCAATGACCAGCGTACAAATCCCAAAATAAAGGAAAATGTTTCACAGTAACTTAATAAAACTAATACAAATTGAACTTTCACACACCACTCATACACTCTCAGTAAATAATTTATAATAGATTGACCAATATTAGTATTGGTCACAAAATTTAAAATAAAAATTTTAACAATAATGTTATCCAAGCGAGTAAGTCCCTCGCTGGGAAGCCTCTTCGGATGGCACCTCTGAAGATAAACCTCCAAAAATAGAGAGGATGTTACGTAAGCATCCGATTTACATAAGTATAATGGATTATAGCAATTGTGCGTATTGTTGAAAAATCGTAAGATACTTTAAAACCTAGAAAAGGTTTAACAGGGATAACACAAATTTAAAAGAATAAAATAATAACACACTTACCTGACTCAGACTGCACAAGGGACAAAGTATATAAATTCCACCGTAAACGAAATATTAAAATCCGCATTAATGCGTGGTTACTAAACTCAAGTAATATAAATTATTTCGTACAAGTAAACTGATCCGCAGAAGCGATGTTTACTCGGCAAAAGTTACGGGAAAAAGAGAATGATCTTAATAGCAGCAGCATAAACTGCCAAAGGAATTTTGCCCTGCGCATGTCCTAGTCAAAATAAGTATATTAAAATTGAACAGGATACTTGGAAAACAAAAAGTAAAGTTAAGGAAGAAAGAATACAAATTAATAGATAAAGTAAAAAAAATACAAAAGGATCAAATAAAACTCATTAAGCAAATTATTAATGAAACAAATTAATATTACCCTACGCGTGTTACGCCACTGGGATTAGTCGGGTGAAGTTGGCCGCACCAGGCTCAGTAACTGTCAAACATGACGGATGTGACAGTTAATTAACTATAATTAAGTGTTTATTAAGTGAAGATAATAATTAACGAATGACTGAGTAAGTACTAAACTGATTAATAATTAAGTAGAATATATAGAAACATAATAAAGCTAAAAGAAAGAAGTTACAATATATTTGATTAATGTTTTCATTTTAGGTTAAAGGGACTAACTAAAACAACACTACAGGAACTGAATAAACAATTGGATAAGATAAAAAAAGGAGAACAACAACAAGGGAAACAAGTCAAGGAACAGTGAAGGAACTACTACGAATACCAGGAATTAATTACTAGAAGCAACCACTCGACAATTGGACAACCGTTGAATTGTAAGTTAAATATTAGAATTAAGAATCATAATAAACCAACCTTGCTATAGTTATAAAGGCTAGGTAACTCTGCAGTACTTATACAAGCTTTTAACATATAAATTACCAGTGTACATCCCCAATTAACATTTATAATTTATGTGCAGATAACATGGTATCTCGGCAACCAAATACACATCGTGGCTGACATCGAATAAGGAATACTACATTATATAGATAAGTATTAATAATATTTGTATGAGCAATTGTAATTTGTATTTTGTTTTAGGTCTACCACGAAATCTAGACGTAACAGGTTTCGGAGATATGAAACATTATTTATTGTTATTATTCTTTTTTCCTCCAATTTTCATTTTTAGATACAAAAAATCTTAATAAACATGGGTTGTCAAATCAACAGTTTTAGAGATTCCATATCTCTCATTATTTATTTTTATTATTCTTTTTTCCTCTATTTTATATTTTGCAAAAACGTGCTGTCGCTGGTTTCTACGCAAGGATGCTAAAAACTCGTAGTTTCTTGCCAAATTTTTATTTACGGATGAAGACGGGTTTACACAAATTGGAGTTCTTAATTTTCATAATATACATCGTTGGGCTGACAAAAATTTCCATGCTGTAATTGAATGTGGACATCAGACACGTTTTTTATTAAACTTTGGATGGCTATTGTACGCGACAAGTTTCTAGGTCCTGTTATTTTACCAAACCGAATAACATGCGCTGCTTACCTCATCTTTCTGCAGATCACAATGCATGATCTTATGGATAACATTCCTTTGGCCTACTGCCAACAAATGTAGTTCCAGCATGATAGTGTTCTAGCATTTAGACATTTCCCACTCTAGTGACGTAAAACAGAGAGCAGGGATTGGCGGATAATGACAACAGCAGATCCCACCTTTCCAGAACTGGTTATAAAATCACGAGCCCAACGCAGAGCGGAAGTCAAGCGAGCAGATTCGACTGCAAGCAGCCGACTAACACGCATCTTCTAGCGAGAACCAAGCTGATACTTCGACAAGAATTGAACTTCACTAAGCAATTTTTATTTACCTGATATTAATAGTTATAACACCAAAAGGTGAATATAATTATTAATATTAATTTCTGTTTTTCCGCTTTTTCAAGCCCAGCTTGAAAAAATAGAAAAATATTTTTTACAGCTCTCCTTAACTGCGATGGCAGCCAAAGAGGAACTTCCACAAGCCGCCCGGGAGGGCAGCCGGCTTACCCAGGAAGAAAAGAAGAGGGACCGCCGGAGGAAGAACGAGCACCGCAACCGGTCACAGAGCCGCTCGCAATCGCAAACTAGGACCAAAGACGTCATTAAAGCCCTGCAAAGCTAAATCAACGACTTGAGCGACCAGATGGTGGCAATAAGGGAGCACAATTAAGAGCTCCAGGCCATTATTGCAAACCAAAACGCTATCATCGCCCGGCAGGCCTCCGCCATAAGCCCTGTCGTCGTTGCCGAAGTAATAGACTTGTTGGCCCCCACCCAAAAAGAGGGGTAAGGGAACGACAAAACGCCAAACTACAACCACGCTCTCCAAGGACGAGAACGACGACAATTGCCCCTAGGAGCCCGAAGAAATGCAGCCGCAAGTCACCGACGAGTTGATACTATCCAAATCCGAAGACATCGAGGACAATCAAGGATACACCTTAGTCATCAAAGAAAAAAAAAAGAAGACACAGGGTGAGTTTTCAAACTCTATTACCAAAGGACCTTCAGTCAATCCCTAGCGCCAGGTGCTGCTCACAAACAGCCGTCAGAAGCTACTCCTGCCGGCTCCTCAAGCCAATCGGCAAAAGGGTCTAACACCAAAAAAAAAAGGCGCCGCCCTCGCCAACAACGCAATTAAGCGGAAGAAACACACTGAGGTCATCCACAGGGCAAGAACCCAAAACCCGACAGTAACGGTACCCCCCGCAAAGTCAGCCCATCTCTTCTTCTTTGCGTCTAGTGGCTTTTGTCATCACTGACAAATACAACTACTTGAAGTACTCGCAACACTTTGCAGATAGCGGAATTAAAATTGCGTCGGCAAGGCATACTTTCGACGGCATTTGCGTAACCCCAAACACCAACAATGATCACAGAAAAGCTACGGCCTACCTCAAAACAACCACCTCCAACTACTTCCCGTGGGCTTTTCCTGAAGAACGCTGCTTGGAGGTGATCATTTGCAACCTGCCACTCTTACTCATTAAGGAAAAGGTGGGTCAAGCACTAGAGGGATTGGGCTTTGAACCCTTGAATGTGCATAGAATGGGGAACGAATTAGGTTGCTTCCCCATAGTTTTGATTTAACTCCCAAAAGGGGAGAAGAACCAATCTATCAGGGACCTTAATGTCATTCTTGGCTTCACTGTGAGAGTGGAGCCAAAAAAGAAAAGCGGGGGCATTGCTCAATGCCAAAAATGACAGGTTTACGGTCACACTGCCAAAAGATGCTTCAAAGCAGGCCAAGTGTGCCGTAACTGCTTGGGTCCCCTCCGGTCGGTGGCATGCGTAAAGGGCACACCCTCAAAGTGTGCCCTGTATTCAGGCCTTTATCCCGCCAACTATAAGGGATGCAGGGTATACACCAATATGATGGCCGCTAAGGCTAAAAACAAAAAGGCAGCCGCTCCAGGGTCCGCTCTGACCCCATCTCAGGCTTCCAAAAGCTCAGGTCTCCGCAAACCTGCAGCTGAGGTCATTTGCTAATATGGTGGCGCTTCCAGCCCCATACACGGCGAACAACGAAATGGCCCAATTATTGGTTGAGCTCATTAAGTCTTAACAGAGAATCACGGCCATGGTCGAACGTCTTACTGGTCTTCCAAACAATGGATAATACACCCAAAGTATTACTAAGGGTATGTTTTTGGAATACAAATAGCATTCACAAAAAGATGGGCAATGTGGAAGAATTCTTCTTTGACCACAATATTGACATCATGCTGGTTAGAGAGTCAAATCACAAACCTTGGCAGGCGTTGAAGCTCCCAAATATTTTCACGTATTTGAGAACGTCGGAGGTGGACAGGAGGCGTAGGACAGTGAACTTTGAAAGGAGATCGCTGGACCATTCCGAAGTGGACACCCTAGACACTGTATTGTTAGAATCTAATGCAATAGTGGTAAAGGTGCAGGGGTTGGGCACTTTCAAAATTGCATCTGGGTACGTCAACCCAACCAACCAAATCGAAATGGCGGATTTCGACGCGGTTTTATCTTTTCTTGTAACCATTTTCTGTGGTTGGGTTTGGGATAACTCAGTCCCAAGGTTATTTTAGACAAAATAGGTTTTATTTAAAATATAACTCTTTATTTTAAATTCTTAAAAATATATAAACACATATGTACACTTTAAATAAAAATATATTTTATGCTAATTCCAGATGGCAGCGTCATCTAGCGGTAATGACACCAAGTTATGACGTAATGGGGAAATGGTATGATAGATTGGTCACTACTACGTCTGACGGCGACCTCTATTGACAACGGGGCCAAGTACAATTGAACAGGGGGAATGTTATTTAGTGGGCTAACATGTAGGCCCATCTAGTGGTAACGGGCGGAATTATTTCTTACAGAATTAATAATAATATGTACACAGAAAATACACTAATAATATTATTTACAATTTATAATTACAACATTAACCAGTCGGTCCGTGTTAACAGTTTAGCGGAGGTAGTGTATTTATTTTGACCAAATCTGACAAAATAAATGCGGAGCAAGTTTTGAATTTATTTCGATCAGGTCTGACGAAATTGAATTCGGAGCGGAATTTTTGGATTCAAACTTGTCAGTCTGAGTCCAGCGGAATAAGGCAAAGGCTATTACTAACTAGACAGTCGGTACTCACCAGAATGTTGTTCAAACAGGTCTGTCAGAACAACTGATTTTCTAATGAAATGCCGCGGCATTTTATACCATTAAAAACAAGTAAAAAACAAGTAAAAAAACAAGTAAAAAACAAATAAAAGCAGGGCGGGGGGGGGGGTATAAATGAGACACAAGTGAGATGGAAATGAGCGAGAACGTGCGGGTATGTATTTTATCCCTGTATGGATTTTGCCACGTGCGTTGTTACAATCCGTGAACATGTTACTATGTTCACGGTTTGTTTACAATAATAGTAAAAGTAACAGGTGACAGTGCAAGTGGATGAATTAATTAAATAGCAGGTGGGTAGTTTTATTTAATTTATTAGGTGTACTCGTCACACTCTGTACTTACTATCTTAGCAAGAGACTTTAACTCGAAACACCCGGCATAGAACAGTTGGGTAACCAACGAGAAAGGCCGAGTATTGCAAGGTCATGTTGAGTCTAAAAGGTATCGAGTACTGAGTACAGACGATCCCACACACATTAGCTTTGCAGGTTACCGAGGGGACGTTCTAGATATAGCAATCCTTAAGGACGTCAACTCGCAAATTGAAGTTAAGACAATAAATGCCTTAAGTTCCGACCACATTCCGGTAGTTCTTGAACAGGGATCTGGCGAGAAAGGAGAGCGATTTGTTACCCATACAAATTGGCCTTTTTTCTCGAGATACCTAGAAGATAGCATAGAAAGGGTTGTTTCAATAAGAACAATTGCTGACATTGAAGGAACCATCGAAAAGCTCACAGAACTTATTTATAAGGCCAAAAAACTAGCATCTAAAACCCATCAGATTTGGGCAAATAATTTACTTGGATTATCCCGCAAAATAAAGGCATTAATTTGTAGGAGAAATGCCGCCAGACATCAATGGCAAAGGCATCGCGACTCCTTAAATTGTAAAATTTTAAACGACCTTTAAAAATCAGTGCTGGCAGAAAAAGATGGAATCATCCACAGAGAATACTATTTTGATGTGGAAGATTGCCAAAGCCTTACAAAACAAAAAAGTCCCAACACCAGTCATTTATGGTGAGACCTGGCTCCAATATTCTATAGAAAGAAAAGCCGATGCATTTGCTGACAGCCTGGAACTCCAATACTCCACCTCAAGAGAGAAAGATAATACGGAGCACGTCAAAAGAGTTAAAAAAGCGGTGGAACGCTTTTTGGATTTGGACCCCGTTGAACCACGTTTGATCGTCACGAATCAGAGGAATCCTATCTAAACTTAAAACTTGATCTGCGCCAGGTCCTGACGGTTTTCTGAACAAAACTCTTAAAGCCTTTTTGCACAAAACAGTAATGGTGCTGACCAATATTTGCCAATGCAATCTTACGTACAGAGCACTTTTCTTCAGCTTAGAAAGGCTCACACGTAATTAATATCTCAAAACCTGGAAAAAACCGACTGTTTCCTCAAAACTATTGGCCAATCAGTTTTCTCTGCACCTTGAGTAAGGTCATAGAAAAAGTAACCTTGAATAACCTTCAAAAACACGCAGACGTAAATTCTCTTCTACCCTCTCATCAGCATGAGTTTAAGCGTGAATACTCTGTAGTACACCAATTAAACCGCGTGACAGATTACATTACCAAAGACTTTAGACTTAAAAAAACTACAGGGGTGGTATTTTTTGACGTCATAAAGGTTTTCGATAAGATATGGCACGACGGTTGAATTGTAAAGCTACATAGACTTAAATTTCAACTGCGTTTCATAAAGCTGATAGCTTCATATCTAGATAGCAGAACTTTATCAGTAAAGCTTCAAAATCATGTCTCGATCTCACGGCCGATTACGGCAATGGTATTTCAAGGCTCTCTTTTTTTGCATTTGCTATTGAACCTTTTCGTTGCTGACATGCCATCGGGCTGAAAGCACGGGGTAAAAATGGAAAAGAGTGTAGCTGTTTTCTTTTTGCGACAATGAACTAAACCGCACGATAACGTCTTCATCGATGACGCACCAATTTCATTGTCAAATGCTGCAAAGTATTTGGGAACCACCTTCGATAAAGGTCTAACGTACAAATTGCACGTTCAGGCCGTTCTTGACAAAGCCAAATTGGCAAAAAATCTGCTAGTCTCAATGCTCCGCAGGGACAGCGGGCTATCGCTTCGAAACAAACTCCAAATGTATACGTCTATCATTAGATCGCAAATGACGTTTGGTTACCCAATCTGGGGAACGGCGGCAAACTGTCATTTAAGGCGTCTTGACGCATTTCAAAATCTAACTTTTTGTTGGATTGTAGGAGCTCCATGGTACGTTAGGAATGCAAACATTCACATCGATTTAGGCATCACTCCGCTACGACAACATTTTGAGGCGCTTGCCGAGAAATACTTTGCAAATTTAGCGATTCACTCAAACACCGATCTATTGGCAGAGCCGGACAAACAGGGCTACTTCTATCAAAAACCGGTCAACCTTATCTAACCAAGTTGGTTTTCCCCACATCCTACAACCTCACCCCACAGCCTATACGGCTTCCTATCTCTATTCATCCCCATCTTTTCTCCCAATGGAAGGTTTATGAGCTTAGGTCTCAAACTTCCCGGTACTCAAAATGGGGCGGTTTTTAGTCGGTAGGCACTTTCCTTGTGAGAGTGAATTCGACACTTTGAGTCAGTCTTTAGAAGATTTTACCGCCCTGACCACCAAAAAAAAAAAGAGCGGCAGTCTATAGCGGCAGTCTGTCCAGTCAGACCAGTCTCCATACTTACAAGCAGTATACAAGCATAATTACGGTGAGCATAGCAGCGCGAACTACTCTACCAATACCCTACTACTACTTGTCTAGATAGCACATACAAACAATGATGTTAACCTTTAAAAATGTGCTTCCTACAAACCAAGTAAAATTTCCCTACTTTCCCCTACTCAGAATGAGAATGCTTCCTCTATCTACTAAAAACCGTATGTTGTCATTTTAATGAATAATTTTACCTAATTTATATTGGCAATACCTTGTGGAAATTGCCAATAAAAATTAAATTTGCTTGTTACGCACATTATAGTAGCAAAAACTTTCGGCTGATTTCCAAGTTTACGCGCCAAATCGATTCAGTCTTTATGACAGAAGCCAATAACAATCAAATTTCTCTAATTCTGTCTGCTCGTAACAATACCCAGTTCAATCAAGGCTTGCATTGAGCGGACCGTATTTTGTTGGCAACATCGAGACTTTATGTGCATTTTTTAAACATTTTTTTCAAATATTCAAAATTCCCCTACATTTAGGCATATTTTAATTTTCTGTCCCTTTTCCTCTCATGATTGATAACGGTGAGTTTTTTCACTACAAAAAGGGAAATTCGCTACAGGTTAACAACACTGCATACGTGTTTCCTGGTAATGTTTGATAAATCTGTTTAATGTTAAACGCATAGATGGCTCATTTGAGTCTTCTTTTAACATTAAACCTCTACTCTCTTCTCATCACTAAGCATTGCTTGTCTCGATAGCACATAAGTGTTTCCTGGCAATGTTTATTGATTAATTCAATGTTCGAATTAATTTTCAGCCGCTCATCAGCCAATCAAATAAATATTGCAAATGTCATTTGTGACATAATAAATAAGATAGCATACTGCGCAGCTATTTACAATATAAAATACTATTTTCATACACAAAACAAAACTTAATAAGCGGAGCTCCGGCCGACTTATTGTTAACACCCATTATACTTATAAAATTCAATTGTAGTATTAAAGCAAAAAAAAAATAGTTTTGTGATAATTTTAACGCCATTTTTTTTATAGGCACGTAAAATGTTTAAAACAATCTGAAAAAAATCGTACACAAATTATCAATTAATTTTTTAATTTATGATTATATTTTAATAAGCTTATTTCACAAGAATTTTGCTATAATTCTTATCCCAATTCCGAAAACAAAAATAAATTATCTTTATTAAGTTCCGAGATAACTAAATTACAATTCTGTAGAACTATTTTTTCCTTTAAACAAATAATAGCTTCTTTGAGTAATAGTAATTGCCCAGGTATATATGGTTTTAACTCATTAATTTTTAAAGCTGCTTTTTATGAGTTAGAACATTTAGTTTATTTAATTAACTTATTTTTTAAACAGGGCATAAACCCCCAACAACTGAAAATTGCAAAGGTTGTGACAATATTAAAAGAAGGAAACGTGAATGACGTCTAACTACAGGCCAATTATTTCAGTTATTTTAAACATATGGGAAATAGCAATGCATAAAAGATTGTATCAATACATTAATACAAAGTTATGCAATGCACAATATGGTTACAGGAAAGGTAGATTAATGCAATTTACACCCTTGTTCATTAAATTTACAAAGTGTTTGAAAACGGCAAAATACATTTATTGATGTAAGTAAAGCGTTTGACTGTGTTTCTTATAATATTTTACTAAGCAAACTTGAATATTACGGCGTTAGAGGCAATGCATTTGAACTATTTAAATCTTATCTATTTAACAGGGAACAGTATGTTGTAATAAATAATAATGTCTCAAAAAAAGAAAAAGTTAGTACTGGGGTCCCACAAGGCTCAATTTTAGGCGTGTTACAATTCCTTATTTATATTAATGATTAAAAAAAACATAAAATCAGCAACAACTTTTTTGTATGCTGATGACACTACTTTACTTGAAAACAATAAAATTATCGAATCAAGTGTACAACAATGTCTTATTGAATAAAAAAACTGGTTTCAAGCAAATGGCTTAGTAACTAATGAAGACAAAACCGTTTATATTAAATTTGCAATGAGTAATATAAGCATATTAAAATACGTGAAACTTTTTGGCATCTACTTGCAGCCTAAACTCACATAGGAAATACATATTAAAGCGATAGTTAACAAACTAAATTCAAATATATATTTGCTCAGAAAAATATCAATAAATGCTAGTGAATTTGTGACAAGAACTTGTTATTTTGCCTACATTTATTTAGTGTTGAGCTATGGTATACTGCTTTGGGGTAGTTCTGCATTGTGCAAAAGGCTATTTATTTTACAAAAAAGGCAATACGAATTGTATCGTCTGTATCACAGTTAACACGTTGCAGAACATATTTTAACTTGTTGAATATATTGACTGTACCATCTCTGTATGTTTTATATTGTTTATTATTTGCAAAAAAAAAATACTGAAATTTTGGTCAAACTGAAAGATATTCATAGACACAACACAAGATCAAAAGAGAACATTGTAATACCTTTAGTTAGATTACAGAAAGTGCAACAAAGTTATGATTACCTATCTGTTAAAATTTACAATCATTTTCCAATTAAGATCAGACAACTGAACAAAATTAAATTCCTTTGAATTTCCTGTGATACAAGAAAAAATTATACGAGAAGTTTTATATAATATTTATGATTTTTTAAATTTAACCTAACCTAACCTAACCTAACCTAACATATCTAGTCAGTTAATTCTATTAACTTTAGGTAATTTTATCTTAAATTTATTTCCTAAAACCGCTAGTCATTTTACATATTATATAGTGTAATTATTTTAAAATGTTATTTATTACTAGTTTTTAAATAAGCAGTATTAATAATTTTGTAATGTTGTCTACGTATTTATTTGTACCAAGATATTGAACTTATTAATGATTAATACTCTGTTATTAGTTGCTCAAAATGTTAAATTGTCGAGTGTTTGGTGTAAGCCATCTAAAATTTGTATGGTATTTATCTAATGTTGATCTTTTTACCATTTGTATTTTTTTATTTTAATTTCTATGTTTATTTTATTAATTTTTATACTATGTTTATATTTTGTATTTAATGTAAAACTGACATAATTTGTATTTGGTCAAACAAATCTCAATAAATATTATTATTATAATTATAAAACAATCCCGTAGTTAGAGCTACCTATTAGTCAATGAACAGAAACAAACCCAAATGTACTCAAAGCTTTTCAGTCATACAATTTGTACCCCTAACCTTAGTAGGTAGGTAAAACTTTTTTTTCTTTATAGTGTTACATTTAGAATCATGCCTCAAGTCCGTGCGGTCAATTAATTCTGATAGAGGCTTTACAATCTGCATGTGCAAGTATCGGATATAAATGAATATGGCAACCAAGTTTTTTTTGGCAAAAGGGACAAAGTTTAGCAATGTTTTTTGGCTAAAATTAAACACTTAGAGTAAGAAGGCGGGACCCGTCTTTCAGTATATTTTGGTCTTTAGAGACAAAAGCAACTTTGATAAAGTTAATTTTTTTTTAATAACAGAAATAGTCAGGAGGTAATGAAAGTACGCCTTATCGCTAGTATGTAAATTGACATACAAAAAGAATCTCTTGAACATAATCACTATTAATTTTTTGCATCTCCTGGTTATAGCTTAGCAGCCAGGCTGTATATTTTGGCAACAATGCAATGCTTTAAATTTCAGAAGTTTAGGCACACAGCTGCTTGTTGTTCATATAAATAGGTCTGCGTGTGCAGAATACTTTTGAACAGAAGCACAAACTGCCAGAAGTTAATTACGTGCATCAATTGCGGTGGATTGTCCTAAATTTGAAGAGGAATTTGCAGGTACAGACAAAAATAAAACTACGTTATTATTAAAAACTTAAGTAGACATTAATGATTTATTTCACAAACTTTTACCGCTTCTGGTTACCGGTATAAACTAGTTTAATCAGAGTATGGTAGCAAAAAGCAGAAATCTGTTAGTCAAGAACATAATCATTAAACCTAATCCAAAGCCAAATGCTCTAAACCAACCACACTTAAATCGGCTTTAAAACCGACCCGATAAAACTTTGTTTAGCCAATACTCAAAACAAATAGATGTCAATTAGTCTGATGAAAGCGGAATGGCCCTTCTTTTAGCAACGGTGGCGACAAATTCAGTTTGGCCTCAGAACTCTCTGTTTATAACAGTAGCAACAGCAAAAAAAAAATTAATTATTAAGTGTTGTTTTGTAACGGCACTTGTGCATTTGTATTGTTTCTTTTATTGTAAGATTCTGGCATCAAAGAATGTTTAGTGTTTGATGTTATTTCTAATACTAGTTGTAGGTTTCAATTATTCTATAGTTCTGGCATCAACAAATTTTTAGTGTTTGATTTCATCTCTAATACTAGTTGTAGGTTTTATTTATTCTATAGTTTTGGCATCAGAACTTTGATGTCATCTGCAGTATTAGTTTTAAGTTTTTTTAAATTTATAGTTTTGGTACTGTAGTCTTTTACAATTTTGATGTTATCTCTAATATTAGTTTTAAAATGTAATTAATTTATGATTTTAGCATTGGTGTATTTTACAGCTTCAATGTCATCTGTCTACGTCTAAACACTAAAGTCTTTTTACAACTTTATAGTTTTATTTGATACGTGTTAGTTTATTTTTATAGTTGCCCATTTATTATGTTTATTTATATTTTTAATATATTTTATTTATAATAATAGTACAGTAAAAATGCAACTGTTGAAAACATGCTATATAAGCAAGATATACATATATTGCTAGTTAACAATACAACCTGTCATTTTAACAAATCTTGTTTAATAACAATATGAATTGTCATTTAAATAATCTTGTTTGATATAAACGGCTATCACATTAAGAGGCGTAGCAAATCTTTTTTAGGTTTTTATGCCAAAAATCTAAACTAACTTAATTTTTAGATAAAACAATAAAATAGTTATTAAAATCTATTTTGTTAAAGTACATTTTTATTATGTTAGCAATCAAGATTGTTAAAATGATAGTTTATATTATTAGCTAACAATATATATTTTGCTTACTTCTAGCAATGAGCATAGAAAATAGCTCTAATTATAATCTAAAAATGATACTAGTATAGCAGATGCTCTTTTGTGTGTGCTTCTAAAAAACGCACTTTAAATCCTAACAAAAACTAATCTGTGGGGTTTTAAATGCACTAAAAGTAACATTCTCTGGGTTTTCAATCTAAATGTGAAATTGCTACATTTTTATAAAATAAATACTGAAACACGAAAATAACCCTTAAAACTAGACTACAGGTTATTGTATTCCTGTTTACTGTTGATTGAGATTTTTTTGATCAAAGCAACGCAGTCCTTCTCAACACGGGTTTCTCCACACATTTTTAAGGTAGGGGTACAATTTTTTTATTGTAGGATGTATTAGAGAACCTTATGACAGCATTTACTTTCCTATTGCAATCAAAACCATCGTTAAATGGGTCAGACTATCCGCTCCCCGTAGATGAAGTTTTGACCGAGTAAACTAACAAGGTTTTCAAGCTAGTCTTGTTCTATAAGATTTAAATGGAGAGGATGCGAACTGTTTAAAAAAAACCAAAGGAAACATGATTTCTATTAAGAAACAAAGTTCTTGAAAGCAAACAACGATAAGAACGCTACGTGTCAACGATTACTCCTACCACTTTGGTCGGCAAAGTGTGAAAAAGATGGAAGTGATATCGGAAAAAACTTTTTTCTGTGGCTTGTTGATAGACGCAAAGTCAACAAAGCGGTCAAAATTACAATTACATTGGCAATTCAATTTGCGTCTACTAGTAAATTTTAGATCAATCTGTTTATTACAGCAAACAGATATATATTTACAACTTTTGTTTTTTACGAAGTTTACCTGGAGAGAAGCATACTGAAGATAGGATTTTTATGTACACATAGACAAAAAACAAAATTACAATTACATTGGCAATTCAATTTGCGTCTACTAGTAAATTTTAGATCAATCTGTTTATTACAGCAAACAGATATATATTTACAACTTTTGTTTTTTACGAAGTTTACCTGGAGAGAAGCATACTGAAGATAGGATTTTTATGTACACATAGACAAAAAACAAAAGCTCCAGCAAAATTGCATCACCTATCACAAACTAACCCAAACGGATTTCATTATTAACACTGCGACTAGTTTGTGATAGATGTAGGGGTCAAAATAAAAACTACACCATTATTTCAACCTATGCCAGATGGTATCTAAATGCTTTATAATCATTGAAATCATTTGAACTGATTTATCTAGTTACAGGACTTTTTCTTTTCAGAAGTAATGTGTTTGGACTAATGAACAAGTTTTGAAAAAACAAAAAGTAATAATAAGCAATGATTGGCAAACTCGAGTCAGTAATCGATTCTGAATCGATTATTAAAACATCTCGAGATTCTCGAGTCATTAAATTAAACAACTCAAGTCATTGAGGACTCGAGTCATTAAAGGCTTGAGTCATTGACAACTCGAGTCATTTACAACTTGAGTCATTGACAACTCGAGTCATTTTTAAAGACGAGTCATTGACAACTCGAGTCATTAGCGACTTGAGTCATTATAAACTCGATTCATTGCCGACTCGAGCTGATTTAAATTTGAAAATTTATCTATTTACTTTACTTTACTTTATTATCGAGATTCAAGATCGAGAGTATAAAAACCTCTGTTAACGATAAAATCATGTTTGCATTATTTAAAAAATAAATGTGTTATTATTAATAAATAATCAATAACCTTATATAACTAATTACTATTACATTAGTAATGAATCTCATGTACATGTCATTTAATTGATTCATTTAAAAAAATTAAAAAAACTGTTATGAACTTCACACGTCTCAAACAAAAGTCATAATACATAAAATGCTTTGCATAAAAACTCTAACACAAACGTGCAAAATTATTCGGTTTTATTCAGTGAGCTCGGTATAGTTTATAAATAGTCTAGATTCGTTGAATGGTGGTTCCATTCAGGTTAAAATATAAAATAAATAGTATATTTTTTATCGATATATAAATTTAGTGCAAACAAAACAACACAAACTGTATTAAAAATAATAATTTCTATGTTCGTCTATCAGTTTTTATAATCGATTCAGGGCCTCGCATTTTGTAATCGATTCAGGGACTCGCATCGCTTTTCTAGAGAGCCGCAGAGCTTGTACTTCTCGATGCTAGGCTATGGATTCCGATGTGAGTCCCGTAATGGATTATAAAAGTATGCGATGTTAATTAATATTTAGAACGTTGCATAATTTAAAAAAAACTTGGTAACTGATTCGCTAAAAAATAATTTTAACTAACATCGATGATAAAATTTTACAGAGTAAACCTAATAAAACGTTACATTTTTAACATTAAAAATTAATTTATACTAACTTTACTAATCGGGGAAGGGTGGTAAATAATCGATTATTGATCGATTATTAATTTAATCGAATACTAGGTAATTGTTTATTGATATAATCGATTATGCCCATCACTAATAATATGCCTTTTACAAGAAAGTTTTTAAGAAGTTTGGTTTGATTTTATGACTGGAAAACACACCTGGGTGATTTTTATTTGATGACTTATAATAGAGAGAAAAGAGAATGGTTTTCTATAAAAGCATTTTGTTTTAATGTAAACACCATTGTACATATAGTTTAAATGTACAATTCACAATTTTGTTTAATTTGCAGTAAACGCATAACATACTTTACACTCTTAAAAACTTAGACATTACTCTACAGTTCATATTTTATTATATTAAATTAATCTTTAAATTATTTTTAATAAACCATACTTACTTTACTTAAAAGGTGAAAAACGTCTAAAAAAATTAAAAAAAAAGAAACGATTAAGATATTGGTATCGCTAAAATAACTAAATATTTTTCCAGAAATATTTGAAAAACTTTGTAGTTTTTGTAACAGAATCCTAAGAGACAAACAGCAAAGATTGCGGAAGAGTGAAGTAAGTATACACAGATTAATTATTTTATTATATAAAAGAAAAGTTAAGAATTATGAAATATGGCATACAAGTTTATTATGATAACAACTTTTTAGTTTTTACATAAGTATATAATTATTCTAGTTTTATGATGTTCTAAAGTTACATAAGATAAATGTCGCTCTTTTGATAAAAATAAAATAGTTCAATCTTTATAGTATTTGGTACAGAAGCAAAATACTAAGATTTTTTATTAGGTGTAGTAAGCTATTTTTATACTTTTTTTTTTTATTGAAACTTTATCTGATAAAATACTTAGTAGATTATTTTTTTTTCTTAGTCGTCAGCAATATAATATTCAAGATCAAGTCTACGGTCTGATAATCCTGAAATGACATTTGTTATAAGTAAATCTGAACCATGCAATTTTGGGGGCATTCTATAACAAGTTAAGTTTTTGCTTTGAATCAAAATAAAATAAAATTTATTTAGACTTTTTGACATATTTTCTTTCAGAGTAAAAAATATATCTTATAAAAAAATCAGCTTCTCTTCTTGTTTATGAAATAATTATAATTTTAGAACTGTACACTAGACTGCTGGAATTACATTTGATAATAAAGTCTATAATTTAAGTCATGTATGTGAGAAAAGTTAATAAATAAATTAACTTAACTTACCAGTGTGAATGTACGGGCGCTCACAAGGCTCAGACAATTTTAGTAACATTGTAATCAATAATATAATTTTATAGAAACTCATATTGTTGGTTTTACAAACTTTAAATTTTTCTGAACAAAAGTTTATATAGTCACATATTTACGAGTACCTATAAAATTGTAAATTATATAGTGTTTCGTAGAATTTGAAGTTTAAAATTTGATTTTCTAAATTATGACAGAACGAATAAAAAAAAGGACCTAAGATAGGTAACATTGTAAGCAGCAATTGGGGACAAAAACACAATAAAATTACTAATTACGTGCAAATAAAAAGTTATTAAATTAAAACCATTAAATATAAGACATACATAATTTAAAACCCGCAGCAGTAGACATCTTAAACAGACATAAATAAGCTTTTAACAACCGTAAGTATTTTTTTACAATTTGAAGATTTTTATGGTTTATTTTTAAATAATTTTTATATTTTACTTGTTTATTATTTGCTCCTGAAAATACGTGTACAACGTTTGACGACAGACTCCTGACGTCAAAATAAGTCGATCTAAGCCAACTTAGTTATATCCAAAATTGTCTCGTTTAGCCGGTAAAGGGCGTCAAAAAATTAAATATAACAAAAACTGTATAAATGTATTGAAGAAACAATTACAAATATAAAATCATACTTTTCTAAGTAATAAACGCCTAAGATAAAATAATTTAATAGCGTCAACATCTTAAAATACTTCAAGAAATAGCCCAATACTGTATATTTACTTATTTATATAAAAAGGGTGGGGTAAGGGGTGGCAAATAACATCGACGAACACCTACATGCCATCCAAATGTCAACCTCACCTGCACGCGGTACACCCTGCTTGATAATTGACGAGGCTCTGGCGACCGAACATTGGCGGGATAACCATATTCTTACAAAACCCAGGACTAAATCCTTGGTAACACCAAATTGAGGAAGGCAACGGGAGCCCACCTCAATAACTACTTTCCCACGAAAATGAAATGGCTTTACTCAAAGATAAATTTTCCGGAGACAATCCCTCAATCGGATATCCGGGGGGGATGGCCTTGAGACAAGCTAAATTCAAAGGTAACAGATAGAGAAACAAAAGGGAAGAAATGCTATTAAACTTTTGTGCTGGTAATGGACTAACAATATTGAACACAGTGCATCAACAACACATTTGTCGATTATATACTTGGCAATCCCCGGGTGATCGGTGTAGAAACCAGATAGACTACATACTGATACGCACTCGATAGAGAACGTCTATACAAAACACAAAAACCCTTCCTGGAGCAGAATGTGGCAGCAATCATAAACTTCTTACAGCTCGCTTCAAACTAAAACTGAAGGTACCACAAAGAAGAACAACATCACCTAGAACACACATTAGTGACAAAAAAATACTCGAAGAAAAACTGCAGACAAAACTTGATAACCCACCTACACAACAAGAAGCATTAACACCTGAGGAAATATGGCAATTTACCAAACTGGCCATTAAAGAAACTATAAAAGAAACCAAAAAAAACAAATAATAGAAAAGCGCCAACACTGGATAACGGACCAAACTATGGAAATAGTACAAGAAAGACGAGATCTAAGGGCAAGTGGTATAGATACAGAACAAAAACGGATTAAATACACCGAACTTAGCAAAACTATACAACGATGCTGCAGAAAGGATAAAAACACACACCTATTAAGAATCTGCAACGAAGCTCAAGGGCATGCTGAAAATAATAACACAAAAGACCTTTATAAACTAGTAAAAACAATAAACAAAAAAAATACACACCTTGCTCATGGACTATCGAAAATAAAGAAGGCGAAAAAATAACAAACATAGACAAAACACTGGAAGTATGGAAAGAATATTGTGAAAAACTATTCAATGACCAGGTAAGAACAGACACCTATACACAAGAAAATATGAAGGAGGAACCAGCTATCCTAAAGGAGGAAATAAGGGATGCCATAAAAAAGCTGAAGCCCCTAAAATCTCCGGGAGCAGATAACATCAGAACTGAAATCATCAAAGCAATGGGAGAAAGTGGTGTCCACATACTACATAAAATATGCAACGGAATATGGTCAACAGGACAATGGCCTGATGACTGGGTAGAATCGGTATTCATACCATTACACAAAAAAGGATCCAAAGAGAAATACGAGAACTATCGGCTGATTGCACTAATGTCACATGCCAGCAAGATCCTCCTCAAAATTATAAATGAAAGACTAAAACCATTTCTGCTGTGGCAAATACCACCACAACAAGCTGGATTTGTGAAAGGAAGAGACACTCGTGAACAAATTTCCAATATAAGAAGGATCATTGAAAAAGCCCGAGAAATCAATAAACCAATATACATGTGCTTCGTTGACTATCGTAAAGCCTTTGACAGTATGAAGTGGGAAAAACTCTGGACCATACTACGCAAAATAGGAGTGCCTCATCATCTTCGTACATTAATACAACAGCTGTACAAAAATAGTAAGGCAAGAGTACAAATAGATAAACACCTCTCAAACCCCTGCAACATCAAAAAAGGAGCGAGACAAGGATGTATACTCTCACCAATCCTCTTCAATATATACACAGAATACATAATGAGGAGAGTCTTAGAAAACTGGAATGGAAGTATAGGTATAGGAGGAACACCCATAAACAACCTACGATATGCCGATGACACTGTGCTGCTAGCATCAACTGCAGAAGAACTTACAGAACTGGTTCAGAAACTGAAAATAGAAAGTGAGAGCTATGATTTGGAAATAAAGAGTAAGAGAACTTCAAAAAACATGGATGGATAGTGATATAACTCTAAACACTAAAAAACAATTAATACAAACACTAGTATTCTTAGTGCTACTATATGGCTTCAAATCATGGACAATTAAAAAACAGGACAGACGAAAATTGATGCATGTGAGATGTGGTGCTGGAGGCGTATACTACGTGTCCCATGGACAGCTCACAGAACAAACATATCCATTAATAATGAAATAAATGAAGCCCAGCGACTATCACAGATTGTCTTTGCAAGAATCCTAAAATTCTTTGGCCACATCAACAGAAGAGATGATAACAACCTAGAAAAACTGGTGATACAGGGGAAAATGGAAGGAAAAAGACCGAGAGGAAGATCACCAATGAGGTGGACTGACACTATTAAGGCAACAACCAACCGCACAATAACACAAGCAACAAGGGAATCCAGGAACAGGGAAAGATGGAGAGATATTGTACGAAGAACGACAGCAAAAGAGTAAACCACAATCACGACCTCTCTGAAAAGAGAGAAAACGAAGAAGAAGAAGAAGATAAAAAAAATTATTAAATTCTATTTAAAATTATGATAAAATAATAATTCAGTTTTAAATTTATTAAAAACTATTATTTATATTTTATTATAATTTATGACATTAATTTCTATATTTATGGTAGTAAAAGATTGTATGATTTTTTGTAATAATAAATGTTTTATTACTGTTACAGATGTAAAATTTTATGCGTTGAAATTGTTGTTCATTGTCTATGTAATCGCGCAATTTAATTTTATGTTACATTTTTGCACTAAAAATATATTTATTGATAGAGTAAGTACATACTTTACCGTAGCACAATCCATTAGAAACTATGTTTTGTCAAAGTCATTTTTAATCAAATTATATTTGCAATTAGCATTGAAATGTATTAAAAAAATCTAAAAACTCAATTATTTTGATACTAGGATATTTTTTCGATCATTTCCAACTATAATTTGACAAAAAAAATTGATCTTTTTTTAAGCAAATGAAACAATCGCATATTATTACAACAGATTTGTTTCAAAATACGTACGATTGCTTTGATATACTTGCAAAATTTGCTTGAAATGCTACAAAAAGATGTTTTGCAACAGTAACAGTGAGACTTCTCTTCCGTATGAACGTGAAGAGTCACCTGTGCGGGGGTATCAGCATATTCCCTACTTAATTGGCCGGAGACAAGAGGTGCTCGGGCGCCACCACCGGGGGTAAGCTTTTTATGGGACTTTTAACAACGCAATTATGGTGCCCCAGCCCACCAACAGATGGCGCCCGCAGTATTAAAATAGAATTAATTCCAAAATTTAACTACTTGCCCTGCCGCTAGGTTACACTACGGTTGCACTTCGTCATCCACGCGCTCGCTCTAGCACATGTCATGGCATGTGATCCAGAAAGAGATCGCAGCATTGTCGGCTAATTTTCCCGAATTTTCCAGTTATTTGTAGATTTGTGATTTATGTTCTTTTATACGCTAATGTAAGTATTCTTTTTAAATAATATTTAGAAATTAGTGTTATATATAGTACTGTAATTTAAATTTCATTAATGCAATATAACATACTTCTGCACACATATAGGTTATGTTTTTATTTTTATATTTATAAACAAGTACATGTAGGTATAAAAAGTTATTTAATAAAATAAAGTACAACACACATACGGGCCTATTCTGTATAATTTTAACATCGATGTTAGTTAAAATTGCTGTTAAAATCTATGTTTAGCCAATCAGTTGCCGAGTTTTTTAAATGTAAAAATATACAGTAAATGTAGGAAACAAGTGACTTTATTTTGTGTAACGATAATAGCAAGTGCAATGTATTTATATTTGTATCCTGAGCGACATCAAGAATATTATTATTATTAGACCGAATAAAAATTTTCAATATCCATCTATTTTGTTATCATTAAAACACACATACTAGCTCTAGTATTGTATACTGAATAAGACATTTGACAGTATAAATAATGTGCTAATACTGACGGCTATCAGTCACTTTTACTTGTTTCCTGTATCTACTGTATTTCTAAGAACTTTAAAATCATTATTGTGGCTTCAACCTCAAAAATAATTATAACTTATTTGGTATCACTGTAAATAAAATTTCAAGCTTTTCAAAAATTTTATAAAAAATTCTATATTTTATTAAAAAAATATGTTGTTTTCTGAGGCTCATTTAAACGCACTGTAGAATATAATTAAAACTTAATTGAAATAAAGAAATTTTTTAAGAATATCAAAAATTCTAATGGTTCCATTAAAAAAATATATTAACAATCACTAACATATATTAAAATAATTTAAAATGTTACATGTATTTGATTTTTAATAAAATGTATATTTCTATTTTAGTGTGAGGATTCTAGGATTTGATGACCAGACCAGGATAAGTCAATTTTTGTTAAATATTTTAATTGTTACTTAAATTGAGTAAAAATGAATGTATACAACTATTCCTGTAAGTATCCTACTTGCCAAAATATCTATTATTCTAATCCGAGCACACCTAATTTACATTAGATTTCCAAAGAATTTTGATAGGAAAAAGATATGGATGGATGTTTGTGGGTTTGATTAAACTGTAAATTGTAATAGTTATCGGTTATATCAGAACCATTTTACTGAGAATCAATTTAAAAATATAGAAAGAAATAGTTTAAATTACAATGCCGTTCCAAGTCATTCGACATTTCAAAATTTAAGTAATATCAATAAAAGTATTGAAAGTGTACCGCGTATTTGCAATCGGTATCAAATATTTCAAAAGAAAAACCTGATAATTTTATTGATAATAATTTTAATTTTTTAAATGAGAAAAATAAAAATGAAATAGGTATGTTGAGCAAGTTAGGATTATCAAAAAAGATGTTGAGTCCACAAATGCAGGTGATGTATCAGTTTCATTAAAATACTCAAAGTAAACTTTGTAAATTAAAATCTAAACTTGCAAAAACAAAAGATGAATTTGGTACTTTAAAAGAATTGTATAAAAATGGTCGCTTTGAATTTATTGAACAAAATTTAAATAGTGTTGCAATAGATTTTATTAATTCACAATTGCAAAATTGTGATAAAAAGCCATCAGCTCGCAGATGGACTATAAACGACAAGACATTTGTCTGTCAGTTTATAAACAAAGTCCTCGATTATATAAATATCTCTAATTTTACTTTAATTTACCATCAACGCAAACCTTGAAAAATGTGTTGTCAAAAATTCCTTTTGCAACAGGAATTAACCATCCTATACTAGAACATTTAAAATTAGAAATTTCTAAATTAAATTAGTTGGATAAGTGTTGCACGCTAATATTTGACGAAGTTTTTTTAAGCCCTGGCCTTTATTTTGAGTGTAGCAAAGATTTTATTTCTGGGTACGAAGACCTAGGGCATTTAGGTCGTACAAAGTATAGAGAAAATCATGCTCTAGTTTTTATGGTTCACGGTATTCAAAAACCATGGAAACAAGTAATTGCATATTATTTTACAGCAGGTTCAATTTCAGTACATGACTTAAACAACTGCTTATTAATTTTTTTTCAAATTAGTTTAAATATAGTAGTCACAGTTTGTGACCTTGGTCCAACAAACCGACGTGCTCTTTCTGAGTTATGTGCAGAAAATGCAGATAATGAATGCCCATTTCAATTCAAGGTCTAAAATGCAAAAATTTGTGTAATTTATGACGTACCACATTTATTAAAATGCACAAGAAATTCTTTATTAAAGTGCAAACTTCAATTTGATTTAAATAAATTTGCCAAATTTGAATATATCGAAGCAGTTTACAAATTTGATCAGCAGAAACATCTCGAAAGTTCATCAAAATTGAATAAAGAATATTTTAACTTTAGTAATACCTACACTAACGTCCGCCGGGTTTGGACGGTTGCATACAGTAACTAGTGATTTACCTATTTATAGCAAATCACTAATTACTGCACAAAAGAAAATACTAGCCATTTCATACTTCCGGCGGAGGTTTATTTTACCCATGGCAAACCCCATATGGGACGCCTATGGGGCATAGCACATGAGCAACAGCTGATGCCTAACATCAGCTGTGCGGCAAAAAATAAGTGTGCCGTGAGTGTACAGTGTGTGTAGTCCAGGGCAGTGTCAAACTAAGGGTTACAACACTCGCAGGTGAGTAATAAAGCCTTATTGATTACATGGAATTGCACGTGGTTTGATAGGTTAGATCCGCGTGCATCCTCAAACAACGGAGTGGCAAGCCAACAAACACGCAGGTTTGTTGCGTCATCAATTAAACATCATGTCGCAGACATGAAAAGTGTTGGTAGCCGGCTAATTACGATGTTTAATTAATGGCAGCGAGGTAGGCCACCCCGAATACAGCTAGATGCTACCAGGGTTGCCTAGCATACCTATTATAATTACGCGGCTAATTATGCCTGCGTTCAACAAGAGTGTCTATGAATAATGCTGCATAAGAAGCGCGCGTTCATAAAAATAGAATACATAAAACTAACCAATGAACGTTGGCATTATTTAATAAATAATGACGTGGTTTGTTACAACAGCAATATTAACTATTTCTATAACATAGATGTTGTTGACAATTGTGATTTTAATCATTTTTAATGTTCCAACTGCACCTTTCTTGTTGTAATCAAAGTAGATAATTTCAAATTTCTAGCGTTTACGGTTTAGAATGTTTAGGCTACCGAGGCTTACCCCATCAAACTTAGTAAAATAACGTATCAAGTGCTTTTACTTTTTGAAATCTAGCTGTTTAAAGGAAAATTTGACTTTTTAGTAAAACCAAGATGGAATTTCCAGGTAATTGCAAAAAAATCAAATTCCGTGGAAAGTAACATTTTAATCTTTAAGACTGTTCCGCTATTTGCTAAATGTTTTTATTAGATCTTCGTTTATTCTATTGGCAAGTGCCTATTAAACACCAACATTGTCGTTATACAGCTTACGGTCAACACTTTAGCTTATCAATTCAAGGTCCTTTTCTTAATCCTTAAAACTGCAGTAGCTAATTTTACTCTGTTTTTGAAAGCTTTGCGTATGCATATGTCGTTGATGTACGGATTACGTCCACTTTGTTTTCAAAGCAACTAAATCTTACACAGACGCGGGAAGCTGATTTTATTTTAAACCTTAAAAAATTCGTTTTTTCAAAATAATTTTTTTTGGTATAGGCCTCAAAGACTAACGGCAAATCCGAAGAAGATCCAAAACATGTTAAACAGTTTTTTCTTTACCAATTTTGACTGAGCGTTTGTATAAAATTTGTCAGCGGTTACGGCACCCATGATAGTTTTCTTGCGTAAAATTGCAAAATGATTTTGAGAGCAGGCACAATAAGATGCATTTTTAGCTGTAAAGGTGATTTTAGCAAAATAGGTTTTATTGTGTGACCCTAAACCCAATCTTCCGTAATTCCGTAATTTTTTGATCTATTCTTTTATTTACGTAGATTCATTTTTATTGCTATTGCTCATAGATGCGAATATAATTCTATAAACTAAGTAGCATACTAATTTTTTCATCATGTTTAATTTAAACCTACAAAACCTGCATTTTGCTGAGTGCGTTTTATTTTTAAGGTAAATTTTTTTTGTAATGATTAATATGTTTTGTTTATTATTTTGTAGTTATTTTTAGTTAATGGTTAATTTGCAATCTATGAGGATTAAAATAACTAGTATTATAAGTTTTTTAAATACTTAAACAAATGATGGTGATAGTTATACATATTAGAAAATATTTCTCAACATGTAATGTGTTTAAATTTTTCTAGACTTGGTAAATGGCTTGATTTTTAAGTATCTAGTTGTATATCATGTTGACACAATTTATAAAATTGTCAGAATGAAGTTTTAGAAAATGCAACGCTAAAAATATTTCAATGGATAAATCTATCAAACCAAATAATAACAATTCAATCAACCAAAGTAATGAAGAACAAAATATTATAAAATCTAAATTGAATGAATTACTTCTGCCTTTAGAAGATAGTTTAAATAAAAATGAGTTTAAGAGTAAAATTAATAAAATTTTTAAACAATTTGATGATATTAAATCTGAAATACAAGAACGCCCAAGAACTAGTGATGGCAACTATATGAATGACTTAAATGAGAAACAAAATGAAATTGATAAGGCGCGGCCACAATCGCAACATGCATTTGATTTGATATCAAGAAAAAATTTAAGCAAACAAGATGCAGTAAAAGTTGGAACTACTTTAAAAGAAGCGGCCGATCATATGCATAATAATGATGATTGTATCACACCAGAAATGCAATAAATTTAAGTAATTTTTTTTATAATAAATATTTTTTGACGCTATTTCTTGTTTATTTTCAATTTAAAAATGCTGTATATTTTTTAATGTTTTGTTCATTTGTCCAGCAACTAGGAAAAAATACTGCACTATTAAATAAATGTGAATAATTATGTTCTTAATTTTGAAATACAAATTATCACCGTTATATGAATATTAATATTAGTAAAAAATAAAAGTAACTAATGTACAATATAATTGTGTTGATCTTTTGCATATATATATATATATATATAAATATAAGAGGTTACGTTATATTTATGATCTAATATTAAGTATATGCTTTTAAAAGCAAATAGAAGTATTTTTTGTTTGTTTATTGGCTAATATAAAATAATAATAATCTCAGGTCAAAAACCTGAAAAAACAACACAACACTTTAAAATATTTGAAATAAATAAATAAATACTTAAAACTAATATTACAGTTACCTAAATTACAATTAAACTTAAAGCTAATATCACAGGTGACTCCAAAGTTGTAGAAAACTTTGTTGACTAACTAATATAGACTAGTCAATAAACACCAATAAATAAATTAACATAAAAACAGATAAAAAAAAAACACTAACAATTTACAGTTTTTTGAAAAGTCCAGCGTCTTGTAAAAAACTGAACGCACTTTTTCATAGACTTCTTTTTATTTGACAAAATGTACACTACATTGTCTAGGAGCTCAAGCCAATTACGGTAAGAAAGGTGAACTCGGCATTCCTCCAGAATGTGTTTTACCGTCAAAGGGTTGTGACATGTTTCGCATGTGGGCTGGTTGTCGCCGGTCAGAAGATATGAGGATGTTAAGTTAGTATAACCTATGCGCAGGCGGCATAAGGCGAATTCTTCGCTCCTGCTGAGATCTACCGGCGACTTTCACGCCGTAACGGAAAGCTTGATTTCTTTCAACTTGCTCTCAAAGCTGTTCCACTCTTGTTTCCAATCCTCAATATTTTTAAACTTATGTAAAGTTTTAAGTTATTGAGCCTTACAGGAATATTGTCCGTGTGATCCACATCCGCCGCCTGACAAGCAGCTTCATCGGCCAGCTCATTATCATCGATACCTACATGACTTGGCATCCACACAAAGATAATCGTCCTCTGTGAGAACCGGGTCAATTTGTAGACCGAAGCATGTATGAGCTGAACCAACAGATTAGCAAAATATATTAAATTAGTACTGAAGATGGTACTCAAATAGTCAGAAGAAATTCTTCAGATCTGCAGTTATACATTTCAGAGTAGCGCAGAGCTTTATATATTGCATATAATTCTGCGGTCTACAAGCTAGCTGATTTATGACGACCACAAGTGAGTCGCATCATTGTCAACCAATGCGTTTCTCACACCGCGGTCCATCCTGGAGCCGTCCTTGTACAACCAAAGAAAGTTTGGATATTCTTCAATTAGGTTAAAAAATTTGCAAAACTTTACAGAACCCAACTTTATACAGTATAGGAAGACAAATTTTTAATTTTTCTATTAGCTCTTGCGCTCGGACGGATACGTCATAGTGACGGTAGACTTGTAACGGACCTAGGGTCCGTTTTGTGCATAATAAACTACTTCTCAAATTAATCCTGGTATTTTTCCCGAATTTCGACCCCCCCGTATATCAATTGTCAAATTAATTTGTTTTGCCCACCCTGTATTTGTGTTAATTAAAATAAGGATTTTATTAATTAATGTTAGGGCAAAACAAATTAGATATTCGTGGTCGGGGTAATACCAGGAGAAATAATTATTAAGGACATTATGTCCGCAAACACCTAATTAACCCAAGGGGGCCGGACATAACCTCTCGCCACGTGCACATTTAAAAATGCTACTTACTGTTTTCACCGGACACATTCACATCCACACACTCTCTCGATGTATTCCCGGGCACAAAAACATTATTTTTATTACGCGTGCCGTTGAGACAAGTGTAAACAGGTCTCGCGCGATAATCAGCTGTTGTGCCGATTTCGGGGCTATTGCCATCTGGCGAGTCTATGTCCGACCCTCGAATAAGAGTCCGGATTGTTATGCAATGCACAATTTTATGTATAATCATTATTAATTAGTGTAATTAGAATTTAATTATTAGTTTAGTTATTTTTATGTTTTGCAACTATATGTTGGCAAGCCTGGCGGGCCATCTCCACTCCTCGGGTGCGGGTATATTTACGCGTGGCCTGGCCAGGTAGAGGCAGTCAAGCTTGCACTCAGCCAAGCAAACAGTCGACCCGAAGAATCAAGTCCTGAGAAGTAAGAGCCGTAAGTCTAGTACATGTTAGTTTTAGTTAATATTAACCAGTGGCCCAATCCTGACAGGACACTGGTTGATTTTGTAAATAGCAATAGTTTTAGTTATTATTAACCAGTGGCCCGACCCTGACAGGACACTGGCTGATTTTGTAAATAGTATTAGTGTAATTAATATTAACCAGTGGCCCGATCCTGACAGGACGCTGGTTGATTCTGTACATAGTGTTAGTTTAGTAAATGTTAACCAGTGGCCCGACCCTGACAGGACACTGGTTATCTTAGTACTTAGGCTTATTTTATTTGAGTTGATTTCTGTTGTTTTGTTCACTTACTGAATATAAATTTATTTCCTCCTGACCTTGTATTGTTTTATTCATAAGCACCCGTCCATCTTGCAATAGGTGGTGGCGCCCGAGACCTCCTAGGCCAATATCGAGCCCTGTCGATCACGACTGATCGCTACTCAGCCGCTTCCGGTCATCAGCGACAAGGAAGCGTTACAGACTTAAGTCTATACTTTTGCCACTGCACTTCATTATTAATAAAAATTTGTTGGTTTATGTGTTCCTTTTTGGCACATGTTGCCGCTCTGTACTGAAGTACAAAGCGTTTTCGACGTATGGTCAGCGGAGTATATACTTAATATTAAATCAAAAATATAACTTAACTTCTTAATGTAAAACAACTTATGTGTGATGCTAATGCTATATACAAAAGTATAACTTATGTTTAAAGGTAATACAATTTAAAGTAAATGTAAACAAATCAAATAAATAAGCACAAGAGTTACAAATAAAAATCATTTATACATATTAAATTATGACTACGACATTTAAAAGATTGGGTTGATTAAAATTATATTTTTAAATAAATTACATTGCCTTGTCCTGGACAAAAGACTATAGTTCCTATAATTAGGTAAACTTTTTGATTAAAAAATAAGGTATTACATTATATTAAAACTAAAATCTAGTATTGTCAATAATTCTATATAGTTAATATACCTATTTACTAATTTATGCATAAAACATAAGTCGTAAACAAATCTCCGATCTTTAAGTAGACCCAAATTTAATTGTTGTTAATAAAGATCTAGTTTTACATTTCATAAGTTTTAAAAACTTATGTTAAAAACCTTCAATGCTATTTGCTAATTCTTTTAGATATGATGACCATATGACAGACTTCCACTCTGTTAGTGACCTAACTAATGGCCGATATAATGGTACAATATTGTTTGAATTGTTTGATTGTAATTCAAAAGAAGATCTTATAACAAATCTCAACATTTACGCGCTCTGTTTGAGATGTATTAAACGTGCATATTAAATATAAGTTTGCTATTCAGTAAAATGCCAACATCAGACAATTCATTTACTGCACAAAGGTTCAAATTATTTAAGCTGTATGTTTGCTTTACCATAGTTTTTGTTCTAGATAATGTAAATGATTTGCAATTAACTAAATTTTAATGTAAATTATTATTGTTGTTAGTTGATTTAAGTCATTAGCGAAAATAAAAATTTACAATTTACAAATGTAAATACCATATCATTAATAAAAATTTAAATAAAAGGTACAATGCGACCTTTAAGAAACACCAAACACCAGAAGCAACAGATACTTCTTTGGATAAGTGGTTATTTATTTTTACACATTGTGTTTTTTTATTCAGGTATTTTCTTATTATTATTTACAACGTTGATACTAAAATCTATAGATGTTAATTTAGCAACTAAAATAATATGATCTATCGGCACTCTACTTGTAAATTATTTTCCAATTTTTTTTTATATATATATATATATATATATATATATATATTCCTTGAGTTATGGTGGGCGTTATTATGTGATAGTTCATTTTAAGATAAATAAAACACATCTACTATGTACTATATTACAAATATATTTAAAAACCATAATATGTTTCAACCTTATACAAGGCCATCATCAGACAGCGATAAACAAGTATGACATAATACTAATAAAAAATAAAAATACAAGGGTCGTATTTTTAGTCATTATTTTATAGCCACATTTTGTTTTAACTGTATAATAATTCATAAGGTGGATGCGGATATCCACGCATATTTTATACAACCAAGAAAGGCCACTTTGGAAATAGCAAACCGGGACGGAGAGGATCCCACGTGGAAGGACCAAAGACACCGCAAACAGCTTACATATCTTAATATTTTATTATCCTAATTACCATTATGCGGGTATTATTGCAATGTTGTTGATGGCAATTACTGCCTCAGTGTTAGAATTTTTAAAGTCGCTTTTTTACATTCATTCTTAAACATTTTTTTCCTGATACCGGTAGCTAACAAAACTTTAGTTTAGTTTTTAAGATAATAAGTTATATATGTAAAAGTGTATTTGAAGTTAATTTGGTAAATTTATGGGTATTGCTTATACTTTTAATATTGGTATTTTTTTAAATTTTATCTCCGGTTGGTATTTAAATTAAAAGTTGTTTTTTTTTGTATTTGATTATATCAAATACAAAAAAATGCTCCTTTTGTTTTAGAAATTAAATTTTCGTTTACATGAAATATCTTATTGTTATTACTCACCTAAGACAGTATTTCGTGATTTTTGTTGTATCGGCTTGATATGTTATTTATTATCATTAAATCAAATTCTATATTCTACGGGTAAAATCCATTTCTCTGCCGAAATTAACAAAGTAAGGTGAGAAACCAATTACCTCATAATGATTATATCACAAGCTATTTTACGTCCAATTTTTTCTGGTCACCATTGTTTTTTATTACTTTATTAACTCGCTCACATGGGTTGGCTTGCGGGTGAAAGAAACAGTTAAAGATAATTATGTGACTTATATTGTACACTGTTGTCGCACAATACGTATTAAGGAACACCATATATGAGGAAAACTTCGTTTTCCATCAACTTTGTCACTCTATCAGCTGTAGTTGTGCAAATTAGATACATTACAGCATATTTGCTAAATTAATCTGAAATTACCAGTACAAATTTATTCCTTTAAGTTGAACTCGGAAAAGGGCCAATTAAATCTGTAAAGATCATTTCCCATGAACAACTTACAACAGGATGACTCTTCATAAATCCGTTAGCTTTCTGTTGCTCCAGTTTACTACATCCTAGACAAACCAAACAACGTTTTACGAATAAAGATATATTGGCCTTAATTTTTTTCCAGTAATACAAATGAGACAACCGTTTAAAGGTTTTTAATACAAGTGTCCAGAAGTCGGTTAATGACACTCAAATAGAGTTTTTTTTCGTTTTTTTTTTCTACTACCTTTTTTTAATAGTCTATTTTGTCTTGTAACACAGGATAATTGCATTTGACGCATTTAAAAATATCTTTTTCACAAACACGATATGCCGCATACTTTATATGATCTTCTAAAATCTCAATTGCTCATATTATTTATCTACTTTTATAGATACGCTTATTTCTTCTAATTTTGATATTTCTTTAGATAGTGCAAAGGGTATCACAAGATTCTTTCTTTTACAATAAATTACATTTAAATTAAATTGTTGAAGGTGGACCTTGCTAAGAGACCATGAGGATCCGTTAAGTGATTCAACCATACTAAAGAATCCCTCTTGATAAGGTTTTAATTTCTCAATCAACCAAATTACTGCAAGGCACTTTCTTTCAGTGGTTGCATATTTCTTCTCTTCCTTGTTCAACGACCGACTCAGGTAACATATTACGTATTCATCATTATTATCATCTAACTGTGTTAATGCTTCCCCAATTCTATAAGCACTTGCGTTCGTCAGTGAAACAAATGGCTTAGTAAAACACTTCAACACCGGAACAGATACTAGCAAAGTCCAAACAAATTTCTTGGACACTTTCAACAAATTGTGCAAGTGCCATGAGTGAGTAGTCGGCAATAAACTGTTGGTACCAAGATGCTATCCCTAGTACGCGCCATTAAGACTTAACTTCAATGACGTTATTTGGCGTTGGCAAATTCAAAATTGCTTTAACTTTCTAGAGGTCTACAGATAGACCTCGCTTGTCTACTATATTAAATTATTACAACAAAATTTGCATTTTTTGCGTGACAAGTTGAGATTTGCGGCTATTAATCTATTAAAGATTTCTTCTAAAATTTTGCAATGTTTTTAAAAAGTCTGAGTGACCACTATAATATTGTCTAAGTAGACAAATGCATAAAGCTCAAGCACAGGTCCTAACACTCAATCAATGAAGCGTTGTCAAGCAGCTAGAGCATTATGTAGGCAAAACGCTATTTAACTTACGAAATTCAACGCAAAACAGTACTGGCAACGACCAATCTAAATTACATTTTTTGACCACTCCCAATGCAAGCATTTTGTCCAATTCCTTGTCAATGCATTTTTGTACGTACGGTGAAACTTTGTAATATCTTTGTTTAATCGGTGGTGATTCCGTATCAATTACATGTTTAACAAAATTAGTACACTTTAATTTACTTTCCATATCTCTAAATAATAAACAAAATTGATTTAAAATACACATAAGTACACTGACAGTCATGTTGGCTTTTTTTGTTTACTTTCAAACCTAGCTGTTCACGTCCAACAACTGTTTGAGTAACTCCTGAATCCAGTAAACCTATCATTTTCTTTCCTAATACTATAATTTCAAGGCCTTTGATATTTATTTTAATGTGATAATAAATAATCTAAAATTGTTTTAGTTTACAATTTTGTGGAAGATATTGGGATACTAGGAACCAATGACTTTATTTTTAGTTTCCCAAAAACTTGTTTCTTTAAAACCTCGTTACTCACATTTAAAACACTTAATTTTTGGATTTGTGCCCGTTTGCTCTTTTTCTTTTGATTACAGATTACTTTTAGGTCTTTTGTTCTAATGCTAGCATAACCAAGCCAATCTTAGTAATAGGGTACAAAGTTATTTATCATTACTTGTAATTAAGTTGACTGTAGAACTAGTACATTTTAACGGAAAAACAAACTTACCGTTACGTCACAACCTTGTGTTTGATGTTTTATTTTGTTGAAACAGGTAACAAATTTACCTGTTTCAGAAAAAAGTTTACAAAATGTTTTAATTTGCTGTCATTAAAAACCAAACTCTATTTACAAACCAGGAGGAATTTCCTAAAGTTTAATGACGGAGAATCGTGCGTGAGAGAGAGTACGATTAACCACTTTTTTTTTCTTTTTGCTCATTGAGAATATCATTATAATTTTTAATAATAAGTGTGAGCTTGTAGCTATATTATCTTTAGTTTTTGTCAAAGATTGGTTACAACGTTCAACGGTATAATTTAACTTTGTCAGATTTTTTTTATAAGGATTTCATTCCAATTTTTAGAGCATCTACTAAATCTTTCAGTTCTGCTGTTTTTGCTGACTCTACCTTTGCATTTTTATTTTTAATAGCAATCTTTTTTATTTATTTATTTATTTATTTACTAATCAACGGAAGCCATTACAAAATAAGTATATGTTTACAATTTAAAAAACATAAATTAAACATAAAACAACTAATATTAAAAATAAGAATAAAACTTAAATAGTTACAAAATATAACAAGGTCACGTATGGGTGCACAAGTGCAGGTCGCAGGGTTTTAGAAGAATCTTTAAAAAAATCTACTTTAACTTTGTTGGCGTGCCGCAAAATACGTGTAAATGCACAGTGCACCGCATAATCAGTGCGTTTAAACGGTATATGAAATAAATAGTCATTGCGTAAAACTCGAGCTGGGACATGAATAGAGCTAAGCAAATCAGGACAGTCGATAATTCCACGAAGCACTTTAAAAACTAGTGTTACGTCAAAATTAGAACGTCTTTTTTCAAGACTGGTTATATTAAATGTAGAGAGCAGTTCCGTGTAACTGCCTGCAATGTTGCATTTATACGCCAAAGTACAAACAAACTTTTTTTGAATCTGTTCAATTTTTTCTTTACTGACGGCGGTGTATGGTGACCACACATTTAAACAATACGATGATCACAAAACTGCTTAGAGTTACGCTTGACAAATCCTAAAAGTTGATAAGCTTTATCCACAACAGTATCGATATGTAGTGTAAACAAAAGGCTTGAATCAAACTTAATGCCTAAGTCACAAATAGTGTTAACTCTTAACAACATTACATTCATCAGAAAGTAACCATACATCACTGTAGACTGACGTCTAAAAAATGTCATCACTTATTTAAATTAAGTAGTAAGTTATTAGTCTGACACCAACTAGAAAAAACCTGTACTTCTTCATTAAGTAGTACAGCATCATCCAAAGACTAAATTTTCATAAAAAAAATTATATCGTTTGCAAATAATAAACAACGCGCGTTAGAAAAACGTTGTACCACATTATTGATAAAAATATTGAACAGTAAAGGTCCAAGATGTGACCTTTGTACAATCCGCTGACGGCATCTATAAGTCCACACAGCACATTTTCTCCACCATCTATTTCTACCCATATAAATGAATCGCATCTTGTTTTAAAAATATGTTGATGTTGTCAACAAACTATCACTATTAAAACCCAATAACAGTCCAGGGCCTGATAGACTAACTGTTTTCTTTTTCAACAAATGTGCGTTTGCCCTTTGTCGGCCCTTATGGCTTTTATTCAACTTATCTCTGGTTATGAATACTTTACCTACTTGTTGGAAACAAGCTTATGTCACTCCGATTCATAAGTCCGGTGCTACGAATGATGTAACAAACTATAGACCTATATCTATTTTATCAGTTATTCCAAAAGTTTTTGAAGAGTTAGTTATCTGTCAATTGACAGTCATTCTGCAATCTATAATTACTCTCAATCAACACGGTTTTCAAACTGGCAAATTGACATCTTTTTGTTGTATGAATCTTATATAACAGATTCCAGGTAGATTCAGTTTACACTAACTTTTCAAAAGCTTTTGATACCGTTGACCACAAAATACTCATTATAAAACTACGTGGTATTGGAGTTAATGGGACCTTGTTACTGTGGATTCAATCCTATTTATCTAACAGATCTCAATTTGTGCGCATTCGTCAGTGCGTTTCTTGTAATTTTGAAGTTACGTCGGGTGTTCCACATACCCCGCGTATGCAAAAAATTGACTTACCCGCATAAGTCAATTTTCCGCTGTTTTTTTTCTAACTTACGTATTGATCTTAAAACTGGTCGCATTTCTGCACAAGTACCTGAAGTACCCACTTTGCTAAATTCCCTAATTGACAATTCATAAGTCAATTTGGTTTGACTGAGACAATTGACTTCAATGGTAGAATTGTCCATAATAATTTTTTAAATCCAACCAATAGACAATACAAACAATCATTTAACAACTTTCCTTACTCAAACAATATACTAATAACAATTTTTCTACTAATTTCTTTTTTTTTTCTTATATTACCATAATACTACTACCCACCAAACAACAAATAATACCGTACTTTTTTTATACAACCAAATAATAACCAGATTATTACTTTTGCAATATGCAGCCATAGATTACCTATCAACATCAAAAAAGTTTGGCTGACCTTTTTAACATTTATCAAAAAAATTAAACATTTGGAAACTGCAAATTCTTATAGCATCAATATTTTTTTACTTTCTTGTTTATTTTTTTTACAAGGCATTACACTTCATGTAGAATTTTGCCGCTTCTATTTATCAAGACGCTCTTACAATCTATTTTTTTTTTTGGCGTGGATTAGACCCCGTCCTTTTTTGTGCCACTGAAATTTTTGATCTTGTTTACAATTTCCTTTCACTTCTGTCTATCAATCGCGTTTTTTTTACATTATTATTCTAGTTTGATGAAGGTCTTCTTCTACTTTTTTTGCTATGTTATTCTTGGTCTTTCTTTTTTTTATGTTTTTCTGGACCCATTTCATGATGCTTTGATTTATGCTTTTAAGTTGAGATCTCCAAACGTGCTTGTTATTTTACTCTGCTTGCTTTAATGTGTGAAACAACATTTTTTTTTTTTGGTTTGTCTTTTTTTTTACTTTTCTGCGGTCTTTATTGATTCCATGATTTTGCTCATAATTTTTTTTTTTTAATTTTTTGTTGTTCTTTTTTTGTCATTGTCATTGACATTGCTTTTGCCGCATAAGTTAAAATTGGTTTTATAACTGTTTTATATGTTTTATTTTTGTAGTGATGTTAATGGATCTTATCTATTGTTTTTAATTGTTATTCTTAAGTATTTTAAATTGTCTACTTTTTCAAATGTAAAGTTTCCAATTTTTATTTTTTTTGTTTGCAATTTTTTATGAATTTGTTTTTTTTAATGTTCAGTTCAGTTTTTGTTTTTTTTCTTCAATTTTTGCTATTATTTGTTTAATTATATTTTTTTGTTTTGTTATAATAACTATATTGTCTAAATACGCGACTATTTCTGATCTTTTTGTTCTTAATGTTCTTATTTTGTCAATTTTTTGTAACATATGTTTTAAGACCTCGGTTTATTACACTCAACTCATCCGTTTCTTCATGTTCTGTGCGTACGTTTGCATTTGTATTTTGATTGCCATACGTATGAGACACTTTATTTTAGTTGGTATATGTAGACTCTTTAGTGCGTGCATTAGTTGTTCTTGCTTTATTGTGTCAAAAGCTTGGATTTGTTTTACTGTGTGCAAAGCGTCTACCGTTGATTTGCTTTTTACAAAGCCCCTTTGATACTCGCCTTTTACTTCACTGTTTTTGTTAAGCCTTCCTTGTATAATTGATATCAATATGTTGTAAGCATTATTCAATAGTGTTATGCTTCTATAGTTTTGGCATGATGTTTAGTCTTTTTTGTGTATTGTTATAACTAAATCATAGTTTTGTGTGCAGTTTTTCTTATCCGTACTTTATTAGCTTCATGTTTATATTATCTCTACATGATGTTCTGCCGTTTATAATTTTTCCAACTATTTTAATTGCTTTTTGCAGTGTTGATTTTTCAATTCTTTTATTGTGTGCGTTTTCTATTTTCTTATATTTTGGTTCTGTTTCTTTATATAGTAATGTTCTATAATGTTCAATACTAAATTTGCTTCTTCTCTGCTTTCTATTGTTTTTCTTTTTTGCTTTTAAATACTTTTATAGTTTATTTTATTGCATTTAATTTTTAGTAAAATCTTTTTGAATTGTGATTTTTGTTATCTTCTTCTATTTTGTCTTTTTTATTTCTTATTAGATTATCCTGTTTTTTTGTCCGCGTTTTTGTCTGAATGTGTTTTTTATTTCTACAGATTTACTACATTCATTGCTGTACTTTGTTGTACTTTTTTTTAAATTCTTTTCCAACTTTTGTTTTGATCCATCTATTTTGCGACCCGAGTTAAAAATTGCTAATTTAAAGTGATTTTTAGCAACCTGAACACATAAACTGACACAACATTTTTGTAAATAAAATTACTATTAACATCACTTTCCCTTATAAAAAATAAAATATTGTATGTATTACGTGCATTACTAGATAATAATACCAATCGATCATGTTAACCGTTTGGTCCATAAGCACTCGAGTTAGGCTGACTAGAGTAGCACCACAGGGTTCTGCACTAGGTTCTAAATTATAGAATTTAGTTTATAATCAGCTACTCAGAATACGTCTGCCGGAAGGAGTGACAGTAACGGCATTTGCGGATGACATAGCTTTCGTAGGTAGGAATATAAACATAGAAGTACGAAATGAAAGGTTAGTGTTGGCAATAGAGATGAATGAGAAATAATGGGTTAGATCTGGCTCTACAGAAAACCGAGGCGGCATAGCTATCGACAAAGAGGACAAACAAGGGAAATGGAAAAATTCAGCTAGGTGAACAAATAATAACAATAAGAAAAAAAAATTACCTTGGAGTAACACTTGGAGCAAAGTGATGGAATAAACAGGTAAGCGGTAAGAGGAACAAAAAAAAATAAAAGAAATGCATAGTAGGTTTATGCCAAACAAGGGAGGACCAGGAAAAGAGACAAGAAGGCTAATAGCAACTGTAACTAGAAGTAAACTATTGTATGCCGCAGAAACATGAGGAGAAACTTTGAAAACAAAAAAAAAACAGAAAAGAAGTAAGAATAGCTATGAGAGCAAGTTTGTTAAGGATCTGCAGGGCCTACAGGACGGTGTCGCAGGAAGCACTAGAAGTAATTGCGGCGACATTACCCGCAGATTTAATGGTTGAAGAGAAATTAGGTGTAAAAAAATGGTAAATGAAAGAACTAGTAAGCAAGAAGCTAAGAGACAAGCAAAAGAGAATATGATGGAAAGATGGCAAAGACAGTGGAAAGAAGGAGAAATAGAAGAATGGACAAGAGAACTAATACCAGAAATAAAAGAATGGGTAAAGAAAAAACAGAAGACGTATTACTATACAACACAACTACTTACGGGACATGGAGCTTTTGGAAAATACTTTCATAAAATAAATAAGATGGAAAAAGAGGAAAAATGTATATTTTGTTTAGAAAACACGCATGACGACGCAGGACATACGCTAGCAGAGTGCGAAGCGTGGGAGAAAGATAGAAAAACGCTAGAAAATGTATTAGAAAACAAAGTAGACAAATTTAAAATAATTAAACTATGCCTAAATGACGAAAACAAATGGAGAGCACTAAGAAACTATGCAACAACAGTACTGAAGAAAAATATAGAGGAGCTTTGAGATTTAGGTAAACCAAAATGGAAGAAAACACACAAACTAAAAGCCACAGGAGACAAAGGAAGGAGGAGCAAAAAACTAAATAGAAGCAAAAGAATATAGAAAAAAGTATAAAGAGGAAAGAAACAAAGAAGGTCAAAACAGCTATGCCTGCCAAGCAATGAAAGATAAACAGAGAGACAAGAGAAAAACATATATTGAAACAATAGTACCAACAGAAATTGCAGAAATAAGGAAGAAAACAAATTGACGGAATTGACTAAACAATTTCTAAACGGAAGATACGCCATCTTAAGGTTAACAAAAATGCAACTTTCGAAATGGTCAGAGTATATCTGACAACCAGGGGACACGAAGAAATAATCCTAAACAGAGATTCAAGAATCTTACTTGAACTTCAACTGGCAATTGTAGGACTACCAAAAAGGATGCACTTAATGAAGTTGCACAAAATATTTATGAAAGAAAGAGGATACGACGAGGAAGAAGTTAAAAAAAATATAGAAAAACTAAAAAGATACCTAAAAACAACGCAAATAATTAGGCTAAATAACACAAGAATGGGAGATGGGCCGGGGACAGCATGTGTTGCCGCAGCAGAGTGCGTGAATTCCGCAAAGCCAAAACCAGCCCACCTCAAACTAGTACTACATTAGAGACAATGACTAGGACAAATTAACACCAGGACTTATGCAGAGAAGAAAACCGACTGGTATTGTCATGCGTTAGTTATTCTTAAGGGCCACTTGTTGAAGCCAACACCTCACTACGTCCTTAAACATAAACCATACCATTTAACTTTTTTGTATCTTATCACTGGCAATCTATATACTGGCATATTATCACATTTCAAAAAATGCTGAGATTTCTATATTTACTTTAATTGACTTTAATTTTTTTACATTACATATTTTTTAACGTTTGCTAATTCTATACTAGACTGAATTTTAATGTTAAACAGTTTGATTCTTTCTGATCATAGTGGTACAAATTTTTAAACAAAAAAAAAACAATTTAACAAACAAATTAGATTTAAAATTTAAAAAATCTGGATAAAATATACTAAATATTATTATTTACCTTTTGTTATTTATAAAACATCTTTTGTCAAGCAATAACACCACTACTGATAAAATAAAGTTTCAATTGATATTTATTTCAAAAGTTAATCGTTATACAAACCATTACATAAATTATAGTGTAGGTATTCTAATCATTAATTTTTATTCTGTTAATATTTATTTTATTGCTTTTATATTAATGGAAACCCATAACTGTAACGGCTCTAATGTTAATAATTATATTATAATAGCTTTATTTAGATCGTTTGGTCTAAGTAATATTAAATAAAAATAGAAGTATAATAATATACTATTAACATTATTATGTTTAAAAAATTATATAAAAATAACTTTAATACGTTTTACATATTGCTGAGTATGTTCGACAATAACGTACCTTCTAGATCACTACAATCATATCATTTTCTACATCAAAACTTTCATAGAACAACGTACGGTGGTACACATAGTTCTATCTCTCGCATTTCTAAAAATGTTAATGAAGTCGCAGAATTAATTGATTTTACCGCAGTGTCATATATTACATTCAAAGCTAAATGCCGAAGCGTGCTTTAATCTACACTTATATTTTTGTCGTTTTAATTTTAATTTATTGAATTTTGATTTTATTCTTATTAATAGTTTGTTATATTTATTTTTATATATAGTGTTTTTTTTCTTCTGTATACTATATTGTTCTTGTAAATGCTGAAACGTTAATAAATTATAATAATAATTATTATTATTATAACTACTTATTATTGACTAGTGGTTGTTGTTTTATGGTTTCAATTATTGTATTCAACGCACCTAAGCATGTTATTGTAGAATACACACATTTAAAACAATCAATAAAAAGCTATAAATTATATTAATTTTTTTTGTACAATTACTTTAAGTTATTATAATTTTCATTATTAAATAATATCATAATCGACTGGTTTTGTAAAAATATCTGCAATTTATTAAAAAAAAAAAGATTGTTTATGTTTTCTTTAATTTTTTTTCTTATAATTTTTTTAAATTGACTATGTTTTGAATGCAAATGGAAAGAGTTGTGGCTTAAGTTTAATTTTCATCTATTACTTTTAGCAGCTACCCCTGCCATTTTGCAAATTATTAAAAGCAAACCGACTGCTATAATACTAGAAATTGTAGTGAAAACAGCTACTTTGGCGTCATTCCTATTTTTACATTTAATTAGATTATTTTTTTATTTTTTTACCAGTACATTCAGAAAGGATTAAATTATATTTTGCTAGAGTATTTTAGACTTTACTGGTGAAAAAATAAATTGATTATCAAAGAAAGAAAGATTATAAGAAATTAAGTTGTCTAATTTATAAAATTAAAAGAAAAGTTAATCTTCAATCAAACAAGCATAAATTCAAATTTTCAGTAGCCGATAAACACCTTATTTGAGCTCACATTAATTCTTTCCCGCACTATGAATGTCACTACTTTTAATTAGAACTTAAGTATTTATTCCCTGTTATCTACAAATTTTACGCCAAAATATTTGATGAATACTTTTTAAAGCTAAATTTTAAACGTTCCACTGTTGATGCATGTAAAAAATAAGGATAAAAAGCAAACTAAACAAAACCTCAAATTATACCACAAAAAAATAGGAAAAGCACAAAATTCATGACAGAGAGTCTAAAGTATTCAACTTTCAATCAGTTTTTTTAAAGCTGTATGTATGGGCTTACAACAGGTTATGTTTGTTCCTGTTCTAAATCACAGCACCATGTATTATAGTAAGCAATTTTATACCTACAGTTAAGGCACTCATTTGGGAGACACTGGTTCATTTTATGTGTATGTAGCATAGAGGCATCGGAAACTTTGAGAAAAATAAAATAGACTCCTGCTTTTTCAAAATTGCATCTACTCCGGAATACTATACTCGCAATATACTGCTGATGTTGTGTGATAATTGTGCATGCCAAAATAAAAATAATATGTTCTTGATGACTATTATTTATCTTGTTTGTAAAGGATTTTATTGTTTGATTTAAAACAAATATATTATAAGTGGGCTTAGTACTGCGCAAGTATTCAATGCGTTTTAAGTTGTGCCTATGAAGAAAAAAAAATTCATAGACTTTGCACAGTTTGCACGTCAATACATGAACACTCAGTCAATACAAATAAGTAGTATGCATTTGTGTTTCTTACAAAATGCAAAAAAGTGTAATTGCTCAATAGTAGAGCACTTGATCCCTGACATGACTATTTAAGACTTGGTTTTTATCCACCGGGATGATTTGGAAATTACCTAATAAGCTGTTGGTCCCATCAACTCCTTTTAAACATGTCTTATACTTACTGGGGCAATGTAAAATAGCCGTAAAAAGCAAAATAAATAAAAAAAAAATTGTTACAAGCTTTGGCCTTAAAGTGGGTAGTTTATTTTGAGTTCTAGTTTAGAAGACCTGAACAGATTTATTAAGATTAGCGTCAAAAAAGTAAAAATTTACTGGGAATGTTAGACTCTATAAAAAAATGTGAAGGAAAAGATTTTCTTTACGTGCCTTTTAGAGATCAAAAAGAAAATGTAGTTATCCTCTCTCGACAAATAAAATGCTGTTATTTTTGAGAAAAAAAAAATGTATTTTTTCATGAGATAGTAAATGCAGTTTTATTGAAGAAGAAAATGCAACACCACAAGTAAGGATGTAGATGTTTGTCTCCAATACAATAAAACTTGCATTTTTTATTTGTATTATTCAACCAAAACAATAATAATAATACGGTACAGTTGCAATCATTATTTCATTTGTTTGGATTGTATTAAAAACTAAATAATAATAAGAAAAAATAATACTATAGATGATATATTTACCTACCTAAACAAAGTAGAATACAATATTAAAACTATTAATCTAGGATCATTCACCAATTAGTTTTGCATCAACTTTTGTCACAAAATAATCAACGCATTAATTACAGATCTATTACAGACAAAAGTCTTTTAATATTGTACAACATAATAATTACTCTAGACTGAAGTTTTGTTGCCGATCACAATTTAACTATATAACCAAAACTTAATACGGTTAGCCAAAAAAAAGCACATGATGACTTTATTTATAAATTATATAATCCTCAAAGAGCTATGAGCCAGATAATCAAATTGCAAAGCAGTAGCCATATCATTATCAATAATAGATCTTTTACACCGGATCAGTTATTTTGTTGACATAGCTCCGACTATTTTCAATAATTTGTTTGCAAGTGCAACTAGTTTTATAAGTTACTTATTAGTTTTAGAACCTTTATTAAACTACGTGATATTGTTGATTGACATATTATATTAGGAAGATATTCAACCTTATGGGAATAAACGTCCGAGATAACGAACCTACCACTAAGAGGCGCTGCCTGCGGGATGTAAAACTTGGATAAGATAACCAAGGATGTTATACTATATACTGGATTGGCAACCACCGTATATTAACATAGGGAAATAGTGTGTCCAAATCCGTGGGTAGGCAACTTGCCGTTGTGCCGTATAAATTTGTTTTACTCTGTCGCACTAGTCTACGCCATATACAGTTTAAATGAGCAATATTAACAAGCGAAATAATGGTTAAATACTGGGTTGCATTTGGATGTAAATCTTTAAAACAAATAGGAAATGGAATTTAATTTCATTAGTAAGCATTTGCAATTAAAATATGTTATGCTGTTTAATATAAAAATTATATTAAATGTAAGTAAACAATATTGTTGGGTAATAATTATACTTTTATATGCTAGTTTTGTGTTTAAATTTTATTTAGAATAATTATTACCTTCCCCTTAAATATCTTATATATAAAATATATGCAAAAGTTCACAACAAACATTTTGTATTGTGATTAAATGTTGTTTTTGATCATTCTATTAATATTTATATCATTGTAGTTGTAATAATTTTATAAAGTAGATCTTTATGTTTAATACATTTAGACTCAATGTAGCTTATTATTAATACTTTACTTTCGAGTTTATGCACTTTTTTAAAATTATTTGTAATAAAATATAATAAAATTAATACTTTTTTTAAAAATTACTAACTCTAATTTTTTAACCGTGTAAGTAATCTATTACTGTTTCTATTAAGTAACTTAAGAGTTAATAAATAAATTTCTTTTGTAAGATGTATCAGATACAAGTAAAAACTGACATACGAATGCGTAACTTTAAAACACGCATTATTCACGGTTTGGTTAACGAATTATTATGTGAGTACGATATTATGTATATTTGTCAATATATTTTATATTTTAAACAAATGTACAAGTTAGTTTTACTTTTTTATTATTATTCTTGAAAATATTGAGTGTCTGAAATAAGAAAGTTTGTTTTATTTTTTATAAATCTTATTAAAGTCATTAATAATTGAAATTATATTACTTTTTTTTATGAGAAAGATTAGTAATACTTGGTAGTATAATTTGATATATAAAATAATAAAATACAGTTTGTAATTATTGTTTTAAATCAATTTTTCTAAAATTCTGTCTCTCTTGCCTCGTATACGACTGTGAGATAAAAAGAGATGCTATAACGGCACAACGGCGGGTTGCATATTTCGATATTTTTCCTCACTTTATGGGGCTTGGTTGCCAATCCAGTATATAGTATAACATCCTTGAAGATAACACTACGTAGCGCTGAAGGCTGAACGAATCAAATATTGCTAATGGTTTAATTCCGTGCTAAACTAAGTTAGAGCACGAGATAACACGAGATCACGCAATTTAATTTATGGAAAAAGTGGGCAAATGCGTAAACTTGTTTGCCATATAAAATTATTTAAAAAAATGAAAGAACATATATCCAAAAAACATATTGAAATTAAATCCTCTAAGCAATTTAATTTGTTGTTTGTTATTAATGTTATTACTTTCAAACATATAGTTCTTTAAAAAACATATCGTCGGCCTAATTTTATTTAACCAAACCAACCACATTTTACAGGAGAGAAAAAACTGATTTATTATCAATCAAACGTGTAATAAATAAGTTAAAAACTGATGTATGTTAGCAAATTATTATTGATATATTAATTTATAATATAATACTTAATTATTTGTTTGCTTAAATAGTTACGGGAGTTACGACTTTTGCTGTGGTGTAATTATCATAAAATAGTGGAGATACATTTTTTTCTCACAGGACATATTATTATGATCTCGAGTAATAGTATGATCTTTATTAGAAAAATGTATTTACCATTTTATATTATAAATATAATATGAATAATACAAACTAAGATTGATTAATTTACAAATTTACACGTGCACATAATCAAATATTTATAACATAAGTTGATGCAAAACTGCTATGCCGGCTGGAGTTACGTTGTTTGCGAATGCTTACAGTCAGTTGGGTTTACAACGTTTTCTAAATGATTAGTAGCTAGTTTGCTAGTTGATCCATACCTAAATTTTACACTAGATAATTTATGTTTTTGTAATTTATGGAGTTTTGATCATTGCACATTAGACCGACAATATGTATGTGATAATCAGAGTGATAATTGATTGAAAATAGTTATTATATGTATATTTTTGTTGTTTATTTTGCTTATAAGAGTCTGTAATAAATGATTTTCTTTATATTATTAAAATCTATACTGTAATTAATTAAAAAAACTCATAAAAACTCTAACTATTTCAGTTGAAAATAAAAAAACTTAAAACTGATTGCAATTGATTATTTTTTGGTACCAATACAAAAACAATAAAATAAATTTTACTTTTTAAAAATAATATTGTTTAAATAACGGCCATTTTGGCACTCTTCAAACCTTCTAGAAAAAAAAATTTAAGAAAATCAGATGAATGTAGTAATATATCAATGTTATTAAATTACTATTCCATTGGGAATTATAAAACGTAGATTCTGGATAGCTACATCTACATTTCTCTCAATTTAGAAGATTTGTTTATCAATTTTTAATTTTTTGTGGTAGTATGAGTTTTATAGCAGGTTGATCATCTTTTCCTTGCTTTTTACCGTGGCGGTTCTAATTCTGCCACCTGTCTCTGAGTGCACACAACCGATGTAATGGTAACACATTATCTCCATTGATTAGTATTAAATCAAAGTTTTTTAATTGTAATTTATTGTTTTCCTTCCACTTGGTGCTGCTAGGTCTGATCGAGATGTTGAAACCTTGAGAGACAGTTCTTCTTTAAGAGTAGATGAGAAGGTTCTGCTAATGCGGTAGTAGTCTTCAATAAGATTGCTTCAATTTGATATAATAGAGTTGTCATTTCTTTATTCGTAAATAGCGTGTTGTCTTCAATTTTTGTAGATAAAATTTCAAAGATTTTACAGCTTTGTTGTGCTTGATAACTCTGCATTTTGATTTCACATGTTTTTGGTTTAGCATGGAAACACGTTATACATCTTTTGATAACATTATGTATAAACCATTTTCCTCCAAGAATCCAATATACAGGGTGTAGATTAATTGGCGGATAAACGCCAGGTAACTTTGTAGATCGTGCCAATAGAAAACAAAAATCTTAATTCCAAAATGCTGAGAAACTCTTTGTTTGGCCTCACGAGGTCCTCAAAGTTTCAATGTTGTCAATACAAATATTGTTTTAATTGCGTATTTTATGTACAAAGTACCTTCTTTTTTAGTATAATAAAAGTTACGAGGTTTATTAAAAACTAATAATAAAAAATTATTGAAAAATGTGCAAATTACTTTTCAAGAATAAATCAAATTTAAACTTAAAATACACTTAGCAACGTAGCAAATTTTTTAATAAAATTCAAATTATAACGTAGGCTATGCAATAAATGTCAGTTGAAATTTCTATTTTATAGTGCGTTCCGTATATCAACCGAAGCGACCGAAATCTTGGTTATCCTGAAACAGGTTTATATACGGAACGCGGTTACCTGAAAAAGGTTACAAAGGTTGCGACCGCACTCACCATGAACTAACGTCGGTGAATTTCTATTAATCGTGGTTATACATGGCGGTAAATTTGAAATACAATCAAAAGTGAACAAAAGCGTCAAATGTTGCTCGTGTATTTTATTAAATTATTAATTATAGGTTATAATGTATATGTATGTTCTTGTCAATGCTAAAACGGGCAAAAGCATGAGTGCAACAGAGCAAACATTATTATTGTGTATAGTTGCCTGTTATACCTGCCAACCTCTACTAGGATTACTGTATTAGCAGGTAGATAAATACATACAATCATCTAAGATTAAGGACTTAAATTTAAAAAAAATATAACACTAAAGCTAATAATAAATAAATTCATGAAGTTTGAACCTATAATATTTTAGTTTTGTATTTTGACGTTTCTATAACCGCTGTCGTTCCGTAAATCAAGCAAGATTTTCAGCAACCGATCAAAGGCGTAACCTAACCGCCGGTTACTTCGGTTGATATACGGAACGCACTATTATTATGACTTTTACTTTGAATGAATATGCAAATTACGCCGATGATGCTTGAGAATGTCATGAATTAAATACCATATAGTGTTTAGAAGTAAACGGTGACCAATATAAACAGTTGTAGTTTATAATAAATAATAACATTTGATGTGTGTATTAAGTTGCCTATATTATAGATTTGAATATAGAAATAGAAATTAATATCAAATTATAACGTAGGCTATGCAATGAATGTCAGTTAATATTTTTATTTTATTATGACTTTTACTTTGAATGAATATGCAAATTACGCCGGCGATGCTTGAGAATGTCATGAATTCAATACCATATAGTGTTTAATAGTAAACGGTGGCCAATATGAACATTTGTAGTTTATAACAAATAATAACATTTGATGTGTGTATTACGTTGCCTACATCATAGGTTTGAATAGAGAAATAAAAATTTTGCTACGTTGCCAAGCGTAACAAAACTTTGAAGATCTCGTGAGGCTAAACGAAGAGTTTCTCAGCATTTTGGAATTAAAATTTTTGTTTTCTTTTGGCACGGTCTACAAAGTTACCTGGAGTTTGTCCGCCAATTAATCGACACCCTGTATATACAGCATAGTGTTGCAGTTTGTAGATATCATGTATTATCAATTGGGACAATCGGTGATTCCGTGAAAGTAATATTAAATGTTTTTGATCAAAATGAATCAGTAATTTTTGTAAACGCCCACTTTACTTGTATGATGTTATTCTTGTTTAAGAATGGTTCTAAGGCGTATAACTTGTTGTCTTTCTTAACATTTTTTTGTCTTAAATGTTATTATTTTATCACTGAATGCGGTCTGCTGAGTGATTTAAATAATTGTTTCTAATGACTTGGTTCGTTCCTCAATACTTAGTGTTCCACATTGGCAATGATGCATTGAACATGTACATTTTCTAACAAATTGTAATCAATATGCGTATGTATTTTGTAATCTTTGAACATTAGAAAATAGTTTGAATATTGAGTCTGGTTGATTGGTAACTATACTCACAATACTAGTTGTATTAATTTACGGTAAAGATTCAGCTTATGCAAATTTGCTTGTAAGCCAGTGATTTTGGTCTTTGGTGAGCCATGCGGGACCATTTTTGCATTAATTTGGCTGTTATAAACGCACCACATAATTCTTGCCGTAGGATGACGATTGCCTTAATTTTATTTATGATCCTGTCATAGAATAAGATTTGACATATATTGATGCACCATATGCATTATTGCTGGTATCGGAAAATTGATGTACATCAAATTAAAAAAAGTAGTAGAAGTAATATTTGCCAATATTGCCTAAATATATTTGGCATAATCTACAGTCACAACATAAGTGTGTTCTTGAAGACTCAATAGGATGTTAAATAAGTATTTTGTAACCGTATATCAATCAGCAATTCCTGAATTGGTTTTAACCGAACCATCAAACACAACTCTTAGTTTAGTAGTTGTGCATGATTTTTTTATAACACCTTGGTGTTGAAGATAAATTTTTTTGCTAGTTTCCTAATCAAAATGTCTTTAATCAATCTTTATATATGATTCATTTCTATGTATTCTTGAATGAAAGCAGTTTATTTATCATTATACGTGAAGTCTTTGGCAAATTTCTTTTCTAAATGTTTCAAACTTTTTTCCGCTGTAAATCTTGATTTTCCAAGTATTTCAAGAGTCGGTTTGAATGGTAGTTGTCTCTATTGGTATGAGTTTTAAAATGTTTTTCACAATATTGTTCAATGATGTAAAGTTGGTCAGATTTTGCACTTCTTCTAAATTTCGGCATTTAGACATTGTTTTCTTCATTGATAAATTACAATATGACATTGCTGGAGAATGTTTGGTTTGACAACTTTCAACAATTATTTATCCAAAGTGTGTATTTTGCAACCATGGATGCTGATTTGTCGATGTAATCTGACCTGAGTCCAAGAGAGCTCGACAAGGTTACATGAAACCTTTGTTATCTTCAAGAAAAATTATGGAAGTTGTGAAAAACATATAAACAGGTTTCATTGGTAGTGATACATAATGAGCATTAGTTGGTTCTTCATATTGGTTAACAATATGCAATAGTTTGTGATGCTTGTTGTAGGATTAGTTTCAGTTCTGCATTGATTTAACTTGTGGTTTGGTTAAAAACAATTACTACAAAGTTTCAATCTTTCAATATCTTCAAGGAATGGTGGACAGCTAATGGGTTTTACTGCTGCTAAGGCATGAATGTGTTGTTTTGATGGTGCTCGCCTGGATAATTGCAGTGACTCCTAGACTTGGCATTTATTATTAAGAAACTATTTTAATTCATCGTACGTAGATCCGGTTAATGATTCTTCTCGGTTACGTTTGGTTCAAAAATTTAATTTTGTAGAAATGAAGTAAACTAGAATTCTATTTAATTGATTAACTGTTTCTCCAAGATTTTCGAAAACACGCAATTATATTTTGTAAAGAAGTTTTTCAAGTTAAAAATTTCAAGATAGGGTTGTAATTCAAACAAACCACGAACATCAGTTGTTATGATGATTCGCTTATGTTTGAGTCTGTTCTTCACACCATCTCAAGCAATTGTATAATTATGTGCTGTTTTTTCAATTCCATTCAGGATTCTTGACATTTTCTTCCAGTGATAAATGATGATAATAAATTTTTTGTATTTTTAAAAACTTGTTGATATCATAGACTAAATGAACTAAATGAATCATAAAATGACCCAATCTTCACATTAGCCAGAAAATATTATTAAATAATTGTTGGTAATCGGATTAACAATAATAATTGTGCTTCTGGTGCAATAGTAGATGATATTAAATTTGAATTGGCAGAGTTTTGTTTAATTTCTAACCTTTTTAAGAATGTGTTTGCTTTTTTCAATACATGAAAGTATTTGTCCTCAAATATATTAAATTTAATGTTTTCTTAGTCGGGTTCTAGTTTTTCGATTTCAAGTTGAAGCTTTTCGAAATCATTTTTTACTGGTTCTATGTTGTTGATTTTTAACTTCAGTTTCTTAAAAACGATTAAGTCAAGATCCGTCATTATGAATGTTTCATACTTGGTTAATCTTGATTTTATGCTGGATTGCATCTTTTTTCATTCCGGATTTGATCTGGTTTCGAAGGACCAATGTTATCAAATGTTTTATTAATTGACTTACTATCTTGGAAAGTAACAACGATAACTGAATATTGCTGCTCGGAGCAATATTAACGCTATTCTGGTTATAGTAGATAGAATAATCTTTTGAAGTTTTATCGTAACTGAATTATTTATACAATATCTAAAGATACAAAAATAACAGGTAAAAACATGTTAATTAGTGTTAACAGTAGTTTTTGTTAACATTATTTATAATAGTTAAAGTTTTATAAATATTGTTATTTGAGTACAGATAGAGCGTCTGAGGTTCTGTTAAGGGTAAATAAGTAATGTCGGCGCAGTGAAGAGATACGGTC